>CM033408.1:18792124-20103374 GCA_019426215.1 Buddleja alternifolia | reverse complement strand
TTTCACGCAATTCACAGGGTTCAACAAGCAATCGATATTTCACGATGAAGGGTGTAATACTCTTTGTAGTAGCGGTCCTTATATATCGTATTAACAATCGAAATATGGTCGAAAGAAAAAATCTCTATTTGAGGGGGCTTCTTCCTATACCTATGAATTCCATTGGACCCAGAAATGATACATTGGAAGAATCGGTTGGGTCTTCCAATATTAATAGGTTGATTGTTTCGCTCCTGTATCTTCCAAAAGGAAAAAAGATCTCTGAGAGTTGTTTCCTGAATCCGAAAGAGAGTACTTGGGTTCTCCTAATAACTCAAAAGTGTAGCATGCCTGCATCTAACTGGGGTTCGCGGTGGTGGAGGAACTGGATCAGAAAAAAGAGGGATTCGAGTTGTAAGATATCTAATGAAACCATCGCTGGAATTGAGATCTTATTCAAAGAGAAAGATATCAAATATCTGGAGTTTCTTTTTGTATATTATATGGATGATCCGATCCGCAAGGACCATGATTGGGAATTGTTTGATCGTCTTTCTCTGAGGAAGAGACGAAATAGAACAACTTGAATTTGGGACCGCTATTCGAAATCTTAGTGAAACACTGGATTTCTTATCTCATGTCTGCTTTTCATGAAAAAATACCAATTGAAGTGGAGGGTTTCTTCAAACAACAAAGGGTTGGGTTAACTATTCAATCAAATGATATTGAGCATGTTTTCCATCTCTTCTCGAGAAACAAGTGGGCTATTTCTTTGCAAAATTGATATTGAGCATGTTTGCCAACTGATCTGGGTCGTATTTCGGCAGACCTACAATATAACTCAAAACAGTTGAGGTTCGAGTAGGGCCCGACCCAGAGTAAGATAGATTATAGACTGCACTCAATATTAGAGCTGCCTACATACCTCAAATGAGATCAAGTTTAACGTAGTTCAATTCAATTAATAAGTCTTAACATGAGCCTTGTAACTTTTACGTGGGTCTACTCAGTGTCTAGATCGAAGTTCGTAGCTCGGAGCTACAGTGAATCTACAGTGGATTTAATGAATAGTGATTGCATTTAAATTCTTCACGTTCAAGTTCTTTGCCATGTTAAGGTCTACAATTAAAGCTTCGTATTCATCCTCATTGTTCGTCACATCAAAATTGAGCTTGGTGGCGAATTCATGATCATTTCCATGCGGGCCTTGAAGCCATACTCCAGTTCCCCCGTACTGACTCATAGATGAACCATCTACATGTCATAACCATTGGTCAGTATTCGAAATGTTCACATCGTTTTCGGACGATGATGACATCTCAACTAAGAAATCAGCCATGATTTGGGTTTTGATAGAGGTTCGAGATCGATATTCGATTGAGTACTCACCCAATTTTACAGCCCACTTCACAAGCCTTCCAGATGCATCGGACTTGGCCAAGATTTGTTTCAAGGGTTGGTTCGTTAGAACTATGATGTGGTGTGATTGGAAATAGGGACGTAATTTCTTTGCGGCAGTGATCAATGCAAGTGGCCATTTCTCAATCACAAGATAGTTCTTTTCTACCCCTTGTAACATTTTGTTGATGTAGTAGACCGGACGGTGTTCGGATTTGATTTCACGGGCTAGAATAGCACTAATCACTTCTTCCAAAATTTCCAAATACAAGAGGAGATCTTCTCCTAGGACTGGCTTCGTCAACAATGGTGGTGAAGTTAGATAATTCTTCAACTCGAGGAAAGCTTTCTCGCATTCCTCACTCCATTTGAAATTTTTGATATTTCGAAGTATTTTTCATATTCAGTCAAATCTTTTTAGATCCGTGTTATCACTCAAATCGATCATCATCATCGGTTGGAATCTACATTATGTGTTTATTCATCCGGTTAAGGTTGAGGCTCAGACCAGCGGAGGAAGTAGAAATGGGGAATTGAAAATTGTATTTCTTTTAAAAAAATATTTCTATGTATTTTCACATAAAAGATGCTCAAATTGAGCGATTTTGTTTTGTCACAAACAAAAAAAGAAGCCCAAATGTCAACAATCAATTATCTATCAATTAAAGCCCCCGGTGAGAATGTACATTCGACGACCCGGTTCTGAACAACACTCCAGCAGCAGGCAGCGTATCAAATCCAACTTACCAATCACCCCCGGCAAACCTTTCGCTACTTCAAAGTTGAAAGATAAAAGTGAATTTCGTGAAAGGAATCGTATACTTGCATTGGATAAATTTTTATTTGTATATTATTGTAGAATCAATCTTCTGAAATTTTCAGATTCTGGGGTGTATGTATATATCATTTTCTTTTCATAGCCTGGATGAATTTTGAGCTTTAGCAGTGGGAGAAGAACTTCAAAGGGATGGTTGCCTGCTCCCATGGCGGTGAGTGAAGATGACAGAAAAATGAAGGTTTGAATGAGAAGATGATTTTGCTTTTAACTTGAGAATAATTTTGTCAATAAGCACTACTTTGCTCTGGAATTAAGGATTTTGCTCTAGCTTTATCACAAGCCTAAAAGAACTGTTCACAAGAATAATTTAGGTAGAGTCTGGCTACATAGTACATACGGAAGCGTGTGGATGCCAATAAATAATCCTTCAATCATCTTACATCAAAGAATCTCCAATATATTTGAAATATATTGACTAAGAAAATCTCTACTAAAATCGAGTCAATAAGGTGGTGGGACCTGACTTCCTTAACACAAGATGATAATATATGAAATGAAATCATAGTGTTGAGCTATTTGGGTTTCAACTAATATCCATACCCCAGGCTAGATTGGAAGATCAGAAACGAGGGATTTTACTGACATGAGGATTGTAATCGTATAGGCCACTTAGTCACTCATGTCTAGGTCTTCTGACACGTGGCTAGACATTAACTATAATTTGTAGCCTCAAAGTGACTGATAATTAATTTGCGATCTAACTAATCTTTGGAGTATTAATATGATAAATGAAAATTGCTAAGTCACAATGGAGTTGTGAACCTACGACTATAGTTAGATTGAATGACATTTAAGCACTAAAGTTGAAGACTAAAAATTGAGGAAGATAAAATAGAAGGGGGCGTCCACTATCGGAAAAGAAGGAAATCAATTTTCTTTAATTCTTAGACTAGTTTCTCATGCCTTCTTATAGATTGAATTACTTGTTGTGAATCCTGGTTCATGCGCAGCCGAAATAAAAATATATTCGGATTCACAATCGGATCACTTTTGGGGTTTAATAATTTTTAAATAAAAAGATGTAAATCAAATTACATCTAGATACTAACCTCGTAGAAGAATTCAAATTCTTGATCTACAACGATAGCAGCAACTCGGGGTTCCTGCCTCTTGATATCATGTCAGAAATAACGTTGAAGAAAAACCCTCCTTCTCTGACGCAGATGAGGCCGATGCCATAGAGAAGGGGAGAGAAAAAAAAATTCTCTTCTCTTGTTGTTATGATGACTTGTATGCTAAGTTAAACATATTAGGGTGTATTTAAATGAGATGATGAGCTTGAAATTAATAAATTCCTTGAATCCATTATCTCATAATACATGCCTACTTCATTCCGTAGTGGGCTAAGTTGACTTTCAACTTAGTCCACTTATTAATTAAGTCCAACATATATTAATTAATAATTAGTTTGAATTAATTAATCCAATTAATAATTTAGACTAATAGAAATAAATAATAAATTAATCTAATTAATTATTATTTGTCTTTCAATTTATTTCAATTAACCTAATTAATTAAATAAGTTATTTTTTCATCAAATAACAAATTGCTAGATTAACCTTATTCAACAACTAGAGATTCTCTTCACTTATTTTCTTGAAAACACGACTCTCTAAGTTTGTCTCAATTGGCAATGGGAGAAAACTAAGGATATGAGTGTCACCTAGCCAATCCCGTAGACCAACATCAAAATACAATTGAGATTAAAATGATTTGATCAATACGAACCTTTAGGTCACAGACACCATGTGAGTATAAGTCTTTCACTGTAACATCCCGATCAAGTGAGATCCATGGATTTCGTCAAACTCACAGGATTCGATACTGTGCTTAAAAAATCATAGTAAGATAAAATTACCAAACTACCCCTCCTATTCCACACGAATTAGTTTACCTGCTTTGGCCAATGACTTATAATTTCACTTACCTATGATTGCACTAGACGTTGACTCGTTTACTATCTGAGACAATGAATCCCATTTTGGCAATTACCAAACAATTGCTGCTTACCCACGTAGACCATACTTTGAGGTCGATCTCACCTAAGGGTGAATTCGATCTGATTACTCTAATAACAAGTCTAGTGTCACAAGTACAATCTTCGTAACTCCTCAGGTCTAAGGCTTACGCACACTATCGTGACCAATAACTCAATCATTGACAGTCACCGAGTAAATATCCTTGTGATTGGATTACGGCGAGTCGTGTTCGAACATGTCAATTTCATTGACACGTCTATGGCACAAGCTACTAAAACCTAGTGACCGACTGACACTCTTTGTCAGAGCCTGTGTCATACAAGTTGAGTTATAATGCTAAATTAAGATTCTTCAACTTGCGAATCCTTTTTAAGTAATCAAGGAATTGACGATTCTAGTGTCCATATCCTTAATCCTTAAGCAGTAGAAGCCCTCTCTTGATTTACTTCAGACTTATATGTTTAGTACTTATTAATGCCATTAAGATTTATTTGAACAAATGCAAGTTACCTTTTATTCCAAAATAAGAATTTGTACAACATAAAGGTAAAAGCTCTATACAATCTATTTTCTCGTTGGCACTGAGGGAATAATCCTAGCATAACTATCTTCATAGTCGTCACTATTGGTCTCCCACACTTTTAGTCTGTTGGAATTTTCTTATTCCTAAGTGATGGATTACTCTTGTTTAATGTGTATCCCACATTGGAAAGATAAGAAAAAGGTTGTACTTTTGGATAGTTGTAAAGGGACTGCTTTGTCTCTTATGAAAGGAAAGTGACATGTCCCACATGGGAAAACTAATGAGGTATAAATTTATTTATAAACAAGTTCACTCATTGAAGACTTAAATTGGCAAGCAAAGTATAAGGATGAGTCACCTTCTGCTCGCGGTGTGGTGTACTTGTTGTGAATCTTGGTTCATGCACAGTGGAAACATCAATACATATCCGGATTCACAATTGGATCACTTGTGGGTTTTAATAATTTTATAATTTCAAAAATTAACATGATGATGAAATTCAGTTTCATCTTTTCACTAATCTTTTGATTTGATTAAAGACTTCATCTTCCTGATAGCAGCAATTGGAAAACTCCTGCCTCTAGATATCACGCCAGAACAAACTTGAAGAAAAATCCACTACCCTATGACACACTATGGCCGACGGCTACTAGGGGAGGAGAGAGAGATTTTTCTCTTCTTCTTTCTTTGCTGTCAAGTCTAATGTGAGAGTTAGATTTTAATTGAACCAGTGTTAGGTATATATAAGGCATGATGGGCTTGAAATTAACTATTTCCTTGAGCCCATCCAATTCTCATTTACACTCCTAAAACACGCCCCTTCTCATCCTAGTTGGGCTAAGTTGACTTTCAACTTAATCTAATTATTAATTAGGTCCAACACATTTTAATACAATTAAAATATAATATTAATTAATAATCATCTAAATTAAATAATCTAATTATTTAATAAAAGGATGAGTATAATAAATAAGTCTATTTATTTATTATAATTAATTAATTTATATTAATCTAATTAATCAAATAAATTAATGCGTTCATAATAATGTTAGGTGTATGCCCTCAATGCCTATGAGGAATTAGATTGTGTAGGGCTTAGATAAGTTATTTGTACAAAACGTTTGATATTTCTATTTATAGAATAAAGGTTTTGATGTTGTTCATATAAATCTAATGGCATTTAAATGTATTGAACAAATTAGTCCAAGAGATTTCAAGATAGACTTTCCACCTCTTATGGACAAAAGGAGGCACTGGAACATTCCAGTACTTAATGTCTAAAACTGGGAGTTCGTGAGTTAACGAATATTAATTGGGCATTAATATTTAACTCATATGACACTTTCGTTGACAAGGAAGTGTCAGTCGTACACTGATTAGATAGTGGGAGCTGGTGTCATGAATATGATTAATGGAATTAACATATTTGAACTCGACTCGCATTAATCCGATCACATGGGTATTTACTCTTTGACAGTCAATGATCGGGATTGAGATTGTGATAGTATGTGTGAACTTTAGACCTGGGGAGTCATTTATAACATGCTTGTAGTATTGGATATGTTATCAGAGTAGTTAGACCCGTATCACATGTTAGGTGGGGTCGACCTCGAAGTACGATCCAATAGTGCATTCGATGTTATAAGATAACTTCCCAAAACGGGATTCACTGTCTCGACAGTAAACAAGTATCTGACCTGTACGATCGTAAGTAATTGAAATTATAAGTCTTTGGCCAAAGCATATAAACTATCCCGTGATTGTCACTGAGAGTAGTTTGGTAATTTCACATTATTATGATTCTTAGTACAACATCAAGTTCTGTGAGTTTGACTAAACCATGACTCTTACTTGATCGGGTCACGTCGATGAAGAGTTTATACACATATAGTATTCGTAGTCAAGGTTCGTGATGACATGATCATCTCGTTTTCAATTGGGTTACAATTTGGTTCCACGGTGTTGGTTAGGTGACAACCTTATCCTTTGGAATCCTCTCATTACCAATTGAATCAAGCCTAGAGAGTCACGCTATGTGAAGAAAAGGAATATTTCCTTAAGCTAAGGGTATTTTGGTAAAATCATATTTGATGTGAATTGTCTAACAAAATAGATGGCATGACTTAATTAAAGATATTTAATTGCATTAAATAAATTAATTAAGTCATATTAATTTATAAGTTAAATTAATTGGAAATTAATTTATAAGTTGAATTATATTAATTGGATTAATGTAATAAATTAAGTACCAATTGGATTGGACTTGGATCTAATTGATTACATATGGGCCAAGTGAAAACAAAGCCCAAAGCCCATTTGGAATAGGCCAAATCGGCCGCCCCTCATTGAGTAACCCTGGGGGTGTCTTTTACTGGGTATAAGAATTCAGTCAGTTTTAAAATCTGACACTGAGCCAAAATAAACCTAGAGCATTAGGAATGAAAAATACCTCCATCTCCATCCATCTAGCTGCCTGCAATAGTTGTCGAGGAGGAGATCAAGCTTTTCTTGGAGAATTTTTCTTCCGCGTGATTATCTAGAAGCAGGAGTCCGGGGCTACTGCTGATATATCAAGAATCAATTGACGAAAAAGGTAACTTGATTACTCTTGACAATTTTCGTTAACTGATCTATTTGCTAATATCATGAATATCCCCGAAACGGATTCTCAGGTGTGATTTGGATTAAAAAAAATTATCCGCTAGACCGAATCACAACAAATAAATACATCTAATTATTTATTATTAATTTATTTCCATTAATCCAATTAATCAAATAAATAAATTTGCTCATCAAATAGCAAATTACCTAATTTATATATTTGACAACGAAAGAATTTTCTTCGCTCAATTCCTTTGAAGCGCGACTCTTTAGATTTGTTTCAATTGGCACTGGGAGGAAACCAAGGATGTGAGTATCACTAACCCAGTCATGTGGACTCACATAGAAATTTAATTGAAATGAATAGATCAATACGAACCTTTAGGTCACAGACACCATGTGAGTATAAGCCCTTCACTGTAACATCCCGATCGAGTGAGAGTCATAGATTATGTCAAACTCACAGGACTCGATGTTGTGCTTTATGAATCATAGTAAGATGAAATTACTGAACTACCTTTATGTACTATACATAAGTTAGTTCTCCTGCTTTGGCCAAAGACTTATAATTTTATTTACCTACGATCGCACAGGACGTTAACTCGTTACTACTAGAGACAGTGAATCCCCTATTAGCAATCACTGAGCAATTTTCACTTCGAGGTTGATCCCACTAAAGGGTGAAATGGATCTAACTACTCTAATAACTCGTTCAGTGTCACAAGTCCAATCTTCGTGAATCCTCAGTTCAAAGGCTCACGCACGTTACCGTGACTAGTAATTCAATCCTTGACAGTCAAAGAGTAATTACCCATGTGATTGAATTACGGAGAGCTATGTTCAAATATATCAATTCCATTGATATATCTATGACCAAGCTCCCACTATTCAAAGTGACCGACTGACACTCTTTGTCAAAGCTTGCGTCATACAAGTCTGGTCTTAATGCCCAATTAAGACTCGTTGACTTGCAAACTCTAGTTTAAGTAAACAAGGAATCGATCCTTCTATTGTCCATCTCCTCTAACCATTGAGGAGTAGAAGCTCCCTCTTGATTACTTTAGACTTATTTGTTCAATACTTATATTAATGTCATCAAGATTGATACGAACAAAACAATGTGTTTATTAAAGAATAAGAGTTTGTACAACATGAAGGTAAATGCCCTATTTAATCTAATTCATCTATGACATGGAGGGCATAATCCTAACAATCTCCCACTTTCACTCAATGCCAATCGCTATGGTATCTAATACGCATCTTCTCAAGATGTTGTTCTAGCACCGCCTGTGATAGTGTCTTGGTCAGTGAGTTAGCAACATTATTTACTGAATCTATTCTCTGCACAGTGATGTTGCCTCTTCCAACATTCTCTCTAATGATGTGGTATCTCCTCTCAATGCGTTTGGATCTATTGTGAGACTTGGATTCCTTAGCCTGCGCGATGGCTCCATTGTTGTCACAAAAAAGTGGCAACGGGAGTTCTATACTAGGAACCACTTGAAGTTTAGCTACAAACTTCTTTATCCAAACAGCCTCTTTGGCCGCCTCTGAGGCAGCCACGCACTTAGCTTCAGTGGTTGAGCCAGTCGTCGTGCTTTGCTTGGAACTTTTCCAAGTCACTGCTCCACCGTTTAAAGCGAATACAAACCCCGAGGTGGACTAGTGATCATCGACATCAGACTGAAATTCAGAGTCAGTATAACCATCCACCTTTAGTTCCCCATCTCCATATGTCAAACATATATCTTTAGTCCTTTTTTAAGTACTTGAGGATACACTTCACAACAATCCAATGCTTTTTCCCTAGGTTAGCTTGACACCTACTTACCATGCTCACAGTGTAGGCAATGTCCGGTCTTGTGCATAAAATAGCGTACATAAGACTTCCTATTGCTTATGCATAGGGGACTCTACTCATTCTCTTACGATCATTCTTACTTTGAGGACTCATCGATTTAGAGAGATGGAGTCCATATCTTATAGGCAAGAGGCCTTTTTTAAAATCTTCCATTTCAAATTTTTTTAGAACCTTTTTCAAATAGAGGGCTTGGAAGAGACCCATTGTCCTATTCACTCTATCCATGAAGATGCAAATTCCAAGGATATAGATCATTTTTCCTAAGTCTTTCATGGAGAACGTGCTTGAGAGCCACATTTTGACCGAAGTCAACAGGCCTATATTATTACCTATTAGTAGAATGTTGTCTACATATAGGACTAAAAATGATATTTTACTCCTACTGGATTTCTTGTAAACGCATGGTTCATCTTTGTTCTTGATAAAGCCATAGTTCCTAACTTCTACATCAAAACGAAGATTCCAGCTCCGGGATGCTTGTTTAAGTTCATAAATTGATCTATTCAATGTACACACCTTCTGAGAATCTTTATTGGTCATGAAACTTTGGGCTATTCTATATAGATGTCCTCCTTGAGGTATCCATTCAAGAACACGGTCTTCACGTACATCTGCCAGATTTCATAGTCTAGGTGTGTGGCTATTGCAAGCAGAATTCTGATGGATTTGATCATGGCAACGGGAGAGAAGGTTTTCTCATAGTCAATTCCATCTGTTTGACTATACCTTTTCACCACAAGCTTAGCTCTAAAAGTATCGACCTTGCCAGTCAGACCAATCTTTCTCTTGTAGATCCACTTGCAACTTATGCAATACCCCAAGGGCGATCCACTAGAGTCTAAAATTGGTTCGAATACATTGAATCCATCTCTGTCTTCATAGCCTCAAGCCATTTCGTAGAATCTATATCCTCCATCGCATGCTCAAAAGTAGAGGGATCATCTCCATAGTTTCCTTCCACTACGGCATACAAATTATGCTCTCTTTGTAGCAAATAACCATATCTCTCAAGCGGCTGAGATACTCTACTCGATCTTCAGTGGTTGCTTTTGGTTAGGTTCATTTTGAGTCTCTTGAATAGTGGTCTCTAAAGGGATTTTGTTTTGTTCTTCCAGAACAATCTTTCTTCCTGCACCACCTTCTCGAACGAACTCGTCTTCGAAAAAGTATGCATGTAAAGCCACAATGATTCTTTGATCATCGTGCAGGTAGAAGAGGTATCCCATAGAATCTTCTAAGAAACCAACGAATCGACCTTTTAAAGGTCTATCTTCTAATTTCTCCAACTTTGTCTTTTTCACATAGGCTAGACAACCCCATATCCTAATGTGTTTAAGATTAGGCGTCTTTCCACTCCATATTTGATAAGGAGTTTCAGGTACAGATCTAGATGGATACCTATTCAAGATGTGGGTTGCTGTAAGCAATGCATGGCCCAACAACGACATGGGAAGATCCGTGTACCTGAGCATCGATCGAACCATATCTAATAGTGTTCTATTTCGTCGCTCAGCTACCCCATTAAGTTGTGGAGTTGCTGGAGGAGTCGATTGTAATAAAATTCCATGTTCAATTAAGAACTCACCAAATTCAGCACTCATATACTCTCCACCTCGATCAGATTGTTGTGTTTTGATACGTTTTCTAGTTTGATTTTCAACTAAAGCCTTGAATTCTTTGAACCATTCAATAGATTCAGACTTATGTTCATTAGGTATATGAGACCATACCTAGAGTGGTCATCAGTAAATGTAATGAAGTATTGAAGACCTCCACGAGCTATTTCCCCGAAAACCCGCAAACGTTAGTGTGTATAAACCAAGGACTTCATTGGCTCGTTCAAAATGCCCTCTGAAGGGTAACCTAGTCATTTTGCCTTTGAGACAAGACTCGCAAGTGGGGAGTGGGTCCAACCCAAATGTGCTTATTAGCCTATTTTTCTCAAGTTTGCGAATCTTGTATTCTCCAGCATGACCTAGTCTCAAGTGCCAGATGAGTCTTTGGTTTGTCCCAGATATACCTTGTTTCTTGGTGATTGTATTCACAATACATCTATTTTAGACATTTAAGTAATATAAACCATTTACTAAAGATCCAGTGCCAACAAACTTATTTCTAAAATAAATATTGCAAACATTGTTCAAAAACCAAAAATTGTATCCACATCTAACTAATACGGGAATAGAACAAATGTTTTTCAGCCTATTGGGCAAAACGAGGAAATCATCTAAAACTAGTAAATGTTCAGTAGATAAAAATAAAGAAGTAGATTCTATGCGAGTAGCTACCGCACTATGTCCGCTGCCTACATGGATCATCATTTCTTGCTCCTCGAGCCTCCTACTTCTTTCCAAATCCTGTTTCAAAACACAGACATGAGCGCTAGCTCCTGAGTCTAGAATCCATGAAGTAGAGAATACAGTCATAGAACAATTAGTTTTCAAAACGTAAAGTTCCATACCTGCAGCAGTATCGTCCTTTAGCTTTGGGCAGACACACTTCTAATGACCCACCTCTTTGCAATAAAGACAGATGTATGTCTTCTTTGGCCCATGCCTTCTGTGCTTTTTGGCAGCTTTTCCTTTTGCTATGTTCCTCCATAGGTTGAGATGGCTAGAGAGCAGACTCCTTTCCCTTTGAATTCATTTGGCCCTGGGCACTAATCAATTTGTTCATCAGCCCAGCCAATGTACATTTGATTTCATTCATATTGAAGTTCACAATGAACTGGGAAAAAGAGCTAGGGAGTGATTGTAGGATGAGATCAGTTTGAAAGTGGAAATCCATGAAAAAATCGAGAACTTCCAATCTCTCAATCATTGAAATTATTT
This sequence comes from Buddleja alternifolia, assembly GCA_019426215.1. Taxonomy (NCBI): domain Eukaryota; kingdom Viridiplantae; phylum Streptophyta; class Magnoliopsida; order Lamiales; family Scrophulariaceae; genus Buddleja; species Buddleja alternifolia. The sequence continues at coordinate 20,091,364 of CM033408.1, read as the reverse complement.
TGAGTAAATGGTCTCCCACTTTCTCTCCTTCTCCCATCCTAGCTCTGAAGAGCTCTCTCGATATCTCATATCGAGTAGTCTTACTCTCCATAAAGCTCCTTGAGATGCATCATGATTGACCTCGAGTCATCCATGTTCTCGTGAGATCTTTGTAGTTCATTGTTCATGGAACCGAGCATACAACCCTTAACGCGAATGTCATCTTTACACCAAGTGTTGTATGTTTCACGTTCATTGTCCTCAGCTTCTTCAGTTGGGGCTGCGGGTTTATCAGTTATGAGTACATAGTTAAGGGACTCTAAACTTAGGACAATCTTCAAATTTCTGAGCCAGTCAGTATAATTTGGTCCAGTGAGGATGTTTTTCTCAAGCAATGTTGAAAGAGGGTTGTTAACCATTTTGAGAGAGAAAATAAAATAACTGCATATAATAAAGAAAAATTCAATTAGGTTATTATGTTGTACACCAAGTAAAATTAGATAGGACTTTGAATTTTTCACTTGGCTCCCACTATATTTTTCAAATCATTGCACTCCCACTGAAATATTCGGGAATCTCATTGGAAAGATTTCGTAGTGAGTGATTGAGTTCTTTAATAAAGTCGGCGAGTTGCAACCCTTTAACAATATATGACTCACTAATTTTATTAAAGTGGTAATATTTGCCAACATCGTCTAACATGTGATTCAATCTTTAATTTGGCTTATAGATCACGTGATCGCAACCCTTTAACGATATATAGGTTGTGATCTATCTGAACTTTGGCCCATCAACTTCAAATCAATCTAACAATTGAATTCCATCTTGCAACCCTCTGTCGATAGATGGGTGAAATTTGTTTTGATTGATGGCATCTAAGGCACTTAGAGAATTTAAATAAATGTCGCAATGCATAACCCCCACTTACTGGGAAGAAATTATGCATATTGACATTAATTCAATTTCTCCTAAGTTTGATAGAGAGCTGGGACATCCAATTCCCTTTTAATCTAAATTTAGTATTTTGATCCAATGGAAGAATTTGAGTTTATTTTGTCTCACTTTGCACATTATCCATTTATAGCGCGCATACATGGATTATAAAATAGAAAACTCCTAGCGATTCTATCACACATGCTTTCCATGGACTTTTCTAGATTGAGTCAAGCAATCGAGGGTTAGGGGATCTATAAGATCTAACCTATGTTTAACTTTCAGGTCTTCCAGCTTCAAGCAGATCTTCTTCCAAAAAGATCCTATTCTAATTACGTAGATAAAAATGCATCTTATACATATTTCTATAAAAATTAAAATACAAACTGGGGGGTACTAAAGACCCGATACAACCCAGAAAACAAAATTCATAAATAAAACTAGTCCATGGAAGATATCCCACAATAGCATACATCAAAAGATTATAAAAGATAGCTAACATGTTGGAGTTTTTTCAAAAAGAATTAAATCAAATTCCAATTTTAATTAAGTGTAGTTTAAAAATAAATGAATTAACCAATTTACAAATTAATTCAACTCTAATCCTATTTGACAATAAATCAAATTTAGTCTCAAAGAATCAATTCCCAATTGGCTCGTCAAAGAATTAATTCAAAATAAATTTCCTTGTTCTAGGATTAATTTTAATTTTAAATCCAATTTAAAATTAGGCATAAAACTAATTTCAAAAATTATTTTATCCTCTAATTAATTTTAAAACTATTTTAAAATAAATATTTTATTTAATTTTAAAAAATGGGTCTATCCATGGGTTGACCCATGGGTCGAAATCGTGGTTTAACATGATGATGAAACCCAATTTCATCTTTTCACTAACCTTTGATTTGATCAAAGACTTGATCTTCCAGATCGCAACAATTGGAAAACTCCTGCCCCTAGATATTACGCCGGAACGAACTTAAAGAAAAATCCACCAGCCTATGACACACTATGGTCGACGGCTACTAGGGGAGGAGAGAGAAATTTTTCTCTTCTTCTTTCTTTGTTGTCAAGTCTAATGTGAGAGTTAGGTTTTGACTAAACTAATGTTAGGGAGTAATGGACTTGAAATTAACTAATTCTTTGAGTTCATCCAACTCTCACTTATACGCCTAAAACACGTCCCTTTTCATCCTAGTTGGGCTAAGTTGACTTTCAACTTAGTCCAATTATTAATTAGATCCAACATATTTTAATCCAATTAAAACATAATACTAATTAATAAGGGAATTGATATTCACACTCCCAAAATGTCCATACACTTTAACAATATAATTTACCTTTCATTTGATAGACATAAGCCCTCCATCATTCATCCTTTTCAATTTATTCAACTTTATATTCTCATCTTGAAGAGGCAATATTAAACAATATCGTCATTTTTGTTATAGTATTTTATTTAAAATGCAAGAATTTGATAAGTTTCAATTTTAATATACCCAACTATATGTAGTTTTGAATTTATTTTTGGATCAGTTCTTAAGAATTTTGTCAATCATGGTTGACAAGTTATCAAAGCAATTTTTATTTTATTTTTTGAATTCAAATTTCAATAGGAAAATTACAATTTTAAGCTTTTTATTTATTTCGAATACTAAACTTTTGCAATGTTTTATAAGAAAATATTTAATCATCTTCCGTGCATAGGACGGGTTCATGCTAGTATTAATATATTATCAGACTACACAAAACAAATATATTATAGAATGTTCGAAAAAATCTAAAAAATAAATAGTAAAATCATAGCAAAATTTATATCTCTTCAGTTGCTACTCATAACACAGAATACGAAGTAAATTAGGCATATCCGATATTATCTGATATTGTCTTTGGTAGTATCCGGATGCGACCGCTGAAACCAATTTATCGGACTATCATCCAATATGTTTAAATTTTGTAGGTGATACATAATTTCAACAATGATCGAGATAAAAAAAAATTGTGTATAACAATATGAATAAGTGGAAGAAAAAGAGATGAATATTGTGTACTCCACGTCAAATTATCAAACTTCATAACCCAAATTTGACCATAAAAAATGAAATAGAAAAAAAAAATTATTGACAATACATATATATAAGTAAACTAGTAATTCTCCTAATGTGAAATTTTTACACATGATTCGTGGACACAAGTTAGACGTATGAGAAGAAAATTTAATTGACCTAGTTCTACATCAAAGTTAAGAATTTAAAAGGATGATTGACAATGGATGTAATTACATCAAAATGATGAACAATGGAATAAAGTGTAGTTTTGTCTAACAAAATAAATTTAAATGTGTTTTCAAAATATAAGGGTATTTAAGTCAATTGTTCAATATAAAAATTGAGAAGGAGTGCAATTATTAATTTTGGGAGTGCAAATATCAATTATCATTAATAATCATTTAAATGAAATAATCTAATTATTTAATAAAAGGATGAGTTTAATAAATAAGTCTATTTATTTGTTATAACTAATTTATTTCTATTAATCTAATTAATCAAATAAATTAATCCATTCATAATAAATACATCTAATTATTTATTATTAATTTATATTCATTAATCCAATTAGTCAAATAAATTAATTTGCTCATCAAATATATATTTGACAACGAAAGAATTTTCTTCGCTCAATTTCTTTGAAGCGAAACTCTCTAGGTTCGTTTCAATTGGCACTGGGAAGAAACCAAGGATGTGAGTGTCACTAAGCTAGTCACGTGGACTCACATCGAAACCAATTGAATAGATCAATACGAACTTTTAGGTCACAGACACCATGTGAGCATAAGCCCTTCACAGTAGCATCCCGACCGAGTGAGAATCATGGATTAGGCCAAACTCACAGGACTCGATGTCGTGCTTTATGAATCATAGTAAGATGAAATTACTAAACTACCCGTATGCACTATACATAAGTTAGTTCTCCTACTTTGGCCAAAGACTTATAATTTTATTTACGTACGATCGCATAGGCCATTAACTTGTTACTAACCGAGAAAGTGAATCCCCTATTGGCAATCACCGAACAATTGCTACTTGTCTTTTTGAACCGCACTTCGAGGTTGATCCCACCAAAGGGTGAAATAGATCTAACTACCCTAATAACTCGTTCAGTGTCACAAGTCCACCCTTCGTGAATCCTCAGGTCTAAGGCTCACGCACACCACCATGACCAGTAATTCAATCATTGACAGTCAAAGAGTAATTACCAATGTGATTGAATTATGGCGATCCGTGTTCAAATATATCAATTCTATTGATATATCTATGACCAAGCTCCCACCAATTAAAGTGATCGACTGACATTCATTGTTAAAGCTTGCATCATTCAAGTCTGGTCTTAATGCCCAATTAAGACTCGTTGACTTGCGAACTCTAGTTTAAGTAAACAAGGAACCGATACTTCTAGTGTCCATCTCCTCTAACCATTGAGGAGTAGAAGCGCCATCTTGATTACTTGAGACTTATTGTTCAATACTTATATTAATGCCATCAAGATTGATATGGACAAAATAATGCCTTTATTAAAGAATAAGAGTTTGTACAACATAAAGGTAAATACCTATAATCTAATTCCTCTATGGCATGGAGAGCATAATCCTAATAGCACTGCCCCGCCCGCTTTGTGATGGCATGCACGGGCCGTGACCCTCGGACAACGGCAGATGCCGGTCTAAGATGGGGTGGGTGAGGTGGGTTTGGGCCTTGTGCCGGTGCTTGCGTGCAGCTGTTGGGGATCGTGATCTATCTTTTTGTTGCAAATTTATTTAGAACGCTTGTATTGAGCGCTGAAACTCATCTTAAGTCAAGTCACTAAAACTTACCATGAGTTAAGTCAAGTATTGAACTCAGCTTGAGTTAAGTCTAGTGGCCTGTTTATGACATGTTATATTGAACTTAGCTTGAGTCAAGTCGAGTTACTTTATTTGTTCGACTATAATATAACTGTTAAAGACAAAGAGTCACCTCTAACTTGAATGTGGCTATTCAATGGTATGTAGACTTTGAAGGGAAAATTCCATTGACCTCCCCCGAACTATAGGTATTTGGCATCCACACCCTCTCACGTTTGATATATGAGCAATGACCTCCCCTTCTTCAACTTTTTCCTAAATTTTACAAGTTAAAGAGTATTATGCCCTCTACATTTTAGCTAAAAAGGTTTAATTGAATGAAAAATTGTCAAAATATTATCAAATTACTTTGTAACAAAATATTTAAAATGAATTGCTTTTTACAAATATTTCTATAATCCTAAACCTTAAAGTATATATTTAAAAAGGGTCTTTCCTAATTTCGTGAATAGTTTATCATGGACAAATATTTTATGTTTTAATTGTGCTATTTTTATTTGTTACATCACTTTTTATTTCTATTGCAATATTGAATCAATTTGTCAAGTATTTTTTTTATATTGTATTTATTATAATATCATATTTGGAATTGAGGATTTATGGTGATATTAGGGATTTTATTTTCATCCAGTTAAGTAAAATTCATTAATAATACATATATATATATGTATATATATATATATATCTGTAGAGGTTTGCTAATTGTTGAGTTATAATGTTTTATTAATTTGTAGTTTATTTATACAATGTTCATAAGTTAATTTTTCATTGTACATTTTATAAATTTCAACTTAAGAATAAAAATATTCGAGGTTTTTCTTAATAATTTATGATTCAAGAGTTTTAGAATTATATCTCTAACTTTTTTTAATTTTACATGATAATGTTTTGTATTTTATTACAATGTCATCTAATGGTACTTAAAAAAAAATCCAACAAATTATTAATTCTAATTCAACATTTTCAGCTCTAAAAATAAAGGGCATTTTAGTCTTTAATTAATAAATTTAATTAAAAAATTAGAAGAAGGGAGATCCATGCCAATATTCCAAAAGCGACGGGTGTGGAAGCCAATTGTTCGTAGTTCAGGGGAGGTTGATGCAATTATCCCAGAGTTTGAAATGAACAATCATGACTTGAATGCCGCTATTCAATGAAGAAACCCAATCGTTCTGAATGGCCTATCTAAGTCTATAAATACTAAATCCCAGAATCATTCGAAGTACATATGAAAATACATAAATACACTTTCTCTCTATTGGTGCAAGTTTTAGGGTATTCTTATGCTGCTTTTGAATACTTTCCAATTTATATTGGGAGGCTTATTTGTTGTAAGTCTAGCAGTAAAGAGAGAAAATAAAGTCTCAAGGAAAGAATGATCCTCTACTCAGGCAAATTACTCAATCTTACGTATTCTCCAACAATCTTAAGACTTTATCTGAAATGGCTGAGCTAAAATGTTGAGTTTTTCACAAATCGAGAAACTTGAGAAGTTCGATAGTTCGAACTACAGAAGATGGAGGACCAAGATATTCTTTTATCGTGTGACGCTGAAATTTGGCCATGTTCTGGAACGTGAGGCTCCAGTGGCGAGTGTAGAGAAAACTGTTGCTGAAATTAGGGACCGCCAGAAATGGGCACGATGACTTCATGTGCAAAGACCATATTCTAAACGCTATGTCCAATGCTTTGTATGACGTGTATGAGACGACTATGAAAACCAGTACGATGAAGAATCTTTGGGATGAATTGGAGAATAAGTACACGAAGATGCCGAGAATAAGCGTTTTCTGGTCAATAAGCTTTATGATTTTCGTATGGTAGATTCCGATTTTATTCATGCTCAAGTTCATAACTTTCAAATTCTTTTGCATCAAATTATTTCTGAGGATCATACTCTTGACGAGGCCTTCCAAGTGTCTTGTGTTATTGCAAAATTGCCACCATCTTGGAAGAATACTTGTAAAGAGTTGACACAAAAGAAAGAGGCTTTGGATCTTCAAGTGTTGATCAAGTTCTTCATATTAAAGAGAATACTCAAAATCTGAACAAACTTGATATTGAAAAGAAGACTCCAAAGGCTCTTTTAATTGAAAATAAGTCTCAGAACAAGGTTAAGAATAGAAAGGGTGAAAGTACTGACAATTTGGGCAAAGTTAAGAAGACTAAGATGAATTGTTCAAAGTGTGGTCAACCCTATCATCTCAAGAGGGATTGCAAAGACAAGTCCAAATAGCAACATGGACAAGCCAACATCGCGAGCAACAAAGACTTTGTTGTTGTGGTTGAGGTGAACATGGTTGATGATGATGCTAGTTGGTGGATTGACTCGGTTGCAACAAGACATATTGCACAGAGTGGGAGTGTGTTTCAAACCTATGAGGAAATGAAAGATGGTCAAAGTCTTTTCATGGGGAATTTCCCATTGTCAAAGGTTGTGGGGCAAGGGAAGGTGACTCTTCACTTGTCTTCCAGAAAGAAGCTCAATCTTACTGATGTTCTTCATGTACCAGACATTAGGAAAAATCTAGTGTTGGTTAGTTTGTTGAACAAGCAAGACTTTAAAGTGTTGTTTATGTCTTATCACATCAATTTAACCAAGGATGGGCAGTATGTTGAAAAAGGTTATCTCACCAACAAACTGTACAAATTGAGTTTGAGTAATAATGTTTCTACTTTTGTTTACTTGCTTGATTTTTTTAATTTTATGGCATCATACAATACATAATGTTAATTCTAAAAGCATGAAATGTATGATAGATAGGATGAATTCCTAGTTGCATAAATTAAGATGATGAAAAGTGTACAATTTGTATTAAATCAAAAATAGTAAGAAAATCTTTTCACAAAGTAAAAAGAATTTCAATTCCTTTAGAAATAATTCAACCTGATATTTGTAAATTGGAAGGAATTATTATTAGAGGTGGTAAATGATATTTTATAATGTTTGTTAGGTCTTAAAAGTAACATTGATTTAGTATGTTTTTATCTCACATTTGTCTTGAATTCATACCTTGAGTTGATCTTTTTAGTTGTTTTTATTTGTAATTGCGTATTTTGCCTTCTAAGTCGTTTAAATGCTTTTATAGGTAAATGACGATTGATTTGGCGAGTAAATGAAGGAATTTCTAAGCAAAGTGAAGAACTCAACTAAGAGACTTAAAGAGGAGCAAAGAAGAGTCCAAACGAAAAGAGTTGAGTTGAAGAAAAAGTAAAGAAAAAAATGGACAGCAGAATTGGCACAGTGGTGCCAATATTCGGCACCACTGTGCAGCGCGCAGAAATCAGAATTTCTGGTTGGACTCGGATTTTGGGTCTTTTGTTGGGCTTTTTGTAATTAGAATTCCTATATAAATAGAAAAAGTCAGAAAAATAGGAGAGTTTTTTAGATTCTTTGAGGATAGAAGACGTTATTTTGGGAGAGAGAAAGAAAAGAGAGAAACTTGGAGAGAAAGAAAAGGAAGTCATTGAAGAGAAGAAAGAGAAATCTTGATTCTTTCCATCAACATAAGGATTCTTCTTGGTTTTTCTTGAGTTCTTCTTCTTCCTCAATTGTTCTTATTATTTTCCACCATTGTTAAACATGAGAATTCTTAGTTTTATGCAAATTATTTCTTCTTCTTGTTTAATTATGTGTAGCTAAATAATTTTCTAGGGTTTAAGATGTAGTCTTGAGTATTATTATGGATTGTTGATTTTCATTGGGATATTTCTTGCTTTAATTAATCTATCAATGAGGGTTTAATGCTTGTAGATGATTGGCCACCAAATACATGATTTAAGATGAATTGAGAAGTACCGGGAGGTGAATTAATTCATTAGTTCAGATTTGATAGACGTGTTTAAATTACTCAATAGGGATATTAGTAATTGTGCATGAGGCTAGCTAACGAATTTCATGAAAATTAATGGATTCATTTAGATTAGTTATTGATCATGGGAGTGACGAGAACAAGTTTAGTTGGGTACTCATGGAGATCTCGGGAGAGTATCCATGTAATTAAGGAAATTCGGGTCTTTAATGAATGCAAGAATTTACAATCCAATGATGTTCATAATCCATAAAAATACCTTGATGAAGTCTTAATCCCTAGGCTTTCCATTTATTAAATTATTGTTTATTAATTTTGTTATTATTTACTTCTGTTTTTAATTAGTTAAAATCTTAAATCTTGCAAATCAATAGTCTAAATAATAGGATAAACTTTGTTTGGTACTTGATAACCTTCCCTGTGGAGACGATCTTACTTACTCTATATTATTTGTCGATACCGTGTTGTTACGGGTGTTAACAAATTGGCGCCGTTGCCGGGGAAGGCAACAAATAGTCAATATCAATAAAAAGTTAATTCTTATTAGTTTAGACATTTATTTTTATTTCAAATTTTCGAATTTATTTTATTTTATTTGATTTATTTTTAGTTTATTTTATTTGTCTCGCTCTGATCTTAATTTCTTGTTTTAGGTTGAATTTTAGTAGATGCACAGGCGTTCTTTGAGTGCACCTGCTATTGAAATCGATCCAGAACCAGAATGAACTTTTCGAAGAGGCAGACGTCAGCAAAGAGAACAACGTAGAATGGCAGAAGACTTACAAAGGATTGAACCTGCTGCGCAGAGAACTCTCCGGGATTATGCTACACCAACATATCAGAACTTAACCTCCAGCATAGCGGTACCAAATGTTCAGGCCAACACCTTTGAGTTGAAGCCGGCTATCATTCAGATGCTACAGCACACTGCATTTGAGGGAGATATTGAGAGGGAGGATCCTCATTCCCATCTGGGGAATTTTCTTAAAATTTGCAGTACTTTCAAGATGAATGGCGTTACTGAAGATGCCATAAGACTGCGACTCTTCCCGTTCTCCCTGTCTAAAAGAGCTAAGGAGTGGCTGAAAAACCAGCCGGCAAATAAGTTCACCACTTGGGCTGATTTGTCGACTGCGTTTCTCACCAAGTACTTTCCCCCAGCTAAGACCGCTCAGTTAAGGAATGCAATAACAGGATTCATGCAAACTGATAGTGAAACCCTCTATCAAGCATGGGAAAGGTATAAAGAATTACTCAAAAAATGCCCACATCACGGTATTCCTAGTTGGATGCTTGTGCAGACTTTCTACAATGGTCTGTCACATAGTATCCGGATGAATATAGATGCAGCTGCAGGAGGGAGTTTTATGGCAAAGAATCTGGATGATGCATTGGCTCTTATGGACGAGATGGCATCCAATACGTATCAGTGGGCGAGTGATAGCCGGGCTGCAAAGAAAACACCGGGCATCCATAATGTAGATAACATTACATTGCTCAATGCTAACATTGAAGCACTTGTAAAACACATGGAGGGACTCAAGGGAAATGTTACTGCAGTATCTCAGCCTACTTTAGCTTGTGATATTTGTGGGGCCCCTCATACGGCTACTGATTGCCCACTCATCGAGCAAGCTAACTATTTATCCAATCAGAATAAGCAGCAAGGAAATCCATTTTCGAACACCTACAATTCGGGTTGGAGAAATCACCCTAACTTTTCTTGGGGAGGTCAAGGGAACCAAGGAGCTCAAGCAAATCCTCCTAGACAGCAGTTTCCTCCAGGTTTCCAACAGTAGGGTCCTCAGAATTTTCAGCAACCAAGTCAGCAAGGACCACTACCTCGAGAACCACACGCTTGGGAATTAGCCATTGAAAAGTTAGCCAACGGAACTGCGAACCGTATTGAGAAGCTTGAGGCAAAGATGGATCAAATGATAGGTGCAACCAAGAATCTAGAAGCACAAATGGGGCAGTTGGCTAGTACTGTGAGCTCAAGACCAAAAGGTACACTACCAAGTCAAACTGAGCAGAATCCTAAGGGGCAGTGTAATGCAGTAACTCTGAGAAATGGAAAAACCGTGGGAGAATCTGAACAACCGGGGGAACCTAATGAGGAACAAGGGATAACCGAGGTTCAAGTTTCTGAGCCTTCAGAAGAGGGTACACCAGAGATAGTTAAACCTAAACCATATGTGAAGCCGTATGTTCCTCCAATTCCATTTCCTCAAAGATTGCAGCACAAGAGATTAGACAAGCAGTACGAGAAATTTATTCAAGTTTTTCGACAGGTGCTTATCAATATACCATTCGCGGATGCTTTGGCTCAGATGCCAATTTATGTGAAATTTCTGAAGGAATTGTTGAGCAACAAAAAAAAACTGGAAGAAGTGGAAACAGTGTCTTTAAATGAAGAGTGTAGTGCTATAATCCAAAGGAGTATTCCTCCTAAACTCAAAGATCCAGGGAGTTTTTCTCTTCCTTGCACCATTGGTCAAGTTCAATTTGTTAAGGCATTGTGTGATTTAGGAGCGAGTGTGAGTCTAATGCCTTTTTCTATTTGCAGGAAATTGGGTTTTCAAGAACTCAAACCCACAAGGATGTCCTTACAGTTAGCAGACCAGAGTGTCAAACATCCCCTGGGCATAATCGAAGATGTATTAGTCAAAGTGGATAAATTTTACATTCCGTGTGATTTTGTGGTGTTAGAAATGGATGAGGATTCAGAGGTCCCGATTATACTTGGGAGACCATTCCTTGCTACTACCGGAACGAACATTGATGTACGGGCAGGCAAGCTTACCTTGAACATCGGAGATGAAAAAGTGGAATTTGATTTGAACAAGGTAATGAAGTCGCCGGTCCTCGACGAAAGTTGTTGTTCAGTGGATGTGATCGATGAGATAGCTAAGAATGACTTTGAGAGGGAGTATTTTGAGGATCCGTTGGAGAAGTTGAAAGATCGAGATGATGAGAATCCAGAGATTGAAATAGTAACTCTAGCTCTTGACAATGATGAGGACTTGCACAAGGAAAGCCTTTCGCAAGGTAAAAGAAATCCACTAGAGTCGTATCCTGACATCTCCTCTAAACCAAAGGTAGTACTTAAACCTCTTCCTTCATATCTCAGGTACGCTCTTCTTAGCAACAATGAATTTTTACCTGTTACCATACATACTACACTTTTTACACTTGAATGGGACCAATGGTTTAATGAATTGCAATGGAAGAAAGAGGGAATAGGTTGGCATATGTTTGATATGAAAGGGATTAACCCTACTTTGTGTTTTGTAGATGATGATATTCCTCGAGGGGAAACGATTTCCCTCACCGACCCTCAACATTGATTTCGTCTAAGTCAAGCTAATGACTTTAAACAAGCGCTGCTTGGGAGGCAACCCAAGAGTTTCTTTAATTTTGTTTTCGTTTGCGTTTCGTTGTCTTTATTTTATATTTGTTTCTGTTAAATTTTTCTCGTATTTTCTTGTTTATCTAATGTCACTCTAATGCTTTTTATGTATGCTTTCCGGTCAATTCAAGCATATGGTGGTGCTAAAAAAAAAATGACAGAACAGGCAGTTTGGCACCACTGTGCCGAATCCCCTGCCTTTTAAAAAAAAATATAAAAAAATGGTGTGGCTGCTGAGAGGTCAAGATTTATTTCCATTGGTCGACGCCACCTCACTCAACCATTATCCACCGCCACCTCCTTCCACATGGAAACCACCCGCTCGACTCCCGAGACATCATACTTATTTATAGGGAAGTCTCTCTTTCACCCTCTTATTTTATTTCAATATCATTATGCTTATGCCTTTACTTATGTGTGAGTCCATTGAGGACAATGTCATGTTTTAAGTGTGGGGTGTGTGCGTGTTTATATTGTTGAATGATTCAAGTGTGGGGTGGTGTGATCGAGAAAATTGGTGAAAGAAAGGACATGTACGTATTTTTGTTGAATTGTTGATTGATTTGGTGACTTGTTTGCAACACTTTAGTTCCCACATTAGAACGATAGATTGAAATGAACAAATAGACTTATTTTCTGTAATATGGATACTTTTTGCGAGTTACTCATTTGTTCTAAATTTTGTGAAATTTGATATGCATCCTTGCACACTACACACGGGTTTTAGTAAAGGGAATTGATCGGTGAGATAAAGCAATTACAAAGTATTTGGATACATTATGAAATTGTGAAGAAGCAAAAAAAAAAAAGACAAAAAAATGCTATAAGAAAAGAAAAAGAAAAAAAAAAGAGGAATGAAAAAAAAAAGGGCAATGAATTGAATAAATGCCTTGATATTGAGTGAATAAAAACCTAGTTTTGTTATGTGGCCTTTGTCACTTGAGTGATTAAGTTCTTAGGGGTGTCTTGACACCTAATGCCTTAAGACCGTCTGGTTTGAGAGTCATTGACCTAAAACTCGTTAAATGGGTGTCATAGAAAGCCTAAAAGAACAAAACATTGCACAGGTTAATGAGTGTTAAGTGAAAGAAGGAAAGGAAGGATTGTGCTATGAAGAATGTTTGTGTTTGCTTGATGTAGCTGAGAAATTCCCTTGCTAGAATTCATCTTTTCACGTGGATGCATATTTAAATTAAACTTGGTTTGAATTTTGTGTGTTAACTTTGAACAAAAGTATTTATATTGTGGAAGATAGTAATTTGTGCGTTCATGTTAGATCTTGTATGATAATTGTGGGGATGTCCAATTGTTGTGGCTTGTTGCTAAGTTGAGAAACAATGATACAAGTAGGTACATGTCGAGAATTTTGTGGGTATATTCACTGCAAACCCTCACGAGACAAAACTCGTCCACTAGGGGAAACCTAGGAGTTTAACGGCTTGTTGCACGTGCTAAGTGCAATCGTGTTCCCTAAGAAAGTGGTGTTATTTTATTTTGTTGTTCTTTTCTTTGTTTGTTTTAGATTTACTCGAGGACGAGTGAAAGGCTAAGTGTGGGGTGTTTGTTAGGTCTTAAAAGTAACATTGATTTAGTATGTTTTTATCTCACATTTGTCTTGAATTCATACCTTGAGTTGATCTTTTTAGTTGTTTTTATTTGTAATTGCGTATTTTGCCTTCTAAGTCGTTTAAATGCTTTTATAGGTAAATGACGATTGATTTGGCGAGTAAATGAAGGAATTTCTAAGCAAAGTGAAGAACTCAACTAAGAGACTTAAAGAGGAGCAAAGAAGAGTCCAAACGAAAAGAGTTGAGTTGAAGAAAAAGTAAAGAAAAAAATGGACAGCAGAATTGGCACAGTGGTGCCAATATTCGGCACCACTGTGCAGCGCGCAGAAATCAGAATTTCTGGTTGGACTCGGATTTTGGGTCTTTTGTTGGGCTTTTTGTAATTAGAATTCCTATATAAATAGAAGAAGTCAGAAAAATAGGAGAGTTTTTTAGATTCTTTGAGGATAGAAGACGTTATTTTGGGAGAGAGAAAGAAAAGAGAGAAACTTGGAGAGAAAGAAAAGGAAGTCATTGAAGAGAAGAAAGAGAAATCTTGATTCTTTCCATCAACATAAGGATTCTTCTTGGTTTTTCTTGAGTTCTTCTTCTTCCTCAATTGTTCTTATTATTTTCCACCATTGTTAAACATGAGAATTCTTAGTTTTATGCAAATTATTTCTTCTTCTTGTTTAATTATGTGTAGCTAAATAATTTTCTAGGGTTTAAGATGTAGTCTTGAGTATTATTATGGATTGTTGATTTTCATTGGGATATTTCTTGCTTTAATTAATCTATCAATGAGGGTTTAATGCTTGTAGATGATTGGCCACCAAATACATGATTTAAGATGAATTGAGAAGTACCGGGAGGTGAATTAATTCATTAGTTCAGATTTGATAGACGTGTTTAAATTACTCAATAGGGATATTAGTAATTGTGCATGAGGCTAGCTAACGAATTTCATGAAAATTAATGGATTCATCTAGATTAGTTATTGATCATGGGAGTGACGAGAACAAGTTTAGTTGGGTACTCATGGAGATCTCGGGAGAGTATCCATGTAATTAAGGAAATTCGGGTCTTTAATGAATGCAAGAATTTACAATCCAATGATGTTCATAATCCATAAAAATACCTTGATGAAGTCTTAATCCCTAGGCTTTCCATTTATTAAATTATTGTTTATTAATTTTGTTATTATTTATTTCTGTTTTTAATTAGTTAAAATCTTAAATCTTGCAAATCAATAGTCTAAATAATAGGATAAACTTTGTTTGGTACTTGATAACCTTCCCTGTGGAGACGATCTTACTTACTCTATATTATTTGTCGATACCGTGTTGTTACGGGTGTTAACAATGTTTATAGAAAATTGTTCTAAGTATGCTCTGTTTATTTGTTGAGGACTAAGAATGAGGTTTTTAGAGAAATTCAAAGTGTATGAGGCTGAAATTGAAAATAAACTTGATTGTAAGATTAAAATTCTTCGATCGCATAGAGGTGGTGAATATATTTTCTGTAATGACTTCTTAGAAGATCATGAAATAATTCATCAAATAACAGTGCCTTATATTCCTGAACAAAATGGTGTGGCTGAAGGAAAAATAGGACTTTGATAGATATGATTAACACCCTTTTAAATACTTCTGGATTGCCAAAAATTTATGGGGAGAAGCCTTGAACACGACTTGTTATTTACTTAACTGTATTCCTCATAAGAAGACTAATGTCTCACCTTATGAATAATGGAGAAAGAGAAAACCTTATCTTGGACACTTAAAAGTGTGGGGGTGTAGAGCACTAGTGAGGCTCACAGATCCTAAATGTCCTAAGTTTGGTAGTAAGGCAATTGAATGTGTTTTAATTAGATATGAATTACATAGTAAAACATATAGATTTCTTACTGTGGAATCGACAAATTCCATTGATAGAAATACGATTCTTGTGTCTAGAGATGCTGAATTCTTTGAGAATTTGTTCCCATCTTCTAGAAAAAGAATGAATGAAAATACAACACAAGGGCAAGTTCTTGATGAAACTTCAGTAGATAACTCTACGAAAAATGAAGTTGTTGAGCCAAGAAGAAGTAAACGAATGAAAATTGCTAAGTCCTATGATTCTAATTTCTACATGTATCTAGTAAAAGGTGATAGGAATAATATCACTTCTATGATAGTATACAATGTTGAGCATGATCCTTTAACTTTTAAAGAAGCGATGTTATCAAGGGATGTAGCTTTCTGGAAAGAAGCTATTAATCATGAAATAAATTCAATCATGTCAAATCAAACTTAGATTCTATCTGATATAACTCCTGGTTGCAAACCTATTAGTTATAAATGGACCTTTAAGCGAAAGCTTGAGCATGATGGGTCCATTGATAAGTTTAAGGCTAAACTTGTTAAGGTTATAAGCAAAAGGTAGCTATAGATTATTTTGATACATATGCGCCTCTTGCAAGAATAAGTTCTATAAGAGTTCTAATTGCCTTAACCTCTATTTATAATTAATCATACATCAAATGGATGTTAATACATCATTTTCAAATGGAAAATTAGATGAAGAAGTCTACATGGAACAACCTGAAGGATTTGTTTTGAAATGTCAAGAAAAGATTTGTAAACTTGTGAAATCTTTGTATCGCCTAAATGAGCTCTGAAACAATGGCATGAGAAATTTGACCAAAAGGTTGTTCAAAGTGAATTTAGAATAAATAAATCTGATAAGTGTATTTATTCTAAATGAACAAATGGGAGATGTGTCATTATTTCCTTTTATATAGATGACTTGTTAATTTTTGGAACGGATGTGGGCATAGTAACGGAAACGAAAGTTTTTTATCTACATGTTTCGACATGAAAGATATGGAAGAAGATGATGTGATTTTAGGCATTAAAATCACGAAGCCACGTGATACAAATGAATTGTCTCAATCTCATTATATTGAGAAACTATTGAAGAAATTTAATCATGAGAATTGTAAACTGCAAGTACGCCTTTTGACGCTTTGATTAAATTAACCAAGTATAAAAGTGTTGGTATATCTCAACTAGAATATTCAAGTATGATTGGTAGTCTTATGTATGCAATGTATTGCACGAGGCTTGATATAGCTTATGCGGTTGGAGTACTTAGTAGATTTACTAGTAACCTTGGTCAAGTTCATGGGGATGCAATTTCAAGGATAATTAAGTACTTGAAAGGCATAATGAACTATGCATTAAGTTATCAAGGTTTTCCTGGGGTATTAGAAGGATAAACGGATGCTAATTGGATTATTGATTCGGATGGAACTAAGTCCACAAGTGGATGGTTATTTAAACTTGGTGGAGGTTCAATTTCATGGGTTCAAAGAAACACACATCTGTTTCTCACTCAACTATGAAATCTGAATTCATAGCGTTGGCGGCGGTAGCCAAGGAAGAAGAATGACTATGGATTTAATAGAAGAAATTCCTATTTGGCCTAGGCCAATGTCACCGGTTTCAATCTTGTGTGATAATGAAGCTATATTGTCATGGGCATACAACAAGATTCAGAACGGTAAGTCTAGACATATTAGTCTAAGACATAGTTATGTTCAAGAACTTCTCGGGAATGGTACCATAACAATAACATATGTTAAGTCAAATGAAAATCTGGCTCATCTCTTTGCAAAAGGCCTTGCTAGGGATGTTGTTTGGAAAACATCAAGAGAGGTGGAAACCAACCATTTATTGGATAGCCCCCAATTTAATTGGTTCAATGGAAAAAAAATTGCGGTAATTACCGGGAATGTACTAAAGTCATAGAATTTATTCTATGCTATCTCGAGGTAGCACATGCTTGTATGGAAAGGAAGGAGGTTGAGATTAAATCTCTTAATGAATTTATGTCCTTAAATGGAAGGTATAAGTCATACAAGTACACCTAGTTAGATTCACCTATATAAGTGTTGAAATGTGGCCGCTTCTACGAGATTGAAAGCTTGTCTCTAAGTTGCTTATGAATCCCGAGGTTGATGCACATGGCCGCAAAATGTGCGGGGAAGTCGAACGAGTTGTTTATTGATTGTCATTTCTATCATGTGCTATTATTTATTATGGATATTTGATTCAAAGTTTATCTATCAAAATATTCAGAAAACTGACGTGGTAGACTATATGAAGGTTCAAGTCGGTCGTAGTACACCTTTACTTAATCGCAAACTATAGTTTACAATAGAGTTTTTGCAATTGTATGAAATTTCGAAAATTAGGGGGGATTGTTGGGATTTTCATATTCGTAAGTGATGGGTTTCTCTTGTTTAATGTGCATCCCCCAGTGGAAAGACAAGAGAAAGGCTGTACATTTGGATAGTTATAAGGGGAGTAGAAGAGGAAAGTGCCATGTCCCACATGGGAAAACTAACGAAGTGGAAATATGTTTATAAACAAGTTCACTCATTGGAGACTTAAATTGGCAAGCAAAGTATAAGGAGAAATCACCTTCCGCTCGTGGTGTGAAGCATCGTACAACCCGCGTCGCGAAGCGTAGATCGCGGCTGATGCGGGTCCGAGGCGGACGGGCTGGGCTTGGGCCTGGGCCTTGTTCCCGTGCTCGCGTGCGGCCGTCGGGGATCGTGATCTAATCTTTTTGCTGCAAATTTATTTAAAACACTCGTATTGAGGGTTGAAACACATCTTGAGTCAAGTCGCTGAAACTCACCTTGAGTTAAGTATTCAACTCAACTTAAGTCAAGACTAGTATCCTGTTTGTGAAATGTGATATTGAGTTTAACTTGAGTCAAGTCGAGTTGCTTGTCTGTTCATCTGGAATGTAACTATTAAAGACGAAGAGTCACCTCTGACTTGAATGTGGCTATTCAATGATATGTAACATTTGAAATGAACAATCACGACTTGAATGCGGCTATTCAATGAAGAAATACAATCATTCTGAATGGCCTATCTAAATCTATAAATACTGAATCCTGAAATCATTCGAAGTACATCTGAAAACGCAAAAATACACTCTCACTATTGGTGCAAGTGAAGTATATTCTTATACTGTTTTTGAATACTTGTCTGTTTTATCTTGAAAGACTTATTTGCTAAAGGTCGCGAATAGAGTATTAAGGAAAGAGCGATCCTCGACTCGGACAAATTACTCAATATTCCGTATTTTCCAACATAGTCTTCACACTGGGAAAAATATTCAAGACACTTCTCTCTAGAAAGTTGAAGTCTTGAATCTTTAAATTAGATATATATTCTTCCACCCTTTAAATATAAGCTACAAAATAAACTATCTACCATATTGTGGGTTTTAGTGATTTAGCCATTGATGTGTGGATAACCTAGACACGATGCTTGTGCTTTTGACCATTGGACTTGGTAATTTCATCTTTGTAGTAAATTACACCGCATATATATTTTTGCATTTCTTAACTTTCAGCTCGTTTTCTTTCGCTTATTTATGCACAATACGCGTCCATTTCAAGACGCCAGTTTAAATTTTCAACTTTCTGCTGCGGCACCTGGACACCAGGTGCCGACCCCAACAGGGCTTTTATTGTAAACCAATTTCACAGCTAAAATGGGGCATTTGTAACTTTTGAAAATTTAAAAGAACGAAAATTTATGTGTTCTTAATATTAACAGCCATTTGCTGTTTTCTGAATGAGTTTCCCAATTATAACAATACGGTAGGTAGGTAAATTCAATTTCTTGCGTCATACCTACCTCAAGGGATATAGATGTAATTCGCCCTACTTTTATTGAGCTCGTATGCACAAAGAATCGGCAATAGTAACCTTGTTGCTACAACTGACTTTAATTTTTGGGCTAACCAATATATTCACAATTTAATGAATCGAGTGACTGATAAAACAAGAGTGAGATCCCCTCAGAAACTCAATTCTGGGTGGAGGAAGTTGTGATGTTCCAACTGTGTCATCTTCCCACCAATCACCGGATCAAACTGGCATCTGTAAAATCTGTATTGAACAATAACATTATCAATCGATCGGATTACACAGACTGACAAAACGTGAGGGAAAAATAAAAATGGTTGTGAACGAATAATACCTTCCATCACTGCAGATAATGATGATTGTGTTCTTCTGGTGACCAAAAGCAACAATGTGTTTCAAGCCTTCTTGTACGCGAAATTGAGCCATTGACCACTCGGAACTAAAATATTTGGGCAGAGCACCTGCATTGTTCGAACCCAGAGAACATTGACGATGCTTAGATTTTTCTACTCTATGTATAATCACTCTTATTAAGTATAACTTTAGTCACTTCGCTAATGCAGTTCAGATAGCAAAGTAATCGTCCATTTTTAACTTTATTTTGAAGCATTGTCTAGGTAATTTCTCAAGACTCAAGAACAAATGTACAAGTTTTCAATATAATGAAACTTTAGTTTTGGGCAAAGCCATCGCCCATCAGAGACAACCCTCTCCCTCCTAATTTATAATCTACGAATATGTGGTCAAAACTAAATGCTTATAAATAAATTGCTCAAATTATAAGCCTTGCCCCAAAAAAATTATCTACAGATTACAGAGCATAAATAAAAATAAATTACCCTTAATGAAGGAAAGACGAGAAGGGGGAGCCGGAGTCTGATTATTCTTTCCTGCTGCAAGTGATCCAGTACTGTTTCCTAAACATTCTGAATCAATCTTTAAGCTGAAAACATGGACAGTTCCTTTATCACCTGAAACAGCCAGCCATTGGGATGTCGAACAAAAAGAAAGGCTGTAAATCTCTGCTCTTTCAGAGCCTCTTCTCAGCTGTGCATTGAATGAGACAACTTATTCAGAAACAGAGAACAAACTCCAATCCAGAAGAGTAGTAATTTGGGATCATCACAAGAAAGAGCTAACCATACTGCATATTTCAAAATGCTGTCGAACTTAATCACATCACTTTCTCATGTTACGTATTCATAGTAGTAAGGTTAGAAGTCCCTTTTGATATCTATAAAACCTATCAATTTTCTTTCTCCATAAGAGTAATACTAAACTATAATAGGAAGTGTTCATACAACATTTATGCTCACAATCATACAGCGAAGATGATCTATAGTGTCTAATTGACTGCATTCGTCTCAACAAACGAATACAGAACACAGCTTATAAATGGAAAACAATAATACAATACTAGTGGAGACTTCAGCACAAAAAGACACTCATATTGGCCCATACTAAATTCACTCATCTAAAGATTAAAACACAAAACTCTACAATTTTGACGCCTGGTTGTACATAAAAGGTCAGAATATTCAATGCAAATAAAATAACTACGAAATTCTCTGAAAATCCATGACTGAAAGACTCCCCAAAGAACTCTCACAACAACCCTGATCCTATATGCTAATTATTCACTTCATTCACAACATACAAATGCTAATACTCAAACACATCAAATTTGACATAAACACTAAAGAAGCAGACATACTTACCTCCCGAAGCAACGAACAATCCAATGTGTTAAACAACCTAATCAATGTCCCCTTACAACTCGTGGTCGCCATCAACCTCCCATCGTTTGTCAAAGCAACACACGCAACACTCGAATCGTGCGCCATTATAAGCTTACTTCTCGACAATGCATAATGCTCCACCCTCACCTGCCCCTTCTGCAATCCCAAGCAAACCAAAACCAGTCCCCCCGACTGAGAAATTTCACACAACCCCTTAGGATTCGCCTCTGTCTCTATCTGATGCAACAATTTCAAGTCTGCAAAGTTATACACAAATATTTTATGCGACAAAACCGCGACAATCCGGTCACGCCTGAGGCAAACGGACTTAACTTCGGAACGAAACGAAAGCTCGCCAATGTATCCGGATAGATGATCATCCCATATCATGACTTTGTTAGTGGCGAATTTAGAGTTTGGCCCTCCGCCAACTAAGGCAACGATATTGCAACGGTATAGCATCTGGACGATGCCTATACCGCCGCCGTCGGAGAAGCTACGGCGGATGGTTTCGGTGAAAGGATCGGTTTTGTAGATGATGAAGCCGTCGGTGGTGCCGACGGCGAAGCAGCCGCGGTCTTGGTTGAAGGAGAGGTGGAGGAGGGATGGTGGCGGGTTAGGGTTAGGGTTTTGGGGGTTTTGGATGGTGGTGTCGTCGTCGACGGCGGCGGAGGAAGGAGCCATGGCGGTGGAGGAGAAGGAAAAGGTATCGATATCAGTTGTGGACGATTATATAGCAATAGTGCTATATGTCACTGTGTATATATATATATATATCATTGGGAGAATGAAACTTTGATTGAGAAGAGAAACTTGGGAGAGGGTAGGAGAAGAAAACTTGCAGTGATAAGACTCATGTACTCTGTTACGATTCTCATATATATATATGTATGTATGTATACTTTATGGGAAATTTTCACTTTAAACCCTCTAAATATAGGTATTTTGCATATTATACTATAAGTTGTAAAGATTGCATTTTCTACCCTTTAACGGCGAATGTTAGCATATCGACCCTTCATGTTAATTGAACAGACCAATTAACTAAATGTTTTATATGCTTTTCCTAAACAATTCTCTGGGCTTAATTGTAATTAATTTATTCAACTATTAAAAAATTAAAAACCTTATTGATTAATCCAATTAATCAATATATATGTATGTATCTTTTGTTTTATGTATGTTCTCTATGTACAATTAGGTAACACACTTTATAGAGTGAAAGAGAGCATCCCTTCGTCTTGAATTAAAATAGCATAATAATATGATCATTTAGCTTATTTATGCAGTAAGTAACACATAGTCTAAATTGTGATTTCATTTCATTTTATTAATTCTTATATTACGCTATAGGTATTCCTAAGTTGGGCTCTACTCACTAGTGCATGTGGGTTCCACATATATAAATACAAGAATTAATACAATGTGGTAATTGAATTTCATATTGTTCCTATATCCAAAATGAAAACCCTTTTAATATTTTCAAGATTTTCGTAAAAAGTTTCGTAAAATTTATAGTTGTCAAATATGCATGAGAAGATGCACTCAGGGACGGATCTAGGAATTACTCGTTGGGGGGGGCTGAGTTACCGTTAAAGTAATTTTTTTGATAATATTTGTATATATAATTTTTTTTTCAACATATAAATAAAATGATAATTATCACGTGTAAAAGAAAAATTGACATTTAATAAAAACTATAGTAGTTTTTGAAATATATAAACAAATTTTTAGAAATATTATCGAATTTGCTCTTGATGTTCTTTGAGGAATACACATAAAAATACATATTAAGCTCTAATTTTGAACTTAATTGCTCATACAAATATTTGTAGTATAATAGTATAATCAATATTTTTTTTATTGATTTTAGGAAAAATTCTTATTAATTATTAAAAAAAAGTTAGAGTTGGTCACAATTTAATTTTGTTATCTTTTTCTTTGGTAATTGATTCTTCCTTTTCTTATTTTCCCTCTTGATAATGACTTTTTCTAAAACAAGAGTAATCTAAATAAAAAGAAAAAAAATAAGTGGCTTTCAAGAATCGATCACAGGACCTAGATTTTTAGGGTATAAGATGCTTACCAACTCGGCTGAGGCTGATTATTGTTACAATGTAACAACTAAAATCTATAATCTGGGGGGGGGGGGCATATGATAAAAACATAAAAACCCGATAACGAAAATTTGAATTCTCGGGGGGGCCGGGGGGCCCTAAATCCGTCCCTGAATGCACTGATAGCAATTACACAGCATATTTGTAACAGGTCACCATGCATGAAAGCACCTGATGAGTAACCTGCACACGAATAATCAAATCCACCTCTAAAAATAGCTAAGAAAAATTATTAAGAAATAAAAAATGTGATGGTACCAATATCTCGCAAGAGAGCATGGTTCAAAGTCGCGGTAATGGTGATAATATCGGCAAGTGTTGTTCCATATCGGTCGCGGCGTATCGGGATATTATCGGGCGATACGAAACAAATGCATTATAGGATGCTAAGGAAATTCTAAAAAATTAGTAAATGTATAGCAAATATAAATAACATAAGTTTTCACTAGTTGGTACATTCTGGAAAAAATTATTGCACTAGATATAAATAAATCTAAACATATCGTTATTATTGATTTTAAATATGTAATAGAAATGAGTTTATTAATAATCATATCATAAGCCTTCATTATATATAAAATAATATATCCACTATATCATATCACAAAACATGTTTAAAGAAAATAAGTAAAAATTTCATTATTGAAAATTACACCCGAGATGTCCGATATCATTCGATATTATAGCCGATAATATCAGCGATACTCCGATAATATCATAGTATCGCCGATAATATCGACGATACGGAACACACCGGGTATATAACGTATCGACGGATTTTATCGGATTGGACCTGTCCGATCCGGTTATGTATCGGCCGATATCATCGGATATCGGCCAATACTTTGAACCATGTAAGAGAGTGAGAATCAACAAGTTTCAGATATTTCTCTCTTCCTCTTATACCAAAAATTACAATCCCTCCTATTGATTTCTCCATCCTATTAAACAAACAACCAATTAATCATGGAAAAATTCACGCAGCAATTGGATAACAAAATTCTGGTGAACCAACTGGTGGCGCCATATCAGCTTAACGCTAGCAGAGTTTACCGGTGTATCCGCTACTAAGCCCTCCATCAGCTCATGCTACACCTTATCCGCCTCCAAGTGGCTATGGTTACTCTACGCCTCCGAGGTATGTCCATTCTGTTGGATAAAATGGATTTTTCAAAGTGTGGTTCCCACTACTTTTGTGTACAAAATTCGAACACCGTAAGTATCCTGGATACTAAAGATTATTGGATAATCTTAATCTACGTTCCGAGTAGATGAGTTTAGCATTTCGAATTTTTCAAATTGGACTTGTAACGAATGAAAAATTAAGTGCTAAAGTGAGGTGTTTGAACTTGTGTATCCCACATTGGATATAAACCACAAATTAATTGATTTTATGAGTCCTTGACTTAAGGTAAAGAGTTGATCTTTTGGGTCATCTCACCTTTGTGTCTTTTGTGCAGGGGAAGGACCTAGTCATGGTCCATTTCACCACACATGCATGCGCCGCTGTCGCCCTCTTGGAAGGGACCAGGCTCGGGCCGGGTCGTGGGCCTGTGGATTGAGGTGTGTATAGTGTGAGCTTCACAATTAATCTTTTGGATAAAGTTTAATTGGGCGTCTCCAAAAACATCTAACAAAGAGAAATCTGATTTTATTAAAACCAATTTGAATTAATAAAATGCTGTCCACATTATTTTAATTCGAATTCTTTAATTCAACCTTCTAGAAGGACCATTGACTGCAGTCAATAGTCCAACAATCACTTTTTCCATAACAACTGATTTTGTTTTGCTGTTACAGAAATTGTTAATGGCAGAATTAACTTTTCGTTTTAATACTATCTGATTTCTGCAGCTATAAAAGGGCTCCTCCAGCTTCACATTTTTCACACCAACAAAAAACACAATTCTCTCAAGTGTTCTCGTGTTCTTCATCCTCTCTCGAGTTTTTCAGCAGAAAATAAAAGTTTGTTGTTTTCTGAAATTGAAGTGGTTCAATCTTCAGAAAGTTTTCGTTGTATCTTGGGACACGTTTTGTCAAAACCGGTACCACCTATAGCCGAGGCAATTTCGTGGTAAGGATAGAGTTCATTCTTGCCTTGAAAAATTCCTTATACTTTCGTTGCATTTTCAGTTTGTTTGTTAAATTCAGTCAACAAACTTAACACGAAAACTTCTTGTTGATTCATTTTCCTCTAAATTTTGAAAATGGTTAACCGAGATGATATTGTTGCTGCTGCTGATACTCTTAACTTTGGCCTTGGTCCTAGAACAGGCCTTGGTCTTGGTATTGGTTCTGGTTCAGGGTTGGGTCCTGCTTCTAGTTCAGGCTTCTGTTTTGGTTCAGGACTGGGTCATGGTTTCGATTCTAATTTTGGTTCTAGTGGGGGTGCTGGGTTAGGCTCCGATTCAGGGCTAGGTCTTGATTTCGGTTTTGGCCCTGGTTCGGTCTCTCCATTTGTTCCAATGGTTAATCTGGTTATATCGGCTGAGGCTGAAAGGTCGTCGAAGTTCAGCGGGGTTGACTTCAAGAGGTGGCAGCAAAAGATGTTGTTCTACCACACGACATTGAATCTGGCGAGGTTCTTGAGAGAGGATGCTCCCTATGTCCCGGAAGAGTCTACAGATAATCAACTAAGGGTGGTATACGATGCCTGGCATAATAGTGATTTCCTTTGCAGGAATTGCATACTCGGCGAATTAGATGATTCTCTATATAGTGTATATCTGTCTGTGAAGACTGCAAAAGACCTCTGGGAGGCACTGGGCAGGAAGTACAGAACTGAGGACTCCGGACTGAAGAAGTTCGTGGTCGCAAAATTCGTAGATTTCAAAATGGTGGACTCTAAGTCCATAACAAGCATCCAAGAGCTTCAGATAATAATACATGAAGTTCACGATAAAAATATGGCTCTAAGTGAATCCTTCCAAGCAGCTTCAGTTATAGAGAAGTTACCGCCTTGTGGAAGGATTTCAAGAACTACTTGAAACGGAAGAGGAAGGAGAGTCTGGAAGACTTGGTTGTCCGACTCAGAATAGAGGAAGACAATCGGGGCTCCGACAAAAAGTCTCATGTGTAGGCGATGGCTAACATCGCCGGAGTTCCGGAAAGCTCCAACCAGGAGAGAAAATTACAGGGGAAACCCAAAGGAAATTCCAGAAAAAGTAAACTAGGAAAGGGAAGTCAAAACAAGGAGATGGAGGTTGTTTCAATTGTGGCCGTTCTGGTCACTGGGCTAGAGACTGCAAAGAGCCTAAGAAAAATAAGTCTCAAGGGCAAGGTTCTGGTCAAAACAAAAACAAAGGCAAACAGGTTCAGAACCAGGCTCCGAACCAGGTTCACTTGGCTGTTGATGAAGTACAAGGCATCAACGAAATGATCGGTGACCTATCTGACAATAGGGTTCCACTAGATTGTTTTAAACTCGATCTCACCGCTATTGTGTTCGAGACAAAGCTGGTGGACAACCCAAGAGAGTGGTTCATCAACACTGGGGCTACCCGCCACAACCCAAGGAGGTGTTCTCGACAACGCCTCCTTCTAATGGGCGAAGACTGTTTATGGGAAGTTCTGCCACTTCGCCGGTTCTAGGAATTGGTAAGGTGGTGCTGAAGATGACCTCTAGGAAAGAGTTGACTCTGGCCGAGGTGCTACATGTTCCTGATATTCGCAAGAATCTGGTGTTAGGATCTACCCTAGTGAAGAACGGGTTCAAGCAGGTGTTTGAGGTAGATAGGTTTTCTTTTACAAAGCATGGAATTTATGTAGGAAAAGGTTACCTCGAGCAGGGCCTTTTTAAAATGAATGTAATTCGCACTGTTGTAACCGAAACTGATGATAATAAAATTATTTCTTCTTCTTACTTGCTTGAGTATTCTAATTTATAGCATGTTAGACTAGGACATGTAAATTTTAATACTATGTGAAGATTAATAAATTTAAATTTATTACCAACTTTCAAAGTTGATACTCAAAAGAAATGCGAAATATGTGTTGAAGCGAAACTAGTCAAACAACCATTTCCTTCCTTGGAAAGAAACTCTGCACCTCTAGAACTTATTCACAGTGATATCTGTGACTTAAAGTTTGTGCAAACTAGAGGTGGAAAAAAGTATTTCATTACATTCATAGATGATTGCACAAAATATGGTTATGTGTAATTAGTAAAAAGTAAAGATGAAGCGCTTGAAGTGTTTACACATTACAAAACTGAAGTTGAGAAACAACTTGGGAAAAGGATAAAAGTTATCCAAAGTGATGGAGGTGGAGAATACGGAGCGCCTTTTTCATGATTTTTGTAACAACTTTGGAATTATTCATCAAACGATGGCACCATATTCACCTCAATCAAATGGTGTTGCTGAACGCAAAAATTGCACTCTCAAGGAAATGATGAATGCGATGTTGATAAATTCTAGATTACCTCAGAATTTGGGGGGGGGGGGTGCGATTCTCTCCGCCAATTATATACTAAATAAAATTCCCCACAAAAGTAGGAGTGAGACTCCGTACGAACTCTGAAAAGGTCACAAACCTTCATATAAGTACCTCAAAGAGTGGGGGTGTTTGGCTAAGGTAGAAGTACCCAAACCCAAACAAGTTAAGGTAGGGCCTAAAACTATTGATTGCATATTCATTGGTTATGCACTTAATAGTAGCGCCTATCGATTTCTGGTACATAAATCTGAAATTTCTGAGATTCATGAAGATACTATCATGGAATCTAGAAATGCTTCGTTCTTTGAGGATATCTTTTCAAATAAGGAAAGAACTGAACAAGGTCCTCTTAAAGAACAAATGAAATGTCTACAAATAGTTCTAATCCCGGGGATAAAAAACCACAGCATAGCAAAAGGACAAAGTTTCTAAAACATTTGGTCCTGACTTTGTATTTTATACATCAGAAGGTGAGCCAAGGACGATTAAGGAGGCAATGTCCAGTCCAGATGCTCAACTCTGGAAAGAGGCTATCAAAAGTGAAATTGAGTCTATTATGCACAACCATACCTGGGAGTTGGTTGATCTTCCAAAGAAAAGTAAGTCTTTAGGTTGTAAATGGATTCTTAAAAGAAAGTATAAGACTGATGGATCTATTGATAAGTATAAGGCCCATCTGTTAGTCAAAGGATACCGACAAACGGAAGGTCTTGATTTCTTCGATACTTATTCTCTAGAACGAGAATAACATCCATAAGATTATCCATCGCTATTGCCACGCTGTATAACCTTGAGATACATCAAATGGATTTAAGACTACGTTTCTGAATAGAGAATTAGATGAAGAAATATATATAGAACAACTCAAGGGGTATGTTGCTCCTGGACAGGAGAAAAAGGTATGTAAACTTGTAAAGTCCTTGAATGGACTTAAACAAGCGCTAAAACAATGGCATGAAATATTTGATAACATTATGTTGTCAAATGGTTTCAAGATAAACGAGTGTGACAAATGCGTGTATATTAGACAAACACATAACGCATATGTTGTCGTGTGTCTCTATGTCGATGACAAGTTGATTATGGGTAATAGTCATGAAATTATCATGAATACTAAAGGAATGTTAAAGAAGAACTTTAACATGAAAGATATAAGGTTGGCAGATGTCATACTAGAGATTAAAATCTTGAGTACATCTGAAGGACTCATACTATCGCAGTCTCATTATGTTAAGACAATTCTGGAAAAATTCCTTCCCAGCGACAGTGCGGTTGTTAAAACACCAGTAGACATTAGCGTTCATTTACGCAAGAACTATGGAGAACCTATATCACAGTTAGAGTATGTTAGGGTCATTGGAAGTTTAATGTATATCATGAACCGTATCCGTCTTGATCTAGCTAACTCTATGAGCAAGTTAAGTAGATTCACGAGTAATCCTAGTTAAGACCATTGGAAGGCCTTAACTAGAGTAATTAAGTACTTAAAGCACACAAAGAGCATTAGATTACACTACTCAAGATATGCAGCTGTAATAGACGGATGTAGCGATGCTAATTGGATATCAGACACAAATAACTCTAAGTCCATGAGTGGGTACATTTTTACCATATGTAGTGTAGCAGTGTCATGGAGATCGTCTAAGCAAACTTGCATAGCCCTATCCACAACGGAATCAAAATTCATAGCTTTAGACAAAGTTGGTGAAGAAGCTAAGTGGCTACGAAATTTCTTAGAAAATGTTCCCTGTTGGGAAAAACCAGTGCCCCCTATCTTAATTCATTGCGACTGTCGGTCGGCAACTGGTAGGGCGCAAAATAGTATGTACAATGGTAAGTCTAGACATATTCGTCGTAGACATAATACCATTAAACAGTTGATGTCTAACGGAATAATGTCCATTGATTATGTGAATCGAAGGAGAATATTGCAGATCCTTTGACGAAAGGATTGCCTAGAGATCAAATAGAATACCTATCAAGAGGAATGGGTTTAAAGTCTACAAATTAAGAATGAACACAATGGTAACCCACCCATATTGACTGGAGATCCCAAGATCTTGATTCAATGGGACAGCTAAGTTGTGAACTTTCAGTGAAGCACTTAAGAGTTTAATTAATAAACTCTAAACACATTGCCTATGATAAACAAGTGTAACCTGCAAGTTGTAGCAAAGGTTAAGTTGGGCTTTTATTGATTCCTACACTATCTAAATGAAGTGGAGTATAGCAGGATACTCTTAATTAGGAAGTCACCTATGTAAGTGTGAGGTGTAGATCGCCTCAACATTGAGTAAAATGTAAACACTTCTGAAACTAAGAAGGGGTGTCACGGCCAATATGGACCCAACCATGAGAACTGAGAACTACTGAAAGTTTAATATGTGAATATCGTTGTTTGGATTTACACGAACAGGTAACCAATTCAAAACATCACGTTCATTGGGTAGCCTAGTAAATCCAATGATATTTCACTAGGAAAGGTTCAAAGCCAAAAGCTACATCTTCTGATGTGATAAACTTTCAATCGAAATCTCAAGATCATGCATTGCATTAATTTTATTCGTGTGGGGGATTGTTGGATAAAATGGGTTTTTCAAAGTGTGGTTCCCACCACTTTTTTGTACGAAATTTGAACACCGTAAATATCCGGGATACTAAAGATTATTGGATAATCTTAATCTATATTCCGAGTAAATGAGTTTAGCATTTCGAATTTCTCAAATTGGACTTGTAACAAATGACAAATTAAGTGCTAAAGTGAGGTGTTTGAACTTGTATATCCCCACATTGGATATAAACCACAAATTAATTGGGTTTATAAGTACTTGATTTAAGGTAAAGGGTTGGCCCTTTGGGTCATCTCACCTTTGCGTCTTTTGTGAGGGGGGAGGACCTAGACATGGTCTATTTCACCGCACACGCGCAAACACGCGCATGAGCGCCGCCACAGCCCGCCCAGCTAAGGATAGTGCCTAGTCTGATTTTGGGCTGGGTTTGGGCTAGGGCCGAGGGCGAGGGCTTGGGCTTGGGCTTGGGCTTTGGCTTTGGCTTGAGGCTTGATGTGTGTATAGTGTGGGCTTGGGCTTTACAATTAATCTTTTGGACAAAGTTTAAGTGGGCCTCTCCAGAAAAATCCA
The DNA here is from genome assembly GCA_019426215.1 of Buddleja alternifolia. Taxonomy (NCBI): domain Eukaryota; kingdom Viridiplantae; phylum Streptophyta; class Magnoliopsida; order Lamiales; family Scrophulariaceae; genus Buddleja; species Buddleja alternifolia. The sequence continues at coordinate 20,060,634 of CM033408.1, read as the reverse complement.
ACAAAGAGAAATATGATTTTATTAAAACCAATTTGAATTAATAAAATGCTGGCCACATTATTTTAATTCGAATTCTTTAATTCAGCCTTCTAGAAAGACCATTGACTGCAGTCAATAGTCCAACAGTCACATTTCCATAACAGCTGATTTTGTTTTGCTGTTACAGATTGTTAATGGTAGAATTAACTTTTAGTTTTAATACTATCTGATTTCTGCAGCTATAAAAGGGCTCCTCCAACTTCACATTTTTCACACCAACAAAAACACAATTCTCTCAAGTGTTCTTGTGTTCTTCATTTCTTCATCCTCTCTCGAGTTTTTCAGCAGAAAATAAAAGTTCGTTGTTTTCTGAAATTGAAGTGGTTCAATCTTCAGAAAGTTTTCATTGTATCTTGGGACACATTTTGTCAAACACGGTACCACCTATAGCCGGGGTATTTCATGTTAAGGATAGTGTTCATTCTCGCCTCGAAAACTTCCTCATCCTTTCATTGCATTTTCAGTTTCTTCGTTAAATTTAGTCAAAAAACTTAACACGAAATCTTCTTATTGATTCATTTTCTTCGAAATTCTGAAAATGGCTAACTGTGATGATATTGTTGCTGCTGCTGATACTTTTAACTTTGGCCTGGTCTTGGAGCAGGCCTTGGCCTCGGCATTGTTTCCGATTCAGGGCTGGGTCCTGCTTCCGGTTCTGGCTCCGGTTCTGGTTCGTGGTGGGTCTTGGTTTTGGTTATGGTTTTGATTCTGGTTTCGGTCCTGGTTTCAATTCTGGTTTTTGAACTTATAATGATTTTTTCTTTGTTTTCGATTAATTTTTCTCCCTTTTTCGTGCATTTTCAGGATTCGACTTGAACATCAAAATTGTAGATTTACATATAAACTTCGTAAAACAACAAGAATTGGCTTATTTTGATGCCCGGGTCAACAAATACGACATGGCAAAAAAATTAAAAAAATAGTTTTTTTAACAAATAATGACTTTTTCTTTGTTTCCGGCTCATTTTTCTCCCATTTTCGTGCATTTTCGGGATTCGACTTGAACATAAAAATTGTAGATTTACATATAAACTTCGTAAAATAAAAACAATTGGCTCGTTTTGATGCCCAGGTGAACAAATACGACATGGTAAAAAAAATTAAAAAAAACAATTTCTTTTGAACAAATAATGACTTTTTCTTTGTTTTCGGCTCATTTTTCTGTCTTTTTCGTGCATTTTTGGGGTTCGACTTAAACACAAAAATTGTAGATGTACATATAAAATTCATACAACAACAAGAATTGGCTCGTTTCAATGCCCGGGTCAACAAATACGACATGACAAAAAAAATAAAAAAAAAACAATTTTTTTTAACAGATAATGACTTTTTCTTTGTTTCTGGTTCATTTTTCTCCCTTTTCGTGCATTTTCGGGATTCGACTTGAACATATAAATTATAGATTTACATATAAACTTCATAAAACAACAAGAATTGGCTCGTTTTGATGCCCGGGTCAACAAATACGACATGGCAAAAAAAATAAAAAATAAAAACAGTTTTTTTGAACAAATAATGACTTTTTCTTTGTTTGCGGCTTATTTTTCTCCCTTTTCCGTGCATTTTTGGGATTCGACTTGAACATATGAATTGTATATTTACATATAAACTTTGTAATACAACAAGAATTGGCTCGTTTCGATACCCAGGTCAACATATACAACAAGGCAAAAAAAAAATAGCAATTTTTAACTAAAAAAAATGAGAAACTAAACTACTCATGTGGTCTTGGGCCCCGATGTCCCCCTGTGCCACACTGTGGGGGGGTACCCCGTTCTAGTAGACTGTCTTGGCCTTACGGTAACTTCATCACTCATTTGGTTGTTCATATCCAAAAAGAACGGAATAGGCGATGCACGAGTGTAATGTTCCACTAGTGAAGGTTGGTTCAGAGTTTGGGGAGGTGGATCATTGAATATGTAGTCAATGAACGATCGCTCTGTTGGCGTCGCTAACAAATCTGGCTCTACAGACATCGCAGGACAGTAAACCTCAAACATGGATGGCTCTGCAGACATCGTAGGACGCTAAACCTAGAACATGGATGGTCCGCCTCGGTACTGAGGTGCAAAAGCTAAAGAGGATGGTTCGCCTCGGTACTGAGGTGCAAAAGTCGGGGCTAAAGATGATGGCCCGCCTCAATATTGAGGTGCAAAAGTCGGGGCTGAAGATGATGGTCCGCTTCGGTACTGAGGTACAAAAGTCGGGGCTGAAGATGATCGTCCGCCTCGGTACTGAGGTGCTGAAGCAGAAGAGGATGGTCCGCCATGGTACTGAGGTGCTGAAGCCGAAGAGGATGGTCCGCCTCGGTACTAAGGTGCAAAAGTCGGGACAGAGGAGGATGGTCCAGCTTCATTCTCATTCTCATCATTTTCTACATCTTCATCCTCATCATCTTCTATATCTTCGGAGTTTTCCAATGCAGTCTGGATTCTCCTCTGTGGAAGCATGGATTCTCCTCCACGTCTATGAGTGTGAGAACCAGATGCTACATTGCCACCATGTCCACATGTGACCAAATTTTCCAGGCCGGTGAGACCCGATCGTACTTGTCCAAGTACCTTCCTAACTCCATGTCTAGTTTGAGGGGCTTGATCAATGGTATTTTGCAGCCCTTGAATGCGATTATACTGAAAAGATGAAACAAAAAAGTTAAGCAACACACTATAGAAAAGAATAAGAAGTATATTAAAACAATACGTATATTTACTAGCCACATTCTACAATAGAAGGGCCGACCTTGTTTGATGTCTCACTGTTTTCCTGGTCAATGTAGATGAAGTACAACGACTAGTGATTACATCACACCACTGGTTGTATCCCGGTTCTGTGTCGTTTCTACCCTGAATAGGTTGTCCAATCACAATTCGATTACCCCGATCATTCCAGATTGCAATGCAGGCACCGTTTTTGTTTTCCCAATTTACATTTTTGCCCCTACGGTCGTTCCTTCGAACATTACCAACATGAGGTGGAATATTTTGTCGGAGTCCAAATTGCCTCAAAACACGCTTTGGATGATGATGCTCCACGACGTCGAAGAATATCATCAAAACTAATGCTTTCCACACAACATTGTCCAAACATTGAGGTGACAACTCACCAATGTCTTCATCATTGAAGTTGTATGGACTCCAAACAAACTGAAATAGGAAAAAGGTATTAAAATTTTTTTAATACAGAAGGATATAATATCATAATATAAAAGCGTTATGATAATTCTTTTACTCACATGTCCTTCGCCCATCTGATCAAGTCCATCTCTAATTGTCCGGAGACTGTGAGGGACGACGGTGTCATTTGCAACAGGGCGATACCACCTTCAAACATCAATCACACAATTAAGTACAAAAATAAGGTCTTTCCTAATTAATATTCTTAATTAATTAAAATTCTTAATTAAGTGGTAAATTACCGTGCACCATAAGGAGCTCGGGACATGCCATGCTCATCAAGTCCCGCCATCGGCCCAGGAACGTGACTAAGTCTGACAACCAAAATCCTAGACCACGCCCATATCTGTTAATTAATATATACACATGATTAAAAATCACGAATTATCATAAAAATAATATAAAAATATATAAATAATCATTCTCCCCACCTGTAACAATGGCACAGAAGCATCTATATTTTTCTGACAGGTATGAGATGTTTTGCTTAGTCCACGGCATAGCCACGCCAATACACCACTTCCCCAACTATAGGTGTTTGTTGCGTTAATATCTTCCAATAAAGTCAACCACAATACCGGAACAACATCTCCGGTGGTGTTGGGACACAACACGCCGAACAACATAAGTGCCCAACAATGGGCTATCTGGTCTACTTGCATTTCGTCAGATTCAGGGGTGATTTGTGCAGCAGCTGAGTTCACATGCTTGACAATTTTCACGATTTTTATTTGAAAATCTTCCTTTTCAAAATCTGGCCTACTCAATTGAAGCCCTAATTGTTCGAAAATATAGGCTGCACACTCATCATATCCCCTTAATACACGACTAGTTACTAGAGGTTGACCATCAATTGGTAAACCAAATATCAGTGCAATATCTTGAAGAGTAATCATAGCCTCTCCAATTCTGAGATGAAATGTATTGATCTCCGGTCGCCATCTCTCGACTAGTGCATTCATAAGACCCGTATCATTTTTGAATGGCCCTAACTTGTATACTCGATATAAGCCGATATGTTGTATTTTTAACAAGACTCAATTATGTGGAGTCTTTGTATAAGCATCCTTAAAATACGCATTGTCCGCTCGTCTAGCACGCAACACGAAGTCGGTGTACTCACCAACCACACCGGACCTATGAATTGCCTGACTAGTCAACACCCTACCGTCTATCGGGCCATATATATGATCACTCAATTGCTGCGCCATCCTACATTAAAATAAAATAAAAAGTTATTTTCAATTAAAACGATATTTGAGCTAATTAGAATAATATGAATTAATATTTCATAAATTCAAACAAAATTCAAACACATACATCACAATTAAATAACCTTATATGGCAAAATTAAACGATACATCTATAATTTGAAATTATAACTAAAAATTCAAGAATATACCTACTAATTGGAAATTATACACACCAATTCAAATATTAAAGACATACTAATTAAAAATTATACCTAAAATTGATATTATACCTCCTACACCCTAAATTATACCCAAAAAGTTTAAGATTATAACTAATAATTCGAGATTATATTTAAAAATTCAAAAGTAAACCTACTATTTTAAGATTATAACTACCAATTCAAGAACAACATGATAATTTAAAATTAGAGCTAAAAAATAAAAAAATATACAAATTATGTCAAAATTATACCAACAACTCGAAATTAGAGCTAAAATATCAAATTTATACCAACAATTCTAAATTAAACTACAGAATTTCACAAATTTAAACTCTAAATTGATAAATTCCACAAAAATTTGAAATTACACACAAACCCTAAATTCGAAATTACACTACAAAATTCCACAAATTTAAACCTAAATTGATAAATTCCACAAAAATTCAAAATTAGACCTAAACCCTAAATTTGAAATTACACTACAAAATTCCACAAATTCAAACACTAAATTGATAAATTTCACAAAAAATAAAAATTACAATTTACATGTAAACTCTAGATTCGAAATTACACTACAAAATTTCACAAATTTAAACCCTAAATTGATAAATTCCACAAAAATTCAAAATTACACCTAAACCCTAAATTCAAAATTACACTAAAAATTTCACAAATTCAAACACTAATTTGATAAATTCCACAGAAAATTGAAATTACAATTTACACATAAACCCCAAATTCGAAATTACACTACAAAATTCCACAAATTTAAATCCTAAATTTATAAATTCCACAAAAATTCGAAATTACACTTAACCCTAAATTCGGAATTACACTACAAAATTCCACAAATTCAAACACTAAATTGATAAATTCCACAAAAAATCAAAATTATAAGTTACACATACCCAAATTCAAAATTACACTACAAAAATTCACAAATTTAAACCCTAAATTGATAAATTCCACAAAAAATCAAAATTATAATTTACACATAAACCCCAAATTCGAAATTACACTACAAAAATTCAAAAATTTAAACCCTAAATTGATAAATTCCACAAAATTAAAAAATAATGGCTTCTACACATTTCATAAAGCAATAATATATAAGATTACCTTGTATTGTTGAGGATGATGAATAAAATGAAGATGAAAAATAAGATGAAGAAAAAAAGGAGAGAAGAGAGGAAGAAGAAAATGAAGAGAAAAAAAAAGGGTTGGGCTCTGTTTTGCCATTCCGCATTTGGGCAGGTGGAATGGGCAACGGTTAGTTGACTGTTGCCCATTCCGCGTTGCCCGAGAGCGGAATGGGGTTTTAAATTAAAAAAAAAAAATCTGCCCATTCCGCTCTCAGGTAGAGCGGAATGGGCAGATGATTTTTTTAAAAAAGTTTATTATATTCCGCAGTCGGGGCAGCGCGGAATCTGCCAGATTCTGCACTGCCCGAGCGCGGAATGTGCTAGTTTCTGATACACAATAAAAATGGAATTATTTAAATAATTTTTATTTATTTTTGTATCATTTATTTAAATTTCCCGTGTGGGTTGGCCTTCATAAGCACCCAACATGGACTTTTGAAGCGTAAGGTTTTTACTTAAGTGATATATATATATATATATATATATATATACACATCACTCAATTAAACCTAGCCAATATAAGATTCATTCTACAACTTAAGCTAAAAGAAAAGAAAAACTCTCCCTCCCTCTCTCTCATAGACGTCGCCCTAGTGGTAAGAAGAAGAAAATTTTACTATCAATTTTTCAGTGAGATCATTTAGAGACAGTGCTCGTGCGTTGCTTGGATCAAGGATCAAAACGTTGGATTTCTACACTGGTGATTGGAGGAGCTTGTTTTACAAAGGAACGCTTGATCTCTCCAACCACTTTCCTACAACGGGTATTCTTTTAAATACGCATGTTAATCCCAGGTTGATCCTATTTTTGGATTTTATTTTTTTAAAAAAACTTGTTATACCTTTTCCGTTGTATTTTATCTATTTTTCCCAACACAAACTATGTAATGGGGAGCAGAATTGCCAAGTCTCGAAATAAAACAGAAACAAACAAAATAAAAAGAATACTGAAAGCGATAAAATATCGTTCAAAATAGGACTTAAAACAGAAAAAGCCAAAAAACCCGAACTTTGATGATAGTCTTACAATCTACCTCCAAGATGATGTGATTCTACCCATTCTGTTGTGCAAAATTCAACTTCATTTTCGCTGCTAAAGCTTTCGTATGTTCTGTTGTAGTTCAAAGGTCAAATCGTTGTGTTCCCTAAGCCAAACAAAGACCTGATCATCCCTTGCTACAAACCCAACGCCAACAACCATTTTCGCCTCAAATGTAGTTCCGTCAACGTATTTTTAGCACTCCTGCCTTTGGCACCACTCATTTGCCTTGATTCCCTGCACACGAGATTCTTTGGCCACATTTACCATTGTGCGAAAAATTGATATGAAATGTCTACGCGAAGTTTTAATGTTTTCGAATTTTTTAATTTTTCATGCATTTGTTATTTGTTTTTAATTTATTTCGATATCATTTAATGATTGATAATATTTCATTTTCAACAAATCATATAAGGACTTTTTGTAAACTCTTAAAATAAGTGATTATCAGCTTATGACTTAAAATAATCTATTTGGACGTGTTTGCGAATCAAATTTATAATTCTAATTTTTTTAATTAACTTGAGTGATAATAATCTATAATTTGTAAGTTGTAAATGAGTGATTAAAATTGATTATGGTACTTTCGTAATTATTTTTTGAATGAAACAGTTAGACCATTATGTCCGATATCAAATCAACAATCGTAACGTAATTTTCTGTTACAAACTAGTAACAGTGAGCTACAAATTAGAAACAAATAACTACTATATAAGTAGAGAAATAACCCACACACTGGTGGGATCAAACCCATTACCTCTAAGTCATAGGGCCTCAATCTTACAACTAGGCTAGGACATCACGGGCGGTACTTTTGTAATTAGAATAGTTTTATTTTAGACATTTTGATCACTTTTACTCAATTTTTTTGCCAACAATTCTCTCCTATTTTTTCCACTTTTCACTTATATTTGCAAACATTACCACTTTTGATTTTTCTTTTTTAAATTTTAATTATTAATTATTTTCCAATTAAAATTATCTCTAATGATTAATTGTGTTTGCAAATACTCTTATGACGTCAAAGAGCATTTTAGTCTAGGTGAATGCTTAGGTGTCCATTGTGGGATGCAATTGTTGGTGAATTATATTGTAAGAAAACAGATCAAAGGTAGATCTCTAAACAAAAACCCAAAACTCAGCTACATGTCATGTAAATAGCTTCAACCCAATTTCGACCGGAAATTTTCAATTCTACATTTCCTTTCTTCTTCTTCTTCACAATCCTCATCGATAAAGATTTCAAATTCCGATCCGGAAACTTGTGAATGTCGGCGGCGGCGATGGCGAGGTCTGTTTCCGGCCTCGCTTATCCGGAGCGATTCTATGCGGCGGCAACCTACGCCGGTTTGGGCGGATCACCCAAATCTGCCGCTAAAGGCGTCGCCTCTAAGTTCTCCAATGAATCTGCATTACTGCTTTACGCTCTCTATCAACAGGTTTGATTTAGCTCCATCGAATTTACTACCTTGTTATTTCTCTGCATTGTGATTCAGTTAATTTCTATTATTTCACTCGATCCACATTATTGCATTCGTGTTGAGTTACTTTTTGAGTATTGAAGTTTGATCTTAGTCTGATTTATCGGCGAATTGTTCAGCATAATTTACATTTTTAAAGTTAGTATATTTGAATGCAACGTTAAAATGCATGTTTTATTAATCAGTTAATCGGTTCAATTGGCTTATTTCACATTTTCAATTAGCAGAATTTATTGGCTTATTTCACATTTTCAATTAGCAGAATTTATTGGCTTATTTCACATTTTCAATTAGCAGAATTTATTGGCTTATTTCACATTTTCAGCTCGGTTTCATCATGCATGTTTTGTTAATCAGTTAATCCATTTAATTGGCTTGACCCATTGTGTATGATTTCAATCGTGTTTTTTCCTTGTTGAGTGTCACAGTTGTTTGGGTAATATAAATTTTACGATTTAATACCAAATTTCAGGATATTTGAGTTTTAGTAATCATATAATGTTGGGTCAATTTTCAAATTTTCATCTCAATTTCAGCATGCATCAGTTTTTATTCAGTTATTTCAAGAAATTGGCAAGATTTACTGCTTAAGTTTAAATTATGATTAATCTCTGGCTGAATATTACTGATGGATTTCTTCCTGCTTTATTAGCACCTCTATTTCATCATGCATGTCTATTCATTCAATTGGCTCGACCCATTCGTGTATAATTAGGATCATGTTTTTTCCTTGCTGAATATCACAGTTGGGTTACTTCTGCCCTTATTAGCAAATGTGTAATAAAAAATAACGATTTCACGCCAAGTTTCAGGATATTCCATTTTCAGTATATAATGTTTGACTGGTTTTCACATTTTCATCTCAATTTCAACGGTGCACCAATTATTATTCAGTTACTTCAAGAAGTCGACTTGATTGACATGTTTGGTTCATATCGTGCTTACTCCCTTGTTATATACTGCAGTTGGATCTTTTCCTGCTTTATAAGCAGACTGGTGCCTGAAATTTTGGTTCTCCAGCCAATTAGTGCATTTAAATATGATTAATTTATAAGAGTGGCTTGATCTCCAATCTCATACTAATTTAAACAATTCGGTGCTGAATTGCTGTTCCATCCATCATCACTCATCGCTTCTAGGGAACCTGCTTTTTTGTATGCAAGAAAGTTGCCAGACCAGTGATTTAATCATTTGCATTGGGAGTCATTAGTTTTTAACTGGTGTTAAAATGATAATTATTCTGAAATATTGGGTTTTTGTTTTTGAGTTGTGAGATTCTGTTGCTTTTTCTAAAGTTTGCTATTTCTGTTTTCATAGTTCTTTCTTTATAATCATGTATTGCTTATTTATTATAGAGAAGTTTGACCATCAAACTTCTTTATATGATTTATAAACACCTGAGGTAGTGTGGGAAATTTTCAAAATTGGAAGAGTTTTCTTATGCGAGGTTCAAAAATGGGAATTCTTTCAGCCTCTACTCACCTAATTAGCAGTCAGTAAGAGGATTACTGAAACTTTTAGTTTTAAAAAGTTGTAAATACTTGATTCTTCGTTGCCCCTCAATTTTGAACAAATACTGTCTTTTTGGTGGTCTCAGGCAACCATAGGCCCTTGCAACATTCCTAAACCTAGAGGTTGGAGTCCCATTGAGCAAAGCAAATGGACAAGGTTTGTATTGATTATGCTATGTGGCATTTCCTGATTATCTGGTTATTAGTGCATAATTTGATTACTAATGCATAGTCTGAGAAACTTTCCTGATAAACATGTGAATCAGTTATTGGACTTGATGTCTAAGTTAACGCATGCTTGGTTGTATGGGTTTCGTGCAATTTAAACTCGATATAATTATTGGGGAAACGATATTTGAATATATCCTGTAAATTTGAATGACCTAGTTCGGCGTAGGGATGGCTCGAACTACAAGCAGTATCTGGTTTGGATGGACTCTTCAAGTGTTTCTGGGGTCAATAGTTATGAAATCCTTTTTGGCACACCATATATCAATCATTATTCCTTACGCTGTGGTATCTCGTCTTTAGTCGCTTGCGCAGATTTGCAGGCTGCATCAGCTACGTTTGTTTGCTTGTACCAAGTTAATTCCAAAATGTGATAGCTTTGCTTTACTTTTATTTGTCTTGAAGCTGGAATGGACTTGGAAACATGGCTTCCACAGAGGCAATGCGCCTTTTTGTTAAAATATTAGAGGTTCGTACAAACTTGGTAGTAATGAATCAATTGCTACAACTTATTAGAATATTGACATGTTCTATCTGCCCTCCCCTAAACAGGAAGAGGATCAGGGATGGTATTCGAGAGTGTCAAACTTTATTGCGGAGCCTGTTCTTGATGTAGAAATGAATGTGAGTTTACTATGTTGTGAATTTTCTTCCACCTGTTATTACTCTTGTGTTTTTGTTTCTTCTTTACCCAAGCAAACATTATTGATGTTTACTTACATTATCAGATTTTGGTTTCCAGAAACATTCTATAAAGCATGTCTAGCTAGTAATTACACATGATCAGTTATGAAGTAGGTATCTTATCATTATAGACTTATGTGCCTGAAAATCTGCCGCTACGCAGCTCGCGTTTAGCAATTGGATTTTTGCTTGATTTATTGCTTTTCTTAGTGTTGTGGATTTATTCATTTTTGCTTTAGTAGCTTGCAGTTAATCCTGAGTTTCAAAACAGTGTCAAGATAGATTCTGGGACAAAGGGAGTCATTAGGGTTTGTCAAAAGATAGGATTACCTGCTGAACTGAAGAGTGTGCACGAGATTATGCTTGGTGAAAAGTTCATAAGATCTTGAAATTATTTCATGGATTATTTTTCTTCAAGAATTTGGGAGGAAACGCTCAGGTGGAAATGTAATACAGTCATAAGAAGCATAAAGTTGATATTCTCCATATTCGTCATCTTTGGTTATATGGTAGGATTAGTGATTGCATGTAGTGGTTGGTGGTCAAATTCAAAGCATACAGCTGAGTGTCACGGTTAAGCATATTTATGGTGAATAATGTAGGATTTTAAGAGTTGACGATGAATTAGCATTTCATGATGGGGAACAGAATGTAACTTGATAATATGCAAGTGTATATATCTTCTAGAAAACTGAATTTCTTGATTTTTGTGCTTAACATGCCTTGCAAAGCTGTCTTTGATACTAAATTTGTGATTTAGCATAGTGGCAATCGGAAATGATGATCTTATCTCAGATTGTGCTCTTGGTAAAACTCCATCCAACTCCCACCAGTAAAGGTATGGGTTAGTGTTTTGTCGGGAACAGAACAGAAGATAAAGTGATACAAATGCTACTTTATCTTTGTTAGACACTGCGATTCCTTTTAAGGTTCTGTTGTGCTTCTCTCCTTTTTGAATATCTCGTGTTTCCATGAGAGTTAGCTTGTGACACATTAGTTACTTGTGCTTGCTTTTTGATATTAGAAACTACTGTTTTGACTGCTCTCTTTTAGAGTTTGTGATAGTACAAGTACTTTTTCATGCTTGTTACGCTAGCTTCCTCCAATGCTTCTCGCTGCTGTGACATGAATGGGATCAGCCACTCTAAATAGATCAAAAAACTTTCCAGATTTCTGTTTTCCCCCTTTCCTAATCCTTTCATGATTGTCTCAAGGCAATTATATATCCAACTGATTCATCTATCTCTTTATTTGCATGAATGAAAAAGAGACAGGACCAAATGCTTAGTATATACAACCACATGAATTCAGGAGTGCACATCTTTCTTCCATTTCTATCCTGGCTTCTGCAATAATTTCTTCTTTCCCTGATCTTCTTTTATCTTTTCTCTTTCGCTGGTTCAGCATACTCCGGAAGTTGTGGCGGTCTCCGAGAATGGAAGTATTTTTCCAGAGACGAAGAATATTCTAACCGAGAACGGTAATAATTCAGAAACTCAAGATAAAGACATTGTATCAGAAGGCCTTGGAGTAGTTAGTGTGTATGACCAGTGGGTTGCACCTACAGTATCTGGCACGCATCCAAAAGGACGATATGAGGTATTCACCTTTCACTTTTGTACCATTTGCTGTGCCATATATGCATTTTATTCTTCTTTTCTTTCGGTGGTGTTCCTCAACATAGATTATTACATTCACAGCACGGCGCAGCAGTTATTGATGACAAGATGTACATATTTGGCGGAAACCACAATGGTCGCTACCTAAATGATCTCCAGGTATTGGAATTAAGAGTGTTGATGCCTGTATGTCACATGTTCATGTATTCTTAGTAATATGGTTTAATGAATAGGCCCCTTAATGAAAACATTTCACACAGCCTGATGTTATAATCTCCAGTTTTTGTTACATGCAAATTATTACTTTTTTGAATGTGTTGAAGCAACCAATCTGAGAGTTACTTCAATGCTTTAGAGTTGTATCTAAGGTCGTCCATTCTCCATTTTACCATATTTGAATTTACTGTCTTTTAGCTATGCCACACTACCCAGAATGATGTTTGCATTATTAAATTTCGGCTTTCTTGTCTTTTGAGATTACAGCTACGACTTTTTTAACTTTTCCGTTTCTTGGCATTAGGTTCTGGATATGAGAAGTTGGACTTGGTCCAGAGTTGAAGTTAGAGCAGGGACGGATAACATGAAAACTCCCTGTGCTGGCCATTCATTGGTCAGTAATCAGTATAGAGACTAATAGTTTACCTATCAGATGAAAAACTCTTTGATAACCATAGCCACATTGATTTGAAATTAAGTTATAAAGCGGCCTCATAAATTTTAAGTACTTTTCTTTCTCAAAGTTGACATGTTTGCACTTTTCATCTTTCTAGATTCCGTGGGATGGAAATAAGCTTCTCTCAGTAGCTGGATATACGAAGAATCCTTCTGAAACTTTGCAAGGTTATCACATTACACGCTAGTGATTCACTTGTGATTTTGGTTCTATTTTAATTGGTTAGACTAAAAGAAGTGTCGAAGATTTTGTAATTTTTTTTTGAATTGGTTGATGATGCTAAGTAAAGAAGTCAGAGGGTTAAAGGTTTTTATGTTCTTTGGTCTGAGAGATGCTTTTGTTCTTCTTAAGAGATCTTTGAAACAAATGAACATCCATGGTGAGAGTTTGCCTCTTTCAGATTTTTATGCATGCCATTAAATCTTAGCACAGTAACAATTTTAGTCAGACAGTATTAAATTCCATCAATGAGATGCAATAGCATTTACTTTAACAAGGTTTTTTGTAGATGCTATTTCACTGGCTATGTCTGACATTTATTTTTCACATTGTTATTACTATAGTGTTCGCTTTTTTCTTCTCTATTTTTTCAAAATTTAAAATGAATTCCTTACCTACTTGCTTAACATGGGTTTATGTTTTGCTTCTCAATGCTTACAAAATTTACAGTTGAGGTTTTTGATCTGCAAACATGTACATGGTCGACCTTGAAGACTTATGGAAAGCCCCCGGTAATGTTTTCATTTATAATAGAACAATCTTTTAAGTAGTGCTTGGGAAATTTATATTTATCATTTCCTACTTCTATTTTCTCGTATTTCTTGTGCATTTCTTATCTTTTATGATAATTAATAGCTTTTCACATTGTAAATGACAAACTTGAGAAAGCTTTAAGAAAAAAGTGTATATTTTCCTGGTGGAGATTTCCCCCTTATAATCGAATACAAGCTGATTTTCAGTCTTTAAATAATGTAAAGATATCCCACAACCAATGTATTAAAAAAAGGTATCGATGCAGATTTCGTTACAGTAAATTTATGTAAATTTCAAGGATATCCAAAATTTCGTTTAGATTCTAGAGGCACCGTGGAAATTTATAGAAATATTTGAATAAAAATTTGGATATCTTTAATTAATATAATTATGAATCCTTAATATTACATATGTGAGGTATATCTAGTCAGTTTTATTAATTAGTACAATCAAAATCTACTAGAGAAATACAAGATAAATAGGATTTGGCAGTGAAGTAATTACATCTTAGAGGAACTTCACTAAAATAAATCACATAAATCCTGGCAAAAAATATCATTGAGAAACCAGATAGAGTTTTTAGGAGGATCAAAATTGCTATCATTAGTCTCTCCTACCTCAATTCATACTTAATAGATGAGGTCCCAAAGAAGGAATAAGAGTATTTAAAACTAATTTTTACATATTATAATTAAATTTAGAAGTATTTAAATAACATATAAATAATTTAATATTATTTTAAATTTTGAGAAATTTCAGGAATTTTGAATTGGGTCAAAATTTATGTTGATATTCTGCAAAATTGCAATACAAATCATTGAGACATGAACCAAAGGAGGGGATATCTTGTTCATAAGCTTAGACATGGTGCCTTCAAATTCAGGTCTGAGTTTCATAGGAAATTGATCCCTTAGTAGTTTCAAGGGCATATTGAACAGAGATAATACCTTCAGGAGGTCAGTAGCATAGAGTATATGCCAAAAAACTAATGAAACAGAGTAAAAACCAGAGATAGAGAGAACATCCTGTTGAAGATGCAGAATTCATGTTCAAGTTGGAAATGGAGAGCAGTATTTTGCTGCACTTTAGAGTTTTTTTTTTTAGGTGAGTCCACATCTCGGCTGTAGTATTGAAGGGTTGAAGGTTCAAAATGATGTTGGGTTCGACATATCCTAGAAAATGATTTTAGCATCATTGACCTCCCACTTGACCCACCCATCCTTGTCTTTTTCTTTGTTAGGGGCAGGGTTGCTTCCATCAGCATGGCCCCATAGTTCACTATGATAAATGGAAGTGGTATGCTCAAACTGAGTAGCTTCTGTCATTTAAAACGACTCAAGAAGGCATCATATCTTGTCTGATGACATGGGGCTGAGAGAACTTGGTCAACAATAACGAGGAACAAGGGACTGATCTTGGCTTGAGTTGAGCAAAAAACAGAGACGGAACATGGGAACTGAGAATTGTTGCCGCGATGCATGACAAACTTTAGGGAACTTTGAGTAAAAAGTGTATATTCTTGGTGGATAATCCCCCCTTATATATTGAATACAAGCTGATTTTCAGTCTTTAAACCAGTCTAACGATAGATACCCTACAACTAATATATCCTAAATAAAGGAATGAACAAGATATTTACAAATCTAAGCTATAATGATCCAATTCAAAAATTATGTTTTGCAATTTCATATTGTCAAAGCATAAAATCTGCTGGCCGACTAATTCTGTTGCATAAAATTTGTCATCTTTAAATGATCTGCTAACTTAATTGCGGGAAATTTGCTGGCTCTAAATGGCCAGCTAATTCTCTTGACACTTAAAACTGTGTAAGTCTTGATTAACATATTACATTTAATGGCTCACACGTGAACATTAAGGTGGATAATCAATTTTGATCTATTTTCTGATTAGAAAATTGTTTTGAAAGAGTTCTATACGTTTGGTTGTAAAGAAATTAGTTCTCTATAATTATTCTGAGACTTCTTATCATGTTTTTGTATGTGCTGTAGGTCTCTCGTGGAGGACAGTCAGTGACCCTTGTGGGAACGACTCTAGTTATATTTGGTGGACAGGATGCAAAAAGATCTCTTTTGAATGACCTGCACATTCTGGACTTAGAAAGCATGACTTGGGATGAAATGGAGACAGCGTACAGTTCTTTCTCCCTGGAAACTTAAGAATTAGTGTATTTGAGCTTCAGATTTTTGTGTCTATTGTGGGATGATTGTGGAATAATGACTAATTTACAAAGCCACCAAGCTACTGATATTCTAGAAAGTTCTGTAAATCTCCTGTTTAGCATCTCTCTGTTCAAGAATGAATTGAGAAATGATATGCTGTTTTGATGATAATGATTTTCAGACTTTCCAATTTCCATGCATGTCTATCAGTATTAGGAAATAAATATCAACAGATTAGCATAATCATGCTATAGTTCTCATTTGTTCAAGTGCCGTATCGTATATCCACATCTACATATTTATATCCTTGCTTCTAAACTCACCAATTCTCTAGAGTGTTCACCTATGAATTGGGTGAGTGAAGTAATGGATTCATACTTCCATGCATGTACAATAGTCATAGAAGAGCAATGTAGTGTAACAAATTAGCATGTAGTGCTATTATTCTCTTTTGTTCAAGTAAAGTTTAGCTTTTAACAGTGACACATGTGTTGATAAATTTGTGCATGTATATGATTTTGTAGGGGTGTGCCGCCTTCTCCAAGGTCCGATCATGCTGCTGCCGTACATGCAGATCGATATCTTCTTATTTTTGGTGGGGGCTCACATGCGACTTGCTTTAACGATCTCCACGTTCTTGATCTTCAAACAGTGAGATAAATGACTTATTCTTGTATCTTTCTTAGTTGTAAAGTTCTAACTCATGAATGATGAAATAGATGGAATGGTCTAGACCAACACAAAAGGGTGAGATACCTAGTCCTCGTGCTGGCCATGCAGGCGCGACAGTTGGAGAGAACTGGTTCATTGTCGGCGGAGGGGACAATAAGAGTGGTATAAGTTTGATACCTAATCTAGTTATTGTCATTGAGAATCTGGCTACTTGTTTATGTTGGAACTTCTCATTCATGCCCATGTCTTCTAGTTTGGGTTGTGCTTTGGTATGTTTTCAGAATGATTCATTGCATGGTGAACTTAGGTTTTCATATAATAAAGATCTTTTAAGGCTTTAAATTCATCTTAAGATCATATTGACTAATTAGTGGTTAAGATGTTTAACTACTCTCATTCCTGCTCTAACTGAAAGATAAGTTTTTAAAATTTCCATAACATGCAGAGGTTCTCTCTCGTAGCAATTGAGCAGCATCATTTTCTTTCCTTGCATTCAAAATAAAGTAATTTCTCTCGCAACTCTGAAGTTTTACAACTGCATCATAGGATGAGTTTGGGAAGAAAATGGGTAATAACTTCATGCCAAATTATCAGTGTCTGAAAGAGAAGTCAAAGAGTAGAAGTTCAAGGTGGACATACAGGAACAGAATACTGGAATGCTTGTGCTTGAGTATTGCTGCATCCAGTTACCTCCGCCATCTCTAGCATATTGTACTGGATCATCAAAGACAAACACTATTTCTCAGATTGTAATTTCATGTCTATCAGTTTTCCTATAAAAACCACAGGAAAATCAACCTTTCTTCATTCTCAGTGATCTCATTTCAGTTTTCCTAATTTCTCTCTAGTTTGGCTTCTCATTCTATAGTTTTCTTTCATTAATAGTTCCAGAAGCGTTCTCCAAAAAGTTATATTCTCTGATGTGCTCAAGGTGCTACTTGTTATTTAGATGTTCATTTAGTAAGAAATTCTGATTCTCTTAGCTTTCCTCCTGAAAGATCACGATTCACTGAAGTGCCTGATGCACAACCTTGTATTCGGGGATTCACTCTATGTTTGTTTTGAGTATTGGCCTCATTAAAATATTATCAAGAGTCATTAATTCACGTGCTCCTGTTGTGTGGTCCATTATTTTGGTTTATTTGGAAAAATATTTGAAATATCTGATTAAACGTCAATTTTGTTCAAAAGTATTTTCACTCATTTTTGGTACATATATGATTTCCCATCTTCTATTTACACATGCAGGAGTCTCTGCAACTGTTGTCCTCAACATGTCTACATTGGTCTGGTCGGTTGTAACTACTGTCCAAGGACGTCCTCTTGCTAGCGAGGTAGTTCACTTTATTGAAAATTGATTGTTGAAACAGGGAAATGCTCTATTTATAGATTTCTCACTCTAATGAACTCATACAATCAGATTATCCAGACAATGCATGTTTAGAAGGAACATGAATGCTACATCTAAATTTGCAAGATGAGTTAGTTAAAACATTAGTATAAGTAAATCTATAGATACTAAATCTATAGATACTAAATCTATAGAATTTTGGTCTTCTTACCTTAAAGTGAGAATGCAATCGCTCGAGGCAGACTAATAAGCATAACTAAACAGTGTGAGGATGTGCCCTCAGATGACGAGTATCAGTACACATGTAGCTAGATTCTTCGTAATGCAAAAATTGTTGCATATAATATTCGAATGATTTAAGTAAAAAGTATAATCTATGTATTTTCTCTGACATGTTTCAATATGTTTGTTGATTGCTTCTATTTATTGGACATTAGTGGTATAGTGTACAGTGGTTAAGTGTATTGATATAGTTTGAGAAAAACTTGTGTATGTTTGCTAGATGGTCTGGGTAAATATTCTTGACCATTGCCAGGAGACATAAATAAATTATTAAACACGCCTCGCTAATTGTTTCCATCTATTGTACCAAAAAAAAAATAATTTGTTTTCATCTGATAACATTTCATCTCCAAGAGCTTGTCTGGATGTATTGATGGAATAGGTAAGATTGACTAGAAATTTTAGGAAAGCACTGTTCATCATTTGTTTGACTGAAACAGTTTTGTGTTTGGTACATAGGATTAAGTTACCATATACTATGTTTCAATATTGTTTTTGGGTACAGGATTACGATACTTGATCGATAACAAATTAAGAATTGATCCTTACATTGTAACACTGCCTATGAACCCAAAACCAGAACTTTGATTTTAATCTAATTTTTAGCTTTTCACTGAAGTAGAAAGGATTTCTTGAAACCCATCAAGCAAAATGCATTAGTGAATAATTTGTCGGACTAAGGCATATCTAGCGGCATGAATGATGTCCCATGGATGGCTAATGTCATAATTGGCAGCCCATAATTCAATTTTGTACTATGGCCAACATCAAAAGTCAAGATTTGGATATAATTTAGGGTTAATTACACTAACTACCCCTTTTATTTAGTGTAATTACAATCCATTCCGCTTATTTTGAGCACATAACAAATACTCCCTCTTATAATAAGACCTTACAATCTCCCCCTTCCGTTAGAAAACTAACGGAATTTGCTGACATCATCGAAAAATATTTTATAGATCTACCATTTTGTCCTTGAGGTGAGTGTATTCATATTGTAATTGTGATTTTCAGTTTAGTCTTAAATAAATGATTTTGTAAACAACTTATTAACATCTTGATAATTAAGTGCAAATTCGGTTTTATGCCAATTTTAATATTTTTTAGAAAATAAAAACAAATACCGATTTTTGGTTTATTTTGGGAGCAATATCATAATTCAATGCATTAAATACAGATAAAATTAAATTAGAAAGTTGCCGAAAACTATGAAAACAATTAGTAAATTAAAATAAGTTGATAGACTATAATATGAAAATTTAAAAAGTTATTATGGAAACATATTTAATAATTTAAAAAAAGGAAAAAAAAGTAAGGGAAGTTAGTCGCAGGGGGTGAATGTAAGGTTTTATTGTAAGACGGGGCTGTTTGTTATATTATCCAATAAAGTGGGCTGCATTGTAATTACACTAAATAAGGAGGGTGTTAATGTAATTAGCCCTTTTTAAATTATTTTTTTAGAACAAGGGTGAAATTGGCATTTTACACTTTTCATGCTTGTTAGTTGGACTAACGGCCTTTAGTCACAGGGGGGCCAATGTAAGGTTTTATTATAAGAGGGGGTGTTTGTTATGAGCCTAATCTTTTTTTTTTTGGTTTCCCAAGGTGTCCTCGAGCCCGGAGACTCAAGACTGATCCCTTGAGATACTGTCGGGCACAGTTGTGGGGACCTCTCCCACAAAGTTTTTTGCATCCACAAGGGCTTGAATAATTTATAAACTAAATAAGAGGGGTTGTTAGTGTAATTAACCCTATAATTTATAAACTACATACTCACTGCATTTCACTATTGGAGGTATTGTTTCTCTTTACGAGAGCTCAATCTCAACTGAATTCTCCCTTTCAATCTCTCTAAGAAAAGTAATAAAAAGGCACTTGGGCTTTTGTCAATTTTCTTTGCTCAGGAATACATGGCTGACACATCTTGCTCTCTTTTTTCTATTTTGCATTCAGAAGGCATCTTTACAAACACGGCAGAATTTATGCAATAAATTAAGAAAGAAATTTCTAAAGCAACAGAATACTATCCTATGCTATAAAGATATCCATGCATTTACACTCATAAACTTCAAGAGGCCATTATCCAATAAATTATTTCGTATTGAATTTTAATGTTTTTATCCTAACATATCTGATTCTTTCTAAAAAAAAATTAACATGCAATTATGCAAATGGATCTTGAGGTGTAATAATATATAATTTGATGTAAATGAACCATAAAATATAGTCAAGTCGGATTTATTTTTCTAAAATGATCCAATAGAGATGTATACATAAGAAAAGAATAATTTGCAACAATCACCCCTTGTGCTGTGGTGGTAACTACCTCCATATCTAAATATGAGGTCTCTGGGGTTCGAGTATTAATTGGTCCCTAGTTTTATTTTAGAACAAATTGTGAAACGTGTGACCTGGTTTGACCGAGAGGATCGATTTTTGACCGGTTTCAGTTGGTTCAAGGTGGGTCAAGAGACTCAAGACCCTTCCATGTTTAAATGTGAAATCTGAACTCATACATGGCCGGTTCCTGGTTAAGCTAGTTGGAACAGCTCGTCCGGTCCGGATACAATAACATTGCTTATTATTAGTGCTGAAAAGCGAACCAAACTATTCCACTTGAGATCGATCGTTAAAAGCTCTTCTGGTTCAGTTTGTTTGCAACAAACCCAGCTTGAACACCTTTTGTGGGATAAGATTTGAAGCTCGATTAGAGCTCAACCCAATAGCTAAAAAATGAATATGTGTGAAAAGATCAAACTACTCGAGCTCGGCTTAAGTTTGCTCGATTAAAGCTCGTTCGAACTCGGTTCTATTGATAATCAAACTGAGCCCAACTCGGTTCTAAAGAAGCTTGAACATTAACTTATCCGCCTCTACTCGATTCGTTTACACCCCTAATTATAACTTGTGTAGGAGGGACCCCTGTGAAGAAACCTCCTGCAGTTGTTACATGCTGAGAATACCTGGAAGTGCTTTTTTGTTCTCTTTGATGATTACATAAAATGGCTTAAGAATCAATAGATTGGATAAGATTGTACCGTCTTGCGGATACAATCAAAATGGTCCTAACCCCTTTGATTACTTGAACGACCAGTCAATAGTAACCAGTAAAGTGGATCTTTTCTGTTTGTAGGGGTTGAGTTTGGTCTTGAGTTCCTACAGCGGTGAAGATATCCTGGTCTCGTTTGGAGGATACAATGGGAGGTTCAACAATGAGGTCTGGATTACCCTTTTCTTTTCTTTTCTCTTTTTGCCTCTGAGAAGGGTTTCATTTGTTCAATTCCTCAATATTGCTTTGATACTGCCATTAGGTCAATGTACTCAAACCAAGTTATAATTCAACTTTACAATCAACAATGATGGAGACATCTGTTCAAAACGTTACGGATGCTACTAGAGATGTGGATTCTGAGTTTGAGACTGGCCAAGAAGGAAAAATAAAGGAAATTTCTGTGGTCAATAATGATGCAGGACCAAGGGTAAGAATCATTGCATAAACATTCACTGCTATCCATTGCATGGTTGTTCGATTCATAGTGATAGTCCTGATAATTCGTCGTGTACACACTGTTAATTTTTTAAATACAAAAACATCATAACGAGCATGTATTTTCGAGTTTGTTAGGCGTTTGGTAACTTTTTCTTGTGATATAGAAACAATATTGTACAAATTCAATGTCTCCATTGTTTACATAATTCAATGCTAGTGTTCTTTTTTGCTTATTTTCTGTCTTTGGGTGGTTCTACTGTTGAATATAATATCTAAATATAATATATATGGTTTCACTTGAAAGGTTTTTGCTGTGTCCAAGCACTATGGTGAAGTGATGTATCTTTTATATTGAATAATAGAACTTGTTATTAGGTGTTTCGTTGTCTTTGTTGTGTGTAATTCAATACCTTATATTTGTCCGAGGGGAGGTGTGAAAGTCTCTTGAGAAATTGTCTGGAGTCCAATTCATTGTTTCTTGTCATGATTAGGTTTTCTTGAGAAGTTGAAATCACATTTTTTTTCTTTTTTGTAGGATGTATGAGGCCATTTCTATACTTTCCATCTCTTACATTTGCATCTTTCTCCTTTCTACGACCTTGACATATATGCACAGTGATTATTTGGCTTGCAGTACTTGCTATTGTGACAACCTTTTCTCACTATTTTCTGCAGAGTAGTTGAAATTATTAAGTATCTAGGGAAAGAGTCATATACCTGAGGTTGTAGGAATTCTCCTCACTGATTACTAACTTGTACTTCTGCGTTTTTCAAAGATACCGAGTGTAGAAGAGACAAATGAGCATCTTGTAGCAGCCCTTAAGACAGAAAAAGAAGAATTTGAGTCCTCTTTGACCAAGGAGAAAATGCAGACACTCCAACTAAAGCAAGAGTTAGTGGAAGCAGAATCTCGCAACACAGACTTGTACAAGGTAACTCTGTTGCTATTTCTTTATAGACATTGTAAACTACACATAATTGTTAATGGCGAATGGCGCGGCGTGGCGTATAGGGTCCCATGGCGCATAGCGCATGGCGCTTATTGAATCTTGGCACATAATTACAAAAATAAATTAATATGCACAAATATATAGTTATATACAAATAATGATAATAGTTATGCAAAAACAAAAATATATATTTATATACCCCTAAGAATATCAACAACATATAGTCTATTACATATTATAATATATATATATATATATATATATATATATATATATATGAGGTTGGGTTGTATTTGCCGTTGGAAATTATCCCCAATTTGCCCCAATTTTACTAAGTTTGACTAGGTTGACCAAATCAAAATGGACCAGAAATAATTTTGACCAAAACTTGATTTTAGAGAGAAATTTCACCATGGCGCGCCTTGAAGGAGCCTTCATGGCGCTCGCCTTATTGAACCTCTGTGCCATGCCATGAACCATGGCGCAGAGGGTGCGCCATTTGCGCCTTGCGTCATGGCACGCCATTGACAAATATGAACCTACATGAAGCCAATCCAATTTGTAAACAAACTAGAATCAGCCAGTTTGATTGGTTGAATGTACTATTGAAAACATTGGGCTCGTATTGGATTTAATTGCATGAATTCTAGGGCTAGAGTATACTAAATTACATGCACAGCTTTGAGCTTTCACCAGTAGTTTTGGAATCTATATCCGGATAGCAGCATTTCCTGTGCCAAAATTAGATAAGTATAATAATAAAAATTGGCTGTTTTAGGGAGAGCTTCATGATTAGGGAGAATTCTGAAAGGAAGCAAAGCACGGTATATTTTTCAGTCTGGAGTGAGAATATTTGTTCTTTATCTTCTCCTTCTATCAATTTTGGCTCTCTTTTCTAAATCCATTCACTACTTTTTATAGCCTTATATTTCTAATCTGATAGAAAGAAGAAAGTACTATGAAAATCGTTCAATACTCTACTCTTATATCCTCAATCTCTCATGTTGGGATGTGAGAGAAAAAACGTTGATTTCAAGATCTGCAATTCTTGTTGAGAAGAATCGTGCAACATGGACATTAACTGGAAAAGATGTTTGTGCATTTACTGGACATGTACCAACTACCATCGTAAGTAGTTCACACCCAAAGAGCCATGTTCAACCACGTTTAGCGTCCGTACTGAACTTTATTCGACGGTAATGAGCTGCAGATTATATGGGCATAAGCAGGATGTTTCAATTTGATAATGTTGTGGACCATGTTTAAACAAATAGTGTAACCTAGCCGCCTAATCGAGTACTGAAAGAGAGTTAACTGGAGAATTAATGTCACAATCTCGCACAGAATAATGAGTTATGCAAATTTTTCTTGGGTCTTTTCCCCGGTTAAAATGCATATAAAGATAATTTCCCCTCAAGCATAAGTATCACATGATTATGCAATAATAACTTTGTTCTAAGAAAGTAGACGTGATTTTGCAGGAACTCCAATCTATTCGAGGCCAGCTTGCTGCTGAACAATCCAGATGTTTCAAACTTGAGGTCTGTATAATATCAGAAATTAATGTTGATTCTAAAGCACATTGTTGTTGATAAATTTTGGTATGGAAAAGGAAAAGTTTATTCCGTGAATAATTGATTAGAGGGTGTTTGGCTGAGTTTATAAGCTCGTTGAAGCAGCTTATAAGCTCTTTCAAAGTGTTTGGTGAATATTTTGGTCAAACAGCTTATAAGCTTTTGGGAACTTATAATCTCTTAAAATAAGTCGGAAAACCTCAACTTATTTTTTAAGAGCTTATAAAATGAAGAGCTTATTAGCTTCAAAAACATGTTATAAGCACTAAAAGCTAGGCTCTTTATAATAAGCTTAGCCAAGCACCCTCTAAATCTATGCTCTTGAGAATCCATATTTCATTATGCCCTATTAGGGTTGTTACTGTGTCTCATTTTTAATCTCTTACAAGACTTTATTCTTCTCCAAAGATATTAGTATAACTCAAAGGTAAACAGAGTGACTCTAATGTTTGATGTGTGTGTAAACACTTCCTTTCACTTTCCTTCTACCATTCGGTCATATGCTTTTCCTCATTTCTTAGCTGGATTTTCCGATAATTGGAACATATATACAAAACTTGCCTCTGTTGAAAACTCAACGGTTTAGCATTCCGTAACCTTCTATATCCTATTGAGCTTGTTAAATAACTGGTTAGATAGTGCTATTTTCTTGGACTAAGCTATATGCATTTCTGAAAGAGAGGGTAGTCTGAAATATTATGAATACAACAAATAAGAGGTAGAGCTTGAAAATGACCTGGTTCTATTAACTCAACTATAGCAAAGAGCTTGTAGTTGTAAGCTAATCCTTATTGGTTGAACTAACAGGTAGATGTTGCGGAGCTAAGACAGAAGCTACAAACAATGGAGAGCTTACAAAAGGAGCTTGAAATACTCCAGCGACAAAAAGCTGCTTCCGAACAAGCTGCTGCAATACATGCAAAACAAAGGCAGAGCTCAGGCGGAGTGTGGGGGTGGCTCGCTGGAAGTGAAAAATTGGATGATTCATCTTGATTTTCATACATATTGATTCTTAAGTTATTGAGTTTTCCTTAGATTATACGTCTCATATTCATATTTCATTTCGTGTTTAGAGAAAATAAGATAGACAGACCGATGAGAATGAATTTATAGGTATGTTGGTTGAGGAGGCGGTGAGTGTTAAATATTGTGATTCATTGATTTTTTATCACAAGTTTGTATACTTAGAAAAGGGATAGTTGAGTGGAAGTACATATATTTTGATATTTTCGAAGAATTTTAGAAGTTGTAGCCATATTCCTTTTGTGATGTATGGTGATTTTGAGAATTCGAGAAAAATCGACGGTAAGACTGTATAGAAAGTCCTCATTCGTCTGTGATTGCAAATGGCATCTACTAGAAACAAATAAACAAATTCTTTTTTTCTAGGAACTTTCTGTAAGCAAACAATTTTTTTTATAAAAAAATAATTGGTCTCGAGTTTCTCAGATTTTGTAGACAAATACGTATTGACACTGGAATGTTTTCTTGTGGGATGTCTGCAAGAGTTCTCCAAATGTTTAGTGCTTTAAATTATGATTCAGTCAAGTTTGGAGTGGATAACTTTTATGCTTGTAACGGGTATTTTGGTGGCTAAGTATTTCTAGCATTAATAATTTGTAACAAGTTTGATTTTTTCCCTCCAAAACCTGAGACTAATGCTATTGCCATGCATGAATCTTGTGCTTGGCTCCATCTCATTATTAATGCCAGTAAGAAATTTGAGATAAAAGTTTGGGAAAATTACGCACTGAACCCCCACTTATTGTGTAATTACCAAAGTTTTTTTTTAATTATTAAAAATTACAAACACACTCCCTCAAGGGGTTTATTTGTAAGGTTTACAAGGGTAAAGTTGTAAGAATTATTGAACACACATGAGGTATAATTGTAAGAAATTCTTAACATGAAGCAATAGGGAGATTTGATACTTACACATTAAGTAAGGGGGTCTGCTGGTATTTCAAAGTTATGATCACTATAACATTTTGGAAAGTGCGTAATCTCCTTTACTCGCCTTTTGAAAAGTATCATGCAAGCTCATGTCACCCAAAACACATCAATATTGTATCATGCAAGCTCATGTCACCCTTTTTTAAAACACATCAATATTGTTTCCCTTTGAAAAAAAATTGTTTTCCATATGTGGTATCTCTAATGCATTACATGCAACAAAGTAAATAAAAACACATTTAAACAATTTTAGTATTGAATATTATATAAGTTTGGCAAAAACATCGTAATTATAAATAAAATTCTCACCTCAAGAATTTCCCTCCACATTGCATTCAGTGCATGCATTGTGTTCGCATCGCGAGCCCAAATGACACTCATTTTATTAAAGATTTCTTTAAATACGCAATGACGACAGTTTAGCTTATGAACATGCCGACAACAAAAACCAAATGTGGACTTGGTACCAAATGCCGTGTCCATTGTGAATTGTGCAATTGACGCTAGATTGATTTCAGGATATTTGTGCGTTTCCCATTCCAACGCCTGAATGAATAAGGTATCTATATTCTATCCACAAAGACCATGTAGAACGGAAGCAAATGCAAAGGCAAATGATTGGTAGGTCGTTCTAGAGTATAAATATAATGCTATGCCGAAACACTTATCAATAGTAATTGCGCCCATTATTTGATGATCAAAGTTTCTTTAATTTAAGAGTGAAAATCTGATGCATTATTTGATAAGACCATTCAATGAGTTGATGTTAAAGTTATTTGTCTTCTTACATCTGGAGTGGTGGTTGAGTGTAATGATATTATTGAAAACTCAAAATCTGATACATTATTTAACTAGACCATTATATGAGTTCTAAAAGTTATTTACTTTCTTCCCCCATGAAATAGGGGTTCGGTGTAATGATATTAGCGAAAAGTACATTTTTTTACATTATTTGACGAGATCATTCAATGAATTGGTATAGAAATTATTTGTCTGCTTACACTTAGAATGGTCACCATTCAATGGTGGTTGGATTTAATGGTATTATTAAAAGCGAAAATCTGATACATTATATAACAATTTGTAGCCATATTATTTTATGATGTATTATTATATTTGATAATGTCTCAACTTCGATGATAAGATTCTATATAGAAGTCCTAATTAAAGTGCGATTTTTCCCTTCAAACCCACAGACTAATGCAATCAATCTCGTGATTGGTTTCACCAATGATTTTAAATTTAAATTTCGGTCAAAATACAGAATAATGTCAAATCTAGTGCAAGATAATTGTTGATATATAGTTTCCCTTTAGTAATGATTTTCATCCGTCATTGCTACTTTGGACATACATATGATCCACATAAATAATATATTGAAGGAAATATATTATACACGTGATTATGATTTTGACCAGCAAAAAAAATAAAATAAAAAAATAAACTCGTACAAAAAGAAAAAAGAAAAAGTATTCCCTGAATTTGTTATTTATTAGATTAATAAATTAAAAGAGTTAACAATTGTATAAAATTGGGATTTAGATTGGGGCCAAACAGAGTCTGGGGCCTGAGCATTCAAAGTATATAGTCTTCCGTTTCGGGCACAACACACAGCAACATTATGGCGTTGGAAAGTAGGACTTTCAACTCTGAATTCAAGCTCATAATACTTGACACTTTTCAGTGCGTCCTCCCTCAAACTTGATCCTATCAATGTTCCCTTCACGTCTGTGCTGCCTTTTACAGATCTTGTGATCGTTCTAACGATAGTTTCTCCTACCTCCTCGGCTCCTCCAAACGCCTCAATCCTGACAGTTTAATTAATCAACATGGATAAATATTACTCACTTTCAACATTGTGTATAGAAAAAACATTGATTAGTCAACTATGTATATTCCCGACATGACTTTGTCGAGCACGGTCTAAGCAATAGGCGCAATACAAAGTTCATGATGCAGAACTCATTTGATTCATCGTTTTGGTTCGGCTGATACAAAATAAGTATCTTCCAAATAAATGTAAAAGAATCTCAACGAATCCCCAATTCTGCCTTTTTTTGTTAGCCTATCCATACTTCCCTAATACAAATGAGACTTCAATTATTCTGGTTAATCTAGAAGCTATAGGACTTGAGTTATCTTGGTTTCAGGTGATATTAGAAAGGCATAATTAGAAATATGGGAAAATTACACACAGACCCCCTCATTTATTGTGTAATTACCAAAACTCCCCCTCATTTATTGAAAATTACCAAAACACCCACTCAGGGGGTCTATTTATAAGGTTTGTAGGGGTAAATTGTAAGAAGTTTTAAACACATAGGGGGTGTAATTGTAAGAAATTCTTAACATGAGGAGGTGTGTTGATGGTAATTAATATGTGTAATTTTTCCTAGAAATAATTCTAAAATGTGGACAAGTGCTGGTGGATTTTTTTTGGAGTAATAAGGAGCGTTTCCAAAGGATTAATTTCAATCTAATTTTGGCAAAAATTTGATCTTGATTTGATAAATAAGATCGTATTGCTAATTTTGATAACCGGGTTCTACTTTTTATCCTGCTTCCCTGATTTCAAGTTGGCCAGTTCAAATCCTCCCAGTATAATCGTATAGCAGTTCTTGTTACGAGCACATCGTGTGACAAATGTAATACAGTTGGTTAGAATGTCAAGATAAGAATTTTCTCCACGTTTCTCTCTACGTTCTAATCAACCGTATATATATTTATCGTCTAACAAGTAATCGTACACGGTAGTGCATTGCATTTCGACCTTCTTAAATTCCCTCTCATTTTGTAAGTTTACTAGAATGGAACAAGGAGGTTGAGCAGGATGGCACTTAAAACTTTTGTTTCAACTCTGTACATTAGCTAACAATATAACCACTTCATAAAGTATACAAATGTGAGGTACTTACGAGAAGTCAATTGGAACGGGCGAGACAATAACACTAACATTGAGCTCTCCCGTTGATCCCGGTGGACCAAACGCCACCACCGGCTCATTTACATTCCTCCGCCGCCCGCCACCACCGCCCAGAGGCGGAGGATCCAGTGATCTCTCCGCATTCCCTGCCGCCCTGTACAGTAACCTTTGATCTCCCAACCAACTCTCCGGGTATATAAATTCTGCTCCACATATCAATCATTAATTTCAGAAGAAATGAATTTGAAATTAGGAAAAATTACAGAGACCCCTCACGTAATTAATAAAATCTCCCATCACTTATAAATTACCAACACTTAAAACATTTACATTTTATTTGTATTTAAAAATTATTACAATTTTACAAAATTACCAACACTTGGGACATTTCTTACTATTAAATCTTATGTGTATTTAAAAATTATTACAATTTTACGGCAACTGATATGAGTAGCGCTTACTCACCAAATTCGTCACCCGTATCTATGTATCTGAAGTAGCCCCCAATGGGATAAAGCGCGTCCAGCTTAAGACTCCGAGCAGCCTCCGGCGAGAAGCCGAGGAAAAAACTCGTGATGCCGCAGAAATTGGCGCCAGTAGCTAAAAGAGAAGCGGCGCCGACTCCCGTGAGAAGCCGCCGCCGAAACACTGACTGCAGCGGCTGGAATTGGTCGGCCGGCGGCGGGAAGGTCTGTTTAGAAGACTGCGTCATGTAAATCCGGCGAGGAAAATTGGATTTGCATAAGAGGTCTTGCGTGGCCATCATTTTCGATTTATCAATTAATTTTTACTATGGGAAGTATATGAGATGAGTTGGGAGTTGGGGAGTTTGATTTTGTTTTTGGTTTAAGAGGGAAATTAGTGATGGTTCTACCATGGGATTTCATCATCCATTTCTGGTGGTTCGTATTTTCCAGGTACGATCTTTGGTTGGAATACACTATTGCAATATTGTGGTGAATGATACTTGTTTAATAAAGTTATCTTAAAAAAGATGCTTGTTTAATAAAAGTTCAATAATTATATATATCATTTATTCAATACATTATAATAGGATGGAAAGCGTTAGCTAAATCTAATGCCATATTTTTGGTGTAGAGCACAAGTTGTGGAAGGGTGCTGTGCTTGCCCTCAAAGATAAATCTATTCCGTGCTTTCGTAAGGTCCACAAACCCGCCATGAATATCCAACGCCACTGAATCGTAGGTAGGACAATATTTTTAAATGATTTTGAACAACGTATACGAAGCCAATCCGCAGCCTGGATGGATTTGAATTCAAACAAAACCGTCGGGACCAAGAGAAATTCCCACGGCTAGCGGGAGAGAGGACATTCGCAAATTGCATGTAAGGGAGTTTCGGGGGCTAGCTCACATAGGGCAAAGATCCGATGTGGTAAGATTGCGGCGAAATCTAGTGGTGTTAGTAACCAATTTATTGTGTT
This sequence comes from Buddleja alternifolia, assembly GCA_019426215.1. NCBI lineage: Eukaryota > Viridiplantae > Streptophyta > Magnoliopsida > Lamiales > Scrophulariaceae > Buddleja > Buddleja alternifolia. The sequence goes on along the minus strand of CM033408.1, from coordinate 20,030,060 downwards.
GAAAAAGCCAAAAGAAAATAATGATCTTTGTGGTCCTTTTTCCTTCCAAATCCAACTCCATTTACCATTGTCATGAGCTAAGCTTCCCTCCGTATTCCTTTTCGACAAAATATAGTATGCTGACTTACTCGTGAAAAGACCATTGCTGGACCCACACCAAACTCGTCTATCTTCCTTTAACGGGTCAATAGCCGTAATAACATTCTCAATGTGCTCCCTAAGTTGAGTAGCTATCGGGGAACATCTATCCAACTTCCAACCTCCATGTGGATTACGCACATCCGAGACAAATAGGGACGTTTCGCCTTGGTCAATGTCCACCTCAATCACATCACAAAGGTAATCCTCACCGAGCCATCTATCAAACCAAAATGAGATGTTTTTCCCATTCCCGATACGCCATCTTATATGGTTTTAGAGCGTCTTAATGCTATTAACAATACCACGACATTGGTACGTGGCATGCTTTAGGATTGTGGTCAAAAATGTCTTGACCATGTAAGTATTTCTTCTCCACGGTCTCCTGCCAAGCTGAATTTTCCTTCACAAGAATGTGCCATCTGGTTTTTGCAAGAAATGCAATGCTCATGAGTCGTGCCTCTTTAATTCCAAGACCACCCTCCTTCATATCCCTTATCACTTTAGACCATTTAACCATATGCATTTTCCTCGAGTTACACTCCTTGGACCAAAGAAAGGTGTGATTTATCTTATCAAGTTGATTGCAAACACCCGTAGGGAGCTAAGCCGTGTGAATGTTGTTGGTCGGCATAGCTAGCCGAAGTGACGAATCTAATTAAGGTGGTACGGGCCGCCATATTTAGAAAGTTCGCCTTCCAAGATGTGAGACGGGCTTCGACCTTATTGATAAGGGGGCGATATAAATTTGGGGTCACTCGCCCATGATGAAGGGGTATCCCAAGATATCTCCTGAGGTCTTAGGTATGCCCAAAACCAAGCTCGGAGGAAAGACGTCGTTGGCGATTATTATCAATATTACGAGAAAAGAACACTTTCGATTTCCCCATATTATTGAGATTGGAACTATGACAAAAATTTATTGAGAACACTCTGAATACAATTCACATTAGAGAGGGTTGCCCGAGCCATGAGGATGAGATCGTCGGCAAACAAAAGATGGGAAAAGGCTGGACCTCCCAGACAAATCCCAATCGGATTCCATAAGTCCTCTGTGACGGCTTCTTTGACCAAGTGAGTAGGCCTTGTAATAGTAAATACAATACCAATCACAATAGAAGATCTCATTTGTATATTTTTCTTCTTATGATTTAGAGAAACTTTTGTTAGGGTACAATGTACTACTTTTTTATTTCGCGCATTAGTAGAAAATTAAAAAAATTATAAATCTTTTTTTTTGGTAAGCAATAAAACTTATATATCTACTTTGTATGAACTAATGAAAGTATCTTTGATTAGGAAAAGTGAACTTCACCCCCTCTAAAATTCACTTTTTAGCATTAAACCCCTTAAAACTTCAAAGAAAAAAAAAATAAAAAATAAAAAGACTATACCCATTTTATATGTGTAGCACTTTGCTCAAAATCAATGTTCAAATGATATTTTTGTTGGATATGCAGTCGTATGCTATGATTATGAACTTGTAAGAATATAAATATCATTTATCATCTCCGCACCCCAGATCTCGCCTAAGCCCAACTCCCATCTTTCCCACACCTTGCCTTGCCCAGACCGATAGCCCCCCTCCCTTCCCTCAACCCCTGATGCCATGGGCCTACCCCTCTCCCTCCCCTACCTATAATCAAATGAAGGGGCTAGCCTTTGGGAAAATTGCTAGAAAATCCCTAATCATTCAAATTCATGATTCACTCCTTAGGAGTATTTTTAAAGTCTGAACTCCCTAAATGCAAATAGATCTTTGGATTCACTCCCTACCAACCTAAAAAGATAAAAATGCCCCTACTTTATTCATTTTTTTATCACTTTCTTCCCCACTTTACTTCTATTTTTCCCTTTTCTCCTTCACCATAAATCCAATTACATTGGTTTTTTTGGCAATCAAAATTGTTCAAAAAAGACACCGTCTTGTTCTTCATGATGAAATGAACAAATCGAGATCCATAGGCCTCGATTGGATGGGATGTTGTTTCTCATTTCTCGATTTCTCAGAGATTTTTTTTATCAAAAATGCATTTGTTTGACATCTCCCAAAAATATCCCAAAGAAATACTACACACAATTTCTCAGAAAAAATCTCAAATTTCTTTGAAAAATGGATTACTTGGCATTTCTCTCAAATTTTTTTCAGAAGGTCACAATTTTTGCTATTCATGATTATACAGTTAACCTAATAATTAAAAGTACTTTATCCATCAATATCTTGATATAATCATCAAAATAATCACATATCTTTATTTGAAAAGATGTAGGCTACTAAATAAGATCCACTTTGCATATTTTTTTATGCCTTAATCGATGGGTTTAGCTTAAATATGTTAAATAATCTTACATAAACAAAATCCATCCATACCAATTTTCCAAAAAAAAGATTTTTTTTTTTACAAAAAAAACATATCACATTACACTTAATCATTACACTTTTTCCTATAAAAAAAATCCATCCAAACACACTTCCTCTTTCATATCTCTATTTCCTTAAAAATAATTTCTCTTACTTTATCTATGAAAAATAAGAAATTGGAAATATACGTCCATCCAATCGGGGCCATATTGTCTATATTCCGTGTACAATTTTTTTTTTTGAAATTTCATATGAACAGCAAATGCAGTACACATAAGCCATGTTTGACGTATATTTAGTGCACAATAGACGTATTTTCAATTGATATTTAATAGTTTTGCGCAATCTTACGAGAAATTCTATAACGCATTGTAGCATGCTCGGAATCATAAACCGTGTTTTTTCTTTGAAAGTAGACACATAGGGATTTCTAAGTAAGTATGACATATTATCAAGAAACGTCTGGTATAAAACAATTTTTGCTTCAAACATAAGCTAAAATTTAATGACAATTTTGCGCGATTTCACGAGAAAGTCTATAGCGCATTGCAGAATGCTCGGAATCATAAACTATTTTTTTTTTTTCAAAGTAGACACATAGAGCTTTCATAACATGTATGACATACTGTCAAGAACAATCTAGTAAGTCAATTGATAGACAATCATACATTGATATCCAGAAAATAATATGTCAATTCACTTGCATTCATACGTCAATATTATGTATTAGTACGTCATATTAAGTGTACCTATACGTGGATTGATAGACAATAACACATCAATTAACTAGTATTCATACGTCAATTAAGCTATACTAATACGTTGTATTAAATGTATTATTACGTCAATTGATAGACAACTATATGTCAATTTTTAGAAAATAATACGTCAATTGACTTGCAGCCATACATCAATATTATGTAGTAATATGTCATATTAAGTTTACCTATGCATCGATAAATATACAATAATACGTCAATTGACTTGCATTCATACATCAGTTGGAATGTACTAATACGTATGGCTGCAAGTCAATTGACTAGAATTCATACGTCAATTGACTAGAATTCATACGTCAATTGAAATGTACTAATACGTCATATTGAATTGCATTCATACATCAATTTGAATGTACTAATACTTATGGTTGTATGTCAATTTACAAGCATTCATACGTCAATTGAAATGTACTAATACGTCATATTAAATGTATTATTATATCAATTGATAGATAACCATACGTCCGTTTCTAGAAAATAATACGTCAATTGACTTGTAACCATACGTCAATATTATGTATTAATATGTCATATTAAGTTTACCTATACGTCGATAGATATACAATAATACGTCACTTGACTTGCATTCATACGTCAATTTGAATGTACTAATATGTATGACTGCAAGTCAACTGACAAACATTCATACATCAATTGAAATGTACTAATACGTATGGTTGCAAGTCAATTGACTAGCATTCGTACGTCATGTTAAATGTATTATTACGTCAATTGATAGAAACCATATGTCGATTTCCAAAAAATAACACGTCAATTGATTTGCAACCATACGTCAATATTATGTATTAATATGTCATATTAAGTGTACCTATACGTTGATAGATATACAATAATACATCAATTGACTTACATTCATACATCAATTTGAATGCACTAATACGTCACATTAAATGTATATTACGTCAATTGATAGACAATCATACATCGATTTCGAGAAAATAATACGTCAATTGACTAGCATTCATACGTCAATATTATGTATTACTATTTTATATTTAGTGTACCTAGTAGTAGTGTTTACACACATTATGTTTGTGAAATATGTATAACATGTCTATAAATATTTCAAAACTATAAACATTTACACATAGAGTAAAGTGAAAACTAGTAATAGTGTGGATACAGATAGTCTTTAGTACACACATTACTAAGTCAAGTGATTACTAGTAGTAATATCTACACACCTTAAGTTTGTGAAAGAAATGTAACTTATAGATTCAACTCCTATGATCACAACATAAAACATTACAAATTGATGCATTCGTTCATAAAATACTTGTCCAAATATATTCACGTGTGTCAATGAATTTAGGGGTTAGGGTTTGAGGTTTAGGATTTGGGGTTTAGGGTTTAGCGTTTCGGTCACAATTGACCTAAACAGATGTATTGTTACAACTAAAATGATGTATTATTAAATATAAAGGCCGCATGTCAACATTTAAGATGACGCGTTCTTTTAATAAAAACAATGTATGTGTGTAGTCTAACGACATATGAATATAGTGTAGTGACGTACGTGATGATGTATTGATATATATAAACTATAAATTTAAAATGATTTATTTCAACAGCAAACCTAAGTATTATTACATATGAAATGATGTATTGTTACAACTAAAATGATGTATTAATAAATATAAAGGCCATATGTCAACACTTAAGATGACATATTATTTTAATAAAAATGACGTACTTGTGTAGTCTAACGACGTACGGGTATAGTCTAATGACATGTTAGTATATATAAATTATTCATTTTAAATTACGTATTTCAACAGCAAATCGAAGTAGTATTACATATGAAATGATGTATTGTTACAACTAAAAGGATGTATTAATAAATGTTAATGTCATATCTCAACATTTAAGATGACGTATTATTTTTATTAAAACGACATGTGTAGTCTAATGACGTACGTGATCAAATAAGTTGACGTATTAGTATATATAAATTATACATTTTAAATTACGTATTTCAACAGCAAACTGAAGTAGTATTACATATGAAATGATGTATTGTTACATCTAAAAGGATGTATGAATAAATATAAAGGCCGTATGTCAACATTTAAGATGGCGTATTATTTTAATAAAAATGACATACGTGTGTAGTCTAAAGACATATTATTACATATCAATTGACGTATACATAATGTCGTATTATTACATATCAAATGATCTATGATGCACGGATACTCCTAAAATTAGATCCGTGCAGTATCGTACTCATATCGGATACGATACTCTGTGGATACCACCCGGATACATATTGGATACCCTTTTTACGTATCCAAGAATTAAATAAAAAAGAAAATTCTGGATACCGTATCCGATACTTTTGGATGTCGTATCCCATACAAAATTTGAAGTATCTGATATGCCTTGAATATTAGATATAGTATTTTTGAATATTATATAATACTTTATAGGTTAAAATAGGAAAATAATAATAACTTTGACCGTACGTTAAAAGGTGAAATAAAAAATAAGGAAATTTAAAGAAACAAAAAATTGTTTCAGTTTTACTTCTTGATATATTTTTTCTTCTCTTGCTCTACGTGAAATCTATCATTTACACTTTATTACCAAAGATTTTAGATAAAAAGGTAAATATTGGTATTAATGAAATGACATTCTTACACTGCCGCAAATGATGATATATTATGGTTACCTTCGAAATCTTTTGAACTTATAAAAAATAAATTTGTGTCAGTATTGCACTTTTATTTATGTTAATGAACATACTGACTCAAATTTATTTTTAAATATTATATATATATATATTCGTATCCCCAACGTATCGTATCCTATAATTTTGAAGTTTGCCGTATTTTGTATTCGTGTCGTACCGTACCCGTATCTCCGTATCTGTATCCATGCATCATAGCAATTGATGTATGGTTACATATAAATTGACATATTGCTACATATCAATTGATGTATGACTACATATAGAATGTCATATTATTACATATGAATGGACATATTATTACACATCAATTGACGTATGGTTACATTTAAATTGACATATTACTACATATCAATTAACATATGGTTACATATAAAATGCTGTATTATTACATATGAATGGACGTATACTTACATATCAAATGATGTATGGTTACATATAAATTGACATATTCTTACATATCAATTCACGTATGGTTGCATATAAATTGACGTATGACTACATATCAATTGATATATGCTTACATATCAAATGCCGTATTATTACATAGAAATTGACGTATTAATACACATCAATTGATGTACGATTACATATAAATTGACGTATCAATACATATCAATTGACGTATATTTACATATAAAATGCCATATTATTACATATGAATGGACGTATTATTACATATCAAATGACCTATGTTTACATATAAATTGACATATTGTTACATATCAATTGACGTATGATTGCATATAAATTGACGTATAACTACATATCAATTGAAGTATGGTAACATATAGAATGTCGTATTATTACATATGAGTTGACGTATTATTACATATAAATGACCTTTTATTTCATTTAAAGAAAGTATTCTTACTAGACATTTCTTGATAAAGTGTCATACATTTTTCTAAAGCCCTATGTGTCTACTTTGAAATTAAAAAAATGATTTATGATTCAGAGCATTGTACAATATGTCATGGACTTTCTCGTGAAGTCGCGCAAAACTGTTAATGAATTTTAGCTTATGTTTGAAGCAAAAACTGTTTTCGACTAGATATTTTTTGATAATGTATTATACATGTCTGAAAGCCCTATTGTCTATATTGAAAGAAAAAAAATGGTTTATGATTTCAGGTATCATACAATGCGTTATGGACTTTCTTGTGAAGTTGTGCAAAACTGTTAATAAATTTTAGCTTAAGTTTGAAGGAAAACTTGTTTCATACTAAATATTTTTTGATAATGTGTCATACATTTTCAAAAACCTCTATGTGTCTACCTTAGAAATTAAAAAGCAGTTTATGATTCAGAGCATTGTACAGTGCATTATGGACTTTCTTGTGAAGTCGCGCAAAAATGTCGATAATTTTAGTTTATGTTTGAAGAAAAAACTATTTCACCATAGACATTTCTTTGTAATGTGTCATACATTTTCAGAAATTTCTATGTGTCTACTTTGAAATAAAAAAAAGTTCATATGATTCCAATTATCGTATAGTGCGTTATGGACTCTATCGTGAAGTCGCGCAAAACTGCCTATAAATTTTAGCTTATGTTTGAAGACAAAATTCTTTCATATGAAAAATTTACTGATAATGTCTCATACAATTTCCAAATCTCTATGTGTCTATTTTCAGACGAAAAAAACAGTTTATGATTTTGAGCATCCTACAGTGCGTTGTGGATGTTTTCGTGAGGTCGCGCAAATCTGTCAACTTATCATTTGAAAATACTTCAACTATGCACTAAAAATATGTCACACATGTGTTATCGTTACTGCAATCACTGCACATGTGAAATCTGAAAAAAAAATATTTTACTCAAAATATAGGCAATAGGGGACTCGATTTGTTCCTTTCATTGTGGAGAATAAAATGGTATCACCTTTGAACACATTCGATCGCCGGAAAAGCCTATGTAATCGGATTCGTGGTGAAGGAGAAAAGAAATAAAGAGAAGAGATTTTCGGGAGAAGGTGTTTAAAAAATTAATAAAGTGGGGTACGGGGGAAGAGAGAGAGAGAGAGAGAGAGTTTTGTGATTTTGTATTTAATTGATGGTATTTTTGTCTTTTCACATCAATTAGGGAGTGAATCCAAGTTTTTATTATAATTTAGGAAGTTGAGAGCTTAAAAATAGGGATGAGGACTGATCCCCAAGTTTGATTAGTGATTGGAGATTTATCTCCAATTTTCCATTAGCCTTTTCCCCTTTTTTTTCTCCTTTTTTTTCCAATTTTTCTTAGTTTTTGTTTAAGGGATTGTGGTCTTTCATAGTTTTTGATTTTTGAAAATTTCTTGAGGTTTTTTATTTTTATAAAAACAATCAATCAAGGGTAAAATGGACATTTTATGACTTTCATTAAAAATTTTCGAACCCCCTCCTTTTAAAGAGCTATTTGTAATTACTCAAACTCCAGAGAGGTGATTGTACATAGCCCATAACTGAGGAATGTTATTGATACGCCCATAAATATCACACTTGTTATTTGAGCTTATGTGCAAATTGGGTCCCGAGAGACAGCAATTACATGGGCTAATAAAGATGTTGGACACCTAAAGGAAGATCAAGATCAAAGCCCACCGAGAGAAGTTGAAGGCCTAGGTTATGTGGAAGCTCTTATCTTAAGCCACGAGGAGGCTCCTAGAGCAAGTTACGTGGAAGCTTCCACGTCACGCTAAGAAGATTGAATGGATAGCTAAAAGATAGAAGAAAGGTTCAAAAAGGATAGATGACGAAGGGATAAGGTTGAACCAAGTCAAAGTCCAACCACTACCCCCTAAAAGGGGGGAAATGATATGCATTTCTCTCTCCCCCTCCTACTCCAAAAAATGCGACACACACCAAAGAAGAAAGAGAATTCGGCCCTTAGGCCATTTTTAAGAGATTTGGAGTCATTTCATGTATTATTTTAGATTCACTTCAAAATTTAACTAAAGACTTGTATTCTCTCTCAAGAAAAAGAATAAAAGAGCACTATTTTGTTCATCTTTTGAGTTAAAGTCGTTATTATGTATTTTGATATTATTCGTAGTGAATTTAGAGTATAAATCGTATTTCGATTAATGCGTTTTCTTGGTGTAAAATTTGAGCAAAAGACGTGAGTTTGAATGGATACTTTGGAAGAAAATCAGCAAGGTTTGTTGAAATCGACGTTGGAAGACCCTGTGCCGGGCTCGGCACCCCTCATCACGCGTTCGGCTTGAACACCGCCACTGGTTCAAGTGTCTCCCACGACCCGAATGTGGTTGTAGGGCTGGTTGCTGCCATCCCACCGCCTTTGAAGGCCATGCCGATACCTGCTTTGAAAGGAGCCACGAGTGGGCCACATCCTTTAGTGTACGTGCGCCGCAAAAGAAGGAGGAGACTGAGCCTGGATGCCTTAGAAGCACGCGTGTAGTTGATAGCTATCACCATCCCTGAGATTGGAGAGCCCCCAACAAGAAGAATTATCAAGCCTACAAGGCTGATAATGGAGAGTGGACCCATCGGAGACGAGGATCATCAGGCGAAAGAAGGAAGGTGAGAGCCCACGCTTGTCGTACATGGAAGCATCCCCTCGAGCTATATGCTGGAAAGGAGTGCTCCCCAGCTAGCACACATGCGTCCAATGCTCCCTGGCGTCTGGCCAAGTATGGCATCACCAGGAAATGGACACCAGCTAGCTGATTAGTGGGGACGTATCTTAGCCACAGCTGTAACTTCGGTCATGTAGGACATTAATCTCTGAGCAATGACGAGCATACCGGGAGCTGTCCCGCCGATGTTCCCATTAGCTATCCCAGGAGGGTTCTCCCCTTCGCTTATGATGGCTATGGATTACACGCCGAGAGCTATCCCCCCAAGCATTCCCACCAGGGTTCCCGCCATCATTCTAACCAGTTATGCTCGAAATGTAGTTCCCTGCCACAAAGGGGACTTAATCACGATGTCATGTGGGGGAATGCTTAGGAAGGAAGAGATAACTCCCTAGGGCGAGATTCTCAGAACTTGGAACCTATGGGGACATCTCAAATGGAGATGATGAAGATCTTTGGAAGCCTGCGAGAAGAAATGAAGGAAATGAGTCAGCGCCTTGGAAGAGGCTTATCGTTTTGTCCCGGGGAGTCCTCTTTGGCCCCCAGGTGTTAGCAGAGGAGCTACCTCATAATTTTTGCACCCCTAAAATTGTAGAGTACGATGGGTCAGGTGATCCTATGGAGCACTTGGAAAAGTTAGAGAATTGTGCACTACTCCATCAGTATATTGATGGGGTTTAGTGTCAAGTTTTCTTGACTACATTAACTAAAGCTGCACAACAATAGTTTAACCAGCTAGTGGTACGTGTCGAATGCACCAAAATATAATTACTGTTCTCACAAGAATTTGTAGTACTCGTAAGTCCAGGTCGAACCCTAGAGATTGGTTGATCAAAATAATATTCAATGGGGAGGTTTGTTTGATGAATTAATAATGACAGGAATTAAATAGGAAGTTCAATAAATGTAAAGCATCGATTCAAGGATAGTTCGTTCTTCAATTCAAGTTGATCATAGACACCTAAAATACTATCTATTCTTTGATTACTTAGCCAAGAACATAAATAACCAGCTATTTATATCCCTATTAACTTCCGTATATCATTAACCAAAGCCCAGCACCCGGTTAAATTCTTATTATCAACTGACTCGGTATTAAGCAATCCTAATCATGTTAATAATAGCATAACGAATTAGAAGCGACTAAGGATAAACAATAGTTTAAGCAAGCGCCAACTATTTAATTTACTCTAATGTTTCCCTTAGGTTATCAACGAAAATTGAAATCCTAATCATGAAAACCTAATTGCTACATGCACAAATTAAACATAACAATTACGGATTATGAAGATTTGTTAGCAATAGATTGTAATAGATAATCAACTAATGTGCACCTTAGATTATTATCTAAACAAGCATGAACATTAAGAATAAGAAACAAAAGATAATCAAACCGTAGATAGATAGATGAAGCACCGTGTCTCACAACATGTGAATCAAAATGAACTCCCTTGAATTGAAAGAAAAACTTAGCTACTCATAATTGTAAGCATAAAACTTGAAAATACTATTTTTCTAACTCTCTTCTCTTTGTTTTCTTCTTGTTTTTGTTGTTCTTCTTCAACTCTTGCAAGACATATATATAGGCAATGAAAAGATGACATAATCATAGAGAGAATATATTCCCTCTTCCTTTATCAAGACATGGAGAATATATTCTTCCCTTTAACATCAAAGCATGGAGAATATATTCTTCCCTTTAACATCAAAGCATGGAGAATATATTCTTCTCTTTACATTCTGATTTGTCACCTCTAATTCATCGAATCTGACTTTGACTCCTTCTAGACATTTGTAGCTTTATGTGTTAGCTTTCATTTCCAACTGGCCTTGACTGAATCCAAGACACATAAATCTAGTTATGAATTTTTCACCAAAGCTGCGCATTCCAGTCCAGTCCAGAACAGAAATCTTCATTAAATTCTTCAACACTTTCGAGCCCTTTAACTTCCGAACTGGGTCTGGACTTCTTCATAAGAAATATAGGCCTTTGTCTTAGCTTTCCAACTAGATAAAATTCAATAGAAACTAATGTCTGCATCTCCAGATATATTAATATTTTCGAAACATTGCCAAATCTGTCATTTTGATTGAAATTGATATTTTGCACTTCAACTCTTGCCCAAATCATAAAATGAGATAAAATCAGTTCCAATGGCCATATAATCACAATAAAATGCTAAAGATAGAGGTAATAAAATATATAAATATTGCACTTATCAAAGTGCAATATATTAGTGTCAAGTTTTCTTGACTACATTAACTAAAGCTGCACAACAATAGTTTAACCAGCTAGCTCCGAATTCCATCAATCCCTTTGAAGAATTCAACTTGATGTTCTTATATCAATTCGCGAGTAGAAAAAGTATCAGAAGACTCCTTTGAGCCTATTTAGCATGCATCACGGAGCTACTAAGATACTCAGGGAATACATACGAAGACTTAATGCCACTGCTTTAGAAGTCCCTTCTGCAAGTGCGGAGGTGCTAGCCAACGCCTTCGCCCAGGGGCTAAATGATGGAGAATTCTTTTGATCTCTAGCTAAGAAGCCGACTGCCAATTTTGACAACTTGCTAGCTAGAGCGGAGAAGTATGTAAATATGGAAGAAGTTGCGAGAATGAAGGAAGTTGAAGTTAAAGAGAAATCCAAGGAACTAAAGGTTGCGGGGTAGGCCCTCAGAGGTTCCCTGTAGTTGAGTAAAGCAGAAGCGAAAATCATCGGGATACCCAGTATACAACTTCGAAAGTCACACCTTCCCAAACATTTATGGCAGTGGAGCACAAAAGTCACAGGTGGCCTAAAAGGTCGACGATAGGACCAATCAACCCCAAGTCCGAAAAATCATGCTGATTTCACAAAAACTATGGGCACAATACCAACTCGTGTAGGCCCCTGTTAAACAAAATAGATCGACTAATTGAAAGTGGACATCTACAGGAGCATAAATGCAGAGATCAGGAGAAGAGTACGAGACTATTCGGAAGGAGCCCTTCGCCTCCCAGGAACAAAGCTGCTATAGAGATGCACTTTCAGGAGAACACTAAGAGCAACCAGGGAGGTAATGGAAAACCTGGGTGGGCTGGTGGCCCGTGAAAGACCATCAACATGATGCCTTGGTGATCACAGCTTCCATAGCAGACTATGATGTCAGCCGTATGTTCATAGACAAAAAGAGCTCGGTGGATGTGCTATTCCGTGCGGCCCTCTAACAAATGGACTTAGGAGATGTCAAGATGGAGCTAATTGATACAACCCTCTTTGGATTTGCTGGAGAGGCGATTCTTCCTATGGGTCAAGTACAATTGCCCATCTCACTAGGAGAGTCACCTAGGAGGAAGACCAAATTAATCAAGTTCCTAGTTGTGAATACCCTTTCGGCCTATAATGTCATATGGGGAAGACCAGCGTTGAACACTTTTAGAGCTATCGTCTTAACTTGCCACATAAAGATGAAGTTCCCTGTATGACAAAGAGTCGCGGAAATCAAAGGAGACCAATACATGGCTCGGAAGTGTTACGTAGATTCCATTAAGATGAGCGAGAAGCAAACTTACATGAATATAGACTAAAGAAAAAATCCCAACGATGAGGATAAAGAGGTTATGTCCATCAAAGAAAAGGGAAATGATGTACACATACAAGCTAAAGTCAAGCTGGTAGAAGAGTTGATAGCTATCGAGCCTGTACCAGGTGATCCCTCTAAGGTGGCCCGGATAGGCTCCCAGCTTGAACCTAAGCTAGCAGCCCATCTAACTTAGTTACTCTGGGATTATGTGGACGTCTTCGCCTGGATAGCTGAAGATCTGGTGCGTATTGATCCAGTGATAGCTGTTCACTGTCTTAATGTGCTCCCAACAGCCAAGCCAGTTAAACAAAGAAAGAGACATTTTAGGGTAGACAAAGACAAGATCATACAAGTCGAAGTAGAGAGATTTCTAGTTGCTAGACATATAAGGGCAATTCAATTCCCTGAATGGATAGACAATGCAATCCTGGTGCCAAAAGGAGGAAATAAGTGGAGGATGTGCGTAGACTTCAGAAACTTCAACAAGGCATGCCCGAAAGACTGCTATCCTTTACCGAGGATAGGTCAGTTGGTGGACTCCACTTCAGGATGCGAGCTATTGAGTTTGATGGATGCCTCCCAAGGCTACCATCAAATACCCTTGGCACAAGAAGACCACAAAAAAGTCAGCTTCATCACTGCTTTTGGAACTTTCTGCTATGTAGTAATGCTCTTTGGCCACAAAAATGCCAGGGCACCCTACCAGCGGTTCATGGATATGATCTTTCGAAGACAGCTAGGTTGGAATTTGAAATTTTATATGGATGATAAGCTGTTAAAGAGCCTCAAGGCCCAGGACCATATAGAAGACCTCGTTGAAACTTTTGATGTGTTGAGGCAATACAAGATGAAGCTCAACCCTCTGAAGTGCGCCTTCGTAGTTAGAAGCGGCAAGTTCTTATGATACCCGGTAACCGAGAAAGGGATTGAAGTTAACCCTGAAAAGATGTGAGCTATCCAGGAAATGAGGCCACCAGCCACCAGAAATGAAGTACAGGTGCTTACCGGTAGGATAGCTGTTCTAAGTCGCTTCATCTCAAACCTTGGAGATTGAAGCCAACCTTTCTTCAAGGTTCTTAGTAAAGTGAGTCAATTTACATGGAATGAGGAATGCCAAGTAGCCTTTGAAGACTTGAAAGCCTATCTCTCCAGCTTGCCCTTGCTAACCAAGCCAGTGTAAGAAAAGCCGTTGTATTTGTACTTGTCAATATCAGAGCATGCAGTTAGCTCAGTGCTAATAAAAGAAGATGGACAGGAGCAAAAACCAGTGTACTACATAAGCAGGGCCCTTAGAGGCACGGAAGTTAGATATACGGAGATAGAATAGGTGGCTTTCACTTTTTATCACACAGCATAGAAGTTTGTACCAATCACCTTTTAAAGCAAACTCTAGGGCGACCCGAAGTGTTGGGATGAATGATCAAGTGGGCCATGGAATTGAGTGGATTCAACCTCTTTTACGTTCCCTGGACGGCCATAAAAGCTCAACCACTAGCTGACTTTACTGCAGAGACACCTTCCGTTGAAAATACCAAGGAAATATGGTCACTACATGCGGACGGCTCAGCAACCTCAACGGGACGTGGAGCCGGAATAGTGCTAACCACTCTGGAGGGAATGTACTGAAGTACACAGTAAAGTTTGAGTTTCGAGCGTCCAATAATGAAGCCGAGTACGAGGTGCTGATAGTTAGCATGAAGATGGCTCTAAAGGCGGGTGCCCAACACTTGATGGCATACTTCGATTCTCAACTCGTTATATTTCAAGTAGAAGGGCAGTATGAAGCTAAGGAATCTCAAATGGTGGAATACCTAAGAAAGATAGAAGAGCTACGGAGCCAATTCGGGAGTTTCAAGATACAGCAAGTACCTCGACTGGAGAACAACAAGGCTGATTACTTGGCTCGTTGGGCTAATATTTTAACGGAGTGTCACATGCGACGAATAACCATAAGATCGATGTCGAGCGTGACAACAATGGAGGAATTAAGCGTGATAGCTGAAGGGGACGACTGGAGGCTCCCCATAGTCAGTTATCTACAACAAGGAATTCTCCCAGGAGACAGGCAAGAAGCAATGAGGATTCAGCACTCAGCAATAAGGTTTTTCATATTGAAAGGTGTGTTATACAAGAGACCCTTCTCATACCCCTACCTGAGATGTCTCTCGAGGGAGTAAGGATTACAAGTTTTGAAAGATATTCATGAAGGCTTGTGTGGCAATCACGCGGGAGCAACAACCAGCACGGCCAAAGCCCTTCGAGCTGGCTACTATTGGCCTACTGTGAAAGCGGATGCCAGGGACCTAGTGCGAAAGTGCGAATTCTGCCAAGTACACACGGATTAATACCACCAGAGCCAATGGAAACTATGAGCTCACCTTACCTATTCACTAGATGGGGGGTACACATAGTGGGACCCTTCCCAACTTCCATGGGGCAGAAAAAATTCTTGCTGGTAGCTGCTGACTACTTTAGCAAATGGGTGGTGTTAGGATTATGCCATCCATGCCATAGAGGAATTAGATTATTAAGGTATTACATTTATGTTGTACAAACTCTTATTCATTAATATAGGCATAGTTTTTGTTCATATCAATCTTGATGGCATTAATATAAGTATTGAACAAATAAGTCCAAGGTAATCAAGAGGCAGCTTCTACTCCTCAATTATCTGAGGAAATGGACGCTAGAAGTATCGGTTCCTTGTTTACTTAAACCAGAGTTCGTGAGTCGACGAGTCTTAGTTAGGAATTAAGGCCAGACTTGTGTGACAAAAGCTTTGATAAGGAGCGTCAGTCGGTCACTTTAGAAGGCGGGAGCCTGGTCATAGATATGTCAATGGAATTGACATATTCGAACACGGCTCACCGTAATTCAATCGCATGGGCATTTACTCTTGGATAGTCAATGATTGAATTGCTAGTCACAATAGTGTGCGTAAGCCTTAGACCTGAGGATTCACGAAGATTGGACTTGTGACACTGAACAAGTTATTAGAGTAGTTAGATCCATTTCACCATTTGATGGGATCAACCTCGAAATACGCTTCAAAAGGACAAGTGGCAATTGTTCGGTAATTACCAATAGAGGATTCACCGTCTCGGGTAGTAATGAGTTAACGTCTTGTGCGATCATAGGTAAATGAAATAATAAGTCTTTGGCCAAAGCGGGAGAACTAACTTATGTATAGTACATAAGGGTAATTCAGTAATTTCATCTTACTATGATTCCCTAAAGCACAACATCGAGTCCTGTGAGTTTGACATATTCCATGACTCTCACTTGATTGGGATGTTACAGTAAAGGACTTATACTCAAATGGTATCTGTGGCCTAAAGGTTCGAATTGATCCATTCATTTCAATTGGGTTTCGATGTGAGTCCACATGACTGGTTTAGTGACACTCACATCCTTGGTTTTCCTCTCAATGCCAATTGGAACGAACCTAGAGAGTCTCGCTTAAAAGGAATTGAGCAAAGAGAATTCTTTAGTTGTCAAAAACATAAAATAGGTAATTTGCTATTTGATGAGCAAATTAAGTTATTTAATTAATTGGATTAATGGAAATAAATTAATAATAAATCATTAGATGTATTTATTATGAACGCATTAATTTATTTGATTAATTAGATTGATAAAAATAAATTAAATGTAATAAATAAATAGACTTACTTGTTATATTCACCCTTTTATTAAATAATTAGATTATTTAATATGGAGGAATATTAATTAGTATTATATTTTAATTAGATTAAAATATATTGAAACTAATTAATAATTGGACTAAATTGAAAGTCAACTGAGCCCAATAATAATGGGGTGGAGCGTGTGGTAGGCGGATTTGGGGAGTTGATGGGCTCAAGGAATTAGTTAATTCCAATCTCATCACTCTTTATAAATACCTATCACTGGTTCAGTCAAAACCTAACTCTCACAATTAGAATTGACAGCAAAGAAAGAAGAGAAAAATATTCTGTCCTCCCTTAGTGAAGTCGTCGGCCATAGTGGTCTAAAAGTGGAGGATTTTTCTTCAAAGCTCGTTCCGGCGTGATATCTAGAGGCATGAGTTTTGAATTGCTGTTATCCGGAAGATCAAGACTTTAATCGAAATCAAAAGTTTAGTAAAAAGGTTGAAATTAGATTTCATCTTCATGCTTATTTTTCGAAAATTATATGAAAAATTATTAAAACAAAAAATGATCCAATTGTGAATCCGGATCTGTCTTTATTGTTTTCGCTGTGCATGAATACAGGATTCACAACAGTGGTATCCGAGCCAACTTTTGGCTTTTAATGATTTTTGATATGAATATGTTGGATTTCATGTTTGTGATGAAAAATTTAATTGATTGATATTTCTTCATGGTTATATTTTTTTTGGAAAGTTAAATCTAAACCGATAAATTTGATTACGTAATTCATATTTTGAATATGAATCAATATTTATATTAGATATGAATATGTGATGAAAAATATGATTGGATTTATATTTTTCATTGTTAGATTTAATTTTTGAAAGTTGAATCTGAACCGAAAATTGATTTCGCGATTTATGTTTTGAATGTAAAGCAATGTTTTTGTATTGGGTATGAACTTATGTATGAACATGAATATGTGGTTTTGAAATATGCTGGATTTCAACTGGGAGTCAAGACATCGCAACCCAACGGTTTATCACGCACCACCCGAAGGGCAGTGCTGCCGTACGTACGTGACGCCTGCTGGGCAGGCCATCGTGTGGCCCATTAGGGTTATACAGCGCCTGCTGGGAAGATACTGTGCACACACGACTGGTCACGGGGCGACCCGTACAATCTGGTCATGTATTTTATTTCATTTTAAAAAATAATAAGACCGGGTTTGACCTGACGGGTCAAACCACGGTTTCGACCCACGGGTCAACCCATTTTTTAAAATTAAATAAAATATGAATTTTAAAATGGTTTTAAAATTTATTAAAGGATAAAATAATATTAGAAATTAGTTTTATGCCTAATTTTAAATTAGATTTAAAATTAAAATAATCCTAGAATTTTGAATCAAAATTCTTTGTCAAATCAATTTGGAATTGATTTTTTGAAACTAAATTGGATTTATTGTTAAATAGGATTAGAGTTGAATTAATTTTTAAATTGGATTTAAATTAATTCAATTATTTTTCAAACCACATCTAAATAAAATTGGATTTTAATTTAGTTCTTTTTGAAAGAACTCCAACATATTAGTTATCTTTTAATCTTTTGATGTTTGATATTGTGGGATGCCTTCCATGGACTAGGTTTCTTTATGGGTTTTGTTTTCTGGGTTTTACCGGGTCTTTTGAACCCCCCATTTTGTATTTTACTTTTTATAGAAAAATTTATAGGATGCATTTATATCTATGTAATTAGAATAAGACCTTTTTGGAAAGGGATTTGCTTGGACCTAGAAGACCTTGAAGTTAGACATAGGTTACATCCTATAGATCCCCTAATCTCGATTGAACCATTGGCTTGACTCAATCTAGATAAGTCCATGGAAAACATGTATGATAGAATTGTTAGGCGTTTTCTATATTATAATCCATGTATGCGCGCTATAAATGGATAATGTGCAAAGTCATACCAATTTAATCCCAAATTCTCCCATTGGATAATAATACCGAATTTTTAGATTAAAAGGGAACTGGATATTCCGGCTCTCCATCAAACTTAGGAGAAATTGAATTAATGTCAATATGCATAATTTCTTCCCACTAAGTGGGGTTTATGCATTGCGACCTTTATTTGAAATCCCTAAGTGCATTAGATGCCATCAATCGAAACAAATTCCACCCCATATATTGATAGAGGGTTACAAGGTGAAATTCAATTGTTAGATTGATTGGAAGTTGATGGGCCCAAGTTCAGATAGATTACAACCTATATATCTTTAAAGGGTTGCGGTCATGATCTATGTGCCAAACTAATGATTGAATCTCATGTTGGACGATGCTGGCAAGGATTGCCACTTTAATAAAATTAGTGAGTCATATATCGTTAAAGGGTTGCAACTCACCAACTTTATTAAAGAATTCAATCACTCACTATGAAGTCTTACCAACAAAATTTTCGAATATTGCAGTGGGAGTGCAATGATTCGAAAATGTAGTGGGAGCCAAGTGAAAATTCAAAGTCCTGTCTAATTTTACTTGGTGTACAACATAAAGACCTAATTGAATCTTTCTTTATTCTCTGCAGTTATTTTATTTTCTCTCTCAAAAAGATTAACAACTCTCTTTCAACATTGCTTGAGAAAAACGTCCTCACTGGACCAAATTATACTGACTGACTCAGATATTTGAGGATTGTCCTAAGTTTAGAGTCCCTTAGCTATGTACTCGAGACTAACAAACCCGCTGCCCCAGCTGAAGAAGCTGAGGACAATGAACGTGAAGCATATAACACTTGGTGTAAAGATGACATTCGCTTGAAGGGTTACAAGCTCGGCTCCATGAACAATGAACTGCAAAGATCCCACGAGAACATGGATGACTCGAGGTCAATCATGATGCATCTTAAGGAGCTTTATGGAGAGCACAGTAGGATTGCTAACTCTTCAGAGCTAGGATGTGAGAAGGAGAGAAGGTGGGAGATCATTTACTCAAAATGATTTCTATGATTGAGAGATTGGAAGCTCTCGATTTCTTCATGGATTTCCAGCTTCAAACTGATCTCATCCTACAATCACTCCCTAGCTCTTTTTTCCAGTTCATTGTGAACTTCAATATGAATGAGATCGAATGTTCATTAGCTGGGCTAATGAACAAACTGATCAGTGCCCAGGGCCAAATGAAACCAAAGGGAAAGGAGTCTGCTCTAGCCATCTCAACCTTTGGAGGGACTTCGAGTTCTAACAAGAGAAAAAAGGGCAAGAAGAAGAAAGGAGTGTTGAAGGCTGAGGAAAACATAGGAAAAGGAAAAGCTGCTAAGAAGTACAGAGGGCATGGGCCCAAGAAGACAGATATTTGCATTTATTGCAAAGAGGCCGGTCACTGGAAATGTGACTGCCCGAAGCTTAAGGCTGATACTGCTGTAGGTATAAAACTGTATATTTTAGAAACTAATTGTTATATGACTGTATTATCCACTTTATGGATTCTAGACTCAGGAGCTAGCACTTATGTCTGTGTTTTGAAACAGAATTTGGAAAGAAGTAAGAGGCTCGAGGAGCAAGAAGTGATGATCCATGTAGGCAACGGACATAGTGTGGCAGCTACTCACATATGATCCACTTTATTATCATTATCTACTGGACATTTACTAGTTTTAGATGATTGCCTTGTTTTGCCCAATTGGCTTAAAATTATTTGTTCTATTCCCGTATTAGTTAGACTTGGATACGATTTTCGATTTTTGAACAACGTTTGCAACATTTATTTTAGAAATAATTGTGCTGGCTCTGCATCTTTAATAAATGGTTTATATTACTTGAATGTCCAAAATAGATGTATTGTGAATACAATCACTGTATGTCTTGGACAAACCAAAGACTCATCTGGCACTTGAGGCTGGGTCATGCTGGAGAATACAAGATTCGCGAACTTGAGAAAAATGGGCTTAGAAGCACATTTGGGTCAGACCCACTCCCCACTTGCGAGTCTTGTCTCAAAGTCAAAATGACTAGGTCACCCTTCACAGGTCATTTTGAATGAGCCAGTGAAATCCTTGGTTTAATACATACTGACGTTTGAGGGCCTTTCGGGGAAGTGGCTCGTGGAGGCTTTCAATACTTCATTACATTTACTGATGACCACTCTAGGTATGGTCTCGTATACCTAATGAAGCGTAAGTCTGAATCTGTTGAATGGTTCAAAGAATAAAAGGCCTTGGTTGAAAACCAAACTGGCAAACGTATTAAAACACTACGATCTATTTGAGGTGGAGAATATATGCGTGCCGAATTTGGTGAGTTCTTAATTGAACATGGAATTGTGTCCTGCAACTTCACAACTGAATGGGGTAGCCAAATGACAAAATAAAACACTATTGGATATGGTTCGATCGATGCTCAGCTACACGGATCTTCCCATATCGTTGTAGGGCTATGCATTGCTCACAGCAGCCCACATCTTGAACAAGTGTCCATCTAGGTCTGTTCCTAAAACTCCTTATCAGATATGGAGTGGAAAGATGCCTAGTTTTAAACACATTAGGATATGGGGTTGTCCAGCCTATATTAAAAAGACAAAGATGGAGAAGTTGGAAGATAGATCTTTAAAAGGTCGATTTGTTGGTTTCCCAGAAGATTCTATAGGATACCTCTTCTACCTGCACGATGATCAAAGAGTCATTGTGGCCCTACATGCGTACTTTCTCGAAGACGAGTCCATTCGAGAAGGTGGTATAGGAAGAAAGATCGTTCTGGAAGAACAAAACGAAATCCCTTTAGAGACCACTGTTCAAGAGACTCATAATGAACCTAACCAAACGCAACTACCATCGCATAAATTGAGTAGAGTATCTCAGCCGCCTGAGAGATATGGTTATCTGCTACAGAGAGAGCATAATTTGGATACCTTAGTAGAAGGAAACTATGGAAATGATCCCTCTGCTTTTGAACATGCGATAGAGGATATAGATTCTGCAAAATGGCTTGAGGCTATGAAGACAGAGATGGATTCAATGTACTCAAACCAAGTCTAGACTCTAGTGGATCACCCTAGGGGCATTGCACCAATAGAATACAAGTGGATCTACAAGAGAAAGATTGGTCTGAATGGCAAGGTCGATACCTTTAAAGCTAGGATTGTGGCAAAAGGGTATAGTAAAAAAGAGGGTATTAACTATGAAGAAACCTTCTCTCCCGTTGCCATGATAAAATCCATTAGAATTTTGCTTGCAATAGCCACGTACCTAAACTATGAAATTTGGCAGATGGACGTGAAGACCGCGTTCCTGAATGGATACCTCAAGGAGGACATCTATATGGAACAAGCCAAAGGTTTCATGTCCAATGAAGATTCTCATAAGGTGTGTAAATTGAATAGATCAATTTATGGACTTAAAAAAGCGTCACAGAGCTGGAATCTTCATTTTGATGAAAAAGTTTGGAACTATGGCTTTATCAAGAACGAAGATGAACCATGTATTTCCAAGAAATCCAGTGGGAGCAAAATATCATTTTTGGTCTTATATGTAGACGACATTCTACTAATAGGTAATGATATAGGCCTGTTGACTTCGGTCAAAATGTGGATCTCAAGCACGATCCCTTGAAAAACTTAGGATAAGTGACCTATATCTTTGGAATTCGCATCTTCAGGGATAGAGCGAATAGGAAAATGGGTCTCTCCCAAGCCCACTATTTGGAAAAGGTTCTGAAAAGATTCGGAATGGAAGATTCTAAGAGAGGCCTCTTGCCCATAAGACAGGGACTCCATCTCTCTAAATTGATAAGTCCTCAAACTGAGGATGATCGTAAGAGAATGAGTGGAGTCCCCAATGCATCAGTAGTAGGGAGTCTTATGTACGCTATGTTATGCACGAGATCGGACATTGACTACGCTGTGAGTGTGGTAAGTAGGTTTCAAGCTAAGCAAGGGAAAAAGCATTGGATTGCTGTGAAGTGTATCCCCAAATACTTGAGAAGAACTAAAGATATGTGTTTGACATATGGAGATGGGGAACTGAAAGTGGAAGGTTATACTGACTCTGACTTCCATTCTGATGTCTATGACTGTAAATCCACCTCGGGGTTTGTATTCACTTTAAATGGTGGAGCAGTGACTTGGAAAAGTTCCAAGTAAAGCACGACGACTGACTCAACCACCGAAGCTGAGTACGTGGTTGCCTCAGAGGTGGCTGTTTGGATAAAGAAGTTCGTGGATGAACTTCAAGTGGTTCCTAGCATGGAGCTCCCGTTGCCACTATTCTGTGATAATAATGGAGCCATCGCGCAGGCTAAGGAACCTAGGTCTCACAATAAATCCAAGTACATTGAGAGAAATATACCACATCATTAGAGAGATCATTGGAAGAGGCGACATAGCAGTGCAGAGAATAGATTCAACAAATAACATTGTTGACCCACTGACCAAGCCACTATCACAGGCGGTGCTACAACGACATCTTGAGAAGATGGGTATTAGATACCATAGCGATTGGCATTGAGTTCAAGTGGGAGATTTTTAGGATTATGCCCTCCATGCCATAGAGAAATTAGATTATTAGGGCATTACATTTATGTTATACAAAACTCTTATTCATTAATAAAGGCATAGTTTTTGTTCATATCAATCTTGATGGCATTAATGTAAGTATTGAACAAATAAGTCCAAGGTAATCAAGAGGGATCTTCTACTCCTCAATGACCTGAGGAGATGGACACTAGAAGTATAGGTTCCTTGTTTACTTAAACCAGAGTTCACGAGTCAACGAGTCTTAATTGGGCATTAAGACCAGACTTGTGTGACGCAAGCTTTGACAAGGAGTGTCAGTCTGTCACTTTGGATGATGGGAGCTTGGTCATAGATATGTCAATGGAATTGACATATTCGAACACAGCTCTCCGTAATTCAATCACATGGGTATTTACTCTTGGATAGTCAATGATTGAATTACTGGTCACTGTAGTGTGCGTGAGCCTTAGACCTGAGGATTCACGAAGATTGGACTTGTGACACTGAACGAGTTAATAGAGTAGTTAGATCCATTTCACCTTTTGATGGGATCAACCTCGAAGTACTATTATGAAAGACAAGTGACAATATTTCGGTGATTGCCAATAGGAGATTCACTGTCACTGGTAGTAATGAGTTAACGTCTGTGCGATCATAGGTAAATGAAATTATAAGTCTTTGGCTAAAGCAGCAGAACTAACTTATGTATAGTACATAAGGGTAGTTCAGTAATTTCATCTTACTATGATTCCCTAAAGTACAACATCAAGTCCTGTGAGTTTGACATATTCCATGATTCTCACTCGAACGGGATGTTACAGCGAAGGGCTTATACTCACATGGTGTTGGGTTTTTAACAATAAAACGCAGCGGAAATTTAAATATCCTAAGTGGTTCATTTCGCTTTCGTATATTTAAATCGTGTTAAGAATTCATTTACCTTTCTTCTTGTAATTTGAATTCTGAACCAGCTTTCGCGATCCTTCTTTGAAGAGCAAACTTGCTACTGTCTCTCAATCAAAGTGAAAAATCCTCTTCTTCTTTCTCCTTGTAGACGGCTAGAGAGAGAGAGAGAGAGAGAGAGAGAGAGAGAGAGCTTGGAAGTGTTTTGACTTGGAGAGAAAGTTATAATGGTGGCTTCTAATTATTTTTCACTAAGTAGTATATTTATACTACACTAGAAGAATAATAACCTAGGCATCTATGCAATATGGACGCCTACCTTGGGCGTTTTTAAGGCCTTCGGGCTTAGTCCAATTTTAATTGTTTAATTATTTATTTAATTAATATCATTTATCCAATAAATAAATTAATCAAACAATTAATTAAATCCATCTTAACTCTACAATTAATTTTCCTTAGGAAATTAATTAATACATTAACTTAATTAATTAATTAATTAATAAAATCATCTAATGATTAATTAATTAATTCATTGCGATATCCAATACCGAAAATTCTCTCAAGTCAATTCCATGATTTTTCCTTTTGCAATTTCTTTAAGCGCGACTCTTTAGGTTCATCTCAAAAGGCATTTAGGAGGAAACCAAAAGGATGTGGGTAACACCTAGCCAGTCCCGTGGCCCACATCGTATCCCAATTGAGAACGAATGAATAGGATCATTCCAAACCTTTTACGCCGTGAATACCGTACGGGTACAAACCCAGTCAAGTGAGAGTCATGGTTTAGTCAAACTCACTGAACTTGACCATATGCTTTGCTCATAATGAATTGAGGTCATCGAGTATACTTTCATGTCTAACATGAATATCTCTAATGCTTTGGCCAAAGTCTTTTGACCTCATTCATTCATGACTGCATAGGATATTTAGCGCATCCACTTATGAGAGAATAAATCTCATTTTGCTAATCAGTTAAGACTGCTACTTGCCCATCAAGCCGCACTTCGAGGTCGACCCCACCAGCAGGTGAATTGGATCTAACTACTCTAATGACAGATTTGATGTCACATACACATCTTCAACATGATTCCTCAGGTCTAAAGTTCACGCGTACCTATCACAACTTATCAGTTTTGTCATTGACTGTTAGTGAGTGAAAACCCATGCGACAAAACTGATGCGAGTCGTGTTCAAACACGTCAGTCTAACTGAGGTGTCTATGACATAAGTTTCCATTACCATTTCCATAGTGTTCGACTGACACTTTCTCTGTCAAAACTTATATCATACAAGTCTTTATCTATTATTGATGTCCAGTCAATACTTTCTTTGACTTGCAAACCAATTTTAGATAATAAGGATCAAACTCTTCTAGTGCCAATCTGCCTAACCCATAGGGAGTAGAAGGTTTGTCTTATTATCAAGGACTTTACGTTGTGTATTAACACCTTACAAATGCCTATAAGAAAACAACAAGAACATGCCTTTTGTTATGAAAGATATTGTTTAGTTACAAAACAATGCCCTATAAATCTATCTTCTTTATGGCACTTGAGGGCATACACACTAACACATGGTATCTGTGACCTAAAGGTTCGTATTGATCCATTCAATTTAATTGGGTTTCGATGTGAGTCCACGTGACTGGCTTAGTGACACTCACATCCTTGGTTTCCTCCCAATGCCAATTGAAATGAACCTAGAGAATCGCGCTTAAAAGGAATTGAGCAAAGAGAATTCTTTCGTTGTCAAAAATATAAAATAGGTAATTTTCTATTTGATGAGCAAATTAATTTATTTGATTAATTGGATTAATGAAAATAAATTAATAATAAATCATTAGATGTATTTATTATGAACGCATTAATTTAATTGATTGATTAGATTGATGGAAATAAATTAATTATAATAAATAACTAGACTTATTTATTATACTCACCCTTTTATTAAATAATTAGATTATTTAATATGGAGGAATATTAAAGTATTATATTTTAATTGGATTAAAATATATTGAACCTAATTAATAATTGGACTAAGTTGAAAGTCAACTGAGCCCAATAATAATAGGGTGGAGCGTGTGGTAGGCGGATTTGGGGAGTTGGATGGGCTCAAGGAATTAGTTAATTCCAAGCCTATCACTCCTTATAAATAACTATCATTGGTTCAGTCAAAACCTAACTCTCACAATTAGACTTGACAGCAAAGAAAGAAGAGAAAAATATTTTCTCCTCCCCTTAGTGAAGTCGTCAGCCATAGTGGTCTAAAAGTGGAGGTTTTTTCTTCGAAACTCGTTCCGGCGTGATATCTAGAGACAGAAGTTTTGAATTGCTGCTATCCGGAAGATCAAGACTTTCATCAAAATCAAAATCTTAGTAAAAATGTTGAAATTAGATTTCTTCTATATGCATATTTTTCGAAAATTACATAAAAATTATCAAAACCCAAAAGTGATCCAATTGTGAATCCAGATCTGTTTTTATCGTTTTCGCTGCGCATGAATACAGGATTTACAATAGGTGGAAGATGAGCCCTTGGCAAAACTAACCGAAAATGAGGTAATGAAATTTCTAAGGAATTTTGTGATTTTTAGGTTTGGAGTACCTAAGGAGATTGTGTTGGACAATGGAATACAATTCCAAGGCGCCAAAATAGAAGATTGGTGCCAAAGCTTGGAAATAAACAATTGTTCACGGCTGTGGGACACCCATAATGCAATGGACAAGTGGAGGTGATCAATAGAATTTTGGTAAAAGGCTTAAAGATGAGAGTGCAACGAGGAGGAAGCTCGTGGGTAGAAGAGCTACCAAGTGTACTATGGTCATATAGGACCACTCCCCGCAGCACTACTGGGGATACCCCCTATAGCCTAGTATATGGAGCTGATGCAGTGATACCCATCGGAAGTCAACATGATATCGCATCGTGTCAAGTATTTCGATCCAGAAAAGAACGAGCACCTGATGAAAGAAAACCTAGATATGATAGAGGAAGCCAGGAGCACAGCTTACTTGAAGATAGCCAAGTACAAGCAAAGGATTGCTAAAGCCTACAATCACAAGGTTATAGAGCGCTACCTTTAAGTGGGAGACCTGGTACTCAGGAGAGCTGATGTACTTAAACCTATAAGCATGCTGGAAACTAAAGGGGAAGGCCCTTACAAGGTAGTCTTAATCCTGAGTGGTGGAGCTTATATGCTGGAGGTGTGGATGGCAGGAGCTATCAAGGCCTTGGATCACTCAGAGCTCGGGGAAGTGCTACATCTAAAGGAAAAAGAGAGTTAGTTGTCTTACTTTTTTCTCTCAACATACCTACACATATTTGTTCCAGTATATGCATGCTTATTACTTATTATCTTATCGTATAACTAAATTAATAATGCTAAATGTTGATATCTTTCTGTAATTACTTGTTAAATCTATGTGATTTTCCAAATGCTTATATGTTAAGATTAATTCATGCCATTCTTGTCGAAGTTTATGACGTGTAAACTTGTAGTTAAATCGATGTTATGAATTTTATGATGCCTTTATCTGTGGCTTGCTCAATTCATTAAAAAAATATCATGATTGATATAATATGGCAATGATGGAAAATGTATACCATGTTCTTGCTTGAATATGAATATGTGATCATGTATTCAAAACGCACACTAAACTCTTGTTGAACATATATCCTTGTGTAGCCATGTGTTCAATGTGCACTCGAAAAAACAGAATAATAATTAAATAATAAAATGTGTACACTCCCCTATGAGAGATATAAAAAATGACAAAAGCGCGAACAAATCCTCGCAGAAGGCCTAAGAACAAAAATTCCTTGAAAGGTCCAAGAAGAAAAGTCCTTGAACGGCCCAAGAAATAAGTTGTGTGCTTTGCCAAATATGCACCTCCCAATGAGAGGAAGAAAAATGAAAAAAGGCAAGCACGAACAAGTCCTCACAGAAGGCCCAAGAACAAAAATTCCTTGAAAGGTCCAAGAAGAAAAGTCCTTGAATGGCCCAGGAAACAAGTCGTGTGCTTTGTCAATCAATAAAAAAAAAAGGAAAAAGGTTATAAAGTCACCCTATGCTATGTTCTATTTTGAGATCACTATATCCTGAATTGCTCTTATGCATTGCTAAATGATTGCATATGTAGAAATTCATCATAAGTGCATCCAATAATAAATGTTGGCAATACAACATTTATACGTTAAAAGCAACATCTTGACTTGTTGTTGTGGCATAGTACATCCAACATGTTATTATTGATTATAGGTTAATGAATTTCACCATCTATGTGACAAGCCTAGTACATATAATTCATCATACTCGCATTTCATGATGTTGACAATCATAAATAAATTATGTGATAAATATTGTCTTCAAAACCAAAATGTGCATTATCAAAATACGGTTCCCAAATGAAATATCTAAAGAAAAAAACATATACAAAAATAAAAATGAAACAATATAGTTTTTGAAGGAAATGCAGGAAATATCTATAGAAGAATGGCCTCTCCAAGCACATCGGAGATCTCAATGGTGGATAACTCATCGGTTGCCTCAAAGAAAGGATCTCCAGCTGCCTGGCCCTTTGGGCAAGCACCTTCATCGGCCACCTCTTCAGCTGGCTGTACCGGATCCATCTATAAAGTGGCATCCTGATTACCAAGCTCACTAGCTCGTTCCCCGACGCTGTTCCTAGCATCAACTCCAGCAAGCTCATCAGCTTTCCCAACTTCCGGCATGACGAATATTGGTGCCACCTCACCAGGCTCCGGCACATCATCCAAACCAGCTTTCCCTTGAAGGATGGAAAGGTCCAAATCTAAAAGCAGATACTTTGACCCCACGACTTGCTTCAAGCATGAAGGGAATCTATGGTAGTAGTACTGGAGGGCAGGCTCAATCAATAACTCTTTGAACTCGGGGGACTTCAAGAACTCTTCATGATGACGACGATAGTTGCTGTCCAGCAAAGTAAGCCCCTTTATGGAGTGGGCGAACTTCGTCACAACTTCCTCACTGGCTTTTTCTCGAGCTGCCTAACAAGCTTGCTCAATCTCGCAAACGTGATCCTTCTTCAAATTCTCGAGCTTGGAGGCTAGCTCACTTCTCAAGACACGTTCCTTGGTCAGGACAAGGACCTGCTTCTCCCACTCAACCAACTTCTTGAAGGCATCAATAGAGGTGGATAGCTTATAACGAAGCCGACCAAGTATGTCACTGCCTAGCATGCTCGCCTCTTCAACGAAACAAGGAAGAAGTATGAAAATCGAAGTTAGTCATAATAGAAGGAGTGGTCACAAGGAAGAAAGCTACTACTATTGCTAAATGATTATGAAAGTAAAGAAGGGAAGCACACCTACATGGTGGTCAAAGCGAAATCTTTTATGAGAGTGGTGTCAGGAAGATCATTCAAATATCGGCGGTCACTTGAAGAAATCATGCTCATTAGCTGGTCACCAGCTATCTCTTTGTTGGCACCTATGAAGAAGGAAGGTGTCGATCCTCTCTCCCGAGAGTGGGAACTAGCTGAAGGCTCATGACCAAAAGAACCATGAGATCGCTTAGTTGGAGGAGTAATGTCTTCTAAAGACAGCTGAGAAGAGCGCTCACGGGATAGCTGAGGAGTAGGCTTAGGATTGGGAGACACATGAGCTTTCCCTTAGCTTTCCTGTGGGGACTTTCCCTTGTTATCACCTTTATCAATAGCACGTCTAGCGGAGGGTGCACGAGGAGGAACGATGGGAGCCTCACGATTACCATTGTAGCTTGGAGCCTCCCTTAGAAACACCAGTTGTCTCTCTCGAAGCTGGCCAGTTAGCTTTCCCCTTGAAAAGAGTTCGGAGCATAATGGTACCTATTGCATGAAGCAAGCAAATTAATAAAGATGAAGGAGCACTCATAAAGAATGAAGAAATGCAATCACGCAAAATTACGGAGGATACAACAAGAAGAAAATAAAAACACCTGTGCTACCTAAGTTATCCTGGAGATAAGTATGCTTATAGCTCAAGTGAAAATGCTTTAAGAGTTTTTTGAAAATCAATTTTCGAATATCATAAACTTGCTCGTTTAACATATCAAGCATAAGCTAGTGAGATGAAGGCCTATGCTTAATGGAAAAGTGCGGATACCTTGGGCTGTTTTCCAACCATTCACATGGAAAATTCTGAGGGATGGGCGAAGAGATAAAGAAGAAGTGATGGCTCCATTCCCTATGAGTCTTAAAGTTATGCTTCAGAAAGCGAACATCTACGTGAGTAGTGAAATAGAAGAGTCCTGATTCTAGTTTCTTAAGCTGGAACAATGAATAAAAATTCTGAGCTGAAGGAGTTGGCCTAAAATATGAGGTCACCATTCAGAAGGCGGCCATGAGGCTTATGAAGTTGGGAGATAGCTGACACAAGGACACCTCATAATTTCTTGATATTTCCTCATACAATGAGGGTATCGGTAAGCGTAAGCCTGCATCAACTTGAGTAACGAAGAAACAAAGGGATCCAATTGGGGGCTTATGAGGTCTATCTTCTTTCAAAAGAGCCAAAATTTCATAGCCGAAGGAAGATGCAAACGTTTACGTAACTCAGGGATATCCAAGTGGGAGAAACGAGAAGAGTAGACTTCGTGGTATGGATAACCGAGTCATGGCATTTAGATGAAGCCTCGGTAGGCGTGACACTCGCAACCGCGTCTCCACCACGCGCAGCTGCCAAACACCTCCGTCAACCCAGCGCGTCGCAGCGCCACCAAGGGACACGGTATCCTCGGATTCCGAACTTTCCATTGCGATAATATTTTTGGATATTCTTTTCTCAAGACGACGAGGATGAGAAGTTGTTCGCGATTCGACGAAATCATCATTGTCACAAGGCGAAATTGATGTGCTATTCGACTTGGAGGATGACATTTTTATTCTATGCTAGTATGAATAGAAAGAAGAGAAGATATTGAAGATTTTTTACTAATATTCTATATGGATGTTAGTAAAAATAAATAAAGTCGAAGATACCTGATACAAGAAGCTAGCCGGAAGAGGAGAGGAGAGATCAAAAAAATCAACTCGATGAAGAACTGTTGTGGAATTTTCAAAAATTTTGGGAGTCTTGGAGTATGCACAATTTCAAAAATTTGATGGTAAGATAGAAGAATTGGAAGCTTTGAAGGCAATGAAGATTTTCTAGGAGATTTTTTAAATCTTTTGAGATATAAAAGATGCGGAGTTTCTTAGATTAAACAAGAATTTGAAAAGAAGAAGGAAAGAGGGAGAGTTGAAAAGAAGAAGGAACGAAGATTTAGTTGGAGAGGAAGACTAAAAGAGATCAACCAAGAGTCCTTATACTACAAGGAAGAGGAAAATATTACCAAAAGAAAAAGGAAAAAAAAAGAAGGGAAGAGGATGGTCTAACCCGCGGCCCCCGGCGGACTGGACCAGCTGTCAGCCCGACCCGCATGCCAGCGGGTTGGGCCCGAATCCGGACCGCTTGTCGGCCCGACCGAAAAAAAAAGTTCCTCCAATTCACACATTCAATTATACTCTCGAGACTTTGAATTTCCTTCAAACTCTCAAGAGTAGGGTGGCTTATGATACGCCCATAAATATCACACTTGTTATTTGGGCTTATGTGCGAATTGGGCCCCAAGAGACATCAATTATGTGGTCTTACGAAGCTGGTGGACACCTAAAGGAAGATCAAGATCAACGCCCATCGAGAGAAGTTCATGGCCTAGGTTGTGGAAGCTAATATCTCAAGCCACGAGGAGGCTCCTAGAGCAAGTTACGTGGAAGCTTCCGCGTCATGCTAAGAAGATTAATTGGATAGCTAGAAGATGGAAGGAAGGTTCAAAAAGGATAGCTGACGAAGGGATACAGAGTTTGACCAAATCAAAGTCCAACCACTATCCCCTAAAAGGGGGGGAAATGATCTGCATTTCTCCCCCCTCACTACTCCAAAAAATGCCACACACACCAAAGGAGAAGGAGAATTAGGCCCTTAGGCCATTTTGAAGAGATTTAGAGTCATTTCATTACTTTAGATTCACTTCACAATTTAACTAAAGACTTGTATTCTCCCTCAAGAAAAGTGAATAAAAGACCACTATTTTGTTTATCTTTTGAGTTGAAGTCTTTATTACATATTTTGATATATTATTCGCAGTAAATTTAGAATATAAATCGTATTTCGATTAATACGTTTTCTTGGTGTAAATTTCGAACCGCATTAGTTATAATTTTCTCTATAACTCATCTTACCGAATGTCGATAATTTCTTCATTTCTATAATGAAAAAGAAAATGAGAAACCTACTAATGTAGTCTGATTGAATGTCTACTCACTCATAAGCCATAACTATTTGATAAGACTTTTTTGCATGTTGGGCGCTCTTCTGCAAAGGTAGTGTTTTTTTTTTTGGTCTAAGCCGTGCGATTTTGTCTTGAAAAAGCATCTCACTATGGAGAAGATAACTTCGGGCTTATAAGCCTATTAAATCTCTTGTTTCCTTCCGATGTGGGACGGTAGTTATATGCACGTCATCAACCCCGGCCTCATACGAAGTGCTTGGGTAGGATACATAGCCTTATTCCCACTTACGACTCTAGAATGATGGGGGATCAAAATAGTTCTGAGATCAAATTAATTCCCAAACTTGTCCTTAGCACTCCCGCATCATTTATAGAAGGATCTCCTACTATAATCTCGCGGACAATGGCTTATATATATATACACACACACACATTACTGTAAAAGTATGGATCATGTTGGTATTTCTTCCAATTGTGAAATGACACTGTTGTCCTTTCTTAAGTAACCTATATAAATTAATATTAATATCTATTTTGTCCTAGCAATCAATTAATGGCAAAGATAATAATTGATATTAATCAAAAGCTGTTGAAGAGTCCCTTACTAATTGGTTTTATACTCGTGTTGTATAGATTATAGGACTATATTAATATAAATAATATTGAATATTAATTAAAAGCTCATTTCCTTTATTGTTTGTTTTTACATTCCTATCCAATAATAATTTTATACAAACATACATTTTAGAAATCAACAATCAAGTGGCAACATGACAGCTTTAGGTAATAAGAATAAGTTGAAGAGTCTTACTTATGTTCATGCAACTTTTCGATCCCTACATAAATGAAGCAACTTTCCACCTTCATGGAAGTTTAAGGGTTAGTTAACAATCTAATAAATTATGGGGCATTTCTTCTTTAAATTCACAATACATTAGCTCATGCTCATTCTCATCTTCACCACTAATGCGATGGATGCATTTAATTTGGTGTGCCATTGTAATAAAAAACTATATGCCAAAGTACTGTGCAAAAGTAAATGTAGTATTTTTCATTCTTGATTATTGTGATTTTAGGTGGAAGTAGTTAAGAAATAGAATGGTTCTTGAGTTCTAGCTATGAGAACAATTTGACGTGAGTCATGGGTGCATTTTCAGCGAAGTCAGCCAGTAGTCCAAGGGGAACGACGCGGGTGAAACCTTAGGAGTAGTGCTGCCGCCAGATGAGTGGTGGATCGCTTTAAAAAGATTGGGAAGAGATTCTGTGTTCATATTGGAGTTAAATTGCAAGTGTGATAACATTAAGAGGCTGATTTTTATGTTATAATAGATTGTGGAAACCGGATGTATTTAGAAACATAACGAAGATGGGAAAGAATAACGATATTAACGCAACATTTTCTACGGTTGGATATGCCAAAGGAATAAAGAATGAGTTGAAAAAGAAAATCATAATTAATTATATTCGTGACTGTAATACATACTTACATATATAAAGATTTATATTATGTTAAATATTAAATTAAATACGATTAATTTAGATGTTCGTTTATTTCTATAAATAAAAATTAACATAACTGTAATTAATGCATAATTAGTATATGTACGCATATTAATATATTTTATATATTGAACATTTGGAATTACATAAATTTTGATCTATAAAATGTAAAGTTTTTACATCTAATACTTGCTAAATGGGTAAATATTTATTACATATCTGGATATATGCAAATATCTCGATTATTTTTAGGTCAATTAGTGCAGTTCTTAAACAATTAGTTAAAATATATTGTTTAACACAATATTCTTGATTATTTTTTGGTCTTAAAGCACAAAGTTACAAATAATTATAAGAAATAAACGGGAAACCATATGCAATGTACGTGTTTTGAGAAAACAAAAGTATCAGTATAATTAATGTTATATTCTGGTGTATAAGAAGTATTGTTTGGAAGTTAGTGTCATAAATTTTTATTTTATTTTCAATTAAGAGACAAAAGATGATCCTTGCTCGCGCATAGATCTTCCAACTTCAAGAATTCAAAGTTCCATATTCTCTTGGTTTCTACCTTGCTTCCTCGATTCTTAGGCTCAATAAAAGCTGATATCAGAGTGTCTCCCTCAAAAGTCTAAAAACAGATTGCTACTTATCATTTTTACGACACTTAAATAACCGAAAGTCAGTGCAAACAAAAAATTAGTAAAGAACTATCGTTTAATGCAATATTCGATTATTTTAGTTCTTAAAAACAAAGTTAAATAATTATAAAAAAATAAACGGGCATGCACGTGCAGCTAGGGGTGAAAGACGAACCAAACTACTCGATACTCGGCTTGAGCTCGATCGCTAAAAGCTCATTTGAGCTCGGTTCGTTAACTTATCAAACCAAACTTGAACAACTTTTTGTGTTTGATAAGCTTTGAAGCTCAGCTCAAACTCGGCTCGATTAGTAAAAAATAATAAAAATATGTACAAAAAAATCAAACTACTCGAGCTCGACTCGTGTTCGGCTCGATTACTAATCAAACAAGTTCAAACAGAAACTTTGAAGCTCGATTGTATTTCAAACAAGTTTGAACAATATTTCGTTCGGTTCAACTCGACTCGTTTACACCTCTACGTGCAGCACACGAGCTTTATATACTAGTACTATATAAATATATATACATAGTCTTCTAAGTGGAAAATTAAAATCATACTAACTCGACCACCAATGGTTCGTATATAAATATGTATTTGAGATCGAATATAATAAAATATAGAGACTCATGTGAGCGATGTGAGTCAATCTAGCTAGTAATCTTATCCTTCAATTCGTATAGGAATGTATTATTAATCACTAAATATTGTATCCAAAAGTTATTACACAAGAATCTGATTTGTAGAGCAAGGATAATTCACGTGAGACTGTTTTGACTTGTATTAAATATAGCACTACTTGTCAATTCCCATGCTTATTTTTTGTTTCCTTCACGAGATTAGCTTCATCACTTTCAATGTTCAGTGCTGTTAAGCTTAAAATTCACGTATTTCCAGCTCTAAAGCCAATTAATTTAAGTGCAGTTTTACGTCTTAAGCATTATTTTCACTTTAATTGGTTCAGCATAATTACTCAAGTTTCACAAATATGTTGAACTAGTTCCTTTTGTTCAATTTATGTTTTGTCACAATATTGTTTGATAATGTGGTAGTAGTTATGGTTTATCTCAATATTGGTTGATTATTCAAAAATATATATTTTTTTTGGGCTTTTTTGGGCATCTGAGGAGAGGAACAAAGATGGGGTATTTATGCTTTCCCAAGTATAGGCTCCGAAGAATAATGGGTTGGCTTCAAATCATATTAGGAGGGCTGGTTATAATTGTGAGCATATCAAGTTTATTTAGGTTTTACTCTGCTGGATTCTTCTTTCAAAACGATGACATGTGCCGACAATTCTATGGATCAAAGGTTGTTGACGAGGGCATTGATGTCGTATCGTTAACATCTCGGTTTGAGGAAGTGCTTAACAAGATGGAAAGCCTGCAAGACAAGCTCGAATCGACAGTACAACAAATGGAGAAAAACAAAGAAGAAGAATTACACAAAACCAACATTTCAAGATTGGAATACAAGAAATTCTTGGAGGATGAGGTAATTAGGCCACTCTATGATGCCCACATTGCCCTTAGGCAAATCCGATTGCCAAAAATCGAAGAGATCAAAAATGGGATGCTTAAGGAGGATCCTTTGATCAATAATTTTGTGGTTGAGGAGATTCGCAAGTACATAACCCCTAAAGAAAATAGAGTGGGGAAGATTAATATATATGGGACGGAGAAAGTGTACAACACGATAGGGCACGCGTGTGTGGTGATGAAGAAGGAATTGGAGGAGTACATGGATTATGACGTTGGGTCATATTGCAAGGATGATTGGCATTTAGGCCAAAAGCTTTTGATCAACGGATGCGACCCATTGCCAAGGAGGCGATGCTTGACAAGAGCCTCTAGGTTGTACTTGAGGCCTTATCCTATTAACGAGTCCCTCTGGCGAATGCCCGAGGGAAGAAACGTGAGGTGGAGCAATTACCAGTGTAGAAACTTTGAGTGCTTATCAAGTAAAAACCCGAGAAGGGGTTACTCTAAGTGTACCGGATGTTTCGAAATGGAAAAGGAAAAGCTTAAGTGGATTACTAATGCCACACTTCCTATAGATTTTTTGATGAAAGATGTTTTGGGTATTAAACAAGGGGAGATAAGAATTGGACTCGATTTTGGCGTTGGCACAGGGACTTTTGCTGCACGAATGAGAGAACAAAATGTGACAATTGTCTCGACGGCCTTAAATTTGGGTGCTCCTTTTAGTGAAATGATTGCTTTAAGAGGTTTGATCCCCTTATATGTGACATTGAATCAACGGCTACCGTTCTTTGATAACACGATGGACTTGATTCACACGACTGGATTCATGGACGGATGGATCGATCTGATGTTGTTGGATTTCATACTTTTCGATTGGGATCGTGTGTTGAGGCCTGGGGGATTGCTGTGGATCGATAGGTTTTTCTGTAAAAGAAAAGACTTAGATGATTATATGTACATGTTTTTGCAGTTCAGATACAAAAAACACAAATGGGCAATAGCACCTAAGTCTACTGATGAAGTGTTTCTCTCTGCTTTGCTAGAGAAGCCTCCTAGAACATTATGATCATAGAATGCTACTTCTTTAGTTATTATAGCTTTATGAAAAATCTTTTGTATGTGAGGGTTATAACTCTGTATTTTATAGAACGATTAATATAGCAAGTATGAATATGAGAATCAAATAAGATGAATATATTTAGACAATTTCCAGATTTCTTTCCCTGATCACAAACACGGTCTTATTTGCCATGTCTGTAAAATGATCGTAGGAGCTTAACCTGTAGATAGCCT
Organism: Buddleja alternifolia; assembly: GCA_019426215.1. Taxonomy (NCBI): domain Eukaryota; kingdom Viridiplantae; phylum Streptophyta; class Magnoliopsida; order Lamiales; family Scrophulariaceae; genus Buddleja; species Buddleja alternifolia. Next base: position 19,992,678 of record CM033408.1, on the reverse strand, counting down.
GGCAATCGGGGCATGAGCCGAGTTTAGGGTGACTGAATCTCAAAATCATTGAACTTGAACATTATACGCTTAAACTTAGCTAATAAATTTTTTTCTTTAGATTGGCTCAAATTCATGTGCACATTTTTTACGAGTTTCAGACTTATTTCGGGTTGGCTCATCAATTTGTTTTCAAATAAAAAGAGGTATCCAATAGAATCATACTAAAAAATTAATCTAGAATAGTACATTCAATAAAAGTTTACATTAATGAGTGTGTATAATTCCAAATTTTTATTAATGGAGTTATGAAGTCTATAATAATGATTATTAAAATTTTGAATATTTCTTACTATACATGAGGTGATACAAAAATAATTGGAAGTTCTTTGAAAATCTCTTGTAGACAAAAATTTTCACTAATATATGCATTTCATCAACTAGTAAGCTTTAAGCTTCAAAATCTATGTGTCTTATATGAGCTAGCTAGGTTAAAACTAAAAAATAACTTATTTATATGAAATAAAATATTAAATTAGATGTTAAAGTTATGATTTCGGGCTATTCAGATTGAGACTAAAAAAGCTCAAGTGCAGCTCACAAATTCATCGGGTTCAATTTGTAAGCTCAAAGTTGGTCCGACTCATTTTCAATTAGACTCGACTCAAACATAAGTGAACTAAATAATCAGGCTTCGAGTAGGCCTGACTCAATCGACAGTGCTACTAACTTGTAGAAAACTCAATTGGCCCGACTCAATTATATGTGTAGAAGACTCAATTGGCCCAACTCAATTATATATATACACGTGTGTGTGTGTGTATTATTGAAATCCTGAAACTGCAGGATTCTTTGTAAATAGTGATAAAGATAGTGACTTGAGAAAATGCATGGAAGGCTGGAAGCCAATGAGCCCAAGTTAAAACAGGCCCAATGTTTATTAATTCGCTCTTATTAATCTACCAAAAATAGGAGAATGATAATGACAATCCATAAGTTACTAAATGAACTCTAAGTTTAAATTTTGTATTAAAATATGACAATAATGCCCGTTGAATCTATAATATTATGAACTTCAAAATGAAACTCCACGACTATTTTATCCATAAAAACAAATTAATATATTCACTTACTATTTTATTACAAATCAAATACTAAACACATAAATATAAAAATTAAATATTTGGAAAATTTTAATGAATCCTAAAACAAAAGTCTATCAACAAATATTTTTATAGTATCTCCAAGATGCCAACAATATAACACATATAGTATGTTAAATTTGAAAATAATAGAATATCAAATTGGAAATCAAAATTATTTTTTGATTGTATATAAGCACAAAATTATCATAAATGAAAAAGCGACTTTTCTCTCCTAAGTGAGAGTTTTTTTATCTCTCATGCATGAGAGTTTTTTAGGGTTAGGGTTTCACACTTAGGGTTTCTCCTTCTTTTAGTCTTTCTTTGTGTTCATAATCTAGGTTAGCGAGGTTGAGGTTTGCTTTAATCCACTTTGTTACTCTGAAGACGCTTTGCACGTGGAAGTTTCGGGAACCTTGGAGCCGCAAGTCTTGGTTTTTCAATCGAGTTGTCGGCGCAACGTTTTTTCCTTTTTTCTTTCTCTTCGTTCCTTTCCTTTCCTTGCTTTCGGTGACCGGTCGACGTTAGTTCAACGTCTTTCTCTTGGTGTTTGTTGTTTGTTAGTCGAGTCCTAGGGTTTCTTTGGTTGTTTTTTGTGGTTACTGATTGGTGTTTTCTCTGTATTGCTAGGGTTTTTGGGGCTGTTTCGTGCGTTCATCATGACTGTTTCTATGATACTATTAAGGAATAAATGTAGACACCCCCCTTACTTATAGGGTGATGTGCACTTTGCCCCCTCACCTATTGAAAAGTGCACTCGACACTCTCACCTATCTAAAATGTGCACTTAACCCCCATGATCAGATTCGGACAGCACACAGGGGGTAAAGTGCTGCAAACTACATAGGTGAGGAGGGGTAGTCTGCATAGTTCATAAATTTCTTGCATTTTTTAATTGAGAATATAGCAGATACCCCCCAACCTATGAGGTGACTATTGGGTTTCGTTCGAAAAAGCATAAACGCAGGAGAATGGATTTCAAAAATTAAAAAATGAAAACCCAATTGGTACTCTAATTTGCATAATTGAATCTAAAAGCGTATAACGAATAAACAACGAAAATACGTCGTCTCTAAATCGTCACGCACGGATCAACAAACGAAAAATCCCCTTTCTTCTTTCTCTATGGTCGACGGCTAGGTATACAGGAGGGGAGGAATATTTTTCTTTCTTTTGAGAGTTATGTATTTTTTTTTTTGTTCTAAGTCAAAGAGTCCTTATATACCTTATGACTTATTGAACAATTGGACTCCTTATTTAGCCCCGGGATTTGTTTTGTTTAATTAATTTCTTATTTCAATTAATAATTTATTATATCCAATAAATAAATAAATTAATTAAATAACCAAATTAATAATTTATTATATCCAATAAATAAATAAATTAATTAAATAACCAAATTAATAATTTATTATATCCAATAAATAAATAAATTAATTAAATAACCAAATTAATTAGATAAATTAATTCATTAATATATTTCACAAGGAAATTAATTAATAATTAATCTTATCATTATAATTAATTTTTTCATCTAATGAATAATTAATTATTTAATTTATCCAATAAATTAAAACTCCTAGAAAAAATAATAGAAATTTCTTTTTCTTCATTTTTCTTTGTCAATCCTTTAGCGTGACTCTTTAGGTTCGTTTCGATTGGCAATGAGAGGAAACCAAAGGAAGTGGGTAACACCTAGCCACTCACGTGGCCCACTTTGTAACCCAAATGAAAACGAATGATAGGATTATTTCGAAACCTTCCAATCGTAAATACCGTATGTGTATAAACCCTTTGTTCATGTTCCCCGGTCAAGTGAGAGTCATGGTTATGTCAAACTCACTGGACTTGACCATATTTATAAATCATAATAAATACAAGATCATTGAGATCGATTTAGTGCCAAACACAATCGTCTCGTTTGCTTTGCCCAAAGATTTTGATCTCTATTTATCTATAATTACATAGGGTACATACTCATTCACTTATGAGAGAACAAATCCCATATTAGATATCTGCTAAGATTACCACTTGCCAATCAAGTCCGCATTTCGAGGTTGGCCCCACCAAAGGGTGAATTTGGTCTAACTACTCTAGTGAAAGACTTGATGTCACAAGTGCATCTTCAGCCTGATACTTCAGGTCAAAGGTTCACATATACCTATTACGCATAATCAGTTCCGTCATCGACAGTCACAGAGTGAAAATCCATGTGACAGAACCGATGCGAGTCGTGTTCGAACATATCAGTTCCACTGACGTGTCTACAATCTTAATCTCCTATCATCCCATGATACCAAACAGGCACTCCCATGTCGGACCTAAGATTGTACAAGTATTCGAAGTCTTTATTTGTCCATTAAAGACTTCATATTACTTTAGTAATCAAGATCGATCTAACTAGTGTCAATCTTCCTATCCCATAGGAAGTAGAGGGATCGCATTGAAAACATGGACAAAACATTTTACACAACTTATAGATGCAGATAAGAATTAAGTGAAAACTCACTAATGCCTTTTATTTAAGAAGAGTTTAAGTTCAATACAAGATATATGCCCTATACATTCTATCCTCTATGGCATCTGTGGGCATTATCCTAACAGTGATGTGCACTTTGCCCCCCAACCTATTAAAAGTTGCACTTAGCACCCTAACCTATCATATATGTGCACTTAACGCCCTCGGTCAGTTTCGGGCAGCACATAGGGGGCAAAGTGCTACAAACCGCATAGGTGAGGGGGCAAAGTGCTCATCACCTCAAAGGTGAGGGGCCAAAGTGCACATGACCTCATATTTGAAAATTATTTTCATATTTGAAAATTATTTATTTCAAACCTAGAAATAATATTTCAAGAAAAATCCATATAAATCCCAATATGCATGATTTAAATTGAACGATAAATGGGTAAAAAATTTTCCGAAGTTGATCAAGGGGGGTTAAGTTAATATTAAGAATATTTGAATTTTTTTTTAAAAAAAGAGAAAACAGCAGATACCCCCCCCCCAACCTATGAGGTGATGTGCCATTTGCCCCCTTACCTATGGGTTTGTAGCACTTTGCCCCCTAGTTGACCGAGGGGGTTAAGTGCACATATATGATAGGTTAGGGTGTTAAGTGCAACTTTTAATAGGTTGGGGGGAGGGTATCTGCTATTTTCTCTTTTTAATTCAAATATTCTTAATTTTCTAAAAATAAAAAAGACAAAATTTGGAAAATAAAAAGACAAAATAAAAAAATTCAAAACATCAAAACAAATTTGAGGAAAAAACACAAAAAGAAATGAAAAATTCAAAAATAATCTTTAAAATTTTGAAAATTTTATAAAGAAGTCAAAGGAAAAAAAAGAAAAAGTTCTGGAAAAAACAAAATTCAACTAAATTTCTGAAAAAATTCATAAAAAAATAGAAAAGTAATAAGACAAAATTAAAAATTTGAAAAATCCAGAAAAAATAAATTAGAAAAATAAAAAGGAAATTTTTAGTTTTTTACTAATTTTTTTAATTTTTATTTTTATACCTTTTTTAATTTTTTCTTATTTATTTTCTTGTTTCCGGATTTTTGAATTGTCTTTTTTATTTTTGAAAAATTAAAAATATTTGAATTAAAAAAAAATGCAAGAAATTTAAGAACTAAGCGGACTACTTCCTCACCTGTGCAGTTTGTAGCACTTTGCCCCCTGTGTGCTACCCGATCTGACCGAGGGGGTTAAGTACATATTTTATAATAGGTGAGGATGTCGGTCACACTTTTTTTCAATAAGTGAAGGAACAAAGTGCACAGCATTCAATAGGAGAGGGGGGTGGGGTGTCTGCATTTATCCCTACTATTAATTCCATCACCTCAACCAGATCTGATTCAGCGGAAGTATGGACGACGAAATATCTAGGCTTAGTGATATGCTTTTCCTTACGGATAGCGAAGCTACTAAGGTTGAGATCCCAACTAATCTGTGGAAATAAGGAATGAAATATACGACCTTAATCATAGTAGCTAGGCTTTTGATGGGGCGAAGGGCAAATTTCATGGCTTTCAAGGATACTGTGGTTAGGATGTTTAAACCAGTGAGAGGCATGGATGTGGAGAGACTGGAAAACGGGAGGTTTCTATTTAGTTTCCGCCATACGATTGATTTGAATGGGGTTCTCGATGGCGGACCATGGAGCTTTGACAAAGAATTGATCATTATGAAAAAACTCGGTATTGATGACTATCCCATATCAACTCCACTGCACCAGGGGGACTTTACAATTCACATTAGAGGTCTACCTCTTAGCCAGATGACTAAGGATATTATAGCTTATATCGGTAATAAAATCGGTAAATTCATTAGAGTCGAGTTGGTAGAGAAAGGGGTTTCCTGGGGTTCGATAATGTGTATTAGGGTCTTTAAGTGTTACTAAGGCTTTGCTTCATGTAGTTAAGCTCAAATCAGGGAATGAAGCCTTGACAGTGCATCTTTATACGAGTGACTACCAAACTATTGTTATCTTTGTGGCATAATGGGACATTTATCTAGTTTTTGTGAGTTGAGATATAAGGATGATTTTACTGATCCGGGGATTGAGTTACCGTTCGGGCTAAAGCTGAGAGCCCTGGTGAAACCGTCGTCGGGATCAGGGCAGGGGGCCAGCAGCAACATTGCTTTGCCTTTTTTGTCAACAAACTTAACGCCGCGGTAGGCTGGAACGGATGATTGGAGATTGTTATGCCAAACTGATATGAAGCAGCAAGGAAGGAGGGGTGAGAATCCGCTCTGGGACACAGCCTAGTAATCACGGAGGGTTCAGGGGATAATGAGATTAATGACACAGCTACCTAGTGGAATTAAGTTTATAGAAGTGTTTGGATTCATACTGACCTTGGGGACGAGTATGAGGTTTACCAGAATCAGTTGATTGGGTTTGAAGGTAATGATGTACAGCAGAGTATCTGGGAATCTGAAAATGTTGCTGCAATTACTTGAACACCTATTCATAATGTAATCCCATCCATATCGGGTCTTAATTTGTCTTCATCTCTAAACAGTTGCGCCGCTGTTTAAAAATTGCCGATTTTATCGACTTTTAATTCACCTAGTAGATCACAAACTCACGGTTCTCAAAATCAAAATGTGTCGGGTCGTTCAAATTTTCAAACAAACTACAACTCCCCGACTATGATTTTAATCCTTTTCTGATAAATATCCCCATTCATATAGCGGTGACCCCACCCCGACCCACTCAAGGTTGTTTTTCAAAAAGAACTTGTGCTTCAAATGTTTCTAAAATCTCTAAGCTAAACCCCTCAACTCCAGGTCTTTTAAACGTAAACAAATGGACGTAACAGAGATGCCAGTGGAAACGATGGAACCCTTTAACAAATGCCTTTTGCTTCATCTGATTGGCGAACCTGATAGTCCCGCGGAGACTGCCCAGACACAGTCCCACCAAGGTCAATGATTATCCTATGTTGGAACTGCTAGGGGGTGGGAGGGCCCCGGGAAGTTCAAGAGCTCTCGCAGCTCATTCGTTTTAATTCTCCGTATTTAATTTTTCTTTCTGAAACTAGATTAGATAGAGTCGAGTTTGAGTTTCTTAAAATCGTCTTAACTTTTTTGTTATTAGTGTTGAGTCTCGTGGTCAGTCAGGAGGTTTTGCTCTTCTAAGGGATAAATCTATAGATGTCATTCTCTAGCTGTATTCTATTAATCATATTGATGTGAGTGTGGGAGCCTCCTCAGATATTAGAGGGTGGAGATTTATAGGGTTCTATGGGGAACCAGAGGTTAGCAATTGCAAGAATAGTTGGTAGACCCTTAAAAAGTTGAGTAGCGGCTCGTTTGTACCGTGGTTGATAGCAGGTGATTTTAATGAAATTTTACATCCTAGTGAGCATATTAGTATTGGGATGCGGGCCATGTGGAAAATGCGGGATTTTCGAGAAACTGTTAGTGAGGTTGAATTGTTTGATTTAGGCTTCAAAGGGGATTTGGTTACTTGGAATAATGGTGGTTGGAGGAACAAAATGTACAATGCCAATTGGATAGAGCTTGTGCTAATCTTAAATGGAGCTCGATCTTCTTGAATGCAACGGTTATGCCTCTTACTGTTTTACACCTAGATCACCGTGCAATCCTTATTGAAACAACACCGGAACAAGTACCTCGAGCTCGCCCTAAGAAAAAGGAGATTTTGGTTTGAAGTTGTATGGTTGCGGAACAATGATTGCGAAAAAGTTATCAAGGAGGTGTGGAATCCGTGTGATGAGTCTAGGGAAAATGAGGTGGTTTGGAATAACATCAAAAAATGCCGAATTAGTTTAATTTTTTTGGACAAGAATGAATTTAGAAAGATACCTCGAGGAATTAAGGAGCTTGAGGAACATCTCAAGATAATTCGGTTTAGCCAAATCACGGCGGTATCAAAACAAGAGAAAGAAGCAGTTCGTACTGAAATTGAAGATCTTTTAGCGAGGGAAGAAACCGGATGGAATCAGCGAAGTCAAGTTTTGTGGTTAAAAGACTGGGATTAGAATACTACTTTTTTTCACTCAAGGGCATCAGATAGAAGAAAGAGGAACTCGATCTCCCGTCTTAAGGATAAGGAAGAGGTTTGGAGGGATAAAGATGAGGAAATTCAGCATATTATTGCCAAGTACTTTGGAAACATTTTCTCAACCATTCATCCATCTGCCCAAGATTTGGAAGAAGTGATGGAATTAATACAACCTCGAGTTACAGATATGATGAACAAGGAAATGACTCAGAAATTCACAGCAGCGGAAGCCTCTCAATCATTGTCACAAATGAACCCGTTGAAATCTCCGGGGCCTGATGGTATGTCTCCTTTATTTTTATAGAAATTCTAGTCTATTATTGGTAAAGAAGTCACAGCGTGTATCCTCAACCTTCTTAATGCAACGTCAATTTCTTCCTAAGCTTAGTTTCACTCATATAGTTCTTATTCCCAAGTGCAATAACCCCAAATCTATTACACAGTTTAAGTTGATCAGTTTGTGTAATGTTATCTACAAAATGGCGTCTAAAATAAGGTGTTCAAAAGGGTAAGGGAAAGACTCAAGGATTTTATAAGAGCAAAGGGCCTAAATGTTAGGGAAAAATAACCATACGTAGCGGAAAAATGGAATTCAATTTTTTTTTGGATTTTCCCATAATAGGATCAATCACTGGGTTTTATCATACGTATATATTATAGGGTAAAATAAACTTTACCCGTTGTAGCGAAGTGGTTGGAGAAACTCACGAGCTTGAATCCTTCAACTTCTTCGCAAAATTACTCCGGTTGAAAACTTGATGATCCGAGCAGTCCAATTGTTCTGCCTCTAAATTGTCTCGCCAAAAAACTTGATGAGAAAAATCTTCCTCCTTCTTGGTGTTGAAACCGACGGCTAGAGAGAGAGAGGGAGATGAATTCTTTTCTTGTGGCTTAAGTAAATTACAGCTTATGACCTAGGTATTAACTAATGTGATATATTTATATCACTTAAGTTAGTACCTTTGGCCCAAATTAGCCCATAAAAGGCGCCTAGTTGCAGCCCCTCCTAGGCCTTGGTGTGCCACTTGGTGCACTAATTCGAGCTTGGTCTAATCCACTATTTAATTAATTAATTAAATCCAATTAATTAATCTAATTAAATAATAGATAATATATTTAATTAATTTTATTTCTCCAAGAAATAATATATTAATTAAACTATAAATGAACTAACTTATTTCTTCAAATAATTAATTCCATTTAATTAATTTTAAGTATCCAATACTTAAAATATTACCACAAGAAATATTCCATTTTTCTATCAATTTTTCCTTTTTAAGCGTGACTTTTTAGGTTCATCTATATATGGCAATGGGAGGATTTCATTGAATATGGGTCCCACCTAGCCAGTCAAGTGGTCCATATTTTAATCCAAATAATATGAAATGATTAGATCATTCTTTGAAAGAGTTAGGTGCCCGGCGCGCCATGTGTAGGGCGTAGTAGCCGACTCTTTAAAAAGTCTTATATTGTATTGACACGACAAAATCCTAGCAAGAGAACTAGGTCGCGTAAGTAGTAAAGTGGATGTTTAAGTCCGGGGTTATCGTATCCACAGGGACAACTATAATCTAAGTACCGGGACTACTGTATTACTCAATTCTAAGTTAGATCGGTCGATAAAAGGTTGATTTTAACTAATTACTTAAGTTAATTACTAAAATAGTTTATAACCAAATAAGTGGAAGAAATGATAGAAGAGAAGCGATTAAGGCACATGGTTCAACCATTTATGTATTTCGATTTTGATTAAGGTTCTATTGGATTATTAGATGGATTTAGCCAAGGCGAAATTCCCTAACATACGTACTACCCAATCTCTTGGCATAGCAACCCTACCTTAGTTAACGATTTCCTATATATCTCTATATGAAAACCCGTCTTAACAAAGATGCATTTAAGGTCTAGGAATTCCCCACGTGAATGGAAAGCCACTTAAAGAAACCGAGTCTATCTCTAGTCGGTTTAACTATAGGGTATTCAATGTTTATATCTTCCCTAGGTTATTATCTCTCGATCTCTAACCTAGGCATTTTATCGAACACTTGGTGATCAAACAAGCGAAGCATTGAGCTCAACTATTGAATACATAGCTAAAACCAAAATTAATCCAATAAACACCAACAAATCAACAATCAAAATAACATAAATGGCCTATCCATGGCCTCAATTAAACAAGTTTAGCTCATATTCATGTCAAAAGTGCAAATATAAATCATACAAGTCATAAGAGGTTTGAACAAATTCAAGAAATAAATATGTAAAAACTCCTTAATTCTTGTAGAGATGTGGATTCCTCGTTGAATTCTCCGTCTTCTCACGAATCCGGGCCTTCAAGTAGACGTTTTGACCTTCAAAATCACTCTCCCAAGCTCCCTCTCCCTCTCCCTCTCTTTTGGCGTGGCTGCTGCTATCTATGGTGAGTTAGGGTAAAAAATGGCTAAAAGGGGTATTTATAGACCAACCCGCTGTCTCGAACGCCGCGGCGTTGGGTGTCGAACGCCGCGGCGTTCAACATTCTGCTCCTGAACGCCGCGGCGTTGGTGATGAACGCCGCGGTGTTCCCCTGCTGCTCAGGCCAGTTTTGGTAAATTTCGCATAACTTTCTCTACCGATGTCAGAATACACTGATTAAAGATGCTGTAGAATCCTAAAACAAATATCTACAACTCTCAAGAAGACACTGGGGCCTAAATCAAATGTTAAAGATGATAAAATCGTCTCACAAGTCACTGAATGAGAAAACTCCATCGTAAGACGTCTCTTCCGATGACGTTTTCACCTCCTTCCCTATATATCTGATCTTTGTCTTCAACATAAGAAATGTACCTTTGCCTCTTATCGTTCCATTGGTATAAGAATTGTGTAATTTGGACATGGGTAGAGATTTCTATTCCATAAACTCTAGCACTGCGCAGACAGTTTGTATCTTTATGCATGATTTGTCTTCAATCCTTGTTCTTTTCCTCCAAATGTTATGTTATTCTATAAAATATGAGAAAACAAGGGTCAAAGCATCATATGTGATCAAATTATCAAGGAAACAATCGAAACTAAGTCGATAAACGGGGGAAAACTAGTGTAAAAATAACATATATCAACTACCCCCAAACTTAGCTTTGATCGTCCTCGATCAAATACAATCAAACACACATATGAAGATTGAAAATTTCATTTGCCAATTCATACACACAACAGCAAGCATTATACCTTCAAAATTGATTATGAAAAACTACACGATGCTTTTGAACATTCAACAATTTGAAAACCTCACAAAATCTTAGTTTCCATCCCTATATCATGAACTCCCACACCCATATTCATGTCAAGAGCACACTTTAGAAAAGATTATGCAAATCAATTGGAAGGTAAAGACATTGAAACAATTCAATATTCGTTAACTCATCGGTGTGTATAAAGTGCAAAAGTCGCAATCAAAAGGTCTTTCCGGCTTGTAACGTAAGGCTAGGACCGGAAGATATGGATAAAGTGACTAATTCAAGAGAGCCTATAACTCAAAATCATCGAGCTAAATTCTCATATAAACCGTATAAACTTTCACAACTTATCACTTATCCATTTTTCACTCTATTTTGCCTTTCAACTTACAACCCCCAAACTTGTTTCTTTTCATATCGGGTTGTACATAGATTTCCAAGCCAAATGATCCAATTGAGTGCCAAGATCAAAGCCTAGTCGAGAGCACACCTTTTTTTTTCATATATATCTCTCTCTGGACTATTTAGCCCATTGCTCAAGTTTTCATTTCATCCCTTTTTTTTACATAATACTTCAAACCTCAAATATCCCAACATGGCCAAAACATCACTATCTAACTCATATACATTCAAATCAAAACAAGGTGACTACCCATATTCAAGTCAAATGATATGAAGTTCAAAACTCTCTTGATTAGGTGCAATACATTGTTTTTCTTTTAGGGTAGAAGGTGGTTGTCGTGGCTTATGAAATAAAGTCGAATGGTGGTTTCTAGTGTACTTAACACACTCCATTCTTTTCAATACGGCTCAAATCAAGGTCTAGAGATTATGCAATATAGAGAAGGCCAAAATGTAAGGCTAACAACAATGAAAGATGGCCTAAATCATTTTATGACTTCACAACATTAATACATACTTCAAAGTCAACAAAATTGAAAGTCCAAAGTTTTAAATCCTCAAAAAAATCGCATAAGCATGACTAAAAAGGGCTTTCAAGTCACAACATATGACATGTTGACCACAGATAAGAAACTTTGACTTCGAGAGACTAGAGATATTCAAACGCATTATGCTCTTATGCAAGGGTGCACCAATTCATGAATTCTATATCAACAAGGTTGTACCCCCAAACTTAAATTAAACATTGTCCTCAATGTTCATGAAATAAATGCAATGTAAGAGGGATAAGCGATACAACCCTGAAATGGAGAGAAACGGAGGGAGCATGGTGGTGGGCTCATATCCCAGGATCAAACTGTGATCAAAACCTGAACGAGAGAAAACTCAAAGGAAACCATATCAAAACGAGTTAAGGGGGAGGGAAACAAAACGAGGGCACAAAAGAAAAGAAAGAAAGCAATAAAAGAAAATTGGGTTGCCTCCCAAGAAGCGCTTGTTTATAGTCATTAGCTCGACTCCCTTGCACTGCTCATGGTGGATCATAAGGAGCAATGCCAACTTTGTATGGACGAGCCTTTTTGTGCTTTTTCCAGTTACGTAGAGGCTTTTCCTCTCCAACCTTTATCACACAACCTAAAAGAATTAGAAGTGAGCATAAGGTCTCATTCAAAAATACATAATTGAAATGTAAAGATGAAAGTTTAAGAGGAAGTGACGAAGAATCATCAATGGATGATTGCAACTCATATGCGGCTGTCCCATACTCCCCTAGCCTTGGTTTTGACAACTCAAATGGTGGTTCATCCAAGTGATTTATATATCCTTTGATTTTCTCATTCTCGACCGTAGTATCACTTGGGTTCTCAAAGTATGCATCGAATGGATCACTAGAGTTGTAAACCTTGACTTCAACCTCCTCCACTCTATCTCTCTAGTTATTGATACAATTTTGTAAGAATTCGAGAGATATGGTGGTAGGCGACATTGGGTTCTTGAAGATTTCTAATGTTCTTTCTTGGCCATGTCTGGGAATGGTTTCAAAAATCTCTTTCTTCAATCGTGGGTGCTCAGGTGCTTTTACCTCAATTTTGATACACATGGTTTCTGGAGGTGGTTCTTCTTCAGTGATAGGGTGTAGACATTGCTGTTCTAAATCAAAACCTTGTTCAACTTCTATATTGATGGATGCCTCATTCTCTTTGGTGCTACTCTCCATGGTGCAAGGCGTTCTCTCCTTCCATAAGTTGACTGCTTGATTTACTAGTCTTGCCACTTCCTTGCTACGAGCTTCTGACTCCTCGAAACTTGCTTCTGCCTCCTTTATGCTAGCTTGTACCCATACACTAAATTCATTTCCCAAGGCCTCAATTTTAGACCTCGTCTCTAGCTCCTGTTGATGAAAACTATCATGTTGTTGGTAAGGAAGGCTACCGGCATGGTCAAACCCCGATGAAAGTATCATTGAAAAAAACCCGAAGGCTCAATGTAATGCCATAGCCTTGAGAAGTGGAAAAACATTGGAGAGTGAAACTGCCAGCACCTCGGCGCCCAAACGCCAATCATACGGCGCCCAGGCGCCGCCCACAGCCTTGCACAATGAATCAGCTTTGCGTCCCGCGCCCGAGCGCCCTATGTCACACGCCCAGGCGCCTCCAGATCTACGTCTAGGCGCCGATACACACGCCCAGGCGCCGCCACCAGTTTCCTCCGGTTTTACTTCCTCCACTCCAACGCCTTCTCCTCCTATCGAGGTTCGTCTCCCCTTCCCAAATGCATACAAGAAGAAGAAGAAGGAGATGGATCCAAGTTTTCTTCGAATTTTGACAATCCTTCATGAAGTGAGGATTAACATTTCGTTTATTGATGCCATTCTCCAAATGCCGAATTATGTGAAGTTCTTCAAAGACATACTCTCCAACAAACAAAAGTGGGAGGAAAATGAGACGGTGTGTCTCACTGAAGAATGCTCCGCCGTAGTGCTCAATAAATTGCCAACTAAACTCCAAGATCCCGGGAGCCTCACAGTTCCGTGCACAATTGGGTCTTTGTCGTTCAAGAAAGTGTTATGTGACTCAGGGGCTAGCATCAATCTTCTCTCGTATTCGCTATTTAAGAAGTTAGGCCTTGGCAATCCCAAGCCGACCTCAATGAGCCTTCAACTCGCCGATCGATCAATCAAGAGGCCCAAGGGGATAATCGAAGATGTTATTGTCCAAGTTGACAAGTTTTATTTCCCGGTTGATTTTGTGGTTCTTGATATGGAGGAAGATGTGAAGGTGCCATTAATCCTTAGGAGACCATTCCTAGCCACGGGTAAGGCGGTGATTGACATTGCTAATGGTAAGCTAACTTTGAATGTGGGCGACGACAAGGTTACCTTTGATGTCTACAAAGTCTTCAAACACCCTCTTGATCATGACTCGTGTTTTCGAATTGATATGTTTGACCCGTTGATTGTTGAGTATTTGCAGGGCAATACGATTGAAAATTCATTCGAACGGGATCATATGAACTCCATATAAGTGGACTCGGAGAGTGATGAACAAGTGGAAAGCGTTCTAAGCTTGGACTGCAAATCTTCCTATCATTCAAGAGGCTTCATCAAAGTTGATAGATCATTGTCGGGAGTCACTCGGCCATCTATTGAAGAACCCTCTTCTCTCGAACTCAAACCCCTCCCCTCCCACCTTAAATATGTGTACTTAAATGATGATGAGACACTACCATTGATCATTTCATCATCTCTTTCAGGACCACAAGAAGAGCAACTAATGACAGTGTTGAGGTCTCACAAACGAGCTTTCGGGTGGAAAATCGCGGACATCAAAGGCATTAGTCCAGCGATATGTATGCACAAAATACTTATGGAGGACTCTGCCAAGCCTACACGCCAACCACAACGGAGGTCAAACCCACAAATCCAAGAGGTAGTAAAGAAGGAAGTGATTAAACTGCTCGATTCAGGTATAATCTATCCTATTTTTGATAGTGCGTGGGTGAGCCCTACCCAAGTGGTGCCCAAGAAAGGGGGGATAACGGTAATTGAGAATGCGAATAATGAGTTGATCCCAACTCGTATGCTTAGCGGGTGGCGTGTGTGTATAAATTACCATAAATTGAAGGATGCCATCCGTAAGGACCATTTCCCCTTCCCTTTTATTGACCAAATGCTTGAAAGATTAGCCGGGCATGATTTCTATTGTTTTCTCGATGGTTACTCCGGCTATAATCAAATTGCCATAGATCCCGAGCACCAAGAGAAAACCACTTTCACTTATCCTTATGGCACATTTGCTTATAGAAGGATGCCATTTGGCTTGTGTAATGCCCCGGTTACCTTTCAAAGATGCATGATGATGATTTTTCATGATATGGTTGAAGATTTCCTCGAAATTTTTATGGATGATTTTTCTGTGTTCGGAACAACTTTTGATACATGTCTTGCTCATTTGAACGATGTGCTTAAACGTTGCGAGGAAACCAACCTTGTTTTGAATTGGGATAAATGTCATTTAATGGTCCGGGAGGGGATTGTGCTAGGCCACAAGATCTAACACAAAGGGATCGAAGTGGACCAAGCCAAGATTGAGGTCATAGAAAAACTTCCCCCACCCACTTCGGTCAAAGCCGTTAGGAGTTTTCTTGGGCATGCCTGGTTCTATAGGCGATTTATCTTGAACTTCTCTAAAATTGCGAAACCTTTGTCTAATTCACTTGTCAAGGATGCACTGTTTGATTTCAATTCTTCTTGTATGCAGGCTTTTCTCGATTCGAAGGAACGTTTAGTCTCCGCCCCTATCATGTCACCCCCCGATTGGAGCTTGGAGCTTACCATTCGAGTTGATGTGTGATGCAAGTGACACCGCAATTGGAGCAGTCCTTGGCCAAAGAAAGGAGAAGGTATTTCGAACCATTTACTATGCTAGTAAAACTCTTAACTATGCACAATTAAATTATGCCACCACGGAAAAGGAGTTACTAGTCATAGTCTTTGCATTCGACAAATTCCACTCTTACCTCGTGCTAAACAAAGTGATAGTTTACACCGATCATTCCGCCTTAAAATATTTGCTTGCCAAGAAAGATGTCAAACCGAGACTCCTTAGGTGGATTTTGTTACTACAAGAATTTGATTTAGAGATAAAAGATAAGAAAGGCACCGAAAATGTAGTAACCGAACACCTCTCACGATTAGAGCTAGTGAATGATCCGTTAGATGAGATACCCATCAGTGAGGAATTCCCGGATGAACACCTCCTTGCTATTTCTGACAATATTTCACTTTGGTATGCTAACTTTGCCAATTACATTGTTACGGGCCTCCTTCCCCCTGATAAGTCCATATTTTACAGTATTTTATGCCCCATTGTGATATGATTTGATCGTTACTTTGATCACTTTTTATCCCTCGTAATGCTTTGATTGGTATAGATTTTGTTTTGTAGGATACAAGTTGATTTACGCATGAAAGACGAGAAAGGAGATCCAAATTGAGCTTGAAATTGAAGAAAGAAACAAAAGAAGATAGTTGATGAAAGATTTTACACAATGTTCATATAGACACGAGATTTTCGTCAACTTAAAAGCCTTATCAGATTAAGGTTTTTCTCCAATATTGTAGAGCATTATCTTAGCTTCACGTAGCAACTTGAATCACCTCAATCCGAAATCTGTAGGGATGGTTATGATTAAAATACGAAAGCTGCGCATTTTGCATCAGACGACCGCGGCACGGGACCGCGGTCTTGCTTCGAAAAATTGGTTCGCACTTTAGCACCGCGGCACTGTTCCCTGCTGCCCTAATTTTATATCCGCCGTTTTTGGTATTTATAACACATTCTTCACTTATCAAAAAGCTACACTTGTTCTAAAAACACATAGGGAAGCCATAGGAAGACCCAAGGAAGCTTGAGGAGCCATTTTCATCATCAAAAGCTTGGATTCACACCTTGTAATAGGGAGTAATTCAACTCTTTCTCTTTGATTAGTTTATCAACTATGTCTTATAGAATTGTTGAATCATTTGTTATTGTAAGTATGAGCTAAGCATCTTTGTGGTTGGGTTATGTAAATACTTTGTGATGTTTTGTGTTTAATGAATGATTAATTTCCGGATTTATTACATTCTTGTTACATGTTTGATTTTATGCTTAATGCTTTCACATGAATGATCACCATGTGTTTGATATAATGCTTTGTCTTGAGACCGAGAGGAGATAGATAAAGGGAGATCGAAAAATCAAACATCATAACGTAACAATTGACTAGAGATAGAATCGATTGCGTTGTGTGGCTTTTTGTGATAAGATGACCCGATTGAATGTAGGATCTTCGTAAGCAAGGAATTCCTTTGAACCTAAATGCATGTTAGTTAATTCAATCTTCACTATAGAGATATAGGAAGTTGTTAACTAGTATAGGCTTGTTATTTCAAGAGATTGAATAATAAATACATTAGGGGGTTTCGCCATAACAAGAGCGTTCTAAAAATCCCGATAATTGAGAGTTCATGAACATAGAATAGAACATAGTAGGATCATAACCCAATCACCTCTTTCCATTCGATTTATTATCTTGTTTATCACATAGTTGTCTTTGATTATTTTCATAGTATAATCAACCATCATCTTATAATTTGATTTAGCTTAGAGTTAGATAATATAGCAATTACGAGCATTGAATCCAATTGTCCCTGTGGAGACGATACACCCCGGGCTAAATAGTCCACTTTATTACTTTGCACGACCTAGTATACTTGCTAGAATTTCGCGTGTCAAGTTTTTGGCGCCGTTGCTGGGGACAATTGCGCTATTTGATATTGTAATTCACTTATCTATTCTAAGACTAAGTTGCTGTTTTTCAAGTTGCTGGTTTTGTGTTTTTAGTTGCTGTTTTTGTGTTTTTAGTTGCTGGTTTTGAGTTTTAAGTTGCTGTTTTTGTGTTTTTAGTTGCTGTTTTTGTGTTGTAAGTTGCTATTTTTGTGTTTCAAGATGCTGTTTTTGTTTTTTTAGTTGTTGATTTTGTGTTTTAAGTTGCTGTTTTTGTTTTTTTTAGTTGTTGTTTTGTTATGTTTTTTTTATTTTTATTTTTATTCTTGAATAGATGAGCATCAATGACTTTTATTGGTCAAAACAAGGATGGGATGAAGGTGCCAAATACGGGAATCGAGTGCAAGATTTATGTTCGTGGTGTGGAGACGCTCATCATAGCGATTATTGTCAACACGGATGGAGAAGTCAGCAAGACTTGCCATTGAGTTATTATGTTATGAGAGATTCACAAGCATACCTGCAACAAGATAGGTCCCCCTTTCTAATGCAGGGAGAATTTGAATCGGCTAACTTTCAGAACCATGGGGATTATCAGCAACAATGTGATAGGGACCCAAGTTTTGAGGAGTTCATGATCCAATGGATGAAGTCGAACGATGAACAGTCTCAAAATCTCGAAGCATCTATAATGGAATTGCAAACACAACTCAACCAACTTTCCAACTTATTGGCAGAGAGATCATCAGACACTTCTCAGGGTGGCACAGAGGAGAATGATGAGGTACTTGATACAGGAGTTGAACAAGTTGCTGATTCGGCACCACAGTGTTTGTACCCTATTGCTACACCAACACTACCTTCAGAATCTATGTGTGGTGAAGTAGATACAACATCACTGGAGCACCTTCAATTCAGCATTGAGATCCCAAAATCCACTCCATCAAATGACTAAGAAAAAGCATTAGAAATATTCAAGAATCCAACACCACCTACCATCATATCTCTCGAATTCTTACAAAAGTGTATCAATAACCAGAGAGACAGAGTGGAGGAGGTTGAAGTCAAGGTTTACAACTCTAGTGATCCATTCGATACATATTTGGAAAACCCAAGTGATGCTACGGTTGAGAATGAGAAAATTAGAGGATACCTAAATCACTTAGATATACCACCATTTAAGTTGTCAAAACCAAGTCTATGGGAGTATGGAGCAGCCACATATGAGTTGCAATCATCCATTGATGATCCTTTCTCACTTCCAATTAAACTTTCATCTTTACACTTCAATTATGTATTTTTGAAAGAGACCTTATGCTTACTTCTAATTCTTTTAGGTTGTGTGATAGATATTGGAGGGGAGAAGCCTTTACGCAACTGGAAAAAACACAAAAAGGCTCATCCATACAAAGTTGGCATTGCTCCTTATGATCCACCATGAGCAGTGCAAGGGAGTCGAGCTAATGACTTAAAACAAGCGCTTCATGGGAGACAACCCACGTTTTTCATGCTTTCTTTCATTTTCGTTATTTTTCTTTTTGTTTTGTTTTTCTCGTGTTATGTGTTTTTAGTGTTATGATGATGTTTTTTGTCTCTTCTTATTTTTCTAACTTCACAGATGGCTAGGCTTTATTGTCATACTCTCCGTCTTGTTGCTCTTTCGCTTTTTGGACATCACTTAGATTCAAACATCAGGGACGTCTTTCCTTCCTTTACTTTACATTTGTATGTTCGCTCATTGGGGACAATGTGCTAGATTAGTTGGGGGTGGGATAGACGTCATAATTTTATTGTGATGTGGTGATTTTGTGTAACTTGTACTCATTTGTTAAGTTTCATGCTTGATTTGGGATTAGAAAACTGTGATAATCAATTATTTCATATTCATGATTTGTTACACTTTTGCTTGGAACATGATTCGTTTGAATGTCTCTACTTCATCTAAGATGAAATCATTTGTCGTATTTTATATGTGAAAGCCTTTTTAGCCATGCTTATGTGAATTGTTGAGGATTTAAAGCATTGAACTTTCAATTTTGTCAATTTTGAAGTGTGTGTTGAGTGTGCGAAGTCATGAAATGATTTAGGCCATCTTTCATTTCTTTAACCTTACAATTGGCCTTCACGATACTACATAATCTCTAGACCTTATTTTGAGCTATATTGATAAGAATGGAGTGTGCTAAGCATACTAAAAACCACCATTCGCTTTTCTTTCGTAAGCCACACCAATCACCCTTTAGCCTAAAAGAAAAAAAAACAAAGTCTATTTCCCAAGTAAGAGAGCATATAACTTCATATCATTTGGCTTTAATTTGGGTTTACGCTTTGTTTTGGGTGTCGAACCTCATAGATTAATGGGTTAAAAGGTGTGTTTGTTCTTGATGATTTTGAGAAATTTTGAGGTCTTGAGTTTATGTGAAATAAAGAGAGGAATATAAAATGTTGTAAGTTGGCTAAAGAGTCGAGAGATTGGAAGTTACCGAAAAATATATTATGTGAGCTCTCTCTCGACTTGGCTACGAACTGAGCTTCAATGTGATTTATTTGGTTTGAGAATCATTTTTCCACCCCTAGCATCAAAATAAACAAGTTTTGGGGTTATGAGTTCAAGGGGAAAAGAAATCAGAAAGCTATAAGTGGCGAGATGTGGAGATTTATTCGGTTGATAAGTGAGTGTTTAGCTCGATGATATTGAGTTGTATGCTTTCTTGAGTTTAGTCGCTTTATCCATATATTCCCGTCCAAGCCATTACCTAGCCTTACGTTACAAGCCAAAAAGACCTTTTGATCTTGACTTTCACATTTCATACACACCGATAGGTTAGCAAAGTTTTGATGTGTTTTAATGTTTTTATTATCTAATGAGTTTGCATAATCTTGTTTAAAGTGTGCTCTAGACATAAAAATGGATTTGGAGTTCATGATTTCGAGATGGATTCGAAGATGTTTGGGGGCTTTCAGATTGTTGAGTGTTCTAGGTAAAGTGTAACTTGTCATAATCATTTTCGAAGGTCTAATTCTTTTACGTGCTTGATTATTGACACATGAACCTTTCAAGATCCCAAACCAAGTTGTAAAATCTGAACTTATGAGTACTTGTTCGCCATTTAGTGATCGAGACGATCATAGCCTAGTTGGGGGGGTAGTTGATAAGTCCATATTTTACAGTATTTTATGCCCCATTGTGATATGATTTGATCGTTACTTTGATCACTTTTTATACAAGTTGATTTACGCATGAAAGACGAGAAAGGAGATCCAAATTGAGCTTGAAATTGAAGAAAGAAACAAAAGAAGATAGTTGATGAAAGATTTTACACAATGCTCATATAGACACGAGATTTTTGTCAACTTAAAAGCCTAATCAGATTAAGGTTTCTTCTCCAATATTGTAGAGCATTATCTTATCTTCACGTAGCAACTTGAATCACCTCAATCCGACATCTGTAGGGATAGTTATGATTAAAATACGAAAGCTGCGCATTTTTCATCAGACGACCGCGGCACGGGACCGCGGTCTTGCTTCGAAAAATTGGTTCGCACTTTTTGTGCCGCGGCACAGCACCGCGGCACTGTTCCCTGCTGCCCTATTTTTATATCCGCCGTTTTTGGTCTTTATAACACATTCTTCACTTATCAAAAAGCTACACTTGTTCTAAAAACACATAGGGAAGCCATAGGAAGACCCAAGGAAGCTTGAGGAGCCATTTTCATCATCAAAAGCTTGGATTCACACCTTGTAATAGGGAGTAATTCAACTCTTTCTCTTTGATTAGTTTATCAACTATGTCTTATAGAATTGTTGAATCATTTGTTATTGTAAGTATGAGCTAAGCATCTTTGTGGTTGGGTTATGTAAATACTTTGTGATGTTTTGTGTTTAATGAATGATTAATTTCCGGATTTATTACATTCTTGTTACATGTTTGATTTTATGCTTAATGCTTTCACATGAATGATCACCATGTGTTTGATATAATGCTTTGTCTTGAGACCGAGAGGAGATAGATAAAGGGAGATCAAAAAATCAAACATCATAACGTAACAATTGACTAGAGATAGAATCGATTGCGTTGTGTGGCTTTTTGTGATAAGATGACCCGATTGAATGTAGGATCTTCGTAAGCAAGGAATTCCTTTGAACCTAAATGCATGTTAGTTAATTCAATCTTCACTATAGAGATATAGGAAGTTGTTAACTAGTATAGGCTTGTTATTTCAAGAGATTGAATAATAAATACATTAGGGGGTTTCGCCATAACAAGAGTGTTCTAAAAATCCCGATAATTGAGAGTTCATGAACATAGAATAGAACATAGTAGGATGATAACCCAATCACCTCTTTCCATTCGATTTATTATCTTGTTTATCACATAGTTGTCTTTGATTATTTTCATAGTATAATCAACCATCATCTTATAATTTGATTTAGCTTAGAGTTAGATAATATAGCAATTACGAGCATTGAATCCAATTGTCCCTGTGGAGACGATACACCCCGGGCTAAATAGTCCACTTTATTACTTTGCACGACCTAGTATACTTGCTAGGATTTCGCGTGTCACCCCCGGATATCACTTTTCATCAAAAGAAGAAATTTCTATTTGATGTGAAGCAATATCTATGGGAAGAACCTTTTCTATTCAAAGTTTGTGCAGATGGTTTAATTCGACGTTGCATACCTGAAACGGAAGTGCATGATATCCTTTCTCATTGTCATGATATGGCGGTGGGTGGTCACTTTAGACCTTCCAAAACGGTAGCTAAGATCCTCCAATCAGGTTTCTTCTGGCCTACTCTTATTAAAGATGCATATCATTATGTCAAATCATGTGATCGATGTCAACGAATGGGGAACATCTCTAAACGTCATGAAACACCTTTAAATAGTATGTTAGAGTGTAGTGTAAGTTGTTCGATGTATGGGGTATGGACTTTATGGGACCTTTCCCTAGTTCTTGTTCAAATAAATACATCCTTGTTGCAGTAGACTATGTCTCCAAATGGGTGGAAGCCGTGGCCTCGCCCACTAATGATGCTCGGGTAGTCACTCGTTTTCTAAAGAAGTATATTTTTACTCGATTTGGAACCCCCCGAGCCATCATTAGTGACGGGGGCACCCACTTTTGCAACAAACAATTTGAGCTTTTTTTGAACAAGTACGGGATGAGGCATAAAATTTCGACCCCATACCACCCGCAAACTAGTGGCCAAGTGGAGGTTTCAAATAGGGAGATTAAGCGTATCTTAGAAAAAATGGTCAATGCATCAAGAAAGGATTGGTCCCTTAAGTTGGATGATGCTCTTTGGGCTTATCGGACCACCTATAAAACCCCAATTGGCATGTCCCCGTATCGTCTTACTTTTGGCAAAACATGTCATTTTCCCGTTGAGCTTGAGCATCGTGCTTTTTGGGCCGTTAAGTTTCTGAACTTTGACTCTCAACGTGTAGGTACACAACGTTTGCTACAACTCAACGACCTCGAGGAATGGCATCACCTTGCCTATGAGAACGCAAAACTCTACAAGGAGCGTACCAAAATGTGGCATGACAAGCATATCCTCCCCGGGAATTCCACAAGGGAGAGAGGGTGTTACTATACAACTCTCGACTCTGACTCTTCCCCGGGAAACTTAAGTCTCGATGGTCGGGCCTATTCTTGATTTCCCATGTCTATCCATCGGGCGCCGTCGAGCTCACAACGGATAAAGGACAGACTTTCTTGGTCAATGCTCAACGTCTGAAACTATATGCCAGGTTGGATGGACCGAGAGACAAAGTGTCCATCATCCTAGAGGACCCTCCATGATCTCTCGCCTTAAGTCGAGCTAACGACTCTAAACTAGCGCTTCTTGGGAGGCAATCCAAGTTTTCTTTTCGTTTCTTTTTCTTTTTCTCGTGTTTTTTTTTCTCCATTTTGTTGCTTTCTTTTCTCGTTTTAAATCCTTGTTGGTTCGTGTTTTAAGTGTCTTTCTTCTTCTTTTGAAACAGGAAATGGACATCCTACACAACAGGTGACCCGCGCCTGGGCGCCGATCATGCCGCGCCTAGGTGTCCAGGGATTCCAGGCGCCACCAACCACGCGCCCAGGTGCACATTCCCCCGCGCCCAGGCGTCACCAATTGCGCGCCTAGGTGCCCGAGGATTTCGTGACATATTCAGGTACTGCATGCCCAAATACGCGCGCTTAGGCGCCGTTTACTGTATTTATGTTTTTCTTTGGTCAAAATGTTCAAAATCCCTCCAATCCTCCACACCTCTTCTCCGACCGCGATCTCCAGCGATTCTCTCAATTTGTCCGGCCATGTCCACAGTCTTTCACCGCCAATCTCCGCCGTCACGCAGTGGGTTCCTTGTACACATCCGAATCGGTACACCCATTTGTTGAATACAAAAAGGTGAGTTTGGCTATCTTCTTCCTCCATTTCCGTCTTTAGCCAAATAAGTGGGTGGATTTTGTGTTGTGGGAAGCTATTATCGCTTTGAGAATTTGGGGCATTGTCGTGGTATTTGGTGCATTTTATTTATGTGAAATTTGTGGTTTGTTGTTGGGCTGTGGATTGTACGTTGAGGGTTGATACGTGTGTGTGGAGTCTTGGTTGGGTATTGTGGTTATTGCTGATTTGGGTGATTGAATTGGGTAGAGCCGAATACTGGGGATTTGATTTACGCCTCTACAACGCCCATTTGTCATTTGAAAATGCTGAAAACAACCAACAAACAGTCAAAAGACAAGAAGAAAGTAGGTGAGGGTTCCTCTAACGAGCCCGAGACCCCCTTTGATCCCCGTTTTGCAGACCCCAAAGTCCAGATTCTATGTCAGAGTTTGAGCGCCCCCCGTACTCTAATTAAAAAGCACTATCTGATCATCCGGGGACAGCCCTCTGTGCAAGAATTGATTAATTTCCATCACCTACAGTTTTTCTGCCACAAACCCGAAGCCATCCACCTTTCTTGGGTCCTGGAATTTTTCAGTTCCGTTGCGTATTGTGAGATTGAGAAGCTAGAATGGACAGGGCCTACACTTTTTGTACGGGGTAAGGAGGTCGACTATGAGTTGGGGACGATAAGGGAGTGCATAGGTACCCCCGTCCCTCAAATGTGCGAGTTCATGTCTCTATACAATGCGGGGCACCTACGGGTTAGCTTATCGGATATTTTGCGGGTTATCGCACGAGAGGGTTGGGAGTGGGTGCCCGGAGATGCTCATATTCCTCGTCGGGCCTTACTTCCCAAGGCAGCATTTTGGCTAGACTTCATTAGGTTCAATTTGATCCCAAGTACCAACCGGTCCGAGGCTAACAAGGAAAGGGCCACCCTTATTTATGCCATTATGTCCAAGAAAGCTGTGGACTTTGCACGGGTGATTCATAAGTCTTTGGAGGACCATTTTCGGAAATTGAAGAACGAATTGGGGTCGTTGATCGTCAAGGAGATGGCCCAGCAAAAGGGTGATGGGCCCACCAGGAAGAACCCCATCATTCTCCCGTCCCTTATCACCATCTTGTGTCAGAAGGCCAAGGTTCCATTATTTCCCATGGAGCGCACGGAGCCCTCTGGTTCTTATCTAGCCGTGGTAGCTGATGACCCACAGGCTCCCCCGCTACAGGCCACTTCCAAGAGGCCTCGCCCGTCGTCCTCCCGACCTACTAGTTCTCAATAGTTCCCACCGCCGGATACCACCGCCATTGGACAGTTGAGGGATGAGTTGAGGGCTGAGCTGAGGATGGTAATGACTGACACATGTGCCTACTTCCGTCAGCTTCTCATCGAGCAGGACGCATTTGTCGACCGGGGCCCATTTGACTATTCTACTCCTCCACCTTACCCGTGCCCCACTCCTCAGCAACCCGAGGATGTGCTCGAGTTGGGTGCTATACTTCCCGTGGGAGATGATGAGGATGCTCCCGATGACGAGGGTAGCCCTATGCTCGATTTGGCTGATCTCGAGGGAGGAGCGGATGAGGATTATGCTCTTTTATTTCCTTTCTAGTTCGTTATCTTTCCATCTTCTAGTATGTTTGTTTCATTGTGTTTTCATCATTTCTATCCAATGCTTGATGATTCGTATGGCTAGCATATGTTTAAATGTGTAGTGGTTGACACTGTGATTGCCACCCTTGGACTCAATTGCCTTAGTGGACTCGGGTTTGCTTTTCAGCAACCCTATGGTGATGTGTACTTTACCCTTCTTTTTTTTGAACATTGGGGCCAATGTTCATGTTAAGTTTGGGGGGGGGGGGGTACTCGATCCATTGTAGTCATAATTATCCATGTTTTAGATATTTCGGTCCAAGTTTTGGGGGGGGGGGGGGGGGCACCTCTACATGTGAGGCTTGTGCAATTTTGACAATTTTTGGATAGAATTTCAACCCTTCACTTGATGCATTGAGCATGGTTAATTTGAATACATGGTATGTTTTCTCTATCAATTTGATTTTTAATGGCTATACACATCGTTTCCTTGCTTGTGGGACCCTAAACGTGACTAGATTATCTTTAAGATGATTCACATATGCACATAAATCGAGGGTAGAGGCGTTGAGTGGGCAACCATTTTGAAACACTTAAAGGCTTGATTTTGAAAATATCAACTTAGAATTTTCACATGTGTTATGAGTTGAGAACGTTAACTTCGTATGCTTAACAATAATAAAAAGAGGTTGAACATTGGTATGACTGCAAAAGTCAGGCTTAATAGATACTGGGGGCGAAGAGAACCATGCCTAGAATACTGTACTATTATGCTAATTTGAGCTAAGCTCAAGCCAATGCAAGTGTTAAGTGAATAAGGACCTAGTTCGGTTTTGTGGCCTTTGACACTCGAGCGATTAAGCCCTTAGGAGTGTCTCTACACTTGATACCCTAAAGCCGTCTGGTTTGGGAATTATTGGCCTAAAGCTCGTTAGAAGGGTGTCATAGAAAGCCTAAGAGGATCGAACATTGCACATGGTCTAACCTCTAATGTTTCGAGTTGAAAGTGCATAAGTTAAAGCCAAAAGTGGATAAAGTGACGGATTTTTAGTGGCTATGAAGTTGTATTCAATTCTCGTACCATGTGACTAATCAAAAGTTGATAAATATGGGATTAATGCTTGAAAAGTGGTAAGAATGCCACTCGACTATAATACTTGAGATTTATTACACTACACCCTTAGGATGATCTTTTCGATGTTAAGGCGTAACATGAGCAAGTGTGTGACGTGTATATATATGTAACTTGAGCTTAAACAGATGAATTCATACCATTGTGTTTTATTAATCATTGTAATTTACGTTGAGTGATCGGGGTTGAAAATCTTTTGATTTTGTGGGTATATCGTCTGCAAACCCTCATGAGATTATAACTCGTCCTTTGAGGTAACTTAAGGGTTCAAAGGCTTGTTGCATCTGCTAAATGCAACCGTTTACTCCACAAAAGTGAGTTTGGTAGTTTCTTTTCTTTTGCTTCCCTGTGTTTGATGATGAGTTCGTATCTTATGCCTTTTCTTGCTCGAGGTCGAGCAAGTGATAAGTTTAGGGGGGTTGATTGGAGTCATTTTTGCATAAGTTTTTAGGCCTTTTTAAAGACAATTCAGGCTCGTATACAGTTTATTTCGTGCCACTCGTGCGTTTAATATGTGCGTGAAGTGATTTCAGGTAGTAAGCAACGATGGACGAAGAAAAGGGAAAAAGACGACTCATTTCATCAATGCTGCTCAGGTTTCTGAAGACCACGCCTAGGCGCCATTTTTACCCGCGCCCAGGCGCCACCTAGGTAGAGAGAGATCTGGCTTCTGAAATGCCCGCCTAGGCGCACAATGACGCGTGCCTAGGTGCCACATATCGCACGCCTGGGCGCCTCCTTTATGCATGCCTGGGCGCCCCTGAACTTCTGCCCCAAGAAAGACACGCCACGTAGGCAGCGCCTAGGCGCCGTGATAATAGATTTCTGAAGGTATAAATTGGATTTTGACACGCTAGAAGCTAACGTGCTTGAATAGCAAGTGTACTAGTCGTGTGTAGTAATAAAAGTGGACAAAAAGAAGTCCGGGTTGTCGAACCACAGAGACTTGAATTTTAGTTTATAATTGACAATAAGAAAAGGAATTAAAATAGAGATTTAACTAAGCAAGAAGGTAGAAGAGCTAAAACAAGAGTAAAGAGGGATTAAACTTCCAAGGTGGATGGGTGACTAAGGCTCATGTTCGGGCACATGTTGCGTATTGCTATCCTAAGATCATTACCAATTCGTTAGACATACATTGCTATGGTGAAAGCTCCTAAGGTAAAGAATAACCGATGTCTCGTGATAGACTCCTATACTTAATTGGTGGTTTCCTAAGTATGGCTACCCGAAAATCTAACCACTAAGCATGCATTAAAGAGCTAGAGCTTTCTCGATTAAAATCGAATGACTTCACCCGGGAATCTTTACCTATGTCTAGGGCAATTCCTATTTGGTCGGTGATGTTGTGAAATTCTTGCACCCTAAGTCAACTTTCTCTCGAATAATTCACCTAGGCATGATATCAAACACATGGTGATCAAGCATATGTAAGGCATTCAACCACAAAATCACAACACATAGCAATATACGAATTGAAATGGAAAACGATCTTATTATCACAATACTAACAACATGGCCTTCTCATGGCCCAAGTTCAACAATTTAGCTCATAAAATGCATACGGAAAAAGCTAAGCATAAGATCCATGTTTATAGACAAAGATGAATTTAAAGCTAAGAAACTCCCTTTGTTGAATTGATGATCGAATCTTTAATTGGAGGCTTGAATCTCTTCTTTCCCTTCTCTTTTGCTCTTCTAAAGTGATGAAAAGTGAGGTCCCAATCCCAAGAAATCCCCAAAATTCCTTTTGAATTCGAACCCCCTTCTTTTTCCTTTCATTTTTGGCCTTTATACCTTCAAAACCGCTGTATCGGCGCCCAGGCGTGACCCAAATGGTGCCTAGGCGCAGTCCAGGTGGCCTAAGTGGCTTGGGGAAGAAGTTGACTGGCGCCTAGGCGCGGATAAGGTGGCACCTAGGCGCCACAGTGCGAAGTCTTAACTGTTTTCT
Organism: Buddleja alternifolia; assembly: GCA_019426215.1. Classification (NCBI taxonomy): domain Eukaryota; kingdom Viridiplantae; phylum Streptophyta; class Magnoliopsida; order Lamiales; family Scrophulariaceae; genus Buddleja; species Buddleja alternifolia. The sequence continues at coordinate 19,964,072 of CM033408.1, read as the reverse complement.
TGTTTTTCAGCGCAGCAATCATGTTTTCTTCATAACTTTCTCCACGGACCTCGGATTTGGATGATTCAAGTTTCCACGTGAAGCCAAGACGGAGCTCTACAAACTTCTAGAAGAAAACTTCCTCAAATTCAATTTCAAAATATACTGAAATACTGTGTTTTTGTGCAATTTACGTCGATTGCAGTGATTTTCCACCTTTACTCAATAAGCACATAGATTATACGCATATGTGGCATAAATCAAGAGATAAATGAATCTAAAACATAAATGTAAGGTCTTAAAAACACGTAAAAATGACTCTTATTAGATTTTTCAAGTCATTTTGAAGGGTTCGAAATCTGGGGAATTGGGAGCATACTTCTCAGTTTTGGGCCAATGTTTCACTGATCTAAAAGGGCAAGAAGAGAAGAAGAGCTAAGGAGTGAAGCTCCATTAGAGAATCATCATCATTCAACCTTATAGGGAGTTTATTCATAGTTTATTTCATTTTATGTTTACATTTATGGATATGAACCTGTTGAATTCTTCTATATTGATAGTTATGGGTTAAATTCATATGGCTAGGGCCTTGTAAGAATTGATTTGTGAATTATTCGTGTTATTGATAATCGTTGAATTAATTCCTATGTTGCTATGTGTTATGAATTTGTGCTTATGTTTCTTACATGTGATTGATCACCATATGTATTATAAATTGCCTAGTTTACCATCTTGAGAAAGAGTTAAGCTAGGGTGCAAAGGATTTATAACATCACCGAACCAAATAGGAGTTGCCCTAAACATAGGTAAAGACTCCCGGGTGAAGTCGTTCGATATTAATCGAATAAACTCTAGTTCTTCAATGCATGCTTAGAGGTTAGATTTCCGGGTAGACATACTTAGGAAACCGCCATTTAAGTGTAGGAGTCTATCGCGAGACATCGGTTATTCTTTACCTTAGGAGTTTTAACCATAGTAACTAGGTCTAATAATTCAACGAGAGTCTATGTGCGAATGAGGATCAAGTCAAGTCTTGCAAGTGCCTTAGTCTAATTTCACATTTGAGTTTCAATCTATTGCTCGTTCTTATTTTTGTTCTTCGTTTACTTACTTGTCTTACTCTTACTTTCCGTTAAATTGTCTTTACATTTATTTTCAAATCACAAGCTAAAATCCAAGTCTCCGTGGTTCGACAACCCGGACTTATTTTGTCCATTTTTATTACTTCACGACTAGTATACTTGCTACCAAGCACGTTAGGTTCTAGCGTGTCACAAAGTTATGACTGTTTCAACTATGTGATGGGCTTATGATTAATGCTTTGCACGTCATCTTCATACGCTTGATGGTTGATTTTCATAATGGATGGATTGTGGGTCGAGCCTTAGATTATTCAATTGAGTTGTAATTATTATTGGCCTCTATTTTGACTTGGTTGTATATTTTATTTTCGCACTTTTTCATTATATTATAATTGAAGATGGAGACGCAGATGATGAACCATTATTGAAGATTATGTATGCCGTTGGAAGCTTATGTAATAGATAGGGCCTATTTTAATTTAGTACCCTAGATTGCCTTAGATTCACCGGTGGCTCGGGTGGATTGCTTAGGGACCCACAATCATCCATATTTGTTTACTGTTTTGTGGATGTCTTATATTATGTTTTTCTTATATGCTACTTGGATTGCATGATCACATAATTAAAGATAATCCTAATCTTGATGAGACCTTGCCTGTTGAAATACTCTGCTTGATTTGTTTCAAGTAAATCCAAGAAATATTAAGTTTATGTGGAAATTGAACAAGGTTCTATTGTCCACGCCTTCCATCATATGTGGTGGCATGTGAAATGCTATGAAGCTTGGCCCGCCGTCCATAAGTCGTGGGGTGGCGTCAAGTGGATTAGGTTGTGACCACCGCTAAGCATAGAAATGCTCGTGGGATTGATTTGTCTAGGAGTCATCCATGAGTCGTGGGGCACACTAGTCCGGTCGATTGACCATGAATATTTGATGGACTTGACTTAACATTTACTACCATATGGGCTCATGTTCTCGGGGTATATGGGAAAGACGAGGCAAAATATTTTGAGAACTATACCTCGATATAGAAGGCTGGTACGCCTACCATACGAATTTATCATATGGGCTCATGTTCTCGGGGCATAAGAAGAGTCACTTATGGATCTCGAGCCCACTGAGGAGACCCGTATATCTCCTCGAATATCCCTATATAAGTGGGTTATGGAATTCGATAAAATAGTGGGAGACACGTATGATTAAAGACCAAATTATATGTGGACAAGATTACATATTGAATGCTAATTCTTTTGCCTTGCTATTTATTTTGTAGTTAACAAAATGGCTAAAAATCCACTTTCAACAATCCTAGATTCCAATAGACTTGTGGGTCCCAACTACGCCGATTGGTACAGAAACCTTAAGATTGTGCTTCAAAGTGAGCGTAAGGATAGCGTATTGGATACACCTTTGCCTCGTGTCACTCGCATAAGCACTGATGATGAACGTGCCGCTTTTGATAAGTGGACCGATGATAATATCCACGTGAGATGCACCATGATGGCTTCAATGACTAATGAGCTTCAAAAGCAATTTGAGCACGTGACCATCTCTAAAGATATTATCAAGAGTCTCGAGGAGCTCTATGGCACTCGAACTAGGAGAGAGAGATTCACAATCTCTAAAGAGCTATTCCACGCTCGCCTGCAGGAAGGATCGTCGGTCGATGATCACGTTTTACGTATGATCGGTCTTATTAATAAGCTTTCCAATCCTGGCGTAAAACTTGAGACCGAGCTTTCTGTTGACCTCGTGCTTCAGTCTCTTCTGAAGTCGTTTGACCAGTTTGTCATCAACTACAACATGAATCAACTTGAGTCTTCATTACCCGAGTTCTTAAACATGTTGAAGAGTGCAGATTCCACCATCAAGAAAGATAAGTCGGCACTGCTTGTTGGTTTCTCATCCCGTTCCAAGGTCCATAAGGCCAATAAAGACATGGGGAAGAAGAACAACTAATAAAGACAAGTTGAAAGGCAAAGGTGGTGTGAAAAAGGCTGAGGGTACCGATCAGGATGCATGTTTCAATTGTGGTAAAAAGGGACATTGGAAGCGTAACTGCACTGAAGCAATGAATGGTATGTTTTACAATGAAGTTAACTTATTAGTTAATGATGCTTCTTGGGTGTTGGACACCGGATGTGGAGTTCACCTTTGCAATGATTTGCAATTGATGGCAGGAAGCAAGCAGATAAGTAGAGGGGAGTTGACCATGCAGTTTGGGAATAGAGTACGGGTTGCTGCCACGGCCGTAGGAACTATCTACTTATCTTTTCCCAACAAAAATCGTGTTATTTTGAACAATGTATTTTACATTCCGCAATTAATTAAGAGCATCATTTCTGTACCCTTGTTGGACAAGGAAGGCTATAGTTTTGTTATAAAAAATGGAGCGTGCTCCATGTTTTATGGTTCTTCTTTAATATTGTAATGAAAGTTGTCTCATGCTTTATACACGGTTCTCACCGATACTCCAATCTTATTATCTCAACATGAGGAACATACTAGTAAGAGAAAGTTGGATAATCAAAATGATACATACTGGTGGCATGCTAAACTAGGCCATATCTCTAAGGATAGAATTCATAAGATGGCGGAAAATCTTGACCTTCGGGAAATGCTAGATATGACAACTTGTGAATCTTGTTTAAAGGTTAAGAAGACCAAGTCACCATTTTTCGGGCAAATGGAGCGAGCTACTAACCTTTTGGACTTAGTCCATACAGATGTACTTGGTCGTCTTATAACAATATAAGAGTAACCTCAACAATCATCTATTATAAGCATATATCACAATTTGGCCTTACATGGCCCTAGTGTTACAAGATTAGCTCATCATCAATGGCTTAAAAGAATCTAATGTTGTCATATACATAATCATGAACATAAGAATGCAATGAAAAACAATTAAGAACATACACGGTTCTCCCTGATACTCCAATCTTATTATCTCAACATGGGGAACATACTAGTAAGAAAAAGTTGGATAATCAAAATGATACATACTGGTAGCATGCTAAACTAGGCCATATCTCTAAGGATAGGATTCATAAGATGACAGAAAAGCATGACCTTCGAGAAATGCTAGTTATGCCAACTTGTGAATCTTGTTTAAAGGGTAAGATGACCAAGTCACCATTTGTCGGGCAAATGGAGCGAGATGCTAGCCTTTTAGACTTAGTCCATACAGATGTATGTGGTCCGCTTAATGTAAGCACTAAAGAGAGCCATTGTTACTTCATAACCTTCACCAATGACTTTTTGAGGTATGGTTACGTGTATCTTATGAGATACAAGTCTGAAGCCTTTGAGAGGTTCAAAGAGTTCAGACATGGAGTAGAGAAGAAAACAAGACGAAGTATCTAAGCTCTTCGATCGGATCGAGGGGGAGAATACTTGTCCATTGAATTCCTTGATTATCTAAAGGACAATGGGATTGTCTCTCAGTGGACTCCGCCCGGTACTACCCTGCTCAATGGGGAAAGCGAGCGAAGGAATCAGACTTTGATGGACATGGTTTGATCCATGATGATTTTCACTAGACTTCCTCTTTTCTTCTAGGGCTATGTCCTAGAATCTGCGAAGCATCTATGAAATAGAGTCCCGTCGAAGACTGTCTCCAAAGTGCCATATGAAATGTGGTTTGGTAAACCACCAACCTACGAATACCTAAGGGTATGGGGTTGCTCGGCTTATGTCAAACAACTACTGGGAGATAAGTTGGATATAAGATCATCCTTATGTAAATTTGTGGGATATCCAAAGGAATCCTATGGATATTATTTCTACAACCTTCGGAATAGAAAGTGTTTGTTTCAGGGAACGCTACTGACACGCTAAAAGCTAACGTGCTATATTAGCAAGTGCACTAGTCATGTATAGTAATAAAGTGGACAAAAAGAAGTCCGGGTTGTCGAACCACAAGGACTTGAATTCTAGTTTAAGATTTTATAACAACAAAGATCAATACAATAAACGTAAAATGAGTGTGAAACGCGTAAGATAAGAACAAGATTGCACAAGTGATTTAACCAAAATATAAAGGGAGACTAAGGCACATGTTAGGTTCAAATTGATCAATTATACTTATAAAGATTCTTGTTGAATGATTACGCTTATATTGTTATGGTGAGAGCTCCGAGGGTAGAGAATAACCGATGTCTCGCATATAAACTCCTATGCTTAGATCGTGATTTCCCAAATATTCCTATCCGGAAATCTAGCCACTAAACATGCATTAACGTACTAGAGTTCACTCGATTTAAATCGAACAACTTCACCCGGGAATCTTTACCTATGTCTAGGGCAATTCCTCATTAGTTGCGGGTCATGATGTGAATTTCTTGCACCCTAAGTCAATTTTCTCCCAAAATATTAACCTAGGCATAAGATTCTAACATATAGTGATCAAGTATATGCAAGATAGGCAAAAACACAAATTCACATCACATAACAATATAAGAGTAACCTCAACAATCATCTATTATAAGCATATATCACAATTTGGCCTTACATGGCCCTAGTGTTACAAGATTAGCTCATCATCAATGGCTTAAAAGAATCTAATGTTGTCATATACATAATCATGAACATAAGAATGCAATGAAAAACAATTAAAAACTCCCTCAAGTGTGATTGATGATGATCTTTAATGGTGATGGATGAAGAATGAAAAATCCTCTCTCCTCCTCCAAGCTTGATGATGAATCCTCCCTCAAAAACTCTCCTTCTCTCCTTTCATTAATCGGTCCCCTTCCTCCCCTATTTACTTGATGAAGAATGAGTGCAACAGATGATTAGCTTTATAGGTGTAGATTCCTCTCTCTCCCATGTGTTGTTCCCCTAAAGTAGATCTACCAAGAAACACACTTATGACCTCCCCTCAACACATGTGCTACCCTCTTGGCTTTAAATGATTCCCTTCCACCTAAAATGCTGAACTTTTGGCTAAAAGGAATCAAATGTCGGAGGTATCGGCGCCCCGGCGTGGGTGTTTCGGCGCCTAGGCGCGGTTTTGCGAAGTCTGGACAGTTTTCTTATTTTTCTGCGCAGCAATTGTATTTCCTTCATAACTCTTTTCACAGACCTCCAATTCGGAGGATTCAAGTTCCCACGTGTAGCTAAGACATAGAGCTACAACTTTGTTGAAGGAAACTTTGTCCAATTCGGTCTCTAAATGTACAAATTGTGCGCTGAACCGTGGCAAGTGTTACGAAATCCGCGCCCCGGCGTGGATATGATGTCGCCTAGGCGCGGGAGTGCGAAGAAAATCCTTGAAACTGGATGTCAGATGCGCCTGGGCGTGGTTGGAAGGGCGCTTGGGCGTGGTAAGCCGAATGTCTGAACCGTTTTCTTGGTTTTCAGCGCAGTAATCGTGTTTCCTTGATAACTTTCTCCACGGACCTCCGATTGGATGATTCAAGTTGCCAAGTGAAGCTAACAAAGAGATCTACAACTTTGTTGAAGGAAACTTCCTCAAATTCGAAATCAAAATATACATAAATTCTGTATTTGCGCGCGTTATTCCTCTATTGTAGTGATTTTCCACCTTTACTCGATAAGCACACAAATTAAACGCAAGTGTGGTATAAATCATACATAAACCAATACAAATCCAATAAATATGAGGCTCTAAAACATGTAAATTCACACCCTATCAACACCCCCAAACTTACCCATTGATCGTCCTCGAGCAATGAGAGCTATAAGACAAGATCAACATCATTCAATGGGAGAAAATAAAACAACTAACTAACTCACTTTCGTGGAGTAAACGATTGCACTTAGCGGGTGCAACAAGCCTTTAAACCCTTGAGTTACCTCAAAGGACGAGTTATAGTCTCGTGAGGGTTTGCATACGATATACCCACAAAATCTAACAAATTTTCAATCCCAACCAAATCAACACATCTCAATATGATTAACAAGAATGAATGGCATAAAAGCAACCTTTTAAAGTTCACAAATATATATATACATATCAACTACTTTTGCTCATGTGACACCAATACTTGAAACGACTTCCTAGTGTGTAGTGAAAAATAAATCTAAGGTATTATAGTCGAGAGGCATCCTTACCAAATTTTTGGACATTAATCCCATATCTATCAACTTTCGATCAAATGCAAAGCACAAGAATCATAGAAAATCACATAGCCATTTAAATTTCATTATCAAATATTCATCATTCAATTCATATGAAATTTCCATTAAACTTCATTAAGGCTAGATCATGTGCAATGTTTTATTCCATTAGGCTTTCTATGACACCCGTGTAGCAAGCTTTAGACCAATGACTCCCAAACTAGATAGTTTTGGGGCATTAAGTGTAGAGACACTCCTAAGGATTTAATCACTCGAGTGTCAAAGGCCACGAAATAAAACTAGATCTTTTAAACAATTCACTTCTTTTGGCTTGAGCAAAGCTCAAATTAGCATAATAGTACAATATATAGGCATGAAACGTTTCACCTCCGGTACGTATTAGCCTGACCACTTTTGGTCATACCAAAATTCAACCTTTTCAATTCATTGTTTTAGCATATAAAATTACTACTCAACTTATAACCTTATGAGAAATCTAAGTTAATATTTCCGGGAAAAATTCCTTAAGTGTCTCAAGATGGTTATCCTCTCAACTCCTCTACCCTCGATTTATGTGCATTGTGAATCATCTAAGGAAATCATTCTCATCTAGGGTCTCCACGAGCAATTTCAAAGATATATATATATTCCATTAAATTCAAATTATTTCAAGAATTCATGCCATTTTTCCAAGTTAATCAATTTCAATGCATCAATTGAAAGGACTAAAAAATTTTCATGCTTGATTTTCTCAACAAAGCAGCATATAAACATGATATCAAACAAACTTTCCCCCAAAATTAAGCTAAAAATTAGGATTGCACCATCAAAGTTCAAAATAAGTACTCTTCTACCCCCAAACTTAAATCCAACATTGTCCCCAATGTTGTTACAACAAGCATACACAACAGTAAAAGAACACTTACAACCAAGGATGTTGAAAAACATCCTTAAACTTCCAATACATAATTCTATAGCTTCTCCTCCTCTCAAGTAAAATGAGCATGGTCCAAATGTGCATCATATCTAACACTTCAACTTTTCAAACCATCAAGCATAAGAAAACATACATGCCAAAAGTGCATGTTTGAACACAACATAAAGAAACAAACTAAACAAAACAAAAACAAAATCCAAAAGAAAAACAAACTTACAAACTTGGGTTGCCTCCCAAGAAGCGCTAGTTTAGAGTCGGTAGCTCGACTTTGTGCTCTTTGAGGTTCAAATAGGTGGTCCATTTAACACGAAAAAATCCTTGTCATGCCTCCTTTTAGCTCCATGGTCTACTTGCTTCCACTCATATTGCGGGATTTTGCAATAAGCCCTTTGTATTCGATGAGTCTTTTCAATCTTACGAGCACGACGATGGGGTGGAATGTATTTCATGCATAAATCTTCTTTTCCCTCTTTGTTGTGTTTATCATAGGGAATCTCATCCTCCAACTCGAGTGTGCCCTTAGCCTTGCCATTTGCACATTTCTCATCAAGAGAAGGGTTAATAACATCGATATTGGAACAAGTAAGATCATCCATAGATGGTTTCCTGTTATTAGAAGCATCAAATATCACTTTTACATCTCCTACCCTCAATGATAACTTACCTTTTCCCATGTCGATCTTGGCATTGCTAGTGACTAGGAAAGGTCTTCCTAGAATCAAGGGCATCTCAACATCTTCCTCCATATCAAGGACCACAAAGTCAACCCGGAAAAAGAATTTGTCAACTTGTACAATAACATCTTCTATTATCCTTTTTGGTCTCTTAATTGATCCATCGGCGAGTTGGAGGCTCATTGATGTCGGTTTGGGATTTCCAAGGCCCAACTTCTTGAAGAGAGAATACGGCAGGAGATTGATACTTGCTCCCGTATCGCAAATAACCTTTTCAAAAGTAAGAGGGCCAATGGTGCACGAAATGGTGAGCCTCCCCGGGTCGTCACAAAGAGTCGCCACAATCCTACGGAAAATCGGATCCATATCCTTCTTTTTCGTTTTTTGTGCATTTGGAAATGGAAGACGAACCTCGATGGGATGATGCGTTGGAGTTGAAGGGCTAGCTGTGGAGGATACAGAATGTGGCGCTTGGGCGTGACAATCGGCGCCTTGGCGCAACGACAAGGGCGCCTGGGCGTGGATGGATGGGCGCTCGGGCGCATCAGTGCGAACATCATCACCTTTTACCTGTTCGCCACTTCTCAAGGTAATTGCATAGCATTGCTCTTTCGGGTTCTTTTCCGTGTCACTTGGTAAAGTTCCCGGGGCTCTCTCGCTGATTGTCTTTGCCATTTGACCCATTTGTGTCTTCAAATCCTTCATACCCATCATTAAATCCTTCATCATAGTACGGAGTTCGTTGATTGCTGAATCCGATTTCTTTATTTCCTCATCAAGACGTTCATCGGTTGTAGGAGGCCTAACTTGCCTTTGTACAAGAGGATTACCTTGCCTTTGAGCTTGATTGTTGATGAATGGAGGCCTTGGTGCTTGATAGATATCGATATGGGCGTTTTGTGCCGGATTGGGCCTCCTTGGAAAATTTTCGGGCACATGGAAGTTCAATTGAGGTCGATTGGCATTTCCAACATAGTTTACATTGCCAACCATTGTTTCCAAAATGACTTCTTTTTCCAACTCTTGAACACGAGCAATTTTTTTAGTGGGTGTGATCTCTTCATCATCGGGATAGAGCTCATCTTCCCGAGCTAATTATTCAATCTTGTCCCACACACTTTGGCAATCAAGCCCAAGGAGATCACCACCGGCGCCGGCATTGAGCCTATTTCGGATGCGCGAACGGACTCCATCATGGAATCGTAATACTTGCTCGCTCAATCTTAGGTTGTGATTCGGACATTTTCGGAGCATGTCTTTATATCTAGCCCATGCCTCGGCTAAGGACTCATTATTCCCCTGTTTAAACTCCTTAATGTTGCTCCTTAGCTCATTGATTTTGGAGGGTGGAAAGAATTTGCTCAAAAAGGCATCGACCAATTGTCCCCATGTTGTGATAGATTGGGGTGGTAGAGATTTGTACCACATGGTCGCCCTTTCCTTTAATGAGAAGTGGAAGACTCTTAGACGAATTGCATCAAGATCCCGTGGATGAAATTGAGTAGTCATGAGAGTGTCGTCTAAAGTCTCCAAATGCTCATGAGGTGATTCATGGGTCTCTCCATAGAAGGGTTCGCTTTGCACCATGCTAAAGATGTGTGACGGAATGTGATAATTTGTTGCATAGAAATTTGGAAAGACTACGGGCCCCGGTATGGTGTGGACTCTTGGAGGTAGACTTTCCCGGACCGATGGAAGTCTTTGAGGAGGTGCCGGTTGCATAGCTTGGAATAGATTTTGCAACCATTCCCTGTTTTCCGGGAGATTTATGTCGGGAAAATTTCCATTTGGATTTAGATTGTCGGCCATTTCTCGAGCTTGTCTACTAGATCGAAGAACACGCTCTATCTCCGGCTCAAAATTGTATAGAGGCTCGTTTGAAGAACGGGTTATGCACCACAAATTATACCTAACAATTAAACACAAGAACAAAATTAGAATAATAAAATAAAAAAAAGGTTACAAATAAACGAGAAACTAAGAATTATGAAAATTTAAACAAAAAAAAAAATCAAAAACTAAAATGAAAAAGTCCCCGGCAACGGCGCCAAAAACTTGACACGCTAAAAGCTAACGTGCTATATTAGCAAGTGCACTAATCATGTATAGTAATAAAGTGGACAAAAAGAAGTCCGGGTTGTCGAACCACAAGGACTTGAATTCTAGTTTAAGATTTTATAACAACAAAGATCAATACAATAAACGTAAAATGAGTGTGAAACGCGTAAGATAAGAACAAGATTGCACAAGTGATTTAACCAAAATATAAAGGGAGACTAAGGCACATGTTAGGTTCAAATTGATCAATTATACTTATAAAGATTCTTGTTGAAGGATTACGCTTATATTGTTATGGTGAGAGCTCCGAGGGTAGAAAATAACCGATGTCTCGCATATAAACTCCTATGCTTAGATCGTGATTTCCCAAATATTCCTATCCGGAAATCTAGCCACTAAACATGCATTAACGTACTAGAGTTCACTCGATTTAAATCGAACAACTTCACCCGGGAATCTTTACCTATGTCTAGGGCAATTCCTCATTAGTTGCGGGTCATGATGTGAATTTCTTGCACCCTAAGTCAATTTTCTCCCAAAATATTAACCTAGGCATAAGATTCTAACATATAGTGATCAAGTATATGCAAGATAGGCAAAAACACAAATTCACATCACATAACAATATAAGAGTAACCTCAACAATCATCTATTATAAGCATATATCACAATTTGGCCTTACATGGCCCTAGTGTTACAAGATTAGCTCATCATCAATGGCTTAAAAGAATCTAATGTTGTCATATACATAATCATGAACATAAGAATGCAATGAAAAACAATTAAAAACTCCCTCAAGTGTGATTGATGATGATCTTTAATGGTGTTGGATGAAGAATGAAAAATTCTCTCTCCTCCTCCAAGCTTGATGATGAATCCTCCCTCAAAAACTCTCCTTCTCTCCTTTCATTAATCGGTCCCCTTCCTCCCCTATTTACTTGATGAAGAATGAGTGCAAGAGATGATTAGCTTTATAAGTGTAGATTCCTCTCTCTCCCATGTGTTGTTCCCCTCTTGTGTCCTCCACTACTCTACCATAAAGTAGATCTACCAAGAAACACACTTATGACCTCCCCTCAACACATGAGCTACCCTCTTGGCTTTAAATGATTTCCTTCCACCTAAAATGCTGAACTTTTGGCTAAAAGGAATCAAATGTCGGAGGTATCGGCGCCCCGGCGTGGGTGTTTCGGCGCCTAGGCGCGGTTTTGCGAAGTCTGGATAGTTTTCTTGTTTTTCTGCGCAGAAATCGTATTTCCTTCATAACTTTTTTCACAGACCTCCAATTCGGAGGATTCAAGTTCCCACGTGTAGCTAAGACATAGAGCTACAACGTTGTTGAAGGAAACTTTGTCCAATTCGGTCTCTAAATGTACAAATTGTGCGCTCAACCGTGGCACGTGTTACGAAATCCGCTCCCCGGCGTGGATATGATGGCGCCTAGGTGCGGGAGTACGAAGCAAATCCTCAAAACTGGATGTCAGATGCGCCTGGGCGTGGTTGGAAGGGCGCTTGGGCGTGGTAAGCCCAATGTCTGAACCGTTTTCTTGGTTTTCAGCACAGCAATCGTGTTTCTTTCATAACTTTCTCCACGGACCTCCGATGTGGATGATTCAAGTTGCCAAGTGAAGCTAAGAAAGAGATCTACAACTTTGTTGAAGGAAACTTCCTCAAATTCGACATCAAAATATACATAAATTCTGTATTTGCGCGCATTATTCCTCTATTGTAGTGATTTTCCACCTTTACTCGATAAGCACACAAATTAAACGCAAATGTGGTATAAATCATACATAAACCAATACAAATCCAATAAATATGAGGCTCTAAAACATGTAAATTCACACCCTATCAGCTACCTTCTTAGAGAAGGAATTTCTATTGGATAGAAATGCCGAGGTTGCAGAACTTGAGAAAACTCAAGAACCACAAAAGGGTTCGCCTAATACCACAGATGCACAACCAGAAGTAGTAGCAAGTACACAACGTCCTCGAAGATCCAAAAGGATCCCGAAACAACCTGAGAGGTATGGTTTCTTGCTTGATAGCAACGAGAATGATAATTCCCCTGATCCAAGGACATATGGGGAAACGACGTTGGACATCGATTTAGGAAAATGGTTAGAAGCCATGCAATCCGAGATGGACTCCTTGCACTCCTTCAAGGTTTGGACCTTGGTGGATCCACCAGACGGGTCTAAACTCGTAGGCTGCAAGTGGATCTTTAAGCGAAAGCTTGGAGCTGATGGAGAGGTAGTCACCTATAAGGCACGTCTCGCGGCGAAAGGTTACACTCAAAGGCAAAGAGTTGACTATGATGAAACCTATTCACCAGTGGCGATGGTCAAATCCATCTGGATACTTCTAGCCATAGCTGTATATTTAGACTATGAGATATGGCAGATGGATGTGAAGACTGCTTTCCTCAATGGTGAAATAAAGTAAAGGCTTTACATGGAGCAGCCCGAGGGCTTCGCATCTATAGGAGGTGAGCACAAGGTGTGCAAACTTCAGAGATTCATTTATGGACTCAAACAGGCTTCCCGAAGCTGGAACAAGTGTTTTGATGATACCGTGCAAACATATGGTTTTGTTCAAAATGCTGATGTAGCATGTGTGTACAAAAAGGCTAGTGGGAACGCGATAACGTTTTTGGTGCTTTACGTTGACGACATTCAAATGTTTGGAAACAACATAGGAATGTTACAAGAAACTAAAGCGTGGTTATCCACACAATTCTCCATGAAGGATTTGGGAGAGGCATCCTACGTTCTCGGGATGAAGATTAATCGAGATAAATCGAGTAGAATGCTGGGACCCTCCCAATCTGTGTACGTAGATAAAGTTTTGAAGAGATTCAAAATGGATTAGTCCAAGAGAGGACTGGTGCTTATGAGACATGGTATTTCTCTTTCCAAGTCTATGTCCCCTTAGACACCGGAGGAAAAAAAAACGATGTCTCACATACCATATGCCACCGCTATAGGGAGCATTATGTATGATATGCTATATACGCAACCTGATGTGGCTTATGCACTTAGTGCAACAAGCCGATATCAAACCAATCCAGGCGAAGAGCACTGGAAAGCCGTAAAGGCAGTCTTTAAGTACTTGAGAAGAACTAAGGATGACTTCCTAGTCTACGGTGGAGGAGAATTGAAATTGGAAAGCTATACAGATTCTAGATTCCAATCTGATGTGGATGATTTCAAATCTATCTCGGGATTTATCTTTGTACTCAATGTTGGAGCGGTCAGCTGGAAGTGTTCCAAACAAGAAACTATTGCTAACTCCACCACAGAGGCTGAGTACATTGCAGTCTGGGCGGCTGCAAAAGAAGCTGTTTGAATGAGGAACTTCATACAAGAGTTGGGTGTTATTCCATCTATTGTTGATCCCGTACGTTTGTACTGTGATAACAATGGGGCTATTGCACAGTCAAAAGAGCCAAGGTCTCATCAGAGGTCCAAGCACATAGAAAGACAATACCATCTAATTAAGGGGATCGTTCGTAGAGGCGACGTTCAAGTGGAACGCGTGGACTCGGCAAATAACATAGTAGACCCCTTTACCAAACCCTTGGGCCAAAGAGTATTGGAAGGACATCTTGAGAAGATGGGCCTAAAATGCATGGGAAATTGGCTCTAGGGCAAGTGGGAGATTGAAAGAGTTAAGTGCCCGGGGCGCGATGAGTACGGCATAGTAGCCAACTCTTTAAAAAGTCTTATATTGTATCTTGTCAAGTTATTTAATAAAAGGCATATTTTTCTTTATCTTATCATTCTATGTAATTAGATAAAGTCCCCTAGGTCACTCTTAAGCTATGTGATGTGTTTGGTATCGGGGATGCCAATCACGGAATACGTCTCTAAAGTTGTGGTTTTAAAGATGTTCCAAGTCATAGAATCATTGAGATAGGGATATCAATGACTCGTAAGGATTTGCATGTACAATGTACACTTTTGGTGAGTGTATCCTATTCCATGGATTCTGATACGGTGTACATCAGTGCATGTACGTGGGTTCTCGTTAGGATCGAGTAAACTGAACAACCCCACCGAGATTTCGTATTGGAGTCAATGTCGAATTTGGAATCTCCTCGGTTACGTAGGTGTAAGATTGGTCCTCATGACTTGAGGCACCATTGATCATCTCGGCATCGCCCACTGTACTTAGATTTGTCACACAATTCCAGGCGAGTCATAAAGTGGGGCATATTGGGTCCAGTCTGGTTATGTACGTAGGCGCGTGAGTGCCAAGAGAGAATCCGTCACTGATTATTAGCATCGGCGCATATCCTATGTACTTCACTTTATATTGACCATGGGAACCTTCGGCCGAAGTCGTATCAATAAGGAAGCGCAGTGTTTCCTCGCTTGATTGATAAATTGGTCAATGTCACTTAGATCGATATGCGTAGAATCGAGTTACTGGGATTTTGACTTACATCCAAGTCCTAGATTCGATTGGGATATTTGATGGAAAGATTTTACTTATGCTAAAATCGTAATGCGGAAAGGTCACCTAATAATCGTTCATGGCTAGGTCTTCTTGGCACGTCGCTAGTACTAACCTTAATTTGTAGGAGCCATGAATTAATCGGTAATTAATTATTAGTCGGATTAAAATACTTGGAGTAATTAAATCTAGCAAAGAAAGTTGCAAAGGCACAACGGGGTTGTGTTCCTACTACTAGTACATGAACGAACCTACAATGGGGTTACACACTTACTCAAGAAAGTTATATTGCTATGTGAATATTAATGGTTTAGGATTAAAGTGATAAATTGATTTAGTGGAAGACATTTTAATTAGTAGGCTTGGGAAATTAATTGTTCTATTAATTAATCTTGGACATTAATCATTAATGGAAATATTATTATCCGGGAATTTATTTAAGCTACTAATTGTAATATTAATTAATCATGAGGATTATTAATTAATCTTGGAAGACTTGGGCGCCATTTTAATTAAGTTGGACTTAATTAAATGAAGTCACAAGATTCAAATTCAAAGCTAGTCAAAGTTGATAGTGATGTTTTTGGAAAGAAGAAGAAAATGGAAACTACTTTTCTTACGTATGGGGTGGTAGATATGAGTTGCCAAAATGAGGAGAAGCAAGTCTTCTCCTCTCTCTATCTCTTTATGGCAGAATTTGAGGCTTAAATTAGAGTGGTTTTTATCTCTTCTTTCATTCTTGATGAAAACTTGAAGGAAAGAAAGCTTTGAGCTTAATACTTCCTCTATAGAGTTTTCTTCTAGCTTCTCTTGTGCTTCTTGAAGACTTTCTTCCATTGAACTTCTTCTTGAATATTAGTTATAGAAGATTATCTTTCATATATATTTCTTCTAGAAACTCTTCTTGTCTTCCATCTTTAACTATATAGATTCCATTTCCTTATAGCATATATCTAGCCAATCTTTTGCTCAAGGTATGAACTCGCTTGAGGTGTGTCCTTGTAGAGGCTTCTTTCTTTAGGAGCTTTTGGTGGTTTAATTCGAATTCTTCCTTGTTGAGGTGTGGTTCGAAAATGAGAGCCAAAGTTTTTGGTGTGGTTTTCCTTGTGTTGTGGTTATACACCGTCACTTTAATAAAACCCCAAATCTTATAATTGGATTAAAACCCTTTTACTCGTATTATAGTTTTTGTTGTGCATTACTTCAACCCCCTAGCTTGGGATGCCATTTTATATGTGTTTTTACATAGTTTGTTTCTTCCGTCGCTCCGACATTGCTTGTGGGGCCATACCAATCCTTACAGTGGTATCAGAGCCCGGGTTATGCACCACAAAAACTGTGTGTTTTTTGTTTTCGATTTCATGTAGTATTTTAACCGGTTGCTTAAATTTATATGTTACGTTTGTTGATTTAATAATAGCTTGGGGTTTGTTATCATTTTTCTTAAAATCTTGGAGATTTTGTTTTTTTGAAACGATTGAAAATTCAGAGACACTAAAAGGGAAGGTTGACACCCAGGAGAGGATCATTGATATTGAACCCAGGCTACGAGAGTTCGTGCGCACCCAGCCGAAGGCTTTGTGCGCATAAGGGAGTGGGGATCAAGACGGGACTGACCATGGCCGATTCCACCCTTGGTGGTCTCGACCATGGTCGAGAAACTGTCTAGCAGCTGCTAGACAGTGTGTGCGCTGCTTGGCGGCACACGGCGCTTTACCGGACAGCGTACACGGGTGTGCGTATGCATATCACGTGCTTGTTGGTTGGACCATCTCGACATGGTGTGGTACACATGACCCGGGTCTTCAAGGACTCCTACCTTTGACCCATTTCTTGATTTTGGAATCAACTCCCACACGTTTTTGAGTTCTTTGAAAGTTTAAAATTTTTGAAATTAGAAAAACTCGATTTTTCCTCAAAACGTGTGAATCCCAAAGTTATGATTGTTTCAACTACGTGATGGGCTTATGATTAATGCTTTGCACGTCATCTTCATACGCTTGATGGTTGATTTTCTTAATGGATGGATTGTGGGTCGAGCCTTAGATTATTCAATTGGGTTGTAATTATTATTGGCCTCTATTATGATTTGGTCGTATATTTTATTTTTGCACTTTTCCATTATATTATAATTGAAGATGGAGACAAAGATGATGGACCATTATTGAAGATTACGTATGCCGTTGGAAGCTTATGTAATAGATATGGACTATTTTAATTTAGTACCCTAGATTGCCTTAGATTCACTGGTGGCTCGGGTGGATCGCTTAGGGACCCACAATCATCCATATTTGTTTACCGCTTTGTGGATGCCTTATATTATATTTTCGTTATATGCTACTTGAATTGCATGATCACATAATTAAAGATAATCTTAATCTTTACGAGATCTTGCATGTTGAAACCCCTCGATTGATTTGTTTCAAGTAAATCCAAGAAATATTAAGTTTATGTGGAAATTGAACGAGGTTCTATTGTCCAAGCCTTCCATCATAAGTGGTTGCATGTGAAATGCCATGAAGCTTGACCCGCCGTCCATGAGTCGTGGGGTGGCGTCAAGTGGATTAGGCTGTGACCACCGCTAAGCATAGACATACTCGTGGGATCGAGTTGTCTAGATGTCGTCCATGAGTCGTGGGGCACACTAGTCCAGTCGATTGACCATGAATATTTGATGGGCTTGACTTAACGTTTACTACCATATGGGCTCGTATTCTCGGGGTATATGGGAAAGACGAGGCAAAATATCTTGAGAACTATATGTTGATATAGAAGGCTGGTAAGGCTACCATACAGATTTATCATATGGGCTCATTTTCTCAGGGTATATGAAGAGTCGCTTATGGATCTCGAGCTCACTGGGGAGCGAATATCTATATAAAAGGGTTATGGAATTAGATAAAATAGTGGGAGACACGTATGATTAAAGACCAAATTATATGTGGACAAGATTACATATTGAATGCTTATTGTTTTGCCTCGCTATTTATTTTGTAGTTAACAAAATGGCCAAAAATCCACTTTCAACAATCCTAGATTCCAATAGACTTGTCGGTCCCAACTACGTCGATTGGTACAAAAACCTTAAGATTGTGCTTCAAAGTGAGCATAAGGATAGCATATTGGATGCACCTTTGCCTCGTGTCACTCGAACAAGCACTGATGATGAACGTGCCGCTTTTGATAAGTGGACCGATGATAATATCCAAGTGAGATGCACCATGATGGCTTCAATGACTAATGAGCTTCAAAATCAATTTGAGCACGTGACCATCTCTAAGGATATTATCAAGAGTCTCGAGGAGCTCTATGGCACTCGAACTAGGAGGGAGAGATTCGCAATCTCTAAAGAGCTATTCCGCGCTCGCCTGCACGAGGGATCGTCGGTCGATGATCATGTTTTAAGTATGATCGGTCTTATTAATAAGCTTTCCGATCTTGGCGTAAAAATTGAGACCGAGCTTTCTGTTAACCTCATACTTCAGTCCCTTTCGAAGTCGTTTGACTAGTTTTTCATCAACTACAACCAACTCGAGGCTTCATTACCCGAGTTGTTGAACATGTTGAAGAGTGCAGATGCCACCATCAAGAAAGATAAGCCGGTACTGCTAGTTGGTTCCTCATCCCGTTCCAAGAGCCATAAGGCCAACAAGGACAAGGGGAAGAAGAAGAACAACAAGAAAAAGCAGCTGAAAGGCGAAGGTGGTGTGAAAAACACTAAGGGTACCGATCAGGGTGCGTGCTTCAATTGTGGTAAAAAGGGACACTGGAAGCGTAACTGCACTGAAGCAATGAATGGTATGCCTTACGTTGAAGTTAGCTTATCAGTTCATGATGGTTCTTGGGTGTTGGACACTGGATGTGGAGTTCATCTTTGCAAGGATTTGCAGGTGATGGCAAGAAGCAAGCAGATAAGTAGAGGGGAGTTGACCATGCGATTTAGGAATGGAGCACGGGTTGCTGCCACGGCCATAGAAACTATCTACTTATCTTTTCCCAACAAAAAGTGAGTTATTTTGAACAGTGTATTTTACATTCCGCAATTAATTAGGAACATCATTTCTGTACCCTTGTTGGACAAGGAAGGCTATAGTTTTGTTATAAAAAATGGAGCTTGCTCCATGTTTTATGGTTCTTCTTTAATATTGGAATCAAAGTTATCTCATGCCTTATACACGGTTCTCCCCGATACTCCAATCTTATTATCTCAACATGGGGAACATACTAGTAAGAAAAAGTTGGATAATCAAAATGATACATGACTAGGCCATATCTCTAAGGATAGGATTCATAAGATGACAGAAAAGCATGACCTTCGAGAAATGCTAGTTATGCCAACTTGTGAATCTTGTTTAAAGGGTAAGATGACCAAGTCACCATTTGTCGGGCAAATGGAGCGAGATACTAGCCTTTTAGACTTAGTCCATACAGATGTATGTGGTCCGCTTAATGTAAGCACTAAAGAGAGCCATTGTTACTTCATAACCTTCACCGATGACTTTTTGAGGTATGGTTATGTGTATCTTATGAGATACAAGTCTGAAGCCTTTGAGAGGTTCAAAGAGTTCAGACATGAAGTAGAGAAGAAAACAAGACGAAGTATCTAAGCTCTTCGATCGGATCGAGGGGGAGAATACTTGTCCGTTGAATTCCTTGATTATCTAAAGGACAATGGGATTGTCTCTCAGTGGACTCCGCCCGGTACTCCCCTGCTCAATGGGGAAAGCGAGTGAAGGAATCAGACTTTGATGGACATGTTTTGATCCATGATGATTTTCACTAGACTTCCTCTTTTCTTCTAGGGCTATGTCCTAGAATCTGCGAAGCATCTATGAAATAGAGTGCCATCGAAGACTGTCTCCAAAGTGCCATATGAAATGTGGTTTGGTAAACCACCCACTTACAAACATCTAAGGGTACGGGGTTGCTCGGCTTATGTCAAACAACTAGTGGGAGATAAGTTGGACGCATCCTCCTTATGTAAATTTGTGGGATATCTAAAGAAATCCTATGGATATTATTTCTACAACCCTTCGGAACGTAAAGTGTTTGTTTCAAGGAAGGCTACCTTCTTAGAGAAGGAATTTCTATTGGATAAAAATGGCGAGGTTGCAGAACTTGAGGAAACTCAAGAATCACAAAAGGGTTCATCTGATACCACAAATGCACAATCAGAAGTAGTAGCAAGTACACAACGTCCTCGAAGATGCGAAAGGATCCCGAAACAACTTGAGAGGTATGGTTTTTTGCTAAACAGCAACGAGGATGATAATTCCACTGATCCAAGGAAATATGGGGAAGCGATGTTGGACGTGAATTTGGGAAAATGGTTAGATGCCATGCAATCCGAGATGGACTCCATGCACTTCAACAAGGTTTGGACCTTGGTGGATCCACCAGATGTTTCTAAACTCGTAGCTGCAAGTGGATCAATATGCGAAATCTTGGAGCTGATGGAGAGGTAGTCACCTATAAGGCACGTCTCGCGGCGAATGGTTACACTCAAAGGCAAAGAGTTGATTATGATGAAACCTATTCACCAGTGGCGATGGTCAAATCCATCTGGATACTTCTAGCCATAGCTGTATATTTAGATTATGAGATATGTCAGACGGATGTGAAGACTACTTTCCGCAATGGTGAAATACAGGAAGAGCTTTACATGGAGAAACCCGAGGGCTTCGCATCCATAGGAAGTGAGCACAAGGAGTGCAAACTTCAAAGATCCATTTAGGGACTTAAACAGGCTTCCTGAAGTTGGAACAAGTTTTGATGATACCGTACAAACATATGGTTTTGTTCAAAATGCTGATGTAGCTTATGTGTACAAGAATGCTAGTGGGAGCGCAATAACATTTTTTGTGCTTTACGTTGACGACATTCTATTATTTGGAAACAACATAGGAATGTTATAAGAAACTAAAGTGGTGGTCCCAAGTGGCATACGAAAGGGTCTAGAAGGGGGGGTTGAATAGACCTTGAAGTCTTTTTCCACTTCAAAAAATTTCGTATCACTTTAAAGGTTTGAACAATTTGGATAACTGAGTGCTTGGGTCAGACGCTTCAGAAAAGTTAGCTTAGACTTAGTGATTTTAGCAGTTTACCAAAGTAGGGCAACGCTTAGATCGCTTAATCAGGGTTAGCACAGCTGAAATGAGTTTTAGCGTTCTTTTAGTTAATTTAATCGCTTTGCACTTTAACTTGTCTCTTTCAAAGATAAATGATGTAATAATAATAATAAGACAAATAAGGTAAATGACACAAGATATATAAGGTTCACTGGATGGTGTAATCCCAACTATGTCCTTCTTCTCATTTTTCACTTGGAGGAATTTACTAGAATGATTTTCGAAGAGTCACACAGATCTTCTACACGATAGTAAAGGGTGAAAATGATCTTGGGCTCCTTGATCACACAGACTTCAGCACCAATGAAGATCATCTTCTTCAAGCTTCTCTCACTTAGAAATACTGCCTGAAAGGGTTCAACAACTTTTCTAACTCAGATGAAAGGTTGAGGTTTGTCACTAGGGTTTTGTTTGTTTTTGAAAAGATCAAACAACTTGGAATATCTCAGTTAGAATTTGAATTTCTTCTTTAAAAGATGTTTGAGATATTTGTGACTTTCTGGAATGTAGATAAAAAGCTTGAAAGATTTGGCTATGGAGTTTCTAAGCTTTTTCTCAGCAAGTTTTTCTTGTGTCTGTACGTAATTGTCTCTTGTAAAAATTGTATATATATTTTTTTAGGGTTTGCTGGGGTAAGGTATTTATAGGCAATTTCTTGGGATCTGTTCGTTGGACACATGTAGGAGCGTGCCTTTCACGGGGCATGTGAGTATACCTTTTCTCTGACATTCCTGAAAGTTCGCTGAAGCCGATTGGACGGGAGCAGCTGAAATTCTGACTTTTCTGACAGTCTGGTCAAAAGGTGGCTTGTCCACAAGTCACATTAGCTTATCATAATTAATGCTCTTATCAGGCATTTAAACCATTTTGAATTTAATTCCCGTTGGAAATAAATGCCCGTTGAATGATTGCATTTAAGTCCTTCATGACTTGAGGATTGATTTCAGGTGATTCTGACATAAGTCGCTTGAGGGATTTCGAGCGCTTGATCCATAAATCCTGAAATGAGATCTTTTAGCGTTTGATATATGCTAAGAAAAAAATCTTTATCTCCGGTTGACTTCAGACGTTGGTCTTCAAATTCTTCTCTAATAGACTCACCTAGAATTCTACTAGCGATTCAGTCACTAAGACTTAGTCTAAATTCTACAAAGATAAAAATTACAAGCCTATAATAAATTATAACTTTCAAACGCTTATACATCAATCTATGAAAAACGGAAACTTACATTGTATTTTTGGGGTCTAACATTAAATCCTATCTTGTCATCATCAAAACATCTAACATGAAATTTCCTAACAATTTCCCCATTTTTGATGATGTCAAGACTCTTATAACTCTTTTATAATTTAAGAGTTACTTAAAAGAAAAGTCCCAAAGGAATATAAGTTAGCGTTTGAAAAGTTAGTAAAGTTAGCTAAAGTTAGATTAGCTTCAACAAGATGTTTCAGCGTTAAAACATTCATTCATTGAAAGAATTTAAAGCATATATGTTTTACATTGAAGAAAAACCATAAATAAAAAGGATAAAACATAAAAGGAAACCAATCACTTTTTCTGTCGCTTCGCTCTTTCTTCGCCTTGTAGAACTTCTAACGCTATGTCCAACAAGAGACGATCAATATCGACCATTGTCGTATGTTGAACTTCATCATAATCATGCCTACGAAATCTGGCGCTTTCATTTTGCTCTAACAACCTTTCCGTCCAGTCCTATGGTGGAATACCAAGTTCACGAATTAATTCATGATAGATATCTCTTTGTCAATCATTTGACGGTCTCCAATTGATAGGTCGTTGTAGCGGTCCGGCATAGGCAGAAAATCCCATACTTTCTAAGAACTCGGGGTCCCATTCCGGAAGCGCGTACTTTCCGAGATAATACCTTGGCTTTCTTTTCTTGGATAACATTTTCTTAATGCTTACTAATTCTTCGAACAATGAACGCCACTGTTTATTATCTGTCTTGGAAATCGCTTTGGACTTTTCTTTATCTTCCCCCTTCTTAACATTATCAAGGGAGGTCTTGAGTTTAGCGACATCTCGGCGCAAGAGTCTAACTTCGACGAGAAGAGCAACTTGTTGAGCGACACTCTGAGCGGCGGCATCGGATGAAGCATGTCTTTTAGTATCGGCCAAGGTGCTCTGAGCTAAGTGACGGTTGAATTCAGATGAGAGCTTAGTGATAAGGGGTGATATGCTTTGCATGATAGCAATAGTGCTTTTATTTGCAGCGTTTCCAATGTCACGACTCCGCGTATCCAACACTATGCGGATATGTCTATCAGCAGCCTCAAAGATCTTGGAGCAGGAACCCTCAATGTTGGTAAGCGAGTTCTGGACTGCCTGTCTAAAGTCTCTGGATTCTGAATCGCTCTCAGAATCTGAATCGGAAGAAGGACGCTCTGGGGATGGGAGAAGTCCGTATGATTTTGAAACGGCAGCCTTACCTTTGG
Organism: Buddleja alternifolia; assembly: GCA_019426215.1. Taxonomy (NCBI): domain Eukaryota; kingdom Viridiplantae; phylum Streptophyta; class Magnoliopsida; order Lamiales; family Scrophulariaceae; genus Buddleja; species Buddleja alternifolia. The sequence goes on along the minus strand of CM033408.1, from coordinate 19,940,214 downwards.
GTTTATCTCTGATAAAAGGTTTTTCAGGCGCTTGAGCAATTTCAGCATGCACTTCTTCAATCGCTTGATCCATGATAGGATCTGCAATCGCTGGGGGCTCGACCACTGGGGTGCTAGAGGGATCTGGAAGTTGAGCATCATCCTAAGTAGGACCACTTTCTGCTTCTATAATTTGGATGGAGAGAGAAGGTTCTCTAACACCAATGACCCAGAGGGACCAAGGGCTTCCATCACATGCCTTGGACTAATCAGGCTAGATTGCGGGATAAAGAATATAACATCTTCGCGCTCTTCGGTACTTAGTGCAAGTTTCACACCTTCCGGTAAAGCAATCCCTGAAGTATAACAGTTGAAAAAGTCCAAAATCAAAGGCATGAGCGCTTGAACTGCTTCTTGGTCCACTGGACTAATTAGCGAGATTATCTTGGCCACTTGAATATTTGATTCACTAAAGAGCACGGGGTGAAGAGTATATCCTCGGAAATTGTAACACCCGGAAAAGTGATTGAAACTGATGTCCAGCGCTTGGGCATTTTCAAACACCGCTCTCATTGCTCTGTGGAACTCAGCGAACTCAGCCTGTTCATTTGAAACATCCACACAAATTTGACTCTGGCCTAGAAGAAGAGGTCATTTATTTGATGAATCTTCTTCATTTAGGTCAGGAAAGACTCGTTGAACAAACCCTGCACGAGGATGCAAAATGTAGTGTCCACCTTGGCTGTATAAGGCAAGTTGCTGACGAATGTAGCTTTCGATTGGTTGTCTATATCGTGGCAAAGCGCTAACATTCCCTGCAATAATCTGACGCTGTTGAAGCAAAAAGGTTGCATAACCTCGGCGTCTGTACTCTATACCAAATTCAAACAAAAATGGATATCTGATCAGTTCTTCAATGGTGTAAAAGTGAAGAACAAATTCTTCAGCCCGCCTGGCTATATTCATCATCCAACGTTTTCCAAGTTTGTCCGCTTTCTTTTGCTCTTTGTTAGCAGCAAGGTACTTCTCAAAACGTTCCGTCTCTTCATCATAGTCGTCAGCCCATAATCTGGCTAGATATTCACGAGCCTCATCTTCTATCCACGAGTTGACCGGATTTGGGCGCTCCGCAACAAGCGGTCCTTTACCTTTCCATAACTTAAGTGGATTAGGAGAGAAAGCGTTCTGGGGAGACTTGACAACAGAATGAGGGCCAAATAGCCTATCTTATTGAGATCTTCTTCATCTGGATCTTAGTTCCAATCACCCATGTGGGGGTTCTTGAAAACAATCTTGTTTTGGCGCTGAGGATAAAAGGACTCGTCCGAGTGACCGTTTGAATTGAAACGCTGAAGATCAAAGTCAGCTCTGTTGAAAACTGGACGACGAATATACTCAAAGCGTGATTGAAGACTCTCCAAGTTAAATAGTGCTAGATTGGCAATACGCTCGAAGATTTCAAACTTGAGAGAGTTGGACATATCGGGCCGATGGAGAGTTGTTTGAAATTGTATTTCCAACTCGGCAAGCGTTTGAGTGTCTCGTTCTCTGGCGGCATAATAAAATTCAACATCTGGAGTATATCCATGCGGGAAGAAATCGATGACACGAGGAGGAGGTCCCGTTGGCGTAGAAATAATGGCAATCGCTTCTGTTGGGATGGGGGCCACTTCTATCGACTGCTCAGCGTTTAAAGTAGCTTCACTGGCTGATGAGGTTTCAGCGTCAGGAAGGGCTAGAGATGCTTCCTTAGCGATATCCACAACAGTTGCCATATCCACATCTACTTCAACTGGAATCTCGGATGAAAGAGGGGCATCAGTGATTGGTGCCTCTGGAGGTACATCTTGAGTTGATACATGTAAGCGATTGAGAAAAGCAAGCAAAATTTCCACTAAGTAGAAAGTTAGAAAAGACTAAATCGCTTACCCTGAGGAATATCATCGACTATTTCAGTCGCTTGATCTGTTTCTTGGACAGATTCCTCAGGCTCTGGAACAACTTCTTCTGGATCTAAGTCGAGAAAAGAAGTTATAGGATCAGCACGAATGGGAATATCTAATTCTTCAAGGGTGTTGAGAACATATTGAATATCTGCTTCACATTGTGCTGAAAGAGTTTTTATCCTAGCGTTAGAGACTTAGAAACTAACGAGGAAAGGATATGCTAATTTGCTTAGAAAATACTTACCCTGAACACTAGAAAGCCTCTCAGATTGAGTAGCAGCTTGAGGATCTGAGCTGATTTCTGGAACAGCGTCAGAGGGCGGAACACTCACTAACTCTCTAAGTGCTGGTTTCGCTGAAGTGCTAGAGGAGGCTGCGAGAGTAGAAAGAGGAGTACGTCTTCGTGCAAGCGGTACTTCTTCTTCTACTACTTCCTCTTCCTCGGGAACGGAAAAGATAAACGCTGGAGGAGGCGATGGAGTAGAAAGAATCTTCTGCTTCTTTTTGGGCTCCAGCTTCTTCTTCTTGGGTTCAGGCTTCCCTTTCTTTGCTGGCTTGGATGGCTCAGCGACTTTGAGAGCTATCTTTCTCTTAGGTCGCTTGACCACCACTTCTTCTTCGGATGAAGAGGAAGACGCTTGATCTTCATCATCACTATGAACAACTCCTAAAGCACGAAGTCGCTCACGCTCTTCTTTTGGAACAGCTGCACCACCTATCTTCCTTGGCTTTTGCAGCTCACAGATCATTTTCTTTCCGTAGAATTTTGTTGCTGGAATCTTCTTGCCAGAAGAGTTTGTATAACCGCAAACGCTAAGAATACGACTTAGCACAACCCATAAGGCTTGGGATTCACCGACTTGGCCATCGCTGCCTTGAAGAGATTAAAAACATAGAGAGACCAATTTACCTTTAATTTGGTCAGAATGGCCACCATCATCTTGTACTGTATGTTTGTAACTTTATCGAATGTCCCTTTTCTGCATTCGATCATCTTTGAGCATATATCCGCGAGAATAACATATTCTCCCTTCATGTCGTTCTTCTTGAAGTTCGGCTCGTATGCAGTAACAACATCTTCTTTCTTGACCAATTCCCAAACTTTTGTAGCATCTCCGAGATTGACGTGTTCCACCTCAGAGCCATCATTGGGTAGAACCAACAATGAAGAAATCAAGGAAGGGGTAAGAAGAAAAGTCTCTTTAGCGAAGGGGAAGACGCAGGATATGGAATTTCCGTCTTCAGAAATCTGGGCATTGTTGAAAAAGTGGAGAGATTCATCTTCAAAATAGTTGAAAATAGTAGTGATCATATCTCTCAAACCAGATTCTTGAATGAGTGGAAGAATCGTTCGAAGAGGAAAGTTCTGGTTATCAAACAGATAGTCCCATTTAACCAGAAATTCGGCGTTAACAGTGACTGGTTTTTCAGCACGGGAAGTTTTTTCGGTAGCAGACTTGGATGATTTGGAAGATTTTGAAACTTTGGGTGCCATTGCTGAAAGTTTGAAAGCTTTTTGAGGGAGAGAAGTATTTGCCTTGAGAAAGATGAAGATTTTTACAGTAGAGAGAATTTGTGAGAGTAAAATCTGATTGTAAAGACCTTGAAGAGTTTAAATAGAGGCAAAAATTAACTTTTCAATGGCTAGGATGTTGACATATGGACAGTCAAAGAGTTTGAAATTTGAAAGGAGTCAAATCTGATACGTTTTAGGAAAATACGGATGCAAAAAGTGCGGTAAAATAGTTTATCAGTTACCAAAAAGAGCGAAATTTTGGGATCCGCAGTTACCAAATTAATTGAAAAACGTTTGAAAAGATTTGAAATTTTCAGCATGAAATACACGCGCGTGATAGTACATTGACACGTAATCAGACTCGTGCAGACCTGAACTGTCTCGGTTTTAGATAAATGTCAATAATCGTCAGTTTGATTTGGTAGACACGTGTGGGTAGTTATCAAATCTAATCTTTTATACTTATCCACATGCTATCCTTCTATCGATGAAAACTATGTATGATTTTAAAATAAGTTTCTTAGCGTTATCGTGGGAATTTCTTTAACGCTTAAGACTTTTGGAGAACAAAATTTAATTTTGTAAAGTTTGTGATAAAGTCAATCGCTTGAATTTATAAATGACAATTTTATTTAGAGATTGACTTCGTCATGCATAAAGATAAGCGCTAGTGATTAATGCATATAATTTTTTTAAATCATTTTTTATCACAGTCGCTTATAAATTGTTATAAGTACAATTTTAAAGTTCCCCCTAAAATTGATGACTTATTTCAGATTTTGTCAAAAGGCTTTAGACATAAACATAAGGTGGATTTCCCATAAATTATATGCCTATTTAAATATGATGCTTTATGATTTAAGCGTTTAAATCAATCATACCTAATTCACTTCTCAAAGTGAGAAAGCGTTGTTCGTTGAGCGCTTTGGTGAAGATATCTGCCAATTGTTTGTCAGTTCTAATGAAGTGCATGGAGATATCTTTCTTTTGAACATGGTCACGCAAGAAATGGTATCTAATGTCAATGTGTTTTGTTCTAGAATGAAGGACATGATTTTGGGTTATAGCTAAAGCACTTTGGTTATCACAATGGATTGGGGTAGGACCTAGGATAATTCCATAGTCTCTAAGTTGTTGCCTCATCCAAAGAATTTGCGCACAACAGCTCCCAGCGGCTACATATTCTGCCTCAGCGGTAGAAGTCGCTATGGATTGTTGTTTCGTACTATACCACGAAACTAGTCTATCACCTAGAAATTGACATGTACCACTAGTACTTTTCCTATCTATTTTGCATCCTGCAAAATCTGCGTCTGAATAACCAATTAGTTCAAAAGGAGAGTCCTGTGGATACCATAAGCCCACATTTTGTGTGCCTTTTAGGTATTTAAGGATTCTCTTGGCAGCATTTAAGTGTGATTCTCTAAGATCAACTTGAAAGCGTGCACACATGCATACTGAAAACATAATATCCGGTCTACTAGTGGTAAGATAAAGAAGTGATCCAATGATACCTCTATAGTTAGTGATATCAATTTTCTTCCCAATTTTATCTTTATCTAACTTAAGCGTTTGGCTCATTGGAATTTTTGAAGATGATGTATTTTCCATACCAAATTTCTTAATCATATCTTTTGTATATTTAACTTGGTTTATAAATATTCCATTAGGAAGTTGTTTAACTTGTAATCCTAAGAAGAAAGTTAGTTCACCCATCATGCTCATTTCAAATTGATCTTGCATCATTTTTGAAAATTTCTCACACAATCGCTTATTTGTAGAACAAAATATAATATCATCAACATAAATTTGGACTAAGAGAATATCTTCATTATGGGTAAATTTAAATAACGTTGTGTCAACGCTGCCTTTTGAAAAGCCTTTACCTATAAGGAAGATAGAGAGAGTGTCATACCATGCTCTTGATGCTTGTTTAAGGCCATAGAGTGCCTTATCCAGTTTATATACCAAACTTTTGCCATGGTTGTTGATGAATCCTGGAGGTTGCTCCACATAGACTTATTCTTGGAGTTTACCATTCAAGAATGCACTGGGGTGTATGTCTCATCAAAATCAATACCCTCTTCTTGAAAATAACCCTGAGCGACTAGTCTAGCTTTGTTTCTTATAACAATGCCATCTTCGTCCATCTTGTTCCTAAAAACCCATCTAGTCCCAATAACTCCTTGATGAGTTGGCCTTGGTACTTGCGTCCAAACCTTGCTTCTCTCAAATTGGTTAAGCTCTTCTTGCATCGCTTCAACCCAACTTGAATCACTGAGCGCTTCCTCCACTTTCTTTGGTTCCATTTGAGATAAGAAACTTGCAAACATGGCCTCATTAATTGTAGCTGACCTAGTTCTAACAGGTGCTTCCATATCTCCAATTACTAGCTCTGGTGGATGGTCTCTAAGCCATTTACGGTCTGGTTGGAAAGGGTTGAGAGACTCTTGGTCATCAATCGCTTGATCCCTATTTGTCTCTGGCGCAGTCGCTTCATCATTCACAGTTCCAATTTGCTCTTGATGATTATTCTCTTCATGATCATCAGCGATTCTGACTTTATCATCATTTGTAACCTCACGAGTAACCTTAGGAATAGGCACAAAGATCTCATGATCAGCGTCATCATCACTATCATCATTCAGATTAATTTGTGACGCTTGTTGGGCAAGATCTTCAATTCCTACATCATCAGGATTAACCTTACTCGGTTCTTGGTTAGCATCATCAAACACAACATGAATGGATTCTTCAACCTTCAATTTGATCTTATTTAGGATGCGAAAACTCTTTCCATTCTTGGCATAGCCTAAAAAGATTCCCTCATTCGCTTTAGGATGAAAAGTCTTTAGGCTGTGGGATCCATTATTATGAATGAAACATTTTGAACTAAATACATGAAAATATGAAATGTTTGGCTTACGTCCCTTCCACAACTCATATGGAGTCTTCTCATGTTGCTTGTTGATCATACACCGATTCTGAGTGTAGCAAGCTGTGTTGATGGCTTCGGCCCAAAACCTTTGAGGCAGCTTAGACTCTGCAAGCATTGTCCTAGTGGCTTCTCAACAAATTGGTTAGTAAATTCAGTTCCTCTATCGCTTCTAATTCTCGTCACTTTTAGATCTTTTGAATTTTGCAATTGACGAATTAGCGCTGTGAGCTTGACACTAGTTTCATCTTTGGTCGCTAGAAATTCTACCCATGTATAGCGAGAGAAATCATCAACGATTACTAGAGAGTATTTTTTTACCACTAACACTCATGATTTGAATAGGACCAAACAAATCTAAATGCAATAGTTTAAGAGTTCTAGAAGTAAATAGACATGGTTTCTTCTTAAAAGATGATTTAACTTGTTTACCCATTTGACATGCATCACATAAGCGATTCTTTTGAAAGGAACCCTTAGGTAATCCCTCTACAAGATTTAGTGATATTAATTGAGAGATTGCCTTAAAGTTGAGGTGATTCATTTTTCTATGCCATAACCAACCCAATTCATTTTGACTTTTAGCAACAAAGCATGTGGGGTTGTTATCAAATGTAGAATCCCAATCCACTAAATACACATTATTTGTTCTTTTTCCTCTTAATTTAGTAGACTTAGTCTTAGCGTCGTTGACATAGCAGAAGTCGCTTGAAAATTTAACATCAAAGCTTTTATCACAAAATTGACTAATGCTCAACAAATTATGCTTAAGACCCTCAACATAATATACATCACTGATCATGATGTTCCCCCTATGCATGATACCTATACCTTTGGTTTTACCTTTGGAGTTATCATCGAATATAACTTGAGGACCGTTGGTTGTACGATAGTTGATCAAGAGATCCTTTGAGCCAGTCATGTGCCTTGACGACCCACTATCGATGTACCAAACTGAAGTATCGGTGTTGGCTCTAGGTACCTGCATTTAAAGGGCAATTCTAATTCTTCTTAGGTACCCATGTTGTTTTGGGTCCTTCAACGTTAGTAGCTTTGGTTTGAATTAAAACTTTCGGAACCCATATTTGCTTTGTCTTCATTACGGGAAGATTGGCCTTCTTGGGTTTCGGTTTGTGTTGTGTGTGCTTTTTGGGTGTATAGTAATATCCTCGATTAAAATAGTAATCATAATCGTAATCATAGTCATAATCATAATTATCATAGTATCGATAATATGATCTTGACTGTCTTGGATATTGACGCTGGTATTTCCTTGGCGCTAGCTTGGGTTGCACTTTTGGTGCTGAACGCTTAGCGCTTGATTCACAGTGTTCAGGCTTACCTTTAGCATTTTGAGCGTTTGGATGAACCCCTTTTTTGTGAATCATTTTCTTTAGCCTTACCCTTGCCTGAGTCAGCTTTGGCTTTCTCATTGGGCCTCGTACCGTTGTCGCTAGATTCATTTAGCGTTTGACTTTGTGAACCTTTCTCAACAAAGAGAACACTCTTTTCTTTGTTGTTTGCCGTAACATTAGATTTATTTGGTTGTTTACCGAATTTATTGTATCCTAAACCGGTCTTTTCACCATATAATCTAGTTACCTCAGTCACATTATCCAACTTTCTAGAAGCTTTTGATAATGATGAGATGAACTGCTCTGATTTGGCAAGTCTAGCGATCAAATCAGCTTCTCTCTTGACTATTATATCAATATGGCTTTTCAATTGAATAATCTCACTCTCAAGTGATTGGTTCTTCTCAATGCATTGTTGTTGAACTTTCAACTCTGCTTTGAGCATTACTTTATCTCTTGTGAGTGATGAGATAATAGCGAGATCATTTTGATATATTTTGGCGGCCTCTTGACAATCTTTATAATATTCATTAACTTTGTCAAGTAATTCATCATAAGAAAGAGGATGAGATAATTCATTGGTTACCTTTGGTAGCGATTTGTCAGACGCTTCATCTTCTCTTACCATGAGACAGATCAATGCTGAGTCGCTTGTAGGCTCATCATCACTGCTTTCATCTGATGATTGCAAGTCCTCTTCAGGTGCGGGAAATGGTTCAGATTCCGTTAGCAAACCTTGTTGGCGAAGGTTGCTCCTGAATTGGTTTCTATCTACATAGTCTTGCCTTGTGGGCTTAGACCCATTTGGATAAGGGCAATTTACCTGGTAGTGCCCTGGTTTCCTGCAATTATAACACAAATTAGTTTTCATTTTTTGTTCAGTGGATAATCGCTTTGATCCAACTGGCGCTGAGAGATTCTGTGTAGGTGATGGAGGCGCTTGATATGGAACTGGCGCTACTAGTTAAGGTGCTGAGTACACTGGCGCTTGATACTGAGGCGCTGGTGCTGGGGGAGGAGTTTGAAATGAATTTTGTCCAATAGGATTTCTCTTTTCATATCTTAGAAATTTCTTGAATTTCTTGACTAATAAGGCCATTTCCTTTTCTTCATTTGATTCCACTGGTTTAACCTAACTAACCGCTTTACCCTTATTTTTGGTGGTAGCGATTAAAGCTCCTGATTCAGTCGCTGAAGTTGTTGTGTCGCTGACTTCCCCTAACTCGAATTCGAATGCCTTTAACTCTGAAAACACATGTTCTGGAGTAAGAGTCTCCAAAGTTTGTGATTCTCTCATAGCAACTGTCTTGATCAAGTATTTACTTGGAAGACTTCTGAAAATCTTATTGACCATTTCCTTGTTGGTCAATTCTTTATCTAATGACGCTAACTCGGTAATGAGCAAGGTGAATCTTGCGTCCAATTGTTTTAGCATCTCACTGGGCTGCATTTTAAAATGCTCGAATCTTTGCATAGCTATGGAGAGCTTGTTCTCCTTCATTTGTGCTGAACCTTCGCACACAATGGCCAACTTATTCCATATTTCTTTGGAGGTTTTACATTGCTTGATCTTGTTGAACAATGCATCGTTATCTCCTAACGCTGAGTAAAGTGCACTTCGTCCAACATTATCCAGATTAGCTCTTTTTCTATCCTCTGGCGTCCATTCTATCTTAGGTTGCTCGACATAACCATCTGGAGTAGCCTCGGTCGCTCCAGGGGCTCGAGTTACAACTTTCATAATCTGAATGGGGCCATCTGTAATCACATCACACATTTCATTATCGCACGAACATAAATATGCGAATGCTCTAAGTTTCCAAGAATCATAGTTTGATTCTACCAACTTAGGCATTTTGTTAAAAGCCATAATGAAATGTTTTAAAGAGAGATTTTAAAAGCGATTAAAATTTTATTATATTTTAAAAAAAATGGATCTGAACAAGCAGTTACGCTCGGAAACGCTTAGGTTTCTACTTCGACCGCTCTGATACCACTTGGTGGTCCCAAGTGGCATACGAAAGCGTCTAGAATGGGGGAGGGGTTGAATACACCCTGAAGTCTTTTTCGACTTCAAAAAATTTCGTATCACTTTAAAGGTTTGAACGCTTTGGATAACTGAGCGCTTGGGTCAGACGCTTCAGAAAAGTTAACTTAGACTTAGTGATTTTAGCAGTTTACCAAAGTAGGGCAACGCTTAGATCGCTTAATCAGGGTTAGCACAGCGAAAATGAGATTTAGCGTTCTTTTAATTAATTTAATCGCTTTGCACTTTAACTTGTCTCTTTCAAAGATAAATGATGTAATAATAATAATAAGACAAATAAGGTAAATGACACAAGATATATAAGGTTCACTGGGTGGTGTAATCCCAGATACGTCCTTCTTCTCCTTTTTCACTTGGAGGAATTTACTAGAATGATTTTCGAAGAGTCACACAGAATCTTCTACACGATAGTAAAGGGTGAAAATGATCTTAGGCTCCTTGATCACACAGACTTCAGCACCAATGAAGATCGTCTTCTTCAAGCTTCTCTCACTCAGAAATACTGCCTGAAAGAGTTCAACAACTTTTCTCACTCAGATGAAAGGTTGAGGTTTGTCACTAGGGTTTTGTTTGTTTTTGAAAAGATCAAACAACTTGGAATATCTCAGTTGCAATTTGAATTTCTTCTTTGGAAGATGTTTGAGATATTTGTGACTGTTTGGAATGTAGATAAAAAGTTTGAAAGATTTGGCTATGGAGTTTCTAAGCTTTTTCTCAGCAAGTTTTTCTTGTGTCTGTATGTAATTGTCTCTTGTAAAAATTGTATATATATTTTTTTAAGGTTTGCTGGGGTAAGGTATTTATAGGCAATTTCTTGGGATCTGTCCGTTGGACACATGTAGGAGCGTCCTTTTCAAGGGGTTCGTGAGTATACCTTTTCTCTGACATTCCTGAAAGTTCGCTGAAGCCGATTGGACGGGAGCAGCTGAAATTCTGAATTTTCTGACAATCTGGTCAAAAGGTGGCTTGTCCACAAGTCACATTAGCTTATCACAATTAATGCTCTTATCAGGCATTTAAAGCATTTTGAATTTAATTCCCGTTGGAAATAAATGCCCGTTGAATGATTGCATTTAAGTCCTTCATGACTTGAGGATTTATTTCAGGTGATTCTGACATAAGTCGCTTGAGGGATTTCGAGCGCTTGATCCATAAATCCTGAAATGAGATCTTTTAGCGTTTGACAGACGCTAAGAAGAAAATCTTTATCTCCGGTTGACTTCAGACGCTGGTCTTCAACTTCTTCTCTAATAGACTCACCTAGAATTCTACTAGCGATTCAGTCACTAAGACTTAGTCTAAATTCTACAAAGATAAAAATTACAAGCCTATAATAAATTACAACTTTCAAACGCTTATACATCAATCTATGAAAAACGGTAACTTACATTGTATTTTTGGGGTCTAACATTAGATCCTATCTTGTCATCATCAAAGCATCTAACATGAAATTTCCTAACATAAAGCGTGGTTATCCACACAATTCTCCATGAAGGATTTGGAAGAGGCATCCAACGTTCTTGGGATGAAGATTCATTGAGATAGATCGAGTAGAATGTTGGGACTCTCCCAATCTGCGGACATAGATAAATTTTTGAAGAGGTTCAAAGTGGATCAGTCCAAGAGAAGACTGGTGCCCATGAGACATGGTATTTCTCTTTCCAAGTCTATGTCCACTCCAACACCGGAGGAAAAGAAAAGGATACCTCACATACCATATGCCTCCGCTATAGGGGAGCATTATGTATGCTATGCTATGCTATGTACACGGCCTGATGTGGCTTATGCACTTAGTGCGACAAGCCGATATCAAGCCAATCCAGGCGAAGAGCACTGGAAAGCCGTAAAGGCAGTCCTTAAGTACTTGAGAAGAACTAAGGATGCCTTCCTAGTCTACGGTGGAGGAGAATTGAAATTGGAAGGCTATACAGATTCTAGCTTCAAATCTAATATGGATGATTTCAAATCTATCTTGGGATTTATCTTTGTACTCAATGGTGGAGCGGTCAGCTGGAAGTGTTCCAAATAGGAAACTGTTGCTTACTCCACCATTGAGGCTGAGTACATTGTAACCTGGGCGGCTGCAAAAGAAGCTATTTGGATAAGGAACTTCATCCAAAAGTGGGGTGTTGTTCCATATATTGTTGATCCCGTACAATTGTACTGTGATAACAATGGGGCTATTGCACAGTCAAAAGAGCCAAGGTCTCATTAGAGATCCAAGGACATATAAAGGTGATACCATCTGATCAGAGAGATCGTTTGTAGAGGCGACGTTCAAGTGGAACGTGTGGACTCGGCAAATAACATAGCAGACCCCTTTACCAAACCCTTGGGCCAAAGAGTATTGGAGGGACATCTTGAGAAGATGGGCCTAAATGCATGGGCAATTGGCTCTAGGGCAAGTGGGAGATTGAAAGAGTTAGGTGCCCAAAGCGCCATGTGTAGGGCGTATAGCCGACTCTTTAAACAGTCTTATATTGTATCTTGTCAAGTTATTTAATAAAAGGCATATTTTTCTTTATCTTATCATTCTATGCAATTAGATAAATCCCCTTAGGTCATTCTTAGGCTATGAGATGTGTTTGGTATGGGGGATGCCAATCATGGAATACGTCTCTAAAGTTGAGATCTTAAAGATGTTCCAAGTCATAGAATCATTGAGATGGGGATATCAATGACTCGTAAAGACTTGCACGTATAATACACATTCTTGGAGAGTGTATCCTATTCCATGGATGCTGATATGGTGTACATCAATGCATGTAAGTGGGTTCTCGTAGGGATCGAGTAAACTGAACAACCCCGCCGAGATTCCATATTGGAGTCAATGTTGAATTTGGAATCTCCTCGGTTACGTAGGCATAAGATTGGTCCTCATGACTTTAGGCACCATTGGTCATCTCGTGCATCGGCCACTTTACTTAGATTTGTCACACGATTCCAGGCGAGTCATAAAGTAGGACATATTCGGTCCAATTTGGTTATGTACGTAGGCGCGTGAGTGCCACGAGAGAATCCGTCACTGATCATTAGCATCGGCGCATATCCTATGTACTTCATTGTGTATTGACCATGAGAACCTCCGGCCGGAGTCGTGTCAATAAGAAGGCGATGTGTTTCCTCGCGTGATTGATAAATTGGTCAATGTCATTTAGATTGATATGCATAGAATCGAGTTACTGGGATTTTGACTGACATCCAAGTCCTACATTCGATCGGGATATTTGATGGAAGGACTTTACTTATGCGAAAATCGTAATGCAGAAAGGTCACCTAATTTTAGTTCATGGTTAGGTCTTCTTGGCACGTGGCTAGCACTAAACTTGATTTGTAAGAACCATGAATTAATCGGTACTTAATTCTTGGTAGGATTAAAATACTTGGAGTAATTAAATCTAGCAATGAAAACTGCAAAGGCACAACAGGGTTGTGTTCCTACTACTAGTACATGAATGAACCTACAATGGGGTTACACACTTACTCAAGAAAGTTCAATTGCTATATGAATATTAATCCGATTTAGGATTAAAGTAAAATTGATTAATGAGATTAATTGATTAAGTGGAAGACATTTTAATTAGTAGGCTTGGGAAAATAATTGTTCTATTAATTATTCTTGAAGATTAATCATTAACGGAAATTATTATTATTATTATACGGGAATTGATTTAAGCTACTAATTTTAATATTAATTAATCATGAGGATTATTTAATTAACAAGTCTTGGAAGACTTGGGAGCCATTTTAATTAAGTTGGACTTAATTAAATGAAGTCACAAGATTCAAATTCAAAGCTAGTCAAAGTTGATAGTGTTGGTTTTGGAAAGAAGAAGAAAATGGAAACTACTTTTCTTACACATGGGGTGGTAGATAGGAGTTTCCAAAATGAGGAGAAGAAAGTCTTCTCCTCTCTCTATCTCTTTATTGCCAAATTTGAGGCTTAAATTAGAGTGGTTTTCTTTCTCTTCTTTCATTCTTGATGAAAACTTAAAGGAAAGAAAGCTTTGAGCTTAGTACTTCCTCTTTAGAGTTTTCTTCTAGCTTCTCTTGTGCTTCTTGAAGACTTTCTTCCATAGAACTCCTTCTTGAAGATTAGTTATAGAAGATTATCTTCCATAGATATTTCTTCTAGGAACTCTTCTTGTCTTCCACCTTTCACTACATAGACTCCATTTCCTTAAAGCATATATCTAGCCAATCTTTTGCTCAAGGTATGAACTTGCTTGAGGTGTGTCCTTGTAGAGGTTTCTTTCTTTAGGAGCTTTTGGTGGTTTGATTCAAATATCTCCATGTTGAGGTGAGGTTCAAAAATGATAGCCAAAGTTTTTTGTGTGGTTTTCCTTGTGTTGTGGTTATACACCCTCACTTTAATAAAACCCCAAATCTTGTAATCGGTTGAAAACCCCTTTACTCGTATTTTAGTTTTTGTTGTGCATTATTTTGACCCCTAGCTTGGGATGCCATTTTATATGTGTTTTCACATAGTTTGTTTCTTCCGTTGCGCCGGCATCGCTTGTGGGGACATATCGATCTTTACATTCTTACTTTTCCTATTGTAAATACTGTGTGAATATAAACTCTTCGTTTCCTTATCCTGGTCAAGTGAGAGTCATGGTTTCTAGTCAAACTCACTGACTTGACACTATGCTATATTTATAATAAGTTCAGATCAGTGAATGCTTTGGCCAAAGACTTTTAAGATCTAACTTACTTATAAATGCATAGGATAATTCCTTGTTCACCTTTGAGAGAACGAATCCCATCTTGGATATCAGTTAAGATTAGTACTTGCCCATTAGGTTGCAGTTCAAAGGTTGACCCCACCAACGGGTGAAGTGGGTCTAACTACTCTGATGAAGAACCTAATGTCAAAAGTATATCTTCAATTTGATTCCTCAAGTCTGAAGTTCAGACACACCTATTACAATTTAATCAATTCTGTCATTGACTATCAAAGAATGAAAACTAATGTTACAGAATCGATGCGAGTCATGTCTGAGTGCCACCATCTCCATCAGTGCACCTATGATGTGAGTTCACCTTTCTCGCCAAAACTCATATCATACAAGTCTTCATGATTTCCAATGCTCAATTGAAAATCATTAACTTGCAAACTATTTTAGTACACAAGTATCAAACTTCTCGAGTGCCTTTGAGAGTTAACTTTTGTGTTCATGTACTTATTAATGATTACAATATATAAATGTCAATATAATAGTAAACAACTAATAGCCTTTTATTGATCGAATTCGAAACAATTACAAATTAATAATATCCTATCATTTACTAATCCGCGAGTGGCATTTGAGGACATTAACCTAACAAGATGGATAGATATCTCGAGTGCGGTGAGCTTGGCAACTGGAAGAGGAACTGTCCTCAATTAGGCAAAGGCGCAAAAGGTATGGAACTCTTCTATTAGGAAATTTCATGTTAGATGTTTTTATGATGACAAGAATACGATTTTATGTTCGACCCCAATAGAATGTAAGTTTATGCTTTCATAGAACATTTGTATAAACGTTTGAAAGTATATTATTTTGTTAGGCTTGTAATTTTATCTTTGTATATTTTAGACTAAGTATTGGATACCGAATCGCTGATAGAATTGTAGGTGAGTCCATCAAAGATGAAGTTGAAGATCAGCGTCTGAAGTCAAGTTAAGATGAAGATTTGTCTTAAGCGTCTATCAAATGCTAAAGGACTGTTTCATGATTATTGAATCAAGCGATCAAGGATCAAATTTGCGTGAAATAAATTCTCAAGTCATGAAGGACTTAAATGCAATTATCAACGGACATTTATTTCCAACGAAAAATAAATTCAAACGCATTAAATGTCTGATAAGTACATTAAGTGTGATAAGCTATTATGACTTGTGGATAAGCCACTTTTTGACTAGACTGTCAGGATTCAAAGTTCAAAGTTTGGTCTTGTACAATCGGAAACAACAGAAATTAACGAATGTCAGAAATGGGACTGTTTAACTCACTGCATTAGAGGCACGCGCCTGCATGTGTCCAACGGACAAATCCCAAGAAATCTCTATAAATAGTATCCTCCTGCAAACCCTAAACACACACGTACATGCACAAGAAAAGGTCAAAAACTTTGCTGAAAAATATTTGAGTGAAAAACTTGTAAACTCCATAGCCAAAAATCTTTCAAGCTTTTCATTCACATTCCAAAGACAATCAAAAACACCTCAAACATCTTCATAGAAGAACCCTACACTCCTATTGAGATATCCCAAGTTGTTTGAACTTTCTAAAATCGAACAAACCTGTGATAAAAAGCCTCAACCTCTTTCATCTGAGTGAGAAAGTTGTTGATTCACAAGCAGTATTTCTATGTGAGAGAAGCTTTTCATTGGAGCTGAAATCTGTGTGATCAAGGAGCTCATGATCGTCTTCCCTTTCATCTGTTTTGTAGAAGCCTCTATGTGATCCTTCGATAATCAATTTAGTGGAATTCCTCTGAGTGTAAAGGAGAAGAAGAACGTAGCTGAGATTACATTACCCAGTGAACCTTACATATCTTGTGTCATTTACTGCTTTACTTTACATTTTTCATATTATATCTTTGAAAATCCATTAAAATGGTTAAGCGACTATTTGGTTAAAGGGAACCTTAAGCTTTAAAATCATTTTCGTTGTGCTAACCCTGATTAAGCGATTGAGACACTACCCTACTTTGGTAATTGTTGAAATCACTAAGTCTAAGTTATCTTACTCTTAAGCGCCAGACCTAGCACTGAGCTGATATGAATTTTAAAAGTCGAAAAAGGTTTCAGGGTCTATTCAACCCCCCCTCCTTCTAAACCCTTTCGTATGCCACTTGGAACCATCAAGTGGTATCAGAGCGGTTGAAGTAGAAACTTAAGTGTTTCCAAGCGTAACTGCTTATTTAGATGCATTTTTCTAAACTTAGACGCTTTATTTTTTAAAAATCTCATATCATGGCTTTATGCCAAAGTTGATTGAGTCAAACTATGACTCATGGAAACTTAGAGCATTCGCTTATCTATGTTCATGTGATAATGAGATGTGTGATGTAATTACAGATGACCCCATTCAAATCGTGAAAGTCATAACTTGAGCCCTTAGAGCGACTCCAGATGGTTACGTCGAGAAGCCAAAGTTGGAATGGACGCCAGAAGATCGAAAAAGAGCTAACTTAGATAATGTTGGACGAACCGCTCTTTACTCAACGTTAATGACAATGATGGATTGTTCAACAAAATCAAGCTATGTAAGACTTCAAAAGAAATATGGGATAAATTGGCTACTGTGTGGGAAGGATCATCAAAGATGATGGAGAACAAACTCTCAATAGCCATGCAAAGATTTGAGCACTTTAAGATGCAGCCCAACGAGATGCTAGATCAATTGGATATGAGGTTCAGATCGCTTATTACAGAGTTAGCGTCACTGGATAAAGAGTTGACCAACAAGGAAATGGTCAATAGATATTTAGAAGTCTTCCAAGCAAGTACTTGATAAAGACTGTAGCCATGAGAGAATCACAAATGTTGGAGATCTTAACTCCCGAGCATGTGTTTTCGAAGCTAAGGGCTTTTGAGTCGAATTGGGTGAAGTCAGTGACTAAATCCGGAGCTTTAATCGCTACCACCAAAAATAAGGGGAAATGGTAAGTGAGGTGAAAGCGACAAAATAAAACGAGGAAAAGGAAATGGTTTTATTGGTTAAGAAATTCAAGAAATTTCTAAGATACGAAAAGAGAAATCCTATTAGACAGACCTCATTTCAAACCCCTTCCCCTGCACCAGCGCCTCAATATCAAGCGCCAGTGTATTCTGCCCCTCAGCCTCAAGCGCCTCCGTCCCCAAATCAGAATCTCTCTACGCCAGTAGTTTCCAAAAGGTTAACAACTGAAGAGAAAATGAAAACTAACCTTTGTATAATTGCAGGAAACCAGGGCACTACCAGGTAAATTGCCCTTATCCAAATGTATCTAAGCCACCAAGGCAAGATCATGCGGATAGAAACCAATTCAGGAGCAACCTTCGCCAACAAGGTTTGCTAGCAGAATCTGAACTATTCTCTGCACCTGAAGAGGACTTGGAATCTTCAGATAAAAGCAGCGATGATGAGCCATCAAGCGACTCAGCGCTAATTTATCTCATGGCGAGAGATGAAGAAGCGTCTGATGACTCGCTATCTAAGGTAACCACTGAATTATCTCATCCTCTTTCTTATGATGAATTACTTGACAAAGTAAATGAACATTATAAAAATTGTCAGATGCCGCCAAATTATATCAAAATCACTCTGATATCATTTCAGCGCTAAAAGGTGATAACGTGATGCTCAAAGCAGAGTTGCAAGTTCAACAACAATGCATTGAGAAGAACCAATCACTTGAGAGTTAAATTATTCAATTAAAAAGTGATCTTGATATAATAGTCAAGAGAGAAGCTGAATTGATCGCTAAACTTGCCAAATCAGAGCAACTTATCTCACCATTATCAAAAGCGTCAAGAAAGCTAGACAATGTGACTAAAGTAACCAGACTTTTTGGTGAAAAGACTGGTTTAGGTTGTGACAAATATGGTCATAAATCAAAAGCGTCTAAGGTTACGACAACCAACAAAGGAAGATGTGTAGCCTATGTTGAGAAGAGTTTAAATAGTCAAACGATGAATGAACCCAAAGACAATGGTAAGAGGCTAAATGAGAAGGTTAAAGCCAACTCAGGCGACAAGGAGAAGATGAAAGTGAGTGATTCACAAAAGCGGGTTTATCCAAACGCTCAAAAAGTTAAGGAGAAACCTTCTACAAGTGAATCAAATGCTAAGCGTCAATCGCCAAAAGCGATTCTAAGCCAGTACCGTGAAAATACCAGCATCAATATCCTCAGAGATCTAGTCATATTATCGATACTATGATGATTATGATTTTGATTATGACTATGATTACTATTATAATCGAGGATATTACTATACACTTAAGAAGCACGCACAACACAAACCGAAACCCAAAAAGGCCAGTCCTCCCGTAATGAAGACCAGGCAAATATGAGTTTCGAAAGTTTTAATTCAGATTAAAGCTACTAACGTTGAAGGACCCAAGACAAAATGGGTAACTAAAAAGAATTGGAACTGCCCTTTAAATGTAGGTAGCTAGAGCCAACACCGATACTTCAATTTGATACATCGATAGTGGGTCGTCAAGGCACATGACTGGCTCAAAGGATCTCTTGATCAACTATCGTACAACCAATGGTCCTCAAGTTATATTCGGTGATAACTCCAAAGGTAAAACCAAAGGTATAGGTATCACGCATAGGGGGAACGTCATGATAAGTAATGTATATTATGTTGAGGGTCTTAAGCATAATCTTTTAAGCATAAGTCAATTTTTTGATAAAGACTTTGAAGTTAAATTTTGAAGTGACTATTGCTATATTAACAATGTTGGTTATAATTGTATCAAAACAGCGGAAGCGGTACAATGAAAATTTTCTTATTCCCAAATAGGATCTATCGGGGTTTGATTGTAAACAACTACGTATATGAAAAGAAAGATTAAAATCACTTACTTATTGTAGAGTGATTATCGTGCCCTTAAATCTTCCAAATCACGATTCGAAGGTTGATTTTGATCCAAGTAGCACAAATGTTCTACCTCTAAATTGTACGCCAAAATTAATGGAAGAAAAATCCTCCTTCTCTACCTCATATAGGGCAACTACTAAGGTGGGAGGGAGAGAGAGTTTTCTTTTTTCTTTCTCTGCAGTATTCTTTGACTTAGGGCTTTTATTCAACACATGAACTTATGAGATAAAAATACAACCTTTATGTATTTATATCATGTGAACAAAAGACATGGACTTCATAAGCCTATATGGGCTTCTTTTTAAGGCCTATGGCCGGCCCCCCAGCTCTTATTCATTCCTTTAATTTAATCCGATTAAGTTAATAGAATAAATTAATAATAAATAATAACACTAAAATATTATTTCTCTAGGAAATAAATATTTATATATTAATATTTATTAATACATTATTCAAAATAATTTATTTATTTATCACATAAATAAATATTATTAAGTATTCAATGCTTAATATTATACTACAAAAATACTTCATCATTTTTCTTCATCGTTTTTCCTTTTAAGCGTGACTCTTTCGGGTTCGTCTCATTTGGCAATTAGAGGATTCCAAAGGATGTGGGTCTCCGTAACCAGCCTCGCAGCCCACACCGTAACCCAAATAAGAACAAATGATTAGGATCATTCTATCAACTTTTTCCAACGTGATTATTGTGTGATCGCAAACCCTTTTACTCTTATATCACCGATGAGTATAGACCATGGTAAATGTCAAATCATTAACTCACCTTTACTTTCTATCTATAGTAAGTCGAGATCACTATAGTTTCCTATTTCAGAAACGTTCATCGCTTTGGCTAAAGACTTTAGATCTCACTTGCTCGTACATAATTGAGTGATAATTACCCGTTCACCTACGAGAGAGTAAATCCTTTCTTGGTAATTAGGTGAGACTGCTACTTGTGCATTAGATCGCAGTTCGAGGTCAACCCCACCAAACGGTGTTCTGAATCTAACTACTCTAATGACAAACCTAATGTCACAAGTACATCTCCAACTCAATCCCTCAAGTTGAGGGTTCATTACACTTTACATCTTACATGAATTTCATCATTGACTGTCAACGAGTGAAAACCCATGTGACAAAATTGATGCGAGTCATGTTCAAGCACATTAATCTCCTTCAATGTCGTATAGTTCCTACTACGATCAACACTTACCGCCAATGGAGCTCTTACCATGCAATTCGTAAGTAATTCTCAATGCCCTATTGAGATTACATAACTTGGCAACTATATTTAGTATACAAGTATTTAATTTTTCCAATGTTGTTTCCATTATCACAAAAGGAATGGAAAGTCTACTCTTGCGTACTTGGGCCTTCAGTTAATTACATATTTATACGAATGGCATAAAACAAGTAATAACCAAAGATGCCTTCATGCATAGGTTTTAATCAATAATACGATTACATTGTTTTATGCCCTATTACAATCTATCCTCCTTGCATTCGAGGGCATATTCCTAACAATCTCCCACTCGCACTCAATGCCAATGTCTATGGTATATCATACCCATCTTCTCCAGATGTTTGTCCAGAACCTTTTGGGACAATGGCTTGGTCAATGGATCAACTACGTTATCATCTGTGTCTATATTCTGCATGGCAATGTCGCCCTTCCCAACGATTTCCCTTATTATGTGGTATCTCTTCTCTATGTGTTTGGATCGACTGTGAGACCTAGGTTTTTTTGCTTGTGCTATTGCTCCAGTGTTGTCACAATGAATGGGTACTAGTAGCTTAGCGCTAGGAACCACTTGAAGTTCTTCTAAGAATTTCTTGATCCAAACAGCTTCTTTGACAGCCTCTGAGGCAGCCACATACTCAGCTTCTGTGGTGGAATCAGCTATTCTTCTTCGCTTGGAACTCTTTCAAGTCGTAGCTCCACCATTGAGTGTGAATATAAATCCCAAAGTGGATTTTGGTCATCAACATCTGATTGAAAATCAGAGTCAGTGTAACCTTTCACTCTTAATTCTCCATTCCCATAGACTAATGCTAAATCCTTAGTTTTTTCAGATACTTAAGGATTTTGTTCACTGTGGTCCAATGTTCCATGACAGGGTCCGCTTGATATCGACTTACTATGCACACAGCATAGGCAATGTCTTGTCTTGTACACAGCATGGCGTACATCAAGCTACCAACTGTTGAAGCATATGGTATTTTAGACACCACCTTTCTTTCTTCCTCAATTTTAGGACACATTGCTTTTGAAAGTTGAATACCATGTTGCATTGGCAGGAATTGTTTCTTAGAATTATCCATCTCAAATCTTTTTAAGACCTTTTCTAAGTAATGGGCTTGATAAAGCCCGATCATCCTATTCGTTCTATCTCTGAAGACACAAATCCCTAGGATGTAGGTGGCTTCTCCCAAGTCTTTCATCGAGAAAGTACTCAAAAGCCATGTTTTGACAGTAGTCAACATGCCAATATCATTTCCTATAAGTAGTATGTCATCCACATATAGTACTAAGAAAATGATTTTACTCCTACTAATGCTCTTATAGACACATGACTCATCTTCATTTTGGTCGAAGCCAAAACCTTTGACTGTTTCTTCAAAACGAAGATTCCAACTACGCTATGCTTGCTTAAGTCCATAGATGGATCTTTTGAGCTTGCACACTTTATGAATACCTGTCTCTGATATGAAGCCTTTCGGTTGTTCCTTATAGATATCCTCCTCTAAAATCCATTAAGAAAAGTCGTCTTCACATCCATCTGCCATATTTCATAATTTAGATGTGCTGCAATTGTGAGTAGGATGCGTATAAACTTGATCATGGCCACGAGTGAAAAAGTCTCATTATAGTTAATTCCTTCCTTTTGACTATACCCTTTCACCACTAGTCTGCCTTTATAGGCTTCAACCTTGCCATCTGGACCAATCTTTCTCTTCATTTACACCCCATGGGTTTAATGTTCTCAGGTCGGTCTACAAGAGTCCAGACTTGGTTAGAATGCATCGAGTCTATCTCTGCCTGCATGGCCTCCCACCATTTTGCAGTGTCAATATCAATCATAGCTTTATCATCAGAGGGATCATCACCAAGGTCTCCTACTGCTATAGAGAAAAACCAATGCTTCTCTCGCATTACGAGACCATACCTCTAAGGTTGGCGCGATGCTCTATTAGATCTTCGCAATGGTTGTTGTGTCACAGTGGGTTCAGTCATGGCATCTTGTGCAAGTGTATTCTCAGGGGTTTCGCTTTGTTCATCAAGGATGATCTTCCTACCTGCACCGCCTTCTCGAATGAACTCTTCTTTGAGAAAGTGTGCTTGTAAAGCAACTATGACCCTATGATCATCTTGCAAGTAGAAGAGATATCCCATAGAATCTTCGGGATATCCAACAAAACATCCTCTTAAGGACCTAGCTTCCAATTTTTCCACCTTTGTTTTCTTTATGTAGGCTGGACATCCCCAAACCTTAAAATAATTTAGGTTTGGTTTCCTATTCTTCCATATCTCATATAGAGTCTTAGGAACGAATTTGAAAGTACATCTATTCAAGATGTGGACAGAAGTGAGTAAGGCATGACCCTACAATGAGATGGGAAGGTCAGTGTAACTGATCAGGGATCATACCATATCTAATAAAGTTCGATTCCTTCTTTCAGCTACCCCATATAATTGTGGAATTGTAGGTGGTGCTAGCTGTAATACTATACCATGTTCCCTTAGGAAATTATCGAACTCGTCACTCATATATTCTCTTCCTCGATTAGATCTTAGAGCCTTATATGATTGTCAGTTTGATTTTCAGCCATAGCCTTGAACTCCTTGAACCTTTCAAAGGAGTCAGACTTATGTCTCATAAGATAGACTATGCCATATCTGGAATGGTCATCAGTGAATGTTATCAAGTAGTCATAGCCTCCTCCAGCCATTTCCCTGAAGGGCCCGCATACATTAGTATGTACTAATCCAAAGACTTGTTTGGCCATTTCAAAAGTCCCTGTGAAGGGAGATCGAACCATTTTTCCTTTGAGACAAGATTCACAAGTTGGAAGTAGATCTGATCCTAATGGGCTGCCTACCTTTCTCCATTTTGCGTATCTTGTAATCTCCAGCATGGCCCAGTCTAAGGTGCCATTTAAGTCTTGAATTTGAGCTATTACTTTTGGTTATAGTATTAACTTCATTTGCATTTTGGACATTCAAATAATACAACCCATTGATTAATGAAGCAGTGCCAAAAAATTTATCATTACAATAAATGTTGCATAGCCTATCATTGTATAATTGTTTTCAACTAAAACAGGAATTGAAATTATGTTCTTAAGCCCCTTGGGCAAAGCTAAAACATTATTCAACGAAAGTAAATGTCCAGTAGATAAATGCAAAGAGGTAGATCCTATTCTAGTAGTAGTGAGGCTTTGCCCGCTGCCTACTCTGATCTGCACCTCATTATGCTCCAGTTTCTTTCTTCGCTCCAAATCCTAATTGGAATAAAAAAGGTGAGAGCTTGCTCCAGAATCAAGTATCCAGGAAGTGAAAAATACAATTACAGAACAATTAGTTTCAAAAACATATACTTCCATACCTAAAGCACCACCACGGCTCAAGATAGGGTAGTCCCTCTTCCAGTGACCTAGTTCACCGCAAGACAGGCATCTGTCATCCTTCTTTGGCCCCTTACGCTTCTTGAATGTGGGAGAATTACTATTTCCTTTATTGACTCCAAATTGCTTTTTGGTATTGTTCTTCTTCTTCTTTGGATTTTTAGGGACTTGAGAGATGACCATAGCAGTCTCTTTTTCTTTAGGCTTCATTTGAGGTTAAGCAGTCATGAGTTTGTTCATTAGACCTGCTAAATTGCACTCAATCTCGTTGCAGTTAAAATTAACCACAAAATAAGAAAAGGAGTCAGGAAGTGATTGAAGGATGAGATCAGTATGGAGTGTGGGATTCATGGTAAAATCAAGAGCCTGAAGTTTCTCGATTCTTGAAATCATTTCCAGTACATGATCACCATTTTTTTCTCCGTCTCTCATTTTTGCGCCAAACAGCTCTTTTGATATCTCATATCGAGCAATTCGACTATGCTCTCCATAGAGCTCAGCCAAGTGTGCAAGAATTGCTCTAGACGAGGTCATCTAATCATGGGAACATTGTAGCTCGTTTGACATTGAGCCTAGTACGTACCCGCGCACTCGGATGTCATCCTTTACCCATTTTTCACTGGCCCCACTAACTTCCTGAGTGGGTCGGGCCCCCGGCGCAGCTAGGATATTGACGTCCAACACATATCCCTGTGACTCCATGTTTACGACAATTCTTAAATTATAGAGCTGATCCGCATGATTTGGACCAGTAAGGATATTCTTTTTGATTAAAACAGATAAGGGATTCATAGTTATTTTATCGAGAGAGATATAATATTACTGCAGAAAATAAACGAGATTCAATTAGAATTAATGTAACCGTGTTCCAAGTAATTTTTAAAGGTTCTAATAAAAAGAACTTGGCTTCCACTACATTTTTCGAAATATCACACTCTCACTGTGAAATTCGGAAGTCTTCGTTTGTGGACTTCGTAGTTGTGATTGAATTCCTTATAATATTTCGTGGGTTGGACCTTATTCCGATTAATTGGCCCAATAGTTTTATAAAGTGGAGTCTCACACCAATCCACCATGTGAATGGTTCAATCATCTTTTTCCCATGATTCAGTAAACCTCAACCTATGCGATAATTTTGGTTTATGATTCATCTAAGCTAGCCCACCGACTTTCCATTGGTCTAACAATTGAATTTCACATTTCAACCTTATGCTGGTATTTGAGGATAAATTTGCTCCAACCAACGGTATCAAATGCGCTTAAGAAAAGGATCATATCCTACTAGGGCATATAACCCCCAAAACAAGGAAAAAGCTATATGTCAGGAAAAATATGAGTCTCTTAAGTTCAGTGGAGGAAGGGATACCTCGTATCTTTCACAACTTAGTATATTATATTGGGAGAATTTTGGTTCGATTATATTGGTCTCACTTTGCACATTTTTCATTTTAAAAGCACAAAAAACATGGATATAGCAAAATAATGCAAACCTAGAAAGCTAACAACATACAACCCATGGACTATGTTTCCAAGATTAGGCCAAGCCAATGTCCTAATCACTGAAGAAAAACGACCTACAACTAAGCTTCCTTGAACGCCTCATGTCTCCTTTGTGCTTCTCTTGTATCTCTTTTCATGGGATCTATTTATTTCTAACTATTACAATGATTTTAAACAACGTATATATCATTCTAATAAAAGAAATAAAATACATAGGCTCAAACCGGCCTTTACAAGCCATAGAAGAAATACACCAAAAGAAAAGCCTAAGTCCATGGATTGTATCCCCATCACATAAGCATGTCACACATGATATGATATCGAAATCAAAAAAACAAAGACATATGTTGATTCATGAATTAAAAGCTAATTCTTAATTCAGAGTTAAATAATCTCGAGGTCTTAAATTTATCTTGAGCATTAAAATCCTATTTTAATTATACAATGATTCCCAATCATTGTATTAGTTTCAAATTAAATGTCACACTTTTAATATTGAAACAAAAATTGCATGAAAGTGAATATTATTTTCAAATCAATTTTCATTTCAGAAATAAAATCTAATTTTAAATCCAAATTAAAATTACATTTAAAATAACTATTCAATAAATAAAAAATAGTTTTTCTAATTTGTCGGGCTAGGTCCGGGTCGGACCCGCTTGGGATTTGGTTGAGCTGCCCAATCCTTTTGGGATTGGGCTACTGCTGCGTGGCCAATGCTCAAAGGATGCAAGCCCAACAGGCTGCACCCACCACCCTCCCAGTGGCGAGTTTTTCAACCCGATTTCAACGGGGTTTTCGAAACCCGACTTTTTCATGCAATATTCAATAATTTTAAATATCAAAAATAATTTTTGAAAAAGTTTAAAATTAATCAAAATAGATCTAAACCTCGAAAAAATAAAAACACTTTGAATCTTCATATTGTTCATGCAATCGAAAAGCGGTAAAACATGCCAACATGCATAATTACCAGCTAAATTCATATACGTCAACCCCTCGGTATGGATCGGATACCACTGTTGGGAATAATTATATCAAAACAGCGGAAGCAGTACAACGAAAATTTTCTTATTCCCAAATAGGATCTACCGTGGTCTAGTTGTAAATAACTACGTAAGTGAAAAGAAAGATTAAAATCACTTACTTGTTGTAGAGTGATTATCGTGCCCATCAATCTTCCAAATCACGAATCGATGGTTGATTTTGATCCAAGTAGCACAAATGTTCTACCTTTAAATTGTACGCCAGAATTGATGGAAGAAAAATCCTCCTTCTCTACCTCAAAGGGGGCGGCTACTAGAGCGGGAGGGGGGAGAGAGTTTTCATTTTTCTTTCTCTGTAGTATTCTTAGAGTTAGGGTTTTTGTTCAACACATGAACTTATGAGATAAAAATACAACCACTATGTATTTATATCAAGTGAACAAAAGACATGGGCTTCATAAGCCTACATGGGCTTTTTTTAAGGCCTGGGGCCCCCCCCCCCCCCCCCCCCCCCCCTCCCCATGATGCACCCATGGGTGCACTGACTCTTATTTATTCCTTTAATTTAATCCGATTAAATTAATAGAATAAATTAATAATAAATAATAGTACTAAAATATTATTTCTCTAAGAAATAAATATTTATATATTAATATTTATTACTACATTTTTCAAAATAATTTATTTATTTATCACATAAATAAATATTATTAAGTATCTAATACTTAATATTATACTACAAAAATACTTCATCATTTTTCTTCATCGTTTTCCTTTTTAAGAGTGACTCTTTTAGGTTCGTCTCATTTGACAATTGGAAGATTCCAAAGGATGTGGGTCCCCGTAGCCAGCCTCGCAGCCCACACCGTAACCCAAATGAGAATGAATGATTAGGATCATTCTATCAACTTTTTCTGACGTGATTATTGTGTAATCGTAAAATATTTTACTCTTATATCACCGATGAGTATAGATCATGATAAATGTCAAATCATTAACTCATCTTTACTTTGTATTTATAGCAAGTCGAGATCACTATAGTTTTCTATTTCAAAAACGTTCATCGCTTTGGCCAAAGAGTGTAGATCTCACTTGCTCGTAAATAATTAAGTGATAATTACTCATTCACCTACGAGAGAGTAAATCATTTCTTGGTAATTAGTTGAGACTGCTACTTGTGCATTAGATCGCAGATCGAGGTTGACACCACCCAAGGGTGTTCTGAATCTAACTACTCTAATGACAAACCTAATGTCAAAAGTACATCTCCAACTCAATCCCTCAAGTCGAGGGTTCATCACACTTTACATCTTATATCAATTTCATCATTGGCTGTCAACGAGTGAAAAACCCATGTGACGAAATTGATGCGAGTCATGTTCAAGCACATTGATCTCCTTCAATGTCCTCATGGTGTTAGCTCCCACTACAATCAACACTTATTGCCACTGGAGCTCTTACCATACAAGTCATAAGTAATTCTCAACGCCTTATTGAGATTACATAACTTGCCAACTATATTTAGTATACAAGTATTTAACTTTTTCAGTGTTGTTTCCATTATCAAATAAGGAATGGAAAGTCTACTCTTGCGTACTTGGGCCTTCAGTTAATTACATATTTATACGAATGCCATAAAACAAGTAATAACCAAATATGCCTTCATGTATAGGTTTTAATGAATAATACGATTACATTGTTTTATGCCCTATTACAATCTATCCTCTTTGCATTCGAGGGCATATTCCTAACAAACAATGCTAAGACTAGATCTACTAAATTGAAAGGAAAAAAAAAACAAACAATGTTTATTTGATAGATTGGGGTTCAACAATAGATAACAATCCTACATGCTTTGTTGCTAAGAGTCAAAATAAATTGGGTTGGTTATGGCATAAAAAAATGAATCACCTCAACTTTAAGGCAATCTCTCAGTTAATATCGCTAAATCTTGTAGAGGGATTACCTAAAGGTTCCTTTCATATAAATTGCTTATGTGAAGCATGTCAAATGGGTAAACAAGTCAAATCACTTTTAAGAAGAAACCTCATTTATCTACATCTAGAATTCTTGAACTATTGTATTTAGATTTGTTTGGTCCTATTCAAATCATGAGTGTTAGTGGTAAAATGTATTCGCTAGTAATAGTTGATGATTTCTCACGCTATACAAGGGTAGAATTTTTAGCATCCAAAGATGAAACTAGTATCAAGCTCACAGCACTAATTCGTCAATTACATACTTCGAAAGATCTAAAGGTGACGAGAATAGAAGCGATAGAGGAACTGAATTTACTAACCATATTGTTGAGAAGTTTCATACATATTTTGGAATACTCCATGAGTATTCTGCACGTAAAACACCTCAACAAAATGGACTTGCCGAGCGACGGAACAGAATGCTTAAGGAAGCCGCTAGGACAATGTTAGCAGAGTCCAAGCTGCCTCAAAGGTTTTGGGCCGAAGAAATCAACACCGCTTACTACACTCAGAACCGGTGTATGATCAGCAACCAACATGAAAAGACTCTAAATGAGTTGTGGAAGGGACGTATGCCCAACGTTTCATATTTTCATGTATTTGGTTCAAAATGTTTCGTTCATAACAATGGCTCCCACAATCTAAAGACATTTGATCCTAAAGCAGATGACGGAATCTTTCGAGGCTATGCCAAAAATGGAAAGAGTTTTCGTATCCTAAATAAAATCAAATCGAAGGTTGAAGAATCCATTCATGTTGTGCTTGATGATGCTAACCAAGAATCGAGTAAGGTTAATGTTAATGATATAGGAGTTGAAGATCTTACACGACAAGCATCACAAATCAATCTTGGTGATGATAGTGATGATGATGAGGATGATGAGATCTTTGTGCCCAATCCTAAGGTTACTCGTGAGGCCATCAATGACAATATTGTATGAAACACTGATGATCATGAAGAGAATGGCCATCAAGAAAAAATTAGAACTACGAATGATGAAGCGACTGTGCAAGAGACAAATGAGGGTAAAGCGATTGATAATCTAGAGTCTCTCAACCCGTTCCAACCAGATCGAAAATAGCTTAGAGATCATCCGCCAAAACAAGTAATTAGAGATATTGAGCACCTGTCAGAACTAGGGCCACTACAATTAATGAGGCCATGTTCGCAAGGTTCCTATCTCAAATGGAACCAAAGAAAGTGGATGAAGCGCTCAGTGATTCAAGTTGGGTAGAAGCTATGCAAGATGAGCTTAACCAATTTGAGCGAAGTAAGGTTTGGACGCTAGTGCCAAGACCAACTCACCAAAGAGTTATTGGGACTAGATGGATTTTTAGGAACAAAATGGACGAAGATGTTATTGTTATAAGAAACAAAGTCAGATTAGTCGCTCAGGGTTATTGTCAAGAAGAGGGTATTGACTTTGATGAGACTTATGCCCCATTAGCCACACTGCAAGTGATTCGGATGTTCCTAGCGTTTGCCGCATTCAACAAGTTCACAGTATGTCAAATGGACGTGAAGAGTGCTATCTTGAATGGTAAACTCTGAGAAGAGGTATACATGGAGCAACCTCCAGGATTCATCAATAACCACGTCAAAAGTATGGTCTACAAATTGGATAAGGCACTCTATGGACTTAAACAAGCACCAAGAGCATGGTATGACACTCTCTCTATCTTCCTTATAGGTAAAGGCTTTTCAAAAGGCAGGGTTGACACAACGTTATTTAAAATTACTCATAATGAAGATATTCTCTTAGTCCAAATTTATGTTGATGATATAATATTCGGATCTACTAATAAGTGATTGTGAGAGAAATTTTCAAAAATAATGCAAGATAACTTTGAAATGAGCATGATGGGTGAATTAACTTTCTTCTAAGGATTACAACTTAAACAACTCCCTAATGGCATATTTATAAACCAAACTAAATATACAAGAGATGTGATTAAGAAATTTGGTATGGAAAATGCATCATCTTTAAAAATTCCAATAAGCCAAATGCTTAAACTAGATAAAGATGAAAGCAGAAAGAAGATTGATATAACTAACTATAGAGGTATCATCAGATCACTTCTTTATCTTACCGCTAGTATACCTGATATTATGTTTTTGGTATGCATGTGTGTACGCTTTCAAGTTGATCCAAGAGAGTCACACTTAATTGCTACCAAGAGAATACTTAAATACCTAAAAGGCACACAAAATGTGGGTTTATGGTATCCAAGGGACTCTCCTTTTGAACTAATTGGTTATTTAGACGCAGATTTTGCAGTATGCAAAATAGATGGAAAAAGTACTAGTGATACATGTCAATTTCTAGGTGATAGATTGGTTTCGTGGCATAGTAAGAAACAACAATCCATAGCAATTTCTACTGCTAAAGCCGAGTATGTAGCCACTGGGAGCTTTTGTCCACAAATCTTTTGGATGAGGCAACAACTTAAAGATTATGGAATCCTCTTAGGTCCTACCCCAATCCATTGTGATAACCAAAGCGCTTTAGCTATGACCCAAAACCCAATTCTTCATTCTAGAACTAAACACATTGACATTCTCTACCATTTCTTGCGCAACCATGTTCAAAAGAAAGATATCTCCATGCATTTCATTGGAACTAACAAACAATTGGCAGATATCTTCACAAAAGCTCTCAACGAATAACGTTTTCTCACTTTGAGAAGTGAATTAGTTATGATTGATTTAAACGCTTAATCATGACGCATCATACTTTTATAGGCATATAATTTAGGGAGAATTCACTTTATTATAATGTCTAAAAGCGTTTTCAAATTAAAATGAGTTATCAATTTTAGGGGGAACTTCAAAATTGTACTTATTCCAATCAATAGACTATGATCAAAAATGACTTTGAAAAATTCTATGCATTGATCATTAGCGTTTACATTTATGCATGACAATTTGATCGCTCATAAAATAAAAAGCATTATTTCCAAACAGCGATTAAATCTTATTTACATTAAAATCAAAAAGACTTCAGTGTTAAGAATATTCCCACTTTAACACTAAGTAAACTTTCTCTGAAATTCATGCACTGTTTTCATCACTTAAGGGTAGCGTGTGGCTAAGTCCAAAAGATAAGATTTGATAACTGCCCACACTCCCTATCACGTCAAACTGACGGTTAATGCCCACTATCTTAAATAGGCGGTTCAACTTTTGTACTTGTCTGGGTACGTGTCAGTGTACTAATAGGGCATGCAATTCACGATGAAAATTTTCAAAAATCTTAAACGTTTTGGAAAAATAATTGCAGATTTCAAATTTTATATTTATAGCAGTTGATCGAATTTATCGCCTCCATTACATCCGTCTTTACGATTAAATGGCTCAGATTAAATGATTTTCATTTTCAAATTAACTACTTTTACATGTGGCCTTCATCAAAGCAATTGGGGAGTTACTTTTTGCCATCTATTTAAACCCTTTGAATTTTTACAGAAAAACTTTATCACTTTCATATTGCAGTTGACCGAATTTATCGCCTCCATTACATCCGTCTTTATGATTAAATGGCTCAGATTAAATGATTTTCATTTCCAAATTAACTGCCTTTACACGTGGCCTTCATTAAAGCAATTGGGGAGTTACTTTTTGCCATCTATTTAAACCCTTTGAATTTTTACAGAAAAACTTTATCACTTTCATATCTTCTTGCTGTAAAAGTTCATTTCTCTCTAAGGTAAAAAGATCTTATTTCTCTCCTCAAAAGCTCTTTAAACTCATCAATGGCGCCACCAAAGTCATCTTCATCTGTTGCTGAAAAAACCTCCAAACTTATGGGCTTTAATGCAGGGTTCCTTCTCAACTGGGAATACCTGTTCAATAACCAGAATTTTTCGATGAGAGAAATTTTTACTCTCATTCAAGAATCAGGCTTGAAGAACCTTCTCACCTCTCATTCTATTCTGCATGAGGATGAAGTTAAATTCTTTTTCAAAAATGTTGTCCTTTCTCCCAACGAAAACTCAATCACCTGTTCATTTCCATCTGCTGAAACCCCCTTTGTTCTTACTGCAAAACTACTTGCTAATCTTCTGAAGCTGCCTTCTGATGGATGCGAAGTGGAAGAAGTGCACATGGGAAACTCTACAAATGTCTGGGAAACTATTCGTCGTGAAGAAGCTGATGTGAACTACAAGTCAAATTTAAAAAAGAATGACATGAAGGGCGAGTATGTTATTCTGTCTGATATTTTTGCTAAGATGATCGAGTGCAGGAAAGGTTTTTTTGATAAGGTTTCAATCGTGCAATTCAAGATGATGATCGCAGTGTTGACCAAACTGAAGGTCAACTGGGCGCTGTACGTGTTCAAGCCCTATGGCATTCTGTTAAGTTTTATTTTGAGCACTTGTGGATTCGCTACCTCCCAGGGATCCAAAGGGCTAGTGACAAAATTCTATGGAAAGAAGATGATAGGCGAGTTGCTCCACCCTAACTGACGCAGTGGTACAACTGTTCCAAAAGAGGAGTGTGAGCGTCTCCTAGCTGAAGGCCTTCCTGAAGGTCAAGTACATGGTGATGATGAGGATAAAGTGAGTTCCTCATCAAATGAGCCAGAAGAAGTTGTGGTCAAAAGACCAAAGAGAAAATTTGTTGTAAAAGTCGCTGAGCCATCCCAGCCAGCGAAGAAACAAAAGAAGCAAAAGAAAGAGAAGGAAAAGTCTCCCATCTCTTCTCAGAAAACCCCTTCTCCACCTCCAGCGACTACCATTTCGCCCGAGATGGAAGAAAAAATAGAAGAAGTGGAAGTGTTGCTTGCTCGTAAGCGCATGACCTGGTGCACTCTCAAAGGTTCGACAAGTGCTCCCGCCGAACTAGCATTTGAAGAACCTTCGAGTGTCCCTCCTCCTCCTCCACCTTCTGAGCCAATCGCAGAGCCCGTCACTAATGTTCCTGCAATATAGTTAGCTAGAGATCGAGGTAAGTAATTGTCTTAGATAATGTACATTATCCTTCCCTTGTGTTTTCTTTCTAACGCTAGGATAAATTTTTCTTTCAGCCTTTAGAGAATATAACATCCAGTATGTTGTGAATTTATTAAATGAATTCAATATTCCTATCCGTACTGATCCCCTCACTTCTTTATCCCTTGAAGTTGAAGAAGTTCCTGAGCTTGAGGCTATGGAAACAGAAGTTTCTATAGATCAAGCGACTACTGTAGTCGAAGATAGTCCTCAGGGTAAGCGTTTATGTATTTTATATCTAGAGTTTCTACTTAGTGGAAATTTTTCTTGTTTCTCAAATGCTTTCATGTGTCAGCTCAAAGTGCACAAGACGTTTGATGCATCTCCACCTCTAGAAGTAGACATTGAGTTGGATGTTGATTTATCAACTGTGGTGGAAA
Source organism: Buddleja alternifolia (assembly GCA_019426215.1). NCBI lineage: Eukaryota > Viridiplantae > Streptophyta > Magnoliopsida > Lamiales > Scrophulariaceae > Buddleja > Buddleja alternifolia. Next base: position 19,906,390 of record CM033408.1, on the reverse strand, counting down.
TCGCTAGAGAATTAGACACAGTCCTTCCAAATGCTGAAATTTCACCAGCCCAGGAAGCGACTATGGATGCAGAGCGGTCGACAGAAGTGGTTGAGATAATCCCCACACCAACTGGTCCTCCTCCTCAAGTGGTCAATTTCTTTCCCAGAGGCTATACTGAAGATCTGGAATTTTATTATGCCTGGAGAGAAACGACGCTTAAGCAATTGATTGACATGGAACTGAATTTTCAAACTACTCTTCACATTACTGCTCTCTCGGACGCTCAAAAGACAACCATTTTTGAGACGCTTGCTGATAGCGGAGTTACATCGATGAAGGAGATCATTTCTTGCTTAGAGTACCTGGAGACTCCTCAGAAAGATCTGGCAGACTTTGAGAGCAAACGCTTTCAGGAAGTCGGCCAAAGCCTTGAACTCGATTATCCATTCGGCCGCATCCATTTTTAGATTAGAAATCCTCATATGGGCGACTAGGAGAAAAGTTCAGACGAAGAATAGCTGAACAAGATGGGTCATTCCACCCTTCCCAAAGTTGTCCATTCAGCCGCCAACAAATCTTCAAAGAAAGGCTGCCATGCTTCAAGATCACCCTAGCCCAATCAATTTCTGGGTTGAAGATGAAGCTAGAGAGTTTCTAGCCAGAGTTTGGGCAGAAAGTTTTGACGTAGAAAAAGAGTGTTTCAATAAACTGGTAGAGGCAAAGCAAGACAAGGAACTGGAAGACAAACTCGGCAAATGCTGGATTTTGGATACATCCAGATGGGCTCAAGATTTTGTGTTGCATTTCCATACAGTTGATGAGATGATCAGGTATCTATTCCTCTTCAACTTTGGAATTGAGTATAGGCGTAGAGGATACGCTTTATTTTTGTTGCATAGGCACGACTCGCTAGTGGGTCCTATCAACGCTTTACCCTATTTTAGAAGAGGCATGAAAAGCTTTACTAGAGAACAACTTGCTCAGATCAGTCAAGGGGAACACTACGTATTTCATCCGAGATAGAACTTTGCTCAGCAATCCACATTGATTTGAATGAAGACGCTTCCACAAGCAAGTGTGATGCCACTCCAGGACCAAGCGAAGTCCATATGCATTTGACAGATGATTTTGTTGAATTTTATAGAGAAAGACGAGCGATTGTTGAGAATGCCCAATCACCGGATATCACCATTTTGATTTTAGTGACTTCCGTAGGTACAACTTGCATCCTGTCTTGTTTTGCGAACAGAACATCCATGTGGCCAAGTTCATTTCATTCATCAGGTCAATGGATCAGGCGCTAGCTCAAGCACTGATGCCATTTTTGTTGGACTTCAAGAATTTATACACAACTGGAATAGAGTTCCCGGAAGATGTTGATCTAGCGTTTAGCTTTGAAGAGAGCGAGGACGCCATGATGTTTATTCCGCGGACATTTTATCAAATTCTAAGGCATGTTCTAGAATCAATTGGCCCAATTTGGGTTGTGCCAGTTAAAAGACAAGTTCCTGTGACGATCAAAGAAGTAGAAGCGAAGCTGCATCCTACTATTGAGGACGCTGCAAATGAAATTGCTGATATTCAGATGGAAGATGCCCCTAGTGTTCCAATAGTCAATACGCCCCTAGTTGAAGAAATTTTTCAAATTGAGGATGCCACTCAATCTCTTGACTTAGCGATTGAAGAAGTGCAAGCTGAAATGGCCGAAAAACCAGAAGAACCTTTCATCCGAGATAAATCTAATGAAAAGGCTGCCGTTTCAAGCTCTTATGGACTCATTCCGTCCCCAGAGCGCTCTTCTTCATCTGACTCAGATTTGAATAGTAAACTGGAGGCAAAATACTTTAGACGAGCTGTTAGAAACTCGCTCAACACAATCGAGGGTTCCTGCTCCAAGATAATTGAACATGATGAGATGCACATCAAGTTAGCCTTCGACACGCGAAGCCGTGGTATTGCAAACGTTGCGGCCAAGAGTATTGCATCGGTACTGGATCGCATGGTTCCTTTGATCACTGGTCTCTCCGAAGAGTTCAATCGCTCTTTAGCACAAAACTCTTCAGGCGATACGGAAAGACATAATACTTCCAACCTTGTTCGTCAAAGTATTGCTGAACCAGTTGCACTTTTGGTGATGAAGTTAAGTTGCTGTGGCGAGATATCGCTGAGTTGAAATCTTCCTTTGATGAAGTCAAGAAGGGAGAAGAGAAAGAAAAGCCTCAAGATCTTAAAGTGAAAGGAAAAGCCTTACTGGAGAAGGTGTCCAAGACTGACAACAAGAATTGGCGCTCCATGTTTGAAGAGATAGTGAGCCTTAAGAAGATGCTCACAAAGAAGCGTAAGCCATGATACTTTTGAGGCAGGCATAGGCTTCCGGATCTTGATGTGGAAGTTTTGGAAGGCATGGGTTTTCATCCGTACGCTAAACCCTTACTGAGACCTCTAAATTGGAAACTTTTTAATGACCGAATGCAAAATATTTATCACAATCTCATTAGGACGCTCAGGATCCCTCTAAGGGATTGGGTGGAAAGGTTATTGGAATTGAATCAAAGCGCTAAAGAGAGTCACGAGGACTACAATGAAGTCTATCATACAACAATGATAGACATTGACCGAGTCCTTCTGGATCTAGCGAATGAAATTTTCCAGGATGAGGCTTCCAAAAAGCGACAGAGGAGATGATTTCCTGTTTATCAATTTTCTTTGTTTATGTTGTCGCTTTTTCTTTTCAGTATAAATCATGTATGCTTTCAATTCTATTTTTTTGAATGAATGATTTATTACTGAAACATCTTATTGAGGCTAATCTAACATTAGCTAACTTATCTAACTTTCTAACGCTAACTTATATATTTTTGGGCTTTTCTTTAAAACTCTTAAACTATAAAAGAGTTATAAGAGTGAAGGTCTTGACATAATCAAAAAGGGGAAAATTGTTAGGAAATTTCATATTAGATGTTTTGATGATGACAAGAATAGGATTTAATGTTAGACCCCAAAAGAATGTGAGTTTATGCTTTCATAGAACATTTCTATAAGCGTTTGAAAGTTAACTATTTTGTTAGGCTTGTAGTTTTTATCTTTGTAAATTTTAGACTAAGTATTGGATACCGAGTCGCTGATACAATTCTAGGTCAGTCCATCAGAGATGAAGTTGAAGATCAGCGTCTGAAGTCAAGTGACGATGAAGATTTGTCTTAAGCGTCTGTCAAACTCTAAAGGATTGTTTCAGGATTATTGAATCAAGCCATCAAGGATCAGATTAACCTGAAATAAATTCTCAAGTCATGACGGAATTAAATGCAATCATCAACGAACATTTATTTCCAACGGGAAATAAAGTCAAATGCATTAAATGCCTGATAAGTGCATTAAATGTGATAATATATTATGACTTGTGGACAAGCCACCTTTGGACTAGACTGTCAGGATTCAGAGTTCAAAGTCTGCTCTTGTCCAATTGGAAACAGCAGAAATTAAGGAATGTAAAAAAATGGACTATTTAACGTGTTGTGTGAGGGACACGCGCCTGCATGTGTCCAACGGACAAATCCCAAGAAATATCTATAAATGGTATCCTCCAAAATATTTGAGAGAAAAGCTTGTAAACTCCATAGCCAAAAATCTTTCAAGCTTTTCATACACATTCCAAAGACAATCAAAGATATCTCAAGCATCTTCGTAGAAGAACCCTACACTCCTATTGAGATATCCCAAGTTGTTTGAACTTTCTAAAATCAAACAAACTTGTGACAAAAACCGTCAACCTCTTTCATTTGAGTGAGAAAGTTGTTGATTCATAAGCAATATTTCTGTGTGAGAGAAGCTTGTCGAAGAAGGTCTTCATTGGAGCTTAAATCTGTGTGATCAAGGAGCTCAAGATCGTCTTCCCTTTTATCTATTTTGTAGAAGCCTCTGTGTGATCCTTCGATAATCAATTTAATGGAATTCCTCCGGGTGTAAAGGAGAATAAGGACGTAGCTGGGATTACATCACCCAGTGAACCTTACATATCTTGTGTCATTTACGGCTTTATTGCTTTACTTTACATTTTCATATTATATCTTTGAAAAAGCATTAAAATGGTTAAGCGACTATTTTGTTAAATAGAACGCTAAGCTTTAAAATCATTTCCACTGTGCTAACCCTAATTAAGCGATTGAGGCATTACCCTACTTTGGTAATTGTTGAAATCACTAAGTCTAAGTTATCTTACTCTTAAGCGCCAGACCTAGCACTGAGCTTACTAAGCGTTCAAATTCTCGGAAATTGATACGAATTTTAAAAGTCGAAAAAGACTTCAAGGTCTATTCAACCCCTTCCCCTTCTAGAGCCTTTCGTATGCCACTTGGGACAATCATCTTCATTTTTGAAACTAATTGTTCTATGACCATTTTTTCTACTTTGTGGATTCTGCAGTCAAGGGCTAGTGCTCCGGTATTGTTTGGATCAGGATCTAGAGAAAAGTAGAAAGCTGGGCCGAGAAGAAGTGCTGATCAAAGTAGGCAGCGGGGAGCGTCGCGGCTACTAGGATTGGATTTACTTCTTTGATTTTGAATTTAAGACATTTATTGTTTTTAAAGAATGTTTTAGTTTTGCCCAAGGGGCTTAAGAACATTATTTCCATTCCAATATTAGTTAAGATTGGTTATACATTCCGTTTTTCTAAATTGAATTGCGACATTTATTAGGGAAATAAAATAATTGGTAATGCATCTTTAGTTAATGGTTTGTATTATTTAAATGTCCAAAATTCTTCTGATGTGAATGTTGTAACATGTAAACGTGGTAGGCAAGAAGCTAACTTAACACTCAAGTGGCATCTTAGACTAGGTCATGCTGGAGAGCACAAGATCCACAAAATGCAAAAAGATGAGCTTTTAAGCTCACTAGGGTTGGATCCTTATCTTAGGCAAGATGGCTAGATCTCCCTTCACCGGGAGTTTTGAAAGAGCTACTCAAGTCTTAGAATTAGTGCATACCGATTTTTGTGGACCATTTGGAGAAATGGCTCATAGAGGTTTCTACTACTTCATCACTTTCACAGATGATCATTCAAGATATGGTCTACGTATCTGATGAAACAAAAGTCTGAATCCTTTGAAAGGTTTAAAGAATTCAAAGCTTTAGTAGAAAATCAAACTGGACAAAATATAAAAACTCTATGTTCAGATCGTGGAGGAGAATATATGAGTACCGAGTTTGATAAATTCCTTAGAGAACAAGGAATAATGTTACAACTGACAGCACCAGCGACTCCTCAACTAAATGGAGTAGCCGAGCAGAGGAAGCGAACACTGTTGGATGTGGTTCATTCCATGCTTAGTTACATTGATTTACCTATTTCCTTGTGGGGAAAGCGCTCCTTACTGCTACTTATATATTGAACAAATGTCTCTCTAAATCCGTTCCTAAAACTCCACATGAGATGTGGAGTAATAGAAAACCAAGTCTTAACCACATCAAGATTTGGGGATGTCCTGCTTATGTCAAAAAGACTAAAATGGAGAAATTGTAGACAAGATCCCTAATGGGACGTTTCATTGGTCATCTTGAACATTTCATGGGATTCTTCTTTTACCTACATGATGATTAAAGGATCACTGTGGCCCTACAAGCTCACTTCCTTGAAGATGAGTTCATCTTAGAAGGGGCCAAAGGTAGAAAGATTATTCGAGAAGAACAAGATGAAATCCCTCAGAGACATCTGTCCAAGAACAAAGGTCTAACTCAATAGTAGCACAACCACCACGTAGATCTGGTAGAATACGACATGAACCTAAGAGGTATGGGTATCTACTGTAGAGAGAGCTAGAGCTTCACACTGTAGTACAAGAAAGTCATGAAGATGCTCCTTGTACCTATGATCAAGCGATGGTAGATATTGACGCTTCAGGATGACGAGAAGCAATGGAAACAGAGATGGACTCTATGCAATCGAACCAAGTCTGGATTTTGGTAGATCGTCCTAAAGGTATCAAACCTATAGGATGTAAATGGATCTACAAAAGAAAGATAGGTAGCGATGCCAAGGTTGACACCTGTTAGGAATTTCATGTTAGATGTTTTGATGATGACAAATAGGACTTCATGTTAGACCCCAAGAAATGTAAAGTATAAAAGCTTTCATAGAACAAATATGTAAGCGCCTGAAAGCTCGTGTTTTTCCACTAGACTTGTATTTTTATAGAGTTTAGACTAAGAATGTGATACTAAATCACTAGAAGAATTCTGCGTGAGTCTACCAAGTGATGAAGTTGAAGATCAAGCGTCTGAAGAAACAGTAAAGATAAAGATTAGTCTCAAGCGTCCATCAAACGCTAAACGACTATCCCGGGTTACGAACTCAGCGCTCAAGATTCGACATGGACCTTAGACCAAGTACTTAAGTCAATGATAGAATTCTGAGTGAGTCTATCAAAGATAAAGTGAAAGGACAAGCGTCTAAAAGATCGGGCAAAAGATTGTGACCTCTTCAAGCGTCTGATTAACAAAGAAGACTACTTTCAAGAAGCCTAAAACTCCAAAAGGCTCAAACGCCCAGTTCTCCAAGCGTAACCTGAAGATTCAAACCCAAGTTATCAAAGATGCATGAATCAACGGAAATTATTCCCAAACGGAAATAAAACAAGATGCATCAAAAGTCGGATAAGTGCGATTAAAATATAAGCACAACAACTTATGGGCAAACCATATCTTTGACCTAGACTGTCAGGTTTATGAAACCAAGACCATGCCTAACCAATTAAATATACCCAAAGTTAGGATTGTCAGAATTCATGGAATGTTTAGGGAAACGAGACTCCAACCGTGTCCAACGGACAAAATCTCATAACCATCTATAAATAACCTTTTCAGCAAAAGGGACAATACATAGATATACAAAAACATCTGGACGTAAAAATAAAAAAAAAGGTCCAAAAAAAAAATGTTGCTGAATTGTTTTAAAAAGAGCTTATACACTCCAGAGCCGAAATCCTTTTAAGCTTTCTCAAATACATTCCTAGACAGTTACCCATATCTCAAATCCTTTTTTAAGAAGAACCTACACTATCATTGAGATATCTCCAAGTTGTTTGAACTTTCCAAAAACAAACAAACCCGTGACCAAAACCATCAACACCTTTCATCTGAGTGAGACAGTTGGTTGACTTACAAGCAATATTTTTGTGTAAAAGAAGCTTGTTGAAGTTGATCTCTATTGGAGCTGAAATCTGTGTGACCAAGGAGTTCCGAGATCAAGGGTAACTTGCACCATTTCTGAGTGAAAGAAGCAAGGGGATAGAAGGTCTTTAGTGGAGCTGAAATCTGTGTGACCAAGGAGTTCCGAGATCATATCCAATCTCCCCCTATCTTGTAGAAGTCTCTGTGTGACTCTTCGATAATCATCATAGTGGAAAACCTCCCTGATAAAAGGAGAAGAAGGACGTAGCTGGGATTACATCACCCAGTGAACCTTACAAATATCTTGTGTCATTTACCTCTTTAAGCATTCATTGTTTTATTGCTTTACTATTCATATTGCATACATTCTGATAAAGCTTTAAAACAACTAAGCGACTACTTTCGATTAACAAACCGAACGCTAAGCTATAAAATACTTCCGCTGTGCTAACCCTGATTTAGTGACTAAACTCTACCCTACTTTGGTAAGCGTTGAAATCACCGAGTCTAAGTTAACGTTTCTCAAGCGCCACATCCAGCGCTTAAAGCTTTCCGAGCGTTCAAATACCTCAAAGTGATACGAAGTTTTAGAAGTCGAAAAAGACTTCAGGGTCTATTCAACTCCCCCCCCCCCCCTTCTAGACCCTTTCGTATACCACTTGGGACCAACAAGTGGTATCAGAGCGGTTGAAGTTGAAACCTAAGCGTTTCCAAGCGTAACTGCTTGTTCAGATCCATTTTTTTTTATAGTCGCTTTAAAATTACTTTAAATTCTTCATGGCATTTTCTAAAGTTCCCAAGTTGACCGAGTCAAATTATGACTCTTGGAAGGTCAAAGCGTTTACTTATTTGTGTTCATGTGATGATGAAATGTGTGATATCATTTCAGATGGGCCAATAAAAATATACAAAGTTATCACCAGAGCGCCCGAAGCCACAGAAGAAACACCTGACGGTTATGTGGAGAAGCCCAAACAAGAATGGTCCACCGATGAGCGTCGACGAGCCAATCTAGACAACGTCGGTCGGAATGCATTATACACAGTCATTGGTGACAATGACAACTTATTCAACAAAGTCAAATCATGCAATACATCTAAAGAAATTTGGGATAGGTTGGCTACTATTTATGGTGGCTCAGCACAAATAAAGGAAAACAAATTATCAATTGCCAAAGAAAAATTCAATGTCTTCAAGATGCTACCTAATGAGACGCTAGAGCAATTATACATGAGGTTTACAGCTCTTGTCACTGAACTAACATCTCTGGGTATGGAGCTACAAAATCGAGAAACAGTGGTCAAAATCTTTAGAAGTCTCCCAAACAGATTCCTGATGAAAACAACTGCAATGAGAGAATCAAACAATCTGGACAGCCTAACTCCAGAAGATGCTTTTTCAGAACTCAAAGCATTTGAGTTTGAGCTGAATTCGGCCAGTGATGCAGTAAGTAATCCAGTGATCGAATCTGGAGCGCTAATGGCATCAATCAAAGGAAAATCTATCAAAGAAAAGGGCTCGGATATAAGTGAGGAAGAAGAACTGGCGCTTCTAAACAGATTCAGGAAATTCCTGAAATATGAAAAGAAGGGAAACAGTCGTAAGCACCCAGGACAAAATTCACATCAAGCGCCTCACTATCCTGCGTCTCCCTCCCGAGTGCTAATTCAATATCAAACTCCCTCTCAGCAAGATCTCTCAATGCCTGCAGCGTTAAATCAGCGATCCACAAGATTAACAAACGAACAAAAGATGAAGACCAATCTTTGTTACAACTGCAGGAGACCAGGGCACTTCCAAGTTAATTGTCCATATCCAAATGTGTCTAAACCTACAAAGCAAGATCACACAGATAGAAATCAATTCAGGAGCAATCTAAGACAACAAGGCTTGCTAGCAGAATCAGAACCTCTCTATACTCCTGAAGAGGACTTGGAATCATCAGATGAAAGCAGCGATGATGAACCATCAAAGGATTCAGCATTCATTTGTCTCATGGCAAGAGATAATGAAGCATCTAACGACTTACAATCTGAGGTAACCACTGATCCGCATCATCCTCTTTCTTATGATGAATTACTTGACAAAGTGAAAGAATATTATAATGATTGTCAAGAAGCCGCAAAAATATTTCAAAATCACCTTTACATCATCTCAGCACTCAAAAGCGACAAAGTGACGCTCAAAGCATAATTGCAAATTCAGCAACAGTGCATTGAGAAAAACCAAGCGCTTGAGAGTGAAATTATTCAACTAAAAGGTGATATTGATATAATAGTCAAGAGAGAAGCTGAATTGATCGCTAAACTTGCTAAATCAGAGCAGCTTATCTCATCATTATCAAAAGCTTCTAGAACGCTAGATAATGTGACTAAAATAACCAGAGCATTTGGTGAAAAGACCGGTCTAGGTTGTGATAAATCTGGTCACAAAATCAAAGCGTCTGCGGTTATATCAACCAACAGAGGAAAAGGTGTAACCTTTGTTGGAGAAAGCTCAAACAGACAAACGCTGAATGAGACTCGGAATATTGGTATTAGACCAAATGAAAAAGCTAACACTGGCTCAGTCAAAAGAAAGACCAAAGTAAATGATTTACAAAAGAAAGTATATCCAAGCGCTCGAAGGGCTAAGGAAAAACCTTCTACAAGTAAATCAAATGCTAAGCGTCCAGCACCAAAAGTGCATCCTAAGCAAATGTCAAGGAAATATCAATGTCAATATCCGCAAAGATCTAGATCATATTATCGACACTATGATAACCATGATTATGACTGTAATTATTGCTATTATCAAGGATATTACCATACACCTAAAGAGCACACACAACACAAACCGAAACCCAAAAAGGCCAATCTTCCCAAAATGAAGACAAGGCAAATGTGGGTTCCGAAGATTCTAATTCAGACTAACGTTACTAACAAAGAAGGACCCAAAACAAAATGGGTACCTAAAAAGAACTAGAACTGCCCTTTGAATGCAGGTACCTAGAGCCAACACCGATACCTCAATTTGGTACATAGATAGTGGGTCGTCGAGACACATGACTGGAACAAAGGATCTCTTGATCAACTATCGTGCAACCAATGGTCCCCAAGTTATATTCGGTGATAATTCTAAAGGTAAAACTAAAGGTATAGGTATCATGCAAAGGGGGAACATCATGATCAATGATGTATGCTATGTTGAGGGTCTTAAACATAATCTCCTAAGCATAAGTCAATTCTGTGATAAAGGCTTTGAAATTAAATTTTCTAGTGACTTGTGCGAGATAATCGATGATAAGACAGGATCTACTAAATTAAAAGGAAGAAGAACAAACAATGTATACTTAGTAGATTGGAATTCAACATTAGATAACAACCCTACATGTTTCGTAGCTAAGAATCAAAACGAATTAGGTTGGTTATGGCACAGAAAAATGAATCACCTCAATTTCAAGACAATCTCTCAATTAATATCTCTAAATCTCGTAGAGGGATTACCTAAAGGTTCCTTTAATAAAGATCGCTTATGTGATGCTTGTCAAATGGGTAAACAAGTTAAATCATCTTTTAAGAAGAAGCTTCATCTATCGACCTCTCGAACACTTGAATTACTACACTTAGATTTGTTTGGTCCTATTCAAATCATGAGCGTTAGTGGTAAAAAGTATTCACTAGTAATAGTTGATGATTTCTCACGCTATACATGGGTAGAATTTTTAGCATCTAAAGATGAAACTAGTGCCAAGCTCACCTCTCTAATACGTCAACTACAAAACTCAAAAGATCTAAAAGTGACAAGAATTAGAAGTGATAGAGGAACTGAATTTACTAATTATATTGTTGAGAAATTTTGTAAAGACTTTGGAATACTTCATGAGTATTCAGCACCTAGAACACCTCAACAAAATGGAGTTGTTGAACGACGGAACAGAACGCTTAAAGAAGCCGCTAGGACTATGTTAACCGAGTCTAAGCTGCCTCAAAGGTTTTGGGCCGAAGCTATCAACACTGCTTGCTACACTCAGAACCGGTGTATGATCAACAAGCAACATGAAAAGACTCCATATGAGTTATGGAAGGGACGTAAGCCGAATGTTTCATACTTTCATGTATTTGGTTCAAAATGTTTCATTCATAACAATGGTTCCCAAAGCCTAAAGACATTTGATCCTAAAGCAGATGAAGGAATCTTTCTAGGTTACGCCAAAAATGGAAAGAGCTTTCGCATCTTAAATAAGATCAAATCGAAGGTTGAAGAATCCATTCATGTTGTGTTTGATGATGCTAACCAAGAACCGAGTAAGGTAAATATTAATGATGCAGGAATTGAAGATTTATCTCAACAAGCGTCACAAATCAATCTGTGTGATGATAGTGACATTGATGAAGATAATGAAATCATTGTACCTAATCCCAAGACTACTCGTAAAGACATCAACGATGACATTGCAAGGAACGTTGATGATCATGAAGGGAACATTCATCAAGAGCAAATTCAAACTATAAACACTGAAGCGCCTACGCAAGGAATTGGTCAAGCGCCTGCACAGTTTAATCAAACGTTAGATCAATCTCTTAACCCGTTCCAACCAGACAGAAAATGGCTCAGAGACCATCCACCAGAACTGATTATTGGAGATACTGGAGCACCTGTTAGAACAAGAGCCGCTACAATAAATGAGGCCATGTTTGCAAGCTTCCTATCTCAAATGGAACCAAAGAAAGTGGATGAAGCGCTTAACGATCCAAGTTGGATAGAAGCCATGCAAGAAGAGCTAAACCAATTTGAAAGAAATGAGGTATGGACGCTAGTACCAAGACCAACCCACCAAGGGGTCATTGGAACTTGATGGGTCTATAGAAACAAAATGGATGAGAATGGGATTGTGATTAGAAACAAAGCCAGACTCGTAGCTCAGGGATACTGTCAAGAAGAGGGCATCGACTTTGATGAAACATATGCTCCAGTTGCCCGTCTTGAAGCAATCCGCATGTTTCTAGCGTTTGTAGCATTTAACAAATTTACAGTGTATCAAATGGACGTAAAGAGTGCATTTCTGAATGGTAAACTCCAAGAAGAAGTATATGTGGAGCAACCACCAGGATTCATCAACAACCATGGGAAAAACATGGTTTACAAATTGGACAAGGCACTTTATGGTCTTAAACAAGCACCAAGAGCATGGTGTGACACTCTTTCTATCTTCCTTATAGGTAAAGGCTTTTCAAAAGGCAGCGTTGACACAACGTTATTCAAAATTACCCATAATGGAGATATTCTCCTAGTTGAAATCTATGTTGATGATATTATATTTGGATCTACCAATAAGCGTCTATGTGAGAAATTTTCGAAGATGATGCAAGATCAATTTGAAATGAGCATGATGGGTGAATTAACTTTCTTCCTAGGATTACAAGTTAAACAACTCCCTAATGGCATATTCATAAACCAAACTAAATATACTAGAGATATGATCAAAAAATTTGGTATGGAAAATGCATCACCTTCAAAAATTCCAATGAGCCAAACGCTTAAGCTAGATAGAGATGATAATGGAAAGAAAATTGATATCGCCAACTATAGAGGTATTATTGGATCACTTCTTTATCTTACAGCTAGTAGACCTGATATTATGTTCTCAGTACGCATGTGTGCACGATTTCAAGCTGATCCTAGAGAATCACACTTAATTGCTGCTAAAAGGATCCTTAAGTACCTAAAAGGCACACAAAATGTGGGCTTATGGTATCCTAGGGATTCTCTTTTTGAACTAATTGGTTATTCAGATGCAGATTTTGCAGGATGCAAAATAGATAGAAAAAGTACTAGTGGAACATGTCAATTTCTAGGTGATAGACTAATTTCATGGCATAGTAAGAAGCAACAGTCCATCGCTACTTCCACCGCTGAAGCTGAGTATGTAGCCGCTGGAAGCTGTTGTGCACAGATCCTTTGGATGAGGCAACAACTTAGAGATTATGGAATAATCCTAGATCCAACTCCTATCCATTGTGACAATCAAAGCGCCTTAGCAATGACTCAAAATCCAGTTCTTCACTCTAGAACCAAACACATTGACATTCGCTATCACTTTCTACGTGACCACGTTCAAAAGAAAGATATCTCCATGCACTTCATTGGTACAGAAAAGCAACTGGCGGATATCTTCACCAAAGCGCTTAACGAACAACGTTTTCTCACTTTAAGAAGTGAACTAGGTATGATTGATCTAAATGCTTAATCATTCGAAACATCATACTTTTGTTAGGCATGAAATTTAGGGGGAATTCACTTTATTTTATGTAATTTATGGGGAACTTACATAGGGGGAACCTTAAAAGAGCTAACTATACTTAAGGGAATATGACCAAAAATGTTTTCCCTTGCATCGGTCATACGCACTTAACATCATACACTTAAATCATTTTGACGCTTATTACACACAAATCTTTCTTAGCGTCTGCACTTCTTTCAAAATAAACTAAACGCTTAGTTTTATTCCCAGCTAAAGCGCTTAGTAAAAAGATCCTTTAAAAGCAAGCGTACATTACCCTACGCTAAAACGAGAAAGTGGATTAGTCAATCAATGCAATTAATGCTGACTTGACATTCCTCACCTTTCGCTCAAGAAAACCCATGGGTACTCATCACGTTTTTCAAAGATGGTTCAGCACATGTACACGTGTCAGTACAACTACCATGTATCTTAGACGAATACAACTAGCGCTGAATATTTTAAATCAAAAGTGAAACACTACTACCAAGACATAATGATAAGTACTAGGAAACTGTGTCCTCATACACACCCTGAAAAGAATAATTCTATATGTTACAATGACCGCTAAAGCACAAAATGTTACTTGAAAGAGAACCTCAAGATTCTCAAGCGTCAACATAACACTGAATTGTTTCAAGCGTCATTCTGAATAGGTCCGGACGCTTTAACAAATTTTTTGGCGGGTATTTGAATAGTTGTTCAAAATTATGGTTCCCGAACAGTTTTCATAAAATACGTGTATGCTTTTCATGGGCACACGTATCACTCTCAGTATATCAAAAGTCACTATTTCAAACTTTTGATCGGACGTCAAAATAGTATATGTGGTTGTTACTAAAAGTAACCGTGCTTATTAAATCTAAATTCACGTCCACAGTAGTATTTTAATGGCTGAGATTTATACTCCTCCACGTGTCAACATCTCAACCTTCAAAAACAAAAAAATATTCAAATTGTAGTATTTCAAAACACACTCTCTGCAGAACATAGTCTCTCTTCTACTCTCTTTCATTCGTACAAGAAAAATCTCTCTCTCTCAAAACAAAATTTTCATTCTTAATCTCTGTCTACTTCTCCCTAATGGCACCCAAGAAAGCTACTGCCGGAAACACTGAAGTAGTTGTTAAAGTCACTGAAGGCCTTATAATCGATTGGAAGTTTCTCTAGGAAAACCCCCAAATTGATTTAACGGAAGTGATGGACTCTGTAGCAGAGGCTGGGCTTCAGAAATTTCTCACCAAACACTCGTACATATTTCCTGAAGAACTAGAATTTTTCTGGCGAAATGCTAAATTGTCTGACGATGAGACTACTATCACCTGTTTGTTTCCCCTCCCCAAGTCGGAATCAAAGACGTTCACTCTCTCTGCGGCCTCTATTGCCCAGAATTTCTCTCTACCTAATGACGGAGCAACTTTGGACACTATCACTGAGGAACAAATTCAAGAAGTCTGGACTCAGATTAGCGCCTACGATGGTGTTCCATACAAACCGTACTTTGAGAAGAAAGATATAGTGAACAGGTATCGAGTCCTAGCTGACTTCTGTAGTAAAAGCATTGAATGCAGAGTGGGAACCTTTGACAAAATCAACCCAACCCAGTTCCAGATGATGACTGCTATCTTGCTCAAGATCAAAATCAACTGGAGCGCCTACATATTCAGCAGATTCAGAGACAGTCTACGCACTCCAAACAGACCTTATGGCCTAGTTTTGAGTGATCTAATTTTTCGAGCAAAGTGCACCTCTTCAGCAGGAGTCACCGTGGCCAAGCATAAGTTCTATGGGCCAAGAATCATCAACAATCTCTTCAATCCACCCAAAGTTGGAGGTGCTGCTAGACCTCTCTCTGAGTGCCAAGGTGTACATGCAGCATCAGATGAGGAGGCTGAGCGCCCAGATCAGGAGAAGGCTAAACGTAATATGAAGCGTCCCACTGTCACAAAGAAACGGGCTCCTCGAAAGCCCAAGGCTCAACCTATCAAAAGTGATGAAGAAGACGAGGACTCTATACCCCTCATTAGTCGGAAGGATCTGGAAAAAGTCCTCAAAAATATCGACTTTGGGGAACCAGCAGTTCCACAGACTCAAGCGTCCCCAGCCGAAGGGGTAAATGTGAAGCGTATCTTCAAGAGACGTAAGCGTCCAACTGCTGCCATTTCTTCTGAGGCTACACACACGACACTAAGCGACCAAGCCATAGCTGCTATTCTGATATCATCCTTTGAACCACCAGTTGATGTCCATCTGGATGTTGATATGGCCCACATTGTGGCCATCGCACATGAAGCTGCCATCGAATCTACAAATCTCGAGCCTGATGAACCTGAAAACCCAGGGGTTCAACCATTGCTTGCATTACCAAGTACAACAGAGGCACGCTCAGAAGGTCAGAGCGATGCTAACGACGTTGTGATTCATCGACATTTCTTCAAACTGGATCCCTTAAAGACCATCGATCATTCCGTCGATTATTTCCCTCCAGAGCCCGCAGAAACCTTCATACCTACGGGATATAATGAAGAAAGTCTTATCAATGCTGAGAATGATATCGCCAAGCTCATCAAGTTTGATCTGGCTGTACGCAACACCCTATTTAACACAGCATTGACCCCAGCTGATAAAGCTTATTACACAGCCCTTGAACTCAGGAAGACTCCCAAACACATCCCGGCTTCCGTAACTCTCCAAGCACAGAGGCAAGGAGGCAAGACTCCCAGATCTGATGTTGATTTATCTTATTATCTGGACTGTGGGACAAGCAAACCCACTGGCTTCGCTCTCAGAGACTACAACATCAGAGTCTATGAGCGTCAGGATAAGCTTGTGAACCCAACGAAAGGGCTACTCAACAGAGAAGGCTATTCTCACTCCCCAACACTGGTAAATAGCATGGAAAACAAGCGCTCAGCTAATCCTCTCCTCTTGTGGAAGAATAAAGGAGTACATGCCGGTGAGCGTCCAGCTTCACTGACCGAGATGATTCAACTAGAAGCCGATGCCTATTTTGACTGCGTCTGGAACGCTAACTACCAACCCGACAGGTATCGTTTTGAGTCCATCTGTGATATTCATCACCAAGGATTTCGCGCTATACTTAATGCAGGAACTGAGTACTGCATGACTGAGGTAAAATGGGCTGAAGCTTACATGGGTGACACGTATAAATTTGAAGATTTGGTTAGCACTCCCCATCTGTTCAGAATAGGGATTCATGATAAAAAGACCAAATTTGCACGCTACATGCTAACGCAGCGCCAACATAGACTTGGACCCGTTCTGAAGCTGCCTCTGATCCGCCATCAACCTGAACACCGCCTAAGACAAGCATTGCACAAACTGGCCAACTCTTCTCTACGCTTTGCTGATCAAGCGTCCACCAGCGGTTCTTCTCCCCTGTCCTGTCTGAACTTCACCCCTAGCCACTGTGAAGACAACTTCTCTCTCATGATGACAATTATGCCTCCAGTCTCCCTATTCGACAAAATCTTCACAGAAAATCTGCGACAGTGGAATGGCTCTCGGATCAATCCCTTCAGAGGATATCCACTTCTTCCGTCTATTCGACAAGAAGTCTTAAGTCACTATGATTTTGTCTTGTCGCTGCTGGAAAGAACTCAAGCGCTTGCTTCAGCCATCTACCCATACTTGGAAGAGTATTACAGGCTCTACGTTCCCGACTCTCGGAAACCGAAGACTCTCCCAACAGATCGGCTAATTGGCTTCTCCCAACACTATTGCCCAGATGCCTTATTCTCCATCTGCCAAGCGCCCTCCAAAATCTTTTCCACTCATGTGCTGGATATCCTCGGGCCAATGTATATCAGGGCCCTGGATAGTCCTATCAGAACGTTCATTCAAGGTACTTATCTCCCAACTCTACATTTGAATGAACTTCTACAGACTGCTACGTATCCATATGCAGATGAGCCGTTTGCTAGCTTGGACTTTCGGTTTATGGACTTTCGCCGTATAGAATCAGAATTTACTGTAGCACCAGCTGACACGTTACCTGCTCCTGAGCGCTTATTAGAATTACCTTAAGCGCCTCATTCCCCCAGTCCAACTGAATCCGACTCTACTGCATCCACCGAGTCCAACAGTGCCCCAGCGCTTCGAGGAACAGTATTTGATCCTAATTATCAAGTACCTCCTGAATCTCTCAAACACACATCCCGTTTTAAGCATCACATTAGCACTGTGGGTCCCGACGCTCAACCGTCCATGACTGAATGCCTCACTCAAATACAGCAACTATCTACAGCTACTCAGGCAAGTCATGTGGCTTTAACAAATGATCTAAACCACCGTTTCACGGCTCTTGAGACCTCTCTTTCAGACGCTCATCACGCTCAACTACTGGTTATGAAAGAACACTTCGACCAGCGTCTGACCACTCTTGAAGCCTCTGTCGCTCAAATTGCTACTCAAGTCAGTCTTCTTACTCAGCATTTCATACAGACTGATGATGGCAATAAGGGGGAAAAGAAGGGAGAAAAGAGGAAATCTTCAACATCGAAAGATCAAAAAGATCCTCCTCCACCATCCAAGCATCAACATATTGATACTTCCCTCACACTAAGTACAGAGCCAAGGTATCCCTATCCTTCTTGGGTACCTACCTCGGTGGGAGCGTCCAATAAAAAGGAAACCCCAAGAGTGCTCTATCCAAATCTTCCATTACCTTCAAGAGCACTGCTTGAACAATTTGATATTCCTCTTCTCAGAGCGTCAATTCCAGAACCATCTGATCCAGCAGTCTTAGCCTTAGAGCGAAAAATGTCTGACTTTGACCAAACCTTTAAAATTTGCTTACGATACATAGGCATCAGTCCAGAGGAATGGGATAAGCAGCTCATTACCTTCAAGGCACGACAAGTACAAGAAAACAAACATATAATCAGTAAAGATCATGCAGCGATGATGACGCTAGAAGATCAGATAACTGAAGCAATCCGTGCTGAAATGACTAAGAGATACAAGATCAAATCACGATCTTGATTTTGTTTACTTATGATTCTTTCACTTCAGTTGTAAAATGCTTGTACTAGTAAAGCTATATATATAAAATGCATTTTACAGCTGAAACATCTCGTTGAAGCTCAAACTAGCTTACTAACCTACGCTAACTCATACTTTAGGTATCTAACGCTTGAACTAAATAGGTATTGCCATCATCAAAAAGGGGGAAATTGTTAGGAATTTCATGTTAGATGTTTTGATGATGACAAATAGGACTTCATGTTAGACCCCAAGAAATGTAAAGTATAAAAGCTTTCATAGAACAAATATGTAAGCGCCTGAAAGCTCGTGTTTTTTCACTAGACTTGTATTTTTATAGAGTTTAGACTAAGAATGTGATACTAAATCACTAGAAGAATTCTGCGTGAGTCTACCAAGTGATGAAGTTGAAGATCAAGCGTCTGAAGAAACAGTAAAGATAAAGATTAGTCTCAAGCGTCCATCAAACGCTAAACGACTATCCCGGGTTACGAACTCAGCGCTCAAGATTCGACATGGACCTTAGACCAAGTACTTAAGTCAATGATAGAATTCTGAGTGAGTCTATCAAAGATAAAGTGAAAGGACAAGCGTATAAAAGATCGGGCAAAAGATTGTGACCTCTTCAAGCGTCTGATTAACAAAGAAGACTACTTTCAAGAAGCCTAAAACTCCAAAGGCTCAAACGCCCAGTTCTCCAAGCGTAACCTGAAGATTCAAACCCAAGTTATCAAAGATGCATGAATCAACGGAAATTATTCCCAAACGGAAATAAAACAAGATGCATCAAAAGTCGGATAAGTGCGATTAAAATATAAGCACAACAACTTATGGGCAAACCATATCTTTGACCTAGACTGTCAGGTTTATGAAACCAAGACCATGCCTAACCAATTAAATATACCCAAAGTTAGGATTGTCAGAATTCATGGAATGTTTAGGGAAACGAGACTCCAACCGTGTCCAACGGACAAAATCTCATAACCATCTATAAATAACCTTTTCAGCAAAAGGGACAATACATAGATATACAAAAACATCTGGACGTAAAAATAAAAAAAAAGGTCCAAAAAAAAAACGTTGCTGAATTGTTTTAAAAAGAGCTTATACACTCCAGAGCCGAAATCCTTTTAAGCTTTCTCAAATACATTCCTAGACAGTCACCCATATCTCAAATCCTTTTTTAAGAAGAACCTACACTATCATTGAGATATCTCCAAGTTGTTTGAACTTTCCAAAAAAAAACAAACCCGTGACCAAAACCATCAACACCTTTCATCTGAGTGAGAAAGCTGGTTGACTTACAAGCAATATTTTTGTGTAAAAGAAGCTTGTTGAAGTTGATCTCTATTGGAGCTGAAATCTGTGTGACCAAGGAGTTCCGAGATCAAGGGTAACTTGCACCATTTCTGAGTGAAAGAAGCAAGGGGATAGAAGGTCTTTAGTGGAGCTGAAATCCGTGTGACCAAGGAGTTCCGAGATCATATCCAATCTCCCCCTATCTTGTAGAAGTCTCTGTGTGACTCTTCGATAATCATCATAGTGGAAAACCTCCCTGATAAAAGGAGAAGAAGGACGTAGCTGGGATTACATCACCCAGTGAACCTTACAAATATCTTGTGTCATTTACCTCTTTAAGCATTCCTTGTTTTATTGCTTTACTATTCATATTGCATACATTCTGATAAAGCTTTAAAACAACTAAGCGACTACTTTCGATTAACAAACCGAACGCTAAGCTATAAAATACTTCCACTGTGCTAACCCTGATTTAGTGACTAAACTCTACCCTACTTTGGTAAGCGTTGAAATCACCGAGTCTAAGTTAACGTTTCTCAAGCGCCACATCCAGCGCTTAAAGCTTTCCGAGCGTTCAAATACCTCAAAATGATACGAAGTTTTAGAAGTCGAAAAAGACTTCAGGGTCTATTCAACCCCTCCCTTCTAGACCCTTTCGTATACCACTTGGGAACCAACAACACCTTTAAAGCCAGTCTCGTAGCAAAAGGCTATAGTCAAAGAGAAGAAATTGACTATCAAGAGACCTTTTCGCCCATGGCCATGATAAAATCCATCCGAATACAGTTATCCATAGCTGCATACTTAGATTATGAGATATGGCAGATGGATGTCAAAACTGCTTTTCTAAATGGATTCCTAGAAGAGGACATCTATATGGAACAACCAAAAGGTTTTGTATCGGAGACCGATATCCATAAAGTATGTAAATTTGAGAGGTCCATATATGGTCTCAAGCAAGCATCTAGAAGCTGGAATCCAAGTTTTGATGAAGTAGTAAAGGCGTATGGCTTCATCAAGAACGAAGATGAACCCTGTGTCTACAAGAATACTAGTGGGAGCAAGATCTCCACTATATGTGGATGACATTCTACTTATAGGAAATGACGTGGGAATGCTTACCACTGTCAAGAAATGACTTTTGAGTACGCTTTCCATGAAAGACTTAGGAGAAGCAACATACATTCTAGGAATTCGTATCTATAAAGATAGAGCGAATAGAATGATCGGTCTCTCCCAAGCCCTTTACTTAGAAAAGGTCCTAAAGAGATTTAGGATTGTTAATTCTAAGAAAGGATTCATTCCCATGAGGCATGGAGTACACATGTCTAAATCTATGTGTCCGCAAAACGAGGAAGATAGAAAAGAGATGAGTAATGTACCCTATGCTTCTGCAGTAGGTAGCCTGATGTATGCAATGTTGTGTACTAGACATGACATTGCTTATGCTGTAAGTGTGGTAAGTCGATTTCAGGCAAACCTGGGAAAGAAACATTGGATAACTGTGAAGAATATCCTAAAGTATCTCAAAAGAACTATGAATATGATTCTCATCTATGGAGGTAGAGATCTGAAGATGGAAGGTTACACTGATTCAGACTTTTAGTCTGATGTAGATGACCGAAAATCCAATTCGGGGTTTGTTTTCATGCTTAATGGTGGGGCGGTGTCTTGGAAAAGCTCCAAGAAAATCACAATCGCTGATTCCACCACTGAAACAGAATATTTGGCTGTTGTGATTCGGTCTAGCGGATAAAATTTTTAATCTGAATCACACCTGAGAATCCAATCTGGGGATATTCATGATATTAAGCATATAGATCAATGACGAGAATTGAAAAGAGTAATCGAATTACCTTTTCTTCTATTGAATCTCAAATTATTAGCAGCAGCCCCGGACTCCTGCCTCTAGATAATCACGCGGAAGAAAAATTCTCTGAGAAAAGCTCGATCTCCTCCTCGGCAACAATTGCAGGCGGCTAGTTGGATGGAGAGGGAGGGATTTTTCTTTCCTCATGCTCTAAGTTTATTTTGGCTCAGTGTTAGATTCTAAAACAATGACTTGTGTTCTTGTTGTGGAGTTCTGACACTGACTGATTTCTTATACCAAGTAAAAGACTCCCCTAGCTTACACATAAGAGGGGGCGGCCGAAATGGCCTTTGTAGATGAGCTTCGGGCTTTGTTTTGACTTAGCCCATGTGTAATTAATTAAATCCAAATCCCATCAAATTGGTAATTAATTAATTGTATTAATCCAATTAATATAATTCAACTTATAAATTAATTTCCAATTAATTTAACTTCATTGTCAAAAAAGGTGTCATATGAGTTAAATATTAATGCCCAATCAATATTCGTTAACTCACGAACTCCCAGTTTCAGATATGAAGTACTGGACTGTTCCAGTGCCTCCTCTTGTCCATAAGAGGTGGAAAGTCTATCTTGAAATCTCTTCGACTAATTTGTTCAATACAGTTAAATGCTATTAGATTTACATGAAAAAAATCAAAACCCTTATTCTATAGATAGAAACATCAAACGTTTTGTACAAATAACTTATCTAAGCTCTACTCAATCTAATTCCTCATAGGTATTGAGGGTATACACCTAACAATCTCCCACTTGCACTCAACGCCAATCACTATGGTATTTGATTCCCATCTTCTGAAGATAGTTATCTAGTACTGCCTGTGATAATGGCTTGGTGAGTGGGTCAACCACGTTTTCTACTGAGAATATTTTTTGCATAGCTGTATCGCCTCTTCCAACAATTTCTCGTAATATATGATATTTCCTCATCACGTGTTTAGATTTCTTGGGAGACCTTGGTTCTTTAGCTTGCGCAATTGCTCCATTGTTGTCACACCATAGTGGCAACGACATTTCCATGCTAGGAACCACTTCAAGTTCGGCCATGAACTTTCTCATTCGAACAGCTTCTTTGGCTGCCACATATTCTACCTCCGTTGTGGAGTCAGTAGTTGTGTTTTTCTTGGAACTTTTCCAAGACACTGCTCCTCAACTGATTGTGAATATGTACCCAGAGGTAGATTTAAGGTCATCCGGATCAAATTGGAAATCTGAGTCGGTGTAACCATCCATCTATAATTTTCCATTCCTATATATTAGTAGCATATCTTTAGTTCTTCTTAAGTACTTTAAGATACACTTCACTACTGTCTAGTCACTGGCCATTTTATAGACACACGGTTCGTCTTCATTCTTAATGAAGCCATATTTATTGACTTCTTCATCGAACCTCAGATTCCAACTCCGAAAGGCTTGCTTCAGTCCATAGATGGACCGATCAAGTTTGCAAACTTTATGAGAGTGGGCTTCAAATATAAAGCCCCTGGGCTGTTGCATATAAATGTCCTCATCCAGTTGTCCATTTAAGAATGCGGTCTTTACATCCATTTGCCAAACTTCAAAGTCTAAGATTGCAGCTATGGCTAGCAGAATTCTAATAGATTTGATCATGGCTACTGGCGAAAAGGTTTCCTCATAGTCAATGCCTTCTTTTTTACTATAACCTTTCGCCACTAGCCTGGCCTTATAGGTGTTCACCTTGCCATCCGGACCAATCATTTTCTTATAGATCCATTTGCATCTAATTGGCGGTACTCCATTTGGTACATCACTAAGAGTTTAGACTTGGTTCGAATACATCGAATCAATCTCTGCTTTCATAACCTCAAACCATTTAGAGGAATCTATATCCATCGCTGCTTCACCATAGTCAGAGGGATCATCTCCATGGCTTCCTTCCGCAACAACATACAAATAATGTTACATTTTGTGCAGATAGCCATATCTCTCAGGCGGCTGAGATACTCTGCTAGATCGTCGCTGCGACAGTTGTGTCAAGTTGGGTTCAGATTCTTGAACGGATGTCTCCAAAGGGACGTTATCTTGTTCTTCTAGAACAATCTTTCTACCTGCACCACCTTCTCGAATGAATTCTTCTTCAAGAAAGTGGGCTTGCAAAGCCACGATGATCCTATGATCATTTTGCAAGTAAAAGAGGTATCCCATCAAATCTATGGGAAAACTGATAAAACATCCATGCAAGGATCTATCCTCTAGTTTCTCTTCCTTGGTCTTCTTTACATTTGTTGGGCAACCCCATATTCTTTTGCATTTTAGACTAGGCTTCCTACCGCTCCATATCTCGTATGGTGTAGTGGAAAAAGATTTCTAGGGACATTTGTTCAGAATGTGCGCAGCTGTAAGCAAAGCATGTCCCCACAACAAGATGGGTAAATCGGTGTAGCTAACCATGGAGCGTATCATTTTCAACAGAGTACGATTCCTTCTTTCTACTACTCCGTTGAGTTGTGGGGTTGCTGGAGGAGTTAGTTGTAATACTATGTCTTGTTCTTTTAAGAACTCGTCAAACTCAACACTCATGTATTCGCCACCTCGATCAGATCTCAGTGCCTTAATACTGTGCCCAGTTTGTTTTTCAGTCAAAGCCTTGAATTCCTTGAACCATTCAAGTGTTTGAATTTATACCTCATCAGATAAACCAGACCATACCTAGAGTGGTCATCTGTGAAGTTTATAAAGTACTGAAAACCTCCAATGCCGCATCCTTGAGGGGCCCATAAACGTTAGTGTGGATTAATCCTAAAACTTCATTTGCCCTTTCAAAATGTCCAGTGAATGATGACCTAGTCATCTTGCCTTTGAGGCACGATTCACAAGTCGGATATGGGTCAGACCCAAGTGGACCAATAAGCCCACGTTTTTCCAACTCGTGAATCTTAAATTCACCGGCATGTCCCAATCTAAGGTGCCATATGAGTTTTTGGTTCATTCCATTCATACTAAGTTTTCTAGTCATAGTATTAACCGTACATTGATTTCGGACATTCGAATAGTATAAACCATTAATTAAAGATACAGAGCCAACACACTTATTTACGAAATAAATATCGCAAGAATTTTGTTTAAATGTAAACAAATCCCTTCCTGACCAATACAGGAATAGAAATAATATTCTTGAGCCCATTGAGCACAACAAGGAAATCATCTAATCTAATTTGATGTCCAGAAATTAATGCAACAGAAGTAATTCCAATGTGAGTCACAGCCACGCTGTGTGCACTTCCTACATTGATCTTCAATTCATTCTCATTCAACTTTCTACTTTCTTCCAGATCCTGGTTCAAAACACAAATATGAGCACTAGCTCCGGAATCTTAAATCCAAGAAGTAGAAAATATCATCACAGAACAATTTGTTTCAAAAATATAAAGTTCTATACATGATTTGCTTTCAGCTGATGGCTTGCGGCAGTCATGCTTCCATTCATCCACTTCTCTGCATTGGACACAAGTCTTTTGAACTCTTGAGCTTTTAGTTATTTGCTCATAGTTTTCAAAAGCAATTTTTACTCCAAGTAGCCCAATTGGAGGTGCAACATCATCATCCCATTCCTTTCTCAGTTGGCATTGCATGTATACAAGCCTATCTCTAAGATCCACTAAGGATCCTCCTAAGTCATCTATCTCAAAGTTAGAAACATAGGTAGAGAAGGATTTAGGGAGAGATTGAAGAATGAGATTAACTTCCAAAAGAAAATCCATGTAGCTTCCTAGAGACTTGAGAGTCTTCCTATCATGGATATCATATTCATAACATGACTGGCAACTTCATCATTTTCTCTCATTCTAGTTTGGAAAAGTTCTTTCGATAAATAACATCGAGTTGATCTTCCATGTTCCCCTAATATCTCCTCCAAATGAAGCATCATTGACCTCAGACTTTCTATATCAAAATGTAAATGTCTCAGTTCGTTGCTCATGGAATGCAACATGAAGTCAGTGACCTTCTGGGCATAAGAGATCCATCTCTTGTATATTTTCAGAGCAGAGTTTCTTTCGTTGACCCTAGGCAAAGACGTACCATCTTGATCCAAAATATTCTAAAGCGATTTTTTCTTGAGATGTGCCCTCGGCACTTTGATCCAATCAACGTAATTTGGTCCAGTGAGGACATTTTTCTCAAGTAGTATTGTCAAAGGGTTAGTCATTGTGATATAAATAAACTGCAGGAAAAATAACCATGATTTTTATTAGATTTGTTATTATGTACTTTCAAGTAAAATCAAGGATTTCAATATTTACTTGACTCCCACTATTTTTCTTGAAATATTGCACTCCCACTGCAATAATAGGAAACCTTGTTGGATAGGTTTCACAGTGAGTGATTGATTTCCCCAATGATCTTAACAAGTTGTAACCTTGAACAATATATGGCTCGTTAGATCATTGAGGTGATGTCAAACATCAATCAGTCCAACCGATAATTCAATCCCCTTTAGCTCATGGATCACTGAACCGCAAACTTTTTCGATATATAGGTGGTGATCCATCTGAGTCATTTATTCTATCAACTCCTATCAGTCTAACAATTTAATCTCGCCTTGCAACCTTGAATGATATATGGGGCGAAATTTGTTTCGACATGAAGGCATCAAATGCACTAGAGAAGATAGAATACCATGTCTTGATGCATGACACCCTTATTCCGAGAAGATGTCATGCATTAGAAATGAACCAACCTTCTAAAGTTTGATGGAGAGCTAGGACATCCAATACCCCTTTACTTACTCAGTATTTTAATTTGGGAGAATTATAACATTCGATAATGTTATTAAGTTGGTCTCACTTTGCACATTAATTTCTTTATCGCAAAATAATTGGAAATGCATAAGAATAGGCTTAGCAATTCTAACAACACACACATGTATGGACTATCTAGATCAACTCGAGCCAATGAGTGATCGGGGAGGGGTCCTATCTATTACAAGTATTGGGCCTTATACAAACATCTAATCTTCTTGATTCTCTAAGACTTCATGTGCCACCATGAACCGCCATTTGGGCCTATCTCTAAACCAATTACATAGAAATAACCTATATAAAATTCTATGAATTGATGATACAAACTGGGGGGCTCAAAATCGGCCCAATACAACCCAGGTAAGATAGCAAAAATAAAATCCTAAGTCCATACATGGTGTCACCATCACATATATAAGGAGCACATAAACAATTTAAACACATATGTGAATTTATCCTTTAAATCTTATTTAATGTGTGATTAAATCTAATTGAGACTATGATTAAATCTAATTTATTCTTCAATTAAATCCAATTTAACATCATCAAAATAAATCCAATTTAGTTTGAATAATCTAATTAAAGATTGACTATCATCAAATAATGTCTAATGGGTAATTTAATCTAAACACATAGCAGTACCATGTAAAAGGAAAACGATATTTAAATTTAATTCAACAAATCCAATTTAATATATACCAACTTTGAAAAGGAGTTTTAAATCCAATTTAAGACTTTGAACAATTCTAAGTTCATTTGAAATTTTTCAAGTTTAAATCTAATTTAAATAAAATAACTAAATCCAATTTAGAGTAAAATTAAATCTAATTTAAATTCCCTAAATCCAATTTAGGGTTCTTGAATAAACTTAAATCTAATTAAAATTTATTTACTAAATCCAAATTAGAAGTTGAAACGAAATATAATTAGGGTTGTTTACTTGATAAATATTTAGGTGAAGTTTTTCAATTTGGATTGAACCCACATAATTAATTAATTGATAATTGGTCAATCCAATTTAAATCATTTGGGCCAAGCCCTATAATTAATTATGTTAGGCCCAATACAAAAAAAAAACAATTAATTAAACAACAACTGGGCTTGGCCCAGCTTTATTAATTAATTACGCCAAGCAAAAATTTAACCTGCGTTGGGCTCGGCCCAGAGCGGATGAACAGTTTGTGCGCTAGGCTATATGCCCTTCAGCCCAGCAGTGTATACATTTGAGTGTTGGACTTTAGCCCAACATAACCTTAATGAGTTGGGCTTAAGCCCAACACCGTTACTGTCGCCGCCCCAAGCAGCAGCGGCGCTGGTGACGGCTTAGCCGTCACCTGATGCCGCTTCGGCGGTGGCGCGTCACCGCTCCGGGCGGCGCAATTTTCCAAAAATTTGGAATTTTCTAAAAGTTCATAAATCCAATCCAATTTTTCTGTTTACCTAATAAATCCAATGCAATTCATGAAAAATTAATTTTACAGATAAGCATGCATAATACAAATTTACATACAATACATAAAATCATGCTATGATATTAAAATAATTAAAACACATAAACATACAACGAATATTAGGAATTTCCCAAATTTTGGCTTTGATACCACTGTTGTGATTCGGTCTAGCGGATAAAATTTTTAATCTGAATCACACCCGAAAATTCAATTCGGGGATATTCATGATATTAAGCATATAGATCAATTGTCTAGAATGGACAAGAGTAATCAAATTACCCTTTCGTCTATTGAATCTCGAATTAGCAGCAGCAGCCCCGGACTCCTGCCTTTAAATAATCACGTGGAAGAAAAATTCTCTGAGAAAAGCTCGATTTCCTACTTGGCAACAATTGCAGGCGGCTAGTTGGATGGACATGGAGGGATTTTTCTTTCCTAATGTTCTAGGTTTATTTTGGCTCAGTGTCAGATTCTAAAACAATGACTTGTGTTCTTGTTGTGGAGTTCTGAGACTGGTTGATTACTTATACCAAGTAAAAGACTCCCACAGGTTACACATGAAAGGGGGATGCCGAAATGGCCTTTGTATATGGGCTTCGGGATTTGTTTTGACTTAGCCCATGTGTAATTAATTAAATTCAAATCCAATAAAATTGGTAATTAATTAATTACATTAATCCAATTAATATTAATCCAATTTATACAATTAAACTTATAAATTAATTTCCAATTAATTTAGATTTGAGTTAATATGATTTAATTAATTTATTTAATCCAATTAAATATCTTTAATAAAATCATGCCATCTATTTTTCAGTCAATTCACATCAAATGTGATTTTACCAAAATACCCTTAACTTAAGAAAATAATGATTTTTTTCACATAGCGCGACTCTCTAGGCTTGATTCAATTGGCAATGGGAGGATTCCAAAGGATAAGGTTGTCACCTAGCCAACACCGTGGAACCAAATCGTAACTTAATTGAAAACGAGATGATCATGTCATCACGAACCTTGACTATGAATACCATATGTGTATAAACTCTTCACCGACGTGACCCGATCAAGTAAGAGCCATGGTTTAGTCAAACTCATAGAACTTGATACTGTACTTAGAATCATAATAATGTGAAATTACCAAACTACCCTTAGTGACAATCACGGGATAGTTTATATGCTTTGGCCAAAGACATATAATTTCAATTACTTACGATCGTACAAGTCACATACTCGTTTACTTTAGAGACGGTGAATCCCATTTTGGCAAGTTATCTTATAACATCGAATGCACTATTGGATCGTACTTCGACGTCGATCCCACCTATCAGGTGATATAGGTCTAACTACTCTAATAACATATCCAATAATACAAGCATGTTATAAATGACTCCTCAAGTCTAAAGTTCACACATACTATCGCAATCTTAATCCCAATCATTGACTGTCAAAAAGTAAATACCCATGTGATCGAATTAATGTGAGTCGAGTTCAAATATGTTAATTCCACTAATCATATTTATGACACCAGCTCCCACTATCTAATCAGTGTACGGCTGGCACTTCCTTGTCAAAGAAGGTCTCATATGAGTTGAATATTAATGCCCAATCAATATTCGTTAACTTACGAACTCACAGTTTCAGAGATTAAGTACTGGACTGTTCTAGTGCCTCCTCTTGTCCATAAGACGTGGAAAGTCTATCTTGAAATCTCTTCGACTAATTTGTTCAATACAGTTAAATGTCATTAGATTTATATGAACAAAATCAAAACCTTTGTTGTATAAATAGAGACATCAAACGTTTTGTACAAATAACTTATCTAAGCCATACTCAATCTAATTCCTCGTAGGCATTGAAGGCATACACCTAAAAATCACCCACTTGCACTCAACACCAATCGCTATGGTATTTGATTCCCATCTTCTCAAGATGTTTATCTAGCACCGCCTGTGATAATGGCTTGGTGAGTGGATCAGTCATGTTTTCTACTGAGGCTATTTTCTGGACGGCTATATCGCCTCTTCCAACGATTTCTCGTATTATATGATATTTTCTCATCACATGTTTAGATTTATTGTGAGACCTTGGTTCTTTAGCGTGCGCAATTGCTCCGTTGTTGTCACAACATAATAGCAACGATATTTCCACGCTAAGAACCACTCTAAGTTCGGCCATGAACTTTCTCATCCAAACAGCTTCTTTCGATGCCTCAGAGGCTGCCACATATTTTGCCTCCGTTGTGGAGTCAACAGTTGCGTTTTGCTTTGAACTTTTCGAAGACACTGCTCCTCCACTGAGTGTGAATATGTACCCAGAGGTAGATTTAAGGTCATCCGGATCAAATTGGAAATCTGAGTCGGTGTAACCATTCATCTTTAATTCTCCATTCCCATATATTAATAGCATATCTTTAGTTTTTCTTAAGTGCTTTAAGATACACTTCACTACTGTCCAGTGAGGTTCCCCCGGGTTAGCTTGAAACCTATTGACCATGGTTACATGAGACTACCCACACCGGATACATAAGGTATATTCCTCATTTCTAATCTATCCTTGTCCGTATTGGGACTCATAGATTTGGAAAGATGAATTCCATGTCTCATGGAAAAAAGTCCTCCTCTAGAGTTATGCATTTCATATCTCTTAAGGACTTTCTCTAGGTTGAGCACTTAGGAGAGACCAATCATTTTATTCGCTCTATCTCTATACAGGCGAATTCCTAGAATGTAAGTCGCTTCTCCCAAGTCTTTCATGGAGAATGTGCTTGAGACCCATGTCATGACCGAAGTCAATAAGCCTATGTCATTCCCTATAAGTAGTATGTCATCTACGTATGGAACCAGAAATATCAACTTGCTCCCACTGACCATTTTATAGTCACACGACTTGTCTTCATTCTTGATGAAGCCATATTTCTTGACTTCTTCATCGAACCTCAGATTCTAACTCCGAGAGGCTTGCTTCAGTCCATAGATGGACCAATTACGTTTGAAAACTTTATGACACTAGGCTTCAGATATATAGCCCCTGGGCTGTTGCATATAAATTTCCCCATCCAAGTGTCCACTTAAGAATGTGGTCTTTGCATCCATTTGTCGGCCTTCATAGTCTAAGTTTTCAGCTATGGCTAGCAGAATTCTAATAGATTTGATCATGGCTACAGGCGAAAAAGTTTCCTCATCATCAATGCCCTCTTTTTGAATATAACCTTTTGCCACTAGACTGGCCTTATAGGTGTTCACCTTGACATCCGGACCAATCTTTTTCTTATAGATCCATTTACATCCAGTTGGTCGTACTCCATTTGGTAGATTAGTAAGAGTCCAAAGTTAGTTCGAACACATCGAATCAATCTCTGCTTTCATAGCCTCAAGCCACTTAGACGAATCTATATCCGTCGCTGCTTCATCATAGTCAGAGGCATCATCTCCATGGCTTTCTTCTACAACAGCATACAAATAATGCTGCGTTTTGTGCAGATAGCCAAATCTCTCAGGCGGCTGAGATACTCTGCTAGATCGTTGATGCGACGGTTGTGTCAAGTTGGGTTCAGATTCTTGAATTGATGTCTTCGAAGGGATGTTATCTTGTTCTTCCAGAACAATCTTTCTACCCGCACCACCTTCTCGAATGAATTATTCTTCAAAAAATTGGGCTTGTAAGGCCACGATGATCCTATGATCATTTTGCAGGTAAAAGAGGTATCCCATCGAATCTACGGGAAAACTGATAAATCGTCCTTTCAAGGATTTATCCTCTAATTTCTCTATCTTGGTCTTCTTCACATATGCTGGGAAACCCTATATTCTTATGTATTTTAGACTAGGCTTCTTACTGCTCCATATCTCATATGGTGTAGCGGGAACAGATTTTGAGGGACATTTGTTCAGAATGTGCGCAGCCATAAGCAAAGCATGTCCCCACAACGAGATGGGTAAATCGGTGTGGCTAAGCATGGAGCGTATCATGTCCAACAGAGTACGATTCTTTCTTTCTGTTACTCCATTGTGTTGTGGGGTTGCTGGAGGATTTAGTTGTAATACTATGCCTTGTTCTTTTAAGAACTCGTCAAACTCGGCACTCATGTATTCGCCACCTCAATCAGATTTCAGTGCCTTAATACTGTGCTCAATTTGTTTTTCAGTCAAAGCTTTGAATTCCTTGAACCATTCAAGTGCTTCGGATTTATACTTCATCAGATAAACTAGACCATACCTGGAGTGGTCATCTGTGAAGGTTATAAAGTACTGAAAACCTCCAAAAGCCGCATCCTTGAGGAGCCCACAAACGTTAGTGTGGATTAATCCTAAAACTTCATTTGCCCTTTCGAAGTCTCCAGTGAATGGTGACCTAGTCATCTTGCCTTTGAGGCACGATTCACAAGTCGGATATGGGTCAGACCCAAGTGGACCAATGAGCCCATATTTTTCCAACTAGTGAATGTTAAATTCACCGGCATGTCCCCGTCTAAGGTGCCATATGAGTTTTTGGTTCATTTCATTCATACTACGTTTTCTAGTCATAGTATTAACCATACATTGATTTCGGACATTCAAATAGTATAAACCATTAATTAAAGATGCAGAGCCAACAAACTTATTCTCAAAATAAATATCGCAAGAATTATGTTTAAATGTAAACAATATCCTTTCCAGACCAATACAGGAATAGAAATAATATTCTTGAGCCTATTGGGCAACACAAGGCAATCATCTAATCTAATTTGATGTCCAGAGAATAATCCAACAGAAGTAATTCCAATGTGAGGCGTAGCCATACTGTGTCCGCTTCCTACATTGATCATCACTTCGTTCTCATCCAGCTTTCTAATTTCTTCAAGATCCTGGTTCAAAACACAAATATGAGCACTAGCTCCGAAATCTAGAATCCAAGAAGTAGAAAATATCATCATAGAACAATTTGTTTCAAAAACATAAAGTTCTATACCTGATTTGCTTTCAGCTGATGGGTTAGGGCAGTCATGCTTCCATTAATCCACTTCTCTGCAGTGGATACAAGTTTTTTGAACTCTTGAGCATTTGGTTATTTGCTCATACTTTTCAGAAGCAATCTTTACTCCAAGTAGCCCAGTTGGAGGTGCAACATCATCATCCCATTCCTTTCTCAATTGGCATTGCATGTATACAAGCCTATCTCTAAGATCCACTAAGGATCCTTCTAAGTCATCTATCTCAAAGTTAGAAACATAAGTAGAGAAGGATTTAGGGAGAGATTGAAGAATGATATCAACTTCCAGACGAAAATCCATGTAGCTTTCTAGAGACTTGAGTCTTTCTATCATGGATATCATATTCATAACATGACTGGAAACTTCATCATTTTCTCTCATTCTAGTTTGGAAAAGTTCTTTCGATATATAATATCGAGTTGACCTTCCATGTTTCCCGAACATCTCCTCCAAATGAAGCATCATTGACCTCGGACTTTCCATATTAAAATGTAAATGTCTCAGTTCGTTGCTCATGGAATGCAACTTGAAGTCAGTGACCTTCTGGGCATCAGAGATCCATCTCTTGTATATTTTTAGAGCAAATTTTCCTTCGTTGACCCTAGGCAAAGATGAACCGTCTTGGTCCAAAATATGCTCAAGCGATTTTTTCTTGAGCTGTGCCCTCAGAGCATTGATCCAATCAACGTAATTTGGTCCAGTGAGGACATTTTTCTCAAGTAGTATTGTCAAAGGGTTGGTCATTGTGATGGAAATAAACTGGTGAAAAAATAACCAAGATTTTCAATTAGATGTGTTATTATGTACTTTCAAGTAAAACCAAGGATTTCAATATTTATTTGACTCCCAATATTTTTCTCGAAATATTGCACTCCCACTGCAATAATCGGAAACATCGTTGGATTGGTTTCATAGTGAGTGATTGATTTCCCTAATGATCTAAACAAGTTGCAACCTTGAAGGATATATGGCTAGTTAGATCATTGAGGTGATGTCAAACATCAATCAGAACAACCGATGATTCAATCCCCTTTAGCTCATGGATCACTGGACCGCAAACTTTTTTGATATATAGGTGGTGATCCATCGGAGTCATTTATTCCATCAGCTCCTATCAGTCTAACAATTTAATCTCGCCTTGCAACCTTGAACGATATATGGGGTGAAATTTGTTTCGACATGAAGGCATCAAATGCACTAGGGAAGATAGAGCACCATGTCTTCATGCATGACCCCTTTGTTCTGGGAAGATGCCATGCACAAGAAATGAACCAACCTTCTAAAGTTTGATGGAGAGTTAGGACATCCAATGCCCCTTTACTTACTCATTGTTTTAATTTGGGAGAATTATAACATTCGATAATGTTATTAAGTTGGTCTCACTTTGCACATTAATTTCTTTATCGCGCAATAATTGGAAATGCATAAGAATAAGCCCAGCAATTCTAACAATACATACATGTATGGACTATCTAGATCAACTCGAGCCAATCAGTGATCGGGGAGGGGTCCTATCTATTACAAGTATTGGGCCCTATACAAAGACCTAATCTTCTTGATTCTCCAAGACTTCATGTGCCACCATGAACCG
The DNA here is from genome assembly GCA_019426215.1 of Buddleja alternifolia. Classification (NCBI taxonomy): domain Eukaryota; kingdom Viridiplantae; phylum Streptophyta; class Magnoliopsida; order Lamiales; family Scrophulariaceae; genus Buddleja; species Buddleja alternifolia. The sequence goes on along the minus strand of CM033408.1, from coordinate 19,872,035 downwards.
CCATTTGGGCCTATCTTGAAAAATATTACATAGAAATAACTCGTACAGAATAACTAGCCCAATACAACCCAGGTAATACAGCAAAAATAAAACCTTAAGTCCATACATGGTGTCACCATCACACATATAAGGACCACATAAACAATTTAAACACATGTGAATTTATCCTTTAAATCTAATTTAATGTGTGATTAAATCTAATTTAGTCCAAGATTAAATCCAATTTTATCTATGATTGATTCCAATTCAATCTCTTCATTAAATCCAATTTATTCTTCAATTAAATCCAATTTAATATCATCAAAATAAATCCAATTTAGTTTGAATACTTTAATCAAATTAAAGATTGACTATCTTTAAATAACATCTAATGGGTAATTTAAATTAATCACATAGCAATATCTTGTAAAAGGAAAGCGATATTTAAATCTAATTCAACAAATCCAATTTAATATATACCAACTTTGAAAAGGAGTTTTAAATCCAATTTAAGACTTGAACAATTCTAAGTTCATTTGAAATTTTCAAGTTTAAATCCAATTTAAATAAAATAACTAAATCCAATTTAGAGTACAATTAAATCTAATTTAAATTTCCTAAATCTAATTTAGGATTCTTGAATAAACTTAAATCTAATTAAAATTTATTCACTAAATCCAATTTAGAAGTTGAAACGAAATTTAACTAGGGTTGTTTGCTTGATAAATATTTAAGTTAAGTTTTTCAATTTGGATTGAACCCAAATAATTAATTAATTGATAATTGGTCAATTCAATTTAAATCATTTGGGCCAAGTCCTATAAGTAATTATGTTAGGCCCAATACAAAAAAGAACAATTAATTAAACAACAATTGGGTTTGGCCCAGCTTTATTAATTAATTACGCTGGGCAAAAATTGATGAACAGTGCGGTAGGCCCTGCCCAGTGCTACTTTGTGTATGTATACCCTTCAGTGCTGGGATCGGCCCAGCGCTTACTTATGTGCTGGCCCAAGCCCAGCAATTTATATATTCGGGTGTTAGGCTTTTGCCCAACATAACCCTAGCCCAACACCATTACTACCGCCACCCCAAGCAGCAGCGATGACGCTGCTGCTACAGTAGCGGCGACGACTGCCGCTCTGGGCAGCGCGATTTTCCAAAAATTTGCAATTTTCTAAAAGTTCATGAATCCAATTCAATTTTTCATTTCACCCAGTAAATCTAGTTCAACTCATGAAAAATTGTTTATAGATAAACATGCAATACGTAAAATCATTTTTATGATATTAAAACAATTAAACATACAACGAATATCATGAATTTCTCGAGTTTTATCTATGATACCACTGTTGTGGTTCGGTCTAGATGATAAAATTTTTAATTCGAATCACACCCGAGAATCCAATTCGGGATATTCATGATACTAAGCATATTGATCAATTGACTAGAATTGACAAGAGTAAACGAATTACCTTTTCATCTATTGAATCTCGAATTATCAGCAGCAGCCCCGGACTCCTGCCCTTAAATAATCATGCGCAAGAAAAATTCTCTGAGAAAAGCTCGATCTCCTCCTCGGCAACAATTGCAGGCGGCTAGATGGATGGAGAGAGAGGGATTTTTATTTCCTAATGCTCTAGGTTTATTTTGGCTCAGTGTCAGATTCTAAAACAATGACTTGTGTTCTTGTTGTGGAGTTCTGACACTGACTGGTTACTCATACCAAGTAAAAGACTCCCCTAGTTTACACATAAGAGGGGGCGGCTGAAATGGCCATTGTAGATGGGCTTCGGGCTTAGCTCATATGTAATTAATTAAATCCAAGTCCAATCAAATTGGTAATTAATTAATTACATTAATCCAATTAATATAATTCAACTTATAAATTAATTTCCAAATAATTTAACTTATGAATTAATATGATTTAATTAATTTATTTAATCTAATTAAATATCTTTAATTAAATCATGCCATCTATTTTGTCAGTCAATTCACATCAAATGTGATTTTACCAAAATACCCATAGCTTAAGGAAACAATTCTTTTCTTCACATAGCACGACTCTCTAGGTTAATTTAATTGGCAATGGGAGGATTGCAAAGGATAAGATTGTCACCTAGCCAACACCGTGGAACAAAATCGTAACCCAATTAAAAATGAGATGATCATGTCATCACGAACCTTGACTACGAATACCATATGTGTATAAACTCTTCACCGACGTGACCCGATCAAGTAAGAGCCATGGTTTAGTCAAACTTATAGAACTTGATACTGTACTTAGAATCATAATAATGTGCAATTATCAAACTACCCTCAGTGACAATCACGTGATAGTTTATATGTTTTGGCCAGAGACTTATAATTTCAATTACTTATGATCGTATAGGTCACATACTCGTTTACTGTCGAAAGGGTGAATCCCATTTTGGAAATTTATCTTATAACATCAAATGCACTATTGGATCGTACTTCGAGGTCGACCCCACCTATCAGGTGATACGGATCTAACTACTCTGATAATGTATCCAATACTACAAGCATGTTATAAATGACTCCTCAAGTCTAAAGTTCACACATACTATTGCAATCTTAATCCCAATCATGTGATCGGGTTAATGCGAGTCGAGTTCAAATATGTTAATTCCATTAATCATATTCATGACACCAGCTTCCACTATCTAATTAGTGTACGACTGGCACTTCATTGTCAAAGAATGTGTCATATGAGTTGAATATTAATGCCCAATCAATATTTGTTAACTCACGAACTCCTAGTTTCAGAGATTAAGTATTGGATTGTTCCAGTGCCTCCTCTTGTCCATAAGAGGTTGAAAGTCTATCTTAAAATCTCTTGGACTAATTTGTTCAATACAGTTAAATGTCATTAGATTTATATGAACAAAATCAAAACCTTTATTCTTTAAATAGAAACATCAATTGTTTTTTACAAATAACTTATCTAAGTTCCAGTCAATCTAATTCCTCATAGGCATTGAGGGCATACACCTAACAGTGGCTGCCTAGAAGCTGTTTGAATGAGAAAGTTTTTAGGAGAACTTGAAGTGGTTCCTAGTGCAGATCTCCCGTTGCCACTTTATTGTGATAACGATGGAGCAATAGCGCAAGCTAAGGAACCAAGGTCTCATAACAAGTCTAAACACATTGAGAGAAGATTTCACATCATCAGGCACATCGTTGGTAGAGGAGAGACAACAGTGCAGAAAATAGCCTCAACTGACAATGTAACTGACCCATTCACCAAACCACTACCTCAGGCTGTTCTGGACCGACACCTAGAGATGATGGGTATAAGATACCACAAAAAGTGGCATTAAGTGCAAGTGGGAGATTGTTAGAATTATGCCCTCAGGTGCCATAGAGGATAGAATGATAGGGTGTCTTTCTTGTAGTAAACTTATTTATTATTCATAATAAAAGGCATTTTTTAGTTTTCACTTAAATCTTATCTGCATCTATAAGTAGTGTAAACCATTTTGTACATGTTTTCAGTGCAATCTCTCTATTTCCTATGGGATAGGAAGATTGGCACTAGAGAGATTGATCTTGATTACTTAAACTCGTTCGCAAATAATATGAAGTCTTTAATGGACAAATAAAGACTTAAAACACTTGCACAATCTTAGCTTTGACATGGGAGTGCCAGTCGAACACCATGTGATGGTAGGAGCTTAAGACTGTAGGCACATCAGTGGAACTCATATGCTCGAACACGACTCGCATCGGTTCTGTCACATTGGTTTGCACTATGTGACTGGCAATGACAGAACTGATTATGCATAATAGGTATAAGTGAACCTTCGACCTGAAGTATCAGGCTGAAGATACACTTGTAACGTTAAGTCTGTCACTAGAGTAGTTAGACTCAATTCACCCGTTGGTGGGGTCGACCTTGAAGTGCGGCTTGGTGGGCAAGTGGTAGTCTTAGCTGATAACTAATATGAGATTTGTTCTCTCATAAGTGAATGAGAAAGTATCCTATGTGATTATAGATAATAGAGATCAAAGTCTTCGGCCAAAGCAAAAGAGACGATTGTGCGAGGCACTAAATCGAGGTCAATGATCTCGTATTATTATAATTAATACATATGGTCAAGTCTAGTGAGTTTGACATAACCATGACTCTCACTTGACTGGGACACATGAACAAAGGGTTTATACTTATACGGTATTTACAATTGGAAGGTTGTGGAAAAATCCAATCATTCGATTTCGTTTGGGCTACAAAGTGGGTCATGTGACTGGCTAGGTGTTACCCACTTCCTTTGGATTCCTCTCATTACCAAACGAAACGAACCTAAAGATTCGCGCTAAAGGATTGATAAAGAAAAATGAAAGGATTATCTATTTTTATTCTGGGAGATTTAATTTATTGGATAAATTAAAGAATTAATTAATTACTCATTGGATGAGATGATTAATTATAAAGATAAGATTAATTATTAATTAATTTCTTAAAGAGATAAATTAATGAATTAATTTATCTAATTAATTTGGTTATTTACTTAATTAATTTATTTATTGGATATAATGAATTATTAATTAAATAAATAGTTAATTCAAACAAAAGAAGGCCGAGCTAGGTGGGGGCGTCCATTTGGAGCCTCCTAGGTTAAGTTGAGCGTCCACTTGGATGCCCAACGAGGATTCTTTTGTTTGTCTTGGTCAATAAGACAAGTGATAATAAAAGGACTCCTTGACCTAGATGAGACACAAGTAATCTCATAACTCTCCTAAGAAAGAAAAGAAAAACTTCTCTCTCTCTCTAATACACTCTAGCCGTCGGCTTCCAAGAGGAAAAGAAGGGATTTTTCGTCTTATCAATCCGCATGATTATTTAGAGGCAACGTACACTAGTTTTTCGGATCAAGAATTCAAGAAAGATTTCAAGGATTCGTGAAGATTAGATTGCACGTGTTCTTGAAGAATTCAAGCCTACAAGTCTCGAATTTTTGAAGGTGGAATTAAGTCTCCAACCACTTCGCTTCAACGGGTAAGTAATTATTCGGTTTAGCGGTTAATCAATTCAATTATGCAAATCAAGAATTCACTTTGGGATTTAAATTTAAAAACTTCCTCAGCACAATTTATTTTTCGCAAAACCCAACAGGGACGGGATGGTGGAATCATAGAATGTTGAGGATCACTTTTGGCAAGAAGATGTGGAGAGTATCATGTCGATTCCTCTTGGATCACAAAGCAATGAGGACAGACGTGTTTGGTACTATTCAAAAAATAGACACTTCATGGTTCGGAGTGTATACCATTTAGCGAGGGGGATGGCTGAGAAGAGGAAGAGTTCGGCATCGGGTACGAAGGAGGGTTTTACTAATCTGTCTTGGAAGTTCATATGGAATGCGAAAGTGGCTTCAAAAATTAGGGCATTCTCCTAGAGGGCATTCTCCTAGAGGGCATGCAAACAAGAGATTCCTACAGTTAGCAATATGCGACGATGATAGGTTTGAATGGATGCTGCTTGTTCATATTGAGGATTTGTAGAAGAGGATACGAAGCATGCATTGCTCACGTGTTCATTTGTGCGGTTCGTGTGGGCGTAATCTAATCTGCCATGGAGCATTATTTCCTTTTGGAGCTCGGATGTTGAAACTTGGTTTAGGCACTGTCATGCGCAGTTGGAGGGGGAGGCCCACGCGTTATTCATTGCTATTTGTTAGCTCTTATGTAATAACCGTACTTCGTCTATCATGGAAAAATTAACAATGTCTCTGGAGGGCATAATTTTTAAGGCTAGGGCTTTCTGGAAGGGGTATAAGGAAGCGACGGAGGTTTGTCCTTCATTGGAGAGACCGAATGAGGATACGAGATGGGTTTCGCCAAATGATAGGGGTTGTAAAGGTCAACTTTGATGGGGCGGTTTTGAATCACCCAAAGGCCATGGGGTCAGGATGCATTGGCAGGGATTCCACCGGGACGACCTGCGTGGCATGGAGACAAAAGCAATTGATTTTAGTTCATCGCCGGAGGTAGCGGAAGCACTTGCTGCGAGGGAAGCGATGAGAATGGCTAGAAGACATGGTTGGCGAAACATCCAGATTGAAGAGATTGTCTAGTTCTGATTAATAAACTTCGAGAAAAGGAGAGGGATCTCTCTCCGATTGATCCATTAGTTGGTGATATTCTTGTTTTAATTCCGTTTTTTAAGTCTGTTTCGTTCTGTTTTGTTAGACGTTTAGGCAATAGGCCTGCTCATCTGTTAGCGCGTTCGACTTTAGAGGATCTTGAAGGGATTGGCGATTTGCCCCCTCAAGATAGCAATTCTTATTAATATTAAAAGGTAAAATGAATAATCTCTTCTAAATAAACTTTGAAGAATATTTTTTAATTATTTTTTGTGAAAATAATAAATAAAATTGTCTTTTTTCTCAAGCATATTTTTGGAAATAAATAAAAAAACCTATTTTTCATTAGTGCAATAAGACTAATCATCTTGCCGTGAATATCAAAATTCCGGTATAATTTTATCAAACTCGTTAAATGATATGTATTGCTTATTTGCTCTTTATTAAATATCAATTTATTTTTTTAATATTGAAAATTAATATAACATCAAAGGCCTAAAAAATACCATAAAATTTAAAATAATCATCAAATCATATTACACTGAGTAGTATTGGTGAACTCAATATATCCACCTAGAATATTAGCTAATTTTATTTTTTGTTAAATTTACTGAAAAAATAATTGTCAATTTTATCCAAAATAAAATCACATTTATCCTAATTTGATTTTAAATAAATAAGTAAAAGTTGTAGTCATATCAACAAACGTTTTTTTTTACTTATTATTTACCATAGTTATCCATCACTTTTAAATTTTGCTATCAAATTTCGAACACTTATTCTACATTTAGTTAGAAAAGTGATATAAAACTAGTTTGTCAAAGAAAATGAAAAGAATTACTTTAATAGACTAAAGAACATTTTTGTCTATATGGTAAAATTTAAATAAATATGGAGTGCCTCTAACAAAATACGGAGTGCTTTTATCAATTCTCGAAATAAAAATGGAGCTCCTATAGTAATTTGTAGAGCTCCAATATCAATCCCCAACGTATCATTTTCTTTAATGGTGAATTACATCTATGCCCCTGACGAAAGGCATTAACACGGAGATCTACCTTCACATTTTAGAAAATTACATCTACCTGTCATCAAAAGAAATTGTGAATCCCGTAATACCAAAATATTCAAAATAACATTGCTTAAATCTTTAAAAAGAAAAAGGAAATTTAAAAAAAATCAATAAATAGAAATATGGAAAATATAAAAGAAAAAAATAAAGATTATGTTTGTCGTCTTCATTCCATCTTTCCCATGGTACCCACCACCCCTACCCAGCTCCATCACCCATAGTCGCTGCTACGATAGGTGATGATGTAAATAGGCTTGTCAATCGGACTTTATGAGCTGAGTTTCAACTTGCTTAAGCTCAAATTGCTTCAGGCCTAACGACTATAGGCTCAAACTCAACTCATATATTTTTACGAGCTTTTGGCTTATTTCGGGCCGACTCAAATTAACAAATTTTCTTTACTTCAATAGAATGCATAAGAAATACTAATTTTGCATACTAATTTCAAGCACTAAAAAATAAAACGATAAAAAAATGGTCAATACATAAGTTATTTGAGATTTTCTTTATGTTTAATGTACAATAACATGTTTTAATTACCAAACATTATTTTTTTGTTACTAACATTGATGAGGATTTGTCTTGAAAAAAATGAATGTTTAATGTACAATATTTTGTCTTAATCACCAAACAATATTTTTTTGTTACTAACATTTATTAGGATTTGTATTGAAAAAAAAGAATTATTTAACTAATATAAATTGATAGATTAGGTCCACTTACAACCAATGGGTAGTATACCCTCTGGTGGATCACCAAGGTCCATACTTTGTTAAAGTACATGGAGTCCATTTCAGATTCCATGGCACTTTGCCACATCCCCCAGTCAGTATCACATATTGCTTTGTTGTAGCTTCTTAGATTTTCATTCACTTAAATCTCCTCCTTATTACTTTCTCGTAATAGGCCATACCTCTCAGGTGGCCCTCGGATTCTCTCGGAGGTTGTGTGTTAGATATTTTAATGTTTTCTGTGTTTGTGTTTCCAAAATTTATGGGATAATTTGTGGTTCTTGAACTTCTTCAAGTTCTATGATCTTGCCATTTCTATCTAATAGAAACTCCTTCTCTAAAAAGACTTCTTTAAACAAACACCTTTTGATTTAATGGATCATAGAAGTAGTACCCTACAGTTTTTTTGGTACCCCACAAATTTGCATAAGCTAGACTTAGACTCTAATTTGTCTACCACTAGCTTTTCGACAAAGGCAGAATAGCCCAATACTCAAAGATGAATATATGAGGCCGGTTTACCACGCCATAACTCATACGGAGTTTTGTGCACAGATTTGGAATGCAATCTATTTAATAGATAAGCCGCAGTTTCTAAGGCATAGTCCCAGATAGATGGAGGAACTTCAGTGAAACTCATCATGGAACTGACTATATTCAATTCCTTCGCTCAGACACCCAATTCAATTGTGGTGTTCTAGGCGAAGTTCATTGAGAGAGAATCTCATTCTCTTTTAAGATAAATAAGGAATTTGTCACTTAAATATTCTCCTTCCCGATGGGATCGAAGTGTCTAAATACTATGACTTAGTTGTTTTTCTACTTCATTCATAAACTCTTTGAACTTTACAAAAGCTTCAGATTTGTGTTTCATAATATACATGTTGGTCCCAAGTGGCATACGAAAGGGTCTAGAAGGGGGGGGGGGTTGAATAGACCCTGAAGTTTTTTTAAACTTCAAAAATTTCGTGTTACTTTTCAAATATCTGAACGCTAGGAAGGCTGAGCGCTTGGGTCAGACGCTTCAGTAAAGATAACTTAGACTTAGTGAGTTTAGCAGTTTACCAAAGTAGGGTAACGCTTAGATCACTTAATCAGGGTTAGCACAACGGAAATGATTTTTAGCGTTCTTTTAGATAATTTAATCGCTTTGCAATTTTACTTGTCTTTTATAATAATGTAAAATGACAGATATAAGACAGTAAAATATAAATGACACAATAATTTGTAAGGTTCACTGGGTGATGTAATCCCAGCTACGTCATTCTTCTCCTTTTTCACTTGGAGGAAATTACTAAGATGATTATCAAAGAATCACACAGAATCTTCTACAAGATAGTAAAGAATGAAAATGATCTCGGGCTCCTTGATCACACAGATTTCAGCATCAATGAAGATCGTCTTCTACAAGCTTCTCTCACTTAGAAATACTGCCTGTAATGAGTTTCAACAACTTTTCTCACTCAGATGAAAGGTTGAGGTTTTTGTCACAAGGGTTTGTTTGTATTTGGGAAGATCAAACAACTTGGAATATCTCAATGGGAATTTAGGTTTCTTCTTTGGAAGATGTTTGAGATATTTGTGACTGTCTGGAATGTAGATAAAAAGCTTGAAGGAATTTTGGCTATGGAGATTCTAAGCTTTTTCTTGTGTACGTAATTTTCACTTGTAAATGTTTTTTTTTTCTTGTACCGTACTATTTAGGGTCTGCTGAAGGTAAGGTATTTATAGGCAATTCTTGGGATCTGTCCGTTGGACACATGTAGGAGCGTGCCTTTCACGCAGCGCGTGATTCTACCTAAAGCCTGACATTTCTGAAACACTGCTGGCACCGATTGGATGGTAGAAGCTATGAACTCTGAAGTTCTGACAGTCTGATCAAAAAGGTGGCTTGTCCACAGGTCACAGTAGCTTATCACATTTAATGCGCTTATCAAGCATTTAATGCATTTGAATTTATTTCCCGTTGGAAATAAATGTCCCTTGAATGATTGCATTTAAATCCTTCGTGACTTGAGGATTTATTTCAGGTGAATTTGTCATTGATCACTTAAGTGCTTTTGAGCGCTTGATCCATAAATCCTGAAAAAGGTCCTTTAGCGTTTGACGGACGCTAAGAGACAAATCTTCATCTCTGGTTGACTTCAGACGCTGATCTTCAACTTCTTCTCTAATAGACTCACCTAGAATTCTATTAGTGATTCAGTATCTAATACTTAGTCTAAAACCTACAAAGATAAAAATTACAAGCCTAAACAAAATTACAAACTTTTAAACGCTTAAACAATGATCTATGGAAAACATAAACTTACATTTTATTTGAGGTCTAACATTGAATCCTATCTTGTCATCATCAAAACATCTAACATGAAATTTCCTAACAATTTCCCTCTTTTTGATGATGTCAAGACTTTAACTCTTATAACTTTTTTATAATTTAAGAGTTACTTAAAAGAAAAGCCCAAATGAGTATAAGTTAGCGTTCAAAAAGTTAGTAAAGTTAGCTAAAGTTAGATTAGCTTCAACAAGATATTTCAGCAATAAATCATTCATATATTGAAAGAATAAGCATACATGATTTATACTGAAAACAAAAAAGGAAGCGACAACAGAGATAAAATACAATAAAAGGAATTCATTCACTTTTTCTGTCGCTTTGCTCTTTCTTCGCCTTGGAGAACTTCTAGGGCTAAGTCCATCAGGAGACGATCAATGTCAATCATTGTCGTATGTTGAACTTCATCGTAATCATGCCTACGAAGTCTGGCGCTTTCATTAAGTTCTAACAACCTTTCCGTCCACTCTCTTGGAGAAATTCCAAGTTCACGAATTAAATCGTGATAGATATCTTTTCTTGGATCTTTTGACGGTCTCCAATTGATAGGTCGTCTCAGCGGTCCGGCAAAAGGTTGAAATCCCATACCTTCTAAGAAGTCAACGTCCAATTCCGAAAGGGGATACCTTCCTAGATAATACCTTGCTTTCTCTTTTTAGTTAGCATCTTCTTGATGCTCACTAGTTCTTCCATCATTGATCGCCAATTTTTATTATCAGTCTTTGACATTACTTTGGACGCTTGATGCTTTTCTGTATTTTCCCCCTTCTTGGCATCATCAAGAGAGGTTTCCAACTCAGCGACTTCTCTTCGCAAGAGTCGAACTTCGTCAACTAAGAGAACAACTTAGTGAGCGATGCTCTGAGCAGCGGCATCGGTCAAAATATGTCTGTCAGTATCAGCCGAAGCGCTTTGGGTTAAGTGACGGTTGAATTCGGAGGAGAGTTCAGCGATAAGAGGTGATATGCTCTTCATGATTGTAACAGTGCTTGTGTTTGAAGCGTTTGCAATGTCACGACTTCGCGTATCAGACATTATTCGCATATGTCTATCAGCAGTCTAAAAAATCTTGGAACAGGAACCTTCAATGTTGTGGAGTGAGTTCCGTACTGCCTGTCTGAAGTCTCTAGCGTCTGAATCATTTTCAGAATCCGAATCTGAAGAAGGACGCTCTGGGGACGGGAGAAGTTCGTAAGACCTAGAAACTGCAGTCTTGCCTTTGGATTTATCTCTGATAAAGGGCTCGATAGGCTTTTGTGCAATTTCAGTGTGCACTTCTTCAATCACTTGATCCATGATTGAATCTGCAAAAACTGGGGGCTCGACTATCGGGGCGCTAGAAGAATTTGGCGAAGAAGCCTCAGGAAGATGAGCGACTTCCGCAGTAGGAGCAAAGTCTTCTTCTATAATTTGGATTGGGGAAGAAGGTTCTCTAACACCAATGACCCAGAGGGGACCAAGGGCTTCCATCACATACCTTGGACTGATCAGGCTGGATTGTGGGATAAAGAATATAGCGTCTTCGCGCTCTTCGGGACTGAGTGCCAGTTGCACATCTTCCGGTAAAGCAATCCCTGAAGTATATCGGTTGAAAAAGTCCAAAATCAAAGGCATGAGCGCTTGAGTTGCTTCATGGTCCACTGGCTTGATTAGTGATAACATCTTGGCCACTTGAACATTGGATTCACTAAAGAGCACTGGGTGAAGAGTATATCCTATGAAATTGTAACACCCGGAAAAGTGGTTGAAACTGATGTCCAGTGCTTGGGCATTTTCAAACACTGCTCTCATAGTTCTGTGGAACTCAGCAAACTCAGCGTGTTCATTCGAAACATCAACACGAATCTGACTTTGGCCTGGAAGAATTGGTTGTTTACTTGATGAAGTGTCTTCATTCAGGTCAAGAAAGACTCGTTGAACTAACCCTTCACGAGGATGCAACACGTAGCGTCCGCCTTGGCTGTATAAGGCAAGTTGTTGGCAAATGTAGCTTTCGATGGGTTGACGATATTGTGGCAAAGTGCTAACATTCCCTGCAATAAACTGACGCTGTTGGAGCAGGAAGGTTGCATATCCTTTGCGTCTGTATTCTATTCCAAACTGAAATAGGAATGGATATTTCACGAGTTCATCGAGGGTGTAGAAATGTAAAACAAATTCTTCAGCCCAGCTAGATGTATTCATCATCCATCTCTTGCCAAGCTTGATAGCTTTTGCTTGATCTTTTCTAGCGGCGAGAAATTTCTCAAAGCGTTCCGTTTCTTCTTCATAGTCCTCAGCCCATAATCTGGCAAGATATTCACGAGCCTCATCTTCTATCCAAGAGTTGACCGCATTTGGGCGCTCCGCAACAAGCGGACCTTTTCCTTTCCATATCTTAAGTGGATTAGGAGAGAGAACGTTCTGAGGAGACTTGATGACGGAGGGGAGAGCCGAATAGCCTAGCTTGTTGAGATCTTCCTCGTCTGGATTTTTGTTCCAATCACCCATGTGGGGGTTTTTGAAAGCAATCTTGTTTGATCAAAGAGGATAAAAGGACTCGTCTGAGCGACCGGTGAAATTGAATTGCTTCTCGTCAAATTCGGATCTGTTGAACGCTGGACGATGAATATATTCAAGGCATGATTGAAGACTCTCCAGGTTATATAGACCTAGATCAGCAAAACGCTCAAAAATTTCAAACTTGTAAGAGTCTGAAAGATCAGGCCGATGAAGAGTTGTTTGAAATTGGATTTCCGACTCAGCAAGCGTTTGAGTGTCACATTCTCTGGCGGCATAATAAAATTTAACATCTGGATGATATCCGCGCGGGAAGAAGTTAATGACACGAGGAGAAGGTCCTGTTGGCGTAGGAACGAGGGCAATAACTTCTGTTGGGATGGGGTCCACTTCTATCGACCGCTCAGCGTTTAAAGTCGCTTCACTGGCTGATGATGTTTCAGCGTCAGGAAGGTCTTGAGATGCTTTCTTAGCGATATCCACAACAGTTGCCATGTCCACGTCTATTTCAATGGGAATCTCCGAGAGTGGAGGGGCATCAGCGGTAGATGTCTCTTGAGGTCCATCTTGAGCTGATACATGTAAGCGATTGAGAAAAGCAAACAAAAATTCCTACTACGTAGAAATTAGAATCTAAAAGGGCTACATCGCTTACCCTGAGGAATATTATCGACTATCTCAGTCGCTTGATCTGATTCTTGGACAAGTTCCTTAGGCTCCTGAACTTCTTCTTCGAGTTCTAAATCGATAAAAGAAGTTATTGGATCAGCATGAATTGGGATATTTAGTTCTTCAAGAGTGTTGAGAACATAATGAATATCTGCTTCACTTGGTGTTGAAAGAGTTTTTATCCTAGCGTTAGAGACTAACGAGGAAAGGATAGAATAATTTGCTTAGCAAATACTTACCTTGAACATTGGAAAGTCTTTCAGATGGAGAAACGGCTTGAGGATTTGAGCTGACTTCGAGAACAGCGTCAGAAGGAGGAACACTCGCTGACTCTCTAAGCGCTGGTTTTGCTGTAGCGCTAGAGGATGCTGCTGGAGTAAAGGTAGGAGTACGCCTTCGTGCAAGCGGTACTTCTTTGGCCACTGCTTCCTCTTCTTCCTCGGGAATGGAGAAGGTAAACGCTGGAGGAGGGGATGGAGATTTAGGAAGGGGAGAAGGAATCTTTTGCTTCTTTTTGGGCTCCGGCTTCTTCTTCTTTGGTTCAAGCTTCTGTTTCTTTGCTGACTTGGATGGCTCAGTGACTTTGAGAACTATCTTTCTCTTAGATCGCTTGACCACCACTTCTTCAGAGGACGAAGATGATGATGAAGAGGAAGACGCTTGATCTTCATCATCACTTCGAACAACTCCTTCGGCTTGGAGTCGCTGACGCTCTTCTTTGGGAACCGCTGCTCCACCATGTTTTCGAGGTTTGAGCATTCCACTAATCATCTTTCTGCCGTAGAATTTGGAAGCTGGAATCTTTGTGCCAAAAGATTTTGTATAACCGCAAGCGCTAAGAATACTACTTAGCACAATCCCATAGGGCTTGGGATTTACTGACATGGCCATCGCTGCCTTGAAGCGATTAAAAACGTATAGAGACCAGTTACCTTTTAACTTGGTCAGAATGGCCACCATCATCTTGTACTGAATGTTTGTGACTTTATCGAATGTCCCTTTTCTGCATTCGATCATTTTTATAACATAGATCAGTGAGAATAATGTATTCGCCCTTCATATCGTTTTTCTTGAAGTTCGGCTCATACGCAGTATCAACATCTTCTTTCTTTATCAACTCCCAGACTTTTGTAGCATCTCCGAGAGTGACGTTTTTGACCTCAGTGCCATCATTGGGCAGAATCAGCAATGAAGAAATCAAGGAGGGAGTGAGAACAAAGGTCTCTTTAGCAAAAGGGAAGACGCAGGATATGGAAGTTCGGTCTTCAGAAATCTGGGCATTGTTGAAAAAATAGAGAGATTCTTCTTCAAAGTAGTTGAAAAATGTAGTGATCATATCTCTCAAACCAGATTCTTGAACGAGTGGAAGAACCGTTCGAAGAGGAAAGTTCTGGTTCTCATAAAGGTAATCCCAGTTAATCAGAAATCCGGCGTTAACCGTAACTAGTTTTTCAGTACGGGAAGTTTTCTGGTGTCAGACTTGGATGATTTTGAAGATTTTGAAGCTTTGGGTGCCATTGCTGAAAGTTGGAAGCTTTTGAAGGAATGAGAGAAGTTCTTGTCTTTTGAGAGAAATAACTTTTACAGTAGAAGAATTTGGAAGTGATAAAGGTTTACCGTAAAGTTTTTGAAAGGTTTAAATAGGAGGCAAAAATAAATTCTCAGATGGTAGATGAATGACACGTGTACAGAAGTTAATGACAGAAGGAATCTGAACCATGTACACATAACTTCGGATGTCAAAAAATGCGGTAAAATAGGGTATTATAATATTTTTCGTGTCCGCAGTTACTTTTTGAAAACGTTTGAGAAAATTTGAAATTTTCAGCGTGAAATACACGCGCCTGATAGTACACTGACACATACTCAGACGCATGCAATTTCTGAACCGCCTAGGTTTAGATAGGGATCATAACCGTCAGTTCGATTTGATAGACACGTGTGGGTAGTTATCAAATCTGATCTTTTGGACTTATCCACACGTTTCCTTTAGCGATGAAAACTATGCATGAATTTTTGGAAGAAAGTTATTTAGCGTTGAAGTGGGAATTCTTTCAACGCTGAAGTCCTTAAAAAAAATCAATCGCTTGGATTTATAAAAGATAAGCGCTAGTGATCAATGCTTAGGATTTTAAAAGTCATTTTTTATCGCAGTCACTTGATACATTGAGATAAGTACAATTTTAAAGTTCCCCTAAAATTGATGACTTATTTCGAGATTTTGGATAAACTCTTTAGACATGAACAAGGTGGATTCCCCCTAGATTTTATGCCTATAAATATGATGTTTTATGATTTAAGCGTTTAAGTCAATCATACCTAATTCACTTCTCAGAGTGAGAAAGCGTTGTTCGTTGAGCGCTTTGGTGAAGATATCTGCCAATTGTTTGTCAGTTCCAATGAAATGCATGGAGATATCTTTCTTTTGAACATGGTCACGCAAGAAATGGTGTCTAATGTCAATGTGTTTGGTTCTAGAATGAAGGACAGGATTTTGGGTCATAGCTAAAGCGCTTTGGTTATCACAATGGATTGGGGTAGGACCTAAGATTGTTCCATAATCTCTAAGTTGTTGTCTCATCCAAAGGATTTGTGCACAACAGCTTCCAGCGGCTACATACTCTGCCTCAGCGGTAGAAGTCGCTATGGATTGTTGTTTCTTACTATGCCACGAAACTAGTCTATCACCTAGAAATTGACATGTACCACTAGTACTTTTTCTATCTATTTTGCATCCTGCAAAATCTGCGTCTAAATAACCAATTAGTTCAAAAGGAGAGTCTTGTGGATACCATAAGCCCACATTTTGTGTGCCTTTTAGGTATTTAAGGATTCTCTTGGTAGCATTTAAGTGTGATTCTCTAGGATCAGATTGAAATCGTGCACACATGCATACCGAAAACATAATATCAGATCTACTAGCGGTAAGATAAAGAAGTGATCCAATGATACCTCTATAGTTAGTGATATCGATTTTCTTCCCACTTTCATCTTTATCTAACTTAAGCGTTTGGCTCATTGGAATTTTTGAAGATGATGCATTTTCCATACCAAATTTCTTAATCATATCTCTAGTATATTTAGCTTGGTTTATAAATATTCCAGTAGTGAGTTGTTTAACTTGTAATCCTAAGAAGAAAGTTAATTCACCCATCATGCTCATTTCAAATTGATCTTGCATCATTTTCGAAAATTTCTCACACAATCGCTTATTTGTAGAACTAAATATAATATCATCAACATAAATTTGGACTAAGAGAATATCTTCATTATGGGTAATTTTAAATAACGTTGTATCAACGCTGCCTTTTGAAAAGCCTTTACCAATAAGGAAGATAGAGAAAGTGTCATACCATGCTCTTGGTGCTTGTTTAAGGCCATAGAGTGCCTTATCCAATTTGTAGACCGTACCCTTGCCATGGTTGTTGATGAATCCTGGAGGCTGCTCCACATATACTTCTTCTTTGAGTTTACCATTCAGGAAAGCACTCTTCACGTCCATTTGGTATACTGTGAACTTGTTGAATGCGGCAAACGCTGACGGGCTACTGGGGCATATGTTTCATCAAAATCAATTCCCTCTTCTTGACAATAACCCTGAGCGACTAGTCTGGCTTTGTTTCTTATAACAATGCCATCTTCATCCATTTTGTTCCTAAAAACCCATCTAGTCCCAATAACCCCTTGGTGAGTTGGTCTTGGTACTAGTGTCCAAACCTTGCTTCTCTCAAATTGGTTAAGCTCTTCTTGCATTGCTTCTACCCAACTTGAATCACTAAGCGCTTCATCCACTTTCTTTGGTTCCATTTGAGATAGGAATCTTGCGAACATGGCCTCATTAATTGTAGCGGACCTAGTTCTAACAGGTGCTTCAATATCTCCAATCACTAGCTCTGGTGGATGGTCTCTAAGCCATTTGCGGTCTGGTTGGAATGGGTTGAGAGACTCTTGATTTTCAATCGCTTGATTCTCATTTGTCTCTTGCGTAGACGCTGCATCATTCATAGTTCCAATCTGCTCTTGATGATCATTCTCTTCATGATCTTCAGCAATTCTGACATTATCATTATTGTTAACCTCACGAGTATCCTTAGGAAAAGGTACACGAATCTCATCATCTTCTTCATCACTAAGATTGATTTGTGACGCTTGTTGGGTGAGATTTTCAATTCCTACATCATCAGGATTAACCTTATTCGATTCTTGGTTAGCATCATCAAACACAACATGAATGGATTCTTCAACCTTTGATTTGATCTTATTTAGGATGCGAAAGCTCTTTCCTTTTTTGGCATATCCTAGAAAGATTCCCTCATCCGCTTTAGGATCAAATGTCTTTAGGCTTTGGGATCCATTGTTATGAATGAAATATTTTGAACCAAAAACAAGAAAATATGAAACGTTAGGCTTACGTCCCTTCCACAACTCATATGGAGTCTTCTCATGTTGCTCGTTGATCATACACCGGTTCTAAGTGTAGCAAGTGGTGTTGATGGCTTCGGCCCAAAACCTTTGAGGCAGCTTGGACTCTGCTAACATTGTCCTTGCGGCTTCTTTAAGCGTTCTGTTCCGTTGCTCGGCAACTCCATTCTGTTGAGGTGTTCTAGGAGCAGAATACTCATGAAGTATTCCTAAATCTGTACAAAACTTCTCAACAAATTGGTTAGTAAATTCAGTTCCTCTATCGCTTCTCATTCTCGTCACCCTTAGATCTTTCGAATTTTGCATTTGACGAATTAGCTCTGTGAGCTTGACACTAGTTTCATCTTTGGTCGCTAGAAATTCTACCAATGTATAGCGAGAGAAATCATCAACTATTACTAGTGAGTACTTTTTACCACTAACACTCATGATTTGAATAGGGCCAAACAAATCTAGATGCAATAGTTCAAGAACTCTAGAAGTAGATAGACATGGTTTCTTTTTAAAAGATGATTTAACTTGTTTACCTATTTGGCATGCATCACATAAGCGATTTTTCTGAAAGGAACCCTTAGGTAATCCTTCTACAAGATTTAGCGATATTAACTGAGAGATTGCCTTGAAGTTGAGGTTATTCATTTTTCTATACCATAACCAACCCAATTCATTTTGACTTTTAGCAACAAAGCATGTGGGGTTGTTATCAAATGTAGAATCCCAATCTACTAAATACACATTGTTTGTTCTTTTTCCTCTTAATTTAGTAGACTTAGTCTTAGCGTCGTTAACGTAGCAAAAGTCGCTTGAGAATTTTACTTCAAAGCCTTTATCACAAAATTGACTAATGCTTAACAGGTTATGCTTAAGACCCTCAACGTAACATACATCACTGATCATGATGTTCCCCTTATGAATGATACCTATACCTTTGGTTTTACCTTTGGAGTTATCACCGAATATAACTTGAGGACCGTTGGTAGCTTGATAGTTGACTAGAAGATTTTTGGAACCAGTCATGTGTCTTGACGATCCACTATCAATGTACCAAACTGAAGTATCGGTGCTGGCTCTAGGTACCTGCATTTAAAGGACAATTCTAATTCTTCATAGGTACCCATGTTGTTTTGGGTCCTTCAGCGTTAGTAACTTTGGTTTGAATTAGAACTTTAGAAACTCATATTTGCCTAGTCTTCATTTTAGGAATAATGGCCTTCTTGGGTTTCACATCGTGTTGTGTGTGCTTTTTGGGTGTGTAACAATATCCTCGATTATAACAGTAGTCATAATCATAATCATAGTCATAGTCATAATCATCATAGTATTGATAATATGATCTTGACTGTCTTGGATATGGACGCTGGTATTTCCTTGGCGCTGGCTTGGGTTGCACTTTTGGTGCTTGACGCTTAGCGCTTGATTCACAGTGGTTAGGTTTATCCTTAGCCTTTTGAGCGTTTGGATGAACCTTTCTTTGTGAATCATTTGCCTTTGTCTTTCCCTTACCTGAGTCAGCTTTGACTTTCTCATTTGGCCTCGTACTGTTGTTGCTCGGTTCATTCAGTGTTTGACTTTGTGAACTTTTCTCAACAAAGAGAACACCTTTTCCTTTGTTGTTTGCCGTAACATTAGATTTATTTGGTTGTTTACTGAATTTATTGCATCCTAAACCGATCTTTCACCAAATAATCTAGTTACCTCAGTCACATTATCCAAGTTTCTAGAAGCTTTTGATAATGATGAGATGAGCTGCTCTGATTTGGCAAGTCTAGCGATCAGATCAGCTTCTCTCTTGACTATTATATCAAGATCATTTTTTAATTGAATAATTTCACTCTCAAGCGATTGGTTCTTCTCAATGCACTGTTGCTGAACTCGCAACTCTGCTCTGAGCGTCACTTTATCTCTTGTGAGTGATGAGATAATAGCGAGATCATTTTGATATATTTTGGCAGCTTCTTGACATTCATTGTAGTATTCTTTGACTTTGTCAAGTAATTCATCATAAGAAAGAGGAATTGATAATTCATTGATTACTTCTGGTAGCGAGTCGTCAGACGCTTCATCATCTCTTGCCATAAGACAAATCAACGCTGAGTCGCTTGTAGGCTCATCATCACTGCTTTCATCTGATGATTCTAAATCCTCTTCAGGTGCAGAGAATGGTTCAGATTCTGCTAGCAAACTTTGTTGGCGAAGGTTGCTCCTAAATTGGTTTCTATCCGCATAGTCTTGCCTTGAGGGTTTTGACACATTTGGATAAGGGCAATTTACCTGGTAGTGCCCTGGTTTCCTGCAATTATAACACAAATTAGTTTTCATTTTCTGTTCAGTGGATAATCGCTTTGAGACTACTGGAGATTTTGAGTAGGGGACGGAGGCGCTTGGTATGGAACTGGCGCTACTGGTTGAGGTGCAGAGTACACTGGCGCTTGATACTGAGGCACTGGAGCAGGGAGAGGAGTCTGAAATGACGTTTGTCCGATAGGATTTCTCTTTTCATATCTTAGAAATTTTTTGAATTTCTTGACCAATAAAGCCATTTCCTTTTCTTCATTTCGATGTGTCGCTGACTTCACCCAATTCGAACTCAAATGCCTTTAACTCTGAAAAGACATGCTCTGGAGTAAGAGTCTCCAATGTCTGTGATTCTCTCATAGCAACAGTCTTAATTAGATACTTGCTTAGAAGACTTCTGAAAATCTTGTTGACCATTTCTTTGTTGGTCAATTCCTTGTCTAATGACGCTAACTCTGTAACAAGCAAAGTAAACCTTGCGTCCAATTGTTCTAGCGTCTCATTGGGCTGCATCTTGAAATGCTCAAATCTTTGCATGGCTATGGAAAGCTTATTATCCTTCATTTGTGCTGATCCTTCACACACTATAGCCAGCTTATCCCATATTTCTTTGGAAGTTTTACATTGCTTGATCTTGTTGAATAATGCATCGTTGTCTCCTAAAGCTGAGTAAAGCACACTTCGTCCAACATTATCTAGATTTGCTCTTTTTCGATCCTCAGGCGTCCATTCTAACTTAGGTTTCTCGACATAACCATCTGGAGTGGCCTCGGTTGCTCCAGGGGCTCGAGTTACAACTTTCATAATCTGAATGGAACCACCTGTAATTACATCACATATCACTATCGCATGAGCACAAGTAAGCGAATGCTCTAAGTTTGCAAGAATCATAATTTGACTCTACCAACTTAGGCATTTTGTTGAAAGCCATAATGAGATATTTTTAAAGAGAAAAACCAAGGCGACTAAGTTCAAAAACAAATGGATCTGAACAAGCAGTTATGCTCGGAAACGCTTAGGTTTCTAATTCAACCGCTCTGTAACCACTTGATGGTCCCAAGTGGCATACGAAAGGTTCTAGAAGAGGGGGTTGAATAGACCCTGAAGTCTTTTTAAACTTCAAAAATTTCGTGTTACTTTTCAAAGACCTGAACGCTAGGAAGGCTGAGCGCTTGGGTCAGACGCTTCAGTAAAGATAACTTAGACTTAGTGAGTTTAGCAGTTTACCAAAGTAGGGTAACGCTTAGATCACTTAATCAGGGTTAGCACAGCAAAAATGATTTTTAGCGTTCTTTTAGATAATTTAATCGCTTTGCAATTTTACTTGTCTTTTATAATAATGTAAAATGACAGATATAAGACAGTAAAATATAAATGACACAATAATTTGTAAGGTTCACTGGGTGATGTAATCCCAGCTACGTCATTCTTCTCCTTTTTCACTTGGAGGAAATTACTAAGATGATTATCAAAGAATCTCACAGAATCTTCTACAAGATAGTAAAGAATGAAAATGATCTCGGGCTCCTTGATCACACAGATTTCAGCACCAATGAAGATCGACTTCTACAAGCTTCTCTCACTCAGAAATACTGTCTGTAATGAGTTTCAACAACTTTTCTCACTCATATGAAAGGTTGAGGTTTTTGTCACAAGGGTTTGTTTGTATTTGGGAAGATCAAACAACTTGGAATATCTCAATGGGAATTTAGGTTTCTTCTTTGGAAGATGTTTGAGATATTTGTGACTGTCTGGAATGTAGATAAAAAAGCTTGAAGGAATTTTGGCTATGGAGATTCTAAGCTTTTTCCTGTGTACGTAATTTTCACTTGTAAATGTTTTTTTTTTTTGGTACCGTACTATTTAGGGTCTGCTGAAGGTAAGGTATTTGTAGGCAATTCTTGGGATCTGTCCGTTGGACACATGTAGGAGCGTGCCTTTCACGCAGCGCGTGATTCTACCTAAAGCCTGACATTCCTGAAACACTGCTGGCACCGATTGGATGGTAGCAGCTATGAACTCTGAAGTTCTGACAGTCTGATCAAAAAGGTAGCTTGTCCACAGGTCACAGTAGCTTATCACATTTAATGCTCTTATCAAGCATTTAATGCATTTGAATTTATTTCCCGTTGGAAATAAATGTCCGTTGAATGATTGCATTTAAGTCCTTCGTGACTTGAGGATTTATTTCAGGTGAATTTTTCATTGATCGCTTAAGTGCTTTTGAGCGCTTGATCCATAAATCCTGAAAAAGGTCCTTTAGCGTTTGACGGATGCTAAGAGACAAATCTTCATCTCTGGTTGACTTCAGATGCTGATCTTCAACTTCTTCTCTAATAGACTCACCTAGAATTCTATTAGTGATTCAGTATCTAATACTTAGTCTAAAACCTACAAAGATAAAAATTACAAGCCTAAACAAAATTACAAACTTTTAAACGCTTAAACAATGATCTATGGAAAACATAAACTTACATTTTATTTGGGGTCTAACATTGAATCTTATCTTGTCATCGTCAAAACATCTAACATGAAATTTCCTAACAATACACATACCTATACCAGGAATAGTCATCGGTAAAAGTTATGAAGTAAGTACACCTTCCTTTAGCACTTATACTAAAAGGACCACAAACATCCGAATGGATCAAATCCAAAGGATGAGTGGCACGTTCCACTTGTCGTACAAATGGTGACTTGTCCTTTATCCTTTAAGACAAGATTCACAAGTAGGCATGGTTTCATCTTCCTTAAGGTCGAGTTCATCTTCCTTTGCCAATTTCTGCAATCTTTCTTTGGAAATATGTCCTAGTCCAGCATTCCACATTAGTGTACTATTTAAGTTATCTTATTTTCTTATTTAAAAAAAAATTAAACTCATTTACTTTAGTTCCTCTTCCGATGCCCTGGTTTACCGTAATGGAAACATCCACCCTTAATCCTTTTGGTCTTAACCTTCTTGACTTCGCCTTTAGCTTTTATAAGCTTCTTGTTCTCTTGGGAACTTTTCCTTTCCCTTTGACTTCCTAGTCTTTGAATGAGCAGAGCTCACAAATAGGAATGGCATGTCCCTCTTGATAGTGGCTTTGGTAACTCTTAACATGCTTAACAAATCAGACAAGGTAGCCTCGAGACTTTTCATGTTAAAGTTGACCACCAATTGGTCAAATGAGCTAGTCAGGGATTGCAGTACTAAATTTATTGAGAGTTTATTGTCTAGAACAATGTCAAGACTTGCGAGCTTCTCAATGAGTCCAATCATCTTTAGCACATGTTCTTGGACATTTGACCCCTTAGTCATACGAGCTCTAAAAAGCTCTTTAGATACTAAGTACCTTTTCCTCCTAGACTTTTCACCATATAACTCTTGTAAGTGTTCGAATGTATCAGCAGCGCTTGCCATATTTTCATGTTGCTTTTGCAACTCATTTGTTCATGAGATTACGGTGAAAGCAAAAATTACATCTTTAAGTATTTTGGATAAATTCTTGAATTCAAGATCTTGATGAATAATCAAGAACTCAAGAACATGTATGCGAGAAAGAAAGAGAAACGATTTTATGCTAAGGGGGACGGAAATTTTTGGCTTGTAATTGCTTGAAATTTTCGTTCTCCTACAGTATAAGATTAGTTTTTGCAATTCTTTCCCATGTAGAAAAACTCTTCTACATTAATCATTTTCCTAGTAGATACTACTAATTATCTTCTAAGTAGAACTCTTCTACTTTAATTAGTTTTCTCATACAAAGTAGATTCCTATTTATTAGGAACCTTAGGATCTAATAGGAATCGTATTCCTATCTTTAAAAGGAATCCTTTATCTCCAAGAAATATAATTTAATTTCTTCTAGAAGAAAATTAATTGAACTCCTTTATTTATTTTCCTTTTCTAATTTTCGACCAAGGCACAATAATTTAACCTTTGAATAATCAATCCACCATACTAGATTAATTAAAAGTCTCTTTCCATTAATTAAAGACTTAACCTTAATTAAATTGATCTTATCAACTTAACTAATTCAGTTATCCAACATTTGAATAAACAAAAGTCTTAATTATTCTAATTAATTAATGTATTAATTCAACTACTTTGAGTTAAATTCCCTTAGTTAAGAAATGAATTTGGCCGAGTATTGTGTGTGACCCTTTAGGTTCACTAACATACTAGTAGTGGGTTCATATCTTTATGATTTATTTTGGACAATTAAACTGTCTTGATTAATTAAATACTTTTAATTAATCATCTTATTATTTAATATCCGTTAAATATTAAATACCCACAAATCAAAGAAAAGTTTTTAGCTACTTTTCTTGAAAACTTAGATGTAGGCGATTCAAAGTGAACCTTTCCAATTGCGCATTCCATGCAATTGATATTCTTCCATCAACTAATTTTCCAATTGAATTAAGGATCGGAGAACCTTATTGGTCAAGATCCTTATAAATTCAATTTTAATAATTTTAAATGTGTTTGATTAGTGGTTAATTAATTCAAGAAACTCCTTTTTTAATTAATTAATTAATTACTTTCCTTGGCCAAAGACTAACTTAGTCAAATCACTTTGAATATTATAGAAAATTCACTTGTTTATCTAGACAAGTGATGGATTCTTTGTTGTCTACATCAACCTCCATATACGAGTCACCACACCTAATCACCAGTCCATTTGTGTCTTTGTAAATGAACTGGCATAGGAGTCAAAGTGTAGTGAGTTAATATACAAGATTACTAAGATGTTTCAAGCCAAAGAATTACTCTTATACTATCGTGAGTAAGAAACTCTTAATTCGATATATATATAGAAATAATTCCATTTTAGGAAGTTTCAGTCAGAGTGATTAGTGAACTTGTTCTCAACAAGCACCTGCGGATGTGCATTTGTGTCATCTACACTAATGTCTATAAAATGAGACATTCTCTAATTAAGAGTATGCGTCATAGGCGCAAGTCTATCCTAATTATTAATGTTCCATTTTGATAATTCTATGACTTGCATAATATTTAGAAACCACAGCCTTAGAGACTTGTTTTATGATATTCATCCAATGAGATATCAAGTCTCATAGCTATGTGTGAATTCTAGAGATTTCATCATATAGATATAAACAATATAAACACAAGATGAAGAAATGTAAAACAAAATTATTTATTACAAGAATAGTAAATTAAAGTCTATCTAGGATTGGCTTGCAGGGCACTATTCTAACATTAACAATCCAGGTATAATCGCCCTGGCTCTACTACACATTGGGGGATCCTCCCCAAAAAAAATCCACAACCCCTTGCTTAAAATTTAGGAACAATGTTAGCAATGAAAAATCCCCTAAAAACTAAAACCAAAGGCAAATAATTTTTAGAATGAACTTTTTACCCTATACTTTCTGCACGCGTGGAATCTACTCCTGGGTTCTATTTCATCTAAGAGGTCCAAAGTCGAGCATTATTCTTGTTCTCCCTACAATCACACCGAACACTGCTGGTTATGTTGGAAGACATGGAAGCTCGCAAGGTAGGTTTTTTTTCTTTTTCCTTCTTCTATTAATATTCTTTCTCGATTTCTTCATGAACGATTTGGGGGATTTTAATAAAAATCTGAATTTACAATTTGTTATTTTAAGGAGGATATGGGTGGAGTCATTTTTTCCCTCCAAAAACGTCTTATGTAGCGTCCTAGTTGTCAAATAATTCTCATGCCATCCAGCCCCAGAGTCCACGTGTGCAAAATTTGGCGAAAATTGAACATCCTCAATTTAATTTTCCCACGTGTGTGCCACGTCAGCAATTCAGATCAAATTGAAGAACTCCGGTCAAATTAGTCCTCATTTCGCGACTTTTTAATAATTACATGACCAATTTTGCCAGTGTAAAAAAATTACAAGACTAATTTTGGCACCCTCTACTATTACAGGACTAATTTTGCAATTTTCTCATATCTTATTGGTCACTAATATTCTATTTTTCTATATCGTGCAAGATAGAAAAAATTGCATTTTTGGTACACCAATGGGCCGTTTACGTTTTTTCATACAAAAAAGGGTTCAATTGGCAATTTTGGTACACTCTGGCTATAAATTTTGCAATTTGACTACAAATTTTGACGAAAAATTCAAAATTTTCTGAAAAATATCATTTGGCTGGAAATTGGCTTGAATTTGGGAATTTTTACATTTAGCGGGAAAATTGACTTTTAATTTGGGGATTTTAACTCAAATACTTTCAAATTTTTTTGTTTAATTTGTTTCATTTTTTGAAATTTTAAATCAATATTTTTTTTTATCAAAGCTATTTTTTCTTTTATTTATAATGAATAAAATTTGTATAATTATTACATCTATAAATAATATAACAATAAAAAAAGATAAATGAAAATTATAATATTAGTTTTTAATATTATAATTTCAAATTTCAATTTTTGAATTTGTTTCACTTTTTGTATTTCTGATTATTTTAATATTTTTCTTAAATTTCTTTATATTTGTTTTTGAGTTTTTAATTGATTTATTTTTTGTGACTGAAAATCGGCAGCCAACGAAATATACTTTTATCTAAATCAAAAATTAGTTTAAGATATAATTTTTAATATTTTTTAATTTATAATTTTAGGATGTTTCAATATTTTTCCAAAAAAAAATCAATTGTATTTTCTGATTTTTTTCTGAATTGTCTAATTTTATTTTATTTTTTGAGTTTTAAATTTATTTTTCAACAGAAAAAATATAATTCACCTTGAAAAATAAATATATTTAAATTTAAAAATTTATTTAAGATATGTTTTATTTTTCAATTTTTTCAAGTTTTAATTTTTTAGAATTATTTTAATATATTTTTATAATTTTATCTTCACATGAGATTCAGGGGTAATATAGACTTTTTCGCTCATTTTCCTCAAATTTTGGGTGCCATATCGGTAATTTTCTCCAAATTTAGGTGCCACATAGACAATTTTCCCTCCACATACCAAAATCCCCAAATTTGGTGCCAGAGAGACATTTTCCGGCCAATTTTTTTGGGCGAAATTTGTACTCAAATTGCCAAATTTCTCGCTGTAGTGTACCAAAATTGCGCAATTGAACCCTTGTTTGTATGAAATAAAACGTACACAACCTTTTGGTTACCGAAAATGCAATTTTCCTGTGCAAGAGACAATGTATTGGGTAACATTTGACATCACTTCCCAAACAGAAAATAAAAAGTGAGTTGTATTCAAGGAATTATGGGATTTCATATAATTATAATAATTCATATATAGTGAATTTTATTTAAGTGATAACCTGTGACTAATTATGATTGTCTTATTATGTAAATGCTAAATTAAGTTTATGATAATGATGTATAAAGGCAAATGCAAAAGTTGGATGATTGATGGGATATAAGAAATAGAGCATAATTAATCTTTCTAAAATTACCACACATGGCCCAAGAATTTGACAGATGCTATGAAATTAAAGTTGGCCTGCTTTGTAGCCAAATAGAATGGCAAAACCCCGTGTAATCAGAAATTAGGGTTTCAAATCATTGAGCCCTTTTTAGCTATTTTAATTTGTATGTACATTAGAAAATTAAGAAGCAAACGTGCATCAACGTTGTCCGTTCATTTTAATACTGTACAAAAATTATTATATATGATATATCTATATATTATATTTATCTTTGAGAAAGGCAAAGTTCTGATACGAGAACATATCGGGAGTGTTAAAGCTTTGAGATTCTATGAGGGACCACAATGTGTATATATCAACTTAGTTAACCTTTCTAGGGTTTTCATTTGTCGAAAGCTTTGCATTCCCAAAATTAGGCCTATGATGAAGGTACATTCAATTATTAGACCTGAATATTGTAGATCGATGGATCACGATTATGTCACATCATTCATTAGTGGTCGAGAAGTGATGCCATTGAATTTCTTAGACTTTGATAGATTTATCTTATAAGTAAACAAAAAATAATTCTTTGTATATTATTTATACATGAAATAAATTAATTAGTTTTTTTAATAGCTCTCCGTAGTCTGGCTAAATATTTGCCCTATATATAACTTTTCATTAATTTGAAATGAAAATAATCTTTAATTACCAAAAAAAAAATGGAAATAATCTTTAAAGGAAGTGCAATCAACTCTTTATCCCTATGGATTCCATTACCCCTAAACTTCAACATAGACTCAAACTTGGACAAAGAAAAAGTAAAAATTGGACATAAATACCACCAATAAGGGCACTTGACATAATGACCAATGACATAAAACAAATATCAGTACTAAAGCTTAAACCACCATGTTATGCTTCCCAACCCTTCACCATAGTGCTTTCACATCCTAGAGTTAATTACATAGACTTTTGTTTTGCTATCTGCACTTGAGATTACATTGTAGGAAGGATCTAGACTGTCCTTAACAACAATGCATATTTGTATAGATCCGTGAAATTTAATAAAGTTTGTGATTCTGTATAGCTTGTATAGATTACTGTACCGAATTCTATCAAAACATTTGATGTATTTGCGTATCACTATATATATAGAAAACATCATTAGAAAGCTATGTATGTGTACCACTGAAAAAGATCTACCAGTCCATCTAAAAATCGACGTATACCATCAGTGAAAGATCCATGATCAATCGATCTGACAGAGACTAACTCAGTCGATCTGACAGAGACTTACTCAGTCGATCTGACAAACGACTTGTTTGTGTATAATCACTAGAAAAGATCAAATCAGATCTTCCAATGAGTGATGAGTACCATAATTTGCTCCCAATCGCCAACATAGGAAGAATAATGAAGCAAGTCCTCCCCTCAAATGCCAAGATATCAAAAGAAGCTAAAGAGAGAATGCAAGAATGTGCATCAGAATTCATAAGCTTCGTCACCGGTGAAGCATCGGACAAATGCAACAAGGAGAACCGAAAGACGGTGAATGGAGACGACATCTGCTGGGCTTTGAGTTCACTAGGATTCGACAACTACTCGGAGGCCATGTTAAGGTACATGAATAAATTCAGGGAGTTTGAGAGACAAAGGGAGAGGGCTAACCAAAGTAGTAATAATAAGGGCTCTAGCAGTGAAGACAAAGATGAAGCAACTAATTACTCTACTTCCTTTGATTTCGTGATTCTTGAGAAAGGAGGACCATCTTCTTCTAAGCCTGCCACTTGAATAATATATATATATATATATATATATATATATATATATAGATTCATAATCTGGCTCTAAGGCATGAAAACGAAGAAGTCCTACTCTCATGGAAATTATTTTTAAGGTAACTTTTCATGTGTTTTCACAACTCGATTATCTTGTTTACATAAATTTTGGGTGTAATATTACTATCTTTGTAATTTCCTTAAGTTGTGTAAAAATATTCAGAGTCTCACTGGAGGTGTTTTTTTTTTTTTATATTCAAAAGCATGGCACTTAATTATGTATAACTTAAAGAAACTAGAAGCAAGATCACAACAAGATTTTTTGAATTGTTTTTCAACATGTTTGGCTTAGATCAAATTTTTTTTATTTTTTTTGTCAGGATTATTTAAATAATATATTATTCTATAATCAATTTCTCCAAATCAATATTGTTTGATTATCAATTTAAAAATCAACTTTTGGAGATATAATAATAAATAATAATAAGTTTGTGGTTAAAATACTTAAATCATGCTGTTGTTTTAATTCAAGAACTCAATTATCCATTAGAATGAAAATATTGATCAACAACTAAAACAAAAGGATCACTTTTTCAATTTAAATATAGACTTTTAACTATTATTACAGTCAAAAGAACGCATTACTCTCAAAAACGTTAATCATAACGCACAGGGACGGAGCCAGGATTTTCAGTGAGGGGGGCGAGATTTTGTGATATAATTATTAAAAAAAAAATTCATGCAGACGAAGGATTGAAGGGGGTGCGGGGGGCTTGCCCCTCGGCGTACGCCACGCTATATTTATGGGAGAAAATTTAATAAGTAATTAGGTTCAAGTATGAAATATCTATCTTTGATCTATACTATATCATTAATTTCTCTCTTCTTTAAACCTTTTCAATTGTTTTATAGATGTCCATAATCTATTTGTTAGAATTCTTAAACCAAAAATATTCTTGAACTAAATTTTAGAGTAACCAATGAAATATATAGTAAAACATTAGAATTAAATTTTAAAGATTTGTATTCAAATAACACAATACCTTCTTAGTCTTTGAAATGAGAAATCTATAGATTTTCACCGCCCAAAATCTTGATTCTTGAGAATGTAATTGAAGGAAAAAAACCCTAAGTTTTAATTTTTATCTTGAATGGAAGTGTAGAATCGTGTGACTTGAGGGGGGGCGAAAATAGATATTTTGAAAATTTTATGAGTTAATAAAAACAAAATTGAGGGGGGCCGAAAATAGATATTATAAAAATTTTATGGGTAGAAATAACAAAAAAAAAATTGAGGGGGGCACCCCCCCCCCCCCCCCCCGGTCCCGATAACGCACATCAGAAGATTATTCGAAAACCTAATTTTCTCTTCAAACTTCATCAATATTATGTAGGCTATCAAATTAATTGCATTTGAGAGCAAGATGTAAATCCATGAATGACAAAAATCAACACAATATTACAAATCGTTATTATAATCCACCGCAGGTTCTCATTATCACATACCCATCTTTTCCTACACGAAGAAACGTGTATTAAATCTTTATAAAAACATAAAAATCTCTACAAACTCACAGGATATCGCGATTCTAGTTTTAGTTCCATGCTTCAAGAAATTTTAAAAAACGTCCTAATATTTTTTACCAGTTGCAAACTTAGTTCTTTTTTTAAGCGGAGTTAGTCTTATATGATATTTTCCGTTAAATTTTGATGGAATGGGCCATGTGGGTGTTAAATCCCCATTTTGGTTAAAAAAAACGCACTTGCGGGCTCAAAACTCACCTAGGATTCTGGAATTGATAGGTTTCCTTGAATTAATTGAATCTAGGCCCCAAAAAGAAACTTCTCGTTCTCTGTCTAGGTGGATTGTTGGTTCACAGGGTTCACGTTAGGAACAAGAACAGTTCGCGGACTTCGCCTGATGTTTCTTATGGGAAATTTTTGGGTAAATTTTGATTCTGATTTTTCATATTTTTCAAATTATTTGGTACTTAAATTCTTGTATAGTTATTTTTTTTTTCAATTTGTAACAGTTTTTGAGAGGCTTTTCTGCTGTAAGTTTCTAAATTTTTGCTTTGAACGGTTTGAAGTTGGCTAATGGTCTTCTGCCGGAGAGTTACAGACCTAATTTATTCTCCTTTTGATATTTTCTATTATTTTTGGATATTTTATGTTTAATTTATGTGATTATTGTTGGTTTTGATTTTTCATTTGATTTGACACAAGGATTCAGAACTATATAATATAATTGGAGGACTATATAATTGGAGGAATGGAAAGCAAAGTCTTTACTTGTTTGGATAAACCTAAAATAAACCTTTTTTTTTTTTGTTAAACCAAGGGTAAACTAAGATAAATTTTTCACCTATTTTTTCTTGACTTTTTTGAGCCAAAGTGGGGATCTATACTATAAAAGTGTGGATAATTTTAGTGTTTTCTATCCTCAACTATTCTATTAAAAATAAGTATATTTTATTACATATTAAATTCGCCTTTTTCTTACAAGATTAATAAGCCAATATAAAAGTACACCCTACTTTCCACCAAATTGATGACCACTAATAGCAATTAAAAGTTGCTCGGAAAAATTACAAATTTGGCCCTGTAACTTAGGGGTGGAAAAATTGGCCGTATCTTGTGCAACTGGCAAAATTGATCCTGTAACTTTCAAAAAGTTACAATTTAAGGACATTTTTCAATTGGGAACCCTAATTTACCAATTAAAATTGGGGGTTTTGCAATTGCTGGTCAGATTTGCACCCGTGGAGTATGATAGGCCTTTTTTTTCACATTACTAACTTAGTTTTATTTTATTAAATGTTTTCTTTCACTCAAAAATATTTGCTTTGGCGTCCTATGATGTAAAAAAAAAAAAGCCCTGTCATACCCCATGCATGCAAATCTGGTCGACAATTGCAAAACACCCAATTGTATTTCCGGTGAAATTAGGGTTCCCAATTGAAAAGTGTTATTAAATCGCGATTTTTTAAAAGTTACGGAACCAGTTTTGCTAGTTGCACAAGATACATGACGAATTTTGCCACCCCCAAAAATTATAGGACTAAATTTGCAATTTTTTCAAAGTTTCCCCATCTTTGTTGATGCTTGAGTTTACTCTTCCATAGAAATCTAAAAGCCTAAAAGAATCACTTGTAACCGATCTTAAGTTATCTTCTATATAAGATTGGACTTTGTTCAGTTCAGGATGGGTTTGGAATATTTAGTTCTTGAAATATGCATGATATGAGGCTTGGTCAAGGGAGGAAAAATGATATGTGGTAGAAAAAAAAGTTATGTGTAAATATATACAACAAATAGAACATACGAAAAGTTAAGCTATGTTTGTTTCTATTTCGGAGGGTTATTTGGTGAAATTGTTTGGTGAAATAGTTTATTGGAAGTTGTGTACTTTGGTGGGAATGTGTTTGGATCAACTATTTTGGAGTAAAATTTGGATGATTTTTTGGTGAGATTATTTTTGGTTTTGTTTTCATATGGAACAAAAATCACTGTAGCATTCAAATCATATCAGTTTTTGTCTGAAAAATTTGTGTTACTAATTAATTAATGTTTGAAACTATATATTATAATATACATTTTTCATGATTGTAATATATATATATATATATATATAGATATATTATGATTGATGTAATTATATATATAAGTGTATTACATTGTGTAATATATAGATATATTATGATATACATTATACATATTACATACTATATGTATGATACATATACATATTCTGCACTATACAATATAATATATTATAACAAATCAAAGTATTTATATGCATATAGTCATGTCTACGCATGTATAAGTATATATTTTATGCTTATATATAATATGTGTATATAAGTAAAATTATAATTATTATTTTAGACTGGAAATGACTATGAATATTTGGAATGAATGACTACACACATCACATTGCAATATTGCATTAATGCAAGATTCTCCCCATACACAATTTTTTCTTAATAACAAATAGAAATAATGAGCAATGAGTATTAAAATAATTTTAAATATTCATGCTTACATTTTTTTTTCATTTTCATTATCATTTTCTTGTTTAGTTTAAAAGAAATCATATATTATTAGTAAAATAATTGAATTACATGTTGAAGTAATTATGTATTTTCTTAGCAAAGTAAAATATTGTGTCATTATAGATCATGGGACCCACATCTAAAACGGTAAATTCTTGTGTGAAAAACACAATTGTGCTCTATACATAGGCTTGGGTTGTAGATGTGATGAACATTTTAGCCAAAATTTCAAGTACTATCTGGCCAAATAAAATAAGACCAAACACATGTTGGCCAAATATATGTTGAATATAGAAACAAACAAATCCTAAATGATTGAATCAATTGCATTACCTTGATCGAGGTTGCGATAGCTTTGATAGTTATTCAATATTAATTGTTATCAGGCAAAATTTCAATTTTTGTCTCACGGGGTATTGCGATTTTAGTTTTAATCTCACACTTTATAGGATTTTAGAAGACGTCCCAATAATTTTGAGCTAAATGAGCTTCACAAGGCCCATTCTGTCAAAATGTAACTGAAAATATCATATGGTTCCAACTCCATTAAAAAAAGGACCAAGTTTACAACTAGTGAAAAATATTAGGACGTTTTCTAAAACCCCGTAAAATGTGGGACAAAAACTAGAATCGCAATATTATGTGGGACTAAAATTAGAATTTTTTTGTTGATTGTCTACACACTTTTGATACCAAATATTCTAGAAATTTCATTTTTTTTATACAAAACTCGTCCATTTGTACCACTTTTGGTAAACCATTAAGTAGGAGACAGAAAAATCCACGTGACTTCCACATGGTCGTTAAGTTTGCACGTGTTTGTGAAAATTAATAGGAAATCTTTTGATACCAAATTTTGCATATTTGTCTCATTTTTGTACCACTATGATTTCATGGATAAAAAATAATGTGACGTGACCGTGACCGTGGCCGTAGACATAAAAAAACCTTAAAATTCCTTCGACCCTTTTCATATCTTCCTAAAATCTTGCGAATCCAAAATAGTCAAATCATCTTAATCATCAAAAATCACTAAGAAGTAAACAAAGTAGGTGAAGGTACTAGGAAAAATGATTCTTAGCGCGCTGCCTAGAATTTAATGACAATAAGCACCAAATTAGAGTGAGTTTGTTTTGTAGTTTTTTATATAAAAAGTTTGATTTTGTTGGATGATGTTCGAGTCATGTATTGGAGGAAGAAGATGAATACATATATGTGCCAAGTTACAGAATGAGAGTCTCTTTCACCAAGAAGAATTGAAGAATGAGAAAGAGATTCTTAAAATTTCTTTCTTAAAAAAGCCAAAATATTTTGCAGTTCCCCAATCTGTCTGTTATTCCCCCGTTTATTTCCCTCCCAATTGAGGATTTGGTAGACATGTGAATGTCATGTAAATTTCTCCATCCATGAGATAACGATGCTACCGACAGTGAGGTAAATGGGCAAAGTTTGGTACCAAAAATGGAATTTATATGCACAACACGTGTAAATTTAACAATCACACAGAAGTCACATGACTTTTTCTGTCTCCTACTTAACGGTGGTACCAAAAGTGGTACAAATGGGCTAATTTTGTGTGAAAAATGAGCTTTTAAGAATGTTTGGTATCAAAAGTGTAAAAGGGTCAATTATGATACCAAAATGAGATTTTCCCAAAAGAAAAATATATACCTTCAGTATTTCGTGGTTGATTAATTTTTTAATTTCCGTGATTATTGAACCAAAGTTGGTGGACAAAGCTCTGAGTTGCAGGATTTAGTTTCTTAATATGATTTATAGAAAAGAAAAAATGTTAGTGAAACTGAGGGTTTTTAATTTGATATGAGCATGGGAAATTGAAATTGGAAAGAATAACAAAAAGAAAAATGAAACCAACCTTGTAACAATTTTCACTTATTAAAATATATTATTGTGAAAATTTTAGTTCTGGTTTTGTTTCTGCTGCTCTATTGTAGCTAAATTTATAATTAAATATATCTTTTTTAGTGGAGTGGTTACATATCTCATTATACATGTATAGTAAATTGTATTTTTTGACTATAACTTTGGTCGAATGCAATATTGTCTCGTTCATTACAAGATTCTTACATTACATCACATAACTTACAAAATTTATCATGGTTTTTGGACAGTTAAATTTCCACAAAAATGCTCAATGGCTAGCGAATTTTGAGAGAAAAACGCTCATGAGCTACAAGAGGGAGGTGAATTAAACGTGAAATTTGGGAAAAATTGAGAAAAATCAGGCATAAAATATTGGGATTTTTTCTTCTTCACAAGAATAGAGCTTAAATATTTGACATAAATTCGAAATGAAATTTAATGTGTGATGCTTTTCTAAATTATGGGATGCAATGCTAGAATTCTGTGGCGAATGAAACGAAAATGAAACCGACTAAGTTTACGGGACGAAAAATATAAGTTAACCATAAAAATATCAATTTAAAGTTATAACAATCAAGAATTAACGTTTAACAATTATCAATAATTTTATAATCTTCTAAAGACTAGTATGGAAGGTAACAAAGATCCACATTGGTGATACTTGAAACAGAACTCTATAATCTTAAGGCCTCAGCTTCGTAGTTTATCTAAGCCCTCATGGCTTATTATACATGTCTTAAGAAAATTGTTTCTTCATAAACCAATTATCATAATCTAACCAGCGACTAAAAGGATTAAGATGCAAAATTTCGATCTATTTTCCTGCAATCAAACAGAGCACAAATTTTGTGCAATCTAGCTGGGAATTCTGCACCACAACTTCAGTATTACATAATTCCTATGCTCAGTTTTCTCTGTAATGTTTTTAATGGGCATAACAACAAGCAATTGTTTTGTTCCTTACTGTTAGATATTATTATTGATCTCCTAGTTAGATTAGTATTATTATTGCTTTCCTAGTTAGACTAGTATTCTTATTACCTTATTTATCTTTTACCTTCTTTATAGTTTAGGGTTTTCTTGTATTCTCTCTCTTGTAACTCTATAAATATGTTACTCAATAATACAAGTTCTCTACGGGGGTTTCTCTAATTTAACACTTACCACATATAGTGTTTAACTTTATGAAAAAAATTCATTTTTCAAGGATTCAAGTTGAAGCTAGCTGGACTCAGTAACTATCTCCTCTATGTACAACTCTGAAGGAATTAAGCTAATTAAAAGGCTTTCTTACTGTTGTACCATCTAAAAATTCCAAGTCATACTCATTGTCAAACATTTAAGTATTTTCCACATACACACACACACAAAACTATCTCATATATAGAACAATTAATCGTGGAATTTTTCAGAAATTAAATATATATATATATAGTCAAATTGGACTAGCTAGCTAGCTAGAACTTTCCAAGAAGAAGAGTTAATTAGGGTTTTTCTAACCCTTGAACCTGGTGCTAAAGTATGGATGTAAAAAGGCCTGATTAAATCAAGTACAAGGCATGTTAATACTTTACAAACTTTTACTCATCTGGTACAATATGCCCAAAAAAAGGTTGCTTAAAGTCTGAGAATTTGTGTCAAAGTTAGGGTTTTTAAGCATGAAAAGTTCTAGGGTTTCCGCAAAATTTTTGGGACCACATCTCCAATATCTTCCTAGAATCGAGTTGCCAATGCAATCCACAGTATTAATATATATATATATAAGAAATTATTCCTTAAATCCCTCACTGCTTGTCAGGTGATCAATTTATTAACCATCAAAGGTTAGAAATTGTAGCATCAATAAAATATGCTTGCAATAGCCAGTGAGGGTGGAGAAGAGTTCTAAATTAGAAAGGTAATAGTCTCAAGTTAGAACCCATCCAACCAGGATCAACGAGAAATTAATCTATTAAAAGGGACAAAATCATGAGTGGACTTTCTGCATGACATAAAAAAATTTAGAAAAATGCTATATACTATCATTTTCATACCACCAATTTTTTACCCCCTTGTTTCAGAAAGTATGAATGTATTAAATCCATTAAAATCAATTAATTGCAAGTGATTTCTTACCAAAACTATAAGAGGTTAAAAATCGGTAGTATATAACATTACTCGAAAATTTATTTGACTTGTGTAAAAGCTCCACATAAATGTCATTGAGAATTGAGACCAAAAAAAAAAATGTCATTGACAATGGAAACATGTGACATGTATAAGGATATATATATATATATAAAACAATTTTGTAAATTTGCCAGATATAGGAAAATTCCGAATATCAGGTTTACAAATTCACCATCTATTGGAAAATTATGTGCAACTTTCTTGCAAATATGATTTTCAATAAGGTTTATAGACATAGTTATAATTTAAATGAGACTTGAGATCAGGTAAACAAATGGACCAATCTCTAGTCTAATTGACCGATTTGAAAATATATTTTTTCGACACCGGAAATAGAGGAATATTATTGGGACGTTCAGAAAAAATAAGTTCAATAATATTCGGATGTAAAACAGAACCACTTTCCTGATTAAGATGAGCAAACCCTAGCTAAAATATGAGCAACAATTGATCCCTACTGTACCAGTAAAATCAACAGAAGAAAATGAAATGAAAGCAATAAACGCCTAATGTCAGCAACCAACTATAATCATAAAATATTT
The DNA here is from genome assembly GCA_019426215.1 of Buddleja alternifolia. Taxonomy (NCBI): domain Eukaryota; kingdom Viridiplantae; phylum Streptophyta; class Magnoliopsida; order Lamiales; family Scrophulariaceae; genus Buddleja; species Buddleja alternifolia. The sequence continues at coordinate 19,834,136 of CM033408.1, read as the reverse complement.
TTTTTGGGGGAGCCAGGATTTCCACTCATGGGACGAGATCGAATTTGTCAAAAATAAAAATATTTTTATATTTATTTTTATGCACATTTTTTCAAAGTGCGACCGTTTCTCTTAAAATAATTGGTCATTGAAGCACAAGCACAACTGAAATGCGAATTGCAAAATATGTGCCGAGCTAGTATTGACAAAATCATAATTTATGATAGTTACATAAATATTCTAACAGAAATATAAATATCTTAATATTTATTTTTACACATTTTTTCGGTATGATTATTATTAGTAAGATAATTAGTCATTGAAGCAGAATTGAAAAGCGAGAAATGTACTTAATATTTACAAAACCATAATCTGTCATAATTAATCTATCATACTATTAGTCATAACTCATAAGACAATTATTGTCCTATGTCACTTGTCATGTCAAAGCTTAATCAAATGCAATTGAGATACTATTAAAATTCGATGCATGTACTGTATGTCTATAGGAAAAGGGTCTTGAAGGATGTATTTATTATGTTTTGTTGAACGCATTTTGGAGTTCAAAATGACATGTTTTAGTCTCTTGCCAAGTCAACGTATTTATATGAATATTATAAATACCCACGAATAGTCAATTATCGAGGATAATTAAAATATAATAAAAGAGCTACATATAGTTCAAATCCTACTCATGCAATTCCTTATTTGATAGCCTAATTGTCACTTTACCTATCATCATCCATTATAAAGTTTTCATCTCACTGTAAAGAAAAAGAGAGCATTGAGCATCACCACAATTTGGGACAAAAACAAAGGGCATTTTACAAGTCAAAAACATTATAGATTCTTCATCTCATCTATTACCTATATATATAGTTTTCTTTAGACAATTATGCTATGTTTGGTTCAAGAAAATTGTTAGGAAAAGGAAAAGGAAAAGAAAAATCATTTTTCATTGTTTAATTATTAAATAAAAGGAAAAGAAAATGGAAGAGAAAATTTAATACTAATTTGAGATAATGCATTTTCCTCACTATTTGGTGAGGAAAACAGTGAGAAAAATGGAAAATGATTTTCCTTGTATTTTCTTTTCCTTTTCCTAACAATTTCATTGACCAAGAGAGTATTAGGCATTTAGGCTCCCAAATTTTTCTCTGCACCATTACATATTCTCTAATCATTCTATACAATCACCTATCTTCATTTATTTGTTATTATTAGCACATGCATATATAATATATTTCACTACCAAATTCTTGTTTTATAGATGCCCATAATTTATTTGTTGAAATTTCTAAATCAAATAAAAATCTTGACTAGAGTTTAGAGTGATACATATGAATTATATAGAAAAAATATCAACATCAAATTTCAAACATTTGTATTTAAAAAATGCAATAGCTGCACAATTTTGATGGCAAAAACAACTTTTTGGTACTTTATCTTGGTGTGTTCGCAATTTTGGTACTTTATTGTGGGGAGTGACAATTTTCATACACTATTGATACAAAAAGTGGCACATTGCATACAAATTTGCCCGGAAAATTTCGATTTGGCCGTGAAAAGTCAGGTGTTTAGCACGTGACACTGAAATTCGCCGGAAAGTACCACGTGCACGTCACGTGGAACTCAATTTGGGGATTTTCTCCAATTTCATTTTTGATATGTTTGTAGATTTTCAGAGTTGGGTCCATGTGTTTTATTTTTTAAACTTATTTTAACTTTTATTCTTTGTGGTCCCTGTTTAACTTTAATTATTTTTTGTTTATAGATCCAAAGAGCAGAACCATGACTTTGTGTCTGCATTATGGGGGTATGATGATGAAATATGGGAATATTTCAAGGTATGAAGTTGGGTCTGTTTTCAAGTTTGATCATTTTGATATAGGTAAAATTTGCATAGAGGGAATAAGAAAATTCTGTAAGCACATGGATTTGCCTGACTTTAGGAGTATCTACACTAAAGACAACAATGGGTTTAATCTACTTAGTAATGATTCAGAACTAGATGATGCATATGTACTAACATTAACAAAAAACAGAGAGATTGATGTGTACTTAGACTATGATTTTGATGGGATGAGGAAAGAGGATATGGATAATGAAGGGTAGAATAATACTGATTCTGGGGATGATGTTGGGGTAGAAAAGGGTAAGGATGATGTTGGGGTAGGAGAGGGTGAAGAAACTGTTAGGATAGGAGAGGGTGGAGAAAGTGAAGATGAGGATGATATTCATGAAAAAAATTGGAGGATCTTTTTTATAGTGATTATGATATGAATTCTGATGATGATAAAATTGAGGATGTTGAGGGTAAAGATGAAGGTATTGATAAAGGGAAAGGTGAATGTGCTGATAATGGTGAGAGTGATAATCAGAATAAAGAGGAGATAGATAAACTGACTTTTTTCTAGAGAAGAGGATGTTGTGGAGAGTGAAGATGACATGAATAGTGCTAAGGGTTCAGATGATGAACAACACTTTAAATTCCCTGTCTTCAACCCTGCTACAATGTATGATTCAAAACTAGAATTAGGGTTGTGCTTTAGCACTAAAAATCAGTTTAGACAAGCTATAATTTCACATGCTATAAAAACAAAAAGAAACATTAAAATAACTTCAAATGACAAGAAAAGGATGTATGCTAAGTGGAGGGTTCATGCACATAAGGTGAAAGATGAAGCCACCTTTCAGATAAGGAACTTTAGGTCTGATCATACATGTGTACAAAGTTATAATGTAAAAAATTTGAAATCAAGTTGGTTAGCACAGAAGTTTATCAAGCAATTTAAATCAGATCCAAAAAGAAATGTCAAAGGTTTTAGGAGTGATGCCATAGAAGAAATTGATGTTCACATAACAAATGATCAAGCTTATAGAGCTAAAAGAAGAGCTTTTAAAATACTTTAGGGGACTCCTGATGAAAGGTTTCCCTTGTTATGGGATTATGCTAGTGAAATCAAAAGAACCAATCCTGGTTCTACTATCATTCTTGGTACTGATCAATCTACTGGACAGAATTTATTTGATAGGTTTTATGTGTGTCTGAATGCTTTGAAGCAGGGATTTTTAGGTGGGTGTTAACCTATCATTGGGGTGGATGGGTATCACTTGAAGGGTCCTCACAAGGGGGTTTTGTTAACAGCTGTTTCAGTTGCCCTAATAACAACATTTTTCCCATTGCATATGATGTGGTTACCAAGGAATGCACTAATACTTGGGATTGGTTTTTGACCATTCTCAAGATTGATTTAAACATTGAGAATGATTCAGACTATATGTTTATGTCTGACAAGCAAAAGGGGTTAATCATAGCATTTCAACAAGTCTTTCCCAACTCTGACCATAGGTTTTGTGTAAGACACCTCCACTCTAACTTCAAAACTGCTGGTCTTAGAGGCTTAGCTTTTAAAGATGCACTTTGGAAAACAGCCATGGCCACAACACTCAATGAGTTTGAAAGGAAGATGGATGAGATGAGAGCTTTAAATGAGGAGACTACTGAGTGGTTCAATGACAAACCACCAGAGCAATGGAGTAGGTCACACTTCAGCTTCCCCAGTAAATGTGATATGTTGTTGAATAATTGTTGTGAGACATTCAACAGCAATATACTGAATGCTAGGGAGCTCCCCATCCTGTCTATGTTGGAGTGGATTATGCAATATCTGATGAAAAGAATGCAAGAAAATTGAGATAAAGCTAAGCATAAGTGGACAGACATTGTCATACGTCCAAAAATCAGAAAATTGATTGAAAAAAGTTTGGGGAAGGTGGGGGACTGTATACCCATAAAATCAGATGACATGCATTACCAAATTTCAGGCCTTGATACAACACAGTATACTGTGGACTTGGAAAAGAGGATTTGTACCTGTAGGAAGTGGGAGTTGAGTGGAATACCCTGTAAACATGCCTTATCTGCCATTTATTGTCAAGGTTTGCAAGTGGAAGATTTTGTAGCTGATTGCTATAGTGTAGACACTTACAAGAAAGTGTATGGGCCAGCAATTATGCCTGTCAATGGTAGAAGTGAATGGGTGAAAACAGGTTTTGTACCTCCTCTACCTCCAAACAGTGGAAGATCAGTTGGCAAGCCACCAATTGCAAGAAGGGTAGAGGCTGATGAAATGAAGACAAAAAAGAAGAAAAGAAGCAGGGGCAAACCAAAATTGGTTAACAATCCTTACAAACTTAAGAGGCAACAGAAGACTTGTAAATGTAGTAAATGTGGTGAGGAGGGCCACAATATAAAAAGCTGCCCATTGAAGAACAGAGGAGATGATGATGCACAAGATGGTTTTAGTCAAGTCTCCGTTGATTTGGGAAGTAACAGTGATATTGTTGGAGCTCCATCTGTTTCTGGCAATGCACAAATCAATTTAAAGGTAAAATTGTAAAATTAATTCTAAGTGCATGTATTTATTGTCTATTATTTGTTGCAGTAAATTATTCATTTGTATGCTTGTAGGTGAGGAAAAGGAAAGTCACAAAAATTAGGATGGCTAAGGGACAAGTTGTACATGATGCCACCGACTTTAACTTTAACTTTAACTTTTGGTAGTTGGATGTCATTAACTTGATTGTCTGTTGAACAAGTAAACACAACCAAACCTAGCACAAAAAATTTGAAGACCAATTCACAACCCCACCCTAAGGAGCATGGCATATCCCCACAAGATGAAACATCAGTGTCTTTACCAGCCACACAAGTTTCAAAAGAAAAACCACCCAAACCACCCACTGTAAGTATAACTTATGAAGTTCAATGCTTATTATTTTTACACACCACCCACTGTAATATACTTTAATTGTGATAAAAGGGCAAAACTACAAATGCAACTGGTAAAGGAATTAAGAAGGCTGATCCACAATAGCCTAAAGTGACAGTTTCAGCACCAATTGAACCATTTGTAAGTCTGATTCATACAACCATATTTTATACAATTGTGGTATCTGTGTTTTTAACCATGTATATTTAATGTGGCACAGGGTAAAAGTTCTCAAGTACCTGTGTCAAAAAGAAAGCAAAACCTGGACAAAGCCACAGAAGCAACAAATGAGGTTCATAATGAGGTGGAATCAATTTCAGCTTCAATTCCAGTTGCATTTAAACCATCTGTAAGTTAGATTGAGTCACACATATAGAATTCATGTGTAACTTTGGTACAATACTTAATTTGTACTCTTCATGTGACTCAGGGCAAAACTACAAAGTTAACAAATCCAAGAAGCAAGAAGATATTGAATGTGGATCAGGGCAAAAGAAACCAGAAGAAATCAAAAACTGGAGGTACACAATCAAGCAACTTGAAACTTGTGGATGAAGATGATGAGTTTCCAAATGAAGAAATGTCTTCTGGATTTTCACCTGGATGTTTTTCAGCACCAAAGGCTGGTCCTTCCATGTTTTCACAACTGCAGCAGGGCCAAGTTCCACCAAAGTCCAAGCCAATTATTAGGGAGTTTCCTCCATGTTAGAGTGTATGCCTTCAAATGCCATAAAGAGGATAGATTTATAAGGCATTGGCTTGTAACTAAACAATATCTTTTTATTATATATAAGGCATTGTCTTGTTGTTTTCTTATAGGCAATTATAAGGTGTTAATAAACAACGTAAAGTCCTTGGGAATAAAGGCAAACCTTCTACTTCCTATGGGATAGGAAGAATGGCACTAGAAGGGTTTGATCCTTATTATCTAAATAGGGTTCGCAAGTCTAAGAAAGTAATTGACTGGACATCAATACAGAACAAGGACTTGCATGATATAAGTTTCGACAAAGAAAGTGCCAGTCGAACACTATAGGAATGATAGTGGGAACGTATGTCATGGATGTATAAGTTGGACTAATATGTTCGAATCGGCTCGTATCAGTTTCATCACAAGGGTATTCACTCACTGACAGTCAATGATGAAACTGATAAGTTGTGATAGGTACGCGTGAACCTTAGACTTGAGGAATCGAATTGAAGATGTACTTGTGACATCAAGTCTGTCATTAGAGTAGTTAGATCCAAATCACCCTTTGGTGGGATCGACCTCGAAGTGCGACTTGATGGGCAAGTAGCATTGTTAACTGATTACACAAATGGGATTTATTCTCTCATAAGTGAATGAGCTAAACATCCTATGCAGTCATGAATGAGTGAGGTTAAAAGTCTTTGGCCAAAGCATAAAATGACGTCGACTCATTCTCACTTAACTGGGATATAAGAATAAAAGGTTTATACTCGTACAGTATTCACAGCGTATATGGTTTGGAATGATCCTATTCATTCGTTCTCAATTGGGATACGATGTGAGCCACGTGACTGCTCACATCCTTTTGGTTTCCTCCCAATTGCCTTTTGAGACGAACCGAAAGAGTCGCGCTTAAAGGAAGTGCAAAAGGAAAATCATGAAAAAGACTTGAGAGAATTTTTGGTATTGGATATCAAGATTAATTAATTAATCATTAGATGATTTTATTAATTAATTAAGTTAATGAATTAATTAATTCCTTAGAGGAATTTAATTATAATATTAACATGTATTTAATTGATTATTTAATTAATTTATTTATTGAATAAATAATATTAATTATTTAATTAATTAAAAACCAAAATAGGACTATAGCCCGAAGACTTAAAAGCCTTGAAGTGGGCGTCCACAATAAGACTTTGGAGACCTAGGTTATTGTTTTCTATTGTAGTATAAATATATTACTTAGTGAAAAAATAACTAAGTGAATTAACACAAACTTTCTCTTCAAGTAAAAACACTTCATCATCTCTCTCTCTCTCTAGTCGTCTCCCTCAAGAGAAGAAGAAGAAGATTTTCGTTTTTGACTCCGGCGTGGCAATTTAGAGACAGCGACGGATTTGCTGTTCAAGAAGGGATTGCAAAGCTGGTTCAGAATTCAACATACGCGAGAACGGTAATTGAATTCGAAATCCAATTTAAATACGCGAAATAGAGATGAGCCACTGGGATTTAAATATATTCTTCCGCTGCGTTATTTGATTTTATGCAATTTTTTCCCAACACTCCATGCAATACTGGAGATGTTGTTGACTACAATAGTCCAGGACAGAGAACAGAGGACTATTCAAGTTCAATTATACATAGTAGGGGGAAAAAATATGTGACCTTGTCCAACCTAGTTGCACTATCACAGCATAAGAAGGCAACTGCAAAGGACAAAGGCAAAGGAAAGTAGAAACTTTGATGTAACAGCTGCAGTTTATTGCTTTTGTTTTTGTATGATGTGCACTTGTCATTTTTTTTTTGTGATTGTGGAAGTAATGGAACAATAGTATGTGGTGGTTGTGGAAGTGACAAGACTATGTGGTGGTTGTGGCTGTATTGAAGCCCTTTTGGTGTTATGAACAAGTACTTGTTTTGAATGTTAATGAGCATCTTTTTGCATCTATTGTGATAATTCGTTTTTTGTAGTGTTTTGGAATGAATAGTCAATTATAGCATTTACAAAACAGGTACAACAAAAACTAAACTACAACTTACATCTCCATGCCATTATTCAAAATAAACTAAACTAAACTAAATCAAGCAAATCACATATAATTGAAAATGAACCTTCATTGGAAGTATCTGATGAAAGTACACCACATTACAAAAAACCAAATCCAAGCTACAACAACCATGCCATTCTTCAAAATAAGCTAAACCAAATCAAAAACCTAGCCTTCAAAATAAGATAAACTAAATCACAAACCTAGCCTTCAAAATAAGTTAAACTAAATCACAGACCTATCACTAGATATATAATACATAAAGATCATTTTAAATCAACAAAATGAATAAAAAACCACACCCAAGACACTACAAGAATAAACCGCATCATTTGGTTTTTCCTAGTGAGACTTGCAATGCCATCATCAAGTCTACATATGTTACTATCCAAGTTCCTATTTTCAACCTCCAAAGTGGAAATCCTTCTTTCCAAGCTCGCATTTTCATAGCCCAGGTTTGATATAATCCTCCCAAAATTAACCTTCTCATCCTTTAAATTGCAATTCTTTCTTACCATCTTTTCTTTTTCATCCTCCAACCTAGCTATTCTTCTTATCAGGTGACTTTTTTCATCTTGCAATCTGGCTCTCTCCCGTTGTAATCTGGGTATTATGATCATCCCCCTCAAATAGATTGGAGGGTCCTCCCACGAAAAGTACTTGCATCCACCAACATTCTGATTCAAAGAGAAAAACAAAAAATTAACAAACAACATCAATCATATACATTCCCGTACCCTAAACCCTATCGAACCCTAAAATTCGAATCATCAACCATGGACCAAAAAATCGAATCAACAAGAATTTGAAAAATTTTGGCAAACTGAAAAACAGCAGTATTAACAAACTTCATCAACAATATTAACACCCCTCAATTCGAATCGAACCATAAATCTTACATTCCAGTGCTCGCACCCCCAGAATCTTCTTCCCGGATTGTCGTTCGTCCAACTGGTGAACAAACGAGCTAGTTTAGGGCAGTCACAAGTTCGAAATCCAGGTGTGGAGGATGGTGTTGCGGAGCAAGAGGAGCTTGACATGACTTTTCGTGGATTTCTCGGTCGAATTTTGCTCGGATTCTCAGTCCAATATTTGGGGGTATTTTCTTTCAAGTTAGGGTTTTTATATTGTGCAATTTTGGGGGTAATGATTTCTTCTTTTTTTTTTCACGTCAGATTTTCCCTCCAAGATTGGAGAAAATCCCCAAATTGAGTACCACGTGACGTGCACGTGGTACTTTCCGGCGAATTTAAGTGTCACGTACTAAGCACGTGACTTTTCACGGCCAAATTAAAATTTTCTAGGCAAATTTGTATGCAATGTGCCACTTTTTGTATCAATAGTGTATGAAAATTGCCACCCTCCACAATAAAGTACCAAAATTGCAAACACGCCAAGATAAAGTACCAAAAAGTTGATTTTGCCCAATTTTGATAATAAAGTTCAAAGAAAATAAGGTCAATTCTGATAATGGGTTTTGGACAATCATGGGTATATGCAAAAATATAAGTGTAAAATACACTTTGTACCCCTGAATTATCCACTTTGTCTCATTTAGGTCCCTGAACTATCAAATGTAACAAGATAGTCCCTGAATTATCAAACGTAACAAAATAGTCCCTCGATTTGATGGACGTGTTTGGCTTGTCCTGACATGTTGTTGACGTGGCACTGAGTTTGACCATTACAATGTGGCCATTGAAAGAATTTGCCTATTTTGCCCTCAATTGCTTTCAATAAAATGGGCTTTTGTATACTTATAGTTTTGTTATATTTAAACTATTTGTTTACCATTTTCAACGCACTTTTGTGCAGAAAATAATACACCAATTTTCTACTAATTTCTTAAAAAAATTTAACAAAACCTCCTTAAAATAAACTTTATACCCAAACAAATCTTTTATAATATTTTTTAATCGAAAAAAATCATTTCACCAACTTTTCTTTCCAAGAAATCCATCATCTATTGAATTTTTTAACAAACTATTGAATTTTTTGCACGTTTTTAGATCAAAATAAAAAAATTCACTTTGCCTCCTAAAATTCACGGGATTTGCAGATTCTTATATAACAAAACGAAATTTGAACTTTACCTAAAATAAAGTTGCACTTTGCATCCTCAATATTATTTTTTTTCACTTTGCATCCTCAATTTTGTGTTAAATTGCATTTTCTGTTGGAATATTCCGCCGAAATACCCTGTTTTATAAGAATCTGCAAATCTCGTGAAGTTCAAGAGGCAAAGTGAAAAAAAAAACTTATCTAAAAAAGTGCAAAAAAGTGAATAGTTCAGGAGGTTTAATGTCTTTACCCCTTTTAACTTTACATTTTACGTTTTTTAATCTTCTTAAAAAAAATTAAAATGTATATTTTAAATGAGTATCATATTAAACATAAAATAAATTATATATCAAGTACTTAATATTCAAAATAGCATTTGCATTATACTATTTATCAATTTAAAAAATTAGCAAAACACATCCTTAAGTTGAGGGACTATTTTGTTACGTTTGATAATTCAGGGATCATTTTGTTACATTTGATAGTTCAGGGATTTAAATGATATAAAGTGAATAGTTCAGGGGCACAAAGTGTATTTTGCCCAAAGTATAATTATAACATTCTAACGTGATACTTTGACCGAAATAAGTAGCTCATGGAGTTCCAAAGTGGGTCAATAATTTTAGTTTATGGGCTACTCTTGATGTAGTATTTTATAAAAAAAAACAGAAATTGTTGGGGGGGGGGGGGGGGGGCACCCCATCCGTGGAAGGGGGAAGTCATCCTCCTCTGAGTAATTTTGTTTGAAAGCATTTGACAATCTCCTTCAAGCACTATAATGGTCCATCCTCTTCTTATTCTCAATTTCAGTGCCTCAACTGCTACTAGGGCTACTGCATGGAGAAGCGAAATGAAAATAGCTTTGAAGACTTGGCTCCAACCAGTGTAGAGGCCTTCAGAATTCCTCCCAATGATCAATAGCTAAAAACTATGATGCACGGACATGGACACGATACGGGACACGGATACTTGAATTTTTTTTAAAATTAGTACATAGACACGGTTAAGACACGAATGTTCATGTGTATTTTTTCTTTTCTCTCAATAGTTGGACACGGCGCGTGTACGACACTGCACGGGATGATTTTTTGAAGTGCCCGTGCATCATAGGCTGAAAGTCTTGCAGATTTGATCTGTCACTACAATAAAAAAATATAATATCAGTTATAAAATTGAAATGATGTTAAAATTTATCACTAGATATGTATAATAAGTGACAATAATTTTGTATCTGCTATAATAATAATTTTTACTTACAAAAGTTCATTTTAAATTGTCATTATTGACAGTTAGTGACATGATTAGTGACTACTTAAATAGAATGATAATTATATTTAATTTAATTATCCTACATATCTTCTTGGATTCACTAAGAGCCAGACTTGGAGAAGGATTATTAATCCTATCTCCTCCTTGATACACGCCTCCACTAAGGCTTGGAGTCCAAGAATTTTATCTTAATTAATTTAATTTTTGACTTCTAATATAATTTAATTAAGAGGCTTAACCAATTAATTAAAACTCAATAATTAAAGTGCAACTTTAATTATTATTAGTTCAATATTTTATCTAGTATTTATTTAACTTGGGCCTAGCCCAACTAATAAAATACATGGACTCATCAGGTTCAATAATTAATTAATTAATCCAATTTGATTAATTAAGAAGTTAAAATAATTGATCTCCGATAATTAATTAATATTCTCAATTAGGCAAACACTAGACATTCTCAATTTCCTCAATTTCCCTAAAATTGATCAATCATATCACATTAGCAAAAACTTTACAGAGTTAAGTGTGACACCTTAGGCTGGTTCATGTGCTAGTAGTAAGTACACTTTCCAAAGTGCCAGTGTACTTTCCTAATTTGGAAAATGCTAGATTAAATCACTCTTAATTTACTGAGGCCTCGAATTAATCACCTAATAATTGAAGACACCTACAAATCGAGTTTACTGTCTAGCAACGGGTGCCAAACACCTAGGCATGAGTGAAAGTAAAGATACGACCTTTATAATATTGGTCACAAGTGGCATACGAAAAGGGTTTAGAAAGTGGGAAGGTGAAGAGATCCTGAAGTTTTTCAAACTTCAAAAAATTTCATATTAAAAATTTTCGACGCTTCGATGAAAGCTCGACGCTTGACAAGCATCAACTGAAGACTGTTTTGAAAGATTAACTTAGACGCAAGGTTTGGTCACTTGATCAAAGTAGGATCAACTTTACAGCCTTGTATCACGAGTTGCACAGCGGTAGAATTTAGTCTTCTTTCTTAAAGGGTTTGGAAGCATTGAGATTATTTATTTAGTCGCTTTGCTTTTGATGCAAGTTAAGGTGTTTGAATGTGATGCTTTTAGTTAAGATGTAAGTGTTGATAAGTCAGATAACAGTAAAACCTCTATACAAGAATACTCTATATAAGAATAACCTCCTTATTGTAATAAAAAAACATGGTCCCAACTCGGGATCAATTATAAATAAGAATAAACTCTATATTGTAATATTCCATATATTTTTTAGGACCATTCTTAAGAAATTTACCTCCATATAGTGACAAATGACATTAAATTTCAAATATATTTATATATCTATATAAACTATCTAGAATTATTTAACTATGTTACATTAAACTTAAGATGAGGAAATACTTATCTAAAGTTGTCTGTGACAATGATTTAATTTTTTGGGTTAATACCGCATCCTTTAACTTGCGCGTGCGTAGTAACTCTACTCTTATATATTTTTTAAATTCATGTTTTTAAAATATGAAGAGACACATTTCCAAGTGTCTTAACAATGATATTAGAGTCGGGCTGTGAATGACTTGAATAATTAATGTGTTTAATTTTTGTAATTATTACATGTAAAATGAACTAATTGAGTGAATTGATTATTTTTGGGATTTGTTTTATCCGGAATTCAAGGTTTTATTTCATATCACCCACTTTAGTGGTACCCAACTATGTTTGTGAGCCATTAGATCCGTATATGATGATGTCATAAAATAAAATGATGACATCATCATTTATGATCCAACGGCTCACAACCCACTTGGGTACATAACTACTTGGGTGACATGAAAGGAAAGGAGCCAGAATTTAATAACTCAATAACATGCTAACAAGGCTATAGTAGGCGAGCTCAATCTAGGATGCAAGGATCGTCTATTCTGCTACGTTATAGGTAAAACCGATCCATTCCCTTTGATGTGTGTGTGAATTTAATTTCCAACAGGTCTGAACCCTATTCATTAACTTGTCCTCAAACCATCTAACAAAGTACGAAAGTTAGACCTAAGATACCCAACTCAAATAATTAAATGATTTCTGATGTATTTTTGAAGTGATGATTACTCTTGAATTCAAATAATTCATCTTAGAAATAGCGTAGGGGTAAATAAATAATTGGTGAAGCCTCAGGAGATCACAAAATTGAAATAGAAAGGAGACCATCAACTAGGACCAAAAAATTCAGGTGAGCTGAAAGTTCAACTTGCCTGCAACTTAAGATGCTAATTGAGCATGTACGAAGAGAAATCTATTTGGCTGTAAGTCACTGTTTATAACTATTACCTCCCATCCAAGGAAAACAAGCAAAGTGTCAAATACAAGGATCAATATATTCGATGTACAGACGCTTCTACAAAACCCCATCCATCTTCCATATCAGGCCCTATCCAAAATCCAGTAATCAGTAAATGGGCGCCAAAACTTACACTAAAATTACACAAAATAGGCTCAATATGTTGTCTTGTGGGAACATTGATGCAGCAACAACAGCTTCTGGCCAACGAAACCATGCCTCCACCAGAGTAGTTGTGCAATAGATGCTTTTCCGCTGTGAAAAAATTTCAAATTGTTAACTCATAACAAAGCATATTAAAAAAAGGTCTACTCCAATACCTGAAAGCAATTACACTAATTTTACTGGACATATCATAAAAATCACTTGGTTTTATCTACAACAGATTCTCAAATCAGAATTAATATCTTGGTATTAGTTCCCTCAATTGCGATATATGAAAGTTATGTCCATGTTCTACTCTTCGGTTCAATAGGCATATCAGAAGAGATCACCTCAGGAATATTTCTTGAAACTTATCTTTGGACCAATAGTGAATATACTTCAGAGATGTTCTCTATAAACAGCTGGTTGCTTCGTTTAATCGCTTAAATTTCTTTTTTAACCATAGGCATAGTCCAATTTATTTAACCATTTTCTAGAATTATGTAGACCATCTTATAATCCAGACCTAGTTTTTCGATTGAATCATTTCGTAACTCAAAAGGGATAAAGTAATGGAAGGCAGTTGGTCTACAATAAACAAGACAGTGCCAATGAACTATTTCAGAAATTCCAATAAAACCATAGTGTAAGTGGAGACATGAATATTGTTTGAAGCTAAACCTAGATCTCATATCATGTTATATCATGGAGAGAGAGAGCATGAAATGTCGGGAGAAGTATTCTTTTTTTCTTTTTTACTGATATTAAGTTACTAACTCCATAGAGGTTAATCCTCTACCATTTTCATTAAAAAGACACGTGCAGATCACAGGTGCGGGAACATGTTTGAGGGCATCCGGAAAGGACCACGAGTATTCAATTTGAGATTAGAGGGTTGTATTATATGAGCAACATTCTTTCCCTTTTCCCGGTTGAATCTAGTCAGAAAAGACATGCTCTGTCAGTATACTAGAGTTATATGTTCAGGGGTGTATTTGTGATAGAAGAAGAAACCAAAGGAGTTCACATTCTTATCTATTTAATATATTTGCAATGGCAGAACACTCAAAGTATGAGCCTAATTTTCTTAATAAATAGTTTAATGCTAATAGTCAATCACAATATTTGATATTAAAATCAATACTTGTCATTAATTGACTAGGAGAATATTAATAGGATATATTTGTTTCTTCGTCTTCTTCTTTTTTGTGGTTAAACATTGTTACTTCACTATTCCTTAAAAGACAAATTGCAATTTATGATCGAAAAAAATGCAAGTACACTTTATGTTCTGAAAGTTGATACAAAATGAATGTCAGACTCAGTAGTCGTTAATGCAAAAAACTAATTTTGATTTACTAAAGAAATGTTCAAAGCAAGAAAATGCTGAGTTATTAGTGCTCACACAAATACATGAACTAAAAACCAAAGTGGAAAAATATAAAAGACTGATCTGATCCCTAACTGTTGCATGGCAATTTCTATCACTACTAATAGCTTTCTGGTACAATATTCTTGCTTGCAAGAGACCCTTCTGAAAACTGTTTACAAGAGTACTTCTTCGATTCTCACAACAAGCAATAGTTGTTGTTGCAAGAGAGTCACACCCTCTTTCTACTTAACTCTGCTGCAAATCACACAATATTTATGTTTACAAGAAAACCTCACCCTGCTTTTGCACACCACTTCAGTAACAATCACCTTTTGTCGATTACATCATAAAGGATTTACCAAAAAAAAAAAGAATTGCATCATAAAGGTATATACAACTCGACAGCCAAGTTTACTTTATTTAAGTTATGGGAAAACGGATTTCAAAATAAGAAGTATTTCAGTGTATATGTCTATCATAATTTCGATAAATAATGCTTGCTATATGAGTAGAAGAATCCCTCATTGTTCAAAGGATATACAACCTATTTATACAACGAATCCAGATGCGAACACAACTTCCATTATACAAGGACTCAATCTATAAACCAGCTTTATTGAACCCGTTTGATTTAGTATGACAGACGAAAAAGTTTCAAGGAATGAATTACCCACTAAGTCAAAGTTAGTGAACAAGATACAGTTAAAATTTGTTATTGTTTCAGAATGTTTTTATGTCTTGAACTTGAACTCAATTAGTACTTCATTTTACCATCAAAAGTCACGGGAAATATGACTGACGACAATAATGGACACATCAAAGTGACCCAACAAATTTCTTTATGGGGCTTCTCAATTTTTTAATACGAGTTAATTTGTGATAGTCAATCCATGTGTTTGATTGTGATTCGTATTTCAAAAGAATTTTACATAAAAAGAAATGCTCAAGACGGGAAAGTTTGGCAGTTTTCTGGGTAATTAGAATTTCAGAAATTAAAAATTGAACATACAAAGTGCCTTTGAACTAATGAGGAATACAGATTATAATATCAGAAGCAAGTGAAATTCATCTCTTTGGTTGGTCAATTGGTAATGAACATAATAATTATGTGACCTTGTATAGGCATCTTAGTATAAACGAATACAGTGTTTAGGCAGCCTTCAAAATTGATGACATTTCATTCTAAACACAATACACGACAAGAAACCACTTTCAAGCTTGAACAAAGTACAACTAAATTTTCATCAAGGAAAGAGAAAGAACCTGTTCTGCTGGCCAATGGATTTATAAGCCCTCCACCAGTCAGTCTTCTTGTGTCAGTTCCCTATAGCAAGCCCCAAATAATTATTAGTAAAAGGTGCCATTTATTAAAAATTCTACAAAAATGATAATATTCATAAATTTTAGCACATACTTTAAGAATATAACGTTACAGATACGTGCAAAATGTCAACTGAGGGTACTGATAAATAAGCACATTTCATCAGGTATTAAGTCTATAATCAGAGCCTGGCTATAAACTAATAAAAGTTGTTTTTACAAAGGTTGAACTCACAAACTCATGCTAAATGAGGCCATGCAGAAAAATGCACATACCTTTGTCGAACACCCGGTTTCTATGATGCATGTTACAAAATATATATCGAAAATGTTCATGACGCATGAGAAAGAACAACCTATAAATTAATGGAACTGGTTCAAAATTATGTACACCAGATATGACTTGTAAGTTTTACGTGTTACTGGCCAGAAGACACGACAAAATAAACCAAAACAGGGAAACAAACCCGTCTTTATCTCGCAATCCAATGAAATTTAGCTCTAATTTCCAATAAGTAATTTTAAAAAAAAAACTCAACCTTAAGTGAATTCAAGACTAGAATTCAACGCTCGCGAACTTCATGTGCAAAATATTTATCATTTCATTCCATTCCAGTTTCACATCTACAATTGATAATGAAAAACTGAATAAATGAGGAACGCACATTCATTCACCCTTTGAATCAGTTGATTATACATTTGAATTTTTATCGTATAGCAACATTGCACCTAACAATATAACGACGAATCAAAGTTGTTCAGCAAGTAAAGACCCAAATTAAGAAAGCTTTTTCTATAATTCATGTACACATTTAACCCTTCTCTTCTAAAGTTCTACAGCTTAGATGAAGATGGAACTCAATAAAACTAATTACCAATACATATTGTACCTACTGCAATGTGCGCACAGGAAGGAAACTTCACATATATTTCGTTGCTGGGACAAATAATTATTAAACCATTACAAATCCAATCAAGTAGTAAATTAGCAAAGAACACCAAATACTATGCATTATTATTCTCTTGATTTCCATTTCAACACAAACAATTGACTTCAACCAAGGTATAGCAGTTTGCCTTTAACACGCATGACCTAGAATATATATATAAAAAAAAAGAAGAAGCAGATATAATTGCAACATATCGAAAATGGAAATAATTGTAAAACTGAATGTAATTGGTTTTCCTAATGGTATAGTTTTCTAGAATAATACTCTTCATATCTTTTTCTACAAAGAAAAAAGGGGGGTTTAGTTTAGATAACAAAGTACCTGAAATAGGGTATGGGGGTGGGAGAAGGGCGTGAAAGGTCTGGTGCAGAGTAAGTATGCCATGGGAGTGGAGAGTGTGACGAAACTGCTGACAAAAACAAAAACTACTACTAAGCTAATGTTAAGAGTATTATTATTATTATTATTAGACTAAGTTTCTTTATTATTATTTATGGTTATTTCTTTATTTACTATTTCTTGTACTCTATATAAACCTCTTACCTTTTTTTGTACTCTATATAAATTTCTGTATCTTTCATTATTAATTTAAGGAGAATTATACATTAACATGTTATCGAGCCTAACCTAATCCTAGCCTCAATTTATTTTCCACGCAGCCGTCGGTGACATTCTTCACCACCAGCCCCCATTGAGTATCAAGCTGCCGTGCCATTCCTTTTTTTCTCAAAGCTCAACTTTTATATTTTATTCCTTTTTTCTTCTGCATAAGTCGTTGTCATTCTCCTCAACGCGAAATTTATCACTATACAGCCTCCAATCAACGTCGCTCGGATCTCGGTGCCTTTGCAATATTCGGATATCATTAGTTGTTGTCTTCTCCAAGTAATTCATCTTGCTTTATTATTTTCTATCTCTTTCTTCGTTAGTTATTTCGTTTCGTGTTTTTCGATTTCCCCGTATCTGAACCTATAGCTAATCCCGAAGAAACAACTGAAACCTAAATACCTGCCCCCAACCCACCAAAAATAGCCCCAATCCATCCCACACTCGCCGCCGGCAATGTTTATTCATCCTTTGGTTTTAAATTAAACAATAATGATTCATATTATAAGCTTTGGCGAGGTATGTTCATAGACCTATGCCGCAATTACTCTGTTTTTGACCACCTCTCGGGAAAATCCAAACCTACGGGTGATCCCAATGATAATTGGTTTGCTTTAGATTCCACCATAAAAAGATAGTTTTACTCTACCGTTGATATTAAACTTCTCAAAAATGTTGATTTAGAGTATGCCACGTCTCACAATCTTTGGTTTGCAATTGAAGAAATTTTTTTGAATAATAAACCATCTAGTTCCTTAGAAATTAGTGAGTGTTTTCATAATATTCAAAAAGGCTCCTTGTCAATTTCGCAATACTGTCAAGAGATGAAGTTTTTAGCTGACTCTCTTTCCGACTTAGATAGCCCTATTCCTGATCAAAGTTTTATTTTATAATTATTAAAGGGGTTACCGGAATCATATGTGCCTCTTGTCACTATAATCGCTACCACAAAACCCCTCCCAGCCTATTCCGAAATTCGAAATCTCCTTTTACTCCGTGAAACTCGCAAAAAGCGTTTTCACTCCACCCCTCCAACTCATGATTCATCCACTGCCCTCCTCTCTCAAAATACTAATTCAAACCAATATCGAAACACGAATTGTAATAATTTTTGGGGTCAAGGTAGAGGTAATGATAGGTATAATAATCGGCCCAGTTAAAATAACAATGGTAGTTTTTCGCAAGGCCCAAATCAGCGCCCCCCTCAAGCTCCACCAGGCTTCACTTATCAGTTGGTCCCAAATCAACCTCATAGGCTGCCTTTCTCAAGCTCAGCTCACTCGAATTTTCCACAACAGCAATCTGGCCCACCTAGTGTTTACTCCAACTCAACACATTGGGCTCAACTCCCTCAACAGCCCAACAACTCTATTTCCTGATCTCCTTCTCCAAATAGCAACACGGCCCCACCCAGCGGCCCCTTTTACTACATGCATTTGGCCCAATCTCCCATCAACTACAACAGCGGCCCACTGCTGTCTCTTCGGCCCACCAGCTCCTCCACTTTTCAGCATGGGTCCAACCACAGGCCATCACCATCTTCTGCTACTAATTCAACTCCAACGGATTTATCCTCCTTTTTTTCAAACTATGACTCTTTAATATCCTGATGAGCAATGCTATATGGATACTAGAGCGAGCTCACACATGACACCTAACCAAGGTAAGTTACATACTATCATGTCTTTTCGTTCTTCTACTTCTATTACTGTTGGTAATGGTGTTGTTCTACCGGTTCAAAATAATGGGCATTCTACTTTTCAATCTCAATCTCGCTCTCTTCATCTTAAAAATGTTCTTGTGTCATCTTCCTTAGTTACAAATCTTGTTTTCGTTTGTCAATTCACTAAAGATCATGATTGTTCTATAAAATTTGACCCTTTTGGTTTTTCTATCAAGGATCTTCAAACTGGGACTCTCATCCTTTGCAGTGACAGCGACGGTGAACTTTACCCTCTTCATGAAGTCTTCACCACCCCCATCTCCTCTCAGTCTTTCTTGGCTCAGTCTCCATCAGTCTTGCATCATCATCTTGGTCATCCTGACAACTCTATTTTTGACTTTCTTCTTAGTCGTAATTTTATATCTTGTAATAAATCTAGCTCTAAGTCGTTTTGTCCAGCTTGTCAGTTAGGTAAACATAAATGTGTGTCGTTTTCTAGTTCTTATTCTCGTAGTGCGTATTTATTTGATATTCTTCATTCAAATATTTGGACCTCTCCAATTCCTAGTTTAAATGGTTTTCATTATTATGTTCTTTTCTTAGATGATTTTTCTCATTTTTTATGGGTGTTTCCTTTACGTAATAAATCGGATGTTTCCAAAACTTTTGTTGAATTTTTTTTTTCGTACGTTAAGAATCAATTTCACTCCATAATTAAATATTTCCAATGTGATCATGGTGATGAATTTGACAATAAATATTTACATAATTTTTTTGCAAATAATGGAATCCGATTTCGTGATTCTTGTCCACATACCTCTCAACAAAACGGTAAAGCAGAACGAACCATTCAAACTATTAATAATGTGATACGCACTCTTCTCTTTCAAGCTAATCTCCCTCCTAACTTCTGGGCTGAAGCTTTTCATATGGCTGTTAGGTTAATGTCCTCAAATGCCACTAGAGGATTAGTAAATGATAGGACATTATCAAATTGTAATTGTTTTTAATTAATCAATAAAAGGCATTTTAGTTGTTTACAGAAAAATTGCAATTGTGGTCCTGTAACTTAGCCCATGTGGAATTTTAGTGCCAGTATTATTGACTTTAGCAATATACGTCCCGTAACTCCAAAAAATGTACGATTTTAGTCCCAAGATACGATTGCGTTATGTATTGGACGGAAATGTCATGTGCCTCTCACATGGGACATTAAGTCAGTGTTAGGTGGACTTGGGTCAGTAGTCAAAACAGAAACACACATTTTTCATCATCCAAACCCTATCCTCTCTCTCTCACACCCAAATTCGCATGGCCGATTCATCCGAATCAACCACAAATCCATTGAAATCTACATTATACTGAAGATTTAGAGCTTCAATTGTGTTAATGGCTCAACGTCCAGAGGCATTACTTGAAAACCCTCCCCTTGAATATGGTAAAGTCACGTTTTTTATTTTGTAGTGAAATTCCCAAAAAAAAAAATTGAACTTTTTGTGCTCTTTAGTATAATATCGGTTATTATTGGGTATTGTGATTGGTTTTTTGCAATGGTGGACCTAGCTAAACAAATGTGTTTGATTATTCTGTTGAAGGGAGGAAAAAATTGAAATGGTGGACCTTTGTTTGAACTTTGTGTATTATTTCTATTAAATGGGGGCAGAAACTTGAAATAGTGGACCTTTGTTTGGACTTTGTGTGTTATTTCTGTTAAATGGGAGGAAAAAATTGAAATGGTGGACCCTTGTTTGAACTGTGTGTGTTATTTCTGTTAAATGGGTGCAAAATATTGAAAATGTGAACCTTTAGGTTAACTAAAAGATGCATACTTTTGTTTAGCTTTCATTTATTTATTGTTTCAGTGGACCAAGTGATACTGTTTTTTATTCTTCAATTCTATGTAGTTTAGCTTTCAGGTGACAAACACTGAAATGCATTGTGGTCCATTGATAAAGTGTCTGCATGTCCCTTACTTAAATTACAATGTGGTCCCTTTGTCAATGTGTATGCAATGTGGTCCCTTTCTGTAATAGTTATTTAAATGCAATGTGGTCCATCTTCACATATATCTTTTGCTTTAATCAATGTCTTTGTCTTATATGTCTTTTGTTTTTGTTATATATCTTGTGTTGACATATGATGTGGATCCATTTATTACATTTCATATTCACCATGGAGGTCAATTCAAAAAACATGACTGCAACATATGCAGGGGGTAGGTTGTCTATATTTGATTATGTGGATATTAACTTTGTCTCAATTGACTTTCTAGATAGATTATGTGAGAAGTTGGGTTATATGGGGTTAAAAAGATACTTCTAGTTAGATAATATGACATTTAAGCAACTCATGAATGGGGATGATATTGTAAAACTATGTTTAGATCATTTTGCTGACAGAGTTGTTGATATATATGTAGAGGCAATGTCAGACCTAATAGACAGTCAAGTAGGGTCATCACACTTGAATGAATCTAAAACTTCTGAATCTGAACAGGGGAGTGACTTTACTGACAGTGATTATGACATCGAGACTAGTGATGAATTTGGGTTAGAGGATGATACTGCATTTGAAAAACATGTTGACAGAGCGGTAGAATGGGAGAGAATTGATGAGGGTAATGAGTCTAGGGGTTAATACAATCATGAGGGTATAGGTAGTGATGGTGAACATGATATATTGTTAAGTGAAGATGATTTTGAAAGTGAGAGGGGGTCTGATAGTGAGAATGATGAGCCTAAGTACCCAGTCTTTAGTGAAATAGATTCTGATAATCCAAAGTTTTCACTAGGTATGATATTCAGTATAAAAAAGAGTTCAGGTTAGCTATTAACTCACATGCTGTGACAACTAGAAGGAGCTTGAAAATAACTAAGAATGATGAAAGAAGAATTTATGCTAAGTGTATGGGCCATAGATGTGACTGGAAAATTCATGCCCTTAAGCTAGGAACAGAATCAACTTTTCAGATTAGACTATATAATTCAGTTCACAAGTGTTCTGGTTCATATAGTGTTAAAAATGTGAAATCTGGTTGGTTGTCTAAAAAGTTTGAGAGCTGTTTTAGGACTGATCCTAAAAGAAATATAAAGGGGTTTAGGGAAAATGCAGTAATGGCAATAAGGTGCAATATTTCTATATTCCAAGCTTATAGAACTAAAATGAACGCCTTGAAAACAATTGAGGGGAATCATGAGGACCAATATGCAAAGTTGTGGGATTATGCAGCTGAGTTAAGAAGGACAAACCCTGGTTCAACTGTCGTTATGAATCTAGCAAATGATGATTCAGGAAAATTTGGTAGATTTTATGTCTATTTTCAAGCTTCAAAATTGGGTTTTCAATCTGGGTGTAGACCATTAATAGGTGTTGATGGCTACCATTTGAAGGGGCCACATGGTGGGGTTTTACTTGCAGCAATTGGGATTGATCCCAACAACAATGCTTATCCCCTTGCAATTGTTGTTGTGTTTAGGGAAAACAAGGATAACTGGGAGTGGTTTTTAATGTTACTAAAGTCAGACTTAAACATAGTTAGGGACCATGAATTTACATTCATTTCAGACAAAAAAAGGGCCTCATACCTACATTTGAAGCAATCTTTCCAGCATGTGACAATAGATTTTGTGTGAGACATTTGCATGACAATATGAAGAGGGCAGAATTTAAGGGTTTAGCATACAAGAGACTATTGTGGAAAGCTGCCATGTCCACAACAGTTCCTGATTTTGACTCCACCATGAAAGAGATTGGTAGACTTGATGAAAATACATTGAAGTGGTTAAGAGACAGGTCTTCAAACCACTGGAGCAGGTCACACTTTAATCCTTATCCTAAGTGTGATATTTTACTCAATAACCTGTGTGAGTCTTGCAATTCTAATATTCTGGATGCTAGAGAGAAGCCAATCTTAGTTATGTTGGAGACGATTAGGGAGTGGATGATGACTAGGTTGCAAGTAAATAGGGATAAGGCTAAACAAAAATGGCATAGCAAAGTGTGTCCAAAGATAAGAACAATAATGGCAAAGAACATTGAATTAGCAGCTGACTGTGTCCCTATAAAGTCAAATGAACTTCATTATGAAGTTGGAACTTGGTTTGGGGCTTCTAAGTACACTGTAGATTTGGGAAAACACTTTTGTTCTTGTAGGAAATGGGATTTATCAGGTATCCCATGTCAGCATGCTATGAGTGCAATATGCAGTCAGGTAAAAGATCCAGAGGATTATGTGCATGAGTATTACTGGGTGGATACATACCACAAGGTGTATGAGCATGCCATCTACCTAATAAATGGTTCCAGTTTGTGGAAAGAAACTGGGTTACCTGGCCTAAAACCACCAAATGAAGGAAGAGCTGCTGGAAGACCACCATGTGCAAGGAGAATGGAGCCTGGTGAACCTGTAAGAAAGCAAAAGAAGAAGAATCCATGGCATGGCACAAGATTGAAAAGGCAACAATCCACAATAACATGCAGAGTATGTGGTGAGAAGCGCCACAATAGTAAAGCCCATAGAAAACAGAGCACTGGGGTGCCAAATGAAGAAGGAGGTTTAGGAGATTCAATCTATGAGGTATTGTTTAAGTTAATTGTTTAATTATTTAAGTTTTTTATTGTTAAATAACATACTGTTTAATTATTGTTTAAGGGACAGGCCAGTGGAGCAGCAAATGACCTTATCCATGAGGTACTTTGTTTTATTCTATTTTATTGTTTAGCATAATTTACTAACATACTAACTTATTTAATTGATACAGGGACAAAGAAGTGCACATGATCAAGGAGATCAGGGAGACCATCAATGTGCTAACCTGTCTAGCAATGAGGTAATAAAAAATATTTCCGTTAACTTTATAAAAGTTGAGTAATTTATCATTGATATTGTGCACTATTTTTATTATGCAGGACATTGATATGGCATATGTACCAATTAGCCAGCCCAATCTGATCCACCAATGAGCCAACCCCAAACTGATCCATCATTGAGCCAACTTCAAACAAATCAATCTACTAAAATACCTATGAGTTCATTTTGAAAAATAAGTTTATCCAATTTAATGCAATTTACTTTGTTTTTTACTTTTTAATTGACTTTTGATATCATGTTTTTTGTTTTTTTCATAGGTGAGGAAAAGGGCAAAGTCTAAGAAATCTACAAAGGTAAACTCAATGGTTCCTCCAAACCCAAGTTTGTATCCATGGAGACCACCTGCAACACCAAGGCCACCAGAGGAAACTCCTACAATACAAAAGCCTTTGACTGGAATATTGAAGAATTCAAGGCCACCAACTGTAGCTCTAGTGAACAAATCAAGGAAATCTGTAAATGAAAAGCCTCCTTTTAGGCCACCAGGATTGGCATCTACAGCTTCTTCAAGGCAGAGAAAAAGGCCAGCCAGTGATTCTTCTCAAACAAGTAGGCAGTCCAAGCTAACAACTTCAGTGGCCTCATCATCTTCAGATTTAACTTCACTACCTGAAAACAGACCCTCCAAAGGAGTAAACATCAGAGAACCAGTGTCATTTGCTCCTAATCACCCAAGAGTGGCTATGAGTATGATGACCAAAAAATACAGTGAAGAACATATGCACAACATACCCCCAGTATTAATGAAGAATGGGAAAAGATATGTCACAATAAGGAATCTCAATTCAGCTATGGAAGCAATTGTTTCAAAACTGAGAGAAAGGATGCAGCAAAGTGAGAAAAAGGATTAAGTTGGCAGATTCTTATGGAATATCTTAGTGTTTTCTTTTAGCTTTGGTCTGTTGTTAAAGTGAATTTTTTGTACTTGTGCTTAACTACAAAATGTATTTGATTTGGTGGTATTTGTATTTGCTAAATTTAGTGATCTGTGACCACCTTTTGGCTGGATTTAGTGGTTTGTGTACCACCTTTTGACTGGATTTAGTGGTTTGTGCACCACCTATGTTAAGTACAATTTGGCTCTTTTGGTATTAAGATGTTTATATTACAATGATTGTATTGGAAGTGTTATATTTGGACTATGTTGATATATGGAAATGGTCTGTTGGTTTTGGTATTGGAAGTGTTATTCTTACACTTGTTGATGTATGGACTTGGTTTTGATGGTATTAGAAGTGTTATATTTTGTTTTGGTTTGTATGAGATGAGCACTGTAAAAAAGGGTAAGTTCATATTTGGTTATATGAGATGAACTACAAACATAAAATGGAACATTAGTTGGACAATAGATATCTTACACATCTAAATTACACACCAAAATATTACACATGAACTAAAAGGACTAAAACTATCCGGATATGCCCCAAAATTACACATCAAAATGGACATAAGTTAAGTGCATACATAAAGACTAAAGACTAAGCCACATTACACTAAACTAAACTAAATCAATACAAACTTTCATCATCAACTTAAATTGATGGTTTCATCCAAACAACATAAACAAAACCATCAAAACAGACACCATTGTAACATGCACAATTTTTTTTTACCTCTTTTACATCTTCCTTAGCATCTCACTGTGCATCTCCATTAATTTCTCTTTTTGTATCTCCATCTCCATTTGCATTTCCCTTTGGATCTCCTTTTGCATCTCCCTTTGCATCTCTTCCACTTGTTTCTCCAACCCATTAATTTTACACAGCGGCCCCGGGATCAAGGCCTTCGCTCTAGCACACATTGGTGGATCGTACCAGTCTAAGAAGGTACAACCACTACGCCCCAATATGCATTCATAAAACCTTCTACCCGGATTATCATTTTTCCAAGAGGTCTTCAATGAAGCTGGCATCAGGGAGTCGCAACTACAGAGAGGAATAGTCTTTGCATTAGCTGAAGAAGAAGAAAAAGAAGAAGATGATGAAGATGAATTCATTTTTTTGTGTTGGGTTGATTTTGGAACCCAAAGCTTTCCAATTTTGAGTTTAAATAGAGAGAGGGGTATATTTTTTTTTTTTACCTTCAATTTTTCCTCCATTTTCGTAGCTGTAAATTGTAATTTGGTGCCAATTTTCGCCACCTAACACTGACTTAACGTCCCACGTGAGAGGCACATGACAATTCCATCCAATACATAATGGAATCGTATATTGGGACCAACACATTTTTTGGAGTTACGAGACGTATATTGCTAAAGTCAACAATACTGGGACTAAAATCGCACATGGGCTAAGTTACGGGACTAAAATTGCAATTTTCCCAGTTGTTTACTTTTATATTGGAATTTATATATTGTAATCATCTATAAGTCCATGAACACAAGAATTAACTCTCTAAGGCACTAGAGGAGTTTGCTCCTTGTGTACTAAAATAGTCTGCAAGTCAAAGATTTTCAATTGGGCATTGAAAATCATAAAGACTTGTATGATATGAGTTTTGACGAGATAGGTGTCCGTCAATTACTAGGAAGTAGTGAAGAACTCATATCATAGGTGCACTGATGGAGATAGTGGCACTCACACATGACTCGCGTCGATTCTGTCACATGAGTTTTCACTCTTTGACAGTCAATGACAGAATTGATTAATTATAATAGGTGTATCTGAACTTTAGACTTGAGGAATCGAGTTGAAGATATATTTATACATTAAGTTCGTCATTAGAGTAGTTAGGCCCAATTCACCCGTTGGTGGGGTCAACCTCGAACCGCAACCTAATGGGCAAGTAGTAATCTTAACTGGTATCCAAGATAGAATTCGTTCCCTTGTAAGTGAATGAGGAATTATCCTATGCATTTATAAGTAAGTTAGATCTTAAAGTCTTTGGTCAAAGCATTCACTGATCTGAACTTATTATAAATATAGCATAGTGTCAAATTAGTGAGTTTGACTAAAAACTATTACTCTCACTTGACCGGGATAAGGAAACAAAGAGTTTCTATTCACAGGGTATTTACAAATGGAAAGGTAAAAATGATCCAATCATTTCATCTTATTTGGGTTAAAATATAGACCACTTGACTGGCTAGGTGGAACCCATATTCAATGGAATTCCCTCATTGCCAAATATAGATGGTTACTAAAGAGTCACGCTTAAAAAGGAAAAATTGATGGAAAAAAATGAAATATTTCTTGTGGTAATATTGTAAGTATTGGATACTTAAAATTAAATAAATGAAATTAATTATTTGAGAAAATAAGTTAATTCATTTATGGTTTAATTAATATAACATTTCTTGGAGAAATAAAATTAATTTAATGAGTTATCTATTATTTAATTAGATTAATTAATTAGATTAAATTAATTAATTAAATACTAGATTACACTAAGCTCAAATTGATGCACCAAGTGGCACACCAAGCCCTAAAGGGGGCGGCTACTAGGCGTGTCATATGGGTTTATTTTGAGCCCAAGGTAATAACTTAAGTGATTATATATCACATTAGTTATAAGCTTAGGTCATAAGTTACATTATACAACACCACAAGAAATAGAATTTCTCTCCCTTTTTCTCTCTCTAGTCGTCGACTTCAAGTAAGAAAAGGAGCAAGATTTTTCATCAACTATTTATCGGCGAGACAATTTAGAGGCAGAACAATTGGACTGCATGGATCATCATAGTTTCAGCCGGAGCAATTTTGCGAAGAAGTTGAAGAATTCAAGATCGTAGGAATTATCAACCACTTCGCTACAATGGCTAAAGTTTATTTTACCTTATCGTACATACATGTGATTAAATCCCAGGATTGATCCTGTTATAGGAAAATTCGAAAAAAAATTAAATTCCGCTTTCCGCTGCGTTTGATTAATTTTCCCCAACAATGGCATCTCATATTTTCAACATCTTACCTACTACCACTCTCTCCTATCGCACTCCTTTCAAGCTAGTCTACGACACGGCCACCATGTACACACATCTTCCACTTTTGGTTGTCTGTGCTTTCCAAATCTTTCTGCTGCTACTCCTAATAAATTGTCTCCTCGCTCCACTGCTTGTTTATTTTTAGGCTATCCTTCAAATCATCGAGGTTATTGTTGTCTGGACTTAGCTACTAACAAAATTATCATCTCCCGTCATTTCGTGTTTGACGAGTCCACTTTCCCTTTTTTCTCTATCTCTTCTTACTTTGGTCTGCCATCCTATGACTTCCTCTGTCCGGATGACGAACCCTCTCCTCTTCTCTATCACTCGCCTCCTTCTCCGCCGGAACCTCCTCGCACTACACCAACCACCCCTCCGGCTCCGCCCACTGCGGCATCCACCCATCATATGGTTATGCGTTCAAAATCCAGCATTACCAAGCCACGTCACATTTGTAATCTCTCCGCTTCTCTTCCCTCTGGCTGCTCCCCTCTTCCGCGCTCTTATGCTCAAGCTCTATGTGATCCTCACTGGAAAGCTGTTATGGATGAGAGCTCTTCGCTCTCTCTTCCAATCATACAAGGGATCTTGTTCTATGTCCTCCTAATGTCAATCTCGTTGGGTCCAAATGCATTTTTCGTCATAAATTTCGTTCTGATGGTACACTTGAGCGTTATAAAGCTCGTTTAGTTGCTCAAGGGTTTACCCAACAGACAGGAATTGATTACGAAGATATTTAGTCATGTTGTCAAAGCCACTATCCGCACAGTTCTTAGCATTGTTATCTCTCGCTTCTGGCCCCTTCACCAACTTGATGTCAAAAATGCCTTTCTTCACGACAATCTTTCAGAGACAGTCTTTACGAAATAACCTTTCGGTTACTCAAACCCGGCTTTCCCTAATCATGTTTGTCATCTCAAGAAGGCTCTTTATGGTCTCAAAAAAGCTCCCCGTGCCTGACATCAACGCTTTGCCACTTTCATCTCCTCTATAGGTTTCTCAAGTAGTCGAACTAACTCCTCTCTCTTTATCTTTCATCACGGGTCTTCTATTGCATTTTTACTCCTCTACGTTGACGATATCATCCTTACCGCTTCTACTTTCTCTCTTATCGCCCACATCAGTTCGCTCCTCTCTCGGGAATTTGCCATGACCGACCTCGGTCCTCTACACTATTTCCTAGGGATTTCTGTCACTCGCTCTTCATCTTCTCTTTTCCTTTCGCAAGAAAAATTTGCACGTGAAATTCTTGAACGTGCGAACATATCTTCCTGTAATCCCGTTACCACTCCCGCTGACACTCACTCCAATCTCTCCTCCTCCTCCAGCGCCTCTTTTACTAATCCTACTTTATATCACAGTCTAGCCATTGCTCTATAGTATCTTTCTTTCACTCGTCGGGATTTTGCCTTCTCAGTTCAGCAATTGTGTCTTTTTATGTATGATCCTCGTGAACATCACATGCTTGCTCTCAAACGTGTTCTCGCTACCTCAAAGGTACTCTTTCACAAGGTATTTTTCTTCGTCCATCCTCTCTTTCTCAGCTCATTGCTTATTCCGATGTTGACTAGGCTGGTTGTCCCGATACTCGTTGTTCCACCTCCGGTTACTATGTCTTTCTCTATGATAATCTTCTTTCTTGGTCTTCCAAACGCTAGCACGTTGTTCTCAGTCTAGTGCTGAGGGCGAATATTGTGGGATTGCCAATGTTGTTGCTGAAACCTCTCGGCTCTATACCTTCTCCTCGAGCTGTTAGGAATCCTTATTCGGAACGCAGCAGAAATTAAAACATTCCGGATTCCTAAAGTTGAATCACTTTATGGTTGTTGATGATTTTTCATATTTCAAGAACATTAATCATAAAATCGAATTACCTTGCTTGAAGCGTGATTCGATTCTTGATCTACAATCTACAACAGCAATCCCCGGGACTCCTGTCTCTAGAGCTTCACGCGAAGTAAGCTTGAATTCTCCGGATTCCTCTCTCCTTGTGAAAGACGGCTGGACACAAAAGAGGTGGAGGGGTTTTCTATTCTGTACGTGTTAGGCGGATAATGGAATCTCTCTTTAACCTAGGAATTTGAGGATTAAATAAATCCTAAGGCCCATAGTGGGCGCCTCTTAGGGCCCTAGTGAACGACCCGGATGGGCTAAGTTGGCCCAGTCAACTTAGTCCATCTTTTAATTAATTAATCTAGTTTAAATCCAATTAAATATATAATTAATTAATTAATCAATTCTTTTAAATTCAAATAATCAATTAATCTAATTAATTTAATACTTGAATTATTAATTTAATTAATTATCATTTAATCTAATTACATCAATTCGTCCTTTTATTTAATTCGTCCATCCAATGATAAATTACCAAAATGCCCTTACAATGAATACATAAAGATATCCCGCTTACTTCTTATAGAGCGACTCTTTAGGTTCGTCTCGACTGGAAATGGGAGGATACCAAGGGATGTGGGTGTCACCTATCCAATCCTGTGGACCCAATCGTAGCACAATCGAGTACAAAAATGATTGTGTCATTACGAACCTCTAGATCATAAAAACCAAATGAGTATAAGCCTTTCACTGACGTATCCCGATCGAGTGAGAGTCATGGAACATGTCAAACTCACAAGACTCGATACTGTGCAATAGATTATAGTAAGATGAAATTACCAAACTACCCTCCGTGTTCCACACGAGTTAGTTTATTTGCTTTGGCCAAAGACTTGTCATTTCATTTACCTATGATCGCACGGGATACATTCTCGTTTACTATCGAGACAGTGAATCCCATCTTGGCAATCACCTCACAACTGCTACTTGTCTCATTGAGATCGCACTTCGAGGTTGACCCCACCAACGGGTGAATCGGATCTAACTACTCTAGTAACAGATCCAATGCTACAAGCACATTGATCGTAATCCCTCAGGTCTAAGACTTACGCATACTATTATAATCAGTAATTCAATCATTGACAGTCACCGAGTAAATACCAATGTGGTCGGATTACTACGAGTCGTGTTCAAATATATCAATTCCATTGATATATCTATGGCACAAGCTCTCACTATCTAATAGTGTTCGACTGACACTCCTTGTCAGAGTATGTGTCATATAAGTCGAATTTTAATGCCCAATTAAGATTTCTCGACTTGCGAACCCCTTTAAGTGATCAAGTACTAGACTCTTCCAATGCCATATCCTTATTCCATAAGGAGTGGAAAGTCCTCCTTGATACATATGGACTGTTTGTTCAATACTTGTTAATGCCATACAGATTTATATGAACAAAAAGATAATTGCCTTTCTATAAATAGAATAAAATTGTTTGTACAACATAATGAAGTGTCCTATACAATCTATTTTCTCGTTGGCATCGAGGGCACACACCTAACACGAGCTTCATTGTCCTTTTTTGAAAGCAACCATCGTGTATTGTGATAATGTCAGTTCAGTTTATATGTCCTCGAACCCAGTTCAGCACTAAAGAACCAAACATGTTAAAATAGATTTACATTTTGTGCGAGAACTTGTTGCTCTTGGTTATGTCCGTGTGTTGCACATTCCATCTTCACGTCAATTTGTAGATATTTTTACCAAAGGCTTGCCCTCATCACTGTTCATTGATTTTCGATCCAGTCTCAACGTTTGTTCTCCAAACTTTTTAACTGCGGGGGAGTGTTAGTATTATTATTAGAAGTATTATTAGACTAGGTTTTTTTATTATTATTTATGGTTATTTCCTTATTTACCATTTATTGTACTCTATATAAACCTCTGTATATTTCATTATTAATTTAAGGAGAATTATACCTTAACAGCTAATACCTAAATTAGTGAATGTTGGAGTAAAAAGTATTTTGCACCCCAAAATGGCTTAAAAAGTCTTGAGGGTGCAAAGTGTAAGGTTTTTCTTTCTTATAGTGGAAAGTGCCTAGTGTGGTCATTTTGAGGGTGGATAGTGCTGTTTACTCGTGAATGTTGCAGTGTGGAATTTTAATATTTAATAGAATATATATATAATAACACACTGAAACCGTCTAAACTAAAGTTTTAATTGGTATTCAAATTACACAAATGACCCAATTGAAATTTTGGGTAAAAATTATTTTGACACCGAATTTTTCATTAATATCATTTTGGTAACTAGGTATTCATGAATGACTCCATTGATGCTCAAATTTTGCCATAATTATCAAAATGTTATCTCATAGTTGATTTCAACATTTCTCTGTTATATCCCTAGTCATTATAATGAAAAATGCCACTGGTCATTATAATGAACATGCCAAATATGTATCGAAAATTAAAGCTTGTACTTATTTTGTCTAATTAATATTTTTTAATCTAGGGAATATGATTTAATAGCTTTACCAAATATATATTTCATAATTTTTTATATGATAATCTAATTCTATAGTGATAAATTTAAATTCTAATTTAGTAATCAATTTCAATTTTAATTGAATGTCAAACAATACATACTAACTTGTTATATTTTAATTTGTATGATAATAATAAATTGTCATACTTTTAATTAGATAGTTATTTACATGTGTATATTTGGTATATCTTTAATTAACTCCTAGCACGTTGTTGATGAGCCCGTTTGACGACGATGCCCTAATCTTGTTCAACTCGTCCAGTGAAAGAGCTACGAGAGGCTCTTCCACTGTTGGATCCATACTTTCTTTGTCCAGAGCGGAGTTAGAAGTATTTGCAACAGACCATGAAGGAAAATATATACGTTGCAACTCTTGTGTAATTATAGGAGGAAGGCTTGGTTGAAAGTTTCCGTCACGCCACAGCATCGATAGAGGTCGAGTTCGGTCGTGGTTGCACAGCGTGTTTTGACCAAGGTGATTACAGAGCTGCATGTCTAGTGCTCTTACATGACCATGTTCCTTTCGGGGGTATGAGTATTTGGTTTACTGAGGATGGAATCTGATGGGGGTTGAGAAAGCCGATGGAAAGTTGGGAATAGGCAGCGCGGATGGCTGGCGGTCAAGAGGTTCCGGGGAGTGAGGAAGATGTGGTGGTTCGATAGGTAGGGAGGACAATCCGAAGGTGGAGAGAGTTTGGGGAGGTTTTGGAGAGAATTCCATTTCTATTAGAAATATTGAACACACTTTGTGCTGACCATATCATTTGTATGATGTAAAATCTAGCCATTCATCTTTTAGAATTTTCTTTCTAACAGCTAGATTCCGGTCCCTTATAGTCGCGTTTTGTTTGATTATACCATCTTGCTCTCACTTGGGCTCATCTTTTGTGCCTTTTGGCGTAACCTTCAATTCAGTTAAGCCTAAAAGAAAATCTTATATATGTTCAGAAGTATTTCACGTTCTAGTGATACCATTAGATGGTTTTGTGTTAGTTGTTTTTTTGTGTTTGATTTACTGTTAGTCAAATGAACGAGAACGTTCTAAATTACCAAAAACTAATGCGAAAACAATAATCATTCTAGCATGGGTTTTTGAAGTTAAAAAATATCAAAATATAATTCGAGACACAATACGTATCTAAAACATATTTCAATAATTATGTATCGTCTATTTATTTTTAATATATATTCTACGCCATTCTCACTATCAAATGAATGAAAGGGGGTAATTCTATACCAAACCGAATTTAATGGTTTGAGTGTGAATTATATGTTTATCTCTATCACACAAGTGTGTGAAAATCGCACGCGATACATCTTACTGTGTAAGAAATATAGACATTAGAATCACTGGACTTGGTCTAGCATAGATTCTTCCGAACAACGGGGACAATTTCTCCCACTTCATGTGACTTGGATTTTAGCGTGCATGAAAGTAGTTGCCAAAGAAGATTGTTTAACTTACATCTCTCTCTCTCTCTCTCTCTCTCTGTGGGGTATAAATAATAAACATGAAATGTAAAGCGTGAAAGCAGCATGAATCACAAAATAGGACAGAACAACAGAACAGAAAAAATATGTTAACCACACTATTTACCATTTCTTGTCCACAAGAAAACTGATCTTATTGTTTCTTCTCTACCCCCATAGGACAAGACAATACAATACAATTTTCATATTAGAAGTCAGCTGCAGGCGATAACTTAGCATCTAAATAAACTGTCATGCAGTTTTATATAATGACTCCTCCCTCAGCAGATGCATCCGATAAACTCGGAAAGAACAAATAAGGGCACTTGGATCAGCAAAACAGCATTCAAAGTCTAAGAGGGTGTTTCGCTAAGCTTATTCTACAAAGCTTATAAGCTTAAGATGTTCAAAGCTCCCAAAAAATAAGTTGGGATTTCTTTATAAGCTCCTGACAGCTTATTTTGAGAGTTAATGAGTTGTTTTACCAAAAAACTTATCAAACATTTTGTAAGAGCTTATAAACTCACAAACATCTTATAAGTTGTTTTAAGAAAGCTTATATGCTCAGCCAAACACCCTCTAAGCAGAAAATTATGGCAATCTGCTTCCCTGGAATTGAACTCACCTGACACCAATGCTGACTCATCGCACATTTTTCCTTGGTCTCCGTTGTATTTCATCATCCATGTAACTCTCAGATTGATTATCAAAATTGTGTGATTTTCCTCCTCGCTTATCAAATAACCCACCTCCTCTGTGGCTTCTAAATTTTGAAACTTTACTACCTCTCCCATTCTTCTCTCTCCCATTATAGGAACTCTCACGAACACCTCTACTACTATTTCTCTGAGAATCTGAATGTCTATCAAAACCACTATTCCTAGATCCACCTCTGCCCCTGGATGATTTATTTCTTTGCTTATCCCTATAATTACTTACATTATCATCAGAATCTGTCTCGGAGTAATTGTCAGCTTTAAAACTGGGCTTTCCTCTTCCTCCCGTTTTACGGTCCACTCCATTAGAACCCCATTTATTTCCTTTACCTTTAGATCTTAAATTTTCATCATCAGACCAAAGGTCATCATCTGAAACAAAACTCATTGCATGTCTCTCTCTATTTTCTCGTTTTGCATTAGCAACGTGACTTGATTTCCATTTAGGGTGAGACGGGAGGTCATCATCTGTATCAAAGTCCACTTCATCATCTTCAGAATCAGCCATTGATGCTTTTCGATGCATATGCTTCTTAGGGCGTGTTTGGGAACTAGTTTTGCCACGAGCATGCCAATTTTTATCAGTGCTTTGTATATCCTCATATTCTGAGTCGTCAGCTTCAAGCTCTGAGAAATCCACTCGAGAAGTCTTGGGGTCATTTTGGGTAACTAACTCATAACTCTCAATATCATCATCGTCTTCGTCTTCATCAAAATCATTAAATCCTACACCAGGTTTAGTGGGACCAGATTCAGAATAATCCCGATCAAACACCTTTGGAGCTCCTCTCGTAGGGTTGTTAAGGGGAAAATCTTCATCCAGTTTGCGAGAATCTGCATACTCAAAAGCAGCAACATCTGCTCCATCAGATTCATTGTCATCAAAATCAAAATTCCATGCATTAGAAACATCACCCATCTTGTTGGGCGTATTCTTGTCCATCCTCATTCTGGGACCACCATGTTGCTTCTCTGGAAATTGAGGTTCGGTGTTATATGAATCAGGTGGACGGTTGTGTTCACAATGAAAACATACTGTGTTTCTCCTATAGTTCAAGAAATTGCACCTGTGCAAGCATGATGTCATCAATCAGTAAAGTCAAACTGTATGAATTTAAGCGAGAATTACACACAACCCCCTCACTTATTGCGTAATTACCAAACCCCCCCCCCAACTTATCTAAAATTACAAACACCCCCCCCCCCAATCAAGGGATCTATTTGTAAGGTTTACAGGAGTAAAATTGTAAGAATTTATAAATACACAGGGGGTATAATTATAAGAAATGCCTTAACATGATGAGGGGGACTTTATGTAGTTTCCAAAAAGTGAGGGTGGTACTTCCACAGTAAGTGAGGGGTCTGTGTGTAATTTTCCCTAAATACAAAATCAAAAAAGTAATATGTTGTTAAAGTGAACGACATAGGACCCTGCTATGTTTCAGAAGCAATTAGTTCTACAGCTGCATTGCAGCATACCAGTCATGAGAACATTGAGCGGGCAATAGATAACTAGCAACGCACTGAACTTTCTAGAAGGTTCAACCCAGATACATACAAGCTAGAGAGAGAGAGAGAGAGGTGATAACTTACTGGGGGCATTCCCATTCTCCAGGAAGCAACTGTCTTTTAGGACGCTTAGCATCACACTGCAGGCACACAGTATTTTTTGCAAAATTCATGAAGTCGCACCTGAAAAGATAATAGATATTAGCAAAAGCAAAGAATAGAGTTGTTTTCCAAATAACTTTTCAGAAACAAAGGCAGTAAGAAATGTGTTCTGTAGGATATTACCAAAATGCTATGTGGACTCAAACAACAATTCACAAATAAAATAGCCAAAAGGAAGTTAAACATACTTTGGACAGAGCCAATCACCCTTTTTCATTTCAATGTCGTTGCGCCCAACTCTTTTCCTTGGAGGGGGAGGTGGCTGCTTCACTTTTGGTGGAGGCCTTATAAAAACTGGAGGGGGTAGATTTGGATCTATTGGAACTGAACTCAGCTTCACTACTTCATGAAGCAATTTTCGAACTACAGTCTTCACTGTTTTCATTTTCAAAAGGGATTTATTTGCAACTAATCCATCAATTGGATCAAAACCATATGTAAGTAGGACCCGCATGACATCGATAGTCCTCGGTTCGTCCTCTTTATTTGTGAGCAGATACGCTTTTTCACAAGAGCTCCTCAGACTGCAAGAACTACAAACCTGATGCATGAAAATTGAAAAATAAAGAAATGATACGAGCTGTTTATCATAATTTATTGACAAATAATAATTGATATGCATTTGTTGAGAAATTTAGTAGATTGAGATATATTTTCTAATATTATAATCAAAATCTAATGGCAACCAGATGTACAAAACCCTTCTAGTGTTTTATGTCAACAATAGGCACCAGAAACCACAACACTGGTCACCTTCTTTTTTTATTGTTGGGGTAATAGAAGTTTTAACCTCGTCATCAAACTCACATGAATTCATAAATTTTGATCAATAGCTGGAATACCAACATTGCTGTGCACTTGGAAGAAAACGTAATATAACTCGACATTTCCTCTTTCTCATTGTTAAGTTCATATGCAAATGCACAGCCAACACAAAAGATGATGTAATTTGGAAATCCATGAATTGGTAAGAAACTAAAGGAGCTTAACACTAATTTTAATCCTCGAAGCCATCCTTTCGATATTACCATTCAAAGGTTCTATATCCATAAGTAATTTATGCTTTCTAACCATACAAACCAACAAAATCAGAAGACAACTTTAAAGAAATAACTGCAGAAATACTGTTTTTAACATATTCAAGTAAATGAGCTGGTCCTCTCATTTTAGATAGTTATTCCAGAGAGTTCTGCCGGAGAAGATGTTGCCAATCACAATGCTTTGCAACTCATGTGTATGCACAAAATTCTTTTTTCATCACTTCACTTGATTACAGATTGAGAAGAAGTCGTCAAGAGCTTCTGTTGCAGATAAGTTATTTTGTTTTAAAAAACCATAACGAAACATGGATACTCACAAAAGATTGACCACTCTCCAAATCTCAACAAAGTTAGAGATGAGGCAATATCAGAACAATTAGCATGTCTAAATTAAGATCTTAGTCATAAGACAAGCAGAAGTGTTCAGCCAAATGGAAAATGTCTCTGGCTGCAGTTCTACCTTTTTTGTACTACTGCTATGACAGCAATTCATCAATTTTTTTGAGATATCATTGGTCCAATTCTTTCTACCAATCAATGAAATAATACATTATAAGTCCCACACCTTTAGCACACAAACTAACTTCTCTAAATGGACTGCTCTCAGTGAAAGGACAGAACTAATCTTATTCCGTAATTCTCTCATATTGATCCAAAAATTAACATCCTTTCTGTTAGTCTTAAGGTCATAATATTATTTGACACTATCACAAATTTTAATTGAATAATGTTATCCTATGAACGTCTCGTACCAAATAATAAACAAATATGTTGTAAAAGGGCATGGTATTTTAAGCTTACATCTCCTTCATCCAGATGGACATGTTTCCTTAATAATTTGGAGGAGAAGACCACCCTCTTGTCTGCACTTGGACATCCATAACCAACCAATATTTGAAGATCCTGTCTTGACAATGACCTGAAATAATTGGATCCAATAAGCACCTTCCAAACAGAAAGAAAGTGGGCACTCACAAGAAGAAAACAAAAAATCATTCAGTATACAGCAAGAGTACCTATCAAAACGAACCGACCCCTGTTCACAAAATTGGGAAGCTAAAGAAAAGGTTAATATTGGGTAAAAGAACATAACTGAATAGGAAACTAGCATGTCTGCATAAATGACTTAATAGTCAGTTTCAGTAGAAGTACACTTGAGAAAATACAATCGAGTATAACCTACACTGATGTAGTCTGTATGGCACAAGATAGAGACTTAAATGTTTTTTCTCTACTATGTCTAAAGCCAGAAGTTGGAGATGCGCCATATTATGTAAAAAGCATTACAATTCTATGTTACACAAATCAAACAGAACCATTCAGCCTACAACAACAAATTCAATAATTTACTGATTTTGGTTTAGGGGGGGTGGTGTTATGTCTATTATTCAAACAAAAAAACATGGTCAGGAAAATGACAAAACTAAAAACTGTCAGAGATGAGATACAAGAGACTGCCTAAAGCAATTACCATATGATGAGAACCCCCAAAATATCCATATATGAAGATAGAACATGAGACAGTGTAAAGTGGTCATACCCCTTTTCGAACTGATAAACGAACTAGTCATAGATTCTCTCTAGCATGGCACGATATAAAATCATTAAACTGAATC
Organism: Buddleja alternifolia; assembly: GCA_019426215.1. Lineage (NCBI taxonomy): Eukaryota > Viridiplantae > Streptophyta > Magnoliopsida > Lamiales > Scrophulariaceae > Buddleja > Buddleja alternifolia. Next base: position 19,795,252 of record CM033408.1, on the reverse strand, counting down.
CGGTTTGATATCTTTTATATTTACAAAAGCAATTCCACATCTAACCTAAATGGTTCCCTCACTCAAGGAAAAAAGAAATAAACAATGAAGCCAAACCAATCGACATGCTTAACTCTCTCTCACATTGGCAACATAATGAACAAATTTCTGCCTTGCTAACCCATATTGTTATCAATTACAAAATGGTCCATATACCTCAAACTAACACCCGTCATCCCAGGTAGTAACAACTCTAAGAAGTTAAACCCCGGCCATGCTGACCAGAAGGAGGGGCTACAGATTGAATACCTAAACAAGTGACAGGTCGTGACTTCTTAACAAGAGGGAAATGATGATTTTACTGATAATCTTAAGTTAATCGTTCTCTGAGTATTCTACCATTAAAGGCCTTTTCCAAGGAGTAATGGGTTTCCCTTTCAGTTGCTCAGTCACTTTGAAGCTATAAATTCAACTTCTAAGAGGGCTGCCACAAGAGCAGCAGATATTGAAACTAATAGCAAAGAAGGTGATTCCAAATCAAATTGAAATTGGATATTTGCTTCAGTTATTCCAGATTAGAAAAAAAAGAAACATTTATCAAAAACACAGAAACTTGGGAAATAAAACATATACAAAATCACTTCCATGGTCTTCAGTCAAATGATCACCAAAAGTTTTGCATTTTATCATTTCTTGTAGACATTTCATCAAACACCATTGTTATCACCCTAATCATAACTCCTCTATGCACCAAGCAACTTCACATTCCACAAAACAGACACAAAAATATATAAAAATGCATCAAAACACACTACAGCCATTCAAAAAACAACCTCAAGATATCGAAGCGATCGCGACCAAAATTGATCACAGCAGCCTGTACAGTCTTGAAATCCCTCATAAAATCAATCCCCTTATCCTCCTCCGCCACACCTTCCGATAAATCGATCCCCAACCCCTCCATCATACCATCCTCATCCTTCCTCTTGTGATCAAAGTAATTCTGCTGCACCAGCCTCTCCATCAACTCTATCCACTCCGCCCACGGGTGCACCAACTCCACCTCCTTCTTCACATTACTAACCTCCAACAACGCTTCACTTTTCGCTAACTCCGACTTCAAATCCTCCACCGAGTCCAACTCGGGCGGGTCAGGAACCGGGTCTACACTATGATTATTATTTTTTTGGTTCTTAGAGTCGCGCCAAGCGCGGATTCGCTGGAGGGTTTGGTCCTTTTCTTCTCGTTGTTTGTCGATTTCGTCGATTTGTTCAAAGATGAAGCTCATGCGAGCGGAGAGTGAAGTGGGTTTGGGGGTGGTGGGAGATTGATTGGTGGAATCTGGTGCATTAGAGAGTGAAGCGAAGCTTAGTGTATATGGAATCTGCGAGAGGGTTTTGGAATATTTGAGGCGCCTGAGTAGAAGATGAGAGAGTGCCATTTTTGGTCTGGGGAGGTTGGGTTTGCTAGAAACTAATAAAAGTAAAACCCCGCGCCATGGGAAGAGGTGGGATGGAAAGGTGGGAACAGGTTGCTTAAACCCTGGGTAATATTTGCATTTTGGGTCCCAGAAAATAGGGGGTTTTGCATTTTTGGGCATGCACTTTACAAGATTTGAAAATAGCCCCAAGTTTCAAAAAGAGTTGGTCTAATAATGAACTCCTTTGATCTTTGACAGAGGAAGCATGTGAACTGCTCGTGGCCGTAATCTTCAAAGTTTTAGGGGGATAGAGTATGTGTTATAAAGTTACAATTTTAGCCCACAAGATATATCAATTTTAGCACTTTTAGTTTCACACCTAAAACTTTCAAAAATACGTCTCTTTTGTTTTTGTTGTTTTCAGTCGATGCCAAAGGAAGGGTGCGAACTATGACTCAATGTTACAATCTCAATAAGATTATGGTTGGCTGAGCCCATTTTCTTTTGTTGTCGTTGGATTATGCCTCACACCTTATTACATCACAATAATCTCACTGAAAGAGAAAAAAACACTTTACAACACTTATTAAAATATATTCTACTATCACCTTGCGTGACTTAACTATCTCACGTTACATCAAAAGAAAATGAAAAACTTAACAATCACATCAAATGTCATATTCTTGAAGAATTGTTATCATCAGTGAAAAAATCAAGTATTGATATATATTTTATTCACCGATGAACATTCTTAACAAAGACCAATGTTTCTTGCTTGACAAAGAGTTAGATGACTGGAACAATAGCTCATGATCAAATCTCTAATGATAGTCATATCAACAACGTGGTGAAAAAGTGATTTACTTTCCAAAATTGAGAAATTCTCAAAATTGTAATCTCTAATAATATTATATTTATATGGTACAACAATAGGAAGAAGAAGACGCACTAGGTGGCTCAGCCTAAATTATGCAAGACTAAGAAAGGTGATGACCTCGATTTTCTTGATCCGTGTGCTTTTAATTTGGCGAGGCTTGCTTAACAATCGAATTCTCACTCGTTTGAATTATTTACTTAGCCAAATAATCTTAGAAGCACGAGATTCTCCAAATTTAGATATTTTGGGAGTTAAGTTGGGGAGTAACCCATCCATTACCTGATAGAGCATTTTTCACACTCGGAATTTAGTGATGTTAGGGTCCCAAAGGCGGGTTTGTTCCGGCCGCCAGTGATATTGCCATGTAGGGTGATAGTTGAATTTCCAGACCATTAAATTTTGAGTTGCGTCTTTCCTTTTGGTCAATTTGCCGTTTTGGTTGAAAATAAAGAAGCCTATCACATGCTTCTAACCTTTTTATTTTGGAGGGAGAGGTTTTCAAAGCATAACTCCAGTGTTTAAGCTAGGCTTAACATCAATTAATTATTGACGTCCTTAATTTTGTTTATGACGTTTCTGTTAATTCTCATTATCACCGTGTGGTGTTTACTTGGTATTGCAAGTTCTCGCTTTATGCTTAAAAAAATGAAATCACAAAAAAATTAAGAACATTGATTATCTTGAGATATTCATAATTCCATGGGAAAATATAAATTTATCAATTATTTATATTTCCTTTTCCATTTTCCCCCAATAAATAACTCCACATTTGTTGGATGATGTTCATTTCAAGAGAGAAACTACTTCATTTTAAGGGAAAATTACACAGACATCCTTTCTGTGTAATTACCAAAAAATCCCTCACCTTTGTGAAAATTATATAAAATCTCCCTTAAGACATTCTTACAATTTCACGCCCTATGTATTTAAAGATTCTTACGATTTTATTGAATATATACCTTACAAATAGACTCCTTGAGGGAGAGTATTGGTAATCTCCAAAAAGTGAGGAGGATTTTGGCAATTACACAAAAATTGAGGGTATGTGTGTAATTTTCCCTTATTTTAATTAGGTGGCCATTTAGGCAGACCACAGCCAGCAAAGTAGAATCAAAACTCACCCCTGTAAAACAGGAAGAAGAAAGAAAATTGAAAACAAAGAAGAGGGAGCACAATGTACATATGGATATACAGAGAGGTCCATAATTGCATAAAACTATAAGAAACTCTTGATAAATTAGGAATTAGAACCACTCAACCATACATTTTGGGTAGAAACCAGCTGTTGTAGCAAGTTGAGAAAGTGACTGCAATTCTTTCTGAACTTTCCTTCTCTCATAAAAAACAGAGCAGGCCAGTGAAATGCATTTCACTCCACTTTCAATACGCCAATCCCCACCACCACAATGACCACATATCTGCAAAACAGTTAAAACATCATTAATTCAACTCGCCTGTTCTATTCCGATTATCCAGAAAGAAACATTAAAGCCTTTGCATATTGTAAGACGTCACACAAAAGGAACGACACTATTTGAGCAAATCATTCTCCATGCATAGTTCACTACAAATGACGATATATAGGCAGCACATGTTTCTTTAAGTATATCCTAATCTTACTAAGCCCAGAATGAATATTCAGCTGACTATAACTCGATAAATGAAAACGAACTGGAAAACCATTAAGACCCTCGATAATCTTAACGATACTAAGAGGGTTTTTGGCTCATCTTATAAGCTCCTTAAAATAACTTATAAGTTGTTTGAGAGCTTATAAGCTCTTACAAAGTGTTATGTAATTTTATTTTATTTTTGTTAAAACAATTTATAAACTCTCAATATAAAATAAGTTGTCAGGAGCTTATAAGATAGAGAGCTTATATGCACCAACAAACATCTTATAAATGCTAAGAGCTTGTAAGCTCCTTAAAATAAGTTGAGCCGAACATCCTCTATATTTGGATTCCCAATGTAATACTTACAGCAGCAAGGTGATGCATATCCTTTTCCAATTTTGAAGTTCTTCCTGTCAAGGCTACAGCAACAGTAGTTTCATTCTTACAACAGTCACGACACAGATGTGCAGATCCTTGAACTAACTCACCACACACGATACAATGTTTTGATGCATAATAATAATCAATTCTCATCCTCTGTGGATTTTCCACGACAGAACGTTGCTTTCCAACAGCTTCACGTCCTGGTCTAGGCATCTCTAAGAACCAACGGTTCAGATCAGCTCCAACAAGGCCAAACACTCGCTGTAATGCCGGGATGATCTGTTTCCTAATGTAATAAATATCATTTAATCTGAAAGGGGAATTGATGGTTAAAAGTTGATGTGGGTCCACCACCATATCAACTAGACGAGCCCCTGGTTCACCATGAACCACTACATAAGGTACTCGCTCAGCATAACGAGGTTCTGCACGCGGATCGGATCTCATTGATTTAGTGGCAACAATTGCAGCTGGAGGCAGTGAAGAAGCACGAGCACTGTAAGTGCCCAACCGGACCTCCTTTGCAAAAACAAAATCCTGAAGAGAGATCCTTCCAGATAGTATCCGTGTCCATTGACGCACCATATATGCTTTGACCTGACCGAAGGAGAATTCCAAAGCCCGTGGAGGCAAGAAATCAATCAAGGCAATCAAGTTTCTAGATATTTTCAGTAAATATCAGAAGCAGATTTATAACATCAGTCACCCTAAGCTTTGTCCAGATTTCGCAAAAAAAAAAAAAAAGGGAAGAAGGAAAGGTTGGTTGACCAGGCATTCATTCATCAAACATAGTTACTTATCAACAAGGATATGGAAATGGAAAGAATTTACATCAAAAGGCATCCAAGCATACTCTAAAACCAAATGTACCAGTAAAACTCAATCCAGTGGCAATATTTGATATTTTCTTTTTCTGAAAAATTATTAATCTTGACATGTTCATGGTTTACATTAGATATTAGAGGAAATTAACCAGATGATGTGAAACCACTAGCACTTGTGAGTTAATTTTGACATTGTGACTGGAAAATTGTGGCATTGTGACTGGAATTTCACGTGGTAACAATGGACTAAGGAGGAAATATTAAAAAGAAAATTATTCTGATTGTGATGTTGACTTCCATTGTCATGATGTTAACTAGCGCTTTCTAAGTACACTTGAAAACGTCATGAAGAAGGTAAACAATGGCTTCCCAAAAAGCTAATAGCCAATATCAAATATATGGAAACACATGTGTCCATCTGGTGAGAAAGCTCATACTGATCAATCACATTACCATATCAAGTGATTCAAACAAGAACTGGAAGGAGGAGAACAGAGAAAACGCTAGTTACCTTATCAATATCCTGACTTTCAAAATAGATCCTTAATGACTTCTCCATAGTTTTAGATACAGCTGCACATGTATCTCTTCGTACTGTCTCAATACCCTTAGCATCAAAGATTGGCTTGCTCTGCTCAGGGTTCTCATAACTATAACCAACATATCTCTTCTTTGTTAGAAGGAAGCATGGGTGGTAAACTTTTTCCATTTTTAACGCGACTGGATTTGGATTCATTTCAGTTATCGCTGATGCAATTTCTCGTCCAACTGCGAATGCTTCTCTACGAGAACGCCCTTTAAGAAGTACAAACATGCTGCACCAAATATGCAAACAAAAACTTCTTATTCCCAGAAAAATTTAGATATATCTATATATGCTTGTGTGTGTGTGTGTAACAAATATGATTAAATATTCTTACAATAATGCATGATGTTTTAACACAAGATAATTTAAATCTTCTTCTGTTTCCAACGGGTTCATTAAAGAAAGAAAGTTGCCTTTGAAATAACTGATGAATAAAGTAAATACCTATCCGTATCACCATAAATTACTCTAGCTTTCCACTTATCATTTGAGTTTACAAATGAAATTGCAGTTTCCAGCGTTCTACGGCCGCACTGGACAATACTGTCAGCAAGCTCAGCACAAGGCATGCGTCCACTAAATCCAGCTGCTGTATAGCCATAAGTAACATTTGCTATAAGCTTCAAAGCGAGCTGTCGGGCATTTAATATCCGGCGAAGAACTACTTGAGATGGAGCCAACTTTTTCATGGCTTGTTTCACCATGATTCTTGTTGATAATATCTCTTCTAACAGTCTTGGTAGTATACCTTTCCGAACTTTTGAAGGCACATAGACAACACCGTTGGGAGTAACCAGTAATTCTCGTTTCAAATTACATAAAACATTTGTATCTGGTGAATATGAACTGACACCGAGGATATTTTCCTTTGGAGGTGTAATCTTTCCTAGACACGTACAAAAGCAAAGGTTATATGCAATGACCATTGATGGATAAAGAGACTGAAAATCCAAAACAATAACTGGGTCTGCGTAAAAACTAGATTCCGGTTCCATAACAAGAGGCAAGCATTCCATTGCAGGCTGATTGGCAACCTGCTGATTTCCTGGGGAAATGGCAAGATAATTCTGAGTATGTGCTAGTCGGAGAAACATTGATTCAACACGATACTGTGAACCTCGAGACAGGACCGAAAAAAAGTCAATACCAAATACTCGAGCAAGTTCTGATGTTCGGTTTATCATATCTAGCTGATTCATAATCTGCAAATTCAACTTTGCTCTTTCTAAGGTATAATCAATAGATCGATACCTTGCTCGTCCAGAACCACTTGAAAACCATTTTGTCAGTACCTTCCAAGGGATACATGGAATTTTTCGCCTCAGAACTGTTTCAGCTACGGCCTCAGCTGAGTACATATTAAGTTTAACTTCATTTCGCATCAGTCTCCAAATATTAAGAACAATTCTACCACCTACATGAACACCGCTGGCATGTGTTCTGCCCCACTCATCCTCAATTATTGATTTCTCAAGATTGACTGCTTCAACAGTTACTGATTCAGAAAATATTTCTTTCACCATCTCCTTTTCAGAAGCTCCTGAATTTCCAGAAGCTACATTGGTTTCAGATGGTGTCCTTGATATATTATTTAGCAAACCAAGGCCAAGATGTGAAGCCCTTTCAGCCAAAAATCCAAGGGAACCACTTTGAACATCCCAGCCCATTAGAACATCTGGATCACAAGCACGAATAACCTTTGTAAAATGGTCAAGTAATTGTAGTTCTTCAGTGAAAACAAATACCTTGCCCTCTGAAACAGCATCAAGATCTTTCCCAACATTAGCAGATTCACTACGCAGAAGCACATGAGCGTCAAGTATCGATGCATCATCCTCTTGAAACACAAGAACTATGACATTGATGGAATCAAATCGAGGGTCAGGTCTTAAATCTCCTCTAGATTCAGCCTGGACCTCTATACTCAGCAGTGTTAGCTGCTGGCCTTGACCAACACTTGCTGGATCACGAAAACCAATTTGACTCAGCGGAGTCAGCCTTATATTTTTATCAGGACCAGATAACTGAGAGATGTCTTGCGAGCGGACAGTTGATGACTTTATCTTAGTACCACTAAATTCCAATCTGCATTTCTCTTGATTAGGCTCTGGTAGCTTATTAAAATTAGGCTTCTCATCAGAGAAAGAACAAGACTCCGGCAAAGGCGAATTACTGCAATCAGCCTGAGAACCCTGTGAAGCCACCATATCACCAGAGAATTCCTTTGATATTTGAAATGGTGATGGTGCATCCGTCTTTTGCCTCAAAATATCAGCGGCCTCCAATGACATCCATCTATCAACACATTCCCTAGATGGGGGTGACACTGCATGGGTCAGCATGAATAAATGTGATCCATCATTCTGATAAAGGATAGGAACACCCATTGCTGATTCATGGTTACCGCTGCATCCATTCTTTTTAGGGCTAAGACCCTGATGTTCTTCTTGTTCAGGGTAGTTCCTCGTGAAAAAAGGGAGATAATTATCTACAAATCTTCCCTGAAGGGATGTTGCTCCGCTACTTTCCCCATTCTCAAGGGATACAGAAGCTTCACACCCTGGCTCCTCTGTCCACTCTATAGTTGGAGGTTTCTTGGAGAAGGTCATACTAATTAGTTTTATAGTTTCGGCTTCCTTATTTACATTGTTTATTGGGTCACAAAGCTTGGAAAAACCAGCACTTCCTTCATAGTATGATGAATTTTCTAACTGCACAGGTGTTGTTTCACTTTCCATGCCCTTCATATTCTCAGGTGAAATGTCAGGCAACTTCAACTTAGAGATTGAATTCTGGCATCCATTTTCACTTACACAGGCATTTTTTGATAAAAGGTCACATTCTGAAGGCACAGTACATGAACCAACCGCATCTATTTGCAGCACCCTGCAACCAGAATCCTCACAAATAGTTTTAGTATTTGGAACATGAGCATGTTCAGGTGCGCAAGAACTCACATGAAGGCTCGATTCATGCTCTCCACAGCTCTGCAGATATTCATGACAGCTATCGCCAGAATCAACTCGAACCACACACACTGGATTTCCCTTCTTCATTACATTTCTCGCCCCTATGCTATCCTTGCTGGATGATAGAGGCAAATTCCCAAGAATATGAGAACGAGGACCCGTGGGTTTGACATGATTAACCTCAATGCAAACATCAACAGGTGAATGTATGCTTTCACGACAGTGCATACCCTCATTTTCAAGAGGTTTATGGGGCGATGAAAGAAAAGCCTTTTTGTCTTGAATATCATGCGATAGGTTTGAGTCAAGATTTATACCTCTTTTCTCACATCCAGTATCAGAGCATAATTCTGTTTTCCAATCTTCCACCAGACTCCTACACTCAGGGAGTTCAAATCGACGAGATCGCTTTCTCCTCATCAAATCCCGTGTAGAGCATTCAGCTATTACACTATCCTGCTCTGTATAACTGACATCCTTCTCGTCAGCAACCTTTACAACACTAGGAATTCTTTCTGCTTCATTCCCATACAAAGAAGTTCCAAAACTTTCCTTTTTCTCATCGTCACGTCCAGTCAAACTGCTGGATGTGTTAGGATGAGAAACATCACTCAGCTTTTGACAAGAAATAGGTAAAGAACCCCAACGGGGTTTCTTCCTTCTGTATAAGTCTGAATCTAATTCAGGGCATGAATGAACTTTCACATATGGCTTTGCTTCACTAGTGTCTGTTTTGAGTGACTCATTGGAGCAGGGAGTTGACCATAGATCATCACTGGATCCATCCACTTGAGGTATTATTTTATTGGACGCTTTGCTAGAACGATTGTACTCGACAGGGTTAAAGGCTCTGCCTTCCAATTCTTCAGAGTTAAGCATATCAATAGAATCAAGAATGTCTTGACACTCTTTCTGAGATTCACTCTCGTAGTCCACAGTGGCTCTCTCTAATACTTTGTCAATGTCTTTTGAAGGTAGTAAGGGACTCAAAATTGTCTCCCGTGCGAGTTCATCATCAGAGTTGATATCTTCAGCGGCTTGAGAAGACGCAAGCCACTTTAAAAGCCTTAAGGCATCTCCATCCGTGGCCTAAAGAAGAAACACATTTCATAAATATTACAGTACCACACAAATGCTTTCCAATGGATTGTGAATACAAATAGAAGAACAAAAGCTCCAGGAAAAAACTGTGTAATAAGAACAAATCAGGAAATGATAAAAGATTTTATACAACTGCATCAGATTCAACATATTCTAGAAGAAATAGTGCTCCCAACAAGGAGATAAGCAGTTTGTTGAATGACTTTCCAGATTGAGACAGTCCTTTCAGCTGACAACTTGGATGATATAAGAGAGGGAGTAGGGATTTTTCACTTTTCAATTCTGGCAAATTCCATGTGTCATCTTATTATAACCTCCCAAAATAAGATAAGGAATTTATAATCTACTTAAAAATAAATTGGGAATCCTACTTATTATGTAATATGTTAACAAATCAATTTAATTTAGTCATCTTAATTACTTAATTTTCATCAATTACACCTTGTAAGCTTTATAATCTTATTTTATCCAAACACTTAAGAACTTGTTATTCAAGTAAGATACGTCTTATAAGTTCCAAAAACATGTTATAAGATGAAAGAGCTTACAACATTTTCTAGATAAGCTTAGCCAATCACCAAGGTAAGATATCATGTCCCTTTTCATACAGTAACATAGTGACACAATCACACAAACCAGCTTCTGCATGGTTTCACAATGGAAGTAAAAAAGAATTCCTAGGTCAAGCCGTCACGGAAGGGTATTCTGTGTCTTTCTATGAATGTGAAACCTTGACCATTACCTTTGCACTTGAAGAATCCATGGTATCGGGTGTTTGCAGTTGATCACCTGCATCTACCTCATTAGTTTCTGCTGCATCAACATTCTGAAATGATGAATCTAACGATAAAAAAGATCTGCTTCTGTCACTTGCTTTCAAATATTTGGAAGGCAGACGATTGCTATTCTCAAAGTTGACAACCCCAGAGGCAACCAAATCTCCACAATTTGTGGAAGCTGTTGATTCTGGAGTTAAAAGTGACCCGTTTTCCGCATCATTTCTCACTTCCAAAACTTTTTCACATTCAAACCCATCTGACAGAATCCTCAATACATTTTGTGGACTTGGTTTCTTAGGATCAGGAGGTATTGCCTCAGGCACTCCATTCCTCGCATACTCTTCCTAGTACAAGAAAAAAACAGCTCTTCATAGGATAGGTATGACATTCAATCAAAATATGCATCCAGTAGAGAACGTGTCAATTGAAATCAAACCTCCCATATTGGTACAAGTGACTGAACCATTTTCACTTCAGAATGGGATTGAGAGAGAGAAGCATATGATATAAACTGCTGATTTATGATGTCTGCATATCAATGTATGACAAATTTAGCTAGAAAAGCAAGGACAGAACAGCAGCAACTTACAGGCAACTACAAAAACCAACATACCATCTATTACAGCATCTCCTTCCAATTCAGTGGTACTATGACGCCTAAATAGTGGGATATCTTCGTTTGTTGAAGAATTGGATTGATGTGAATATTGCCAGATCCAGCCATCCGGAATTGTAGAAGATATCCATATTGGCTTATTTGAACGTAGATCACCAACTAAATCTGCCTAGATAAAAAAATTTACACAACACATAGAAAGTTAAATCCTAAATCAAAACCACACATTAAACATCCGGAAAAAACACCATAAACACCTGAGAATCCATGCAACTGGAATCATCTGTCAATGGTCTCAGTTGACAATTGTGCTTAGCTTTACGCTGAGAGAAAACATTTGGAACGGGATTCCGAAACTTCATTTTGGAAACATGTAAATGACCCATTCCATACAAATTGTAGTCAATCTGAAAATTATAGAAAAGGAGAAATCAAGATTTATGATAGGTGTTGTAACCCAATATAACCTTTTATGTGGGGCTGGGGGAGTGCAACAGTGAAGAGAGTTTTGACAACTGTTTGAAACTAAATTTCAAATTTCCAGTAATTAAAGACCTATATCCAGTGGCAGGTTGGAGTAACCAAATAGAATCATCAAGATTCAAGACCATAATATAGAATTCCAGTACCTATTGATGCTTACATATTTCAGGTCTCGAAAACCTATGATTTAACTTGTTAAGTAACACTGATTGTGTACGTGACATAATAAGCATCAGTAAAGTGATAGCAAATCAACTACCAGTATTAAAGAACAATACCTTGATCTCCCTTCTCCATAATAAGCATCAGTAAAGGGATAGAAAATTAATTACCACTTAAAAGAAATTACCACGATCTCCCTCTCCACTACTATTGTTTGTAAATGCTGGTACAGGCTAGATCCAGTAAAGGACCAAGAAAAAGTTTACTACAGTTGAAGAGGACTACTATGTCCAGTGACTTTCATAGAAAAGGTTTAAGCTCATGGATCAAATTTGGCTATATGACCAATGAAAGTGACCCTAGAGGCAAGTAAGATGCGCAACAAGAACCTTAACTTTTTTACACAGAGAGAGGTCAAAAGAATATTAACAACTCCCGGACTTCTAATCACCCAAACTAAGTCAGCAGTTTGTCAAGCAAACATCAGTTCTCCCAGTGTCACATTGATTGAAGGAAGCATAAGATCACATTTCGACTAGAATTAGTGAAGAAGAAAACAGAAATCATACTTTTTACTCCATTTCAAGAAAAAGACCAATGAAAAGAAAATAAAAGCTATCTATTTAGCACATAAATCATTTTCACATGAAAACTTAAAGGACTAGACCAGTTTTTGGGGGAAGGCAATTAATTCCCCTCTGAACTTCAACCTGCAAACTTGAGTTTTTCTGTGCACTTCCATTTCAATGCAATCAAGATAAAGTAACTGCAATTTCCATGCTTATTTTCTCTCTTCTAGACACACAAATATATACTATATATGTGCGTGTGTGTGTGTGTGTGCAAAATAACATCTTAATCACTCTGAAACACTAATCTATTCAGCTTAATTGGTCTTATTAACTTTCCAATCTAGAAAGAGTATAAGAGCATTAGAAAAGCACAATATATGAATTGCAACTGAAGAAACACGACTAAGAAAGAAAGTGACGACCTCCCAATATCAATTGGCGAGAAGCGTAAAGAAAAAAACAGCCCAAAATCAAAATAACACCAAAAGGCAAAGGGTAAGAAATTATGAACTTAATACAAAAAGTACGTATGTGAAAAATATACATACCATGAACTGGAGAAGAAAAGGTATGTGTGATTCATGAGGCTGTAAATGCTTATCCAATATTGCACCTGCCTACATGACAAACAAAAGAAGAAGAGGATCAGATATACTTCAAGCTTCCAACTTAAGACGAAATTACAACTTGTACAATTCGTTTCACATGATAATCAGTGTTGAGTTCTGAGATTACACTTATGAATTGCATGGGGTAATATAGTAAAAGTTGCAAAATATCTATAAGTATTGCATTGAAGAGAGGAAGTGTTTCTCTTAAACATAAAATAGAGAAAGGAAGAGATGGAGAGAGGTGCAAATGGAGAAACCAACAAAAAAGGTAAAAGATCAATAAAAATGGATTCATATATAATTCAAAACTTTGCACAGTCCAACTGTTAAACCAAATACTGAAATTAAGAACTACGCTTCAACAGATCTACTCCATATCTACCATTCATCGACATTATGCAATACAAAGTATAATAACCAAGAAACAACAAATTTATCCAATGATATAAACTAAATCAGTTAAGAAACTCAGAAATTTTACCAGAAGAAGATTTGCAGCACGAGAAACATCCTGTGGATAATAGCTGATCTTCATGTCAAGGTCTTATATGGAAAATCTCAAAACGGGAGTCAAAAAGAGATTAAAGAGATTTTCAAATAGTAAATGGCATTGATTTGAGGAATGGTGATATGTCATACTAATATCGTAACAAAAGTAGAAATATAGGTAATATGGAGAGGAATAATCTAATGGGGATTAATATCTTGTGTGAAGTAGATCGAACTAATAAGTATAAACAACAAACAAGTGAATATGACAATATAGAACTGTAGCAATGGCTACGGCAGTCACAGTACTATTCTTTACGTAGTGTTTGACGCTCTGGCTCCCTGATAAAGACTACCATAGAGTAATTTGTTCACTTACTACATTTTCCATATTGTAGCACTCTAGAAATGCTTATCAGTTTAGTGTTGTAAGCGTTCATAGTGAGAAACGGAGCTATTACAAAAAATTTGGTACCAGAGTCCATGCTAAACAGAGAAGATTATTCAAATAAAAGAAAACATGTTGAGAAAAAGATTGCTGACACTTGTCGCAAATCTTGCAGTTGTAGACTTCAAGAGTTAAAAAATGTAATACTTCTGGGAAAGAGATGAACTCGCAAAAGTTGGAAATCAGTGGACAACAAAGATAGCACCTTAGCTTCTGGAGTTGGAAAGCCATAACATCTTCACCATAACATGTTAACTATGTTATTTTGTGTTCTTTAACAACCATGATCTATAACATATCTTAAGAGGGTCAAGAAACAAAAAAGATAAATCCAAGCATTAGGATACAAATAAATCTTCACAAAGAGCTCTTCTGAAGAATGATAGCCATAAAACTTCCTTGCGCGGACAAGATCGCAACCATGCACATGCTGACGTTTAGAGCCAGCATTACCTTTAAGCTATTGAAAGTCAAAACACCAAAGTTTCAGGACATACTAGTGTGGTAAGCCACAGAATGAAAAGCAAGAAGGTAATCGATAAGAAACAGCTTCAGTCTGAGATACCTTTAAAGCCTTCTCAAGAGCTAGAGATAGAGGATGCGTGCATGAATCAGCTGCCACAAGGAAGAAAGATAGATCAGGTTCAAAGAGCCCAAAACTAGACCTACTTCAACAATTTCTAAATAGCTATGCATTATGAGGAGGACAATTAAAACCTAGGTGATCAAGAACCACGGAATTCATTACCATATCATTTTTGTGACTGTTTAATCACCATTTCTTGAAGAAGTCTATAATTAACTTATATTATTATCATATATTTAACACCGGAAAAATAGAACAAAAAGAATTGTAAGCTGTACATTTTCAGGGCAGCAGAAGTCTTAAAATTACTCGTCCAGGCAAATGTGCAGCGTGGTTTAAAGACTGATTTACCAAAAATGGGTTTTTACCAACAATAATAATCATCATATGAAGAATGATTGATTAGATGGATCTAAGCTAAAAAAGTGTCTTTCTTTTTCAATTGTTGCAAGTTTCTAGGTCGTGAGAGATTTTGACATCCTAGCTCTCAGATCCCATGAGCAGAGACTCTTTGACCACCAGAGGCACAGAGAAAGAAATGGGCTACTCAATCACAATACAACTTATGAGGAAATTTCAGAGAACTATGCAATCACGTTCGACAACCCTAGCCTTATTAGGTCCTATCTTCTCTATTTACCCATTTTTAGCAGGCCTTTGGCAGGGTTTCATGGAATAAAGGGAAGACACGAGCATCAAAATAAGAAATATATGGTACACTTAATTCAAAACTTTTGGCTTTCAGAATTATGTAAGAATGCTTTTCTATACACAGACATACTATATTGAGAAGGTAATTTTGACTTTGAATAACTTCAGTGTTTATGGCCTATCGTTTCTCATCCAGATCGATCAACACTCAAATTACAGAACAGACATTCATTCTAAACAGGCTGGGTTGACCATAAAGCTTAATCGTAATTGATTTGGACCAATCTTGTATGCTCACTCATAATGAACTGCCTTATTTTACAATGAAAACGAATATTTCTCCCATTAGTTATCAGTGTAGAATAACGTTATAACAAACAGCTTCAGCGATCCATAAGTTACTATCTTATACCCAGTTTGAAACAAATTAGTCTTTCTAAGACTGTCTTCAATACATATTGACACACGAGAAGTACAAGAAAACTTCTCTCATGCATTTTTTGACCCAGACATGAGAAGCACATCCTACCTATTACAATGCTTGTGAGAAGGATTGCAGAGAGAAAAGATAAGAGTAAGAGAATACCATCCTCATTCATGTCTCCTAACATTCACTGAAATCAGCTTATATAGAGACAAAAACACAAGGATGATGCTTCTATACTGCCAATGACAGTTGCAGCAAAGAAATACCTTCATTATTTGTTATGGAGCCCAGATCAGAGCATGGAATGTAAAGATAAGGTAAAGCCTGAAGAAAACTAAATTTGTGTAAGTCATAAACCATGAACTAGAAACTGCAATCGGTGTCAACAATCTAATCCATGAAGCTAAAACTATAAGGTACAAACAAAGATGTTTTCACAATTCCAGTTACAGCTTTACATAACCGTTACAAATAACTAAAATCTCAAAGTAAAAACTGAAGAAGACAAGAGAAAAATCATCAAAATATGATAAAATGTGATGAGAATGAGTGAGATAAGTTATTGATTTTACTTCCAGTTTCCACTAGTGGATTGTCTTCCACCTTGCCCAATACTGTAAATCTCAGCTTTGTTTGTTTATGTTTTTGAGTTATAATTCTGATTTTTTTTCAGGGAATGTGTATCGTGAGTATTCGTGTGAAGATGATGTGATGTGTAATGTGTTTGTATAGGTTTTTAGAAAATGGTTGGAAATTGTAAAATATGTCAAATCAAGTCTTCAACGACCTCCTCAACCTCAAACATAAGATCTCTGAGGTCTTCGAACAAACCTCTTAATCAGTCCAGTTACAGGACATCTTAACATCCACAAGCCCAGCTAATTTAGTTGGCAATCCCATTTGGATCTGGAACCTTTCTCAAGACAACTGCCTTCATAGAAAGGGTGCAAGCATCTCCATGATCAAACATAGTCCACAACTCACCACATAGAAGAGAAAATGAAAAAAGGAATAGGAGCTTCATCCCACACAAAATGCTTCAGTGCTCCCCAAAAATCATCTCTGAGGACAACATCATTCTTGTCTTGGATTTATAAACATAATATGAACACCTTTAAACTCAGGGACGGAGGGGAGGGGGGGGGGGGGGGGGGGTTGGTGGGTGCCACCGCCCCCCCTCAAATTTTGAAATTTTCAACTTTTGCCTATGAAATTTTGAAATTTTGTGATTTCGCCCCCCCTCAAAATTTTAACTTTCACTTTTACCTATAACATTAACATTTGTAATTTTACCCCCCTCAAAAATGACAAAAATAACCTTTCTATCAATTGATTTAACCAAACATCATATAAACGAGTAGTAGTGAAATTGAAGTTATTTTTCTATGATATTATAATACTATTATTAATTAGAGAATAAGAACAAATGGAGCTTTCCAGGCTAGCTCTAGAAATGATAAATTACTAATCACACTGTTGCATTCTATAATAAATAAGAACAATTTTTATTTTATCCAATTTGCACATGTAAAAAATTTGAAAAATTTGATTTCGCCCCCCCCCCCCCCCCCTAAAAAATTGCAAACTTAATTTACATACCTAATAAACTAAAGAATAACCTATATATATGGTAATTTGTAAAGTAGTTAGCCCACTTTCAAACTCAAATGGATGACAACTATATACGGCCAATATATCTAACTATCAAGCTAAATTGTAGTTTCACTTTTGTATATATCCATCATTCACAACAGTCCAATAAATTTGAGTTAGGAGTTATGACTTTAAATTTTTTCCTTTAACTTTCCCCTCCAAAAGTGTTCTTACTAAACCTAATCCTCAATTTTTTCGCATATATATACCGTACCGTACCCCCCGCACCCCCCCATACAATCCTTCACTACCGGGTAAATGAAACTCACAAAATCTCGCCCCCCTCACCAGAATTCCTGGCTCCATCCCTATTTAAACTCCTTTGATCTCACCATATACGTCAATGCACCAACTGATGAATCTATCACTATATCATTTTTTAAAGCATGTGCTTCCTTAAATTGCATTCGTTTTTCTTCAACGTTAATATGAATGCATTCTTGATATATGAATAAGAAGACACTCTCATCAAGAAATACACTAGGACGGAACTTGAACAATTATGAATTATGAATCATGAATGCACTTTTTAAGACGCGGGAAAATTAAAATCCACATATACATGAGGGTGATACGATATCTTATTTCATTATGATTATCTAAGAAAACACATCTTTATCTATAGATGAACGTCCTTTATCACATCAGGACTCATAGTCAGACCTAAATTGGGAAAGCCTAGATTACAAATGGATGCAATCCAGGTGATTGGCCACGTCCCAATCAAATGCACTGCAGTACAAACTGTTTTATGATTCATCTATACTACAAACTCCCCCAAAACGTTACCAAAAGCAAAATTGAATTCACCATCTAATATTCAAATGCATGATTAGAGACTTGAGTATTGAAAGACAAAACAGTTTAAGCAACAAAAAACAACGTACTCGATGAACGTGCAAACAAGTCTTTTGACCGGATGGAGTCGAACCGTATATTCTTATTACTGGAACTTCGTTCACCTTCCCACCTGAATATAGTTAAGAAACCTCAAATTACAGCGCAAAAAAGGACATAGTACCGATAGACTTTACTGAAGATAGTTACACAACCTCAAATTACTGTATATAGTAACAAAACCTCAAATTACTGGGGAAAAAATGTAGAGAATTTACCATGGAAAGAGGTGTAAGAAATGTCAAGGGCGGGAATAGGAGGCGCCATATAATAGTCGATGGAAACTACTCGAACGCTGAATACTTGGGGCTGAGAATCCCCCATTTTCGCTGTTTCGCGATTGTTGTTTGAATTCTTCCTTTCAGTTTTCCACCATTTTTGAGTTGACTAATTTACGGTTCGAGATAGAAAGAGAGGATTTGGATTTGGCGCCGAAGAGTGGGAGTTTGGGTTTTTATATCTGGCGACGAAGGAATAGAAAAGAAACGTAACTTGAAAGCTTTGAAAATTTCTTTGTCAAAGTATACGTGGCGGCACTCCCTTCTAGTAAACCAAAGCTACTTGTAAATGAAAAAAAAAAAAAGTGTTACTTTTTCAGGTTTTTAGACTTAAATCCTAATCCCTAATTTAATTTTGGGATCAGTCCCTAGGTATAATTTTAAAGTCTGCACTCCCTAATTGTAAATACATTTTTAAATTCACTCCCTAATTGTTGTGAAAAGACTTAAATACCCTCACAAAAGTCTAAAATTACAAGATTGCAATTTTCCCTCCATTTACGGTTACCTCTGCTCTCATCGTCTTCCTTCTCTCACTCTCCGGTCCGATTCTCTCTGTTTGCTCAGAACAACATTTTCGGCCATTTAAAATCAGTTATATCGAGTACGAAGTTCGGGAATACCATTATCACCGAAATAACCTTGTCGACGACCACTTCCTGCCAGGTTTCCGCTCTATTTTATCCACCACAACAACCTCCACCAGCGGTCTTTGCTCCAAAACCACCTGGGTAATCAATTTCCACACTCAATTTTATATTTTTTTGAAGATTATTGGGTAAATACCTAGTTTGTTATGAATGTGTTCGTCGTGCTTTAAGGTTTAGTACGTTTTGGGTTGTATGTAGAATATATGTGTTTGATAACAAAATTATCATCACCCATAACACTACACTCTCAGAAACGAAGTTGTTACTCAAAATTCTCGGGGTTTTTTCATGTCCACGCATTTTTGAATCACATATTTGTTGATCTTAAACCACATTTGAACTGTCGTATTTAATCACCTTAATGGGGTATCCTAAGTAGTAAGGTTGAGTATTGAAGGTAGTGCAATCCTAATTTGTTTTTTGATTGTTGAACTTTTTACAATACAATGGCAAATGAACTTCAGATTACAACACGGTGTCACCCGAGGAAGTTCGCGAGGGATATGAAAAAACTGAAGAGCTCTATGAATGACAAACATCACATAGGCTTGAGGAAAACTCCGTTTTATCAGTACTTGGACATGCCTGGTATCGATTATAAGCTCTGTTGAGTAGGAGAATTACTGTCCAACAGTAACTTTAATTTTTGTACGAAGTCGTTTATTTTTTCTGACTGCATTTCTATTCCCTTCACTGCTTTTGATTTCTCAAGAGTGATGGGGCTGCGTCATTCTGGTCAACGTTTGAACAAAAATTTGAAGTTGGAGTACAACTATGTCTGGCGGCATTTTGATGGAAAATCAATTAATATATCCCGGACCGAAATTGTTGAGAAGTTGGGTGTATTGGTAAAGGGGACAACTGATGAGAATGTAGAGAATTTTTGTAAAATGTACATTGTCTATGTTTGTAACTGCATTTTATTTCCAACAAAAAACTATCGCACTTTAGAATTTATAGTAACTTATTTGGATGATTAGACTGGTATCCAGGAGTATGCCTGGGGCAAGGCTGCTTACGAATGTTTGATGAAGCAGATATGCCTCCATTATACAACACCGAGAGCTAATAAGTACATGGACGGATGTACTATTGGGCTTATGGTAAGTGAATGATTTTTCATATGCAGTATTATATGTAGACACTTGACGTATGGTTTGCTTCAATAGGCAGTAATCAATGGTTTCAATTGTAGTATTAATTGTTGTTTCCCTCATTCAATTGTAGGCTTGGGCGTATGAGTGTATACCCTGTTTGGGATGTGAGCGACTCGTTCGAACGATCCCACGATTTTTTAAATGGGGTGGCACAAACATCCCGAACGACCATGCGGAGGCTCAGCAACAATTTATGGGACTTACGAAAGATAAGATAATTGTAAGAATTTGAAGTTTCCGATGACTTAACATCAAACAAACAAAATTGTATATTGTGTTATCTCTAGGTAGTACACATCTTTCCATTGAATGAGGAGCTTAAAATCCTTAAGCCTTTACAAGAGGATGCGGGCAGCAAGTCGGAGCTCGAATTTCCTACCTCCCCCATTAAGAGAGTAGAAGATGAATCAAAGAAAAAAGATGTTGACGGTAGGGAAGATTACGACCACGTTGGTGATGATATGAAGACTGAACATGAAGATGTTGTTGAGGATGATGGCGATGATGAAATAAAGGCGGACAAAGGTTTGGGGAATGGCGAAGACAAAGACAAAGATGAAATAATAAGAAGAGAACTCAGAACTAAGGAGAAAAATGATGGAGGTTCTTCAATTCCAAAATATGACCTGGAGAAGAAAAGGAAAGAGTGTGACACTGTCACCCCCCCAGAAACCACAACACAAACAAAGGTCAAACCTACCAACCCTGAGAAGGTAAAACATTATTTGAAGTACGGCATTGTTCAGTTCTCTATACGTCATTGTCCAGACTCTCATACAGAATATAGAAGTCTCCCATATGACATCTCTATCATAGTGCAACTTTATATCTAACATACTGCCTTTGCAGCTCTAACATACTACATATTTCAATTTAAAATATCACAAGTATCTACAGAATTTGGACGAGGATGAAACCAAAGTGCTGGCTATAGCACTTCATTATTCTCAACACCCTATGACGGTAGAGTACAAAGGGCGGGATGCGAGATGGTCGATGCGTTCATTTATGATGACAAGAGTTTGAGGTATACATAGCACATTATATTTATTAACTATATTGTTCATATCATCATCACCGAATATGTATGAGGTGTTAACCTTTTCATAGGTTGACGATTTCGGAAAAACATGGCTTGACCATTGATAGGGAAGCTTTGATTGACTTATTGGGCGGCAATGCAGTGAGCTCTGAATTGATAAGTTGCTACATGCACATTATGTGTAGCAATTATGTAAAACGCACCTCCCACCACTCTGGCTGCTTCTTGCCCGTATATGCTCAGGTATACACTTTAAGAATCTCTGAACGCTAATCACATGTGTTTATGGTGGAAACTAACACTAACAATGTATACGTTGAAATTAATAACCGCCTTCGGAAACATAACAAAAAATGGTTGCTTTTGAAAACTGAATATGGCCAATTTGTCACAGAACTTAGCAAAGAGACACACACTGCATTGGAGTGGTTGATTAAACACGGCGTGAAAGAGCACAGATATTGTATCCTCCCACATCTCACTGTTGAAAGAAAACAGAAGCATTGGACCCTCCTCGTTGATGATGTACACAACAATAAATGCATGCAGAAAAACCCCTGTTGGTTTAACCATACAAAAGCTACAACCCGAGTCTTTGTAAGTTCCTTTGCAATTGAGTTTTTTTATACAGAATGCAAATAAATTTAATAAATAATATAAATTTTGTAGGCGACGTTCTTAAATGGATACCTGCGCCACATGATAGGGCATAGAATGAAGAAATATGTTCCTGAACAAATCTATTCCCGCCAACAAGAAAAAGAAGAGGATAACGGGATCTTTGTTTGCCTCTGGGCAGAGTGCTTAGCAGTAGACACAGAGAAATTTTGGCAATACGCGAAAGAGGTTAACATAGATGATTACCGAGCACGTATGGCCTCAATTATTCTGCCATTTTGTGGAAAATAGTCAAACTTGAATAATCAAACTTACCGAGCACGTATTACAATTTTATGATGTTTTTCTAAATATTTCGTTGTCCACACGTCATCTTAAATCAATTCGTACGTCAATGTAAATGGAATCATACATCAATTGCGATGGAATAATATTGGGTCATTGAAATGTAATAATACGTCAGTTAAGTGTCCACATACGTCCTCTTAAAGCAACTCGTACGTAAATGTAAATAGAATCATACGTCAATTGCGATGGAATAATACTGGGTCAATGAAATGTAATAATACGCCAGTTAAGTGTTTACATACATCATCTTAAAGCAATTCATACGTCGATGTAAATGGAATCATACGTCAATTGCGATGGAATAATACTGGGTCAATGAAATGTAATAATACGTCAGTTAAGTGTCCACATACATTCTCTTAAAGCAACTCGTACGTCGATGTAAATGGAATCATACATCAATTGCGATGGAATAATACTGGGTCAATGAAATGTAATAATGCGTCAGTTAAGTGTCCACATACGTCCTCTTAAAACAATTCTTACGTCAATGTAAATAAAATTTTGCGATGGGAATAATATTGGGTCGATAAGATGTAATAATATGTCAGTTAAGTGTTCGCATACGTCCTCTTAAAGCAACTCGTACGTCTATGTAAATGGAATCATACTTCAATTGCAATAGAATGATATTGGGTCAATGAAATGTAATAATACGTTAGTTAAGTGTCCACATACATCCTCTTAAAGAAATTCGTACGTCAATGTAAATGGAATCATACGTCAATTGCGATGGAATAATTCTGGGTCAATGAAATGTGATAATACATCAGTTAAGTGTCCACATACGTCCTCTTAAAGCAACTCGTACGTCGATGTAAATGGAATCATACGTTAATGGCGATGGAATAATACTAGGTCAATGAAATGTAATAATATGTCAGTTAAGGTCCACATATGTCCTCTTAAAGCAACTCGTATGTCGATGTAAATAGAATCATACGTCAATGGCGATGGAATAATACTAGGTCAATGAAATGTAATAATATGTCAGTTAAGGTCCACATACGTCATTTGTAAATAGAATCATACGTCATTTACTTCGCCACATACGTCATTAGATTATACTTATGTTAGGATTATGCCCTCAGATGCCATAGAGGATAGAATGATAGGACATATTTCTTGTAATGAACTTATTCTTATTTATAATAAAAGGCATTGTTTAGTTTTACTTAAATCTTATCTGCATCTATAAGTAGTGTAAAACGTATTGTCCATGTTTTTAGTGCAATCTCTCTACTTCCTATGGGATAGGAAGATTGGAACTAGAGAGATTGATCTTGATTTTTTAAACTCGTTTGCAAGTAATATGAAGTATTTAATGGACAAATAAAAACTTGGAACACTTGTACAATCTGAGTTTTGACATGGGAGTGCCAGTCGAACACCATGTGATGGTGGGAGCTTAAGACTGTAAGCACATCAATGGAACTTGTTAGAGTATATGCCCTCGAATGCCACAAAGAGGATAGATTTATAGGGCATAAACATTGTAACTAAACTATGGTTTTTCTATTAATATAAGGCAGTTGATTGTTGTTTTCTTATAGGCATTTATAAGGTGTGAATAAACAACGTAAAGTCCTTGATGACAAGGCGAATCTTCTACCTTCTATGGGATAGGAGGAAAGGCACTAGAATGGTTTAACCCTTGACATCTAAAAGGGTTCGCAAGTCTAAGAAATATTGATTGGGCATCAATAGTGAATAAAGACTTGTATGATGTAAGTTTCGACAGAGAAAGTGTCAGTCGTACACTATGGAAATGGTAGTGGGAACTTATATCATAGACGTGTCAGTTGGACTGATATGTTCGAACACGGCTCGCATCAGTTCATCACATGGGTATTCACTCATTAACAGTCAATGAAGAAACTGATAAGTAGTGATAGGTACGTGTGAACCTCTGACCTGAGAAATCGAGTTGAAGATGTACTTGTGACATCAAGTCAGTCATTAGAGTAGTTAGATTCAAATCACCTGTTGGTGGAATCGACCTTAAAGTGCGACTTGATGGGTAAGTAGCATTGTTAACTGATTTGCAATATGAAATTTATTCTTTCATAAGTGAATGAGTAAAATATCCTATGCGATCATGAATAAGTGAGGATGAAAGTCTTTGGCCAAAGCATTTAAATACCTCGACTTATTATGAACTTAGGCATATGGTCAAGTTATATGAGTTTGACTTTAAACCATGACTCTTACTTGACTGGGATATAAAAATAAAAGGTTTATACATGTACGGTATTCACGGCGTAAAGGTTTGGAATGATCCTATTCATTCATTCTCAATTGGGTTACGGTGTGAGCCACGAGACTGGCTAGGTGTCACTCACACCCCTTTGGATTCCTCCCAATTGCTTTTTGAGACGAACCTAAAGAATCGCGCTTAAAGGAAGTGCAAAAGGAAAAACATGGGAAAAAGACTTGAGAGAAATTCACGGCATTGGATGCCGTAATTAATTAGTTAATTATTGGATAATTTAATTAATTAATTAAATTAATGAGTTAATTAATTTCTTGGAGAAATTGAATTATAAACTAATTAGGAATTGAATTAATTGGATTATCAATTTATTTATTGGATAAATAAATTATCCGATTAATTAATTAGCAAGCAAGATGAAAGCCCGAAGGCTTCCTAGCCCACTAAGGGGCGGCCAAATAGGGCTCTTGCATGCTAGGGTTATTGTTTCATAATGATATAAATATATCACAAGGTGAAAAATAACACAAGGCAACTTACATAACTTTCTCTCCAAGAAAAAGTCTCCCACCTCTCTCTCTCTCTAACCGTCTTTGACAAGGAAGAAAGGAGGAGTTTTTTGTTTTTGATTCCCGCGTGATGAATTAGAGACGTTGGCAAATTCGGCGTTAGAGAAAAGGATCACGTTCAGAAATCAACATACGCGAAACGGTAATCTTTCTATACACAATTAAACACGAGGATTAGAGATGATTCGGGCTTTGGGAATTAAATTTACTTTACGCTGCGTTTTATTCGTATAATTCCCAACAGTGGTATCAGAGCCAATCTCTGAATTCTGTGTTTAATTGCTTATGTGATTGACTGTTTTTTTTCGCGTTTTTGAGGCCTGCTTTGAACGTGTTTTTCATATGACAATATTCTGAATCTCGCTTCAGTTTCTTCATAAAAGTTGTAGTTTAATGAGTTACGAATCTGGGAATATAAATTTTATGAGAATCGGAGAAGTATAACCCTGAGATGAGCGTGACGCAAAACGCGTGCGCAGTCTGCGCACTGGGCATGCAGACAACGCTCGTTGTGCGCGCAATAGGAGGCCTTTTCGGCCTCCTGTTGCTCACACAGCGTGCGCACTGCGTAGATTGGGTGGGCCCCCAACGCCGTGCGCGCACGACATGCACCGTGCCATGAGCCCATCGCACGGACCTGTTTCGGGGGCCGGGTTTTCGTGACTCGGGCCCTAATGGGTCGGGTTATATTTTCCTAAGGTCCAAATTTTAATTGAATAGGTGTTTGGGCTATTTTAGTTATCCGGGTGGGTCAAAAGGATGATGACCCGGATTTAATTAAAAAGGGGCCCAAATTGTTTTGATTAAAATTGTGGATGATTCAATAAATTAGTTATTGGGCCTAATTAATTAATTTTGAATATGCCAATGGTGGGTAATTTAATTTTGATAAAATTAAGCCCAATATAGTTTTTATTGATCTTTGTTTGAATGAAATAATTAATTAATAAACTCTTGGAAAATTTTATTTATTAAATTATTTATTTAAATAAAGAATTCTCATAAATAGGATTATTTTCATATGAATCAATAAAATTTGGAATTTTATTATGGAAATTAATTAAGTTGGACTAATTAATTTTTATTAATCACCAACATAAGTGCTTTATTTATCGCGAGCATGTATTATGTGATGGTGGCATATGTCTATGGGCTTAGGTTGCTTCTTTTGATTATGTATTTCTTTTGATGGGTTGTAAGGGCCGGTTTGAGCCCATTTTATTTTATTTCTAGATTTATGTATAGGTTTTAAATTTACCTCTTGTAATAAATAGAAATAGAATAGGCCTTTCAAGATGGAGATCATGCAAAAGAAGAGGAGCTTGGAGCCCACGAAAATTAGCTAGGCTTTTCTTTTTCAATTTTATGATGGCCCATTGGCTTGGGCCCTCTAGATAAAAGCCCATAGACATGTGTGTTGTTTTATTGCTTTTGATGTATGCTCATTAGTTGTATGAAGCATGTGTGTTATCAATATGCGCTATATAAATTGGTAAATGTGCAAAGTGAGACAAAATAAATGTTTTGAACATGAATACTCCCAAACAAAAATAATACTAAGTTAGTAAGGGGTGCTAGGCATCCTTTCCCTCCACTAAACTTGATAAGATCAAGGATTAAATCCATATGTGGCATCTTCCCAGTAAGTGGGGGTGATGTATCAAGATTTAGTTCTAAAATTTTATTAAGTGCATTAGATGCCTTAATCAAGACATATTTCACCCCAAATATCGTTAAAGGGTTGCAAGGTGAAATTCAAATGTTAGATTATGAGGAGTTAGTGGGAATGAACTTAGATAGTCCACATTACCAATAAATCGTTAAAGGGTTGCGGTTTTTGTGGATTATGGGATAAATATGATTGAACCGTCTATTTGATAGATTGATGTTTGACATCACTTTAATTAAGTAATGGACCATATATCGTTAAAGGGTTGCCATCCATTATATTAATTAAAGAACTCAATGCCCACCACGAAGTTTTCATCAACGATCGCTTCCGTCATTTCCACAGTGGGAGTGTGGAATTTCGAAAAATGTAGTGGGAGCCAAGTTATAAGTCGAAGTCCTTGATTTTAAACTTGGTCTTAGTTTAGTTCAATAATCTAATTAAGTCTGGCTTATTTTCTACAGTTATTTGTTTTATCTCTCTCAATTTCAAAATGACAAACAACCCACTTTCCGTTTTACTCAAAAAGAATATCCTTACCGGACCCAACTACGTGGATTGGCTAAGGAATTTGAGAATAGTTCTCAATATGGAGTCTCTAGAATACGTGTTGGACGCTGATATCCCTGCTCCACCAGCCAGAACACGTGCCAATGGGGAAAAAGTCCAAGCTCATGAAAAATGGGTAAAGGACGACGTCCGAGTGCGTGGGTACATTCTTGGCTCTATGACGAATGAGCTATAGAGGTCCCACGACAAGATGACCACAGCGAGCGCTATCTTGGCGCACTTGGTCGAGCTCTATGGTGAGCACAGTAGGACTGCTAGATATAAAATATCTAAAGAGCTCTTCGGTGCCAAAATGAGAGAAGGGGAGAAGGTTGGGGATTATATCCTCAAAATGATATTGAGGATCGAGAGATTGGAAGCTCTCAATTTTACAATGAACCCACAACTTCAGACCGAATTCATCATGAACTTCAATTGCAATGAGATTGAATGCAACTTAGCTGGGCTAATGAATAAATTAATCACTGCACAATCTCAATTGAAACCCAAGGGAAAAGAGACTGCCTTGGTTATCACTTCTGGGCCCAGACGGGCGAAGAATAAGAAGAGAAAAACCAAGAAGCAGGCTGGCGAGCTTGGAGCTCAGGGTGGTGTCAATAAAGGAAAAGGGAAAGCTCCTGTGATTCGCGAGCGAAAGGGGCCACAAAAGACAGACAGATGCCTACACTGTGGTGAGCTGGGCCACTGGAGAAGGAACTGTCCGAATATGGGGCCTGGCGCACAAGGTAAGGAACTTTATGTTCATGAAACTTATTGTTCTATGACCGTCTTCTCTACATCTTGGATTCTTGACTCTGGAGCTAGTGCTCACATATGTTGTATGAATCAGGATCTGATGCAAGAAAGGAAGCTGGACAACGATGAGGTAAAGATCAGAGTAGGCAGCGGGCAAAGCGTCACGACTACTGCAATAGGATCTACCTCGTTATTTTTAAATTCTGGACATGTACTATTACTGGATAATGTTTTGGTTTTGCCTAATGGGCTTAAAAACATTGTTTCTATTCCCGTTTTAGTTAAGAATGGTTACACTTTCCGTTTTATTGATGAACGATGCAACATTTATTATGGTAATAAATTTGTAGGCTTTGCTTCTTTGATAAATGGATTGTATTACCTTAGTGTCCAGAATGAGTATACAGTGAATACTATACAAAGGAAACGTAGTAGGCTTGAAATAAACCAACGATTGATATGTCACCTTCGACTAGGCCATGCTGGCAAACAAAAGATTCACAAAATGGAAAAAGATGGGCTAATTGGCCCACTGGGATTGGATCCCTATCCTACTTGTGAATCTTGTCTCAAAAGCAAGATGGCTAGATCGCCCTTCACATGGAGCTTTGAAAGGGCCTCACAAATCTTAGGTTTAGTGCATACTGACGTTTGTGGTCCATTTGGAGAAATGGCCAAAGGATGTTTCCTTTACTTTATCACCTTCACTAACGACCATTCTCGATATGGTCTAGTGTACCTGATGAAGCATAAGTCTAAATCCATTGATAAATTCAAGGAATTCAAGGCTTTAGTGGAAAATCAAACAAGTCAACATATAAAAACTCTTCGATCTGATCAAGGAGGAGAATATATGAGCGATGAGTTTGACTTATACCTCAGAGAGAATGGTATAGTATTGCAACTCACACCTCCAGCGACTCCACGGCTGAATGGAGTAGCAGAGTAAAGGAATCGAACCTTGTTGGACATGGTTCGCTCTATGCTTAGCTACACTGATTTACCCATTTTACTGTGGGGTCACGCGCTGCTTACAGCTGCACACATTTTAAATAGATGTCTGTCCAAGTCCGTTCCTATGACTCCCTATGAAATGTGGAGAAATAGGAAACTGAGTCTTAACCACATAAAGTTTTGGGGATGTCCGGCTTATGTCAAAAAGACTAAAGTGGACAAGTTGGAGGCTAGATCCTTAAAGGGACGTTTCGTTAGATATCCTGAAGATTCTATGGGATACCTCTTTTACCTGCACAATGATCAAAAGATCATTGTAGCCTTACAAGCCCACTTTCTTGAAGATGAGTTCACTCAAGAAGGAGGAGCGGGTAGAAAGATTGCTCTAGAAGAACAAAATGAAACCCCACTGGATACATCTACATAGGGAGTGAGAACCGAACCTTCTGTAACACAACCACAACCATGACGATCGAATAGAGTATCTCAACCGCCTGAGAGGTACGAATATCTAATGCAGAGGGAGTTGGATCTCCATTCTGTGTTAGAGGAGGATCATGGAGATGATCTCTCCACTTTTGATCAAGCGATGGTGGATGTGGATGCTGCTAGGTGGCGTGAAGCTATGCAAACTGAGATCGATTCGATGCATGCAAACCAAGTCTGGAAACTTGTAGACCAACCTGAAGGGGTAAAACCAATCAGGTGTAAATGGATCTACAAGAGAAATATTGATGTTGATCGCAAAGTAGACACCTACAAAGCCAGGCTAGTGGCGAAAGGGTATAGTCAAAAGGAAGGAATTGACTACCAAGAAACCTTCTCGCCAGTGGCTATGATCAAATCAATAAGGATTCTACTTGCAATAGCAGCACACCTAGATTATGAAATATGGCAAATGGATGTTAAAACTGCTTTCCTAAATGGATTCCTAGAAGAGGATGTCTATATGGAACAGCCTAAAGGTTTTGAATCCGAGGAGCATATTCATAAGGTGTGTAAACTTGAGAGATCCATTTATGGACTCAAACAAGCGTCTCGTAGCTGGAATCTACGTTTTGATGAGGTTGTCAAAGGATTTGACTTCATCAAAAATGAAGACGAGCCCTGTGTTTACAAGAAGGTCAGTGGGAGCAAGTTGACATTCCTAGTGTTATATGTAGATGACATATTACTCATTGGGAATGACATAGGAATGCTCACCACAACTAAGAAGTGGCTTTCGAGTACATTCTCCATGAAAGACTTGGGAGAAGCGACCTATATTCTAGGGATTTGGATCTATAGAGATCGAACCAAAAGAATGATAGGACTTTCTCAAGCCCTTTACTTAGAAAAGATCCTAAAAAGGTATAGGATGGAAGATTCTAAGAAAGGGTTCCTACCAATGAGACATGGGATACATCTTTCGAAATCTATGTGTCCTCAAAGTGAGGAAGATAGAAAATAAATGAACATTATACCCTATGCGTCTGTTGTGGGCAGCTTGATGTACGCGATGCTCTGTACTAGACCCGACATTGCTTATGTTGTGAGCGTTGTTAGTCAATTTCAAGCAAACCCTGGTAAGGAACATTAGATAGCTGTGAAGAATATCCTAAAGTATCTGAAAAGAACTAAGGATATGATTCTCACCTATGGAAGTGGTGACCTGAAGGTGGACGGGTACACTGATTCGAATTTGCAATCTGATGTTAATGACCGGAAATCCACCTCGTGATTTGTATTTACTCTAAATGGTGGAGCGGTGACTTGGAAAAGTTCCAAGCAAAGCACAACCGCAGACTCCACCACAGAGGCTGAATACATAGTTGCCTCGGAGGCAGCTAAAGAAGCTGTTTGGATTAGGAAGCTCGTTGAGGAACTTCAAGTGGTTCCTAGCATAAAGCTCTCGTTGCCACTTTATTGTGACAACACCGGAGCTATAGCACAAGCGAAAGAACCTAGGTCTCACAATAAATCCTAACACATAGAGAGGAGATATTACACCATAAGAGAGATCGTTGTGCGAGGTGAAATAGTTGTTCAGGAAATAGCCTCAGCCGACAATGTCGCTGATCCATCGACCAAGCCATTGGCACAGACGGCGCTGGAAAAACATCTCGAAAAGATGGGTATTAAATACCACTGCAAATGGCATTGAGTGCAAGTGGGAGATTGTTAGAGTATATGCCATCGAATGCCATAAATAGGATAGATTTATAGGGCATAAACATTGTAACTAAGCTATGGTTTTTCTATTAATATAAGGCAGTTGATTGTTGTTTTCTTATAGGCATTTATAAGGTGTGAATAAACAACATAAAGTCCTTGATGACAAGGCGAACCTTCTACCTCATATGGGATAGGAGGAAAGGCACTAGAATGGTTTGACCCTTGACATCTAAAAGGGTTCGCAAGTCTAAGAAATATTGATTGGGCATCAATAGTGAATAAAGACTTGTATGATGTAAGTTCGACAGAGAAAGTGCCAGTCGTACACTATGGAAATGGTAGTGGGAACTTATATCATAGACGTGTCAGTTGGACTGATATGTTCGGACACGGCTCGCATCAGTTCATCACATGGGTATTCACTCATTGACAGTCAATGAAGAAACTGATAAGTAGTGATACGTACGTGTGAACCTCTGACCTGAGAAATTGAGTTGAAGATGTACTAGTGACATCAAGTCTGCCATTAGATTAGTTAGATTCAAATCACCCGTTGGTGGAATTGACCTCGAAGTGCGACTTGATGGGTAAGTAGCATGGTTAACTGATTTGCAATATGGAATTTATTCTCTCATAAGTGAATGAGTAAAATATCCTATGCGATCATGAATAAGTGAGGATGAAAGTCTTTGGCCAAAGCATTTAAATACCTCGACTTATTATGAGCTTAGGCATATGGTCAAGTTATATGAGTTTGACTTTAAACCATGACTCTTACTTGACTGGGATATAAGAATAAAAAGTTTATACACGTACGGTATTAACGGCGTAAAGGTTTGGAATGATCCTGTTCATTCGTTCTCAATTGGGTTACGGTGTGAGCCACGAGACTGGCTAGGTATCACTCACACCCCTTTGGATTTCTCCCAATTGCCTTTTGAGACGAACCTAAAGAGTCGGGCTTAAAGGATGTGCAAAAGGAAAAATATGGGAAAAAGACATGAGAGAAATTCACGGCATTGGATGCCGTAATTAATTAATTAATTATTGGATAATTTAATTAATTAATTAAATTAATGAGTTAATTAATTTCTTGGAGAAATTGAATTATAAACTAATTAGGAATTAAATTAATTGGATTATCAATTTATTTATTGGATAAATAAATTATCCGATTAATTAATTAGCAAGCAAGATGAAAGCCCGAAGGCTTCCGAGCCCACTAAGGGGCGGCCAAATAGACGCCCAAATAGGGCTCTTGCATGCTAGGGTTATTGTTTCATAATGATATAAATATATCACAAGGTGAAAAATAACACAAGACAACTTACATAACTTTCTCTCCAAAAAAAAATCTCCCACCTCTCTCTCTCTCTAGCCGTCTTTGACAAGAAAGAAAAGAGGAGTTTTTCGTTTTTTATTCTGGCGTGATGAATTAGAGACGTTGGCAAATTCGGCGTTAGAGAAAATGATCACGTTCAGAAATCAACATACGTGAGAACGGTAATCTTTCTATACACAATTAAACACGAGGATTAGAGATGATTCGGGCTTTGGGAATTAAATTTACTTTCCGCTGCGTTTTATTCGTATAATTCCCAACAGAACTGATATGCTCGAACACGACTCGCATCGGTTCTGTCACATGGTTTTCACTTTATGACTGTCAATGACAGAATTGATTAAGCATAATAGGTATAAGTGAACCATTGACCTGAAGTATCAGGTTGAAGATACACTTGTGACGTCAAGTTTGTCACTAGAGTAGTTAGACCCAATTCACCCATTGGTGGCGTCGACCTCAAAATTTGGCTTGATGGGCAAGTGGTAGTTTTAGCTGATAACTAATATTGGATTTGTTCTCTCATAAGTGAATGAGAAAGTATCCTATGTGATTATAGATAATAGAGCTCAAATTCTTTGGCCAAAGTAAAAGAGACGATTGTACGATGCACTAAATCGAACTCAATGATCTTGTATTATTATAATTAATACATATGGTGAAGTCCAGTGAGTTTGACATAACCATGACTCTCACTTGACTGGGACACGTGAACAAAGGGATTATACTTATACGGTATTTACAATTGGAAGGTTGTGGAATGATCCATTTATTCGATTTCGTTTGGGCTATGAAGTGGACCACGTGACTAGCTAGGTGTTACCCACTTCCTTTGGATTCCTCTCATTGGCAAACGAAACAAACCTAAAGAGTCGCGCTAAAGGATTGATAAAGAAAAATAAAAGGTATTAGGAAATTTTATGTTAGATGTTTTGATGATGACAAGATAGGTTTTATGTTAGACCCCAAAGATTATGTAAGTTGATCTTTATTACAACATGTCTAAGCGTTTAAAGTTATCGAGTTGTAATTTTAGTTTTAAGGCTTTTTTTCTTTATAGTTTTAGACTAGCATCTAGAATTTGAGCTATGATTAAATTCTAGGTGAGTCTATCAAAGATCAGCGTCTGAAGACTTTGAATATAAGAGGTTCTTTGAGCAGCTGCTAAGCGCTTGAGAATCATTCATGGTGATCATGCCACAAGCGTCTGTCTTCACCTGAATTATATCTGGAATCAATAAAAACTTAAATGCAACATTCAACGGACATTTAATTCCAACGGGAATTAAATTCAAATGCATTAAATGCTTGATAAGAGCATTAAATGAGATAAGGACTATTGACGTAGGGATGAGCCTTTCCTATTAGCTGTCAACTCAAAGTAGGTCTGCTACCAACTCTGTGCAGCAGAATTTTCAGAGATATCAAAAAAAGACTAGTTCACACGCTCCGTGCTGCACACGTGTCTGCATGTGTCCAACGGACAAATCCCAAGAAAAGTCTATAAATAGATCCTCACAGCTCAACCCTCACTGAGAAAATTATGAAAAGTTTGATATACACTTACGCTGTTGAAATCTATCTTCATCCCTAAAGCTTAAATCCTCCATAGCCAAAATATCCTTGAGCTTATAACATCTCTACAGCCAAACCAATATCTCTTACCTCTTCATAGAAGATCTATCATTTCTAAAGATATATTCCAAAAGTGTTTGAACTTTTCACATCAAACAACCCTTTGATAAAATCCATCAACCTCTTCAATCTGTGTGACGAAGTTGTTGAAGACAAAGCAGTATTTCTGAGTGAGAGAAGCTTGTCAAAAGAAGATCTTAGCCGAGTTGAAATCTTTGTGATCAGGGAACTCGAGATCAAGTGTCTACCATTTGCTATTTTGTTGAAGTTGTCTTTGTGAAGCTTTGTGAATCATTATAGTGAATTCCTTCTGTGTGGAAAGGAGTAGAAGGACGTAGCTGAGATTACACAAACCCAATGAGCCTTACAATTCTTGTGTCTTTAATTATCTACCGTTTTATTGCTTTATCTATTATCATCTCTTTACATTATCATAAAACATACTTTCATAAATCTAAAAGATCAACTAAACACTTTCTAAGCGCATGTCTATTCATACTAAGAGACTTGTACAAGTCTTCTGTTGTGCTAACCCTGATATAAGTGCTGAGCGCCTGATCCATTTTGATCAAGTACTCAAAACTATTGTCTAAGTTATCCTTCTACAAACAAGTCTTAAAATTCGAAAAGAAGTTCAGGGTCTATTCAACCCCTCCCCCCTCATTCTAAACTCTTTCGTATGCCACTTGGGACCAACAAAAGGATTTTTCCATTTTATTCTAGGAGATTTAATTTATGAGATAAGTTAAATATGATTAATTAATTGCTCATTAGATGAGATAATTAATTATAAAGATAAGATTAATTATTAATTAATGAATTAATTTATCTAATTAATTTGGTTAATTAATTAATTTATTTATTGGATATAATAAATTATTAATTAAATAATAGATAATTAATTAAAACAACAGATGAGCCAGCCCAAGTAAGGGGGCGTCCATTTGGACGCCACCTAGGCCGAATTGGGCATCCTCCCAACATGGGCTCTAATCTTTTGTCTTGGTCAACAAGTCAAGTGATATTAAATCATCACTTAAAAAGACTTTGACCTAGATGGAATTTAACAATTCACATAACTCTCCTAGAAAAAAAAAAGAAAACTCTCCCCCCTCTCTCCTATACTAGCCGTCAGTCATCAAAGGGAAAAAAAGGAATTTTTTTTGTCGATCAATCCGAGTGATTATTTAGAGGCAACGTACTTTCATTGTTCGGATAAAAAAAATTCAAGAAAGCTTCCAGAAATTCGTGAAGAGTGGATAGCACGAGTTTTTGAAAAATTGGAGCCTTTAAGTGTTTGAATTTTTTGAGGATTGAGTTCTCCAACCACGTCGTTTCAACGGGTAAGTTTTATTCATTTTAGTGTTTATGTGATTCAATATGCAAATCGAGAAAAACACTTTGGGATTTTAAAACCTTCCGCTGCGCAATTTTTTGCGAAACCCAACAGTGGTATCAGAGCCAGTCTCTGATCTACATATTTGATCTAAGTTGTGTGATTTATGATATGCATATTTCTTGTTTTTGAAGCATGCATTTATGCATTATTAAATCTGCGTTTTTTATGATTATTTGCCTAGAATTTAATTTTTTATGTTCATAATAAATCTGGATAATTTTTATGATGTGGAAAAATCAAAGAACGAGGAAAACGGGGGCCAAAGGCCCCAAGCACACCACGCACAGCGCCGTGCGCCCGTTGTGTGCCGCATGGCGCTGTGTGTCTACACGGCTGGCCGTGATTGGGCCATGTGTTTGATACATGGCCTGCTGAAACGGGTCATGGACCCGGGTTTGAAAATTGGGCGGTGAATTGGGTCAAATTTAGTATTTGGGTTTTGGGTAAATTTAATTATCCGAGTGGGTCAAAAGGATGATGACCCGAAATGATTCAAAATAAGCCCAATTGTAGAATTACTTAATTTTGATTTATTAATTGGGTTGGGCTTAATTCAATTAATTCCAAATGGGCCAACGGGTTGGTGATTTGAATTTAAATTAAAATTAGGCCCGATAGAAATTAATAACACGTGTATGTTTTTCTAATTAATTAATGTTGGGCCCAATTAAATTAAATCCGAGTGGGCCAAAAGGATGGTGACTTGGGTTTGATGAAATCGAGCCCAATAAGATTAATTGGAATAAAAATATTTAATTAGAATAATTAATTATTTTTCTTGGAGATTAATAATTAATTTATGGATTAAATATTATTATTTTTCTTCGACTTGGAAATTACTTAGATATTTGAATAAGGAATGTAAATATTTTTTGGATGATTAGTAATTAATTCTTTAATCAAATGAAAGTTTTTCCAATTAATGATGGCTTTAAATCATAATAAAATAAGATTCTATATTTTATGTATTCATTTTAGTTGGACTAATATTATTTTAATTAAAGGTAGATATACTTAATATATAATTTTGTATATCTAAGTCATTTAGTAGGACTAGATTGATTTTAATTGAAATAAAGAATATACATAAATTAGGAATTTTATAAAGGACTCTTTAGTTGGACTAAAATTTTAAATAATCAACATAAGTGTTTTAATATTACGAGCATGTATTCAATGTTGCGAGCATGTCTTATGTGATGGAGACACCGATCGTGGACTTAGGTTTTATTCGATTTACCTTTCTTTCTATGGGTTGTAAAGCCGAAATTGAGGCTATTTATTGCTCTCTTAGAAATAATGTCTAGGTTGTTTCTCAAGTTTTGTAATAGAATAGTTCAAGATTGGTGGAGACTAGAAGCCCATGAAGATTAGATAGGTTTTTGTTTTTACTTTTTTGTGATGGCCCATTGGCTCAGGACCTCTAGAAAAAGTCCTTGATCGAGTGTGATGGTTTTATTTATTTATTCCATTTATATATATTGATTGGCATGTTTATTAGTAGTATAAATTATGCTTGTTCGATATATGATAATTGCGCTATATAAATTGATTAATGTGCAAAGTAAGACCACACTTTTGACAATCTAAATTCTCCCAAATAAATAATATCAAGTTAGTAAAGGATGTAGGACATTCTCCCCCTCCACTAAGCTTATTAAAATTAAAATTACTACAAATGTGTAATGCTTCCCAGTTATGGGGGTTATGCATTTGGAAAAAATTTATAATATTATTAAGTGCATAAGATGCCTTAGTCGAAGCATATTTGACCCCAGAAACTGATTAGGTTGTAAGGTGAAATTCAAATGTCAGATTAAAGGAGTTAGTGGGAATGAACTCGGATAGTTCACGAGCTTAGAAATCGGTTAGGTTGCGGCTTGGTGAACTATGGGGAAAGGTATTAAAACATTTATGGGATAAATTGATGTAAGACATCACTTCAAATAATTAATGGGCCAGAAATCGGTTAGGTTGCAACCCATATAATTAATTGAGGACCTCAATATCCGCTGTGGAGTCGATGGCAATGACGATTCCCGATTTCTACATAGGAGTGTGGAATTCGAAAAATGCAGTGGGAAGCAAGATGATTTTAAAGTCCTTAATTTTTCTTAGTTAAGTCAATTACAAGTAATCTAATTAATTTGGTTTATTTCTGCAATTATTTTCTCGTTTATCTCTCTCAAATATGACAAACCCACTTTCTATTATGCTCAAAAAGAATACCCTGACTGGACCCAATTATGTGGATTGGTTTAGAAATTTGAGGATTGTCCTCAATATGGAATCTCTGGGATACGTCTTGGAGGCTGATATCCCGACCGCTTCAGCTAGGACACATGCTAGTGAGGAAGAGGTCCAAGCCCATGAAAAATGGGTCAAGGACTACGTCCGGGTGAGAGGAAACACGATGGGATCTATGACTAATGAACTTCAATGGTCACATGATAAGATGCCCACTGCAAGAGCTATCCTACCACACCTAGTAGAGCTCTATGGTGAGCATAGTCGAACTGCCCGATATAAGATATCGAAAGAGCTCTTCGGAGCCAAGATGAAAGAAAGTGAGAAGGTTGGTGATCATGTCCTCAAAATGATATCGAGGATTGAGAAATTGAAGCTCTCGACTTCACCATGAACGCCACCTTTCAAACTGACTTAATCTTGCAGTCTCTTCCTGATTCCTTCTCCCAATTTGTGGTTAAATTTAATTGCAATGAGATAGAGTGCAATTTAGCAGGGCTAATGAACAAGTTAGTTACTGCACAATCTCAAATGAAACTAAAAGGAAAGGAAACTGCCTTGGTCATATCTTCTGGACCTAAAACGTCTAAGTCTAAGAAGAAGAACAACAAAAAG
Organism: Buddleja alternifolia; assembly: GCA_019426215.1. Lineage (NCBI taxonomy): Eukaryota > Viridiplantae > Streptophyta > Magnoliopsida > Lamiales > Scrophulariaceae > Buddleja > Buddleja alternifolia. The sequence continues at coordinate 19,756,928 of CM033408.1, read as the reverse complement.
CAGACTGGCGATAGGGGCGCGACACAGCGTACCTGGATTTTAGAGTGAAACTTTCCGCGCCTAGGCGGGAGTTTTTCGGCGCTTGGGCGGCCCTTTCAGAAACGGGTGCCTAGGCGCGCGTCGATAGGCGCCTAGGCGGGCTCTTCAGAAATATTATGTAAAGAATTTCATTTCCTGTTTCAAAAGGGGAAAGTCAAAACATTTAAAACACATACTAACAAAGATTTAAGACTAGAAAATCAAGCAACAAACAGAATAATAAGAGAAAGAGAAAAGGAAACGGAAAGAAAACATGGGTTGCCTCCCAAGAAGCGCTAGTTTAGAGTCATTAGCTCGACTGAAAGCGAAGGATCACGAAGGGTCCGCGAGGATGAAGGACTCTTTGTCTCTCGGTCCATCCATCCCTAAGTAAGGTTTTAGACGTTGAGCGTTGACCAAGAAAGTATGTCCTTTATCTGTTGTAAGCTCGATGGCGCCGGATGGATAGACATGGGAAATCAAAAATGGACCCGACCATCGAGACTTAAGCTTCCCGGGGAAGAGTCGGAGTCGAGAGTTGTATAGCAACACCCGCTCTCCCTTGTGGAATTCCCGGGGAAGAATATGTTTGTCATGCCACATTTTGGTCCGCTCCTTATAGAGTTTCGCGTTCTCATAGGCAAGATGACGCCATTCTTCGAGCTCGTTGAGTTGTAGCAAACGTTGTGTACCTACACTTTGAGAGTCAAAATTTAGAAACTTAATGGCCCAATAAGCACGATGCTCAAGTTCAACGGGCAAGTGACATGTTTTGCCAAAAACAAGACGATACGGGGACATGCCAATTGGGGTTTTATAGGCGGTCCGATAAGCCCAAAGAGCATCATCCAATTTAAGGGACCAATCCTTTCTTGATGCATTGACAGTTTTTTCTAAAATACGCTTAATCTCCCTATTCGAGACCTCCACTTGGCCACTAGTTTGTGGGTGGTATGGGGTCGAAATTTTATGCTTCACCCCGTACTTGGTCAATAAAAGTTCAAACTGCTTGTTGCAGAAGTGGGTGCCCCCGTCACTAATGATGGCTCGGGGAGTTCCAGATCGAGTAAAAATATGCTTCTTCAGAAAATGAGTGACAACCCGAGCATCATTAGTAGGCAAGGCCACGGCTTCCACCCATTTGGAGACATAGTCTACCGCAACAAGGATATATTTATTTGAACAAGAACTGGGGAAAGGGCCCATGAAATCCACACCCCATACATCAAACAACTCACACTCTAATATGCTATTTAAGGGCGTTTCATGATGTTTAGAGATGTTCCCCATTCGTTGACAGCGATCACAAGATTTGACATAATGATGTGCATCTTTAACAAGAGTAGGCCAGAAGAAACCTGATTGGAGGATCTTAGCTACCGTTTTGGAAGGCCCCAAATGGCCACCCACTGCCATATCATGACAATGAGATAGGATAGCATGCACGTCCGTTTCGGGTATGCAACGTCGAATTAAGCCATCTGCACAAACTTTGAATAAAAAGGGTTCGTCCCAAAGATATTGCTTCACATCAAATAGAAATTTCTTCTTTTGATGAAAAGTGATATCCGGGGGAAGACGGCCCGTAACAATGTAATTGACAAAGTTAGCATACCAAGGTGAAATTTTGTCAGAAATAGCAAGGAGGTGTTCATCCGGGAATTCCTCACGAATTGGTATCTCATCTAACGGATCATTCACTAGCTCTAATCGTGAGAGGTGGTCGGCTACTACATTTTTGGTGCCTTTCTTGTCTTTTATCTCTAAATCAAATTCTTGGAGTAACAAAATCCACCTAAGAAGTCTTGGTTTAGCATCTTTCTTGGCAAGCAAATATTTTAAAGCCGAATGATCGGTGTAAACTATCACTTTGTTTAGCACGAGGTAAGAGTGGAATTTATCGAATGCAAAGACTATGGCTAGTAATTCTTTTTCCGTGGTGGCATAATTCAATTGTGCATCGTTAAGAGTTTTACTAGCATAGTAAATGGTTCGAAATACCTTCTCCTTCCTTTGGCCAAGGACCGCTCCAACCGCGGTGTCACTCGCATCACACATCAACTCGAATGGTAAGCTCCAATCGGGGGGTGACATGATAGGGGCGGAAACTAAGCGTTCCTTCAAATCAAGAAAGGCCTGCATACAAGAAGAATTGAAATCAAAAGGTGCATCTTTGACAAGCAAATTAGACAACGGTTTCGCAATTTTAGAGAAATTCAAGATGAATCGCCTATAGAAACCGGCATGCCCAAGAAAACTCCTAACAGCTTTTACCGAAGTGGGCGGGGGAAGTTTTTCAATGACCTCAATCTTGGCTTGGTCCACTTCGATCCCTTTTTGAGAGATCTTGTGGCCAAGCACAATCCCCTCCCGGACCATTAAATGACATTTTTCCAATTCAAAACAAGGTTGGTTTCTTCACAACGTTTAAGCACAACATTTAAATGAGCAAGACAAATATCAAAAGTTGTTCCGAATACAAAAAAGTCATCCATAAAAATTTCAAGGAAATCTTCAACCATATCATGAAAAATAGCCATCATGCATCTTTGAAAAGTGGCCGGGGCATTACACAAGCCAAATGGCATCCTTCTATAAGCAAATGTACCATAAGGACAAGTGAAAGTGGTTTTCTCTTGGTCCTCGGGATCTATGGCAATTTGATTATAGCCGGAGTAACCATCTAGAAAACAATAGAAATCATGCCCGGCTAATCGTTCAAGCATTTGGTCAATAAAGGGGAGGGGGAAATGATCCTTACGGGTGGCATCATTCAACTTACGGTAATCTATACACACACGCCACCCACTAATTATACGAGTTGGGATTAGCTCATTATTCGCATTCTCAATTACTGTTATCCCCCCTTTCTTAGGCACCACTTGGGTAGGGCTCACCCACGCACTATCAGAAATAGGATAGATTATACCTGAGTCGAGCAGTTTAATCACTTCCTTCTTTACTACCTCTTGGATTTGTGGGTTTGACCTCCTTTGGGGTTGGCGTGTAGGCTTGGTGGAGTCCTCCATAAGTATTTTGTGCATACATATCGCTGGACTAATGCCTTTGATGTCCGCAAGTTTCCACCCAAAAGCCCGTTTGTGAGATCTCAACACCGTCATTAATTGCTCTTCTTGTGATCCTGAAAGAGATGAGGAAATGATCAATGAGAGTGTTTCGTCGTTGTTCAAGTACACATATTTAAGGTGGGAGGGGAGGGGTTTGAGTTCGAGAGAGGGGGGTTCTTCAATAGATGGGCGAGGTGCTCCTGACAATGATCTATCAACTTTGATGAATCCTCCCGAATGAGAGGAAGATTTGTACTCCAAGCTTAGAACCCTTTTCACTAGATCATCTTTCTCCGAGTCCACTTGCATGGATTTCATAAGATCCTGTTCGAGAGAATTTTCAATTGTATTGTCCTGTAAATACTCAACAATCAACTGGTCAAATGTATCAATTCGATAACACGAGTCATGATCAATAGGATGTTTAAGGACTTTGTAAACATCAAAGGTAACTTTGTCATCGCCCACATTCAAGGTAAGCTTACCATTAGCAATGTCAATCACTGCCTTACCCGTGGCTAGGAATGGTCTCCCTAGGATTAATGGTACCTCCACATCTTCTTCCATGTCGAGTACCACGAAATCAACTGGAAAATAAAACTTGTCGACTTGGACAAGAACGTCTTCGATTATCCCCTTGGGCCTCTTGATCGATCGGTCGGCTAGTTGAAGGCTCATTGAGGTCGGCTTGGGATTTCCAAGGCCTAGCTTTTTAAATAGTGAGTATGGAAGAAGATTGATGCTGGCCCCCGAGTCACATAACACCTTCTTGAACGATAGGGACCCAATCGTGCACGGGATTGTGAGGCTCCCGGGATCTTGGAGCTTAGTTGGCAATTTATTGAGCAATACGGCGGAGCATTCTTCCGTGAGGCACACCGTCTCATTCTCCTCCCACTTCTGCTTGTTGGAGAGTATGTCCTTGAAGAACTTCACATAATTCGGCATTTGGAGAATGGCGTCAATAAACGGAATATTAATTCTCACTTCCCGAAGGATTGCCAAAATTCGAAGAAAGCTCGGATCCATCTCCTTTTTCTTCTTTTTGTGAGCATTTGGGAAGGGGAGACGAACTTCGATAGGGGGAGAAAGCATTGGATTAGACGGATGAAAACCCACTGAAACAGTAGGCGGCGCCTGGGCGCGTATATTGGCGCCTGGGCGCGGATCTGTAGGCGCCTGGGCGTGCATGTTGGGGCGCTCGGGCGTGGGATTCAGAACATATGCATCTGGCAGGGTTGCGGGTGGCGCCTGGGCGCGTATATTGGCGCCTAGGCGCGGATCTGTAGGCGCCTGGGCGTGCATGTCGGGGCGCTCGGGCGCGGAAAACAGAGAATTTTGTCCAGAACAGGGGAGATCAGGCGCCTGGGCGTGCATGTCGGGGCGCTCAGGCGCGGATGTACTGGCAGTGTCACTCTCCAATTGTTTGCCACTTCTCAAGGCTATGGCATTGCATTGGGCCTTCGGGTTCTTTTCCGTGTCGCTTGGGAGAGTCCCCGGGGCTCTACCGTTAACCGCATTAGAAAGTTTCCCCACTTGTGTTCGCAAATCCTTCATCTCCATACACATATCCTTTATCATACCCCGAAGTTCGTTGAAAGATGTATCGGACTTTTTCATGTGAGCATCTAGTTTCTCATCGATTGTGGGAGGTCGCATTTGCACTTGACCTTGACCTTGTCCATTGAAATTGCCTTGCCTCGGAGGTGGGTTATTGAGAGGTGGGTTATTGAAAGGTGGCCGTGGAGCTTGATAGATCCCCGGTTGTGCGTTTTGTGCGGGGTTGGGCCTTTTTGGAAAATTCTCGAGTACATGAAAGTTCACCCGAGGTTGATTTTGATTCCCCACATAATTAACGTTGCCAACCTCCGGTTCCAAGACTACTACTCCCTCAACTACTTCCTCAATACAAGCAACCTTTTTAGAGGATGAGGCCTCTTCATCGTCTGGGTAAAGCTCGTCTTCTCGGGCCAACTGTTCGACTTTGTCCCATACACTTTGACAGTCTAACCCAAGGAGATCTCCTCCCGCACCCGCGTTGAGTCTATGCCGAATACGTGACCGGACCCCATCATAGAAATGGAGTACTTGTTCATTCAACCCAAAATTATGATCGGGACATTTACGGAGCATGCCCTTATATCTAGCCCAAGCCTCGGCTAAAGACTCATTGCTCCTTTGCCTAAACCCTTTTATATTACTCCGGGGCTCATTGATTTTGGAGGGTGGAAAGAATTTATTTAAAAATGCATCGACCAACTCACCCCATGTTGTAATAGATTGTGGAGGTAAAGATTTGTACCATGTTGTCGCCCTATCCTTCAATGAGAAATGGAAGACTCTTAGACGAATCGCATCAAGATCTCGTGGGTGATATTGAATGGTCACAAGAGCCTCATCTATGGTTTCCAAATGAGCGTGTGGTGATTCGTGCGGTTCTCCATAGAAAGGATCTCCTTGCACCATATTAAAAATGTGAGCCGGAATGTGGTAGTTTGGTCTGAAGAAATTAGGCACGACTACGGGCCCCGGAATGGTATGGACCCTAGGTGGTAAGCTACCCCGAACCGACGGGTGTTGTGGAGGAGGTACCGCTTGCATGGCTTGTAGAACACCTTGTAACCACTCCCTAGTTTCCGGTGAGTTCATGTCTGGGAAATTTCCATTCGGGTTTTGGTTGAGATTATTAGCCATTTCTCTTGCTCGCCTACTAGTCCGAAGAACTCGTTCAATTTCGGGCTCCAACTCGTATAGAGGCTTGTTTGAGGAGCGGGTCATGCACCTCAAGAACCTAACAATTAAATACAAGACCAAAATTAGACTAAACACAAAAATAAAAGAGAATCAAGAAATAAACGAAAACTAAGAATTATAAAAAAATGTAAACGAAAATCAAAAACTAAAATAAACAAGTCCCCGGCAACGGCGCCAAAAACTTGACACGCTAAAAGCTAACGTGCTATGATAGCAAGTGCACTAGACGTGTGTAGTAATAAGTGGACAAAAAGTCCGGGTTGTCGAACCACAAGGACTTGAATTCTAGTTAATGATTTTCGATAAAAGAAAAGACAATTAAAGTAAAGTGCAAGAAAAAGATTAAACAAACGAAGAACTAAAGAGAAACGTACTATAGATTAAATCTCACGTATGATAAAATGACTAAGGCACATGCTACAACCGAATCTACTCGTCAATATATATGAGCTACTCCTCGAATTATTAGACTCCTATTGCTTTGGTGGAAATTCCTTAGATAATTATTACCCGATGTCTCGGCACATAATAATCCTATGATTAATTGATGGTTCTCTAAATATGTCTATCCGAGAATCTAATCAATAACCACGCATTAACGTTCTAGAGTTTCCCCGGATAAATCCGGCTAACCGCACCCGGAAATCTTTACCTATTTTTAGGGGCAATTCCACATTAGTTTCGGATGATGAGTTGATTCCATTGAACCCTAATCTATCTTCTCTCGAATGACTAGACTAGGCAAAATAGCAAGCATATGGTGATCAAGCACATGATTGTGATAAATGCTCAAAATCAACACACAAAGCAATATGAGAATTAATACGAAAATTCACTTCACATATATTGATTCATAAATTGGCCTTCACATGGCCTTAGTTCTACTATATTAGCTCATAACCATCAACATAGAAGAATTCAACATATTCATATACATAAGTGTAAACACATAAATGCTATAAACAATGAACAAACTCCCTCAAAGGTTGAATGGTGATGGATCCTCGAGTGGAGCTTCAATCCTTAGCTCCTATCTCTTTCTTCCCCTCCAAAATGATGAAGAATGGTGATGAATGATGATGAGTTGAAGAGTAATGGCCAGCTGCCTCCTCTCCCTCTCCTCCACGGTCCCAAGTGAAGAAAATGCCTTAAGAAGACCAGAAATTCTCGGCTCCCTAGTGTGTGTCTCCACTACTCTAAAGTGAGTAGTATAAAATTCCATAAAGTAGATCTACTAAGAAACATACTTATGACATCCCCTCCATACATGTGATGACCTCTTGGCTTTAAATGTTCCATTCCCCCATCAAATGATGATCTTTTGGCTGAAAGGAATCAAAACTCGGGTGTGGTCACGCCTAGGCGTGGGCATTACGGCGCTTGGGCGTCGCTGACAGAATGCTGAAATTAAATGCAATGTGTCCTGCGCAGCAATCGTATTTCATTCATAACTTTCTCCACGAAACTCCGATTTGGATGATTCAAGTCCTAATTTGAAGCTAACACATAGTTCTACAACATTGTAGAAGGGAACTTCATCCAATTCGGTCTCTAAACATACGGAAATAGCGCTCGAACGTGGAAAGTGGTGCAAATACGGCGCCCGGGCGTGGACAGGATGGCGCCTAGGCGTGGTAAGCAGACTGTTGACGTTATTTGCATCTTGTCCGGCGCCTGGGCGTGGGTGGAAAGGCGCTTGGGCATAGGGGTGCGTAGCAATTTGGCCTAAACTTGTTTTATACGTCGTTTTTCATCCCGTTCTTTGATTGTATCCATTTAAGACCTGAAATCACTTAATGCACGAATTAAACGCACATGTGGCAAGAATCAAGCGATAAATGAACCTAAAACATAAACGCAAAGGGGCTTAAAAACACGTAAAAATACCTCTGATCAGTACACATCAATCGACGTATATTTATCTGTAAATTGACATATTTGTGCTAGTCAATTGACGTAATTTTTCCTTCAATTGATGTATAGGTGCATTTAATATGACGTATTAGTACATATCAATCGACGTATATTTGTCTATAACTCTATATATTGACGTATGTATGCAAGTCTATTGACGTATTTTTGCCCAACAATTGACGTATAGGTACACCTAATATGACATATTAGTACACATCAATCGACGTATATTTGTCTATAAATTTATGTATGTATGCAAGTCTATTGACGTATATTCATCCAATAATCGATGTATATGTGCATTTAATATGACATATTAGTACACATCAATCGACGTGTATTTTTCTGTAAATTGACGTATGTATGCAAGTCTATTGACGTATACTCGTCCAATAATCGACGTATAGGTGCATTTAATATGACATATTAGTACATATCAATTGACGTATATTTGTCTATAAATTGACAATCTGTGCCAGTCAATTGACGTAATTTTGCCCATCAATCGACTTGTAGGTACATTAAATACGACGTATTAGTACATATCAATCGATGTATATTTGTCTATATATTGATGTATGTCTGCAAGTCTATTGACTTATAATCATCCAACAATCGACGTATAGATGCATTTAATATAACGTATTAGTACACATCAATCGACATATATTTGTCTATAAATTGATGTATCTATGCAAATCTATTGACGTATATTCATCCAACACTCAACGTATAGGTGCATTTAATATAACGTTTTAGCACATATCAATCGACGTATATTTGTCAGTAAATTGACGTATCTATGCCAGTCAATTGACGTAATTTTGCCCAACAATCGACGTATAGGTACACCTAATATGACGTATTAGTACATATCAATTGACGTATATTTGTCTGTAATTGACGTGTGTATGCAAGTCTATTAACGTATATTCGTCCATCAATCGACGTATATGTGCATTTAATATGACGTATTAGTACATATCAATCGACGTATATTTGTCTGTAAATTGACTTATCTATGTCAGTCAATTGTCGTAATTTTGCCCAAGAATCGACGTATAGGTACACCTAATATGACGTATTAGTACATATCAATCAACTTATATTTGTCTGTAAATTGACGTATCTATGCTAGTCAATTGACGTAATTTTGCCCAAGAATCGACGTATAGGTACACCTAATATGGCGTATTAGTACATATCAATTGACATATATTTGTTTGTAATTGACGTATGTATGCAAGTCTATTAACGTATATTTGTCCAACAATCGACCTATAGGTGCATTTAATATGACGTATTAGTACATATCAATCGATGTATATTTGTCTGTAAATTGACTTATCTATGCCAGTCAATTGACGTAATTTTGCCCAAGAATCGACGTATAGGTACACCTAATATGACGTATTAGTACATATCAATCGACGTATATTTTTCTATAAATTGACGTATCTATGCCAGTCAATTGACGTAATTTTGCCCAATAATCGACTTATAAATACACTTAATATGACGTATCAATACCTAAAAAGACAATAATATGTCAATGGATATGAAATTATACGTCAAACTGCAAGAAATAATACGACAATAATTGGGAATTTACAATAATGTAGAACAATATTGGATGACAAAACAAAACAACGATGCAATTGTTCAACAATCCTAGCATTAGTGAATCCGAAAACAAAACAAACTTCTTCAAAACAAATATTGCAAGAGAAAAACATCAAAATATGTCAACTAGCTAAAGTTCTAGCATTCATGCAAGACCGATGATTGTGTCCAGGAATACCACACAATTTACACTTTCTAGGCCGTGAATCACTATACTGTGATGGGATCCTTTGTGTTCTTCTACGTGCGGGCTGAGCTCATACATCAGGTGCAAGTACCATGACACGGTAGAACTCTACGTGTATTTACAGCAAGAGTACTGGTTGTGTGTAGTAATAAAGTAGACAATTAAGTCCGGGATGTAGAACCCACAAAGACTTGTATTTTAGTTTTACGAGAAATTAAAGCAAGCAAGAACTTAAACTAAAACTAAAGATTTAAAGATTTTAAAAGCAATAAAATAAACTAAAACAAGAATTAACTAAAATATTATGGAAGCAAAATACAAGAAACCAAGATGTCGAAATCAAGATAGCTATGGAAGAGAGCAACTAAGACACATGTGTTGGCATAAATTAGTCAGTTCTTGATAAAATCACGATTTCATAGTATTAGACTAATGTTGCTAAGGTGGAAAATTCCATAAGATTATTATCACGCAGATCTCTCGCTCATGATAACCTATACTAGATTGGGTGTAGCAATCTCTACTGCATGCATTAAACACTAGAATTTTCCTCAAATTTATTCAGATTTATCCCTCTAAATAAACCTGGCTAATAGCATCCGGTGTTGTACAACGAACTTAGAAGTTGTTATTAATCCTTTTTGCACCTTAAATTACTTTCTCCCGAACAGATAATTTAAGCATAAAATCTTATATATGGTAGCTAATCTTATAAACATCAAGCACAAGATTAAAACACAAAGCAACAAAAGAATTAATATGAAAAACTCAATTTATAACTCAAATTTCATAAATTAGCCTAAACATGACCTTAGTTCGAAGAATCTAATTCATCAACAAATATAAAAGATAGAAAAACAAAGAAAGATTCATATTCATAGACAAATATAGATCTAATCAAAGAAAACTCCCTACTAAATTTGATGGTTGAACTTCGATCTTCATCCCTTCCATGTTTCTTGATTTCTTCACCTTCAAGGGTTTGTGAAGACCTTCATGAATATATAAAAACTAAATCTAAACCCTAATAGGGCTCTACTCTATTTGTATTTCGTTTATATTTCGTGTATGTAACCCTAAAGAACTGATCTACTATATACAAGGGTGGAAAGGGAAGACTCCAACTTGAGTTAGAAAAGGAAAAACGCGTAAAATCTGCTATTTTTCCCGTCAAACTCATGTTCGAATGCTGGAAACAGTAACATTTTTTGTCTGCACAGCAATCGTTTTTCACTCTTAACTTCCTCTACAGATCTCCGATTTGGGTGATTCAAGTTGCCGCGTGAATCCAACACAATGTTATACAACTTTGTAGAAGGACACTTCTTCAAATTTGGGGTCCAAATATTCTGAAATTATGTATTTCTGTCCAATTTTACTCAATTGCAATGATTTTCTACCTTTACTCAATAAGCACACAAATTACAAGCATATGTGGTACAAATCATGCTTAAACCAATGTAAATAATATGAATATGAGGCTCTAAAACACGTGACTTTGTAACCTATCAACACCCCCAAACTTACACATTGATCGTCCTCGAGCAATAATAAAACATAGAAATAAGATCAAGAACAACAACTAAAGAGAAATTAAAAAAAAAAGGATAAACTCTTTTTCGTGGAGTAAAAGATTGCACTTAGCATGTGCAACAAGCCTTTAAACCTTTATGTTACCCAAAAATGATGAGTTATAGTCTCGTGAGGGTTTGCATATGATATACCCACAAAATCCAACAAATTTCAAATCCAACCAACCAATGCACATCAACATAATTAGCAAGAACCAATGGCACAAAAATCATCCTTTTAAAGCTCACACACACACACACACACACATATATATATCAAATAATTTTTGCTCATGTGACACCTCAACTTGAAAAGACTCCAAAGGTTGTAGTGAAAATAAGTTTAAGGCATTATAGTCGAGAGGCATCCTTACAAAATTTTTGGACAGTAATCCCATATCTATCAACTTTCGATCAATCACAAGGCACAAGAATCATAGAAAACTTCATAGCCATCTTAATTCCATTATCTCAAACAATCAAATTTAAATTCATATGAAACTTCCAATAAATTTATTAAGGCTAGATCATGTGCAATGTTTTATTCCCTTAGGCTTTCTATCGCACCCATGTAACAAGCTTTAGATCAATGACTCCCAAACTAGATAGTTTTAGGGCATTAAGTGTAGAGACACTCTTAAGGATTTAATCATTCGAGTGTCAAAGGCCACGAAATAAAACTAGATCTTTTATTCAATTAAACTTTTTTTGGCTCAAGTTTAGCTCAAATTAGCCTAATAGTATAGTATATAGGCATGAGACTTTTACCTCCAATACATATTAGCCTGACCTCTTTTGTCATACCAAAATTCAACCTTATTATTCCACTATTTAGCATACAAAATTAACTACTCAACTTATAACCTTTTTAAAAATCTAAGCCAATATTTGCGGGAAAAATTCCTTAAGTGTCTTAGAATGGTTATCCAACTCAACTCCTCTACCCTTGACTTATGTGCAATGTGAATCATCTACGAAAATCAAATCTCATCTAGGGTCTCCACGAGCAATATCAAAGATATATATGTTCCATTAAATTCAAAATTATTCGTAGAAATCATGCCATTTTTTTCAAGTTAATCAATTTCAATGCATCAATTGGAAGGACTAAAAAAATTTTCATGCTTGATTTACTCAACATAAAAGCATATAAACATGATAGCATACAAATTCTCGCTCAAACTTGAGCTAAACTAGGAACACATGATTTGAATAAGCTAGGCAATATAACAAATCAATCATATTAATGTACTAAAAGCACAAAGTACTACCCACATATACCCCCAAGCTTAAACAATCCTTCATCACGAATATGTTCCAAATCAAGCTCATCTCATCAAAATATGCATCTCAAAACAACGGGAAATCTCTACTATCATGCTCAACATACTTAAAACAACCAAAGCATTAAGCATATAGAAACATATGCCAAAAGTGCATGCTCAGAGAAAACAAGCAAAAAGAAAACCTAAAACTAAGAAAACCAAAAACAAACATAAAGAAAGTGAAAAACAAAAGAAAACTCACAAAGCTTGGGTTACCTCCCAAGAAGCGCTCTTTTAAAGTCACTAGCTTGACTTTATGCAAGAGATTGACTCAAGGTGGTTTATGTATGAATGCCTTGTTCATTCTCCAATTCACTATCGGGTATCGCTTCAACTTTTGGCCATTTGGAGAAGATTAGCCAAATATTTGTGCTACATATTCTAGGTTTGGACCAAGCAATCATCCACTCACCAATTTTTGTATTGTCCATCAACACCTCTATTTCTATTTCTTTCCCATGCTTCATATGGTGGTATGGATTTGCCTCTAAGCTAAAGACAATATCTTGTTTTTCTTCACCAATCACTTTAATATACTTCAAGTCCATGATGTTGGAATGTAGAAGATTATTGGCTCGGTTTTCCTGAAAGTGCTCAACACTAAAAGGATCAAAAGCATCAATGTGTAAAGACAAATCAAAATCAATTGGATGCTTAAAAACCTCATAGCTATCACAAATAACCATATCATCTTTTACATTCAATAACAACTCACCCTCATCGGCATCGAGTACCAATTTACCTGGGATTGGGGTAAAAGGTGAAGGATGTTGGTAATCGATACACGAAAACGCAGCAGAATAAAATTTCGATTCCCGAAACCATGGATCAATTTGGCCTATCGTTGATTTTAAACAAAAGCAAGAAATACGCGAAAGGATTGATTAACCTTGTTGTAGCGTGTTTCATTTCTTGATCTACCGTCTATAGCAGCAATCCCCCGGACTCCTACCTCTAGATAATCACACGTGGTATGCGTCGGAAATCTTCCTCCTCCATCTCCAAATGGCGGCTAGAAGAGAAGAAGAGGGAGAGAATATTTTCTCTCTACTTTACCGTGTAATTTTGGTGGTAATTGATCAGTTATTGACCTAAGTCTAAGTGTTGGAGGATTTAAATAGAATCCTTCTACTTGGACCTAGGTTACACGCCTCATAGGCCCATGTGGACGCCCAAGTGGGCTAAGTTGGTCTAGTCAACTTAGTCCACTTTAATTTAATTACATTTCATATTTAATCCAATTAAATATGTATGCGATTAAAGTTTAATTCAACCAAATTTAATTAACCTAAATAAATATTCAAATTAAATATTCAAACTAAATTAATTTAATGTTCCAATGTTTAATCCAATTAAAAAATTAATTAAATTAACTCGTCCACTTAATTAATTTGTCCATCTAATGACAAATTACCAAAATTCCCCACCAAGTACACAAAGTGATTTCCCGCTCATTCGTACGACTCTCTAGGTTCGTCTTGATTGGTAATGAGAGGATACCAAAGGATATGGGTAACACCTAGCCAGCCCCGTGGTCCCAGATCGTAGCTCAATCAAGTACGAAATGACTATATCACTACGAACCTCTTGACTATGAATTTCATATGAGTATAAGCCCTTCACTTATGTACCCCGATTGAGTGAGAGTCATGGAACATGTCAAACTCACATAACTCGATGCAATGCTATGAATCATAGTAACATGAAATGAAATAACTGGTCTCTGTGTCCCACATGAGTCAGTTCTTTTGCTTTGGCCAAAGACTTTCCATTTCAGTTACCTATGATCGCATAGGGTATCTGCTCATTTACTTTCGAGACAGTGAATCCTTTCTTGGCAATCACTTCACAACTGCTACTTGCCCATACCAATGGGTGAATTGGGCCTAACTACTCTAGTAATAGATCCAACGTCACAAGCACATCGTAATAGTGAATCCTCAAGTCAAAGGCTCATGCATACTATCATAGTCAATAATACAATCATTGACAGTTCATTGAGTAAAAACCCATGTGATCGGATTACTGCGAGCCGTGTTCGAATACATTAATTCCATTAATGTATCTATGACACAAACTCCCACTATCCCAGAGTGTTCAACTGACACTTTTGTCAGAGCATGTGTCATACAAGTCTATTTGAATCTTAATGCCCAATTAAGAATCTTTGACTTGCGAACCCATTTGAGTGTTCAAGTACTAAGTCCTTCTAGCACCCTTCTCCTCATTCCATAAGGAATGGAAGACTTGCCTTGATACACAAGGACTAGTTATTTGTTCATTACGTATAAATGCCATGAAGGTTTACATGAACAAGAGATAACGCCTTTCTATATTTAGGATTAGGTGTATAATACAATGAAGTGCCCTACTTAATCTAATTCCTCATTGGCATAGGTGGGTACATTCCTAACAAAAGAATGTCAATGGGCTCAGAAAGAATAGGAGTCGAATGCACATTGTCGGAGGAGTCTGCCTCGGGCGTTCGAACGTTAGAGGGCCCCATGTTTGGGCATGGATTGGTTGACGTATGGACGTTGTCGTCTTCACGTTCGGACCTGCTGTTCAGTAACGAATCATCTTCCAAAAATTTTATGGACGTTTGAACGTTAGCTGCCTCACGTTCGGGCGTGCTGTTCAGAGAAGAGATTTCTGAATTCTCCGACTCTGTCTCATCATCATCCTTGGGATATAACTCATTCTCTCAGACTAGTTGCTCCAGCTTTCTCCATGCAGTTTGAGCATCCAATCCCAAGAGATCACCACCGACTTCAGCATTGAGTCGATGTCTAACTCTCAATCGACCCCCATCATAAAAATACTGCACAAGATTGCTCAAAGAGTAATTATGAAGTGGGTATTTTCTCATCATGCTCATATACCTAGACCATGCTGTAGCTAACGATTCCCCCTTTTTCTGCTTAAATCCTGATATCTCTCCTAGAACTTCATCAATCTTTGATTGAGGAATGAATTTATCCAAAAATTTGCCAATAAGCTCTCTCCAAGTGGTGATGGATTTTGTGGGAAGAGACTTATACCAAGTTTTTCCTTTATCCTTGAGGGAAAATTGGAAAAATCGAAGGTGAATGGCATTGAAATCTATGAGAGGAAAGGGTATGGTAGCCATGATATAGTAGAGCTCTTCCAAGTGATCATATGGTGATTCGCTTGGATCCCTATGAAACGGGTGGTTTTGAACTAAGGTGATTAGGTTAGATGGAATATGGAAATTTGGTGTGTGGAAGGGTGGTAAGATAATCGGTCCTAGAGAAGTAGGCACTTGAGGAAGTTGGCTATCTCGAACGGATGGCAGAGGCTTTGGTGCTGCTAGTTGCATAGCTTGTAAAAGATTTAGTAACCATGCTTGATTTTCCAGAAGACTCATATTCGGAAAATTGGTGGCCATGATTCAAACCTGAAAATATAAAAAGAAAAAGAAAACTAAAACTTGCAATAAAATCAAAAACTAAAAATATACAAGTCCCCGGCAACGGCGCTAAAAACTTAACACGGTAGAACTCTACGTGTTTTTACAGCAAGAGGACTGGTCATGTGTAGTAATAAAGTGGACAATTAAGTCCGGGATGTCGAGCCCATAGAGACTTGTATTTTAGGTTTACGAGAAATTAAAGCAAACAAGAACTTAAACTAAAATTAAAGATTTAAAGATTATAAAAGCAATAAAATAAACTAAAACAAGAATTAACTAAAATATTGTGGAAGCAAAACACAAGAAACCAAGATGTCGAAATCAAGATAGCTATGAAAGAGAGCAACTAAGACACATGTGTTGGCATAAATTAATCAATTCTTGTTAAAATCATGTTTTCATATTATTAGACTAATGTTGCTAAGTTGAAAAATTGCTTAAGATTATTATCACGCGGATCTCTCGCTCATGATAAACCTATACTAGATTGGGTGTAGCAATCTCTACTGCATGCATTAAACACTAGACTTTTCCCCAAATTTATTCAGATTGATCCCTCTAAATAAAGTCGGTTAAGAGCATCAAGCGTTGTACAACCAACTTAGAAGATGTTATTAATCCTTTTTGCACCTTAAATTACTTTCGCCCGAACAATAATTTAAGCATAAAATCTTACATATGGTAGCTAATCATATGAACATCAAGCACAAGATTAAAACACAAAGCAACAAAAGAATTAATATGAAAAACTCAATTTATAACTCAACTCTCATAAATTAGCCTAAACATAACCTTAGTTCGAAGAATCTAATTTATCAACAAATATAAAAGATAGAAAAACAAAGAAAGATTCATATTCATAGACAAATATAAATCTAATCAAAGAAAAGTCCCTATTAAATTTGATGG
Organism: Buddleja alternifolia; assembly: GCA_019426215.1. Taxonomy (NCBI): domain Eukaryota; kingdom Viridiplantae; phylum Streptophyta; class Magnoliopsida; order Lamiales; family Scrophulariaceae; genus Buddleja; species Buddleja alternifolia. Next base: position 19,740,126 of record CM033408.1, on the reverse strand, counting down.
TTGAACTTCGATCTTCATCCCTTCCATTCTTCTTGATTTCTTCACCTTCACAGACTTGTGTAGATCTTCATGAATATGTAAAAACTAAATCTAAACCCTAATAGGGCCCTACTCTATGTGTATCTCGTGTTATATTTCGTGTATGTAACCCTAAAGAACTAATCTACTATATATAAGGATGGAAAGGGAAGACTCCAACTTGAGTTAGAATATAAAAAAATGCATACAATCTGCTATTTTTCCCGTCGAACTCACGTTCGAACGCCAGGCACTAACGTTCCAACGCTTGAAACAGTAACATTTTCTGTCTGCACAGCAATCTTGTTTTATTTATAACTTCCTCTACAGATCTCCGATTTGGGTGATTCAAGTTGTCACGTAAATCCAAGACAATTTTATACAACTTTGAAGAAGGACACTTCTTCAAATTCGGAATATAAATATTCTTAAATTCTGCATTTCCGTCCAATTTTCCTCAATTGCAATGATTTTCTATCTTTACTCAATAAGCACACAAATTACAAGCATATGTGGTACAAATCATGCATAAACCAATGTAAATAACATGAATATGAGGATCTAAAACACGTGAATTCATAACCTAGCATACCAGCTTGCGGTTCCTCCTGGCTCACTAACTCCCTATGAAAATTAGGAATAGGATTTAGCACTGCACGGTAGGCGAGTTTGTACCTTTCAACATAATATTGCTCGTCATAGAACTTGTACACATCAAGCCCTTTGACTCAATGCACGATAAACCATGTTTGCATGGTATTCTATTGACTTGCCATGACTTGCAACTATACGTGAACTTTTCAAGATCAACAACACACTATTTGTTCTTGTCAATAACTTCAAACCTCATCTCGCAAGACATTGGGACAACTAAGTTACAGGATCCCAAGTAGTTCACTTGCAGCCACTTCTCATGTTTGGGGCAAAGCTTACCAGTAAATGTCTCCCATTATTCCCTCTTCTCATGCATAATAGTCATGATTTGGCCGATATGATCAACCATAGCTGCAACCGGCATAAACTGTAACGATTTTACCTAACTTTTAAAGCTTTCTGCCTGGTTGTTGTTTATCACTCCCCATCTGTCATTCGGGGAACAGCGAATTCACACAGCATTGCGGTTCGCTGTCATGTATGAAATTAACAGAGAGAGGCATGGACTGAGTTATCATATTGATATACTCTTTAAACTCTTGCACCGTAGGAACATATGCAGCTTTCTTGAAAACGGAACTCCAATGTTTTTTATTGTGCAGAGGGTACTTTCTCATCACCTAAAATAGAGATTATAAGAATATTAACACATCATACTTTCCATGCTAACTTTCACAATAAAATAAATAAATAAAAAGTTCTTAACTGCTTCATGAAGTTGTCAACTAAGTGTCTCAAGTAATAAGAATGGTGGCTGTGGGGAAAGACCTTCGTTATACCCTTAATAAGCCCACTACGTCGGTCAGAAAATAAGGTAAAGTTTGTGAAGATAAATTATTTTGCCGCATTGAATAAGTTCCGTAACTTCAAGCAAAACCATTCCCAATTTGTATCATTTTCAGCATCAACAATGGCGTATGCTAGTGTGAGGTCATCATTAGGATCCTTGGTCACTGTGCTAAGCATGCATCCCTTGTACTTACTACTTAAATGAGTTCCGTCCAGAAAAATTAAGGGTCTGCACCCTTGAAAAAAACTAAGAAAACATGCATTGAAGCATATAAACAATCGCAGTAATCTGTTGTTAACTGGGTTAATCTCGTAATCTGTAATACTGCTAGGATTATATTCTTTCACTGCGTTACAGTACCAACAAAGTTTGTCATATGACAACTTATCTACACCGTGAACATCCCACATTGCAATTTCCTTACCAGACCATGCGTTGTGATACTTTAGTTGCACACCAAAGGTTATGAGCATATCCTTCTTCATGTTACAAGGTTTGTACATAGGCTTTCCTCTTAGCCTATCCTTCACAATATTCGAAACTAGCGCCGAATCAGCCCTGGGATGACTCCGAGTTCCAAGAGTGGCTTCACCACAAGTGTGCACCAAATTGCATTTCCGAATGGTAAATTGTTTGTCACATGCATACAATGAGGCGTATACCCTCCACTTGCATTTTGGAAATGGGCAAATCACTATGGTTTTCCCAGCGTCATTCTTCACAAAAACGAAGTTGCACCTAATCGCAACACAGTAGTTCTTCAAGTTCACTTTGAAACCATCAGCACGGTTGAATGTTTGACCCTTCTCATAGATGTAATTCGTCCACGGGTCTATGGAGTTACCACATACACCACTTATACCCAAGTCCGCCTCATCCTCCATGTTAGTCTTAATGGGATAGAAAAATAGAGAAATGATTGTTAGGTGTATGCCCTCAATGCCTATGAGGAATTAGATTGTGTAGGGCTTAGATAACAAAACGTTTGATATTTCTATTTATAGAATAAAGGTTCTGAAGTTGTTCATATAAATCTAATGGCATTTAATGGTATTGAACAAATTAGTCCAAGAGATTTCAAGATAAACTTTCCACCTCTTATGGACAAGAGGAGGAACTGGAACAGTCCAGTACTTTATCTCTAAAATTGGGAGTTCGTGAGTTAACGAATATTAATTGGGCATTAATACTCAACTCATATGACACCTTCTTTGACAAGTGTCAATCATACACTGATTAGATAGTGGGAGCTGGTGTCATGAATATGATTAATGGGATTAACATATTTGAACTCGACTCGCATTAATCCAATCACATGGATATTTACTCTTTGACAGTCAATGATCGGGATTAAGATTGCGATAGTATGTGTGAACTTTAGATCTGAGGAGTTATTTATAACATGCTTGTAGTATTGGATACGTTATCAGAGTAGTTAGACCCGTATCACCTGATAGGTGGGGTCGACCTCGAAGTATGATCCAATAGTGCATTCGATGTTATAAGATAACTTGCCAAAATGGGATTCACCGTTTCGACAGTGAATGAGTATGTGACCTCTACGATCGTAAGTAATTGAAATTATAAGTCTTTGGCCAAAGCATATAAACTATCACGTGATTGTCACTGAGGATAATTTGGTAATTTCACATTATTATGATTCTTAGTACAGTATCAAGTTCTATGAGTTTGACTAAACCATGACTCTTACTTGATCGGGTCACATCGGTGAAGAGTTTATACACATATGGTATTCGTAGTCAAGGTTCGTGATGACATGATCATCTCGTTTTCAATTGGGTTACGATTTGGTTCCACGGTGTTGGCTAGGTGACAACCTTATCCTTTGGGATCCTCCCATTGCCAATTGAATCAAGCCTAGAGAGTTGCGTTATGTGAAGAAAATGAATATTTCCTTAAGCTAAGGATATTTTGGTAAAATCACATTTGATGTGAATTGTCTGACAAAATAGATGGCATGATTTAATTAAAGAAATTTAATTTGATTAAATAAATTAATTAAATCATATTAATTCATAAGTTAAATTAATTGAAAATTAATTTATAAGTTGAATTATATTAATTGGATTAATGCAATTAATTAATTACCAATTTGATTGGACTTGGATTTAATTAATTACACGTGGGCTAAGTAAAAACAAATCCCAAAGCCCATCTGAAATAGGCAAAATCAGTCGCCCCTCACTAAGTAACCTTGGGGGTGTCTTTTTCTTGGTATAAGTATTCAGTCAGTGTCAGAACTCCAAACAGACAAGTCATTGTTTTAGAATCTGACACTGAGCCAAAATAAACCTAGAGCATTAGCAAAGAAAAGATCCCTCCCTCTCCATCAGTCTAGCCGCCTACAATAGTTGCCGAGGAGGAGATCGAGCTTTTCTTGGAGAATTTTTCTTCCGTGTGATTATCTAGAGGCAGGAGTCCAGGGCTGCTGCTGATAGTTCAAGAATCAATAGACAAAAAAGGTAATTCGATTACTCTTCACAATTCCAGTTAATTGATCTAGATGCTAATATCATGAATATCCCCGAATCGGATTCTCGGGTGTGATTAATTTAAAATTTTATCCGCAGACCGAATCATAACATTGGTATCAGAGCCAAAATTCGGGAATATCATGATATTCGTTGTTTGTTTATGTGCTTTAATTGTTATAATATCATAAACATGTATTTACGTATTGTATGTAAATTCGGGTAATTTATATTATGCATGCTTATCTGTAAAATTAATTTTTCATAAGTTGAATTGGATTTACTGGGTAAAACGAAAAATTGAATTGGATTCATGATTTTAATAAAAAAATAGGATTTTTAAAAATCGCGCCGCCCGGAGTGTTGGCGTGCCACCACCGCCGTCCCCGGCTACAGTAGCGCTGCCGCTCTACTGTAGCAGCAGTGCCACTGCTGCTGCAGTAGGGGACAGCGGCAGCAGATGTTGGGCTTTAGCCCAACACTTGGATGTACGGCTCTGGGCTTGGCCCAGCGCATAAATAAGCGCTGGGCCTGAGCCCAGTACTGAAGTGTGCATATGCCCAGCACACAAAGTTGCGCTGGGCGCTGGGCTTGGCCCAATGCAGGTTAATGATTTCTGTTGAGCCCAGCGCAATTAATTAATAATGTTGTGCCAAGCCCGGATGTTGTTTAATTAATTGTGTATTTTTGTATTAGACCTAATATAATTAATTATAGAGCGTGGCCCAAATGATTTAAATTTGAATTGACCAATTATCAATTAATTAAGTATATGGGTTCAACCCAAATTGAAAAACTTAACCTAAATATTTATCAAATATACAACCCTCAATAAATTTCGTTTCAACTTCTAAATTGGATTTAGTGAATAAATTTGAATTGGATTTAAATTTATTCAAAAACGCTAAATTGGATTTAGGAAATTTAAATTAAGATTTAATTTTATTCTAAATTAGATTTAGTTACTTTATTTAAATTGGATTTAAACTTGAAAATTTTCAATTGAACTTAGAATTGTTCAAAGTCTTAAATTGGATTTAAAACACTTTCTCAAAGATGATATATATTAAATTGGATTTATTAAATTAGATTTAAATATCTCTTTCCTTTTACATGATATTGCTATGTGTTTAGATTAAATTACCCATTGGACTTTATGTGATGATAGTCAATCTTTAATTAGATTAAAGTATTCAAAATAAATTGGATTTATTTTGATGATATTAAATTGGATTTAATTGAAGAATAAATTGGATTTAATCAAGAGATTGAATTGGATTCAATCATAGATTAAATTAGATTTAATCTTAGACTAAATTATATTTAATCACACATTAAATTAGATTTAAAGGATAAATTCACATATGTGTTTTAAATTGTTTATGTGCTCCTTAACATATGTGATGGTGACACCATGTATGGACTTAGGGTTTTATTTAAGTTGTCTTACTTGTGTTGTATTGGGCTGGTTTTGAGCCCCCTAGTTTGTATCTTCAATTCATAGAATTTTGTATAGGTTATCTCTATGTAATTGATTTAGAGATAGGCCTAAATGGCGGTTCATGGTGGCACATGAAGTGTTGGAGAATCAAGAAGATTAGCTCTTTGTATAGGGCCCAACCCTTGTAATAGATAGGACCCTTCCCCGATCACTCATTGGCTCGAGTTGATCTAGATAGTCCATACATGTGTGTGTTGTTAGAATTGCTAGGCTTATTCTTATGCATTTCTAATTATTGTGCGATAAAGAAATTAACGTGCAAAGTGAAACCAACTAAATAACATTATTGAATGTTATAACTCTCCCAAATTAAAATACTGAGTAAGTAAAGGGGCATTGGATGTCCTAGCTCTCCATCAAAATTTAGAAGGTAGGTTCATTTCTAGTGCATGGCATCTTCCCGGAATAAGGGGGTCATGCATCAAGACATGGTAATCTATCTTCTCTAGTGCATTTGATGCCTTCATGTCGAAACAAATTTTCCCCCATATATCATTCAAGGTTGCAAGGCGAGATTAAATTGTTAGACTGGAAGGAGTTGATGGAATAAATGACTCAGATGGATCACCATCTATATATCGAAAAAGTTTGCGGTTCAGTGATCCATGAGCTAAAGGAGATTGAATCATCGGTTGGACTGATTGATGTTTGACATCACCTCAATGATCTAACGAGCCATATATAGTTCAAGGTTGCAACTTGTTTAGATCGTTGGGGAAATCAATCACTCACTATGAAACCAATCCAACGAAGTTTCCGATTATTGCAGTGGGAGTGCAATATTTCGAGAAAAATAGTGGGAGTCAAGTAAATATTGAAATCCTTGATTTTACTTGAAAGTACATAATAACACATCTAATCGAAAATCTTGGTTAATTTTCTTCAGTTTATTTCCATCACAATGACAAACCCTTTAACAATACTACTTGAGAAAAATGTCCTCACTGGACCAAACTACTCTAATTGCGTTAGAGTGTTGAGGATGGTCCTCAATGATGAATCACTTGAATATACACTGGAGATGGATCGATCACAGAGGCCTGGGGTCAATGAGGAAGATTATGTCATACTAGCGTACTCGGATTGGATATCTAATGCAAGAAAAGTAAGGGATTATATGTTGAACTCCATGTGCACTGCATTGCAACGCACGCACGAAAACATGGATAGTCCCAGGTCTATCATGCTGCACTTGGAGGAAGTGTTCGGGGAACGGGGCAAGTCCATTAGATACTTTGTATCGAAGGAGCTTTTCGACACAAAGATGAGAGAAAGAGATGATGTTGCTGATCATGTTTTGAACATGATATCCATGCTAGAAAAACTCTGCTCTATGGACTACTACATGAATTTCCACCTTCAGCTGGATCTCATTCTCCAGTCGCTCCCTAACTCATTCTCTTCGTTTGTCATTAATTTCGATATAAATGACATTGAAGGATCACTGTCAGTCTTGTTGGACAAGTTGGTCAAAGCACAGTTGCAAATTGAGAAAAGATTTGGTGCTTTCACAGTTCTTATTCTGTCTTCTAAAAAAGGACTGAAGCAGTATCACCCACTGGCTGGGCGCATAAGACAACCAATCTTATCCAAGGTGAAAAAGTCTAGGACTAAGCGCATGAGGGATGAAGACACCTGCCTCCACTGCTGGGAAGTGGGGCATTGGAAGCGTGACTGTCTCGTACTGAAAGCTAAAAATAAAGCAAGTATAGAACTTTATGTTTTTTAAACAAATTGTTCCATGATGATATTTTCTACTTCTTGGATTCTAGATTCCGGAGCTAGTGCTCATATTTGTGTTTTGAACTAGGATCTGGAAACAAGTAGAAAGCTGTATGAGAACAAAGTGATGATCAATGTTGGAAGCGGACACAGCGTGATTGCAACTCACATTGGAATTACTTCTGTTTCATTAATTTCTGGACATCAAATTAGATTAAATGATTACCTTGTTTTGCCCCATGGGCTCAAGAATATTATTTCTATTTTTGTATTACTCAGGAAAAGATATTTGTTTGCTTTTAAACATAATTCTTGCGATATTTATTTTGGAAATAAATGTGTTGGCTCTGCATCTTTAATTAATAGTTTATACTATTTGAATGTCCGAAATCAATGTATGGTTAATACTATGACTAGAAAATGTAGTATGAATGGAATGAACCAAAAACTCATATAGCACTTTAGACTAGGACATGCTGGTGAATTTAAGATTCACGAGTTGGAAAAACATAGGCTCATTGGTCCACTTGGGTCTGACCCATATCCGACTTGTGAATCGTGCCTCAAAGGCAAGGTGACTAGGTCATCGTTCACTGGACATTTCAAAAGGGCTAATGAAGTTCTAGGATTAATCCACACTGACGTTTGTGGGCCCCTCAAGGATGAGGCCCTTGGAGGTTTCAGTACTTTATAACCTTCACAGATGACCACTCTAGGTATGGTCTAGTTTATCTGCTGAAGTATAAATCCGAAGCACTTGAATGGTTCAAGGAATTCAAAGCTTTGACTGAAAAACAAACGGGGCACAGTATTAAGGCACTGAGATCTGATCAATGTGGCGAATACATGAGTGCCGAGTTTGGCGAGTTCTTACAAGAACAAGGCATAGTATTACAACTAACTCCTCCAGCAACCCCACAACGCAACGATTAGCAGAAATAAGGAATCGTACTCTATTGGACATGATACGCCCCATGCTTAGCTACACCGATTTACCCATCTCATTGTGGGGACATCATTTGCTTACAACTGCGCACATTCTAAACAAATGTCCCTCGAAATTTGTTCCCACTACACCATATGAGATATGGAGCCGTAGGAAGCCTAGTCTGAAATACATAAGAATATGAGGTTGCCCAGCATATGTAAAGAAGACCAAGGTAGAGAATCTAGATGATAGATACTTGAAAGGACGTTTTATCGATTTTCCCGTAGATTCGATGGGATACCTCTTTTACCTGCAAAATGATCATAGGATCATCGTGGCCTTGCAAGCCCACTTTCTTGGAGAAGAATTCATTCGAGAAGGTGGTGCAGGTAGAAAGATTGTTCTGGAAGAACAAGATAACGTCCCTTTGGACATATCAGTTCAAGAATCTGAACCCAACTTCACACAACCATCGCAGCGACGATCTAGCAGAGTATCTCAGCCGCCTGAGAGATATGGCTATCTGCACAAAATGCAGCATTATTTGTATGCCGTTGCAGAAGAAAGCCATGGAGATGACCCCTTTGACTATGATGAAGCAGCGACGGATATAGATTCTTCTAAGTGGCTTGAGGCTATAAAAATAGAGATTGATTTGATGTATTCGAACCAAGTCTGGACTCTTACTGATCTACCAAATGGAGTACGACCAATTAGATGCAAGTGGATCTATAAGAAAAAGATTGGTCCTGATGGCAAGGTGGACACCTATAAGGCCAGGCTAGTGGCAAAAGGTTATAGTCAAAAAGAGGGCATTGACTATAAGGAAACCTTTTCGCCAGTAGCCATGATCAAATCTATCATAATTATGCTAGCCATAGCCGCAAACTTAGACTATGAAGTCTGCCAAATGGATGTAAAGACCACATTCTTAAATGGACACTTGGATGAGGACATTTCTATGCACTAGCCCAGGGGCTTTATATTCGAAGCCGACTCTCATAAAGTTTGCAAACTTAATCGATCCATTTATGGACTGAAGCAAGCCTCTCGGAGTTGGAATCTGAGGTTTGATGAAGAAGCCAAGAAATATGGCTTCATCAAGAATGAAGACTAACCGTATGTCTATAAAATGGTCAGTGGGAGCAAGTCGACATTCCTGGTTCTATACATAGATGACATACTACTTATAAGGAATGACATAGGCTTATTGACTTCGGTCAAGACATGGCTCTCAAGTACATTCTCCATGAAAGACTTGGGAGAAGCGACCTACATTCTAGGAATTCGCCTTTATAGAGATAGAGTGAATAGAATGATTGGTCTCTCCCAAGCACTCTACCTAGAGAAAGTCCTTAAGAGATATGAAATGCATAACTCTAAGGGAGGACTTTTGCCCATGAAACATGGCATTCATCTTTCCAAATCTATAAGTCCCAAAACGGACAAGGATAGAATGAAAATGAGGAATATAACCTGTGCATCCACTGTGGGTAGTCTCATGTACGCAATATTATGCACGAGGCCAGATTTGGCACATGCTGTGAGCATGGTCAGTAGGTTTCAAGCTAACCCGCGGGGGTCTCACTGGACAGCAGTGAAGTGTATCTTAAAGTACTTAAGAAGAACTAAAGATATGCTACTAATATATGGGAATGGAGAATTGAAGGTGGATGGTTACACCGACTCAGATTTCCAATCTAATTCGGATGACCTTAAATCTACCTCTAGGTGCATATTCACACTTAGTGGAGGAGCAGTGTCTCGAAAAAGTTCCAAGCAAAACACAACTGCAGATTCCACAATGGAGGCAGAATATATGATAGCCAAAGAAGCTGTTCGGATGAGAAAGTTCATAGCCGAACTTGGAGTGGTTCCTAGCGTGGAAATGTCGTTGCCACTATGGTGTGACAACAACAGAGCAATTGCGCAAGCTAAAGAACCAAGGTCTCACAACAAATCTAAACACGTGATGAGGAAATATCATATAATACGAGAAATCGTTGGAAGAGGCGATATAGTCGTGTTGAAAATAGCCTCAGCCGAAAACGTGGCTGACCAATTCACCAAGCCATTATCACAGGCGGTGCTAGATAAACATCTTGAGAAGATGGGGATCAACTACCATAGCGATTGGCGTTGAGTGCAAGTGGGAGATTGTTAGGTGTATGCCCTCAATGCCTATGAGGAATTAGATTGTGTAGAGCTTAGATAAGTTATTTTTACAAAACGTTTCATATTTCCATTTATAGAATAAAGGTTTTGATGTTGTTCATATAAATCTAATGTCATTTAAATGTATTGAACAAATTAGTCCAAGAAATTTCAAGATAGACTTTCCACCTCTTATGGACAAGAGGAGGCACTGGAACAGTCCAGTACTTAATCTCTAAAATTGGGAGTTTATGAGTTAACGAATATTAATTTGGCATTAATGTTCAACTCATAGGACACCTTCTTTGACAAGGAAGTGCCAGTCGTACACTGATTAGATAGTGGGAGCTGGTGTCATGGATATGATTAATGGAATTAACATATTTGAACTCGACTCACATTAATCCGATCACATGGGTATTTACTCTTTGACAGTCAATGATCGGGATTAAGCTTGCGGTAGTATGTGTGAACTTTAGACCTGAGGAGTCATTTATAACATGCTTGTAGTATTAGATATGTTATCATAGTAGTTAGACCCGTATCACCTGATAGGTGGGGTCGACCTCGAAGTACGATCCAATAGTGCATTCAATGTTTTAAGATAACTTGCCAAAATAGGATTCACCGTCTCGACAGTAAATGAGTATGTGACCTGTACAATTGTAAGTAATTGAAATTATAAGTCTTTGGCCAAAGCATATAAACTATCCTGTGATTGTCACTGAGGGTAGTTTGGTAATTTCACATTATTATGATTCTTAGTACAGTATCAAGTTCTATGAGTTTGAATAAATCATGACTCTTACTTGATCGGGTCACGCCGGTGAAGAGTTTATACACATATGGTATTCGTAGTCAAGGTTCGTGATGACATGATCATCTCGTTTTCAATTGGGTTACAATTTGGTTCCATGGTGTTGGCTAGGTGACAACCTTATCCTTTGGAATCCTCCCATTGCTAATTGAATCGAGCCTAGAGAGTCGCGCTATGTGAAGAAAATGAATATTTCCTTAAGCTAAGGATATTTTGGTAAAATCACATTTAATGTGAATTGTCTGACAAAATAGATGGCATGATTTAATTAAAGATATTTAATTTGATTAAATAAATTAATTAAATCATATTAATTCATAAGTTAAATTAATTGAAAGTTAATTTATAAGTTGAATTATATTAATTGCATTAATGTAATTAATTAATTACCAATTTGATTGGACTTGGATTTAATTAATTACACATGGACTAAGTAAAAACAAAGCCCAAAGCCCATCTGAAATAGGCCAAATCGGCCGCCCCTCACTAAGGAACCCTGAGGGTGTCTTTTACTTGGTATAAGTATTCAGTCAGTGTCAGAACTCCAAATGGACAAGCCATTATTTTAGAATCTGACACTGAGACAAAACAAACCTAGAGCATTAGGAAAGAAAAAATCTCTCCCTCTCCATCTGTCTAGCCGCCTGCAATAGTTGCCAAGGAGGAGATCGAGCTTTTCTTGGAGAATTTTTCTTCCGCGTGATTATATAGAGGCAGGAGTTCGGGGCTGCTGCTGATAATTCAAGAATTAATAGACGAAAAAGGTAATTCGATTACTCTTGACAATTCTCGTTAATTGATCTAGATGCTAATATCATGAATATCCCCGAATCAGATTCTCGGGTGTGATTCGGATTAAAAATTTTATCCGCTAGACCGAATCACAACAATGATAACAAACTTCAGCATTGCAGTATGAAAGCAACTTGCATACAATATATACGACTGGCAATTGATGTATCGTGCATTAATCAATGCCGTATTGTATGTCTTATTAAGTATGCGGTATTTATAGAACTACATAATGTTAAACCTGACCTCATTACTGCTCTGCCCTCCACGTCTTGATGGTTCATCTTTGCAGCATGTTACAATGTCAATTGTAGTCGTTTTTAGGGCCGAACACAGCCCGTATCATATTCTTCACATCAAGGTCATCCAACATATTGACATACTCATTGTACTGGGGGGGCTTTGTATTTCAAACTGTACGTTCTCTGCCTTATTTTCGGCCACTTGCCACCGCAACTCAGGTATATATCCATCATACCCGTATTTTGATCAATGCTTATCACATGAAGCTCAGTTTTGTGGTGCAAAATTCCTAGAACACTCGATTGCTCATTAGTAGACATTTTTCCCGGCGTGGCGCGATTGTAGAGGTGCTAATCGGCGATAGTGGTACTGGGGGTGGTGGCTTCGATTTTCTGGTCCCTAATATGTTGCTGAAATTGGAATGGGGAGGGAGGGGAATGTTAGTGGTGGAAATGCGGCAGTATCACGACGGAGAAGATAGCTTTATGGCGGCTGCACCGTGGAGAAACCGGCGGAGCTGCCGAGAGCATTTTACAGCGGTGAAAAGGGCGGTAGTTTAGGGTTAAAACAGGGGATCACAGGAGCAGCCAGGGAAAAGAGTGGGAAAATGATAAACTCAGGGGCAAAATCATCATTTCAGGTAGGTAGGGAGCGAATCCAAAGATATATTTGCAATTAGGGAGTGCAGACTTTAATAACACATCTAGGGACTGATTTAAGACTTTAACAAAATTTGGTTTTTCATAGACTCCTATAAAAATACAGGAGGTGAGTAAGCTATTTCGTGATCCCAAGGGGATTTTAGCAAAAAATTTATAACATAGGGTTTTTTTTCCCATTAAACCCAAACTAAAAAGATCAAAGAAAACTATTTGTTTTTTTTGTATATAATTCTATGTTGTTTGTGGAGTTTAGTTAGCCTCTAGATATGATCAAGGTCTAAAATTTCGGTAACGATTTCGATATTGGGATAGTAAATTTATGAAAATTTTGATTAAAATTTTGAGGACATTGGAAGTTTTGATTCGGGTTTTGAAGAAATCATGGAAAGTTATAAAAATACGTTGGAATTTACGATAAAACTTTGGATAACTTTATAACCAGAATTAGCATTTTTCCATTAATAATATTCTGTATATGATATATGCATAGTGAGTCTTGTTAAATAGTATGACCAAAACCTGCTACTGAAAATATGAAATAAATATGATTTGGTTGTAAAATAATGTGAACATTTTTTTTTTCATTTAGGGGATGTAGATAGAAAGAGACATGTGTGTGGTGGGGTGAAGGATTGGTAGGTGTGGAATAATTTTAAATTTTATTTTAAAATTTGAAAAAAAAATTATAAATATTACTTTAAAGTTCAGTAAACTTCGGGTTTGGAACAAAATTTCAGTGGATATTATGCAAAATAATTTAAAATTATTTTGGATTTCGAAAATTTTTGAGTTTCGATAAAGATTTTAGGTTTCGATGGAAATTTTAGTAAATATTCTGCAAAATTGGATTGAAAGTGTCATTTCGCTTCGGGACCCCAAAAAATTCAAAATCACGTTCTAAATTTTGGCATGTCGGAAGAAATTTAAGACCATGCATGTGATTTTTGTAATTAATAATTAAAAATCAAAAACTTATTAGATATTGACACGGTAGAACTCTACGTGTTTTTATAGCAAAAGGACTAATCATGCGTAGTAATAAAGTGGACAATTAAGTCCAGGATATCGAACTCACAGAGACTTGTATTTTAGTTTTATGAGAATTAACACAGGTATAAAATCGAAACTTTCATAAACAAACAAGAAATATAATTAAACAGGAATTAAATATGATGACTAGAACAATGGTGATTAAGGCGATTAAGACTCACACGTCAGCACAGATTTACTTGCTTCATATACGATTGTTATTTCTTCAAGTTATTAGACTACAATGCTATGGTGGAAAATTCATTAAGATTATTATCATGCGGATCTCTCGCTCATGATAACCTATACTAGATTGGGTGTAGTAATCTCTCTTGCATGCATTAAATACTAGAATTTCCCCCAGATTAATTCAGATTCTTCCAAATAAATCCGGCTAATAACATTTGGTGTATGTAGCTATCCCTAGTATCAACTGACTTAGAAGATATTATGATTTCTTCTGCACCCTAATTTACTTTCTCCCAAACAGATAAACTAGGCAATAATTCAACATATGGTAGCTAATCATATGAAGATGATAAAAGCAGAAAAATCACAATACATAGCAATCAAAATAATTAACTTGAATTAAACAACTATCATATATTATTCAAGATCAATCCGGCCTTTGTATGGTCTTAATTTAAGAAATTTGTTCATAACTATAAAAGAAAAGATACAAAGAAAAAGATAAATATTCATAGACAAAAATCTATCGAGATCTAAGAAACTCCCTTTTGTAGAAGATGATCTCCTTCCCTCTTCTTGTTCTTCAGAACTATGTAATCTTGATCTAAAAGTAACCAAGAATAAATCTAAACCGAACCCTAACTAAGCTAAACGTGTATTTCCTACCTACTGAAAAGTTACCCCGTTTTTTCTTTTACTGCTGCATCTTGTATTTATAGGTCTAGTGTTGGAAGAGTCCGTTTAGGAGTAGAAGTGGAAATTTCCAAAACTGTTCTGCTGACATCAATGTTCGAACGTTCTTTGCCTGACATCCGTGCGTAAGCCTTTCTCATGTTCGTGTGTAAATTTCCCAACGTCCGAACGTTGTGCTTCTGACGTTCGTACGTTGAACTTTGATTCTTCGGTTCTCCACTGAATATGTACTTTATTCCCCTATTTTCTTCAATTGTGATGATTTATACCTGACTTCAAATATCAAACTTATTATATGCATTTGTGGCATAAATTACTCATAATCAAGCTTAAATCATATGAAATCATGAGATCAAATTACGTAAATCTCAACCCTATCAGACATTCATCAAACAATTAGTTAATATATATCCAATTGGATTAGCATAAAATATAGCACTGTCCCCAAGTTTTGACAGA
Organism: Buddleja alternifolia; assembly: GCA_019426215.1. Lineage (NCBI taxonomy): Eukaryota > Viridiplantae > Streptophyta > Magnoliopsida > Lamiales > Scrophulariaceae > Buddleja > Buddleja alternifolia. The sequence goes on along the minus strand of CM033408.1, from coordinate 19,724,983 downwards.
GTTAAAAATATAAACTTTGTAATATGTTATCACTTATCACTAACATGAAAACGAATCTAAGGAATTCGACCAGCTCTACTTACTGATAAGTGATAACATATTTAAATTGGGGGACAATGCTATATTTTATACTACTCCTATTGGATATATATATATATAGGGTCAAGATCTAATACACACCCTATATTAGATAAGATATAAGACTCATTCTACACCATTGGATCCATTAAATCCAACAGTTCAAAAAGGAAGCAAAAAACAGGTGGGGAAATTGATTCCAATTGGATCAGGGGTATAATAGTCAAATACGTCAATATACAGTGTCTATATACCAAAAATAATGGCACAAAATCTCCCTAAAATCTCTCGAATTGAAACACACAAAAATCTCCCCTACAATCTCTCAATTTGTTGCCAAATTGAAAGCTTCAACAATATAATTAAAATTCAATCTTAAATTAAATTCTAAAAATCAATAATGAGAGAAGGCGCAGATGAAAATGGAATGAATTTCAGTTTACGAAAAGTCCAGCACCATTCTCCCAAACAAAACCAGACTTATTTATTTGCAGCACCAAAAAAAAGTTGAATAATTTACTAGCAAATAGTTGTCCCCAGTTTGTATTTAACCAGGTTGTGATAAATAATCTAATTATGCAATTTTGATCAATTGTGATGCCCGCTTTGCATAATTACCTTTTCCCTTAAATCATAATTACCTACATTTTGTAATAGTCAGCGACTGCAACCTTTGTCGTTTAGACTAGATAATGTTGATTCAAACAAAATTTAATGCCTCGAGGAATTAGATTGTTCCATTTATTGTTTTAGTGTTGTTGTTCTTGTTTGTGGTTCAATAGGTTTTGTGGGCCTCGATTCCCTAGATTGTAATTGTATGATGTATACACACACACTGTATAATTGGTTATAAGATACTGTATAATGTATTATAATATACTGTATAGTGGTTTATAAGATACTGTATAATGGTTTCAAATCACTAATTGTATGTCACTAATCACACACTGTATATCACCATTGTATTTACTGTATATTTGTTTATTAGCTATTGTATAATGGATTAATTAGCTATTGTATAATGTTTATTAGCTATTGTATTCACTGTATATGATACTATATATTGGTTTATATGATACTGTATATTGGGTTATAAGATACTGTATAATGGTTTATAAAATTGTAACTGTATGATGTATAAACACACACTGTATAATGGGTTATAAGATACTGTATAATGTGTTATAACATACTGTATAGTTGTTTATAAGATACTGTATAATGGTTTAAAATTACTAATTGTATGTCACTAATCACACACTGTATATTACAGTTGTATTTACTGTATAATGGTTTATAAGCTACTGTATGATGATTTAAAATCAATAATTGTGATGTCACTAATACCACACTGTATTAACATTGATTCTAAATCTATGGCATGTAAGCTATTCTTTGCTTTGTTTCCATGTCTAAATTTGTTGTTCTGATTCTCACACACACCTATTAACAGCTTGATTTGGGTGTTTTCCTTTTTCCTGTAATTTTCCTCCCTTACCTGTACATAACTCTGAAATTGATTGATTGTTCTTATCTATGCTGATTGAAGCTACTATCAGTGCTCCAAACACCCCTCAAAGGCCAAACATCATTGTTATTCAAAAAACAACTCAGATCAATTCATCTGCAGTTCCCTACGCATCAAACCCAAAGCGGCAATCTACAAAGGTCCCGTCAGACACGAGTGCATCTGTATTTAACAGATCTGATGTAATACCAGTGATCGTGCCTAGAAATAATCCAAGGCTCGAGCACCCTGTTGAATCTAGGAAAGAAGATATTCCTCCTCCTTCAGAGCCGAACAAACCCTAAATTCATTTTTTTTCCTTTTCGCGTTGGGGAAAATGTTAATCTTATGGTGATGAGTGGTGGTGGTGGTGACCGTTAATTGAACGACCACTCTCTCCTTTTCTCTCTCTCTCTCTCTCTCTCTCTCTATATATATATATATATATATATCTTCTGTATCTACATATGCATATCAACAGATTCGTTTCTATAATTGCTTTTTTTGTAACAGATTATTTTCGTTCATTGACTAAAATGCCTCTGCCATCATTAAAAAAATTATAAAAACTGAAAAATGGAGTTAAATCCGGACCTTGGGATCAAACGGTATCAATGGTGTAGATTGGGTCTTATATCTTACCAAATGTAATGGGATGTATTTGATTCATACCCTATATATATATATATATATTAACTAGTTGTTTGATGAATGTCTAATAAGTTTTTGATTTTTAATTATTAATTACAAAATCACGTGCATGGTCTTAAACTTCGAAGTTTAAAGATTTTCAAGGTTTTGTTAAATCTTTATTTTCAAGTTTTTTAATGCTCCAATAATATAAAATAAGTATTTCAATTTTTTGTTTCTACTACTTCGATTGAAATGTAATTGAATAAGATAAAATTGTATGAAACAGAAGGATGTTTTTGTTTGTATGAATGAAATAATTTCAAAAGATGAAAACTGTAATTGAGCTCTGATTTTGTGTTTTAAACAGTGTAGAGATCCTAATTATTTCGAGATATTACACAAAGTTTGGTAGTTATATTGATACGTTATATCAATATAGTACATGTTCCAATATGGTTGGTTTAGTAGTGCATATTCATAAATTATTTCACTACTTTATGAAAATAATTTTTGCGTAAAACTAAGTTGTTTGTAGACTATAGTTAGGGATGGAGCAAGGATTTTGACCGAGGGGGCGAAATCGAAATTTAAAAATATAAACATTTAATTTTTATACACATTTTTTTGGGTGCTATTACGATATTTTTTCGTAAGATAAGCAAATTTTGTACATAATATTGACACAAATTATAGTACAAAATATAAATATTCTAATAAAAAGATATTTGTGAACAAAATACGGGAATCAATCATAATTTAAGATAATATAAAATTTGAAAATATGCAAATCACGGCTAAATAAACGTAATGCTAACCTATTACTTTAGACATTTTAAATTGTGCTCGACGTTTCTTCATGACATCGAACTCATCAATGATTTAGTCGATATTGAAAGTTTGAGCCAATTCTTTTTCAATATAAACTAGTAATGAATTTCTCAAAAAGTCATCTTCAATCTTACTACGCAATCTCGTCTTGACAATTTTTATACTTGAAGACGCACGCTCTGTTGTTGTAATAGAAACCAAAAGAGTCAACATAAGGCGAATCAATCTATCTATCAGATAGTAATTTATTGTCTTCCCTGTTTTTGATAATATTTGGGCAAATGCCACTAAAAAATGAAATAACTTTAACCCATTATATTGAACTTTCCACTTACAAATTGCTGATAAATATCCATTTACCAATAAGGCAATACTCGCTACCCCTTAAACTCGTCAAACACATTATACATATATAACTACACATATCAACACAACACACAATTTGATATCTTCTTTTTTTGTTTGGTTTTTCCACGAGGTGTCTGGGTCAACTTTCGCGCACCTCGACTAATCCTCGCTCGCGGTGCGTGGCTGCCGCTGGCCAAACATTATTTTGACAGCACTGGAAATCGATCCTGGGAGCACACCAAATCGACCCCAAATTATCCCAGTGATAGCCCTTATACCATTGAGTCAAAGAGGCCTTTATCAATTTGATATCTTCTATCTTCCTCTTTTTTGCAATATATATTTTACCATACATAATAATAATAATAATAATAATAATAATAAGTATGCAAGCCTTGCAGCTCTTCGTGGTCGTAATTAATTTTCCTCTTCTGTTTTAGCTCGAGTGGCAGCAAAACGACGTCGTTCGGTATTTATTCTGGTAAAACGGTGCCGCTGCTTAGCGTTGCCACCTTTATCACCTCCGCTCCCGGTCTCGTTCCCGGCTGCGTGGCGACACCGCCGGTGACAGGTGTCGGTTTGTTTTTGAGCTTTCCTACTTCACCCTTGCATGGCTCCTGCAGGACACCTATCTCATGGGCGTGGTCTTGTGTTTGTGGGTTTAAGTCATTTTCTCGAATAAGGTCTTTTTGAGTTTGTGAGTTTTTGGTTAATAATTCCAATTCCAATTCCATGGGTGCTGGTGCAGAGTGTCAGCAGTGTTGAAAATGGAGTCCCCTGTTACTGTTGTGGACCAAGAAACTGAAAATATGGATAATTCCAATTCTGAGTGTATCCATATTTTCAGTTTCTTTGCGGGTTCTGATTTGAATTCCTTTGTGGGTTCGAAATCGGAACTGGAAATGAAGGAAATTGTTATATGCTGAAGAAGTTGAATCCCTTAGCTAAGGAGTTTTTCCCTTCCTCCTATAGCGCCATGGCCAAATGGGGGCTTACAATTTTGTGATTTTGGATAAGAATTCGGCTTCCCCAATAATCGAAAGGTATAACAAATACGGTTCTCCCTCCCATTGATTGGTTTCAAAAAATGCTGGTTTATTGATTTGATTGATTGCAGTATGTAATTGTTGGTGCTTGGTGTCGATTGATTCCTATTTTTAGTTTTCGGTTTGCTCACTTGATTTTGATTGTTGTGTTCTGGTTTTCTGGCATTCATTAATTTGCAGACTTGATCCTGAACAAGTAAGGAGAAGTTTCTCGTTTGGTTTGTTAGAGAAGTTGTTAGAGAAATAGAACATTGTATGGAAGTTGTTTTCATCTCTTTATTCCGGCCTTTTGTAATGACTCTTATTTGTCACAGTAGAAAGCTTTTGATGGACACAACTGGTTAGATGAGTGTCTTTGTCTAATTCTCGCGGCAAAACCAATTCGTTATTACATGAATGTCAAAAGCTTTTTGGCTAACCCTTGCCTATTCTATTTGTCGGGTTGACGGATTTTTTATTGTTGTTTTTGGTGTAATCATTGAATAAGGCATATTTGATTGAATCTGAAACTTAAATGTGGTTTTATCTCATAGATGATTTCCAAATTTCAGTTTTGAAAGATTGAATAGTTGAAATTTATGGATACAAAAATGGATTTGAAACTTGGTTTGAGGATTTATCGCCATACTCTTTGTTAGATAGGTTATTAACTTCAATTTATCAGGATAATTGCCATTCCCTTTGTTTGCATAAGACATATCAGAATTAGTCCTTATCTGGATTGACCATCCTGAGTTCACTACACATGGATGCATACTTGAAAAATGTACATAAAATGCATTGACATGCTTTAATTTAATATGTACAGAAGAGTATGCACAATCATTGGATTACCTTATATCATATGTCTTGATGGATAATTCAGTTCTGTTTTTTGACTAAGAGTGCTTGCGTTTCACTATTTCTCACATAAGATATTTTCTTATTTTAATTTGGAACTCCCAAATGCATGTTCCTTCCATTGGATTGACATCCTCTTGCATTTTCCTTTCCTAATTATGTGCCCTTCATTTTTTTTTATTGTTTTCTCAGAGAAGAAATAATTACAATCAAGGAAGAATGAGAATGAGTAGCAGAGCTTTTAGAGCTCAAAGAGAAGATAGTAGTAGGTGAACTATCTATGTTTCTGACATTGACCACAATGTAAGCAAAGATCGTGGAACTTAATTATATTCTTAGATTTTTTTTTTTCAGAATTCAAAAGGATGTGGTTCTTTTGCCTCTTAAAATCAGGTTACGGAGGCGAGGCTTGCTGCCTTCTTTTGCAGCTATGGACAAGTAAGTTATTTTGCTCAGAGATATTTTCTGTCAACTTTTCTGCTACATTCTTAATTACTACATCCTTCTACCTCATCTTAGAATTATATTGTGCAAAGATTATAACTTCATGGTATCTGACAATGTTCACTTCATTAAACTTGAAGATTCAAATAAAAAATGTTGATGAATTATTATAGGCTTATATTATGAAAAAAAATGTAATTGCCCACTTTAGTGTTTCTAATTTAACTTTCTTTTAAAATTTGCAATATAGGAAGTTTGCCGTCAAAAATACTTCTGAAGGAACTATTAGTTAGATACATCCACTGCCATATTTGAAAAGAATATTGTTGGGCTCCCTATACATAGAAGATTCAGGCTTGCAAAGGTTTGGTTGTTTCCTACCATTTTGACTTCAGCTGTGTGTGTGCCTGTTGTGTTGTTCTACAATCGATTTTTTTTCCTCGCGCCTATTGTTTTCCTTTTTGGGAATTATGTCTGCTGATTTTGATCTTCAAAATTGAATTTGCCTCCATTATTGTGGCTCGGTTGCCTTTGTGCGTAGCTCATGTTTTGTGTGCGTCGGAATTGGGGGCTAATTGGGCTGTGAATTTCATGGGCTGGTTGCCAGATTTTGTCTACTCGGTTTTTTGGGTTTATATGACATTATTGAATTAATATAGTCTGGAAAACATTGCTGTGGATATGTGATCTTGTAAGATATAGAGATAGCCAGAATAAAGAAAAAAGACAAACAAACGATTTAACGTGGTTCGGTCAATGTGACCTACATCCACGGGAATAATACTTTTCTGTTTTTCTGTTTCTTGTGTTTTTCACTATACAATATGTACATATAAATAGGATACAACCAGACGGCTATAAAAGGGAAGAAATCATAATTACAGATTTTAAGGGATATTGCTATAATTCAGGGTTAAGAAAAGGAAATAAATCATGAAGAAATCCAGAGAAATATTTCCTCCTCAATCATAGAGATTTCCACAGATCTACTCTACTGCGTTATGTCATTATCTCGTGTAATTATTTTTCTCTTCTTTTGAAATGTGGATGTGAACGTATAATCAGATTCCAGTTTGAGAATTCTCACTTTAATTGTTGAAGAACTTTGCTTTGATTAGTTTCAAAGAATTGCTTTGATTTGTGGAAATGTGATTGGATATAGTTTTAATTTTACTCAATTTGAGATATAAATATGAATATACCCTTGGATTGGATGCTTTGTTATTTTGTTAAACATTCTCACTTTAAATGTTGTTGAGGAACTTTGCTTTGATTAATTTCAAAGAATTGCTTTGCTTTGTGAAAATGTGATTGGATATGGTTTTAATTTCACCTAATTTGAGATGTAAATAGAGATATACCCTTGAATTGAATGCTTTGTTATGTTATTTTGTGTTTGTGTTGAATCATACTTGCTCAGTCAAGGACTGACGAGTCTCCGGACATCTCGGTCGCTTAACATAGGAGGTCCAACTTTGGACCCTACTCATTGATGGTTGAGATCACTCGCTACTACCCAACCCGGGATTGGCCACTCGTTTGTGTTTTATCTTTGTGTGGATTACTACTAGGGTTGATTGTTTCCACAATGAGTCTCGAGCTATCCAACTATTATAATGCTCTCTATCCAGTTAGATGTTTTGAATGAATATCAAATACTAATGATACTTCTTATTAATTAGAAGTGATTTGTGATAATAAATTCATAAATAGATAGTGAGAGCACAATATTTTCCTATAAAAAAATTCTTTGACAAACCTCAGTATGATAAAATCCTTTATGAGATGAATGTATTGTAAGTTCATTCCTGATTTTATTCACACTCACTCCAATTTGAATTGATCTTGTTGTGATGATTTCGAACATCAATTGAAATCCTGAAACTGAATTTTCTCAATTGATGTTGTTAGTCATGGACCTCATGGTGGGGGGAAGGACATTGTGTTTCTTGCTGGTTCTATGATTTCAATAAGTGGTGGTATCGACGGCCAATTCTTGATATTGGACAACGACTATTCTTGGTCATTTTCTATGGATTTGGATGTTTTATTAAAGCTCAGTTGTACTTTTTGACAATTTTTGCTCATTGGATCGTACTTTATGCACAATAAATTTCATGTCTTCTTTATGATGAAGTTTCCACATAATGTCCTATATTTTTCCATATTAGAGCCGCATTTACGGATAAATTTGCTTTGTGAGACTTTTCCTCATTTCCGCTTTATGTATAAATATCTCTATGTGCATATATGTATGTTTTGTCCTTGAGGTTGGCTGAAATTCTTTCACTCTGCCTGCCTCGACAGTTTCTTCTTTCCTAGAGCTCTGCTATTGAACTCTACCAACTTTAACCAAAATTTGTAGTATTTCAGGAGCTTTTAGTTTCTTTTGTGGTATAATGAGTTGATAGTAAAATAATCACTTCTTTTCTTGCATAGGTAACCTTTTCTTTTTTCCCCTTTCACCGGTTAATGGAATTAGAATTGAAGAAGATGTTTGACACGGTACAATCAATTCATGACGAGATGTTCTATCTACGTGAAAGGTAACCTATAAGCTAATTCTTCTCCGAAGAGAATTTACCATGTCTTTATTCTACTTGGGAAAGAAAATGATGTAAAATCAAGGTTTATGCTTATTGCAGGGAAGAAGAGATGCAAGAACTAAATAGATCAACGAACTCAAAAATGTTTTGGTTTAGTTTTCTTTCGATTCTTGTTTTCTTATCTGTTGCAGGAATGCAGCTATGGCATTTGAAGCCTTTCTTTGAAAAGAAGAAGCTTATTTAATGTAGTTGTTATGTGTTTTGTACAATTTTCCCATTCAGCATAGGTAAGAGGCAAAAATACAGTTTTGATTCAATGTGGGAAATGAAATTGTAATAAAACTTAAGGGTAGTGTTGTGTTATAGGGAGTTTTGTTTATTGAATGGAAAATTTGCTCTTCTTTAAAGGGCCATGGTCATACATGGAAGATCATAGTATTATGTATTATTTCAAATGGCTTTATCTTGCAAAGATCATAGTTTTAATATATTATTAGATATTTTGAGTTATTTTTTCAATCATCATGGTATATTTAAAATGACTCTAATTTAGAGTAATTTGAAGTCATTCCTCCAAATCCATCCTCAGAGTAAACGAAATTGCTCAATGTAAAACAAAGTATATAATTGGAATTCACGTACCGCAAAGTCTAACGGCTTCAGCCTTCAGTTGCTTTATACAAAAAATATTAAACACTGTTTACAATTTTGCTTTCCTAAAATAACTATAAGTTTTAACTCTTTTCTAGCAGCGGCAGATTATACAACCTTGAAGTGGTTCGAATCATTGCCATTTGACTCGGACCTGCTCTAAAAAAGTCGAGGTATTTCGAATTGTTTGTTGACACGGACAAAGTCAGGAAAAACCGGCTCGTGACAGACTTTTTGGAGAAAATATTCTAAATTATTCTCCTGATGACTTACTTGTCGCAATTTACAAAGGTTGAGTATTAGGGTGTAAAAGTTAATATATTATGTACCAAAATGCTCCGGCCGACATAAGTTGGATCCAAAATGCTTTTAACCCAAGATTATTCTCCACTTCTTTTTACACTATTTCGGATACTCAAGGACTAAAACGTATGGATATGTAAAATACACGATTTCCAATCCTAGCAGGAAAGGTAGGGAAACAGATACTCAATTTAAAGTGAGTAAACACAATTCCATACTCGATCTCATAGATACATATAGAATTCTGCGAAAAGCCGTATTCGATGAAAGTCGTATGCAATTAGACTTCTCGTTAAATTAATCACCAACCTTTCTACCACCCTTATCTTCCAATAACCAACAGAACGTATAAAATTAATAATTTGCATACCCCTTTCAAATTATTATTAATTAACAGAAAATTCAATCGGATTAGCCCCTTCAACTTACGATAATATACTGATTACTACAATTTTATCTATCCATTTATAAACATTTTCATATCTCCCCCTCAAATGTTTAGTCTAGGCACATGCCACCGCGCATTTGCGCGGTGATGATGCCTAGTGTATATATATATATATATATATATATATATATATAGGGATAATTACACTGAACATACCTGAGGTCTTTCGAAATTCTAAAAAACATCCCCTAGTTCAATAAATTACATCTAACGTCCATTCCGTTTCCGCCGTCTAACATTTAGCACCTTTCGTTAGGGTTCCGTTAAATTTTTAGGTGAACTTCCAAAAATACCCCTGGACCAAAAGACCAAACTTTTCTCGGACAATTATACCCTTTTGGTGTTATTTGTAATATGTTATAAAAGTATAGGTGTTATATGTAATGTTGTGTATGTAAAGTATATAAATAATTATTTATAATTAAATGTTATTATCAACAAAATAAAAAAATTATAAATTATTAAAATTATAAAATAAAAGAATTATGTGTAAAATATTATTTTATTCTTTTAATTAAATTAATATATGATAGTTTAGGTTATATAATAATTTATATAAATTAAAATTTTATATTTTAAATCAATTTATGAAATTTATAAATAAATTTAAAACTTGTATTTTAATTAAATAAAAAAAGGGGGTGGGGGTACTGTTCATCGTCTTCCCCACCCCCCAACCCTCTTCCTTGCCCCCCCCCCCCACCCCCCCCCAAAAAAATCCTCACGCACACACACCAAATAAGACACACACACACACAAACACGCACACACAGCAATACACACACACACGGAGAGCAACACGCACACACACACACACAGAGCAACACGCACACAGCAAATACACACACGCACACACACACTCACACACAGAAATACACATACACGCACACACTCAGTCACACACACATACACAAAAATACACACATTCACACACACTTTTGTGAGATAAAACACACACACATACATATATAGATATATAGATATATATATATACACATATATATAACTACTTTTTTAAAAAAATTAATTTTAATTTTAAAATTGGTATTAGAAGTAAATTTAGATATGTAAAAGGGCAATTTGGTAATTTAGTTTTTTTAATTTTTTAATATGTTTTTCTTTTTTTTTTTAAATATTCCGTAAGGGCAAATATGTCTTTTGACACTTTCCATCCATTTTTACATCAATACATAAAAACCTAGGATGTTAGATGTAATTTATTGAACTAGGGGATGTTTTTTGTAATTTCGAAAGAGCTCAGGTATGTCCAGTGTAATTATCCCTATATATATATATATATATGATATGCCTGAATTTAATATCAGACCTCGTGGGGTCGTTAGGTCAATCAAAATATAAAGAGAATGAGCTCTTATATTAAGAATATCGGTCTTAAGGAATATAATTGCACTTTGAGGTCCCTAATAGACATTATAATTGCAATTCACTACAAGATTTGCGTGCTTTTTCTAATTCGGATCGGGTCAACCCATGACCCCACCCTATGAGGTAGGATCCTGATCATCCCCCTACGACACGTAGCATCATCCCAATGAAGTCTCCAGGTGGAAGAACAGTATCCGTACAGCGTGTAAACACAATAAATACTTGCATTTATTGTTAAGATTGGACTGGAATCTAAGCATTTAATAGACTTCGTAAGATCTACTCATATCTTAGTAATTAAGGCTAAGACTTGACAATACAATCTCATAATATAAGATACTTTGTTATACGAATTAACAATAATAGCAAGAACATGCTTTATATTTGAACTACATTGGACTTGATCCCCAAGAGGTACGTAGGAAGCTCGGTAGTCCGAGTCAGTCTATAATCTTCAACTGTTACTATTGGTTCGTCTTATGAGTTCATCTTGACTGAGTAAGTTTGAGATAATTCCTGACCTGAATCAATATATATATATATATATATCTTCTATTTATTTACAATTTCTCTCTTCTCAAACCTTTTCAAATTGTCTTGACTATAGTTTAGAGATATAAAGTAAAAAAAAAATCAAATTTCAAAGATTTGTATTCAAACAATACAACACATTCTTGAACTTTGAGATGAGAAAACTATAATACATTTTCACCACCCATGACATACTAAAAATAGATTAAAAGCCGTGAAAGCACACTTTCAGAACTAAAAAAATAGATTAAAAAAAGTCATGACATACTAAACATATTTTGAGTCATGACATACTAAAAATATTTGAGTAATAGAGATGGTAGTTTTGTAATTTTCAGGAGGGGCGAAATTGCATATTTCAAAAATTGTATACCTAAAAGTTAAAAAATTAAACCCTCCGTTCCTGTTTGTAGTTCTCCAATTGTAACTATATAGTATAGTTGGAATAAATTTGTTGTTTACTAACATATAAAACCCATATATGACAATGAAATACTTGATTAGTTTGAACGGTGACACAAAAAATTGGACCAGAAATGAAACGTTGAATTGATGGCGCCATTTTTTTTCCTTTTGTCTAAGCAACGCTTGCTACAGTTTAGGTGCTAATATGTGCTTGAAGACATTTTCTTTTTTTTTTTAGCTTCAATTGAAACCATTCCGTAAAATATTTTAAAAGCATAGAGAAAGTGACATAATAAGTGTCCAATATTTCGAAAATAATGAACTCTAAAAAATATAATTATTTATATCATGAAAGATAAAATGAATCACTAAATATAGATATAACGGTATAACAAATGCAAATATGTATTTACCTGTATCATCTTAATTTTTCAACGCTAGGAATTGTGATCGGAGAGAGAAAATGTTCGAATGCCTATGAAAGTAGGTAACAATTTATACCTAAAATTAGATTGTTTTTTATTGGAACAAATACATGTAAAAGTATAATACTATGTGTTGTATACCGGGTTTCTGTGATCAAATATTTGGTGCTCCAACCAGAGACGGGGCAAGGAGTCTGGTGGGACCCGTCCCCCCTCAACTTTGAGAAAATTATTGTTTTGCCCAATTAATCTTTTATAATTAGACTTTTGCCCATCAAAATTTAAAAATATCAAGGTTTACCCCATTATTTTTTGCATTTGTCCCCAAACGCCGAATCATGGCTCCGGCCCGACTCCAACCACATATGAAATTTATATATGACCTATGGAATACTTCATTAGAATTAGATCATTAGGGTGACACAAAATTTGATCAAAAATTAAAAAAAGATACATTACATATGCATGCAATAGGGATAATTACAAAAACTCCCTAACTTATGGGCCCATGTACAATCCCCTCCCTCATATTTGGCGAATTACATCCACCTCCCTCAAATTATTTGCGGTCTAACAAAAAGGTCTTTTTGTTAAATTTTCTAACGAAAAATGATGATGTCAACAGCTAATTTTTTTAAAAATTCAATTTTGCCCCTGGGGTTGACCTGGTGTGAATGTTGATTATTTTTTCGGACGAGCCTACCCTTTTCATGTGAGGGTCTACATGCAATCTCTTTAAAAATGGGATGTAGTTGTAATTGAGATAAAATAAAGATAATTGGTTTAACAAAATATTATAAAATTCTAATGACACAAAAACAATATATTTTTTAACACAATATTAAAAAAAATTATTTATGCTTTATGATATATATATATATTTTAACGAAAATCATATAAATAAGTATATAATATGCATAAATTATACAATACATAAGAAAAATAATATATTTTCTCTGATATATATATATATGCATATATATTTTAACAAAAATCATATAAATATACATAATATATATATATATATATATATAATAAGAAAAAATTAAAAAAATACAATAAAATATACAAGACAATGACAGCAGCCCCAAATCCCCCAACCTTAACCACTCAAATCCCCTCCCTGTCCCCCTCCCCCAAACCCCAAACTTCAACCACCCGACAACCGTCATCGACGACGCCTTCTCGAAGGGGGTGTGAGTACTTTTTTTGGTTGTTTTACTTAAGGGCAAAACAGACATTTCAACACTTTCCGTTAGTTTACATTGAACACCCCCTCTTTTTAGGGAGATTGATATAATTTGCTAAAGATGAGGGAGGGGATTGTACATGACCCATAAGTCAGAGGAATTTTTTTAATTATCCCTATGTGATGTGTGTGGGTTTCACACCAATAATATTTATATTAATAATAGGGATAATATGAGTATAATTGTGAGATATAAGAATAATATGAGTGCGATAATGTAAATAACAAGAGTTTTAATGTGGTTCGGTCCAGAAATTAGACCTACGTCCACGAGAGAAAAGTGAGTATCCGTTTTATTATGCTTCCACCATGCTTATATACAAGTTTTTGATGGACATAACAAAATATAGTAAGTCAACTAAGCCTTAATTACATATAATGATAATTAGAAGACATAATCTTCCAATCATGCCCGCAATTATTCCCGCGTTTCCCCAGGGCGAGCAGTTACCAAGATTTGAAATATCCTCACGGATTTTATTGCCAAAAATTTCAAAATTTTATTTCTTTCTACATTTTTTCTTGACCTTTTTAACAGAACCCTTCATCTTCTTTCTTCTTCCTTGCAACTCCATCTTCTCTGGCAGTTACTCCACGATCGTTGTTTTGGCTGTTTTGTGTTTTGCTGCTCTGTATCAATATGTCTGATAGCTTAGGATCCGATTCCCAAAATGGGGAAGAACGCTTTAATCTTTTAGAGCATGAGTGCTTTGATGCTGCTGCCTCTTCCTTTGTAAGGGATTTACACAGTGCCACTCCAGAAATTAGGGGTAGAAATTTTGTCAATGTTTCATCGGAAACTCATTCCGATGGTCATCAAGTCTCCGGCCCTCCTTTCCCCAACCGTAGCGTAAATCCAGGAGGGAACCCGGCCGGGTTGGACTCAGATAGTGAGAATCTGGCCCAGCCAGATCCAGATGCTCTAGGTTACGCAACACGTGTCGCCTTAGATAAGAAAGAAAAAACCCTTTTAGCCAAAAGCGATCGATTTCGGGAAATCATCAGGTCTAGGTTTACCCTCCAACAAGAGCAAATAATCCGTCAGAACTATGGTATTCCGTCCTCCTATCCCATCCTGGTCCCCACTGCAGAGCATAAACCTCATCGTCCTTCTGTTAGTTTTACCTGTTTTTATGTAGCACATATACGCGCAGGTTTGCGCTTTCCTATCCCTCCCCTTTATATTTCCATAGCCCAGATATACAGGTTGCCCTTAAACCAGTTTGCTCCTAATGCCATTAGGATGATGGCTGGCTTTGCTGTATTGGTTAGCCAGTGTGGTCATTTGCCTACCTCCGATTTTTTCTATTCCCTATTCCTTCCTCGTTCTACCTCGGGTGATGGTGGTGTGTTTTACATGACTTCCCGAGGTGAAGCCACATTTTTCTCTGTTTATCCCACCGCAGAGAAGCAATGGAAGAGGGATTACTTCTTCATTGCTTCTCCTCCGGGTGTAGAATGGAATTTTCGTCGCGAATTCCTAGAAAAGCTGGAGGGGGACACACGTATCCTCCCAAAAATGTGCCTGCTATGTATAAGCAACTTCTTGCGTACTTGAATTGGCAAAATCGTGATTTGGGCCAGTTAACTGACACACGCCTTTTATATCATTTTGGTTTGAGTCCTGTTGGGGCAGATTTGGTTGGTGAAACTATAGGTAGAGCGTTTCCTGGTTTGCCTGATGTACTTGCATGGTATGACATATTCCTTGCTAATGTATTCTTGTTCTCCTTTTGTAGAGAGTTTAATGGAAGCCACCCGAGCAAAAGATACTGCTCGTGCTAAGGAAACACTTCGCCGCAGGAAGAGACCTGCCCCTCCGGAGCAACCAGAGTTGCCTCCTCCACCCCCAGGTGGACCTTTGCCCATTGTCCCTCTCTCGATGGTTACCCCTGCTTCCAAGTCATCCTCCCTTTCTGGCCAAGCTGATCCGGCTCGTCCGTACCGTGATCCAACCTTGGCCAGAGAGATTGCCTCTGGCAAGAGAGCGGCCAGTCATGATACCCCATCAGATATGCCTTCCGCTAAGCATAGCAACACAGGTGCTCCTATGGGGGATGTTCTCTCGCATTTGCAATTCTCCACTCCTGATCCTCCTGCCCTTCGCACTCGCTCTAGAGCTCAGGATATCCCTCCTCAGTCTGCTTTGAAGAGTAAGGAGCAATATGTGATGTTGGACTTTTTGAGGAACATGGCCAATTCTGTTGACCGCCATCACCTGGATCATCTGCAGCCAACAGAGATTGTTGAGGCTGCCATAACTTTAGCCCCAAAGGTAAATTTGCTTGTATTGCTATTATAACATGTCATTTTACACTATGTTTTATGGTAGTCTTATTTGTTTCACATGTTGGCATTTTTTCCTACTGTGTGGTAGAGCTTTGGTAGACCTGAGCAGGTCTAACGAGGTGCGGGAGCTACAGAGGAAGCTCAGCAAAATCCAGGATCAGCTGAAAAAGTCTCAAGAATCCTAGGATGCCAAGGAGAAGAAATTGCTGCAGGAGGCTTAATCCTGGGAGTCTAGTTATCAAAAGTTGGATGCTGAGAAGAAACTGGTGGAATCGGACCTACAAAATTTCCTCGCTCGCCAGGCTGCAGACCTGGAAGAAGCCTTGGATAAGGCTTATCAGGATTGGGCAGCATCCCTCCACATTTCTGCCGAAGGTGAGGCCTTTGCTAGGCAAGTCAGGGCCGCATTCTTGGCTTCTACTGAATTGGCCGATATGATTCATGACAAGGCCCTGGTCTATTTCTATAAAAGGTTCGATGCTTGCACCTCCCAGTTCAAGGCTCAGAACTATCCTCCCGCTGGCAGCTCAACCATGTTTCTAGACCCAGATGTAGCCTTTATGTCCGCGGTGGCAGACTCAACCAGCTCAAGTGTGCCAGGGAGTGCTCTTCCAACAAACCCAGAGATTCCTCCAGCCGTTGATCCAGTGATTCCTCCAGTTATTGATCCCGCCGTTCCTCCTGTGGTTGATCAGCCTGTTGTCGCTGCAGTTGGCCAACCTGCTAATGCTGATGGTATTGAGGTTGTTCCTACCCCTGCTGTTGGGCTAGACCCCTCAGCCTAGTTTATCAGTTTAAAAATATTGATGTTTTGCTGGGCGTATGTAGCCCCTCTTTTGGACAATTACATTCCTGTTTTGTTGGTTTTGCATGGGCATGTGTATCCCTTTTTTGGACAATTTAGTTTTTCCTTTCCTGTTCTACCCAAGTTAGGGTAGGAACATTTGTTGTTTTCCCTTCCACCATCTGCCCAGGTTAGGGCAGATGTGCTTAATATTTTCCCCCTTTTTGCGAAATATTCTTGTCTCCTTTTTTCCTGCATCTTTTCATATGTTGATCATAACGTTTACAAGCTTTAACATGGTCATACTTACTCGTTCATACTTTGAATACTGGGATTAGCTTTTATAGCACTTCTGCAAAGCTAAAAACAAATAATAATAACTCCTCTCCCCAAGAGAGCAGGTTAACCTTGTAATTTCCCAGCGAATATTCATGATGAAAATGGTATAAAATACCAATACAAATGGTACAAAGATTGATGAAATTAACAATCATACCTTTGAGATTTAACCCATACTTATGATTTAAGGTGTTTTCTGTGAATAAAATTCCCAATGTTCCTTTAAAAAAATACACAAACTTATTAGTTATCAAAAACATTATCCAGCTCGAACTAAGCCGCAACCTGCAGTTCTGCCAGATGATTCAGGTTTGCAATCATGGGGACTCGCATTTTGTTTTCTGGCAATCGTGGAGACTTGCCTTTTTTACATTAGCAATCGTGGAGACTTGCCTTTTGAACATTAACAATCGTGGAGACTTGCCTTTCATCACATTAGCAACCGTGAAGACTTGCTTTCCACTATATTTTTCACCTTCCTTTTTTCTCCTTTTTGTCCTCTCCGTTCTCACATATTTTCCTAGACGGGCTCACAGCTGGCCAGCATGCTACTGTCAGCATCCTTCCTTATTCCCTCTTTTCCCAAGTTTCCCTCCTTATTTTAGCCAAGAGTGGGAGAATTAGTCCCCTCCTCCAACCTTTTTGGTCCAAACAGCCTTGTATCTCCCTTAACCCCGGTCTTCCAATGTGAGTTGGCCTCAGAATTATTCCCGGAATAATTTCACACCAACCCACCCTTATATCCTCTTGGTATGGGGCCATCGGATTCGAAGCTGCAGACCGCCTGACTTGACGAATCCCAGCTACCCATCCAGGTGGTGCATCCTAACTCCGATTACCTCCCGTTCCACCAACTCTCCCTATCTTCTCAATTTCATCCAAACAAATATACATATACACATGTGTAAAAAGAGCCAATCTCAAAACAAAGAAATATATTCTTACTAGAATTTTGGGGCTTTGCATCTGTCCTTGCAAAGAAGGTACTACAATTCTCGGCTTATTCCTGAAAAGATAAAGAAAACTAAAAAATTCAAAGAAAACATTAGCCCCCTTTTGGGGGTCCTTGCAGAATAAAAATTATTAGACATAAATCTTTTTCAGATTCTGTATGTTCCATGGACGAGGGAGCTGTTTTTCCTTGCCATCCTCCAGCTCATAAGTTCCTCCTGCTAATACTTTAACCACTTTGTATGGTCCCTCCCAGTTGGGATCCAACTTTTTCACGGTACGTACTGCATCCACCCTCTTTAACACCAAGTCGCCCACCTGCACGGCTCTAGCCTTCAATTTTGCTCCTTGTGCCCTTTGTATCCTTTGCTTGTACAGCTCGATCCTCAGGTATGCCTTTTCTCTATTCTCCTCGATCAGATCAAGCTCCTCCCTCAGCCTTTCCTCATTCTATTCTGGGTTGAAATAACTAATCCGGTGAGTCTGTACTCTTATTTCTGCAGGAATGACAGCCTCAGCTCCATATACCAATCTAAAGGGACTTTCTCCCGTAGTGGATTTGGGAGTAGTTCTATACGACCATAGTACTGATTGCAGTTCCTCCACCCAATCTCCTCCTGCTCTATCAAGCCTGGTTTTTAGACCTTGTACAATGATTCTATTAGTAACCTCCACTTGCCCGTTCGTTTGGGGATGAGCTACCGAGCTAAAGCGCTGTTGAATCCTCATTTCTTCGCACCAATTCCTCAGCTTTGCTCCGCTAAATTGCCTTCCATTATCAGCTATAATCTCCCTAGGTATGTCGAATCGGCATACTATGTTCTTCCATAGAAAACGAATGACTTCAGCCTCCGTGATCCAGGCCAAGGCTTTCGCCTCCACCCACTTGCTGAAATAATCCACCAATACTAATAATAATTTCTTTTGGGCCTTTGCTATGGGGAAAGGTCCCAGTATATCTATGCCCCATCTAGCAAAAGGACACGGAACACTCATGGATCGCATTGCTTCTGCAGGTTGGTGTATAAGGCTAGCGTGCACCTGGCACTGCTTGCACTGCTTCACCAGCTCAGCCACGTCTTCCTTCAAAGAAAGCCAGAAGTATCCAGCCCTAAGCGACTTTCCAGCAAAGGCAGCTCCTCCAATACGGCTGCCACAACATCCTTCATGTATTTCTTTGAGTACGTAATTGCCTTCCTCCACAGATACACACCTTAGATGGGGTTGCACAAACGCCTTTTTGTATTGGGCATCATCAATCATCGTAAATCTAGTAGCCCTGGTCAATAACTTTTGCTTAGCATTTCGTTCTTCTAGGAGTGTTCCTTTTGTAAGATATTGAATTATCTCAGTTCTCCCGTCTTCTCCCTCGTCTACGTTCATGACTTCTTTATTATTGCTTGATCCAGCCATAGATTGAATGGTAATTTGTCGGGTCTTACAGTCAATGACTGAGCTACCCAGCTTTGACAGGTAATCCGCTTTTGTGTTATCAATCCGAGGTATCTGATGAATTTCCAGTTTGTCAAAATTCTTACGCAGCATTTCTGTAGTTCTTAAGTAGTTCATCATTCTTTCCTCCCTAGCCTCATATGTACCTTCAACCTGCTTTATGACAAGCGGCGAATCAGAGTATACTATCAGGTTCTTAGCTCCCCCTTTTAGTGCCATTTTTAATCCTATGATGAATGCCTCGTATTCCGCTTCATTGTTGCTTGCTTCAAATTCAAATTTAATGGCGTACTCCAATTGATCCCCTTCAGGAGTTGTCAGTACTATCCCAGCTCCACTTTCGTTCATTGTAGCTGATCCGTCCACATGGAGTAGCCACACTTTCTCTTTTGCTTCCTCCATTTCTTCAGGTTTTGTCATTTCTGTGAAGAAATTCGCCAAGACCTGTGCTTTAATGGCTGTTCTGGCTGCATATTCTATCTCGAACTCTCCCAGCTCTACCGCCCATTTGACTAGTCTTCCCGATGTCCCAGCTTTTCCCAGAACCGTGTTGAGTGGTTGGTTGGTTTTCACAATGATTTTATATGTCAGAAAGTATGCTTTGAGTCTCCTTTCCGTGATAACTAGCGCAAATGCCATTTTCTCGATCTCCGAATACCTAGATTTGGTATCGTTGAGCACCTTGCTGATGTAATACACAGGTTTTTCAGTTTTTCCATCCTCGCGTATCCGCACCGTGCTGACAGCCCGATCAGCTACAGATATGTACAAAATTAAAGGTTCTCCTAGTACAGGTTTGGTGAGTAAAGGAATTTGATTTAAGTATTCCTTTAATTCCGCAAAAGCTTGTTGACATTCCTTTGTCCAATTGAAATTTTTCGCCTTACACAAGATTTTGAAAAATGGAAGGCTCCTTTCCGCAGATCTGGAGATGAAATGACTTAGGGCCGTAATTCGCCGTGTCAGCTGCTGTACTTCGTTGACATTCCGCGGCCCCGCCATATTTTGGATAGCCTTATTTTTTTTGGGATTGACTTCAATCCCCCTTTCAGTGACCATGTAACCTAAGAATTTTCCTCCCTTACTTCTGAATGCACGCTTCGCTGGATTCAGCTTCATCCTATATTTCCTTAGTGTGTCAAAGGTTTGTTGCAGGTCTTGAACGTGTGTATTGGTAACACGGCTTTTTACTACCGTGTCGTCCACATACACCTCGATATTTTTCCCAATCTGATCTCAGAACATCATATCCACTAGTCTCCAGCATTTTTAAGGCCAAAGGGCATGACCACATAGCAGTATGTCTCGAAAGAGGTTATAAAGCTAACCTTCCTCTGATCCTCCTCGTCCAAGGGTATTTGATGGTACCCGCTCTGTGCGTCCATGGTGCTGAGTAGTTCAAATCCAGCGGTGGAGTCTACTAGCTGGTCTATCCGTGGCAGCGGATAGTGGTCCTTTGGGCAAGCGTTATTCAAATCGCGGAAGTCGATGCACATTCTCCATTTCGATCCTCCTTTAGGTACTAGGACTAGATTAGATACCCATTCTGGAAATTGTATCTCCGCTATATGCTTAACTTTGAGCAGCTTGTCTAGCTTAGCTTGATTATGGCATCCTTTTCAGGTCCAAAATGCCTCTTCTTTTGAATAACCGGCCTTGCATCTAGGTATACATTCAGATGATGTTGTATAACCCTTGGGTCGATCCAGACTATATCGTTTGACGACCACGAGAATACATTTACATGACTCCTTAGCAACTCCACTAATTCCTTTTGCAGCTCGTGGCCCAAATGTGAGCTTATTCGAACTGTTTTGTCCGTCTCCCCAGGTATGAGTTCTATACTCATGAGCTCCCCTATAGGTTCGACATGAGCTGAAACAGCTCTCTTTCCAGCTTCACCACCCTCGAGTCCAGCCTTATCAGGCTTGCGTTTTTTGTCCTCTATTTGCTTATCTTCGTGTTTTAAAGAGGCCACATAGCATTTCTTAGATTGGAATTGGTCACCAGATACTTCTCCTACTCCATTGACTGTTGGGAATTTTATTTTCATGTGGAGAATTGAGATCACAGCCTCGAATAGGACTAACGCAGGTCGGCCATGTATTACATTATACGCCGAGGGTGTGTCCACAACTAAGAACTTGATAAGCTTTGTTTGTTTATTGGATCTGACTCCCAGTGATACAGGTATGGTGATCTGCCCAACTAGCTGGACCACTTCCCCTGCAAAACTGAACAAAGATGTCTTGGCTGCTTCCAGCTTGGTATTTCCCAGGTTCATTTGCTGATATGCCTGACAGAACAGTATATCCACTGAGCTCCCGCTATCAATGAATATCTGTTGTACATCATAATTAGCTATTATAGCGGTAATAACCAAAGCGTCACTGTGTGGTGTGTGAACTATTTTAGCATCTTTCGGTCCGAATTTGATTTCTTTTCCTGGCCGAGCTTGGCTAACATTCATGAAAAAGGCCGGTGCTGTTTCCACCGCTCTTACTTGCCTTCGCAAAGATCTCCTGGAATCATCCTCTGTCAACCCTCCTGAAATTATATGTATAGTTGCCCTATCCACGTTGTTGCCTCCCCCGCAGGTTGTCCCTGATTTTCCCACACCTCTAGTTGTTTATTAATTTGTTGGGGAAAATTTCCTCTCCCTATCGGGCCAGCCCTTCCATCCCCTCTTCCTTGCCATCTTCCGGGCGCACCTCTGCCCCTTCCCCAGGTTCTTCCTCCTCGAAATGGGGTTGAGTTACTTCTTCCGAACTGGTTTCTATGCTGTATAACAAATTCTTTCATGTACCCTAGTTTCGCCAAGCGATGAATTTCTTCCTCCAGGGTTGGACAAGCATCTGTATCATGCCCGTATTCCCTGTGACTTTGTCAGATCTTTCTGGCCATTGTACTATATTCTTCTCCTCGACAACCATTAGTTGTTCCTTTTTCGTACCCCTTAAAGGTATGAATCCAGGTTTGGTTCGCATGCTTGGCCTAGGGAGTGGTGCTGAGCTCCATCTAGCCTCTCCATCCTTACTGATTTTATTGCGATTATCCTCCTCGAGTTTGTCTTTCCTTTACTGGTTATGCTTTGCTTTCCTCATTAGCTGAGCATCCTCCATATTAACGTACTTCTCAGCTCGGCTAAGCAGCTCATCAAAATCCAAGGCCGGTTTTTTAGTCAAGGATTTGAACAAATCCCCATCCCTTAGTCCTTGCGTAAAAGCACTAGATTTGAGATCCGCTATGGCCGAAGGTACCTCTAGGGTGGCAACGTTGAAGTGCCTAACGTACATCCGTAAAGTTTCGTCTCCCTTTTGTTTTATATTAAATAAACTTAATGGGGTTTTTCCATGTTTTTTACTACTAGCAAATTGATGGAGGAATTTCAAGCTAAAGTCCGCGAAGGACCCAATGACTCCTTCCGGTAATTGATTGAACCATTGTTCGGCTGATCTGGCCAGGGTGGTCAGAAACATCCTACACTTGATTGCATCCGAGTACCTATGCAGCAAGGCATAATTCCGAAACATATAGAGATGTTCTTCTGGATCTGTGGTGCCATCATATAGTGCGATAGAGTGAATTTTGAAATCCCTTGGTAACTCCTCTCTCATGATAGAGCTTGTAAATGGAATTCCTCGATCCATTTGGATATTCCCTCCTGCCATCATTTTCTCTATTTCTTCCATTCTTTTAGCCATAAGCTCCAGTTGGTTCAACTTTTCTTCCGCCTTTTGCTTTATATCATGATCCCCTCAAAGGGATTGGGCGGATTCGTAATTACTTGCCTCGTCCTCCATGTCCTTTCTTTTTCCTGCCTAGCCCTGCGGCTGACGCACTAGGGAGCCCTCTCTTTCAGGTATTCCCTTAAGCTCCTGATGTTTCTGGAACTGGGGCTCATTTTCGCGAGCCTGTTCCTACTGTATTCCAGGTTGAGCTATCCAACCTTCCTATCTTTTTCCTCTCCTAGATCCATACGACGCATTCGGCGTCCTTCTGGAACTAGGATTCTCTTTCGCGGTTCATTCCCATCCTTGGGCTCTCCAGGCTCCAAGAGTCTTGGCCTTCCTGGCCTTTTTCCCGAGTTTCCGTCAGGGAAAATATCGTAATCACCCCTGATCTCCCGATTTCCAGCGTTTGGAGTTCCCAGCATAGGTGGGGACATTCCATCCTGACCCTTCTAACCATCTTGCAGATCTGGTATCTCTGGCCTTTTTCCATAGTTTCCATTGGGGAAAATATCGTAATTACTCCCAATCTCCTTATTTTTTACATTTGGTGTCCCCTGTAAAGGAGAGGATATTACTCCCTCATTCACCTGGAAATTCTGCAGACCTGCATTTTTTGATTGAAACACAGCCGTGACAACTTTGTCTACAAATCCTTGTATCTTACCTAAAATCAGATCCAGGGTTACAGCGTTTGGGAGTGGAATGTTTTCCTGTCCATTTTGCATTCCCGGGGGGCTATCCCCCGTGGGCTCTTGCATTTCATCCGCCAAACGCTTGGCCAGTATAGCTAGCGTTTCTGGAGCATTTCGACCAGCATTTTCTGGTGATACCAGCATTTCCTTTCCAGCATTCTCTTCTACATTCGGATTTTCCACCATATCCGATTCTGCCATCAAACTTGTTATGCACAAAATATATGAAAGAAAAGATTAAAATTACTTCACGCCTTTGACTCAGATTTCCCATAGACGGCGCCAATTGATGTGTGTGGGTTTCACACCAATAATATTTATATTAATAATAGGGATAATATGAGTATAATTGTGAGATATAAGAATAATATGAGTGCGATAATGTAAATAACAAGAGTTTTAATGTGGTTCGGTCCAGAAATTAGACCTACGTCCACGGGAGAAAAGTGAGTATCCGTTTTATTATGCTTCCACCGTGCTTATATACAAGTTTTTGATGAACATGACAAAATATAGTAAGTCAACTAAGCCTTAATTACATATAATAAGAATTAAAAGACATAATCTTCCAATCTTGGCGTCATTAATGCTGATTTATTCCCATATCTTGAGCTTGATTTCAGCAAGTTTTTATTTGGAAAGGTCTTCAACTTAATTGATTCTTGTCTCTAGCCTTGCCTTATATAGATATCTTCTCCTGCAGGGCTAGGTTGGCGGGTCATCCAGATATGCCGGGTTTGGGCTTATTTCCTTCTAGAAGAGTTTTGGCCCATGTTGATGATAAGTTTCGACCCATTAAGCCTTGGGCTCTCTAGCTTGGCCCAATGTCCATTTTCCACCCACATCACTATGCAATACATATGGATCCAATAATCAAGTATAAACCGAAGAAGTCAATTATTTACCGTCTGAATGTGTTTCTACAATGATTAATTGTATTTGAGAGACCTGTCTTTCTGTTCTCGGCAAGAATGTAATCCATTACTCAACCAACTGGACGTAAAGTGAGATTCCAATGTCTATTAATAAATTACGCCCTTAATTAAAAAAAACTGCAAGCTAAATTTACAACAAATTTACGAAAAAGATAATAGGCGTGGGCATCACAACTGCTCCTAGTGTATGTATACATACACAATTACACACACATACAAATAACAAGAAACTTTCTTTACCATTATAGGTGAAATGTAACAACCAAACAAAACGGCGACACACAATTCAAGCACACACAGAGAGTGAGTGATGGCAGAAGTGCAGAGAAGACCGGGATGACCTCTACCTCTGCACGGCAGGGGACTGCCACCGCTTCCGGCCGCCAGGCTTCGGCCCCCTCGCCTTGAACCTATCAACGGAGAGAAGACTTGTCCATTGTTGCTTCGTGTTTTCACGAAAGGTGGAGGTCATCATACTGATGATGATTTTGCTGTGAGAGGCAAGGAACCCAAAGATGAGGTCCAAAACTTATACATGGATGGATGCAACTTTGCGAGTATAAACTGATGTGGTTCAAGAGGTAGCTCCTGAAGCGAGAAGAAGAGATGCTATTCTGTCCTTTGCTTTCGTCTAGCCTGATAAACGTGTTCGTTTCGTGGTTAGAGAGGTGGGGAGCACTCTACTCTTACCCTAACTCGAGGCAGCCCGACAGCGGAAGCAAGCCTTAGCTTTCAGATTGGTGATTACTTGGAGAGGAATCTGGATTCCAACACTGTCCCTACAGTTTGCAAAATTTAGAAGAAATTGGGCTTCTGCACAAAGGAGAGGTTCCATAGCCAGATTGATTCAACATTCACTTTTTATGCTATTACTACACCACCGAAATCATACACTATGCTTTGAACTCTAAACTCAATAAAGTCTCAGATGATTCATTCCCAGTAGAAAGTCAAATTCAGTTACCAGCTACGCAGTGGAAATCATAAAATCTCAATTATCACCCAAAAAACTGAAAACGCATGTATTAAAAATTTGTAGATTGGTGAAAAATCATGTTTGTTCCTCATTGTCCAACAAAATTAATCTCATACAAGAAGCACAAAGTGGTTAATACATTTAAATGGGCTCATCACCAAGAGTTCAACCAAGTAGACATTCTATTTCATTCCAATCTAGAGATATAAATCTACTTTTTCTATTCAATTAGGGCAACTGTAACACCTTCGCTTCGAAGTGCATTATGGGGAAAAGACAACAAAAAGCAAATATATTACTCTATCTTGAGATTGACAAATTAAAGTTCCACAATGAACAAGCAAGTCATTGAGATCGAGTACAACAATTTTTTTTTGATAGATCAGTGAATAAAAGCTACAAAAACAGATTGTAAAAATGCCCTTTTATACAACTTGATCACCTCAGACTTACTTTCACATCTGCATGACAACAACTACAAGCTTTCAGACTCATTTATCATTCTGTAAGTACCACGGTAGATATCTATATTTATATCTATATCTATACTATCTATACTATATTATAATTAAAGAGGGGTGACTGTGAGGTTGTGGACTGGATGGTAGCTTTGATATGGCACCAACTACTTCCTAGAATTTAGCAAATCTCAATTTCTTTTTTCTATTTCTTTTTCTTCTTTCCTCTTTTCTCGTGTTTCTTTTATCATTTTGTTTCACTATCTAACATTTTCTAACCTTCGCTCTCATCAATTTTTTTTTTCTCTCTCTCTCAAGTCTTAAACCCATTTCTAATTTCTTACAAATTTCTATATCTCATATATACATCTCATATAAGATTATAACAAAGATATTATGCTTAAATAATTAATTAGAATTTTTAAGTATAAATTTTAATTGATTAAGCACACGCATCGAGTGTGCCCACGGAACTAATATTTATGACTGATACCTGCCACAAAAATTTGGGAAAAAGAATCATCTCAGTACTCTTCCATATACAAAGCATTGAAGGTAGACCTCAAAAGTCACTTTAGATTCAGAATATTTCAATTGATTGTTACCCGAACTAAAAAGTTTTTGGCTATTATAGGTTTTGATCTTTCTACCTTACAACTTTCTTAATACTCTTCTTCAGATTAAAAAGTTACAGCTATGGGTCCCTAAAATTTAAGGAATGGTTCTTTGTCCAACTAAAACAGTGTGCATGAGTCGTTAGAAGAGAAATTGAATTTCAGATAGGACATATTAATTGGCTCGTCAATACTTGTCAATTACATCAGAATTTGGAACATTATTTCAAAATTACCAGACAAGGAGCAAGTATTTCACATATGTTTTGACCTGAAGGTAAAAAAGAAGACATTTCAGTGTACGACACGTACAATGTGAAATTTAACATAAGCATATTATTGGCCGACCAAGCCTAGAAAGTGCAATACAAGAATTCATTCTCTAAAGAGAGTGTAAAGCCAATTACCAAATTTATCCAATGGCTCTGTTGGATGCACAGCAGAGGTTTATCTTTCGTATCATGAGAGAACAAGA
The DNA here is from genome assembly GCA_019426215.1 of Buddleja alternifolia. Taxonomy (NCBI): domain Eukaryota; kingdom Viridiplantae; phylum Streptophyta; class Magnoliopsida; order Lamiales; family Scrophulariaceae; genus Buddleja; species Buddleja alternifolia. The sequence goes on along the minus strand of CM033408.1, from coordinate 19,697,616 downwards.
GATATCCTAGAACAGTATCAATGTCAAATTTTGGATACATAATACAATTGAATGCTGCAGCGGATTGAAACTTGAATCATTATGATGAAAACATTAATAACCTATCGAATAAGGAAAACATTGAAAAGAAATACGAAGATTAATATATGATACCAAGCCTTCAAATACAAATCTTTTCAGCAAAGATACTTACCTTTTTGTATTCAAATAGACAGCAAACTGCACAGTTGAGTAAATCAGGGTGGTGTGCTCACCTCTTTACTTTGTTTGGTGAAGCCATAGACCTTTTTTAAATTAACCAATGAAGAAGCGACAACCTAGTGAACAAGTATAATGGCAACTAGACTGCAACTTATGTTCTTCCAGAAGTTAAACATTTGAAACCATAACTAAAAGAGTATTGCTTTGTCTCCTTCGTCACAAAAATTGAGGAGACTTATATAGCTCTTTAATTTGTCTATCGAGGTGACTCAATATGCTGTAAATGAGGCTCCTATTCGGGTGAGAACAATCTCCAGCTACAAATATATTTTTATTCCTTGCCACTTCAATCCAACTACACCCAGCTGGCTTTTTCAGGTCTTTCACCTTTATTAGCCTCCTCATCTCCAATACCCCATCCCATTTAGCATCTGCAGCATATAGATTTGATAAAATTACATAATTTCCAATGTCATTAGTTTCAATTTTCAAAAGGTGATCAGCCACTACACGACCCATATCCACATCATGATGGGTTTTGCAAGCACCAAGAAGTGTACCCCATATGTTGGCATTAGCTGCAATAGGCATTCGACTTAGAAACGAAAACGCTTCCTTAATACGGCCTCCTCGAGCAAGGAGATCTACCACACATGCATACTGCTCCATGCTTGGTTTCATATGATGAACGTCATCTATTGAATTAAAAATCAACAACCCTTCATTAATAAGACCAGCATGACGACAAGCAGATAAAACAGCAGTTATTACAACATGATCTGGTCTGATACCACATTGGAGCATGTACTCGAAGACCCTAATAGCTTCTCTGCCCATTCCATGCATTGCAAATCCTCCAACCATAGCTGTAAACACAACAAGATCTTTCCGAGGAGTTGATCGATAAAGTTTATATGCACTACTTATGCTTCCACATTTTGAATACACATCTAAAAGAGCTGCATTAAGATGAGCATCCTCAAAGCAAGCCCTAACTGCATATCCATGACACTGTTTTAGAAAGTGAACTGAAGCCATTTGACCACAAACATGAAGGATACTCATGATAGTCATGTGATCAGGTCTGACTCCATGATGCTGTAACTCATGAAACAAATTGAGAGCTTCACTAGGACATTCATTTTGAGCATAACCTCTCACCATTAGATTCCAAGTAGTAAGATCCCTCTCAGGCATCTTTTGGAATATTATATTTGCATCATCTTGTGAACCATAGGCCAAATATCCTGAAATCATTGAATTCCATGTAACAACATTCCTCTTTTCGGATAAGTCCTCAAACACTTTCGATGCGTACTCTATGTTTCCACATTTGGCATATGCATCGAGCAATGCATTCCCGAGAGTGGGTTCACTATCATTAAGCAAAATATTGGATCTCAATGAAAACCCATGTGTTTCTTTAACATTTCGTATTCTGGAAAGGGTAGCACAGAACTGCACCACAGTTAAGATAGCAACTTCATCAGGTTTTATTCCATCCAGAAACATACAGCCTACGAGGTCAGTGAACTGAGTTTCAAGAAGACTTCCTCCAAACGCATCAAGCATAGTGTTCCATGATATCAAATCCTTTCGAGAAATGAGCGAAAAAGTCCAATATGCTGCTTCTGTGCAGCCACATTTTGCATACAAGTTTATCAGGGCATTTCCAATGGATGTATCCCCATTTAGGGCAGGACGTCGAAAAACATACCCATGTATCTCTTTTCCCACTTGCAGATTACGTAACTGGGCACAGACAGGAAGAATGCTAAGCACTGTGACAGAGTCCAGTCTAATCGCCCTCACACCAACAAACTCATAAAAAGTCTCCAAAGCTTTCAACCATTCACCATTTGAAGCGTAGCCAGCAATAATTGAGTTCCAGGTAACAGAATCTCTGAATTTCATCCTTAGGAATAATGATTGTGCTTCTCTTATTCGTCCAACTCTCAAATATAAGCTTAAAAGGGCGTTAATGACCGTAATTTCCTCTTCCAACTCAGCACGTCGCAACACATGACAATGTATTTCTTTCCCCAACTTGTAACCAACAGCATTTCCCAAAGCAGAACACACAGGCAAAACATTTGCTGTGGTGGCGTAATTAGGCATTACTCTCCCATCAATCATTTGACGAAAGAATTGAAATGCATTCCCCACAAGCTTATTCTCAGCGAAACCTGCAATTATTGCATTATACGAAACAACATCTTTGTCAGCGATTCCATCGAAAACATCAGATGCATCTAAAACAAGTCCAAACTTAGCATACATTGACACTAAAGCATTTCCTACCAGTGTCTGTGATTCCATTCCAGACTTTATTGCATAAGCATGCACACTCTTTCCACCACCCAGAGTGCCTGACCGCGCGTACACAGGAAGAACAATAGCAAGAGTGATAGGGCTCGGTTTTGGATCCCGAGCCACACGGAGCATATTAAACAACCCCATCACCTTATAATCATGGTTCCTCGAACCAGAAAAGCCGGACAACATGATGTTCCAAATCACAGTATCATGACAAGTCATTTCATCAAATAATTTCTCACAGTCCTCAAGAGCTTTACATTTAGCATACATGTTGAGCAAAGCTTTCGAAACGAAATTGCACGAATTATGCCCTAGTTTAATAACATGACAATGCAGAGATTTCCCCAAATTGGTATCTGAAATTGCGGCACATGATTTAAGAACATCACCAAAAACATGATAACTGGATATAGAGCTCGTAAGATGATGCGTTCTTTGAATAAGGAGGGAAAGGGCTTCGCTCATTGTACCAATCATAGTTGTCGAAAGAAAAGCATGGCCCTAGGCCCGCCTTTGGCTGCTAAGCCAAGAAGCGCGACAAAGACGCGCCTTTGGCTGCTAAGGGAGTGTTGTGTTGGGGTTAAAATCAGCACATACCATGAGACAAAGGTGAAGTCTTTCTCGGCGGCGGAGGGGGGGAGGAGTTCTTTCTCGGCAGCGGGGGGAGGTGTGGGGAGGGGGGGGGGGGGGGGGGGGGGGCGAGGAGGAGTTCAGTCAAGGCGGGGGCTGGCTGCTTTAACTATGGAAATATTCAAACTTACCAAAATTTATTGTAAATGATTGCAACGTCAAGTTATTTCATTTTTGCAATACCATTTCCCTTTTCCATTGCAAATATTACATGAGAGAGAGAGGTTGTGTTATAATATTTTCAAGAAGAAAAAGAATGAACCAGACCATTTCCATTTTATTTTTTTTTGGTATATACTAGGTTTCCCCAAATCGGACGCCGAAGACTATTTTCCTTCAAGACGTAGAGACCATTTCCGTTTGATCATAAAAAAAACCACTCTATTTCTTTCCTCATTTGCTATTCTTATTCTTGTAACATAACTCCCATCTCCTTTCTCATACTTGTAAGGGTTAAATGCAAGTCCCCCTTGTCTTATGGTTAAATTGCTAGAACTCAGTTGTCTTAACGAAATTAGCTAAAAACTTTATGCGATAACAAAAAAGTATGTGTTGCAAGCGCTAAGATTGGAAAATATGATTTGACGAGTTTACCCGCTATGCACTCGCTAAGACCTTCGTTCAAAACCTGTCGGAAATGACCAATGTGAGATGAAATTGTAATATTAGGGACGGTGACATAATAAAAATTACTTTAGGGACAAAGTGATACTTCAGGGATGATTAGTGGCATTATCCCTAACTAAAAATACATTTTTTAAAATTTTTAAGAAGGATAAAATCTGAAATTTTAAAATTAAAATAATACTTAGTATCAATTATCGATCTAAAATCTATAATTTATATTTACGTTTATATTTATTTTATATGTGAATAACTTAGGTGTTTCTTCTAATTGTTAATTTACTTGTCTACCCTTATTAATTACAATTATAATTGAGAATAAATAATATTTGTTATATATAAAATCCTCCACCCTCCTATCAAATAAATGAATAATGAAGTCAACCCCACCTTTCTCCGAAAAGCAATGAAAAATGAAAGTCATAACCCAAAGCATTATGGCTCTGTGTGGTTAGGAATTTAAAAAATATTTTCATTTTTTTTATCAACAGAAAATAAAAATACACGCTTCAAGATAAATTTTACAGAAAATACTCAAATTTTAAATCTTACTACATATTTTCCTATATAATTATTCATCATTTCAATCACTTCATTCTCTCTCTTTATTAATTACACAATTCAACTATTCTCCTTTCATCATTACATATATAATTAATTCAATTAACTTTATATCACATCTACACAATTTCCAAACATTTCTCAAAAACACATCCAAACAAACTTTATATTTTCACACGAATTTCTATAATACACATTTTTCAATAAAAACTCAAAATTCATTTTAAAAAACACAACCATACAGAGCCTATGCTTTTCAACTTTCAAAAAAACCTAAAAGTCCGCAATTTGTCCTATTAAAATTCAACTACGCCATTCCGTCATCCACGTTAATATTTTCATCACCCCCTCAATTAATATACAATTCTTAGTGGAGTATTAAGACCAACTCTGAATATTGTATAAATATTTGTTCCGTTCTACTTCCCTCCATCCTTCCTACACAATGTTTAAATCTTTGCCAAGATCAAGAACAAAATGTGTTCCTCAATTCTGAATATTGGGTGAAGTATTTTCATAGACATGGCCATGTGGTCATTGGAATCAAATATTCAGAATTTGACTATTTGAGACTGTCAAAAGGCCAAGAAATGGGGATGATTTAAGCCCACTACTTTACTTACTTTCCCAGAGCTTGCTCTGAGACACTTTGGCTATGTTTGGTTATGTTTTGGGATGATATTTTGGCAAAATTTATTGATGAGAAATTTATGGAGACACGTGCGTGTTTGATGAGATTGTGTTTGATTTTATTTTGGGAGTTGATTTTTGATTTGTGTTTTTTTGGTGAGATAATGTTTGGTTTTGTTTCCAGAGAGAATAAAAGTTACTATAGCAGTTAAATCATGAAACTTTTGTCTGTTAGAGAGGAGAGAGAAGAGAGAGAGCACATAAAGAGAAATGTAAGGACAAAGTAGGTGTAGAAAGATGGAAAATAATTATTTATTTTTTTTACCAAAAAAGTAGTGTATTTTTGACCAAATATTTTGTGAACCAAACATAGTTTGATGAGAATTTTGGATCAAACATGGTATAGAAACATAACCAAACAATGCCTTTCTTTTTCTTTCCATCTTCTCTTTGATACTGATCATCTAATTATTTTCTTCCAACCGCCTTGCTTTTCCACGAAATCATGCTTATTTCTTAGGTCTAAATAGGAAATCTAGTATCGGTTACATTATCTCAATGATTTCTTGATTATTGAAATCTCACGGTACTCCACGAATTTTGGGCGCTACATGAAAATTACAAAACAACTATATCTTTTGATTGAATTTTTGAGAGATTTCTTTTTAAAAGTACGGATACAATCTTATTGCATCAATTTTTTTTTCAAGCATGAACTCTACTACATGCACAACTCATATGAAAAGATGATACAAACTGATCTCCACTATGTATTGAAGAGGTGAATTGCTATAACTATGGACTAGCATTTCATTATGCAACTATTCAAAACTTGTATAGTTTAAATTGTTCATACTGATATATTTTTCGCGTGCAATGCACGTGCGTTTTTCTAGTAAATAATAAATCTCTATACAAAACTATAATTAATTAATTTTTAGTCCAGATGGCCAAGTTATTAAGTCCATAAATTTATAACCCTAAATATTGGGTTTTTTGGAATGAAAAGTTAATGAAATGAGTTTTGTAGATTAAAATGTATCTTCATAGGATTTTTGGATATAAAAATTTATTTTTAAGGATTTTCAAAAACTTTTAAATAGGGAGTCTTGAGTCCAACGTCCATTCAGGAGTGTCTCTTTGCCCAAGAAACACTTCATCAGACAAATGTCTTGACAATATTTCTATAAGAGAAGTCCTAAACACACTTTGCAGCTGTGAAGTAATTGTCTTGAGGAAAGCTTTTTCTGGATTAGATTTTAGTTCATCATACACCGGAGTGCCGGTTTCTGGAATGAAGCGACGGCTTGTAGACGGGCGGTCGGGTAGGTGCCGCCATAAGGGTATTGCCCGAAATTCAGTGCTGCATGAAGGGCAGATGCCACCCATATTATAATGGTGCATGAGTTTATTAGGTCTTTGATTGTGTGCATTTTGGGCCACCACAGCTCGTCTTTCTTGTCTGCATGTCCCTTTTCTCGTACCTCTTTCCACCAGGATTGGAGCTCAACGTCTTGCTGAACCATCTCATCGGTTTTGTAGTAAATGTTGCAGTAGTCCTCGACCCATGTTTTGATTGTTGTCCATATCTCGAGTCCATCAACAACAAATGGATAGTCCTCGATTAATAAACGAACACCTTTTGAGGAGCTAGAGTCTTCAACTGCCAACCCTCTGAACAATGTAAGAAAATATCATTTCACTCAGCAAATCTCAAGTCTAAAGACTCAAACCTTTTTTCGAAAGTTTTAGTGTTCTTTTCTTCTCAGTTTTTATGTTAATGAGATTTGGTTGTACACACGAAAATCATACAATGCTCTAGATGTAAGACATGTATGTACCTCTTAATGAGATCTGCAGGGAGTGCCTGATCGGTGAAAACCCAGTTCTTATACATGGTAGACGAAAATTCCAAGCAATATTTTCCAGGAAAAACAGTCATTTCAAGAAACCCTCCAGCATTTATTAAAGTTTGATGAGCCAACGCATTTATATTCATCGTATCTCGGAAGTGAGGCTGCAAAAGCTTATGAATCGGGTGAAGTACACTCAGCTGCCTGTTGGTGGAAATTATGAAGGGCTTAATTGCAAAATGAGTATGTAACCTGCAACAACCAAAAGACACAATGAACTTTAACTTTAAACAGCAGAAAAAAAAATTATAATTTTGATGCTTAAATAGTTACATATCTCTTGAGAATTTTACCAGTGACATATGAGCTGATGATAGCCGAAGTCATTTACAGCAACATAAGCCTTAGCCAACTGCCAAATGGAGCCTTCAACCCCATCTTCTGCTGGGGTATATACATTACTTAATGCTCCATGATGATCCCCCTCTGGATGTGGCAAACTTAATTCAATTGCTACAGGTTTTGGTGTTCCACCTGTTTTCAAGAAGAGAATTGTTCGTGTTGCATAAGTCTTTGCTGATGTGGAGTTTATCCTTCTCAGGTAAGGCATCAAGCTGTCGTGATGGCCCAATATGAACAGCTTATTGTTCTCAATCGCCTGTATGATCACAGTTACTTCAGTTATATACTTTATAAATTATACCATCTTAGACTACACAAATTACGTATACGTAAAATGATAGATTATCCATTTTACCTTAGTTATGGTCATGCCGTCTAGGCTGTTTATTATATGTGTTTAAACTATAAAATAATTTGGGCTTTCGAATTACAGAGCCCAAATGGCCCAAACTATTGAAATTCGAAAATAAGAAAATTGGGTCCACAGGTAGGTAAAATAAGACCCAATAAACTCAGAAAATCGTAGCTTGAGTCAAGAGCTCGAGCACTCCAGCTCCAGCTCCAGCATTTCAGCTCGAACAGGTTGCTTCGAGTATACCTGCTTCGAGTATAATATGTTACTGCTGCAAACTTTGTCAGAGCTTTTCCCAGGCTGTGCCTTTCGAATTTGGTACATCCCACGTGTCATCTAATAATGTATTTTGGCATCAATTGAGGCCTCTTGTTCTTTTTTCTTCACTAGCTCCCTCAAGTTGTCACATCATTTTATTAGGCTAAACTTTAGAGTAAAATCAACTAGTTCTCATTCTTCACGATATATATATATATATATATATATATATATATAATTAGAAATAACCAAATGACAGAAAGAAAGTCCCTGGATGTATATAGGGGTTGAGAAGTCTAAAAATTCCAAATATTAGTCAACTGTATTAAAGTTCTTATGACCATTTTCAAATAATCTGCAAAAACGCGCTAATTTGAAAAGATTTGAAAGAGCAGTTGAAGACGGTTGACAGCGGTTCCAGAAGATAAGGAGAACGTAGAGGTTGTGAAGAAACCGACAAAAGAAGTGGAGTATATAAGCACGAAGAGAAAGAAAGAAAACGAGGACATCACAAGATCATCAGACTTCTACATTTTCAATTCTCTTAGAATTAGCTCTAGTCTTAAGAGTAATTTTTAGCGTAATATAGGAGTAGATCGTAGAGTAAATTAGGAGTAGCTGTAATGTAATTTAGTATTAGACTCGATGGGATTTGCCTTCAAGGCATGTATTAGTGTTCGGTTGCTTGTAATTTTTCAGAACTGAAAACTTTCATGGAGGTATAAATTATCTTTTATTCAGATTTAAGTATCAGATAAGTAATTTTTATTTTGACTTGAGTTTTTCATTCATCATTCTCATATTCGAAATGAACAACTAAAACGTCAATTAAGAGACATGAACCACCGTTTAGCAAATCGAACGCAGGGGTTAAAAAAAATACATTTGATCGAGAAATTCTCATGGAGGTATAAAATTATCTTTTATCCAGATTTAAGTATCGGAAGGGTAATTTTTATCTTGACTTGAATTTTTCCTTCATTATGTTATTATTTCATTCGAAGACGATAATTTGCGTTGAATCCAAGACTTGAGTCTTTCGATTCACTGTTTTTCATACTCGAAATCAATAATTAAAAATTGCGGTCCGAACAAATAATTTAAACAACACGACGAAGTGTTAAAGTCTGAACCATCGTCTAGCGTATCGAATTCGAACGCGGGGGTTGTTAGATAATTCTAAGTGGAGAATTATCACGGGGCTTGAGTTAATCGAATTAGCTCTTCCTTATTCAATTTGTTTTTAATCGAAACAATATGCTCTTCTGAGATTTTGTTGTTTTGCTCTCCATAAAAATATGCAAAGTGAATCTTATTTCGGACCTTGCATCATTTTGATTCAAAACATGTAATTATTTTTATCTTATCCATATATTAGCATATTGGCGGATAAAGACCTTTTAGTTCTTAGGCAAACTGTCTAATCTATTCACCAAACGAGCCCTGGCGATTTTGCCAGGCTTGAGCTTGAGCTCGAGTTGTGTTCTTTGAGCTCGAACTCGTCCAGCAGTATTTTGAGAGCTCGTGCTCGAGCTCATTAGCTCAAATACCAACTCGACTCGAGCTCGAGCCAAGCCAGGCTCACGAGCCTGGCCTCCAATTTTTTTTTCTTTTTGCAGCAAGCTTTCGGCTATTCATGGAGTGGTTTACTCCATAAAACCCAGATATGGACTGTAATATTTACCAGCAAGAAGTTTGTTGAGGCAGTGGAGGCTTCGGGGGGCAGCTTCGCCGCGGCGGTGGCTTCCGGCCATGTGGTTCGCGGCTGGGCGCATAACATGTATGTGGGCGATGGAGACGGCGTGGGTTGGGGTGGAGGCTGGAGGCGGGGGGGGGGGGGGGGGTGTAGTGATTTTTCGGCGGCGATGGGCAATTTAGCGGTGATTGATGTGCTGCTGGAGTTTTAATCCAATTTTTGCAAATGTTTTTTGGGGCTTTCTTTGAGTTTGAGTGTGCTGCATTTTTTTTCTTTTTGAACAGATGAGATGAGAGTGTTGTGTTAGGCCATCTCCAATGTATGGAGTTAAAATAACTCCAGCTTTATCTCTATTTTAGCTCTGCTACAGTACATTAACTCCAATGTACTGCTCTATATTCTGCTCTAAATCATTATTCATTATAATAATAATATTTTTACACCTCATTTATACTATTTCTCATATTTCACAAATACCCCAAATTTTAAGTTTGTATTACATATTCATCCAAGTAAATAATTTTTGAGAGTTTTAATAATAATAATATTAAATAATTGAAATTTATTAAACTACTTCATTATTTTGTAAAGTATAATTAAAATTACTCAATAATATAAAGACCGGATTTTTTCGTACATTTATATTTTACATAAAAAAATGTTCATATAAAATAAGCATACAAAACAAACATAATATTTGATCAATTAAAAATATTACAACATGATTGAAAAGGACTTGACAAAATTATTCACTATTGTCTTGTGCATTACCAAGTTGCTCCCATAAATGCTCTATTAGTGCATTCCGGAGTTCAATATGAGCATCTCTGTTTTGTATTTGCCTATATCGACCAAGGAATTGTTGAAATCGGAGATGTTCATTTGGTGGATCAACAACTAGAACTGGTGTTTCCTGCGCATCTGTAATTGGTGCATTGAGATCACGTTCATCCTCAATTATCATATTGTGCATGATAATACACACAGTCATTATGTCATGTAGCACATCTTTACTCCAAAAACGTACGGGTCCTGCAATAATTGCAAATCATGATTGTAGAACTCCAAACGCACGCTCCACATCTTTCCTACACGCCTCTTGTTTCATTGCAAAATATTGTTTCTTTCTTCCACTCGGCTGATGAATACTTTGTACTAGAGTGGACCATTTTGGATATTTACCATCAGCTAAATAATATCCCATATTATATTGTTTTCCCTGAATAACATAATGAGTTGGGGGGGGGGGGGGGGCAATACCTTGAGCAAGATTGGAAAATAGATGCGATGATTCTAACACATTAATATCGTTATTGGTGCCTGACATACCAAAATACGCGTGCCATATCCAAATATCATAATCAGCGACAGCTTCAAGAATGACAGTTGGTGATCCGCTAACTATTGTAAGTAATGAGTAATTTTTTCATTATAGTGATTTTATATATGAGAAAATTCTTCGATCTGATAATTATAATTATTTGCAGTTTGAAAGAGCAAAGATATTTTTTGCCAACTCTGACAGTAAGAAATTCAAGAACGGTTTCAAATTTGATCATGTATGGCACATTCTTAAAGATTTTGAATTATTTCAAGATAATGCCCCCGCTAGTCCACGAATTTCTCGAAAACATCATTCGTCGCAATCAGATAATCAATCTCCTCATTGTGTAACCCCAGATTCAACTGGATTTTCACAATTTGATGTGGATTTAAATGCCGATGATGATAATGTTGGTGGCTCTTCGTCCGAATGACCCATTGGTGTGAAAAAAGCCAAGTTAAAAAAAAAGCAACAAGAAGAAATGGCAAATACTGTTGAAAACTTGAGAGCACAAAATGCAGAGGTTGTTGCTCTAATGAGGAAGGCTGCCGAAGACAGAGAACAAAATTTTGAGACGCGAGCAAAAGAAATATATTTGAAAGAACAAGAAGTGCTTTTGAGACGACAACAAATTGAGATGCATAAACAAGATAAAAAACTTGCACGAGAAGATAAAATTTTAGCGCGAGACTTGAGTTGTATCACTAATGAGACGGTTCGCGCTTTTATTCAAGCTGAACAAGCATCTATTATACAGAAAAGAGCTCAACAAAATCAATATCCACATCCATCGTCGGCGTCAAATTATTGTGGTGACTATTTTCCTAATTTTGGGGGAGGAAGTGGATCCGATTTACCACCATTTTAAATTATTGTTGTTTGTTTAATTTATTTATCTTGTATTATGTATGTTTCCCTTTCAATTGTGTAATTTTAGGTATTTATGTAACATTGTTCTAGGTTGAAGTTGATTTTAAATGTTTGAAATTATTTGGAATATGCATTTTGTACTATTTTGAGTGAAATGTTTATTTTTTTGGTTAAATTAAAATAATATATACATTAATTGAAAAAAACAAGAAAGAAGATAAATACAAAATAAAGGGGCTAAAATGAAAGGGTGTGAAATGAAAGAAGGGGCTGAAATGACTAATTACAAAACTTTGGGGGTAAAAATGAAAGGAAAAAAAAGACAAAAAACAAAAAAGTAAAAAAGTAGCTCAGAGCTAGCTCTGAGCTACAGCACAGCGCTAAAAATAGCGCTGCACAGCTCTCCGTTGGAGAGGCTCTTAGGCACGATAATGGTTATTTACTTTTAGCTTTAATAAATTATATTATAATAATAATAATAATAATAATAATATAAGCTTGTGTACAACTGTATCTGTGAATAAACCTATAATATATATATATATATATATAATTAAAAAATTTAAGACTGAAGAAGGCTCGCGAGCTTTTGGAAGAGATAATTTGGCTCGAGCTCGAGTTCGAGCCAGCTCCAACTCAACTTACACCCTTAATCATGAATAGTAAAGAATCTAATTTTCTTGAATTTTTTCTGAGAGAAATGTCAATTAAATTTGTTTTCCAAAGAAACTTGACATTTTCTAGGGGATGTTGGTTATAAATTTTTTTTTAAGATACTTTTGGGAGATTGTAATAAATGGACTCAAGACTAAAATGAACCACTTAACTCGAATCACATTTTATTGTTTATACTCGACAAAACTTGAACACATTTTAGATCCTAATGCAACTCATAGTTGCACATGCACGAATCATATAATACAATACCATTAACGAATTTCGCTTTTACAAAGATTTAAAGCTAGCAAAATCAGATACAAACAACCAGACTTCTCACATACACTCTATAGATACAACTTTATTCATACCTATATAGATATAACGAGCAAACCAATGTCTAAACTATATTGAAACACTATTTGGAATGCCCCTGCCTGTAAGCCCAATATCACTGCTGGGATATAGCAAAGTATAAGGCATCTTCACTGGCCCCGACCTGTTTTTCCATTTACCATTATTATTCATCTCTATTATTATTTTCTCTATTTCGGTTAGCCTCTTCCCGAACATCTCGAACGCTTTGAGTGCCTCTTCATCCAACGTCCATTCAGGAGTGTCTCTTTGCCCAAGAAACACTTCATCAGACGAATGCCTTGACAATATTTCTATAAGAGAAATCCCAAGCACACTTTGCAGCTGTGAAGTAATTGTCTTGAGGAAAGCTTTTTCTGGATTAGATTTTAGTTCATCATACTCCGGAGTGCCGGTTTCTGGAATGAAGCGACGGCTTGTAGACGGGCGGTTGGGCAGGTAGCCGCCATAAGGGTACTGCCCGAAATTCAGTGCTGCATGAAGGGCAGATGCCACCCATATTATAATGGTGCATGAGTTTATTAGGTCTTTGATTGTGTGCATTTTGGGCCACCACAACTCGTCTTTCTTGTCTGCATGTCCCTTTTCTCGTACCTCTTTCCACCAGGATTGGAGCTCGACGTCTTGCTGAACCATATCATCGGTTTTGTAGTAAATGTTGCAGTAGTCCTCGACCCATGTTTTGATTGCTGTCCATATCTCGAGTCCATCAACAGCAAATGGATAGTCCTCGATTAGTAAACGAACACCTTTTGGGGAGCTAGAGTCTTCAACTGCCAACCCTCTGAACAATGTAAGAAAATATCATTTCAGTCAGCAAATCTCAAGTCTAAAGACTCAAAACCTTTTTTCGAAAGCTTTAGTGTTCTTTCTTCTCAGTTTTTATGTTGATGAGATTTGGTCGTACACACAAAAATCATATAATGCTCTAGACGTAAGACATGTATGTACCTCTTAATGAGATCTGCAGGGAGTGCCTGATCGGGGAAAACCCAGTTCTTATACATGGTAGACGAAAATTCCAAGCAATATTTTCCAGGAAAAACAGTCATTTCAAGAAACCCTCCAGCATTTATTAACGTTTGACGAGCCAACGCATTTATATTCATCGTATCTCGGAAGTGAGGCTGCAAAAGCTTATGAATCGGGTGAAGTACACTCAGCTGCCTGTTGGTGGAAATTATGAAGGGCTCAATTGCAGAATGAGTATGTAACCTGCAACAACCAAAAGACAACGAACTTTAACTTTAAACAGCAGAAAAAAGATTATAATTTTGATGCTTAAATAGTTACATATCTCTTAAGAATTTTACCAGTGACATATGAGCTGATGATAGCCGGAGTCATTTACAGCAACATAAGCCTTAGCCAACTGCCAAATGGAGCCTTCAACCCCATCTTCTGCTGGGGTAAATACATTACTTAATGCTCCATGATGATCCCCCTCTGGATGTGGCAAACTTAATTCAATTGCTACAGGTTTTAGTGTTCCATCTGTTTTCAAGAAGAGAATTGTTCGTGTTGCATAAGTCTTTGCTGATGTGGTGTTTATCCTTCTCAGGTAAGGCATCAAGCTGTCGTGATGGTCCAATATGAACAGCTTATTGTTCTCGATCGCCTGTATGATCATAGTTACTTCAGTTATATACTCTATAAATTATACCATCTTAGACTACACAAATCACGTATATGTAAAAAGATAGATTATCCATTTTACCTTGGTTATGGTCATGCCGTCTAGGCTGTTTATTATATGCTCTTCTAAGATTTTGCTGTTTTGCTCTCCATATAGCTTGGTGTCTAGTTTGCTTTCTGGGGGGAACTCCTGTGAGCAGACAAGTGATAACAATTGTGCTTATGAAATGTTAATTTTGGCTGCACTATAATTACACTAAATTACAATAAATAAGGAAGGTAGTCAGCGTAAATTAACCCTTTTTTTTTTTTGAAACGAGGGTAACATTGTCAATTGTCATTTTACACTTTCCGTGATGCTTGACTAACCGCCATAGTTAGAGGAGGTCAATGAGTTTTATTATTAGAGGGGATGTCTGTTATGGGTCTAAAATAAGTGCACTAGGCTACAACTATACTAAATAAGAGGGGTAGTTTGTAAATTGGAGAGCAGCGTAAGCACATGAAAATTATCCAGAAATATCATTCTTCTCAATTTGACTTTGTTTTATATCTTTTGATTTAGAGTAATAAAGTAGTTTCACAACTAGTTCGCCAAAATAGTCAACAGATAGTCATAAAAAGAAAAACCATCAATTACTTGGAGACGGCGGATAACGACAGGATTGATACCAGCCAGCATTTCTCTAGCAAATTCTTCATCAGTTCTCCAAGCAGTTTTATCCTCTGCTTCACAAAACGGATAAGAATATAAAATGTTCATTCTTTATCCGTGTACATGTTCACAAATATCTTTTGAGTAACAGTACCTTTAATGACCTGAGGGAGTGGAAATTTGAAAGATTTTTCACCATCTGATCGGAGTAGCTCTTTTATCATTTGAAATGGGATCTGTTCTCTGATTCTCTTCAAAAGAGATTGGTCGGACACAGTGAATCCATCTTCATACAGTTGTAAAACATCCTGGAACGAGTCGAACTCATCGGGAGTTTTGTCAAATAGAGCCTTAAACTCAGGGGCAAGGAACTGAAATATCGATTTTAGTGCATACGCAACAAAATCTGACATCTTCAGCTGACTAAACCTTTCATCCCTTGGGACATAGATACTCAAGCTGTTATATAGTGGTATCCTGCTTTCACTTTTAGGATCTATCAAAAGAGCAATATAAAATATTACTCATTTGTAAGAATGCTAACAATACTTTCACCTTATAAGGTGTTTTTGGAGCTTATAAGCTCTCTATCTTATAAGCTTTTACAAAATAAATTGGAGTTTCCTAACTTATCTTTTAGGAGCTTATAAGCTCATGACAATTTTTTTAAGAGCTTATAAGATGTTTTATCAAAAGAATTACCACACTTTTTAAGAGCTTATAAGCTCTCAAACAACTTATAAGTTGTTTTAAGAAACTTATAAGCTTAGCCAAACACCCACTCAAGACCATTTTAAAAAAAAATCTTGGTAATAAAACCTCGTACCTGATGAAGCCGGAGGTCGGCCTGTTCTTCCTCTACGAGGGTACGGATATTGAACAGATCCCCCAAGAATTGGGCGCACGTGATCTGGACCTTTATCTGGATCACCTAAATCATTATAGATATCGTAGTCGTACACTCTATCCCATTCCTCAAGCTTTGCAGTTCCATTTCCCCTCAAGTTCTCTAATTCTTCTTCTCTGTAACCACGCAGCGATGCTGGTGTTTGGCTCGGAAGATATGTCTGTGTGACAATGTTAACTCATTTTTATGGTTTATATTTTATCTACCGTTAAGAAAATATGCATGGAATGCTCCAATATCATACACAATCATTCATCACGCCTAAACTTTCTTTACTGGATGCAGGCAAAATTTTAACTGGAAGTGAATGCTTAGAAATGATAAGCCAACTTTTTGTTTCTGTTTGGCATGTGGATTATGTGAAGAACTAGATCCATGATAATGCGCACCTGACCAAGGAATTTGGTAAGTTGTTAAATCTATTACGTTCACTCTACCAAAAAGTAGTAATGATAGTAATAATGTTTAGTGCACTTTTCTAAACTAGTAATGTTAGTTGATCATTAGGATGAAGGAAATGAATACCTTATTAGCAAAAAATACACGGTCTTTTTCGTAATATTCAGCAGGATAAACCCAAGAGTTGCAGATGAAATGGACTCGACCATGGCCAGGGATGTGTTCAAGTGTGAGCGTCTTGAGGTAGAATTCATTGTGGTGAAAATTTGCTATTGTGAATGCCTCCGGTACGCCCATCTCATCATTCCATTCGAACGTCACATTGTATGTTGCAGCCCCTCCTGTCAAAGAGGTTATTTTCGATATCCAGTCTTCCAAGTATGCTTTCTTTCCAAGCTTCCCTCTGTAACCTGCTGCTAGAAAACAAACTGGAGTCATTTATCGTGTGCTAGTTTTTTTTTTTTTTTTTAAATTGAGAAACAGTCTAAAAAGCGCAGAATGACATTTCTGAATTCAGATTAAGGATTAAGTAGATACTGTTGAGATTCTTCTGATCTCTTGACTTCTAATACTTTCAACAGATATGTACTTGTCTGTAATGATCTCCAATTAACTACATGCTAAAATAAGGAAATATGATTATTATACATTTCCACATTGATCCGATGATTCGAAAACAGTTAAATCTGATAAAAAAAGAACTTCTTTCCAAAGAATTTTTTTCAAAAACACACAAAAGGTGAGTCCTTCCACTAGAGATAATTTTTTCTGTAACATTGCATGATTCTTTATCCGAACCGTGGGTTTGCCAGCCTCAAGTGTGAACCTTAATAATCTAACTGTTCAAAGTCCAAGTAATGGATGCCCTAAGACCTAAAAAGAAAAATCCATGGATGTTTAATTACTTGATCATTTTCATAGCCATTCACCATCACTACTAGCTTTACTTCTTAGGTGCGACTTGTTAGTCAAAACAGGGTACGGGTGAGTTTGGCCCAACGATTCGAGCTACAACAACCAGAATCAATTTTTGATCTCTAAGATGATTTGTTCAGCCATTTTTAGCAACCTAAATCATAATCACTTTTGATCTATTATTTGAAATATTTTAATTTACAGAGGCCTTCAGCATTCACCAACCCCTTGCAGAAATGCATTTTCCACACTGAAAAGTCAACCTCCTCTTTGTTTTTTTTTATAAATAAAAATAAAATCAATTAATAACTAAAACATCAAATCTTGTGAAATCAAACTTTCCAGGCAAGCAGCAAATAAATCACAGATTTTACGAAAATAAGATCCAAAAAGGATGATAACATAACATAGTATTACACCAGGAGTCGTAAAACAAAAAGCAACTGAACAGTACATACATATATATATATACACATATACATACATAGATAGATACAGACGTACCAGAGTGTTGATCAACGGTGGTAGTGGCGGTGACGAGTTGCAGAGCGACCTTCCTTCCTCGAATCTCGTCGACTCGATCGACAACAGACGCTGCCATATCGTTCAATCCGAGCGAGTTTTTCTTCGTCAGAACCACAACTCCCTTAATCTTAATGTTCTCAGCATTACTACTCTCCTCGTGCTTCGGTTTCTTGCTCGGGTTGTTATTATCCATGTCTTAGCTTAGGAGGATCTGAAATCTGAATCAAAGATTTAATGGAGATATTATATATATATATATATATATAACACTATACCTATATATGCAGGTGTATGTATCAGTGGTGGTATATTTAGTGATGAGCACACAGAGTGACTTGAGATGTATTTATAATGGGGGGAAATGGGTAGTAGATAGATACAGACTACTACAGTATAATATACTTGGTTGACTTGTAGTACTTTGAGGGAAGTCTCCGCTCTCCTCTCCTCTGATCTCTCCTCTCGCACAGTTTGAATTATCAACTCGCGGGGATGTTTAAGATTCAATAAAATATTATTTTTCTTGTATAATAGTCTCTGTGAAGTGTCAAGTGTAAATTTATTTATTTTTGGTAAATTGAAGTGTGAACTTCATTCTCATGACCAATTCATCGGCTCATTTTCATTACTATTTCTCCATAAGACTTTTGCTATCACAATCATTACCATTTACAATATATATATATATATATATATACTAGTAAAAGCTATGTACATTGCACGTGAACACACCATTTTTTATTAAAAGAGAAACAATGGTGGATTGAGGCGATGGAAAGAAAAGGAGTGCTAGACCCCATAACATACTCTCTTTTTTTACCATGAAGCCATTTATCAAGACTTCAAGTTTCCATATACTCATATATAAGAAGCTTTAAGTTATCCCCTAAAATTTTTTGCAAGAAATGTATTTTCAAGTTTCTCATCTAATTTCACTTTGTTACATATTCTCTTAACAACATATTCGTCTGAGCCACTTACAGGCATACTCTAAACTCTCCCGGATCCTCCACTTCCAATTATTTTATCATCTGTTAAACTTGACAAATATCATAGGGTGAATCTGAATAATGAGATTTAAGGTAGTCTTGTTTTCTTGCACAATTGCAATATATAGATATATGGATGAGGAAGTGGTTGAACTTCTACATACTTCAAAACAATACAATAACGGTCAATTTATCAGCTGGGAAGATGAGATCATTGTAAGGAATTGCTATAGTAAGACTTTAATATGATCTAGTAAATGTTCTTAAGTGCAGCTCTTTAGGATTCTTTCTTCCAACAATTACAGCCGGATGCAAATTCTTTCTTGTTAGCTATTAGGTATTAAATAATGAGTTATTAATATTATTAAATAAATTATTATTAAATAAATTATGCAATAAAGGACTACTTGGTCTTTTCACAATTGAAAGAAACATGTTAGGATCTATATTTTTAGTATAGTACAGATATATATATATATATATATTTCCAATCATTCTCCTAAATAATTGAAGGCATACTTAGAGAAAGACTATAGAGGTCATTTTTATATCTGATTTAGTCTTAACAGTATATATTGGACTCAACAACAGAAATAGGTGGCCTCCAAGAAGGTATTCTTCTACCTCAAAACTAATTGATTTACCAATGAAAAAAAATATATATGCTGAAAACTAATTGCATATTGAATCTGACTCAACTTTGTGGGAAAATTGCAGTATTAGTCCCATAGGATATATCGTAAGTCTAGCAACTTGTCTTACGTGTGGACATGACTTAATTTGCATCATTTTCATAAAATATAAAAACCCTATATTATGTTGAACTTGCAAGGAAAAAGAACCACTTTTGATTAACATTAGAGTTTAGAGTTGTAAAAATCAGGAGATATTTATCCAATTTATCCTAAACATTTGAAGGCATGTGTATGCCACTTTCGAAGTTTGGTCCATTTTTTTAACGGATGAGATCAAAATTGAAAAGGAAAAAAAAGGAGGAAAGAATCACATGAAACTATTCTTTTAATTTTGAAAATAACGGGATTAAAATTGCAATAGAAGCTATCTTATGATACCAACCTTACAATTTTGCCCAACTTTTATAGTCTAGTGCATCAATAACTGCAAAAGAAACTCATTCCAATTACTGAAGGAATATTGATTAGCTTCCAACAAACGCAAAGTCAAAAAGAGATGAATGCAGCATTAGAAGATGCACTTGGAACAAATTCTTTAACCACTCGGTTTGCCACAACAATCTTTATATCGAAGTTGTCTAGAAATTTAACTCACTTTTTACTTCTTGAAATGTGAATTTTTTTACTTTGTCATTACATATGTGTTACTATATATAGTGACAATTTAGACAGAATATTTGTTATTATTAAACTTGTAAAGATCATTTTCATGAAAAAATAAAATCTTTGTCCGTAAATATGTATCATAAATATCAAATTTGATGTTGATACTCAATATTTTGTTATTAATACTATTTTTCGGCATAAGTGATACGTATGTAACATTTAGAGAGTTAAAATTAGCACTCCATAAAATGATAACAACACTCCATCTCAATATTTTTTTAATGCCAATAGACAAAATTATCCATGAATTTATTAGAGAATCTAATTGTTCTATTTTATTATAAATAATATACAATGACGATATTTATCTTTATTTAAACAAGACCGCTAGCTTTGAACTCATTTTACAATTCTTAGTTACACTAAGCAACTGTCTAAAATACTCTTTCACATATTTATGTTGTTTTATTTAAAGATTTAATGTTAAATTAATCATCTACGAATTAAAAATTCATGGTCCTATGAGAAAAAGTGTTTTATAGTTGAACAAATACTTTAACAATAAAAGTGGGCAACGCGCCCTACAATATAATATGAATAGTTAAATGAAAAATCAAATAAAACCAAAATATGATAAGGTCATTTAAGGTATTTATGAAAAAATATTTTAGAAAAAAGGAAAAGCATCCTACAGGAAGAACAAACATTTTAAGTTTCACCATAATCAAAAGAAATATTTATTATAAGGAAAATATAACAAAATCCTTTCATTAAATGATGGTCAATACGGTCAATTTGCCTAAAAACAAAATCAAAGTGGAGTGCATCTATCATTTTGTTAAGTCTATCATTTTGTTAAGTGCTAATATGAACTCCCTAACAATTATTTTATAACGTAAGTTCATTAATATTTTTACTAAATTTGTATAAAGTATATTCACAATAAAGGACTTGCATGTATGCATAATCATACACGATGACATTCAAATATATTGTTTAATACAAGATAGTAGTAAAATATATGCTGATATATATATATATAGGTCTCTTACTATTTATAATGATATCTATAATAATATATATATATATATTAATTTATATTTAATAATTTATGTATATATATTAATTTTGAGCTCGAGTTCAAGCTCTAATTCTTATTTATGTAACATGTTAATTAAATAGAAAGATAAAGAAAATTTTGCTAGAGAATGATTGGAATTTAAACTAAAAAGTCTTTGGTTACGTTAACGTTGAGGTAAGAATTGTCACTAAACATTTATGGCAGCAAACCCACCAACCAACCAAAGCATGCATTTGGTGTGGCAAGAGTGTGAACGCAAAATGAATGAATTTGTCAACTACCTCTCACTCCCACCCATTTAATTAATTAAGGAATACCCATTAAAGCCATTCATATTCTATGCAAAACAATATTGTGTGTGTCGCATCTGAGCAACAGGTTGGACTATTTTACTCAACTTTTCGGAAATTCATTCATTTCGCAACAATCAACTTTTTGGAGCCATCTAAAATTAGTCTAAATAGGATTTTACCAGATTATATTAGTGTATAATTGATTACAATACTGATGTTATATATAATTGATTTTTATCAATTTGTGCTTTACCATACTTAACTTGGGTTTCCAAAATCTTCTCACACCTCACTGTAGAAATTTTGACCTTTTTTTGAGAACCCTATCATATGATTGACCTAGTCAATATGATGGTAAATTTTATAAGTTTTTAGATTTTAGATTTTATTCTAATTGTTTATTTATGATAAAATACTTTTATTTTTTTTAGAGAAAATGTGATAGGATTCATTAAGAAACCAAATTTGCAGCTCAGGCTTCCGCTGCAAGAATCGGGAGTTCAAGAACAGACCTCCAAAGCTGAATGAGCAATAAAATGGTAACACAGTTGCCAAGTCTAGAAATAAATGAAAACTAGCTAAACAAATACGATAATTCTAAAGAACAAATGTCGTCAAACAAAGGACCCAAATTAGTAAAGACAGGACTAGAATTAACAAGCACCTTGATAATAGAATCACAATCACCTTCCACACAAATCTGTTAATGTAAATTCCCCTTGAGGATTGCATTAATAAACCAAGGTATATATAAAGTTTACAATAAAGTTGGAAAAGAAAAGGAAACTAATACATAAACCAATAAAGGTAAACCTAATCTAATAAGGAAACAAATAAAGAACAATAAGAATAATACTAATTCTAACACTCCCCCGCAGTCGAAACGGGAGAGGCTCGGACAGTGAGACTGGAACGAAAATCAGTAAACAGGGACGAGGACAAACCCTTCGTAAAAATGTCGGCATACTGATGGGATGAAGGAACGTGAAGCACATGAACCTCACCTAAGGTAACCTTTTCACGCACAAAGTGTAAATCTAATTCAACATGTTTAGTACGTTGATGCTGCACAGGATTGGAAGAAAGATACACAGAGCTGATATTATCACAATAAACAATAGAAGCCTTAGAGAGAGGACAATGAAGCTCAAGGAGAAGATTACGAAGCCAAGCAATTTCAGCAACGGCATTGGCAACACCACGATACTCAGCCTCGGCACTAGAACGAGAAACAACGGGTTGACGTTTGGAAGACCAAGAAATAAGATTGTCACCAAGGAAAACACAGTACCCAGAAGTCGAACGACGAGTGTCAGGGCAGCCAGCCCAATCGGCATCTGAGTAAGAAATGAGCTGAGAGGGAGATGATCGAGTAAGACTAAGACCGTAAGCAAGAGTTCCACAAAGATAACGAAGAACACGTTTGAGGGCCAACATATGACTATCCCGAGGATCATGCATAAAGAGACAGAGTTGTTGAACAGCGAAGGAGAGATCGGGACGAGTAAAAGTGAGATATTGTAGAGCACCAGCAAGACTGCGATAAAGAGTAGGATCAGAAAAAGAGGGACCAGAAGCGGAGAGTTTGGCTTGAGAGTCGGAGGGAGTGGAGACAGGATTGCAGGAGGACATATTGGCACGATCAAGAATTTCACGAGCAAATTTCTCTTGGGAGAGGAAAAGACCAGAAGGAGTGTGAGTAACAGAGACACCGAGAAAGTAATGAAGAGGACCTAGATCAGTCATGGCAAACTCCCGAGAGAGAAGAGAGGTGAGATGAGTGAGAAGGGTAGACGAAGAAGCAGTGAGGACAATGTCATCAACATAAAGAAGAAGATAGGCAGTGGAGGAGCCTTGATGAAAAATGAAGAGAGAGGGATCCGCACGACTACTGACAAAGCCGAGAGAAGAGAGATAAGAGGCAAAGCGATGATGCCAAGCACGAGGAGCTTCTTTGAGGCCATACAAGGCCTTTTTAAGAAGACAGACGTGATCAGGAAAGGGAGGATCGGAAAAACCAGGGGGTTGTTTCATATAGACAGTTTCGTGCAGACGACCATGGAGAAAGGCATTCTTAACATCGAGCTGATGCAGAGGCCAAGAGAAGGAGAGAGCTAGATTAAGAACGGTACGAATAGTAGCGGGCTTGACGACGGGACTGAAAGTATCTTCATAGTCGATGCCAGGTTGTTGAGTGAAACCTTGAGCAACGAGGCGAGCTTTATAGCGTTCAAGAGAGCCATCGGAACAAAATTTTTGACGAAAGATCCGTTTGGAACCGACAACGTTGACATGAGGAGGACAAGGGACAAGATCCCACGTGTGATTGGAGTGAAGAGCATGAAGTTCATCATTCATAGCAGAGGTCCAATGGGGATCGCGGAGAGCTTGAGTATAAGACCGGGGAATAGGGGATATAGAAGAGGAGGAGGCATTGAGATTGAGGAGGTGGCGCAGTTTAGTAACACCGGCTTTAGATCGAGTGACCATAGGATGGGTAGAAATAGGGAGAGATGGAGGGAGGGGAGGGACCGAAACAGAAGGAGATGGAGGAGGGGAGGGCAGCGGCGTGGGAGGGTTCGGGCGGGAAGGAAAACCAGGTGGGGGACCGGGAGAAACACGTGGCAGCGGGGCAACATTGAGATGGTGGAGGATGGAAGACGTGTCGTCATCAGAGGGCGGCGTCAAAAAATCATAAGAAGGGGAACGAGGAGATGAAGATTGAGAGGAGAATGGGAAAACAGATTCATCGAAAATAACGTGACGAGAGATAAGGATTTTATTCGTGTCGAGCTCGAGACATCGATATCCTTTGTGATTAGAGGGGAAGCCGAGAAAAATGCAAGCAGAGGAGCGAGGAGCTAACTTATGCGGAGCAGTGGCAAAGAGATTGGGATAACAAAGACAGCCGAATACACGGAGATGATCATAGGAAGGAGAGATATTAAATAAGACTTCGAAGGGAGTGCGAAAAGAGAGAGTAGTGGTGGGTAAAATGTTGAGAAGATGAGCGGCCATGGGAATGGCTTCCACCCAAAACGATGGAGGAAGAGAAGCTTGAAAAATAAAGGAGCGGACAATATTGTTGACGGTTTGGATGGTTCGTTCGGCTTTACCATTTTGTTGCGAAGTATGTGGACAAGAAAAACGAAATTGGACACCATTGGCGGCAAAAAATGATTTGAAAGAGTGATTGTCAAATTCACCACCATGGTCACATTGAAAAAATTTAATTTTGTATTTAAATTGAGTGTGGACATAATTAAAAAAATTAACAAAAGTTTTATAAGTGTCCGATTTGTGACGTAAAGGGAAAATCCATAAAAAATGCGAAAAATCATCAAGAAAGATTAAATAATAACGAAAACAACCCAAACTTGCAACAGGAGATGTCCAAATATCAGAATGAATAATATCGAATAGATTTGTGCTAGAAGAAGAAGAACTACAAAACGGTAGGCGTTTATGCTTTCCTAACTGGCAAGCATGACAAAGAGAACGAGCATACGCCTTATTACAAGAAATAAATTTACGACTAGAAAGGAAATCTAAAATAGAAGCACCGGGGTGACCGAGACGACGATGCCAAGTTGAGGGGGATGGAGCCGGAGACGAGAAGAGAGCCGTAGAGGACGGAAGGAAGGGATAGAGATCGCCATCGCTGTTTTGCCGAAGAATAATCGAACCAGAGTTAAGATCCTTAACAGAGAAACCAAACGGGTCAAATTCGATGGAGCAATTATTATCACGAGTAAAAGTACGTACCGAAATAAGATTTTTAATTAACGAAGGAGAAATAAGAATATTATGGAGAGAAAGAGAACGAGAAGGAGTGGAAAGAGACGAATGACCAATAGACGTAACAGGAAGTGCAGCACCATTACCAACAATAATTGAATTAAAATTCGTACTTGGTGCAATATTATAAAAAGTACCTTGAGGAGAGGACATGTGAAAGCTCGCTCCAGTATCCAAATACCAATTTGCATCAGGTTGATTTAAAGTCATTGTTTGATACAAGGCGGAGAGGTCGGTGGCGGCGTGAGTGGGCTGCGGGGACTGAGCTGGGCCGTGTGTGTAATGTGCGTGAGCAGGAGCAGTGGCGGACTGAGCTGGGCCGGGATTGCTGGAGTGCGGTGGAGGGCCCAACAGGCCGGCAGAGCTGGTGAAGGAAGGGGAGGGCAGTGGGCCTGTGTGAGAAGAAGGCCCATAGGAAGGCTGCTGGAACCAAGGCGTCACAGTGGGCTGCTGGGAGTTGGCCCAATAGGCGGAGTTGCTTGTGGGACGGACTGGGGCGCTGGATTGGTTGAAGGTGGCATGTAGTGGGCTGAGAAGTTGGGGCCCATTTGGAGTGTGTTGAACCAATTGATAAGAGTAGCCGTGAGTTGGGCCAGCTGGGTTGAGGGAATTCGGACGAGGAGCAGAATTGTAGTATCCCGAACGACCACCACAGTTATTTTGACGACCACCTCGACCGCGATTATTTCCAAAATTTTGATTATTATTTCGATTGGGGTTGGTATTGGGGATTGGAGAGAAGAGAGCAGTGACGGAGTCGGGGGGATGGGTATGGGAAGTAAATCGAGTTTCTCGTGTTTCGTGGATAAGGAGTAAATTGCGACATTCAGAGAAGGAGGGGAGAGGGGGTTTAGCAGTGATGACAGTAACGAGAGGAAGGTACGACTCAGGAAGACCTTGTAAAATTTGTAGAATTAAGGCATCATCCGTAATGGGATAGTCAAGATCGGCGAGATTGTCAGCCAAAAATTTCATTTCTTGACAATATTGAGAAATTGAGAGGTTGCCTTTGCGAAGATTATGAAAGCGCACATTAAGTTGCATGGAGCGTGAAGATTTATTATTTCGAAAATTAGACTCAATTGAAAACCAAATATCATGAGATGTAGCATATTCAAGATCAAGATGTTTTAGTAATTTGATATCGACAGAGGAGTAAAACCAACGTTTAATCGTGGAATCAAGGGAAAACCAAGTTTCATCAGTATCAGAAAGCGGTTTTGATTTGCCAGTTAAGTGATCAAAAATGGAGTAGCTACGACAGAGATCCATAAACATGCCGCGCCATAATTTATAATTTGAATCGTTTTCTTGTAATTTAAAACCGAAAGAAGAATGAACATTACCGGCGGCTAGAGCCGGGTGTATAGAAGGTGGTTTAGGGGGGGATTTTGGCCATGAATTTGGGTTTCGGTGGCAGCGGATTCATCGGTTTGAGACATAGGGAAGGAGAAAATCGAAATAATTTAATCAAAATTAAGAGAAGTAAATCACGGAAGAGAGTAGAGACGAAAAAATACCTTGATAAATCACCGAAATAACACAAATTGAAGAACGCCGGCAATGGAGGATATATGAAGTGAACAATGTCGCGTTGAGGGGAGCAACGACTTATAGGGGAAGGAAGAATATATATAGAGAGATGATGAATAGTACTATAGCAGCGGAATAGTACTGTAGCGGCGGTACTGTAGCAGCGGATAGTACTATAGCGAGTAGAGAAAAAAATAAATAAATAAAGGCCTAGCATTGTAGAGTTAGGCTGATACCATGTTAATGTAAATTCCCCTTGAGGATTGCATTAATAAACCAAGGTATATATAGAGTTTACAATAGAGTTGGAAAAGAAAAGGAAACTAATACATAAACCAATAAAGGTAAACCTAATCTAATAAGGAAACAAATAAAGAACAATAAGAATAATACTAATTCTAACAAAATCCAATGCCAACCTCCCTTTGCTAACGCCAAAGCCTCCTTTGCCGCAAATATATCAACCACCTCCGGTTGAGTTCGAAAAGGAAATCTGCGAGAGCACCAAGCAAGGCACTCTCTTTTGTCATTCCCGGCCACAACTCCCGCCCCTGCTGCACCTTCCAAATCAAACGTGGCCCCATCAAAGTTGATTTTAATCACTCCAGGATCCGGTGGTGGCTACCATTTCGCCCCGATACGTGGCGGTCTCTACCTCTAATCCATGCGCGAGGCAACCTGAAACACTGAAATAAAGTCCCTAGCTTCAAACAAAGGAGCCCCCTGTTGCAAAGTAACACTTTCCATCAAAGTTTGATTATGTTAAACCATAAATACCAACACACCACTAGGAATAATTCGAATTTTTCCAAGTTGATAGCAAGCACGCGAAACCACGTATCATTTCCGTGAGGCCAGTAAGAAAGATGCCTTTATAGAATGCCCGAAAGATACTAAACAGTGTGAGCAAACGGACATAGAAACAAGATATGATGTGTAGTTTACGTCTCTTGCGAGCAAATCGAACATCTATCTGAAATAGCCATCTCCTTAGCAACGTGATAGGCGCTGCGCACGAAAAAAACACCTGATTTGGAATGGTGCCATACAAAACGATCCAAATTAGCCGAGCTACCCAACGGGATAGCTAGGATAGCTTCAGCCTCTTTGGTACTAAAAAGCACGCGGACAAGACTCTCATTCCACCAGTTAGGATAGCTTGAGTCTCTTTGGTACTAAAAAAGCATCCCATTCTCAACAGCAAGATAAGTGAGAGCATCTCTTGCATCTATTAAGTTAAAGCTAAGAGAAAATTCGGGTTGATACCATACCTTCACCCTCTTCAAGTCTTCTTTTTGGGAGATTAGGTGCCTAGCCTCAGATGGAGCAAAGCCGATTTCCCCGATTAGGACTATACTATAAGACATGGAAGCACGCGGACAAGACTCTCATTTCACCACCCATTCGCACCCTCCCGTAACTAATCCACCGACGCAGTCCACTACAAAAAAATAAGATATTACTGATAAAATGTCAAGTGACAATGTCAAAGTTGTCACCAATTATAAATATTCAGTGACAATAATTTTTGTTTTGTCACAGAAATAGGTTACACATGTTTAAGAGTGACAATATTTGTATAGAAGTTGTCACTCTTGATAATTGGTGACAAGAAAATTGTTGTCAATATCGATTATTAGTGACAACAATTATAGTTGTAAATATACATGTGTGACTTAGTGACAATTTTAAAGAAATTACTGTCACTAAAAATTCTTATTGTGACAACGAAAAAATTATTGTCACTCATTATGTATATCTAATGACAATTTTAACATTGTCACTTCAAATTTTATCACTAATATTACTTTTTGTTGTAGTGGTCATAGGAAGACAGCGTCAAATTAGATTTCCGTGGTAGCCAATGATCAAGCCAAATCCGAACCCCTACCCCAAAACCTATACACCATCTACACCCTTTCTGAAGCACCTCTAGCATCCACAAAATACTCACAAATATGATATATACATACAATCTACTTTATTAGTTAAATTTTACCACTTCACAATTTAGTTTATTAATTAAAAGTTTAGAAGTAGATATCATTGTTAGCGTATATTCTGTAAATATATATATATATATATATATATATATATATATATGATTGTATCTTCTGTTAGTTGTAGATAGACTATGTAATCGAAGATGAAGAAAAGAAGATGAAGCCAAGACTTGAAGATTTGTATGCTGTGGTGAATTCCATTATAATAGATTAGATTGTTTTTCAATTTTTAGAAGTCCAGACCCACTTTGGCTTAGTGGGTTCATAGGCTAGGGCTCAAGGTGGTTTATCCTTATTTACTATTTTATTGAGCATGTTTGTTTATTTATCTATCTATGCTTTATGATATGTGTTTGGAATGCATGCATAGGATAGACAACTAAACAAGATAATATGAAATCTAATGAGACCTCTATTCATATAGAATTGTTAATTCCCTCTTGAGAAAATATTAAGCTTATGTGGAAATAAAATTAGATCTTAATTCCATGCTTTCCATCATAAGTAGTGTCATGTGAAATGCTGATAAAGCTGAATCCATTTGCTCAGAAAATGGGGTGGGTTCATGATAGTGATATCTGCTCGGCGAGCCATTGTTTAGGCTTAGCCATTTAAATTGTAAACATTATTACAGTCTTGTTTTAAATATATTGACTGTTTTATCTATGGTATGATTCTTTATTGTTATTTACTTGTGATAGTACAGATAAAGATCTCAAAGATTACATTATGGTTAGGGGAGCGACCCGATGTCTATGGAATGCACTCAAAGACTGTAATCCTAAAATGTGTTCCAAGTCATAAAGACAGTGAGAGGTGGGATATCATGGGCCTCACCAAGACTTGTTTGTGTATGTCACTCTTATAGAGATTGGTGTATTCCATTGTCAATTGCCAGATGGGTCAATACATACACGAAGATTCATACTTAAGGGGAGTATGGAATTGAACGACCTCGCAAGGATTCCTTGTTGGTTCTGTCGAACTTGGAGTCCTTTGGTTTCGTAGTGTGAGATTAGTCCTTAGACCTGAGATGTCATTGGGAAGGGTACTATCCAGGAGAGTACATGTGTACTCCAGTAGAGTCATATGGCAGCGTATGTTGGGTATAGTCTGACAGTATAACTGAACAAATGGCATTAGATATGGGATTCATAAAGGGTCAAGCACCCTTTATTTCCTATGTTGTTGCGAGAATCTAAATGATCGATGAAAGCCTTTGATAAAAGCAAAATGTCTTATAAGAGGGATTGGTGATCCCAGCTTGGAAGACTGGATCATTAGATGTCACAATACAAGCATAGCTTCTAAAGTTATTAGGGTTTCGACCGTCGCCATATCCTAGACCATATATGGGAAACTGATGAAGGGATTTGACAAATATGAAGATTGTAACCTGGATAGGTTTGCTTTTCATCGTTAGCATCTAGTTAGTTGTGGCGACGTTGCTAGACATCGATCCACGACCAATAGGTGTCTTGAATTAGTTTGGTGTATTTAATTCTAGACCTAATTAATTATTTGGATAGTTAATTTAGCCTTTAGGATATGACTTATTGCTAGCTTACTAATGAGCCTGAGGGGTCACACACATAACTTAGTGTAGTACCTATTTGCTTGGTTAATTCTTAGAGAATTAATGGGGAATATTAATTAATTGGGAAAAATGAATTTTAATTAATTAGCATATATTTTTTAATATTGAAATAATATATTAAATTAGAAGATAACATTTAATGAAATTCATTTGATAAAAGAGCATTTAATTAATTGGATATTAATTAAAGTGGGTCATGACAAATAATAAGTCATTGGACTTATTTATTTAATATTTGACTTGGGCCCAAAGGATTAAGGAAGAGAGGATGAAAGAGAGCCCACTAGGTCAAGAGACCTAGTGCGAGACGCCCACTTAAGGCGTGTTAAGAGGAGGATAAAATCCTCCTCCTCATCACACGCCCACTATCGTCATCATCATTCACATCATAGTATCTTTTCTCCCTCTTCTTTATACTGCTCTTGAAAGCCAAAAAGTTTCCTCCTAAGATTTCTGAAAAAGCCAAAACTTCAATATTCTTCTGGCTAGCACTGATGAAGATAATTGAGGGTACGAACTAGGGTATGGATACACCGCAGAAGCGTAACACTTGGGGCGCTAGAGCAATTTCATCAGGGAATTTGAAGCGGGGAGTAGCTTAAAAAGAAAGTTGCTAAATTGTTCTTCAAAAGGTAAATACGAGTAAACTTTTTTCATTAGTTTTTGAATCCGATGGTACAATGTCTATCTAACCTTGTTTAGGAGATGCCGGTTTTTTATAAGAATTTTCTGTTTTTGCTGTGCCGGCATCCTTGGAGTTGTACCGCTAAACAACTGCTAAGCGTTTGATGCCCTGTGGGATTGATTGGTTTCATTACTTAGCTAAAAAAATGCAGGTAACAAAATTGATGATTGACCATGGGATATTTGATGGGTCGAGCCTAACATCGAGTACCATATGTTAGCTCAGAAAATGGGGCATATGTGAAAGGCAAGAAAAAACGATCTTGAAAAATTATCTTAAATTGGTAGAAGGCCAGGTAAGGCTAAAATTTGAATTGATCATATGTTAGCTCAGAAAATGGGGCATTTGGTCAAATCTGAATTGATCTTAAGCCCACTAAAGAAATTAATTTTTTCTTCGAATTTCATCAAGAGGTTAATGAAATTTGGAAAAATAGTGGGAGACTTGTACAACTAAAGACCAAATTGTATAAGGACCTTATTTAGAAAGTTGATGATTGTCTGACTCATCTATTTTTTGTAGAACCAATTCAAATGGCTAAAAATTCCTTTATACTATTGTCAAGCTTATGGTACCCAATTTTTCAAACTGGCTAAGAAACTTCAAAATTATCCTTCAATATGAAAAGAAAGAGTATATCCCGACGGCTAAGCAGCCTGGAATAACTCCTGAGAGCAATGAGGAGGATAGAGAGTATGCTAAACTATAGTCTGATGACAATATCCAAGTGAGATGTCTTATTATGACTTCTATGTCAAATTAGAAAAGTATGGCACTTTCCTAATATTGAATATTAATTAATTGACGGGATTCAATTAATGGATTTTTAAATTAATCTAGTAGAATTGATCAAATCAATGGAATTTGATGAGTCTAAGTATTTTATTTAATTGGGCTAGACCTAAATTAAATAAATATTAATTTGAGAAGAGGAAATAATTAAAGTGAATTTAGTTATTTATTTCTAATTAATGAGTTAGACCTATAATTCAATATGGAGTCAAGAATTTAAATATGAATCTTGGAAAGGATATTGTCAACCATTTAGAAGAGTTGTACGGTACTAAGATGAGGAAAGAGAGATATGCAATCTTGAAGCAATTATTTGGTGCTAGAATGAACGAGGGAGGATCCATTAGTGAGCAAGTCTTGAACATGATCTGTTTGATCCACAAAATGAGTGATTTAGACGTGCTACTAGATGGTGACATGTGTGTTGATCTAGTCCTACAATCTCTACCTAGATCTTATGACCAATTCGTCATCAATTTCAACATGAACAATTTAATTGCTTCATTGAACGAATTGTTGAATATGTTGACTGCTGCTGAAAGCATTATTAAGAAGGACAAACCAGTGCTTCTTATGAGTTCATCTCCAAATCCAATAAAAGAAAGGAAGAAGAAGAACAAGACTAAAAAGATGAAAGGTATTGGTGGTGTTAAGAAGGTTGAAAAGACTAAGTCTGACAATTGATTCAACTGTGGGAAACATGGGCACTGGAAAGGAACTGCAAAGAGCCACCAGCTCAAGGAATGTTCTTTACTTGACACTGGGTGTAGCATTCATCTATGCAATGAGTTGTAGGTGATGATAAGAAGAAGGGAACTAAGTAGAGGACAAATGACCCTAAGCATGGAAAATGGAGCAATGGTTGCTGCCGAGGCCACAGGGACGATCTGCTTAGTGTTAGGAGATAGAAAATTGGTTTTAATTTCTGTTTATTTTGTTCCTGAGATAATAAAAAATATCATCTCAATTCCTATATTACATAGAGAAGGATATAGTTTTGAGATTCGTAATAAAAGTTTATTTTTGTCTTACGAGTCAAGTTTTATTATGGAATCAAAATTGCAAGATGGACTTTATACTATTTTCCAAACAATTTCCAATCTCAATATTCAACAAAATAACAAACGAAAACAAGATAATCAAACAAACGCACACTTGTGGCACGAAAGACTTGGCCATATTTCAAAAGAGAGGATTCGATTATTGTCAACTCATCTTGGTCTTCAAGACTTATATGAATTGTTAACTTGTGAATCATGTGTCAAAGGAAAAATGACCAAGCTACCATTTTCTGGGAAAGTGGAACGAGCCACAAGACTACTGGAGCTAATCCACACTGATGATCATAAGTGCTCGAGGTGGGTACAACTACTTCATAACCTTTGCCGATGATCACTCAAGGTATGGTTATGTGTATCTTATGAGATACAAGTCTGAATCCTTCGAAAGGTTCAAGGAGTTTAGACATGAAGTAGAGAAACAAGTAGGTGAAAGTATTAACACTCTTCGATTGGATCGTGGAGGAGAATACTTATCAGCCGAGTTTCTTGATTACTTTAAAGAGAATGACATTCTCTCACAGTGGACTCCGCCCTGCACACCTCAACACAATGGGGTGTCAGAGCAAAGAAATTGAACATTGTTAGACATTGATTGATCCATGATGAGTTTTACTGAGGTTCCTAGGTCAATTTGGGGCTATGCCCTAGAGACAGCCGCTGATCTGCTGAATAGGGTGCTATCCAAGATAGTGCCAAAGACTCCATGTGAGATGTGGTGTGGAAAATCATCTTCATATGCTCACTTGAGGGTGTGTGGGTGTCCTGCTTATGCAAAGCACACAGTGGGAGACAAATTGGATTCCAAATCCTCTTTGTGTTATATTGTAGAATATCGAAAGGAAACTATTGGATATTATTTATACAACCTATTGGAACAAAAGGTAATTGTTTCATGGAACTCAAACTTCTCAGAGAAGGGATTTCTATTAGATAGAAAAGGCGAGACTGTTGATACTGAGGAAATTCAAAGTAATGAAACACCTCAAGAGACAAAAAATAATCCAACCAACACCACTGAAGCAATTCCAACTGAACCTACTGAAAGTACACACCCTCTGAGGAAATCCGAAAAGAATTCATGAGCCCCTGAAAGATGGCTTAGCCACTTAGAGAAGGGCGACTCAGAGGTCCTCCTTTGGATTTGGATCCACATAATTATTAGGATGCAATGTTATACATTGATTCATGAAAATGACTAGAAGCTATGAAATTCGAAATAGATTCCATGCACTCCAACAAGGTATGGACCTTGGTGGACCCACCTGAAGTCGTTAAAACCTATTGACTGCAAATGGGTCTTCAAACGAAAGCTTGGGTTTGATGGAGAGATAGAGACCTTTAAAGCACGCCTCGTGGCAAAAGGATTCACTCAAAGGCAAATAATTGACTATGAGAAAAGCTTCTCACCATTGGCAATGCTAAAATCCATTAGGATACTTCTAGCCATATCTGCATATCTCGACTATGAGACCTTGCAGATGGACGTAAATACCACTTTCCTCAACTGTGAGATTGAAAGGAGATTTATATGCAACATCCAGAGAGCTTGACATCTAAGGCGAGCAAACACAAGGTGTATAAGCTCTAAAGGTCTATATATGGACTGAAACAAGCTTCCCAAAGCTGGAATAAGCATTTTGATAATGACATACAAGAGTGTGGATATGTACAAAACGTAGAAGAAGCATGTGTGTACAAAAAAGGTAGTGGGATTGCAGTCACATTTCTCATACTATATGTTGATGACATCCTATTGATCGAAAATGATATAGGATTGATGCAATAAACAAAATTATGGTTATTTTTTCAGTTCTTCGTGAAGGATTTGGGAGAGGTATCCTACATACTTGATATGAAGACATACCGAGAAAATTGAGTAGGCTGCTAGGTCTCTCCCAATTCTTGTACATTGATCGCGTACTAAAGAGATTTACTATGGAGGAATATAAGAGAGGATTCCTGCCAATGGGATATGACATTACACTTTGTAAATCAATGTCTCCTAAGACTGATGAAGAAAGAGTAAGGATATCTCATATACCTTATGCTATTTCTATAGGGATCATAATGCATGCGATGATATGTACGAGGCCTGATGTAGCCTACGCACTTGGAGTGTGTAGTTGTTTTCAAGCCAATCCCAGTGAGTTGCACTGGAAGTCCTCAAGGTAATCCTGAAGTATCTGAAAAGAACTAAGGATGTGTTCTTTGTATACAAACACGGAGAATTGGAATTAGAGGGCTTTACTGAATCTAGTTTCCGAACTAATGTGGATGATTCAAAATCGAATTCAGGGTTCGTTATTCTGCTTAATGGTGGAGCGATAAGTTGGAAAAGTACCTAGCAATCAATTGCCGCTAATTCCACCACTGAAACAGAATATATAGTAGCTTCGGAAGCTGCAAAAGGATCTATTTTAATTAGGAATTAACTTCATCCAAGAGTTAGGTGTAGTTCCATCAGTTGCTGATGCTGTACCACTGTACTATAACAACAACGGGGCTATTGCAGAAGCGAAAGAGCCCAGGTTTTATGAGAAATCCAATCATATACTAATGTGATACCATTTGATCAAGGAGATCATTGGGAGAGACGATGTTCGAGTGGAGTGTATGAACTCGGAAGATAATGTAGCAGACCCACTCACCAAACCCCTTAGACAAAAGGTGTTTGAAGGACATCTCGGAAGATGGGCCTAAAGCACATGGGGAATTGGCACTAGGGAAAGTGGGAGGCTGTTGGAATTTATGCCTGGCGCGCCAATTTTGGTCTCCATTCTTAGTATAAAAACTATGTAGAAATAATCTTTTTCATCAATAAACTCGTACGACATTCTTTTTTCTTAAATGGTCTTTACTTTGCTTAGAATGAAGTCCCGAAGGGCATACATGGCTAAGGGACATCATCGCACATCGGGTATGGCAATAAGGTAATATGTCTCTAAGGCCGTGATCCTTGAATGTAGTTCTAAGTCCTAAAAGGGTTTATCGAGATGAAGGAATATTGATAAACCCAAAAGAATTGCTTGTACGATGCATACACTTAAAAAGTGTACCTCATTCCACAGGTACTGGCACGGTGAAAGCCGATTCATGTATGAAGGTTCTCATTTTGGAAATGGATGAACTTCACAACCCTACAGGAAGTTCTTCAAAATGGAATCCCTATCAAATCTGGAACTTGAGAGTAATCCTTATGGACCTGAGATTCCATAAGTTGTCTTATTCATAATCAAACGTATTATCCTAGGATCACTTTGATAGTCACAAATGGGATAGTTTGGATACGGCTAATTATGTATGACGACATATGGAATTCAAGAAGGGCCCCATCTCTGACTTAGTGCGTAAGTGAATCTCCTATGTTTATATAGTGAGTCAACTTAAAGAAAACTTCAGCCAAATTAAGATATCTAAATAGGCGGAGAGTTTCCTCGTTTATATGATCAAAAGTCGAGCTCATCGTATTTTGAAAACATAGTTATTGAGTTAATAGAGTTTCAACCTTAGCCACTGATCTTGACTCAATCGGGAGGTCAGATGGAGGAACCTTACTTACACGAGAATCATGACTATGAAAGACGTATCTTTATCTTTGTTTATGTTTAGGTCTTCGTGACTCGTTGCTAGACAGTAACCACGATTGGTAAGTGCCGAGAATTAATATGGTGATTGATTCGAGGCCTAATTAAATTAAGAGGTGATCCAATTTAGCATTTCCTTTTTAGGAAAGTACAATGGCACTTTGGGAGAGTGTAAACGAGTCTAAGGGGTCATACACATGATTTTAATTTTCTCTTCTTTTCCTCCAAAATATCTGAAAAGTTTTTATTTTTAACTTATGGAATAGAAACCATGATGTTAGAAAATTTCATGTTAGATGTTTTGATGATGACAAGATAGGTTTCATGTTAGACCCGAAAGATTATGTAAGTTTATCTTTATTAAAATATGTTTAAGCGTTTAACAAAGTTATCGAGTTGTAATTTTTAGATTAGGCTTGTAATTTTTATCTTTGTAGATTTTAGACTAAGTATTGAATACTAAGTCGCTGATAGAATTCTAGGTGAGTGTCAGAGACGAAGTTGAAGATCAATGTCTGAAGTCTAGCGAAGATGAAGATTTTGTCTTAAGCGACAGCCAATAGCTAAGGAAATTTCAGGAGCTATGAATCAGCGCTCAAATCCATCAAGCGATCAAATGAATCAGATTCACCTGAAATAAATTCCGAATTCATTAAGGACTTAAATACAATCATCAATGGGAATTTATTTCCAATGAAAATTAAATTCAAACGCATTAAATGCATGATAAGAGCATTAAATATGATAAGGACGAATTGCATAGGGAACAAGCCACCCTATTCGCCGCGATTGTCAGATTTTCAGAGTTCAAACCTGCCACATCAAATCGGTGCAGCAGAATTTCAAGAATGTCAGAGAAAGGACTATTCACGCTTTGCGTGAGAGGCACGAGCCTACATGTGTCCAACGGACAAATCCCAAGAAATTCCCATAAATAGTACCCTTCAGCAAATCCTAAAAGACACAGAATTACATACGCACATAGGTCAAAACTCTGCTGAAAAACTCTCAAGAAAAGCATATAAACTCCATAGACAAAATCTTTCAAGCTTTTCATACATTCCAAAGACAGTCACTGATATCTCAAACCTCTTCAAAGAAGAACCCTACACTACTATTGAGATATCCCAAGTTGTTTGAACTTCTCAAAATCAAAGAAACCTTGTGACGAAACCCTCAACCTCATTCATCTGTATGAGAAAGTTGTTGATATTTGCAAGCAGCATTTCTGTGTGAGAGAAGCTTGTTCAAGAACATGTGAAGTGGAGCTGAAGTCTGTGTGATCAAGGAGCTCAAGATCATCTTCCTTTCATTCACCATTTGTAGAAATCCTTTGTGTGAAGATTTTGATAATCATTTAGTGAATTCCCTCTGAGTGAAAAGGAGAAGAAGGACGTAGCTGGGATTACATCACCCAGTGAACCTTTCACGTCTTGTGTTATTTATTGTTTTATTGCTTTACGTAACATTTGCATATCACTATTCAAAAACATTAAAATCAGTAAGCGACTAATCGGCTAAACCGAACGCTAAGCATTAAAAATCATTTCTGCCGTGCTAACCCTGACTAAGCGATCTAAGAATTACCTTACTTTAGTAATTTCCCAAATCACTAAGTCTAAGTTATCTTCTTTCTAGCGCTTGACCTAGCGCTCTACTCTCTAAGCGTTCAAACTCCTTTAAAGTG
Organism: Buddleja alternifolia; assembly: GCA_019426215.1. NCBI lineage: Eukaryota > Viridiplantae > Streptophyta > Magnoliopsida > Lamiales > Scrophulariaceae > Buddleja > Buddleja alternifolia. The sequence continues at coordinate 19,659,424 of CM033408.1, read as the reverse complement.
ATACAAAAAATTTTGAAGTCAAAAAAGACTTCAGGGTCTATTCAACCTCACTTTCTAGACCCTTTCGTATGCCACTTGGGACCACCAAGTGGTATTAGAGAGGTTGAAGTAGAAACCGTAGCATTTCAGAGCATAATTGCTTGTTTAGATCCATTTTTCAAAACTTAGTAGCTGTTTTTTTGAAAAATCACATATCATGGCTTTTACTAAGATGCCGACGTTAATTGAGTCAAACTATGACTCATGGAAAGTTAGAGCATTTACATATTTATGCTCATGTGATAGCCAAATGTGTGATGTTATTACAGATGGCCCCATTCAAATCATGAAAGTTACAACTCGACCCCCTAGAGCGACTGTAGTGACTCCGAATGGTTATGTCGAGAAGCCGAAAGTGGAATGGATGCCAGATGATTGAAGAAGTGCGAATCTAGATAATGCTGGATGAAGTGCTCTCTACTCAGCGTTGATAGATAATGAGGGATTGTTCAACAAAATCAAGATTTGCAAAACTTCAGAGAAAATATGGGATAAGTTGGCTACTGTGTATGAAGGATCCACACAGATGACGGAGAACAAGCTCTCCATGGCCATGCAAAAATTTGAGCATTTTAAGATGTAGCCCAACAAGATGCTAGATCAATTGGATGCGAGGTTTACTTCCCTTATTACAGAGTTAGCGTCATTAAACAAAGAGTTGCCCAATAAGGAAATGGCCAATAAGATCTTTAGAAGTCTTCCAAGCAAGCATCTGGTGAACACTATAGCGGTGAGAGAATCTCAAATGTTGGATATCATGACTCCAGAATATGCGCTTTTGGAGCCAAGGGCTTTCGAATTTGAATTAGGAGAAGTCAGCGATACGTCGACTTCAATGATTGAATCCGGATCGCTAATTGTAACTACTAAGAGTATGGGTAAAGCGACAAGTGAGGTGAAAGCATCAGAATCAAATGAGGAAAAGGAAATGGACTTATTGGTAAAGAAATTTAAGAAATTTCTAAGATATGAAAAGAGAAATTTTAATAGACAGACTTCATTTCAAACCCCTCCCCCTGCACAAGCGCTAGTGTATTCTGCATCGCAATCTCCAGTACCGATTCAGTACCAAGCGCCTCCATCTCCGAATAAGAATCTAAATCAAAATCTCTCAGGGCCAGTGGTTTCTAAAAGGTTAACAACTGAACAAAAAATGCGAACTAATCTTTGTTATAACTGCACAAAACCAGGGCACTACCAGGTAAATTGTCCTTATTCAAATGTATCTACGCCCTCAAGACAAGATCACTTGGATAGAAACCAATTCAGGAGCAACCTTCGTCAACAAGGTTTGCTAGCGGAATCTGAACCATTCTCCATACCCGAAGAGGATCTGGAAACTTCTGATGAAAGCAGCAATGATGAGCCTTCTAGTGACTCAGCGCTAATTTGTCTTATGGTGATAGGCGATGAAGCGTATGTAGACTCACTACGTAAGGTATCCACTTATCTATCTTATCCTTTTTCTTATGAAGAATCACTTGACAAAGTTAATGAATATTATAAAGATTGTCAAGGTGCCTCCAGACTATATCAAGAACACACTGATGAGATCTCAGCGAATAAAAGTGAAAATGTGATGCTCAAAGCCGAGTTGCTAGTTCAGCAACAGTGCATTGTGAAGAACTAATCGCTTGAAATTGAGATCGCTCAGTTGAAAAATGACCTTGATATGGTAGTCAAGAGAGAAGTTGAGCTGATCGCTAGACTTGCTAAATCAGAGCAGCTTATCTCATCATTGTCAAAAGCTTCAAGAAATCTAGATAATGTGACTGTGGTACCCAAACTTTTCGGTGAAAAGACCGTTTCAGGTTGTGATAAATTCGATAACAAATTAAAAACTTCTAAGGTAACAGCAACCAACAAAGGAAAAGGTATAACCTTTGTTGAGAAGAGTTTAAATAGTCAAACGTTGAATGAACCAAAGGACAATGGTAAGAGGCCAAATGAGAAAGCTAAAGCTGACTCAGGCAAGGGAAAGACGAAGTAAATGATTCCAAAAATAAGGTTTATCCAAACGCTCAAAAAGCTAAGGAGAAACCTTGCAAGTTCGGATCAAACGCTAAGCATCAAGCGCCCAAGGTGCACCCTAAGCCAGCGCCTAGGAAATATTAGCATCAATATCCACAAAGATCAAGATCATATTATCAGTACTATGATGATTATGATTACGATTATGATTATAACTATGATCAAGGATATTGCTATACACCTAAAAAGCACACACAACACAAATCGAAACCCAAAAAGGCCGGTCCTTCCGCAATGAAGACTAGGCAAATATGGGTTGTTTTAATTCAAACTAATGCTACTAATGTTAAAGAACCTAAGTCACAATGGGTACCTAAAAAGAATTAGAACTGCCCTTTGAATGCAAGTACCTAGAGCCAGCACCGATACATCAATTTGGTATATCGATAGTGGGTCGTCAAAGCACATGACAGGCTCAAAGGATCTTTTGATCAACTATAGTACAACCAATGGTCCTCAAGTCATATTCGGTGACAACTCTAAAGGTAAAACCAAAGGTTTAGGTATCATGCATAGGGGGAACATCATGATAAGTGACGTATATTATGTTGAAGGTCTTAAGCATAATTTATTGAGCATTAGTCAATTTTGTGATAAAGGCTTTGAAGTTAAATTCTCTAGTGACTATTGCTATATTAACGACACTAAGACTGGATCTATTAAATTGAAAGGAAAAAGAACACATAGTGTTTATTTGATAGATTGGGGTTCAACAATTGATAACAATCCTACATGTTTTGTCGCTAAAAGTCAAAATGAATTGGGTTGGTTATGGCATAAAAAAATGAATCACCTCAAATTTAAGGCAATCTCTCAGTTAATATCGCTATAGCTTGTAGAGGGATTACCTAAGGGTTCCTTTCAGAAAAATTGCTTATGTGATGCATGCCAAATGGGTAAACAAGTCAAATCATCTTTTAAGAAGAAACCTCATCTATCCACTTCTAAAATTCTTGAACTATTGCATATGGATTTATTTGGTTCTATTCAAATCATGAGTGTTAGTGGTGAAAAGTATTCGCTAGTGATAGTTGATGATTTCTCACACTATACATGGGTAGAATTTTTAGTGTCCAAAGATGAAACTAGTGTCAAGCTTACAGTGCTAATTCGTCAATTACAAACCTTAAAAGATCTAAAAGTGATGAGAATTAGAAGCGATAGAGGAACTGAATTTACTAACCATCAATGGTTACAGTTGAGAGTGGTTATGAATGGTTACAAGGGAGACACATCAAATTCAGGGGGGCTGAGATTGTGTGGAATAGAATGAACATTCTAAAACAATCCTATATTGCATGGATGGTGTGGCATAATAAGCTATTAACAAAGGAAAGATTGGGGCGATTTATACAGTTAGATGATCTTACTTGTGTGTTATGTGGCAGTGGGTTGGAAACAATGAGTCATTTGTTCTTTGAATGTCCTTGGTCAAAACAGCTAGTGCAACAAGCTTTACAATGGATCAACACAGTCAATTGTCCACCACAATTACAGAGATGGAGGAGATGGCTTGAATATGCATTCAGAACTTGGAAGGTAAAGCAGTTAATAGTCAGGGCAGTTGTAGTTGGAGTAGTTTACAAAATCTGGGAAGAAAGGAATCAGAGAATCTTTTGGCAGGAGGAAAAAGGGGCTACAGTGGTTTTTGAAGGTTTGAAGGCAGACCTTAAAATGAGGATTGCTGGGTACAGTATATACAAAACAACACAGAGGGACAAACTCATTCTTGAACATATTTTAAGTAGTTAGTCTTTTATACTTATGCTTATGTTTGATATGTTAGGGAAGGAGTAAACCAGTTGGTTTGGTTGGTGGAGATTTTGTTTGATGTAATTTTTGCTCAGTGGTAATAAAGTTTTACTTTACACCAAAAAAAAAAGAATTTACTAACCATGTTGTTGAGAAGTTTTGTACATATTTTGAAATATTTCATGAGTATTCTGCGCCTAGAACACCTCAACAGAATGGAATTGCTGAGCGGCGGAGCAGGACTTAAAGAAGCCGTTAGAATAATATTAGTAGAGTCCAAGCTGCCTCAAAGGTTTTGGGCCAAATCAATCAACACCGCTTGCTACACTCAGAACCAGTGTATGATCAACAAGCAACATGGAAAGACTCCATATGAGTTATATAAGGGACGTAAGCCTAATGTTTCTTATTTTCATGTATTTGGTTCAAAATGTTTCATTCATCACAATGGATCCCACAACCTAAAGACATTTGACCCTAAAGCAGATGAGGGAATCTTTCTTGGCTATGCCAAAAATGGAAAGAGTTTTCGCATCATAAATAAGACCAAATCAAAGGTTGAGAAATCTATTCATGTTGTGTTTGATGATGCTAACCAAGAGCTGAGTAAGGTCTCAAATCAATCTTGGTGATGATGGTGATGATGATGACATCTTTGTGCCCGATCCTAAGGTTATTCGTGAGGTTATCAGTGATGATATTGAAAGAGATGTTGATGATCATGAAGAGAATGATCATCAAGAGAAAATTGGAACTATGAATGATGAAGCGATTGCGCAAGAGACAAATAAAGGTTAAGCGATTGATAATCAAGAGTCTCTCAACCCGTTCCAACCAAACTGTAAATGGCTTTGAGATCATCCACCAGATCTAGTGATTGGAGATATTGGAGCTCTTGTGAGGATTAGGGTCACTACATTCAATGAGGCCATGTTTGCGAGTTTCCTATCTCAAATGAAACCAAAAAAAGTGGATGAAGCGCTTAGTGATTTAAGTTGGGTGGAAGCGATGCAAGAGGAGCTTAACTAATTTGAACGTAATAAGGTTTGGACGCTAGTTCCCATACCAACTCACCAATGAGTTATTGGGACTAGATGGATTTTCAGAAACAAGATGGATGAAGATGGTATTGTTGTAAGAAATAAATCCAGATTAGTCGCTTAGGGTTATTAGCAAGAAGAAGGTATTGACTTTGATGAAACTTATGCCCCAGTAGCCCGTCTTGAAGCGATTCGGATGTTCCTAGCGTTTGTTGCATTCAAAAAATTCATAGTGTATCAAATGGACGTGAAGAGTGCTTTTCTGAATGGTAAACTCCAAGAAGAAGTACATGTGGAGCAATGTCCATGATTCATCAACAACTATGACAAAAGTATGGTCTACAAATTGGATAAGACACTCTATGGCCTTAAACAAGCACCAAGAGCCTAGTATGACACTCTCTCTATCTTTTTGTATAGGTAAAGGCTTCTCAAAAGGCAGCGATAATACAACGTTATTCATAATTACCCATAACGAAGATATTCTCTTAGTCCAAATTTATGTTGATGATATTATTTTCGGATCTACTAATAAGCGATTGTGTAAGAAATTTTTGAAAATGATGCAAGATCAATTTGAAATGAGCATGATGGGTTTATTAACTTTCTTCTTAGGATTACAAGTTAAACAACTCCCTAATGACATATTTATAAACCATGCTAAATATACAAGAGATATGATTAAGAAATTTGGTATGAACAATGCATCATCTTCAAAAATTTCAATGAGCCAAATGCTTAAGTCAAATAAAGATGAAAGTGGGAAGAAAATTGATATCATTAATTATAGAGGTATCATTTGATCACTTTTTTATCTTACTGCTAGTAGACCTAATACTATGCTTTCGGTATACACGTGTGCACATTTCCAAGCTGATTCTAGAGAGTCACACTTAATTGCTGCTAAGAGAATTCTTAAATACCTAAAAGTCACACAAAATGTGGGCTTATGGTATCCAAGGGACTTTCCTTTTGAACTAATTGGTTATTCAGACGCAGACTTTGCAGGATGCAAAATAGATAGAAAAAGTACTAGTAGTACTTGTCAATTTTTAGGTGATAGATTGGTTTCGTGGCATAGTAAGAAACAATAATCCATAGAAACTTCTACCGCTGAAGCCGAGTATGTAGCCGCTGGAAGCTGTTGTGCACAAATCCTTTGGATGAGTCAACAACTTAGAGATTATGGAATTATCCTAGGTCCTATCCCAATCCATTGTGATAACCAAAGCGCTTGACCCAGAAACCCAGCCCTTCATTCGAGAACTAAACACATTGACATCGCTATCATTTCTTGCGTGACCATGTTCAAAAGAAAGATATCTCCATGCATTTCATTGGAACTGATAAACAATTGGTAGATATCTTCACCAAAGTGCTCAATGAACAAGGTTTTCTTAATTTTGAGAAGTGAATTAGGTATGATTGATTTAAACCCTTAATCATGAAGCATCATACTTTTCATAGGCATATAATTTAGAGGGAATTCACTTTATTATAATGTCTAAAACGATTTCAAAATGAAAATGAGTTAGTAATTTTAGGGGGAACTTTAAAATTATACTTATTTCAGTCAGTAAATGACAATGATCAAAATTGATTTTCAAAATTTTATGTATTGATCATCAGCTCTTACATTTTTGCATGTCAAAATTGATCGCTTAATAAAACAAAAATATCCTTTCTCAAAAGCGATTAAATTGTTCTTATTTTCAAAAAAGAAAACTTCAGCGTTAAAAGTATTCCTGTTTTGACGCTAAGTAACTCTCTAAAATTCATGCATTGTTTTCGTTGCTAAAAAGGTAATGTGTGGATAAGTCCAAAAGATAAGATTTTGACAACTGCCCACGCGCTCCTATCAAATCAAACTGATGGTTAATGATACCTATCTCAAAATAAGCGGTTCAACAACTACACATGCCTGAGTACGTGTACCAACAGGCGCGTGCAACTCACGCTGAAAATTTTCAAAAATTTTGAAAGTTTTTGAAAAAGTAACTGTGGACTTCAAATTTTATTACCACAGCAGTTATCATGATTTATTGCCCCTTTTCACATCCGTCTTTATGATTAAACGGCTTAGATTCAATTTTTTCATTTCTGATTAACTGCATTTACACGTGGCCATGATTGAGCAAATCAGAGGTTACTTTTTGCCACTCTATTTAAACCCTTCAAATTTTTACAGAAAACTTTTATCACTTTCATATTCTCTGCTGTAAAAATATTCTAAGGAAAAAAAAATTTCTTCTTGCCTTCTCAAAAATCTCAACTCCGTTTCATCAATGACGTCACTAAAGTCTTCCAAATCTTCAAAAACTGATGTCAGAAAATCTTCCAAGCCCAGAACTGAAAAGCCAGTCACAGTTAATGTCGAATTCCTGGAAAACTGGGAGTACCTTCTTGAAAGCCAACACTTTCTCTTGAGAGACATTCTTCCTCTCATTGAAAGTTTTGGACTTAGAACCCTCTTAACCTCTCACTCTTTAATTCAAGTAGAAGAAGCCCTTTATTTATTTCAAAATGCCGTCATTTCTGACAATGGCAATTCTATCACCTGCGTGTTCCCATTTGATCCGAAACCTTTTGTTTTCACTCCCCAACTTCTTGCTAATCTGTTACAATTCCACTCATGGTGGTGAAGTCGAAGAAGTTACAATGGGAGATGCTACCAAAATCTAGGAAAAAGTCCAGAGAGACGACATTGCTGCTGTGTATGAACCAAATTTCAAGAAAAATGACATGAATGGAGAATATGTCATTTAAGCTGATATCTGCGCAAAGATGGTGGAATGTCGGAAGGGATCCTTTCATAAAATTTCTCATTTACCGTACAGGATTATGATAGCCATTTGACCAAGCTGAAGGTCAATTGGGCTTTGTATGTTTTCAATCGCTTCAAAGCAGCAATGCAGAAGTCGGTTAATCCCAAGCCATATGGGATTTTACTGAGTTTTATTTTAAGCGCTTGTGGATTCATCAATTCCGAAGGAACTAAAGTGCCAGCACTTGAAATTCTATGAAAAGAAGATGATAGGTGAGCCGCTTAACCCCAAGCGACATGGTGGTGCAGCACTACCTAAAGAAGAGAAAGAGCGACTTGCCACTGAAGCGAGACTTTGTGGTGATGATGAGCAACAAGCGACTTCCTCATTAGATGAAACAGAAGAAGAGGCGGTGGTCAAGCGACCAAAGAGGAAGGCTGCCAAGAAAGACGCTGATCCGTCTAAGCCAGCAAAGAATGCTAAGAAGAAAGAGTCCAAGAAGAAATCTCCCTCTCCCTCTTCTCCTCCGGAATCCCCTTCTCCTCCTCCAGCTTTTTTGATTGCTCCAGAAGAAGCAGAAGAAGAAGAAGAAGAAGAAGAAGAGGAAGTGCCGCTCATCAGTAAACGAACCCAGTGGTCTGCTCTAATGGAATCAACAAGCGCTTCAGCTGAGCCAGAGCCAATGCTTGAAGAACCAGCGAGTACCGCTCCTCCTCCTGAATCAATCGCAGAGCTTGAAGCTAATCCTCCTTCAGAGGATATTAATGATAGCGATCATGGTAAGTACTTGTACTATTACAACGTACATTATCCTTTCCTTGTTAGTTATTTTCTTCTAACGGTAGGATAAAACTTTCAGCTCATAGAGAAGCCAATATCAAATATGTTCTTGATATTTTAGAGAAATGCCATATTCCCATTCGCGCTACCCCTCTAACCACTCTCGTCGATCTTGACGATGAAGTTTCTTTGAAGCCTGAGGCACAGGAACCATCTGTTCCTAACGCTTGAGTGATTGAGATCCAGGAAAGTCCTCAGGGTAAGCGTTTCTATATTTATCTCTTAAATTTCTACTTAGTAGAAATATTTCCTTTGTCTCAAATGCTTGCTTGTTTCAGCTCCAATTACGGCAGAATCTGAAGTTCCAGTTGTCGCTGAGGCAACCCTTCTCGAGAAAGAAATAGAGTTAGATATCTATATGACATCGGTCGTGGATATCGCTAAAGAAGTTGCACAAGACGTTCCTGACGCTGAAACCTCTACATCCAGAAAAACGTTTGTGAATGTTGAGCGGTCGATATAAGTGGCCCCAATTATCCAAAGACCAACTCCTCCACCTACCCTAGTGATTAATTTCTTTCCCAGAGGCTATGATCCAGAAGTCGAAGTCTAATATGCCTGGAGAGAAAATAACACTTCTCAGATGGTTGACATGGAGAAGACATTTCAAGAGACTCCACAACTCTCTTCTTTAAGAAGCCAAGAAGTTTGATATGTTCGAGGAACTAGCTGATCTTGGTCTTCACACCAAGAAGCATCTAAAATTGCGATTGGGCTATATTCGACATCCAACAGTCAATTTATCTGACTTTGACACTGAGCGTTTCAACCGCTGTGACCGTTCAGAAGAAGCGTTTTATCCTTCGCGCCAGAACAAGGTTGTAATTAAGAATCCCAATATCACTAATTGGCTAAGAGACCCCGATGAAGAAATGCTGAACAAAATTGGGTACTCGATGAAGCCAAAGGTCGTTCGATTGCCCCAGAATACTCAATCTTTAAGACCCCTTAAATTATGGAAGGGAAAAGGACGTTTTATTGCTAAGCGTCCTAATCCCATCAATTCTTAGGTAGAAGATGAAGCTCGTGAATATCTCGCTAGATTTTAGGCTGACGACTATGAGAGCAACAGGGACAGTTTTGAGAAGTATATCGCTGCCCGAAAAAACAAAGAGAAAACCGACAAGTTAGGCAGGCGATGGATGATGGATACTGCTAGATAGGGTGAAGAGTATGTGCTGCATTTCTACACACTTGAAGAATTGGTGCGATATCCATTTCTCTTTGAGTTTGGAGTTAACAACAGGCCCTGTTGATTTGCTGCATTTTTGCTGGAACAGCGTCAAGCGATTTGCCGTACTTCAGAAAAGGTATGGAGCGCTACATTCGTAATCAGCTAGAGATGGTCATTCAAGGTGGATGCTACATTTTTCATTCGAGTCAGAATTTTACTCAGCGCATTCAACTTGATTTGAATGAGGATGCATCTACAAGCGAAAATGATGCACTCCCGAGGCCAAGTGAAGCGCACATGCGTTTGACTTATGAGTATGAGGAAGATCATCATACGGGTAGAGCTGTTCTGGACAACGCTCAAGCACTGGATATAACGTTCAATGATCTCTTTGGTCTAGACGCTTTTAGAGCCTACTCTGTTCTTCCAAGTCGTTTCTTTGAACAGAATATCCGAGTGGCCAAGATCAGATCTTTAATTCAGCCAATGGATCAAGACGCTGCTCAGGCCCATATGCATTTTTTGATGGACTACTTCAATTCATACATTTCTGGAGTGACTCTTGCGCTGAACGCTGATCTAGTGTTAAGTACTGAAGAGTGCAAAGACGCTATATTCTTTATCCCGCAGACTCACATGCTCAGTCCAAGGCATGTTTTGGAAGTGATTGGCCCAATTTGGGTCATTCCTATTCCAAGGCCTTCTCATGTGGAGATCACAGAGGTCCAAGTGGAAGAGACTCCTAATGTTGAAGACGATCCGATGCTAGATGCCCCAAGCGTTCCACTAGAAGAAGTTCCACTTGATGTTCAAGTTGCACAAATTGATGCTGCAACTCAATCTTTGCATGAAGCAATTCAGGAAGTCACTGAGGATCCTGAGGAACCGTTTATCCGAGATAAATCTAAAGGCGAAGCCGCAGTCTCAAGCTCATATGGAGTAATTCCATCCCCTGAGCGTTCCTCCTCCTCCGATTTCGATTCTGACAGCGATCAAGAGGCGAGAGACTTCAGAAAGGCAGTTAGGAACTCTCTTCAAAACATTGAAGGTTCCTGTTCTACAATGATAAGAAATGATGAGCGTCACACCAAGCTCATCTCCAATACCCGAAGTCGAGACATAGCCAATTCAGCGACCAAAAGTACTACAACCGTACTTGATCGTATGGTTCCATTAATCGAAGGCTTGTCTGTTGCTTTCAATCAGTTGCTCGCTCAGAATGCCTCAGCTGATACAGAGCGACATAATCAATCAGACTCCGTCGGTCAGTCTATCGCTGAGCAAGTTGCTCTTCTTGTAGAAGAAGTGAAGTTATTACGGCAAGATATGGCAGAAATCAAGAAATCCCTTTATGATTTCAAGAAGGGGGAAAAAGGAAAAGGCCCGTCCAAGAGTGCTCAAAGCTCTGAAGACAGTCGCTGGGAAGAACTTCAAAATGCTATTTCATCCATCTAGCAAGCCACTCTCAGGAAACACCAACCACGTTTCTACAGAGGTTTTCCAATCCCTGATTTTTCCGTAGAACTTCTTAAAGAACTTGGTATTCCACCCTTTACTGTATTTGTTCCACCCTACTCTAATCCTCGTAGAGCTCTAGTCACTAGAACTTACGGGATTTTCAAGGAATTGTTATGTGAACTGGGAGTTGATCCTACTCTCTAGAACAAGCATCTCTACAGCTTTGAAGAATTGGCTGAAAAGATGGGAGAAAAACAATTTGCCAATGAGACCCATAGAAGGATGACGGAAACCAACGAAAGGTCATGGAAGTTTGCTCAAATGCTTTCCAAGCAAGAGCAAAAGGAAGCTAGCAAACCAAAGCCTCCTCCCAACAAAAGAAAGCGCTAGATTTTATTGCCTTATTTTCTTTAAGCGCTTTATGAATGCTTTTGCTTTTTAACTCATTGTGCTTATCCGATTTATTTAAATGAATGAGTTTGCTGAAAGATCTTGGTTCTCGCTATATGTACTAACTTATAGCTAACTGTTTAAACGCTAACTTTATATAATCATTGTCAATTTTCTAGCTCTTGGACTATAAAAGAGTTAAGGTCTTGACATCATCAAAAAGGGAGAAATTATTGGGAAATTTCATGTTAGATATTTTGATGATGACAAGATAGGTTTCATGTTAGACCCCAAAGATTATGTAAGTTTATCTTTATTAGAATATGTTTAAGCATTTAACAAAGTTATCAAATTGTAATTTTTAGATTAGGCTTATAATTTTTTATCTTTGCAAATTTTAAACTAAGTATTGAATACTAAGTCGCTGATAGAATTCTAGGTGAGTCTGTCAGAGATGAAGTTGAAGACCAGTGTCTGAAATCAAGCTAAGATGAACATTTTGTCTTAAGCGATTGCCAATAGCTAAGGACATTTCAGGAGCTATGAATCAGCGCTCAAAGCCATCAAGCGATCAAATGAACAGATTCACCTAAATAAATTCCGAAGTCATTAAGGACTTAAATACAATCATCAACAGGAAATAAATTCAAACGCCTTAAATGCATGATAAGAGCATTAAATGTGATAAATATGAATTGCATACGGAACAAGTCACCCTATTCGCCAAGACTGTCAGATTTTTAGAGTTCAAACCTGCCACATCAAATCGGTGCAGTAGAATTATAGGAATGTCAGAGAAAGGACTATCCACTCTCTACCTGAGAGGTACGTGCCTACATGTGTCCAACGGACAAATCCCAAGAAATACCTATAAATAGCACCCTTCAGCAAACCTTAAAATACACAGAATTACATACGCACATAGGTCAAACTCTGCTAAAAAACTCTCAAGAAAAGCTTATAAACTCCATAGCCAAAATCCTTCAAGCTTTTCATACATTCTAAAGATAGTTACTGATATCTCAAACCTCTTCAAAGAAGAACCCTACACTACTATTGAGATATCCCAAGTTGTTTGAACTTTTCAAAATCAAACAAACCTTGTGACGAAACCCTCAACCTTTTTCACCTGTGTGAGAAAGTTGTTGATATTTGCAAGCAGCATTTCTGTGTGAGAGAAGCTTGTTGAAGAAGATCTCAAGTGGAGCTGAAGTCTGTGTGATCAAGGAGTTCAAGACCTTCTTCCTTTCATTCACCATTTGTAAAAATCCTCTGTGTGAAGATTTTGATAATCATTTAGTCAATTCCCTCCGAGTGATAAGGAGAAGAATGACGTAGCTGTGATTACATCACCCATTGAATCTTTCACGTCATGCGTTATTTACTGTTTTATTGCTTTACGCAACATTTGCATATCACTATTCAAAATTATTAAAATCAGTAAGCGACTAATCGGGTAAACCGAACTCTAAGATTAAGAATCATTTCTGCTGTGCTAACCCTGATTAAGCGATCTAAGCATTACCTTACTTTAGTAATTACCCAAATCACTAAGTCTAAGTTATCTTCTTTCTAACGCTTGACTTAGCGCTTTGCTTTCTAAGCGTTCAAACTCTTTTAAAGTGACACAAAAAATTTTGAAGTCGAAAAAGACTTTAGGGTCTATTCAACCCCCCACCCCCTTCTAGACCCTTTCGTATGCCACTTGGGACCATCACATGAAGTCGTTTCAAAATTACATTGGCTATGTATGGTTAGAAATCCTAAGAATATTTTCATTTTTTGGATCACCAAAAAATGAAAATACACAGTCCAAGCCAAATTCAATTGAAAATGGTCAAATTTTAAATACACTACACATTCCCTTATACAACAACCAATCATTTCAATCTTTTCACAATCTTTTATCATTAATTACACTATTTCATTATCCAACTCATTCTCTTTCTTACTTTTCATATTTTATAAAATAAAATTCCTATTCAATTTTCCAATATTCTAATTATTATTATTATTAAATAATATTAATAACATATAATTTAAATAACATATAATTTAAATAATATATGATCCTCACTATACCTCACCTGCCCTCTCCATTATTCCTCCTGCACAACTACCCACCCCCACGTCCACCCCCACCCCCACGTACCCCTCCCCACATCTACACCCCAGCCCCCACCCCCACACCCTTTACAGGCAAGTGGCCTCCCTTCATCTCACAACACCCATTGGCCCCCCACCCCCCAACACGTGCCATCCCCCCAAATTCCAACACCCATGGCCCCCCCAACCCACGGGTACCCTCATTATTCATCTCTCATCTTTAATATTTTTGCAGAGAAGTTTCAACTCAATATTTTTGTCCAATTGCGGATATCTTTTTGAAAAGTAATTTATGCATACATCCCATCTTCTTTAAATTTTTGTTGTGTTTTGAGTTTCTTTTATTATATAAGAACGACTTACACCAGTACACCACAAATTCCATTGTTTCATTCCACTTCATAGAAGTACACTCAAAACGCCAAACTTTGATGGTACATCCTCTGAGGGGAGTTTTGATATTCCTCGGCCTTTGAAGAAACAAAAGGTGCATATCACCTTTTTTTTTTTATGTATGTTCATATTTATTAATTATTTTTTAACTACTTTTTTTTATGTTTGAAGCAAAATTTGGTGGTACATCCTCTGTTGGGAGTTCTGATATTCCTTTGCTTTTGAAGAAACAGAAGGTGCATATTTCCTCTTTTTTTTAAGCCTTGTATGTTCATATTTATTAATTATTTTTTGAAAGTAATTTTTTGAATCTACAGCAGTTCAATTGGCACTCAAATTTATATTCAATTTTTATATTCTACTTTTTAAAATTCGTTTATGTGTTCTTTTTGTGTTTGGTTTTTAGTTAATACGATATATGTGAATGTATGGTTTATTGGTAAGTTATTCTAATGTGCTCCAGTCCTAATGACTTATGGCCCGTGCAGTATCGTACCCATATCGGATACGGATACGGCTCAGATACGGTTGCGATACGTATCGAATACGAATTTTAAGTATCCGAAATTAAAAATAAAAACCAAAAGATTAGATACGTATCGGATACGAAAATGAGAAGTATCCGATACTCCAAAAATACGTGTGAAGTCATTTTAAAGTTATACAATTTTTTTGGAGCCAAAATGAGAAAAATAACTAATTTATACTTTTGAATATTTTAAAAAAAATATCACTTACCTTTACGGCTGCAACGCATGTGACCAATTTATGGGTGAAAATGGAATTTCACACAAAATTTGAAGGTTATTTTAGTCATTTGCCATTTTACCCTCTCTTTTTTCTCTCTCTAACCTATCTTCTTCAACACCCCCCCCCCCCCAACACACACACCAGACGCACACACACACTCACTGACTCACATACACACACTGACCTCACATATATATATATGTGTGTATATTTATATATAACACAAAAATTTGAATCTCACACACACACATATACGCACAACACACAAATATATATATATATATACACACACACACACTCACATATTTATATACACACACGCAGACACACACATACATATTTATATACACACACGCAGACACACACACACATATTTATATACACACACGCAGACACACACACATATTTATATACACACACGCACATATATTTATATACACACACACACACGCAGACACACACACACACACATTTTTTTTTGGGTTACTCTGTGTGTATATATGTGTGTGTGTATATATGTGTAAATGTGTGTGTGTGCGTGAGAGTTGAAGTCTGCGTGTGTGTATATAAATATGTGTGTGTGTGTGTCTGCGTGTGTGTGTGTATATATATATATATATTTTTGTGTGTGTGTCTGCGTGTGTGTATATATATATATACACAGTGAGTCACACTGAGTGTGTGTCTATATATATAATATATATATATGTATATTTGTGTGTGTGTATATATATATATGTACACAGTGAGTGTGTGTGTGCGTCTGGTGTGTGTTGGGGGGCGGGGGGTTGAAGAAGTGGGGCTCACCAATTTAAGTAAGGGCAAAAAAGACTTTTAGCCAAAAATTGGATTCCACCGGAATATTTGGCTTGAAAATGCCAAAAGATAAAATTGTGTAAAATTCGATTAGTTTAGATAAATAAGTGTAAAAAAAAAATTGTATAAAAAAGTGTCAAAACTCGAAAAGTTTAGGTATGATACTGTTTTTACCCCTATTTTATATATAAAAAAACAAAAAAAAACAAAAACCACTGTTCATCGTCTTCAATGAAGACGATGAACAGTAACTAACATATGTAATGGTAAATTATCAAAATTATCTCCACTTCTAACTATACAGAGATTAACCAAATTTAAAAAACTCTATGGCATAACATAAAATATACATCTGATATAGTGATATGTTGTAAGCGGTAACAAATAAAATTCTCCAGTATCAACTATACTACTACGTTTCTACTTTTTTTTTAAAAAAAACCACTTTACTACCCGGACAAGCTTTATTGGCAGAATGACAAGTCTTCATATTACAATTACGTATACGATGAGTAATTTTATATATAGAGGCTATGTCATTTCAAGGTTTACTAGTTTGGAAAAAGTGGGCCCAAAAAATGCAAAAAAATTGATAATGGCACTCCACATTTTGTTATAGGCACTCCACTTTTATTTAAATTGACAAATTAATTTTGTACTATTTTTCTATCTAAATGTAGAATAAGTGTTCAAAATTTGACAACTCATAATTTTGAAATTTAAAAGTAACGAATAACTACCATAATAATAATTAAAAAAAAGTTTTTAGATATGAGTAACACTTTTTACTTATGTTTTTAAAAACCAAAATAGGATAAATATTATTTCCTTTATATGTGATAGATGAATCGTGGTGGAGGTTCTAGTAGTGGCAAGAAAAAGTCTGGTGAGGCCTATTGGAACACCGATTTGGATTCTGTTTTTATTGAACTCATGTACAAAGAGTTCAAGAAAGGCAATCTAAGGGGGACGACATTTACCCCGCAAACTTGGACTGACATTGAGCGAGGTTTGAATACGGCTGCTGCACCGTTTTACATGTATAATATCCCTCAGTTGAAGAGCAAGTTGAATAGGATTAGGGTCATGTGGAGGAGGTTCGATGAATTGATAAGAAGTGGAAGTGGATTTGGGTGGGATTACGAGAACCACACTGTCACTGCTACTGATGCTGTTTGGGAGGCCCACCTAGCGGTATCTTCCTAATACTAACTTTTAGGTTATATATATACACAAATATATATTAATAGCTATCTAAAATTGGGTTAGGTTTGCTAATTTCGGCATTCTACACACTTCTTAGGAGTACCCAGGCGATGTAAAATTGCGTAAGAGTGGTCTACCCAAGTATGACTTGTGCACTGAGATGTTCCTACCTCATATAGCTACGGGAGCTATAGCTAGAGCATCGACCCAAGGTCCATCAGAGTTGGAGGGTGACTCGCAGGTCAATAGGCGAAGACGTGGGAGGTTTAATTTGGTGGATGAAGAAGACACAAATGTTGATTTAATGAATGATAGTGCCTCCCGTGCACCCACACAGTCCATGGCCACCTCTGCGACAGCGAGTAGGTCTCGAAAGAGCTCGAGGAGTGGTGACCTGGAGTCAGCCTTACAGTCTTGGGAGGAATTTAAGTCTGACAGGGCTTCCCGTTCTAATGCATCATTGCAGGAAGGTATAGAGAGATGCATGACTTGCCTCCAAGCCATGGAGGGGCTTAGTGCGGAGAAGTTCCACAAGGCAATGGAACGACTCACTGCCCAACATTGGCGATGTTGGTTTCTCCTCATGACTCCCGAGCAACAACGGGTTTGGGTGGACTGCCTTTAGATGCGATGTGATATGGTGGGATGAGACCTGTTTAAGTTATCTGGTTAATTGTCTAATTATCTATGTGTTTTATTATCTGTTGGGTGTACTATCTCTTTTTATCGTTTGTTTGGATGACGAACAATTTTATGTTTTAAAAAAATTATTAAGTAGGTGTGTTTGGGTTTAATAATGAATGGTATTGTAAGTTTATATTCACGTTTTAAGTATGTGTTTTATTAGTTTAAAATAATTATGTGGGACTACGATTTGGTTTATCTAAATTTCTTGTTTCAATTTACTATTTGGTTTAAGTATTTAATAAGTATGGCGCATCACGGGGATGATGGACCTAGTCGCACTAACTATGACGAGTATGAGAATAATTACTATGATGATGGTTACGTGGATCCCGATGTTGATGTCAATTCCAATGACTCGGACGAAGAGGATGCATTCATCGTGGCACATCTTCTTCGGTCATTCGAAAGTATCGAAAAGACACCATTTTATGATTCTCGTTTCAAGGGATCCGATTGGTTGAGTGAGTTGTTGCGGGGTCACCCTGAAAGAATTTATAACATGCTAAGAATGAACAAAGAACCGTTCTTAGCTTTGTGTGACCTCATCACGAAGCGAGGCTACATTCGTCAAAATCAGCGATGCCGCGTGTCGATCCAAGAGAGCATGGCCATCTTCATCCAAACGGTGGGATTGCATAGGAGGCAGCGTGACACTTGTGAGCGTTTTCAACATTCATTGGAAACGATTAACCGACATGTTCGTAGGGCACTGAATGCCTTACTTTTAATGGCCCCTGAATTCATTACTCCACCAAATTTCGCGGAGACCCCAAACCATATCGTACATAACCCAGAATTCTACCCCTACTTCAAGGTAATTGCATAATGTCGTTGAAGCAATAGTTTGCAATCGTACTTTATAATGCACGTCTGTATTAATAGCTATCATATGTGTAGGACTGCATTGGGGCTATTGATGGAACCATTATCGAAGCACTCGTTCCAGAGAACCAGCAGACTGCGTATCGTTCTAGAAAAGGGACGACAAGTCAAAATGTCCTTGGAATGTGCGACTTCAACTTGATGTTCACATATGTGTACGCAGGATGGGAAGGGAGTGCTAATGATGCACGAGTGTTGAGCAACGCTATTGCAAGCGACCCAAATTTTCCCTTGCCACCGCCTGGTACACTATTCCAAATATAGCTATTTTCTAAAATAAAGATCTATCATTCACATTGATTTTAACATTATAACTGTGTGGTGAACTCATTATAGGAAAATATTATTTAGTTGATTCTGGATATGCCAACTTCTCTCCTTTCCTTGCGCCTTTTAGAGGGCAACGATATCATCTTCCCGAGTTTAGGGGTCATAGTGGACCTCGCGGCCCAAAGGAGTTGTTCAACCATCGTCATTCGAAGCTTCGAAATGTTATAGAACGATGTTTTGGTATACTTAAGAAGAGGTTCCCGATTCTGAGGTGTGGGATGCCAAACTATTTGCTAACTCGACAAACTGAACTGGTGATTGGTTGTTGTGTCCTACATAACTTTATAAGGAGATACCAACGAGACGACTTCATTTTTAACTTACCCGATGAAGAGTTAGAGGAGGAGATGGTAAATCCACGTCGCCCAATACAACCGACTGCAGCGGATATTGCAGCACAATCAATATTCAGGGACCAGATCATGATGATGATGTGGCACAACTATTAGGGGGGGGGGGGGCTAGCGTGATAGTTGGGAATCTGGTGTTATCTCTTTTTGTTCTGTCTTATGTTATTTGATCATGTAGTGTGCACGTGATTATATTATGTATTTGTTTTTGTCGTATTTTAGTCACCGTAGATGTTATCTCCATTTGTTGTGTCTTTGTTATTTGATCATTTACTATGTAACTATATATATAATCTAAATTATATTATATAATTTGCGTATTAGGATAATTATATGTGCAAAATATATATATATATATATATATATATATATATAAATATGTATTTACATGTGTGTGTGGCTTAAAAAACTGACAAAAAATTGTTACTACTTATATTATTAAGTACCCGGCGAAATTTTGCTAATTTCATATAATCAAAACTTATAGCACTTATTATTTTGCATATGAATAAATCGTGTATTCTTGATATTAGAATAATACAAATAGATTCATGTGCGAACTTGTTGCAATTTACATATCTAATATGAGTACCATTTAACAAACTTTTCGGATATCATATACTGAAAAATATAAAAAATTACTTGGAAATTATTTGTTTATATTCTTTTAACTAGTGTTGACTGCAGAAATGACGTCCAATAGGCAAAATGCCACAGTTGATGAATTATTCGGTAATGCATCATGGGACACAACGGCTGAAGATTCTTTTGTTAGAAAGTTGAAAATTGCTTCTGCATCGACAAACTGGCACAATGTGGTTGTTGTCGATCGTATCCTTTGTCGCATTGCTCAGGACATGAGCGTGGAGCTACAGAGGCATGTCAGCTTGAATCTGCTGAGGGAAAAGTTCAACGAGTTGCAAGATAGATATATTACATTTAAGCGACTCACCGTATGGCCCGGTGTGAATTATTGCCCGCGTAGAAATATAATGAATGTCCCAGTTGAGTATAGAGATGAGTTGCTTGAGGTTTGTCTTCAATTTATGTTATCATTTCTCTTGTTCTTACTCAACCGTTAACTACAATATTAACGTATCAATTAAGATTATCTATCATGATTTATGCAACCATTGATTAGGGACTATGAATAATTTTTCAAGCACTTGTTTCAATATAACAGTATGGCAATAGTGTGGAGCGCTACTGGCACACAGGAGAGAGGTGTTGGTCTGACTTGCAAGTGATTTTTCGTGGGCTAGCAGCTACAAGCCCAATTTATGAGCCCGGGGGACGCTTTCATGACCCTGTAATACTATCAGACAATGATTCCGAAAACAGCCACCAGACAGGCGGGTCTTCCAAACCCCGACGTAAAGAAAGTAGACAAGTGGGTCATTCCAAGCCCCCAATTGTTCATGTGATTGACGTGTCGAGCTCATCGTCCGTGCCAGACGAGTCATCCAGAAATGGGCCCACGGATCCTTGGGAGATTGCTAGGATCAGATCTGCCCATCAAGAGCATAGCGAGTAAGGGTCTAGCAACATCAACGTTAGTAGTACTGCTCGTTCTCCCTATTTTGGTTGGCCAAAGTGGTGATGATTTGTATTTGGTTGTTGGTGTTGGTGGTTGCAATGGATAATGTTGTATTTTTATTTGTAAGTTCCTATTTGTTTGTTTCATGTATGTGTGCTTGAATTGAGACTTAATTGGTCATGCTTTTACCAAAAGTATGTACAATATTGTGTGATTTATAAGTATGTACAATATTGTGTGATTTATAATATCATTTTAATAGTTTCGTTTGTTGTTTATTGGATTTTAAATTATACTTTTTTACCTTCTCAATATTCAAATAAATATCGACTGAATCTCAATTATTTCATTTTAGTACTAACGTGGTATTTAATAGGATTGCCCACGAGCAAAGATTTTATGTAACATAATAGTATCTCATTATAAGAAGATGGAAATAAATTTGCCTCAATCAAACTGAAAATAAAATATTATATGTAAATGGAAAAAGAAATATAGAACTATTTATGCTCTAATCATATTTACACATTTTAGAAAATATTGTATATATGGACCACATCCTACTTTTATATTTGTCCAATGCGAACCGTATAGTCACACTAATTATTATAAATATAGACGAGCAAGATTCAAGTTTTTTGAATTTTTAAAATATAAAATTGAAAAGAACACACGAAATAGAAAAAGGATAAAAATCTAAAGTTAAAAAGAAATGAAAAGATCAAAAAAATAAAATAATAAAACTAAAATAAAACAAAAAATGAAGGGTTCCCCCACCCCCCAACAAACCCATACCCGCCCCGCCCCGCCCCACCCCACGCCAAACCCCCACCCCCACCCCCACCCAACCCATTAACCGAAACTGCCTCTCAATTTTTCTTTTTTTTTGTTTTGTTAATTTATTTGTATAATATATATTATATTATGTATGTATATATATATATATACACACACATATACATACATATTATTTTATTATCAACTCATAATATTATTCAAAATAATATTATTTTAATATTTTCTCTTCCATCATCATCACATTCATAACCAACTCAATCATTTCATATATCAAATTCTAATAAAAATCAACTTTATATCACATCTGCACTACTTTCAATCAAATTCTAAAAATACATCCAAACAAACAAATAAAGTCAACATTCTCACACGAATTTCTGTAATACACATTCTCCAAAAAAAATTCAGAATTCATTTTCGAAAACACAACCATACGGAGCCATTGTTTCTTAAGAAACTCTTAGTGTTTCCATGGTCCATGAAAACTCTCAATGCTTCCATAGTTTCTATGGAAACTACAGAAACATTGAAAGTTTTATAGTTCTTTTTTGAAAAGAGTTGTTGGTCTATTGTCCAAGATAACAAAGCTCTCAAATCTCTGCATTTTAGATAAAAAAAAAATTTAAAAAGGAAAAGAAAAGAGTTATCAATCTATCAATCTAACAATCTACCAAATTAAGTCCTAAATAAAATCAAAAAGTCCCTTAGATAATCAACCAAATCATGCGAGAACTTTGTTTATTTGCATATACACACACAAAAAACCAGAAAGAACTAAGGATATTGAAGCTGAAAATTTTCCTTATGATCTTGGAGATGATACGAACTAGTCAACCAAACATTTATTTCACTAAGGAGTAATTTTTTAACATGCGATTCATGATGACTCGATCAAAATGTGAATATCACACTTATTTTTTTAGTAATTTGCAAATGTGTTTGAAACCATATATAGTATCATTGATATTAATTTTTTTTCCTGGAAATAACATTTTTAAAATTTAATATTTAATTTA
Organism: Buddleja alternifolia; assembly: GCA_019426215.1. Lineage (NCBI taxonomy): Eukaryota > Viridiplantae > Streptophyta > Magnoliopsida > Lamiales > Scrophulariaceae > Buddleja > Buddleja alternifolia. The sequence goes on along the minus strand of CM033408.1, from coordinate 19,637,064 downwards.
AGTTACTAGAACTTTGTCGATATGCTCTATAAATACTAAACTTGAATCCAACATTATGACTTCGTTTGTTAGTGGAATTTGATTGATTAAATATTGACTTTTAGTTAATGAAAAAAAGGGAGCAACTCTTATTTTCTTCTTTTACACTATTTCTCTCTTGTTTCTAGCATTTTGCAAGTTTTTTTTAACTTTTCCGAAATGTTTCCGATACGTTTATGATTTTTAACAGCTCGAAAATTGTCTTTGAAACAAAATTTTAATCCTTGGTCACACACTTAACTCTAAAGAGTTACCACTTAATAGTGTGATTAATCAATTTATGGAAATTGAGAAAATTAGAAAACTATGGTATGGAATATGGAATATTAATTAATTGATGAGATCAATTAAATAGATTTTTTAATTAATCTAGTAGAATTAATCAAATTAATGGACCTTGATGAGTCCAATTTGCTTATTTAATTGGGATAGGCCTAAATTAAATAAATATTAATTTGGGAAGAGGAAATAATTAAATTTGATCTAATTATTTATATCTAATTAATGGGTTTGACCTATAATTAAATATGGAGTCAAGAATTAAATTCTTGGACTCCAAGTTATACTAGGTGGATGAAAATTTGAGGAGAGAGAAAGGGAGAAGTTCGAATTTTAGATGAAGAATGAAATTGGATTATCTTCTCCCTAAGTTTTGTATTTGACTAAGTAAATCAAAAAGGATTTTAGGAAGAGATAGCTACTAGGTAATTATCTCTTATCCTAATTAGAGAAAGTACGCTACAGATCTACTTCAACGTTTTGACATAATGAGTTTGAAGTTTGTTGCATCTCCGCTTTCTGACAAGTCCACTCCCTCTGCTCTAGAGGACGATCTCTTCTCAAACCCAACACTTTATCGCAGTATTGCGGGCACCCTTTAGTATCTTACTCATATCCGGCTTGGCATTGCCTATGCTGTTGTTTTGGTCAGTCAGTTCATGCATTCTCCACGAGATGTTCATTTTCTGATGGTTAAGTGTATTCTTCGTTATCTTCGGGGTACACTTTACTATGGTCTTTGTCTTCGTTACTCATCCGTGGACTCTCTGACTGTGTATGCAGATTTTGACTAGGCTGGCTATCTTGAAAGTCAACATTCTACTACTGGGTATGTTGTTTATCTTGGAGACAATCTTATCTCTTGGTCTGCCAAGAAACAGGCTACCATCTCTCGTTCCAGCATCGAGTCTGAGCATCGCTCAGTACCCTATGCTATTGCTGAGCCCTGTTGGCTTCGCTACATTCTTCGAGACTTGGGACATTTCTCTTACGCATCCTGTTCAGGTTTACTGCAATAATATCAATGCCATCTATCTCGTTCTCAATCCTATTTTTCATGCTCGCACGAAACACATTGAGATAGATTACCACTTTGTTCATGAGAAGGTCACCATTGGTGATGTTTTGGTGAAGTATGTACCCACTAGTGAACAAGTTGTTGACATCTTCATCAAAGCCTTGCCCACTCTGAAATTTATACATCTTCGGTCCAATCTTCGCGTTGGTCCCACTGCTCGGATTGCGCCGGGGCAGAGGGGTGTTAGAGTATATTCTGTATATATATATATATATATATATATATATATATACAAAATATATATCTCTGATTATATATATATATAGGGTCTCATATTTGTCTATATATACTCTTACCTGTATCAACATAATCATTCAGTGAAATACAATTAATCTACACACAAAAATTCTCTAAGTTACGTGCTAAGAACTCTATCAATCATTACAACCTCATATAACTGTACTTTAAACATGATTCGATAACAGATTACTCAACATTTGAATCAAGTGGCTAATAGTGATCAGTCTTAAAAATAAACTTGTCAAATTGAGATATAATTTCACGACCTATATTTTAATTTGGGTAATTAATGAATAAAATGTTATTTATTTCTATTTTAGAAAACTGCACAAGAAAACTAACTGATGAACCATAGTCTTTAACTTTTCATAATATAATAAGTTCAAACAATGTTGATTTTCAAAAAATCTAGAATAATGCAATTTTAATTCTTACACCAATTAATCATCTTGTTGGTTATATTCTGTAGTTTTGATCACATAGAACAAGACTAAATCATTCGATATTCTAAACATTTGCGAAATAATTCAAACTTATTCCAACGATAAATCCTAAACCCTAAATTTAATTTAAAAAATTCATTAGAAAAACTTAAGATTCAATTTTCTAATTGATAAAAATATATAAAAACTTTATACATTAGAACATAATAATATAATTATATTGGCAAAAAGACGAGACTTAAATTTCATATTCAAATTCGATATTTGTAGTTAAATCATCTTATAACTAATGAATTTTTCATATGAAAAATCTGTTAGTTAATCCGTAGTGGAATATTTTTTTCTTTTTCTTTTTTCTTTTACATACCATTTGCAGCTCCTCGCAGTTTCACTAGCAACGAATACCAAAGTATGCGCATCTCGTTGCAACATCTAGTAACAAAATAACTACGACTTTAAAATTCATGGCAAACCCTGTCCCTATTTCATAGTTATGAAATTGTGTTATTTTTGAATTTATTTTTCCTAATTTATTTGTAGTGATTTGGTTGCACTTGCAATGATAATTGCAACGGATGTATACTACGTTGCACCATCAATTTTAATTGCAACAAATGTACACTACATTGAACCATCTATGAAAGTTGCAATGAATGTATTATATCAACAAAATAACTACGCATTTAAAATTCATAGCAAGCTCCGTAGCTATTCTGTAGTTAAGAAATATAATTTTTTCGTAAATATTATAATTTATTCTTACTTAGGTATAGTTTGTAGCTAATATGTTGTCAAACTTGCTTTGAATGCGTACTTCAGTTGCAAACCCATAGCTATTCCGTTGCTATTTTGTGGTTGAAATTTTTTTGTCTGTTCAATTACTTTAAAATGTACTTACCTACGAAAGACTCATAGTTAATCTATCACTGTAGCTACAAAATTGAATTTGTTGCAATGTTTTCCATAGCTGATGCCTTATTTATTTGTAGTGCTTATTTAAATCTTCACGGTCTATTTCGTCGTAATCAAAATATTACACGACTACAGAAATAGCCAATTACAGCGATTTTTTTTGGCCAATTACAGCGGTTAAAAACCGTTGTAATAGGTACCTATTACAGCGGTTATAAAAATTACCGCTGTACAAATAGGTATACCCTATTACAGCGGTTATACAAATAACCGCTGCAAAAAAAAAATTAAATTTTTTCCCAAGCCTATTACAGCGTTTTTTAAAATAACCACTGTAATAGGCTATACTATTACAGCGGTTATTTTAAAAACCGCTATAATAGGTAGTTTTTTTATTTTTTTTTAATTTCATTTTCTCGTTTATAATTTTACCGTGTCAGAATGATATGAAATTCGCACGATCATAGCAAAATGGCATTTTGAACAAACGCTAGGTTTTGCCTTGCGATCTTATGATTTTAGCCATCTGAGATCGTTTAAGGCCTCAAATTTGCGTTTTATTACGAAAAAGGGTATTTTGTAATAAAACACAAATTTGAGGCTTTAAACAATCTCAGATGGCTAAAATCACAAGGCCGCAATGCATAGCATGCGTCTTGTTCAGCACGTCATTTTACTATGATCGTACGAATTTCGTGTCATTCCGACACCACAAAATTTCAACCGAGAAATATTTTCGTAAATACACAAATATACATACACCCGCACATACACAAATATACATACACCCATCAACATACACACAAATATACATACACTCATCCACACATACACAAATATACATACACCCAAGCATACACAAATATACATACACCCATCAACACATACATAAATATACATACACCCATCAACATATACACAAATATACATACACCCATCAACATATACACAAATATACACACATCCATCCACACATACAAAAATATACATACACTCACACATACACATATACATATACACCCACATATACACAAAATAAATACACCCACACATACACAAATATACATACACCCACTGAGAGAGAGACGGAGGGTACGAGAAAAGAGTTGTGCAGGTGGCGTTGGGCGTTGGGCGGCGGCGGCAACAGGAAAGTTTTCAGAGTGAGAGAGAGAAAGACTTATCTTCCCGCTTCTCTCTGTTAAAAGAGTTTCAAGTTTTGAGAGTGAGAGAGACAAGCGGGAAGATAAAGGGTTTTAAAATTTTTCGTTTTGGCCTATTACAGCGATTCTTATGTGAACCGCTGTAATAGGCCAGTTTTTTTTAATTTTTTTTTTGTCTGCTGTAATAGACCTATTACAGCGGTTCTTACAAGAACCGCTGTAAAAGGTACCGTTTTTTTTTAAATTTTTTTTTTTTGAAAATATCTGCAGTCTATTACAACGGTTCTTACAAGAACCGCTGTAATAGGTACCGTTTTTTTTTAAATTTTTTTTTTTTGAAAATATCTGCAGTCTATTACAACGGTTCTTACAAGAACCGCTGTAATAGGTACCACCCTATTACAGCGGTTTGCTTTAGAACCGCTGTAATAGGTACTTCCGTTCAGCGGTTTTACCAGAACTGTTATAATAGATGTGCTGTAATAATGTATTTTTATAGTAGTGTTAGGGCATACGTATAAAGAGGATTGCGAGATTGCAATTTATTTTCCGAAATGTAGCATGAAATGGACGTAGTTGATAATTTCACATGATAATTAAAAATGAAAGGGATGTTTTATGCCTACGTGGGTTAACTAAAAGAATTTATATTGACACTCTACTTTTTGCTAATGACTGATAAAAATTGTATAAAGGCATTTTATTGGAGAAGATTATTCAAACATTTACAAGAAAAAAAAAGGGTAAAATATAAGCATTGATGATAAGAAAGAATTATAAAACTCAATTTAAGCTCTAAATTATTAAAGCCTAACTATTAAAGACAGAATTAAGGAAAGTATTTTAGCGAGAAAGGCAGTAGCAGAGCATGCTGCTTTTGAGATACAAGAATAATGGCGTCACTCGTCAGACGTCAGATGTGAGATAGAAGCTGATTTGGGGCTTGAGAATATATTCTGTAAAAATTGCAACTAAGCCCTTGAAGAATTGGTGAACTCCACATGACCCCACATGAATGGGCTTAGAAGAAACCAATTAGCTCGAGCCCAATTACACTATAGGAATTAGCCCAAGAGCTTGCAAACCTAAATATATTTCAACACATACTTTTTAATTTGAATAGATGGACAAAAATACCATTACGTGTGATTGTTGATTAAAATCCCATTAATTTTAGAAGATGTAAAGGCTTCCCCTCTTTCTAGATCATCTTTTTTATTTTATTTTTTCTATTTAGTTTGACCAAACTAAGCAATTAACGTCACATTGAATTATGGTGCTTTCAAATGCTTCTCTCCAATATATCAAATGAAAATATGAGATCTACGTTATAGTATGATTTACTAGGACAATGCAATATTGGCTACTCGAAGTAGACAAAATTTTTCTTAATCTAAATACTAGAGTCTTATAAGATGGTTACAATTGTATTTATCCTTATGTTCTATGTATTAATTTACTAGATAATTTATTAGGCCAAAATGATTCATAAGAAATTGAGTTTGAATATGAAAAATAATGCATGCAATTAATAAGACAAGAAGAACTGTGGTAAATTGATTTGTACTAATCATTAATTAAGTTTAGTTACACTTATGGAACGACACCGTGTTTTGGTGCGATGTTAATTTAATTTCACTTGATTTTATAAATGTGAAAGTATGTTAAGTTAGCAGCAAAAAGAAAATAAATAAGTAAATTTGTGTTTTAGAAATGATGAAAACTATTTAAAATGGTCAAATTCATTTGGTAAATTGAAAGAATTATTTAGTCATTGATAGACATTCTTCCATTTACTAAAATTACAAAAACTAAGTGATTTGTCATTATAAAATTTTGGAGTGTCAATATAAACTCCATTTAACTATAACATATGTATAAAATGTTGGAGCCTATATATAAAAAATATTTTGAATAAGCGTAGTAAAGTACCCTCTTAATATCATAATAAAGAAATTTCAATGTGACATATATTTCAAATTCTGCAATAAACAACCTAGGTGTTGTTTGTCCAACACCCTCCAAGTACTATCGTTTCAAATAGGCATACACATAAATCATAATTGCAAAATACAATAATTATGTGAAACACATCCAGAATTCAATGTTCGTTGTGTCCATGTATGTGCACCGCATATGATTTGAATTTTATTACATTAAATTCATATTGACACACTATTAGGGATACCCTTTCCTGTAATTCCACCTTCACTAGTAGGATAAAGTAAAGTGTATGGCACCTTCACATCTCCCATCCTATTTTTCCACTTCTCATCATTATTCATCTCTATTATTCCTTTCTCTATTTCACCCAACTTCTTCCCAAACTTTTCAAAATCTTCTAGTGGCTTTGCATCTTTAGTCCATTCAGGGGTATCTCTCTGTCCAAGGTATATCTCGTCCGATGAATGCCTCGACAATATCTCGATCAGGGCAATCCCGAGTAGCGTTTGCAACCGAGCAGTGATTGTACTTAGGAAAATCTTATCAGGGTTACTCCTCAGCTCATCGTACTCAGGCGTGCCCATCTCTGGCATGAATCGTCGACTTAATGTGGGGCGGTTGGGCAGATAACCGGCGTAAGGATATTGCCCGAAATTCACAGCTGCATGAAGGGCAGATGCCATCCATATGATGATGGTGCAAGAGTCTATTAGCTCTTTAATTGTGTCCATTTTAGGCCACCACGACTCGTCTTTCTTGTCCTCGTGTCCCTTTTCTCGAAGCTCTTTCCACCAGGATTGTAGCTCCGTGTCTTTCTGAACGACGTCGTCTGATGCGTAATAAAAATTGCAGTAATCCTCAACCCATTGCTTTATAGCTGACCAAATTTTTAGTCCATCGACAGCGTATGGGTAATCCTCGATTAATAAACGGAGGCCATGTGGAGAATTTGGGTCCTCAACTGCCATTCCTCTGGTTAATTGCAAGTAATAATCAAGTTAGATTAGTCAGATAACAGCTGAGGTTACAACATTCCATTCACATAGCCAAGATCATGCATACTTCAATTCATTCTTCTATTTCAAATGCCATATACTGAATTCATATTTTAAAGTACTTCAATACCATTTCAACTTCTGGATATAGGTTCGACTGTGAATCTATGTCACTAGTATTAGTTATTGATTTGCTATAGTCATAATATTTAAATACTAGCAAAATTACTAAAAAAAACCCGTAAAATAAATTTTTATATCCAAAAAACCCATGATAGTATTTTTCAGTACAAAAAACCCATTCCACCAACTTTTCATTCCAAAAATTTCAAGATTTAGGGTTAGCAAATTTATGGACTTAATTGTCTTTCGCCTTCTAGACTAAAAATTTAATCAATTATAATTTTGTATAGAGATTTATTTATTTAGAAATTTTATATTGATAGCTGACTAAATATCATTTAAATTTGAATTTCCAGATTTTTAATCTCGTTAAAAATTTAAAAAATATATTTTTAGATAATTACCATGGTAAAATAAAAAATAAATTATATAAAATATTCAAAATATTTAATAAGGAAAATGAAAATCTGTATTATTCAACTTATCAATTAGAAAATTTTAAAACAAAAAAATTTTAGACACAAGCAACATCTTTATTATTAAAAATATTTTTTTTGTCAATTAATATAAAACAGAATAACAAATTTAACATTATATATTTTGAGTGGTGTAGGCTTCGTATGAACAAAATTGCAAGTTTAATCCCATAGGATAAGATCACTTAATTTTAGTCCTGCACTTTATGCAATTTTAAGAATAATTCCAGTAATTTAACCGAGTAGCAATATTAGTCCTTTTTTAAGCAGCATTGATACCATGCTTTGTTGTAAATTAACAGAAAAACTAGCAAAGTTTGATTATTCCGTTAAAAACTAGCGAACTGGTCAACTCAAAATCGCTTTTACCCCCTAGCGCATATAGCTTGTATCAAATACCCCCTAAACCAATCTTTCTGACATTACCACTGGACCAAAAAGGAAATGAAAATAGGAAAAACAAAAAAAAAAAGAGAAACTATCAGATTTTTTTAATTTTTTTTTCAGGGGATAAGTGTCATTATTTTTAGTTTATGAGAGTGTTTGATATAACTTGTATATGTAGTATAGGGAACAAAATGCAATTTTTTGTTAACCATTTCGTTAATTTTTAATGGAATAGTCATCTCCGTTAGTTTTTCCATGAAAAATAAAGTGGAGGACTAACTATGCTTAAAAAAATGATTAAGGTTGCAACTTGTCCAAATTCTAAAACTAAAACGACCTTATCCTGTGGGACTAACTTTGCAATTTTGCCGCCTCATATCTTACCTTTTGAGTAGATCAAGTGGAAGTGCTTGATGAGGGAAAATCCAGTCCTTGTAAATCGCAGAAGACATCTCCATGGAATACTTAGCTGGAAAAACAGTAGTCTCAAGAATCCCTCCAGCATTAATCACTATTTCTCGAGCGATAGCATTGATGTTCATAGTGTCACGAAAATGAGGATGAAGAAGCTTATAAATTGGGTGAAGCACACTTAGCTGCCTGTTTGTTGCAATCACGAATGGCTCCATCGCTGCGTGTGTATTTAGCCTGCATGCCAACATGAATGTACTCCAATAAAAAAGTTAAAATTGATGTAATGAATCATTTAATATTAGGGGAAAAATTACTAAAATCGACCTAATATAAATTTTTATATATATAAAAAAACTCATGAAAATATTTTTCAAATTCAAAACTCATTCTACACACTTTTCATTAATTAAGATTAGCAGTTTTTTGGACTAGATTATTCTTCAGGTCTTAAGTTAAGAATTAATCAATTGACTTTCTTTTTCAAAATTCTTTTAGAGTGATAGTTCGTATAATACGGATTTTATGTTTTAATAGTAAATATTTTACATATTCTTATATAATTTATTTTTGACTTTAACATAGTAATCATCTATAGTACCTTTTTTTTTTTTTTTTACTTTTAAGAATATTAAAAAATTTGAAAATATTGAAATTAAAATCATAATTAATATAAATTGTCAAAGTTCTAATTAAATAAGTTTCTATGCAACTGTACAAATAATCAATTTATGATCTAGAAGGCGAAGGACAATTAAGTCCACAAATTCAATAACCGTAAATATGAAAAGGTGGTATAATGAGTTCTTTGGATTGAAAGATGTGTTTTTTGAATAATAAAATTTATTTTATCGGGGGATTTTAGTAATTTTCGTTTTGTACCAGTGGCTGATTAGCTGATGAACTCCAGAATCATTAACAGCAACATAGGCTTTTGCCAATTGCCAAATGGAGCCCTCAACGGTACCATCTTGAGCTGGAGTGTACACTTTGCTAATGGCACCAAAATTGTCACCTTCAGGATGTGGTAAGCTCAGTTCAATAGCTAACGCCTTTAAACATCCATCTTTTTGCAAGAAAAGTAGAGTCCTTGAGGCATAAATTTTTGACATAGTCGTGTCGTTAATTCGCCTTAGATATGGCATGATCGCGTCGTGATGATTTAGAATGAATAGTCGATTGTCCTTTATTGCCTGCAAGATGAAAACCATACATATGGTTGTTATGATTACAAGAACGGATATGTAGAGATTACTATATTAAAAAAGGATATTCTTGTGTGGACCCGATCGTATTCAACATTCTCTTAAATGATAATGTGACGTGGCTTAATTTGAACCATTTGGTGCACAAACACTTTGGTACACAAACACATAGTCAATTCAAGCATTTTCCTACTAAAACAAGTTCAAGTACTTAATTACCTCATCAATTGTCAGTCCATCTAACTGATTCCCAATATGATCTCTTGTTATTGTACTTATTTGGTTTCCGTAGACTCTTGGGTCCAGATTACTTCTTGGAGGAAACTCCTATAATCAACAAGTGTTAATGTCTCGGGAGCTACTATTTATAGATGGTTGTTTCTTGTGCTCGTTTGTTAATTCTTCAGATTTGTTATATTGAAGATTATTGATATTCTGTGCTTTAATTGTTATTACTACATCGTTAGAGATAGTCTAAGTTGTATTATTCTTGACGTTGTAAACATTTTATTGATTGAAATATAATGATCATTTTTTCCTAAAAAAAATAAATTATACTACACAATGATTAACTAATTACGTATACTCAAAGGAAAATTACACAAAAGATTTCTTTGTGGATACATCTTAATTATGTTATCAAGAAACATCATTCACCGGCCAACACTAAATATGATGGGCTATTGAAATAATTAATGTAAATTTAATTATAATTTTTTGTTATATATCTTTATTTGTCCTTTATATTTTAAATTTCATGTAGTACTTGTCCTTTCTTACTGGTAATAGCATTTACCCGTCTCAAGAAGTCAATTCTGGATTTGTATACTCGAGCTTCTTCTTTTTTTTTTCTTTTTCTTGATAATAAAAAAACTAAGATAAGTAAAACCCGTTTTTGACTATTTTTCTAACTGCCACGAAATATTCATTTCTTTAAAAATCTCTAAGACATATAGCCTAACTTAGGACCGCAACCTCACCAACACTTTAAAAAAAAGGCTTAGTAGTCCTTAAATCAGGAACAGAGCCAGGAATATAGGCTTAGGGGGCGAATACAACACAGTGGAGGCAAAATTGGATACTTTTAGATTTTAGGGGGTCAGAATTTTAAATTTTAAATTTATAGGTTGAAAATTTAAATTTTTCAAAGTTCATGTGGCTATAACTGATTATGTAATTGGTCACTCATTTAAATATTACACTTGAAACCGACCTAGTTCAATCCGGACAAGAATTTTCTGTAAACCAATGTGACCACAGCATTTACGAAACGTTAAAAGCCCTTATTCATGCATACCAATGAGAGGTGTTAATGACCTGAAAGAGATTTGTGTGTGAGAGAGATATGATGATTAATTACCTGAATGATGAGCAGTACTGTTGATAGAACTAACGAGGTGAAGAGAGACCTTTTGGCCAACTAATTCATCCACTCTATCAAGAACTGAACCACTGAAATCATTAAAATCCAATACATTTTTTTTCATCAAAACTACTCTCCCTTTGATCTTCTGCTGCTGCCCCTCCTCGTCTTTCCTTCCAATCAACGAATCCACTATTTGGTTCAGCATCTCTCTCTCTCTCTCCCCCTCCTATATATATATATATATGTTGATAATGAAGATTTCTTGTGAAAACTCTGCTGGTATTTATGGGCAACGCACGCAGATATAGCTGATTTTTATTACACATCATGATGACAAATTTTAGGTGATGGGCCTGGTCTTGTTCCACATTAGGCTGCTTTCAACTTTCTTCTTATTTTTCTATTGCGTAACAGTTAATACTATTCAACTGTTTAGGTTTATTCAAGGATTAAAATTTCGTTTCGATGATAAGTTTTGAGTTCTTAAATATAAGAAACGTATCAGAAACGTCATGAAAAACTTGAAAAATGCTAGAAACAAGGTAAAAACCGCAAAAAAAGAAGTAACAAAAGGTTGATTCCTCTTTTCACTAGCAAAAAATCATAGTTGTGTAAAATGTTTATACATTTACATTAATAATCGATCAAATTACACTAATAAATAAAGTGATAACGTTTGATTCAAGTTTAACATTCATAGAACATATAACCGATAAAATTTTTGTAACTTAAATTATGATAAAAAATTATAAAAGTGTTGCAGTGAAAAAAATGAAAAGTCGTAATGTTTGATTTAAGTTTAGCATTCACATAGCATATAATTGATAAAATTTTAGTAACTTAAATTGTGAAATAAAAAAATTCTCAAAGTATTGTCGTGAAAAAAATAAAAAGTTAATATGGATGATACTATGGTTTCAAACTCATCTGCAAATTATAAGAAAAAATTACTTTAATTGATAATACAATAATCTTCCTTTTGAATCGCATGATAAAAAGTCGTTTTTCGGTGAAATAAATATTTGTTTGATTGTTAGATTTATTATTTTTCATTTCTTTTTTTTTTTTTTACCTTTTTCCCTACATTGAGAGATTTGAGAGCTCTGTTGTATTCGCGATAGAGCAAATTTTTTTGAAAAGGAATTACCAAACTTCCAATGTTTCCATGAAAATATTTTTAAAACTCTCAATGTGTTGACAATTGAGCAAATCTTTTGTAAAAGAAATTAACAAAATCTCAATGTTCCCATGGTTTCCATATTCCGAACATGGAAACCATGGAAACACTGAGAGTTTCCACGGAACATTAGAAACATTAAGAGTTTCCTAGGAAACAATGTAATTTCGAAACTATATGTTGATTTCTTTTCCGTAAGTTGAAAAACAGAAACTTTTCGGACGTTTTGGTGGAAAAGAAAAGAAACTTTGAACCATGGGTTTAATAAGTGAAAATTTTAGATATCTTTACAATCTGTGATGTCACCTACTATAAAATTAAGGAATTAAAATGTGTATTGACGTAGATTTTGGAGCAATACATTTATGAAATTTCCGGGATTTTCAAAGTTTAGAGAGAAATCCTGAAAGTTAATGAGAAAAAAGCATTTTGCACACTATAAAGTTGGGTTTTTAGCACTTTCCGCCCTCAGAAATTAAAACACACACTTTGCACCATCATTTTCATGGTTTTTGGCAACTTGCAACCCCGATCCATATTGTGGCAAAAGAACTCGTCGACTCTCTTGACAGAGGGCAAAAAAGTCTCCAAACCTTATTTCCCACCATGAACATAGAAAAGTCGGAAAAGTGTCATTTTCTACCTTAAAGATGGCATAGTCACATTTCTTTTAAAAAAATAGAGCAAATGGAACTTCTTCATCTCGAAAAATTAAGCAAATGGATTCACAAACTTAAAGCAATAGGCAAACCTATTGGCACTATGGACAAGAAATTCCACTTGTATGTTGTCATTGTGGCCATGTTTTGCCATTAATAACCTATTGACAAAAGGATAATTTGGGTAGAAGATTTCACAAATGCCCAAATTAAGGGGTAAAATGTTATTTATTCTCATTTTTTTTTTGTATTTGGTGATGATTGTTTATTTTTATATTCTAACAATTATATTGCATAAAATCTACTTATAAATGAAGTTTATTTTAGAGCAAAAATGGATGTGGATTCTTTAAATGGTACCTGGAGATGTGTTACAGAGCAAAAAAGAATCATACTAATTCACATGTGGGTCTTTAGCAATAATTTTGGTAGAAAAAAATATGTGTTCATTGATTTACCCTTGAAATATTGAGAAGATTCGCCAGAGCTCTTGTCTTGTTGACTACTTTTGCTGAATTATGGATCGGGGGAGGAAGTTGCCAAATATCATGAAAGTGCGGGTGCAAAGTGTGTTTTAATTTCTAAGAATGGAAAGTGCCAAAAACCCAACTTTATAGGGTGCGAAATGCTTTTTACTCATAGTTAATTGTTGGAAGCTTTAATGAAACTTTAGCAAACACAATCACGTATTATTTATGCTAATAATAGTGTACATACATCAAGTTTAGTTAATTAGTTGCTTAAAATCTATAGCGAAAATATAAAATAAGTAGGATTTGTTAATTAAGTAATGACCAAATCTCATGAGAGCTTCACTAAAACAAACACATACAATTCTGATAAAATATAACATTCAAAACCACAGAGTTTTAGGATGATCAAAACATCTTACCCACACTTTCATGTTAGATAGGTGAGGCATCAAAGAAATAACAAGAAAATTTAAAATTAATTTTGATGCACGTGGGATTTACACCAATAATATTTGTATATTATTATTGCGAGAAATTGAGTAAAGAAGCAATAAAACTATATGAAAATAAGAGAGTAAAAATGTGTAAGAATGTAAGACTTGTTTATTGATCATCAATAATGGGTATTTATACAAGCTAGATGGCTTTTATACAATTTCGGTAAGCTACTTCCTGCTGATTTCCTTTCAGCCGCTATGTATGGTAGCTGGTGTCTAGAAGCTTTGGTTGTCCTGAAATCATGCTAAAAACACGTCCGGCCAAGTCCTATTTTAGGAAGACTGAATCTTCCTGATATGGTAAGAGTTTGGCCGATTTTGCTTGATTTATATCTGATTGGATATTGTCTTCTTAATTGATTCCTTTCCTTGTAAGGCTTTGACTTGGGCTCCAATCCTAATAATTGAATGAGGTCGAAAATACAAGTCTTTTGGACTGAAGTATATCAATAAAATAGGAAGAAATATAAAACATTTCTTTGGGCTTATCAGCTTGGCCCAATGGATAATATCGACCCACATCAATAGTCCTCTCAACTCTAAAGGTTGACTTGTCAAGCTGAAAGAGTTGTAAAAGAAATTTATAGATGTCAAGCTGATAGTTTGAAAAATACCTCCTGAATTCCTGTCAGAATTTCCATGCTGGAAATCTTCCTGGATTTCCTCCTGGGTTTCTTCCTGGTTAACCGGCTATGCAAATGATGGCTTACTCCAGAAGCCTTTGTGAGCTTCCAGAATTTTCCTTGGCAAGAAACCCTAGGCCTTACATCAGTTAATGAAACGAGAACGTTTGGCCTTCCCTAAGAACTGTAACTTCCGCAGCTTTTCTCCTAAATCTCCGTGCCCTCATTATGGGAGTTTTTCCTTCCTGCCACCATAACTGTCCCTCAATTTTCTGGGTAGGTGCCACATGTACGGTTAAGATGCCTCCCCTCGAAAAGGAAGTTTTGTTTTTGATTTTTAATTGCCTTTTCTAAAATTTTAAAAAATCTTTTCCTTCCATTTTTGTTAAAGTTTTGTTTCCTTGTTTTTCCCCATCTTCCCCTTAAAACTGATTTGTCCAACTACCTCCTTTTCCTCTATCTCCCATTAACTGGGAAGTTAATTTCTTCAAGACCCACGTCGCCTGCTCTTCTCCATTAGGTATTTACTTTCTCCTCCTCTTTGCTTTGTATGTTTATTTGTGTTTTGTAATCTTTGTTTGAAAGAATTCCTCTGTCACTATGAAAAATTTGTAAAACATGTCCCATGTCACTCATCCTATTGCCATATCCTCCGGTGATAATGTCCAGATAATTCCTCCTGTAATTGTTAATAATCCTCTTCCTCCAGTCGAAAATCCGATAGACGCCCCGATGGCCGTTCCGCCGCTGAATTTTGCGAACCCATCGTCGCTCCCTCGCTCTGTAGGCGAATCTTATAGTGCCCATCAACCGCGGGGAACTATTCAAGTAGATTCTTCCTCTTCAACCCCCTCGAACAGTCCTCACATATCAGGTTTCTCCTCTCTTCTAGCCCAGCCAATTTCAGAGAGGCATCCCCCTGAGAGGAACCCTGAAATATCTCCTGAAATTCTTCTGGAGAACTTTGACCAGCCTGATCCAGACGCGCTGGACGAAGTAGCGGAGGAGGCTTTGAGTGCCCAGGAAATGGTTCTGCTAGTTGCCCCTTGAGCTCGATTCTGGATGGTGTACAGGTCCCGCTTTACTTCTCACCAGGAAAATATTATTAGGGCCACCTATGGTATTCCTTCCAATTATCGCATTCTAGTTCCGAACGCCACAGATAGGGCTCACCTTCCTCTCCCTGGTTTCATGTCTTTCTACCTTGTTCACGTCCGAGCCGGTCTACGTTTTCCCATCGATCCTCTTTATATTGCCATAACCAAAAGATTTAAGGTGCCTCTGAACCAACTTTCCCCAAATGCTATGAGGGCCATCGTTGCTTTTAATGTGTTGCTACATAACTTAGGCCATCGCCTTACGGCCGGACTTTTTTATTCTTACTTTTTACCCCGCTCGTCAGGGAGTGATTCGGGAGTATTCTATTTCACCCCTAGGAAAGAGGTTTATTTCTTCTCCTCCTATCCTTCTTCCGAGAGAGATTGGAAAAAGAACTTCTTCTATATTGCCCCTCCCGAGGGAACCTCATAGGACTTTCCTCAGGAGCATATTGAAAGGTTAGAAGGTCCCAATTTGTATCCCCTTTCTCACCGTCTTCCTTTTAACCAACGATTGTTGGACTACCTTAACTATTGAAAGATTTAACAGTCGCCCATAGTTTTTTGAAAAACATGGCTAACTCTGTGGATCACCAGCTGCTGAAATCCCTCCCTACTCAGGAGAAGATTGATTGGCTAATCGAGATGTCTCCTAAGGTATGCCATATATGCTTTCTTTTGGAAGTTTCCCGCTACCACCTTGTGCTATTTAATTATGTTTTCCCCCCTGTTTGCACAGTTCTTCCTCTTTTCTGGCCAAGCTTTAATTAATGTTAATCAATCCACCGAGTTGGATGATCTGAAAAGGGATCTAGCTAAAACGAAGAAACAAGTGGTTGCCTACTCCTCCCTAGAGCTAGCTTGGCAGAAAGAAAAGGAAAAAACCCTTATGGACATCCAGGAGCAGGAATCGCGTGCTGCAGCTTTGGCAGGAAGAGCTAGGGTCCTAGAGGATCAGCTGAAGAGCGCCTTGGAGCAAGAAATTCAAGATGCGATCCTCCGAGGTCGCCAGATGGGTTTGGAGGACTTTCCTCATTCCACAGAGGGGCAAATATTCCTAGAGCAATACAGAGCAAAATTCTTGGCGTCCAGCGAGTTCCAGAACATAGTTGATGACAAGACCCTGGATTATTTTGAGAAAGGTTTCAAAGGATGCCGATCCCAGTTTGCCGTTGCTGGTTATCCTCCTGCTGGGAGTGACACCACCTTCCTAGATATGGACGCCGCGATGGATATCGCACTGTTGAAGCCTCCTACTCCACCAGCTGAGAATATTCCAGGTGCAATTCCTCCTGTAGCTGCGCAAGAAATTGGCCCAACTCCTGGTCAGGACACGGAAAACCAAGCTAATCCTCCAGCTGAGGCTCCTATTGGTGCAATGGAGAATGTAGCTGATAATACTCCTGCAGCTGCAAAGTGATCTTCCTGCCTTTATGTGAGAAACAATCATCTTGTTTTGACTAGGTCATGTGATAGCCTAGAGACAAATATTTTCTTTTGTTGGTTTTTATTACCTTGTGAGGCATGAGATGTTTGTTTTTGCTTTCTCTTTTGGATGTTGGCCTTGTGGATGTTTGAACAGTATTTCTATCGTATCTCTTCATGTCTCTGTTTTGGAATTACTTACACATTTTGATTGCTAGAACGTAGATGCATGTGTGCTTATGCAATTAGTACCACATTATCTAAGAACATTTCAATGATTAAATTGGGCAAGTAGCTTATGCAGTTTCTCAGCTAGCTAGGTAGCAAGATAATTAGGACAAGCATGCCCCAAATAGTGAGAG
Organism: Buddleja alternifolia; assembly: GCA_019426215.1. Lineage (NCBI taxonomy): Eukaryota > Viridiplantae > Streptophyta > Magnoliopsida > Lamiales > Scrophulariaceae > Buddleja > Buddleja alternifolia. Next base: position 19,619,693 of record CM033408.1, on the reverse strand, counting down.
AAGCACATGTATTGCATGGATAAAGAAGTATGTGACAAGAGTTTGCACATATTAGAGATGTGTTGACCTTTTAACTCCCAGAAATTCTTCACTCCGCACCACAATTTCGTCCCCGGGCTTGTACCTGGCCAGTGTGCTACGGGGGGTTTTCCTTTCTTTTCCTACCTTTTCTCCTGAATCCCCCTTATATCGCCAGGGAATACGAGTGGACCTAGTATGTCTCACCCCATCCTAGGGATCAACCAGCAGGTTGTCCCCCACCCTTATCACTCCGATCCATCCTTATCTCTCTGAATTTAAAAAGTAGACTGAGAAGTCTCCAACCTTATTTCTTCCTTGACCATCCTTATTTCTTTTCCTGGAATGGGGCCAGATGGATCCGCAATCGATTATCTCCTAACTGGACGGATCTAGGCAACCCACCCAATTTTCCTAAACACCGTCTACTTCACACCACCAACGCCCCTTTGTCTTCGATGTGTGTGAAAGTGGCAATTTATACAAAATAAAAAGACACATTTCTATAGGGCACACTTTCTACAAAATAAATCATACAATCAGCAGGAAGTAATTTAAAGGACGAATAAAAGAAAATAGCCATAATATTACTTAGCTTGTGTTGCACATTCTCGCCCTGCAAAGTTGGCTCACAAACTTCCTAGATGTAAAATCTCTATAGGTTCTGGACGTTCCAAGGGTGGGGAAGTTGCTTCACTTCTCTGTTTTGCAGCTCATAAGCTCCTCCTTTTAGTACTCTAGTGACTTTGTATGGACCGTCCCAGTTAGGCCCTAGTTTCTTCACTGCATGAGTGGCCTCTACTCTTTTCAGGACGGGATCCCCTACCTGGAAATTCTGTTAGGTATATGACCTAGATGCCAATGAGGACAAATAGTTAGATTAGGGTATCTCATTATGTTGTACAAACTATTAGAACAATCTAAATAAAGGCATCTACACTTTGTTCATATAAATCTTTATGGCATCTAAATAAGTATTGAACATACAGTCCATGTGAATAAAGGTTTGACTCTTTGCCCTTTATGGAATAAAGACGTGGCATGGGAAGAGTCTTACACCTTATCACTCAAAAGGGTTCGCAAGTCAAAAAATCTTAATTGGGCATTAAGATTCGACTTGTATGACACATGCTCTGACGATGAGTGCTAGTCGAACGCTATAGGGATAGTGGGAGCAAGTATCATAGATATGTCAATGGAATTGACATATTCGAACACGGCTCGTAGTAATCCGATCACATGGGTATTTACTCAGTGACTGTCAATGATTGGATTACTGATCGTAATAGTATGCGTGAGCCTTAGACCTGAGGGTTTATGATCAATGTGCTTGTATTATTGGATCTGTTACCAGAGTAGTTACGCCCATATCACCCGTCGGTGGGGTCGACCTCGAAGTGCGATATCAATGAGATAAGTAGCAGTTGATCAGTGATCGCCAAGATGAGATTCACTGTCTCGATAGTAAATGAGTAAGTATCCTGTGCGATTATAGGCTAATGAAATTATAAAGTCTTTGGCCAAAGCATAACAACTAACTCATGTGGGACACTGAGGGTAGTGTAGTAATTTCATTATGCTATAGTCTAATGCACAGCATCAAGTTTAGTGAGTTTGACATTTTCCATGACTCTCACTTGATCGGGATACGTCAGTGAAGGGCTTATACTCATACGACATTTATGATCAAGAGGTTCGTAAAATGATTCGTTCATTTCGTACTCAATTGGGTTACGATGTGAGTCCACGGGACTGGCTAGATGACACTGACATCCTTAGGTAATTCCAACCTTTGCCAATTGAGACGAACCTAAAGAGTCGCGCTATAAGAAACGAGCGGGATGTATCTTTTTGTGTAAATCTTTTAGAAAGAATTAAATGGACTGATTGATTTAATTAGATTAAATTAATTAATTAAATATTTAATTTAATTGGATTAAATTAAATTATTTGATTAGTACATTAATTAATTGGAATTAATTAATAGTGTATATTATGTTTAAATTGGATTTAAATTTAAATATATACATATGGGCTAGAAATTAGATAAGCAAATTAAAAGCCCACCCAGTCCAAGGCAACCCTAGTAGGGGAGGCCACTTAGGGCTTTTTGGAGTAGCCTCCAACTTGTTCCATAAGTTAGTTGAGTTTAAAAGGACTACTATAGTGGAACAAACCCTATGTAACAAGATAACATTACACAACACAAAAGGAAAAGAACTCTCTTCCCTCTCTCCTCTCAAGCCGTCCACTACTGTAAAGAAGGAGGAGTCTCGGGATCTTTGGAAGGCTCGTTTCGCGTGAAGCTTTAGAGACAGGAGCCCTTGGAGAATTGCTGTTCTGCAGAATCAATAAACGAATCAAAAGGGTATATTTATTCGTTCTAAATTTCGTGAAACCCATGAAAAATCATCAGATCTATTTTTGTGATCTACCGGTAGGAATCCTTGAATCTTTCGCTGCAATTCTCTGTTTTCCTGTACGGGATTCCTAACAGTGGTATCAGAGCCGACTTAAATAGATCTGATGATTTTTGCGTTTAAGATTATGTTGGTTAAAATTGGATTTTTATAAAATTTGATTTTATGTATTTAATATTCAATGTTAAATCTGAAATTTTGAAAATATACATCGCCTTGAAATCGTCGCACGATTACATGTTTTTTCGCCGCCGGCAACGGCGAATCGGGGTGGCACCACCGTGTGTTTTTGAAGCACACGCGAGCACCACCCCGTTGCTCATGTAATTTGAAAAACAAAAGAAGCCTTAGCCCGGCGCACATCCGTGCGCCTTATCGGGCGCTGGGCCCGGCCCAGTGTTAATATATATATATATATATATATATTTATTTTTAATATTTAAATATATATATAAATTAATAAATATTAGGATTTGACCCTAATAGACGAATTCGACCCGTGATTTGTCAAAAACCCCTTTTTCCTAAAATGTTTTTCTTAATATTAAATTGGATTTAATTAAGTTAAAATTGGATTTGACTTTAATATTAAATTGGATTTAATAATATCATAAATTAAATTGGATTTTTATTTATGATTTGCGACGACTACATAAATAGGATTTATTTTAGGTTGATTATATTTTTCCAAAATAAATTAGGAATAAGTTTGACTTATTTCCTAAATAATAAATTGGATTCATTTCCTTTTAAAATTGAAATCAAAATTCATCTTTTCTAATTAAATTAGATTTAATCGGTTTTTGAATTTCTTTTCAATTTTAAACTCAAAACCAACATAAACTTAAATAGTTTTCTTACATGCTTTGATGTATGTTGTGGTGGATGCTTCCATGGACTTAGGGTTTTACCGCTTCAGTATTATCTGGGTTGTGTTGGGCAATTGCCCCCCAGTTTGTACTTTTAATTTTGGTAGTATGATGTATAGAGTGCTTTCTGAGTTGTGTATATTAGAGGTAGGACCTTTTCATGCTTGGAGCCCGAAGATCTATTAGAAATTAGATTTGTAATAGACCCCTATCCCCTGATTGATCTATTGGCTTGGATCAATCTAGAATGTCCATGGAAATGCATATTGTTAGAATAACTAGGTTTTTCTATGCATGCATGATTATAATCCATATATGCGCGTAATAAATTAATGTGCAAAGTGAGACCTTATTTTTCCAAAAATTCTCCCACATTAAAATACTAAGTAAGTAGGGGATATTGGATATCCTAGCTCTCCATCAAACTTGGAAAAGATGGGATTATGAGTTATGCATGGCGTCGTCCCCATTAATGGGGGTTATGCATTAATTCATAATCCATATCTCTTCAAGTGCATTTGATGCCATTGGTCGAAGCAAATCTTATCCCATACACCGATACAGGTTGCAAGATAAGATTCAATTGTTAGATCGATAGGAGTTGATGGGAAAGTACTTAGATGGATCACCACCAATATTTCGTTACAGGCTGAGGTTGAGTGATCCATGAGCCAAAGGTAGATTGAATCATCAATAAGACTGGTTGACATGGCATGTCACTTCAAAAGTCCCAATGAGCCATACATCGTTACAGATTGCAACTCATAGAAATTTTCGAAGAACTCAATCAATCACTATGAAATCTTTCCAACGAGAGTTCCGTTCATTGCAGTGGGAGTGCAATGGTTCGAAAAATGTAGTGGGAGCCAAGTCAAAAAATTAAAGTCCTAATTTTTACTTGGGTACAACATAATTATCTAATTGACTCTTTGTCATTTTTTGCAGTAATTTTATCTCTCTCAAAATAGTTAATAACCCTCTATCCATACTGCTTGAAAAGAATGTCCTCACTGGACCCAACTTTGCCGACTGGCTCAGAAACCTAAGGATTGACCTTAGCTTAGAATCATTGGGCTATGTACTCGAGGGAAATCGTTCCCCTGTCCCTGGAGACGATGACGATGAAGACGCCCATGATAACTATAACACTTGGATCAAGGATGATACTCGTGTTAAAGGTTACATGCTCGGCTCCATGAGCAACGACCTGCAGCGTTCCCATGAAAGCATGGATGACGCAAAGTCAGTGTTGCTGCACCTCAAGGAGCTGTACGGAGAGCACAATAGGACTGCTCGGTATGACATATCGAGAGAGCTCTTTGGCGCAAGGATGGGAGAAGGTGAAGACGTGGGCACCCACGTCATAAAAATGATTTCCATGATCGAGAGATTGGAAGCTCTTGATTTCACCATGGACTTCCACCTTCAGATAGATCTCATTCATCAATCACTCCCCAAATCCTTTTCAAAATTTATTGTGAACTTCAACATGAACGACAGTGCACACTAGCTGGGCTATTGAACAAGCTCTCAACTGCTCAAGGATAGATAAAGCCCAAGGGGAAGGAAGTTGCTTTAGCCGTTACCACGGGGACATCCAAGCCCTTCAGAAAGAAGAAGAGCAAAGGCAAAAAGCAATTGGGAGTGTCTAAAACATCGAGTGACACAGGCAAAGGGAAAAACAAAGGGTTCAAGGGAAGAGGTCCAAAGAACACAGACAAATGTCTTCACTGCCATGAGATGGGACACTGGAAACGTGACTGTCCCAAGCTGAAAGCAGAAATTACTTCATGTATAGAACTTAATGTTTTAGAAACAAATTGTTCTGTTACCATATTTTCAACTTCCTGGATTCTAGACTCTGGGGCTAGTGGTCACATATGTGTCATGAATCAGGAGCTGGAAAGAAGTAAGAAGCTGGAGCATGGTGAAGTGATGATCAATGTTGGCAGCGGCCATAGTGTAGCAGCCTCACACATTGGCACCACTTGCCTTAGTTTATCATCTGGACATTTATTATATTTCGCCAATTGCCTTGTTTTGCCTAACGGCTTTAAGAATATTGTTTCAATTCCTGTTTTAGTTAGGAAAGGTTATTTATTTTCCTTTATGAACAATTCTTGTGACATTTATTTTAGAAATAAATGTGTTGGCAATGCGTCTTTAATAAATGGTTTATATTATATTAATGTCCAAAATGATTGTAATGGACCATAACAAGAAAATGCAGAATGTATGATACAAACTTGAGACAACTATGGCACTTGAGACTAGGTCATGTCGGGGACCAAAGACTACACGAGTTAGAAAAGGATGGAGTCATAGACTCATTGGGATCAGATCCCTGTCCCACTTGTGAGTCTTGTATCTAAGGCAAGATGACCAAGTCCCACTTCGCAGGGAATTTTGAAAGAGCCACAGAAGTCTTAGGTCTAGTTCATACTGATGTGTGCGGACCATTTGGAAATATGGCCCGCGGTGGCTTTCAGTATTTGATTACATTTACTGATGACCATTCTAGGTATGGCTACGTGTATTTAATGAAGTACAAGTCTGAATCCTTGGAGAAATTCATTGAATTTAAGACTTTAGTCAAAAACCAAATCGGGCATCATAACAAGACACTTCAGTGCGAGTAAATAAATGCGGAGTTTGACCAGTTCCTTCGGGAGCATGGCATACTGTTACAGTTTAATCCTCCAGCAACTCCACAATTAAATGGCGTAGCCGAACGAAGGAATCGAACACTGTTGGACATGGTTTGATCCATGCTCAGCTACACAGATTTGCCCATTTCATTGTGGGGACACGCGCTGCATACAACAATTCACATTCTGAATAGATGTCCCTCCAAATCTATTCCTAGAACACTGTATCAGATATGGCGTGGAAGGAAGCCTAATCTGAAACACATAAGAATATGGGGTTGCCCAGCTTACGTGAAAAAGACCAAGGCAGAGAAATTGGAGGCTAGGTCCATAAAAGGGCGATTCGTTGGATATCCCGAGGATTCTATGGGATACCTTTTCTGCCTTCCCGATGATCAGAGAATCATTGTTGCCTTACAGACAATCTTTCTCGAAGAAGAATTCATTCGAGAAGGAGGAGCTGGTAAGAAGTATTGTTCTACAAGAACAAAATGAATCTCCTGTGGAGGACACTGTTCAAGAGAACTAACCCGACCCAGAAAAGACACAACCATCAGTGCGCAAGTCTACTAGAGTATCTCAACCGCCTGCGAGATATGGTTCTCTGCTACAAGGAAAGCATAATTTGTATGGAGTAGCAGAAGGAAACCATGGAGATGATCCTTCTAGTTATGACCAGGCAATGATATGGATTCTGCAAAATGGCATGAAGGTATGAAAGTGGAAATGGATTCGATGTATTCGAACCAAGTCTGGAATCTAGTAGATCCTCCCAAAGGTATTGTACCTAATGGATGCAAATGGATCTATAAGAGAAAAATAGGTCCGAATGGCAAGGTGGATACCTATAAGGCCAGGCTAGTGGCGAAAGGGTATAGTCAGAAGGAGGGCATTGACTATGAGGAAACCTTTTCACCAGTAGCTATGATCAAATCCATTAGAATACGACTTTCAATAGCTGCATACCTGGATTATGAAATCTGGAAAATGGATGTGAAAACCGCCTTCCTAAATGGATTCCTCGAGGAGGATATCTATATGGAGCAGCCCAAAGGTTTTCTATCCAATGCCGATTTTCATAAGGTCTGCAAGTTAAATAGGTCCATTTATGGACTGAAGCAGGCCTCTCGCAGTTGGAACCTTCATTTTGATAAAAAAGTATGAAACAACGGCTTTATCAAAAACGAGGATGAACCATGTGTCTATAAGTCAGTGGGAGCAAGATATCATTCCTGGTACTATACGTGGACGACATTCTACTTATAGGGAATGATACAGGCTTGCTAACTTCAGTTAAGACATGGCTTTCAAGCACATTCTCCATGAAAGACTTAGGAGAAGCCACCTATGTCCTAGGAATTCGAATCTACAGGGATAGATCGAATAAGACAATAGGTCTCTCCCAAGCCCTCTAGAAAAGGTCCTGAAGCGATTTGGGATGGAAAATTCTAAAAGAGGTCTTTTGCCCATGAGACATGGAATTCATCTTTCCAAAAAGATGAGTCCTCAAAGTGTGGAAGATCGAAGAGAAATGAATACCATCCCCTATGCATCAGCAGTGGAAAGTCTCATGTACGCTATGTTATGCACGAGACCAGATCTTGCATACGCTATGAGCGTAGTAAGTAGGTTTCAAGCTAACCCAGGTAAAGAACATTGGATGGCCGTGAAATCAATCTTAAAGTACTTGAGAAGAACTAAAGATATTATCCTCACATATGGCAATGGAGAAATGAAAGTGGATGGTTATACTCATTCAGATTTCCAATCTGACATCGATGATCGAAAATCTACTTCTGGGTTCATATTCACTTTGAACGGTGGAGCAGTGTCTTGGAAAAGTTCCAAGCAAAGCACAACTGCCGATTCGACCACCGAAGCTGAATATGTGGCAGCCTCGGAGGCAGCCAAGGAGGCTGTTTGGATAAAGAAGTTCATTACTGAACTTCAAGTTGTTCCTAGTATGGAGCTTCTGTTGCCACTATGGTGTGATAACAACGGAGCCATTGCGCAAGCAAAGGAACCAAGGTCTCACAACAAATCCAAACACATAGAGAGAAGATATCACATAATTCAAGAAATCGTTGGAAGAGGCGACATCGCCGTGCAGAAAATAGCCTCAGCGGATAACGTAGCTAACCCACTCACTAAGCCATTAGCGCAGGCGGTGCTAAAGCAACATTTTGAGAAGATGGGTATAAGATACCAAAGCGATTGGCATTAAGTGCAAGTGGGAGATTGTTAGGTATATGCCCTAGATGCCAATGAGGACAAATAGTTAGATTAAGGTATCTCATTATGTTGTACAAACTATTAGAATGATATTAATAAAGGCGTCTACATTTTGTTCATATAAATCTTTATGGCATCTAAATAAGTATTGAACATACAGTCTATGTGAATAAAGGTCTGACTCTTTGCCCTTTATGGAATAAAGACGTGGCATGGGAAGAGTCTTACACCTTATCACTTAAAAGGGTTCGCAAGTCAAAGAATCTTAATTGGGCATTAAGATTCGACTTGTATGACATATGCTCTGACGATGAGTGCTAGTCGAACGCTATAGGGATAGTGGGAGAAAGTATCATAGATATGTCAATGGAATTGACATATTCGAACACGGCTCGTAGTAATCCGATCACATGGGTATTTACTCAGTGACTGTCAATGATTGGATTACTGATCGTAATAGTATGCGTGAGCCTTAGACCTGAGGGTTCATGATCAATGTGCTTGTATTATTGGATCTGTTACCAGAGTAGTTAGGCCCATAGCACCCGTCGGTGGGGTCGACCTCGAAGTGCGATATCAATGAGACAAGTAGCAGTTGATCAGTGATCTCCAAGATGGGATTCACTGTCTCGATAGTAAAAGAGTAAGTATCCTGTGCGATTATAGGCTAATGAAATTATAAAGTCTTTGGCCAAAGCATAACAACTAACTCATGTGGGACACTGAGGGTAGTTTAGTAATTTCATTATGCTATAGTGTAATGCACAACATCAAGTTTAGTGAGTTTGACATTTTCCATGACTCTCACTTGATCGGGATATGTCAGTGAAGGGCTTATACTCATACGACATTTATGATCAAGAGGTTCGTAAAATGATTCGTTCATTTCGTACTCAATTGGGTTACGATGTGAGTCCACTGGACTGGCTAGGTGACACTTACATCTTTAGGTAATTCCTCCCTTTGCCAATTGAGACGAACCTAATGAGTCGTGCTATAAGAAACGAGCGGGATGTATCTTTTTGTGTAAATCTTTTAGAAAGAATTAAATGGACTGATTGATTTAATTAGATTAAATCAATTAATTAAATATTTAATTTAATTGGATTAAATTAAATTATTTGATTAGTACATTAATTAATTGGAATTAATTAATAGTATATATTATGTTTAAATTGGATTTAAATTTTTATATATATACAGATGAGCTAGAAATTAGATAAGCAAATTAAAAGCCCACCCAGTCCAAGGCAACCCTAGTAGGGGAGGTCACTTAGGGCTTTTTGGAGTAGCCTCCAACTTGTTCCACAAGTTAGTTGAGTTTAAAAGGACTCTTATAGTGGAACAAACCCTAAGTAACAAGATAACATTACACAACATAAAAGGAAAAGAACTCTCTCCCCTCTCTCCTCTCTAGCCGTCCACTACTATAAAGAAGGAGGAGTCTCGGGATCTTTGGAAGGCTCGCTTCGCATGAAGCTTTAGAGACAGGAGCCCTTGGAGGATTGCTGTTCTGCAGAATCAATAAATGAATCAAAAGGGTATGTTTATTCGTTCTAAATTTCGCGAAACCCATGAAAAATCATCAGATCTATTTTTGTGATCTACCGGTAGGAATCCTCGAATCTTCCGCTGCAATTCTCTGTTTACCTGTACGGGATTCCTAACAAATTCTTCTCCCGGACCTTGCTGGCCTGGGATCTTTGGATGCGTTGTTTGTATAATCCAATGCGTAAATACGCCCTACTTCTTCCTTCTTCGATAATGTCCAATTCTTCTCGCATTCTTGCTTCATTTTGTTCTGCATCGAAATGCTCGATCCTGAGGGTCGGTATCCTAATTTCCGGAGGTATCACAGCTTCCGTGCCTTACACTAACTGGAATGGGCTTTCTCCTGTGGTGGTTTTTGGAGTACAGAAGGTAATTCGTCCACCCAACTCCCTCCTGCGTCCTCCAGCCTAGTTTTCAGTCCTTGTACTAGAATCCGGTTGGTGACTTCCACTTGTCCGTTTGTCTGGGGGTGAGCCACCGAGCTGAATTGTTTTTGAATTCCTAGGCCTTTACACCATTCTCTTAGTTTTACTCCGCTAAATTGTCTTCCATTTGTTAGGTATATGCCCTAGATGCCAATGAGGACAAATAGTTAAATTACGGTATCTTAATATGTTGAACAAACTATTAAAATGATATTAATAAATGCATCTGTATTTTGTTCATATAAATCTTTATGGCATCTAAATAAGTATTGAACATACAGTCTATGTGAATAAAGGTCTGACTCTTTGCCCTTTATGGAATAAAGACGTGGCATGGGAAGAGTCTTACACCTTATCACTTAAAAGGGTTCGCAAGTCAAAGAATCTTAATTGGGCATTAAGATTCGACTTGTATGACACATGCTTTGACGATGAGTGCTAGTCGAACGCTATAGGGATAGTGGGAGAAAGTATCATAGATATGTCAATGGAATTGACATATTCGAACACGGCTCGTAGTAATCCGATCACATGGGTATTTACTCAGTGACTGTCAATGATTGGATTACTGATCGTAATAGTATGCGTGAGCCTTAGACCTGAGGGTTCATGATCAATGTGCTTGTATTATTGGATCTGTTACCAGAGTAGTTAGGCCCATATCACCCGTCGGTGGGGTTGACCTCGAAGTGCGATATCAATGAGGCAAGTAGCAGTTCATCAGTGATCGCCAAGATGGGATTCACTGTCTCGATAGTAAACGAGTAAGTATCCTGTGTGATTATAGGCCAATGAAATTATAATGTCTTTGGCCAAAGCATAACAACTAACTCATGTGGGACACTGGGGGTAGTTTAGTAATTTCATTATGTTATAATCTAATGCACAATATCAAGTTTAGTGAGTTTGACAGTTTCCAGGACTCTCACTTGATCGGGATACGTTAGTGAAGGGCTTATACTCATACGACATTTATGATCAAGAGGTTCGTAAAATGATTCATTCATTTCGTACTCAATTCGATTATGATGTGAGTCCACGGGACTAGCTAGGTGACACTCACATCCTTAGGTAATTACTCCCTTTGCCAATTGAGACGAACATAAAGAGTCTCGCTATGAGAAACGAACGGGATGTATCTTTTTGCGTAAATCTTTTAGAAAGAATTAAATGGACTGATTGATTTAATTAGATTAAATCAATTAATTAAATATTTAATTTAATTAGATTAAATTAAATTATTTAATTACTATATTAATTAAAAGGAATTAATTAATAGTATATATTATATTTAAATTAAATATATACATGTGGGTTAGAAATTAGACAAGCCAATTAAAAGCTCACCCAGTCCAAGGAAGCCCTAGGAGGGGCGGCCACTTTAGGGTTGGAGGAGCCTCCAACTTTTTCCACAAGCTAGTTGAGTTTAAAAGGACTCCTACAGTGGAACAAACCCTAAGAAGACAAGAAAGAAACACAACACAAAAGGAAAAGAACTCTCTCCCCTCTCTCCTCTCTAGCCGTCCACTACTGCAAAGTAGGAGGAGTTTTGGTATCTTTGGAAGGTTCGTTTCGCGTGAAACTTTAGAGACAGGAGCCCTTGGAGGATTGCTGTTCTGCCGAATCAGTAAACGAATCAAAACGGTATTTTTATTCGTTCTAATTTTCGCGAAACCCATTAAAAATCATCAGATCTATTTTTATGATCTGCCGGTAGGAATCCTCGTATCTTTCGCTGCAATTATTTATTTTCATGTATAGGATTCCTAACAGTGGTATCAGAGCCGACTTAAATGGATCTGATGATTTTTGCGTTTAAGATTATGTTGGTTAAAATTGGATTTTTAAAATTTGATTTTATATGTTTAATATTCGTCGTTAAATTTGAAATTTTGAAAATTTCATCGCCTTGAAATCGTCGCACGATTACATGTTTTTTTCGCCGCCGACAACGGCGAATCAGGGTGGCATCACCGTGTGTTTTTGAAGCACACGCGAGCACCACCGATGCTCGTGTAATTAGAAAAACAAAAAAGAAAAGGGAAAAGAGGGTGGGGTGGCGGCGCTGATTTGCCCTGCCACCACGGCGATGGAACTAGGGCGGCATCAGCCGCCCTAGGCGTGCTCGGCTCGGCCCAACACGCGTGCGCTGGGCCGGGCCCAGTATATTAATATATTTATATATATTTTTTATATTTTTAATATTTCAATATATATATATATATAAATTAATAAATATTAGGGTTTGACCCTAATAGACAAATTCAACCCGTGATTTGTCAAAACCCCTTTTTCCTAAAATGTTTTTCTTAATATTAAATTGGATTTAATTAAGTTAAAATTGGATTTGACTTTAATATTAAATTGGATTTAATAATATCATAAGTTAAATTGGATTTTTATTTATGATTTGCGACGACTACATAAATAGGATTTATTTTAGGTTGATTATATTTTTTCAAAATAAATTAGGAATAAGTTTGACTTATTTCCTAAATAATAAATTGGATTTATTTCCTTTTAAATTGAAATCAAAATTCATCTTTTCTAATTAAATTAGATTTAATTGGTTTTTGAATTTCTTTTCGATTTTAAACTCAAAACCAACATAAACTTAAATACTTTTCTTACATGCTTTGATGTATGTTGTGATGGATGCTTCCATGGACTTAGGGTTTTACCGCTTTAGTATTATCTGGGTTGTATTGGGCAATTGCCCCCCAGTTTGTACTTTTAATTTTGGTAGTATGATGTATAGGGTGCTTTCTGAGTTGTGTATATTAGAGGTAGGACCTTTTCTAGCTTGGAGCCCATAGATCTATTAGAAATTAGATTTGCAATAGACCCCTATCCCCTAATTGATCTATTGGCTTGGATCAATCTAGAATGTCCATGGAAATGCATGTTGTTAGAATAACTGGGTTTTTCTTTGTATGCATGATTATAATCCATATATGCGCGTAATAAATTAATGTGCAAAGTGAGACCTTAATTTTTCAAAAATTCTCCCACATTAAATACTAAGTAAGTAGGGGATATTGGATATCCTGGCTCTCCATCGAACTTGGAAAAGATAGGATTATGAGTTATACATGGCGTCGTCCCGACTAATGGGGGTTATGCATTAATTCATAATCCATATCTCTTCAAGTGCATTTGATGCCATCGGTCGAAGCAAATCTTATCCCATACACCGTTACAAGTTGCAAGATAAGATTCGACTGTTAGATCGATAGGAGTTGATGGGAAAGTACTTAGATGGATCACCACCAATATTTTGTTATAGGCTGAGGTTGAGTGATCCATGAGCCAAAGGTAGATTGAATCATCAGTAAGACTGATTGACATGGCATGTCACTTCAAAAGTTCCAATGAGCCATACATCGTTACAGATTGCAACTCATAGAAATTTTCAAAGAACTCAATCAATCACTATGAAATCTTTCCAACGAGAGTTCCGTTCATTGCAGTGGGAGTGCAATGGTTCGAAAAATGTAGTGGGAGCCAAGTCAAAAATTAAAGTCCTAATTTTTACTTGGGTACAACATAATTATCTAATTGAATCTTGGTTATTTTCTGCAGTAATTTTATCTCTCTCAAAATGGTTAATAACTCGTTAAAAATGCCTGAGAAAAAGTCGTCACTGGACCAAACTACGGTGACTGGGTCAAGAAGCTAAGAGCTGGTCTAAGAAAGAAATCACTTGAGCATGTTTTAGAACAAGATGGTCCAACTTCCCTGGGGCTGAAAATGGAACATTTGTTCTCAAAATTAACAAGAAATGGAATTCTGATGCTCAAAAGGTCACCAGTTACATGTTGAAGTCAATGAGCATGGAATTGAGATATATTCATTTGGAAATGGATAATCCCAAATCCCTCATGCTTCATTTGGAGAAAATGTTCGGGGAACATGGAAAATCAATTCGGTATTATTTATCGAAGGAACTTTTCCAAGCAAGAATGGGAGAAAATGATGAAGTGGCAAGTCATGTTTTGAACATGATATCCATGATTGGAAGACTCCCGACTCTGGGAAGTTTCATGGATTTTCATCTACAAATAAACCTTATTCTTCAATCTCTTCCAAAATCCTTTTCTACCTTTGTCACTGACTTTGAAGTTGATGACCTAGGAGGTTCTTTAATGGATCTTAAAGACAAATTTGTTCACATACAAGCTCTCATGAGGAGCGAATTGGAGGATGATTTACCTCTAAATGGACTGCTCGGCATAAGAATTACTTCTGATAACCATAGAAGGGAAAAGAAGCGCCCAAGGATTGCAACAACATGTGTTCACTCCCAAGAGTTGGACAACTGGAAAAATGACCACCCTAAGCTGAAAGAGTAAATTACTTCAGGTATGGAACTTAATGTTTTAGAAACAAATTGTTCTGTTACCATATTTTCAACTTCCTGGATTCTAGACTCTGGGGCTAGTGCTCACATATATGTTATGAACCAGGAGCTGGAAAGAAGTAAGAAGCTGGAGCATGGTGAAGTGATGATCAATGTTGGCAGTGGTCATAGTGTAGCAGCCTCACACATTGGCACCACTTCCCTTAGTTTATCATTTGGACATTTATTATATTTAGACAATTGTCTTGTTTTGCCCAACGGGCTAAAGAATATTGTTTCAATTCTTGTTTTAGTCAGGAAAGGTTATTTATTTTCCTTTATGAACAATTCTTGTGACATTTATTTTAGAAACGAATGTGTTGGCAATGCGTCTTTAATAAATGGTTTATTTTATATTAATGTCCAAAATGATTGTAATCTTAATGCTGTAACAAGAAAATGCATAATGTATGACACAAACTTGAGACAACTATGGCACTTGAGACTAGGTCATGTCGGGGACCAAAGACTACACGAGTTAGAAAAGGATGGAGTCACAGACTCGTTGGGATCAGATCCCTGTCCCACTTGTGAGTCTTGTATCCAAGGCAAAATGACCAAGTCCCCCTTCACAGGGAATTTTGAAAGAGCTACAAAAGTCTTAGGTCTAGTTCATACTGATGTGTGCGGACCATTTGGAAATATGGCCCACGGTTGTTTTCAGTACTTCATCACATTTACTGATGACCATTCTAGGTATGGCTACGTGTATTTATTGAAGTACAAGTCTGAATCATTGGAGAAATTCATTGAATTCAAGACTTTAGTCGAAAACCAAACCAGGCATCATATCAAGACACTTCGGTCTGACCGCGGTGGTGAGTATATGAATGCGGAGTTTGACCAGTTCCTTCGGGAACATGGCATACTGTTACAGCTTACTCCTCTAGCAACTCCACAATTAAATGGCGTAGCGGAATGAAGGAATCGAACACTATTGGACATGGTTCGATCCATGCTCAGCTACACAAATTTTCCTATTTCACTGTGGGGACACGCGCTGCATACAACAACTCAAATTCTGAATAGATGTCCCTCCAAATCTGTTCCTAAAACACCGTATCAGATATAGCGTGGAAGGAAGCCTAATCTGAAACACATAAGAATATGAGGTTGCCCAACTTACGTGAGAAAGACCAAGGCAGAGAAATTGGAGGCTAGGTCCAAAAAAGGGCGATTCGTTGGATATCCCGAGGATTCCATGGGATACCTTTTCTACCTTCCCGATTGATCAGAGAATCATTGTTGCCTTATAGGCAATCTTTCTCGAAGGAGGAGCTGGTAGAAGTGTTGTTCAACAAGAACAAAATGAATCCTCTGTGGAAGACACTGTTCAAGAGACCCAACTCGACCCAGAAACGACATAACCATCAGTGCGCAGGTCTATTAGAGTATCTCAACCGCCTGCGACATATGGTTCTCTACTACAACGAGAGCACAATTTGTATGCAGTAGCAGAAGGAAACCATGTAGATGATCCCTCTAGTTATGACCAGGCAATGATGGATATGGATTCTGCAAAATGGCATGAAGCTATGAAAGTGGAAATGGATTCGATGTATTCGAACCAAGTCTGGAATCTAGTAGATCCTCCCAAAGGTATTGTACCAATTGGATGCAAATGAATCTATAAGAGAAAGATAGGTCCGGATGGCAAGGTGGATACTTATAAGGCCAGGCTAGTGGCGAAAGGGTATAGTCAGAAGGAGGGCATTGACTATGAGGAAACCTTTTCACCAGTAGCTATGATCAAATTCATTAGAATTCTACTTTCAATAGCTGCATACCTGGATTGTGAAATCTGGCAAATGGATGTGAAAACCGCCTTCCTGAATAGATTCCTCGAGGAGGATATCTATATGGAGCAGCCCAAAGGTTTCATATCCAATACCGATTCTCATAAAGTCTGCAAGTTAAATAGGTCCATTTATGGACTGAAGCAAGCCTCTCGCAGTTGGAACCTTTGTTTTGATGAAGAAGTACGAAACAACGGCTTTATAAAAAACGAGGATGAACCATGTGTCTATAAAAAGGTCAGTGGGAGCAAGATATCATTCCCGGTACTATACGTGGACGACATTCTACTTATAGGGAATGGTACAGGTTTGGTAACTTCGGTTAAGACATGGCTTTCAAGCACATTCACCATGAAAGACTTAGGAGAAGCCACCTATGTCCTAGGAATTCGAATCTGCAGGGATAGATCGAATAAGACAATAGGTCTTGATAAGAGGAATTTTTACGTGTTTTTAAGCCCCTTTGCATTTATGTTTTGGGTTCATTTATCGCTTGATTCTTGCACATGTGCGTTTAATCCGTGCATTAAGTGATTTCAGGCCTTAAATGAATACAATCTAAGAAAGGGTAGGAAAATGACGTATAAAACAAGTTTAGGCCAAGATGTTTCACACTTCAATGCCTAAACAAGAAAGAAATAAGCTGGAGTTAGTCAAAATCACGTTTTAGTGCCATTTCAGCACACTTGGGCGCCAAATCAGAAACAACCTCCATGTTGAAACGTAATTTCGGTATACTTAGAAACCGAATTGGACTATGTGTCCTTCTGCCAATTTGTAGATCTATGTCTTATCTGCACATGGGGACTTGAATCATCCAATTCGGAAATCTGTGGAGAAGGTTATGAGTAAAATACTAACACTGCGCTGGAAAGCAAGAAAATGGCAACATGCATGTGTTTTGTTGAAGTTTCCACATGGTTATGCTTGGTGGAATGCTTAAGGGCCGAACGTTCAGCATTTTTTAGCTGGTTGGAATCTTAAAAGCCAAACTTTAAGCATCACCTTAGGTGGAATTCTCATTGGGGAACTTTAATGGGAATTCTTAATGCATACTTTAGTGAAATTTTGGCTATAAAAGGAGGGGGAACCCATACTCTTCAGCATATTCTTTTTCACTATCAATTTCAGATTCTTGGAGGAGAGGAGGCGGAGGAACCGGTCCTCAAGCTTCATTCATCAACATTCTTCATTATTCTAAGAGGAGAAAGCTAGGAATTGAAGCTCCAATCAAGGGGCCATCATCTATCACACTTGAGAGAGTTTTTAATTGCTTTTCATTTCATTCATGTCTATGAACATGTGTATTTATTCATTATTGTTTCTCATATTATCTATCATGAACTAACTTCATAAGACTAAGGCCATGTAAGGTCAAATTGTGATATATGCTTATAATAGATGATTGTTGAGGTTATGCTTATATTGTTATGTGATGTGAATTTGTGATTTTGCCTATCTTGCATATACTTGATCACTATATGTTAGAATCTTATGCCTAGGTTAATATTTCGGGAGAAAATTGACTTAGGGTGCAAGAAATTCACATCATGACCCGCAACTAATGAGGAATTGCCCTAGACATAGGTAAAGATTCCCGGGTGAAGTTGTTCGATTCAAATCGAGTGAACTCTAGTACGTTAATGCATGTTTAGTGGTTAGATTTCCGGATAGAAATATTTAGGAAATCACGATCTAAGCATAGGGGTTTAACGCGATACATCGGTTATTCTCTACCCTAGGAGTTTTCACCATAACAATATAAGCGTAACTCTCCAACGAGAACCTCTATAAGTATATTTGATCAATTTGGACCTAGCATGTGCCTTAGTCCCTCTGTATATTTTGTGTAAAATCAATTGTGTAATCGTGTTCTTTTTCTATGCATCTTACCTCTAATCTACTTTAATTATATTTGTTCTTTATCATTAAAAAATCATCAACTAGAATTCAAGTCCTTGAGGTTCGACAACCCGGACTTAATTGTCCAAGTATACTAGTCGTGTATAGTAATAAAATGGACAATTAAGTCCGGGTTGTCGAACCTCAAGGACTTGAATTCTAGTTGATGATTTTTTAATGATAAAGAACAAATATAATTAAAGTAGATTAGAGGTAAGATGCATAGAAAAAGAACACGATTACACAATTGATTTTACACAAAATATAAAGAGGGACTAAGGCACATGCTAAGTCCAAATTGATCAAATATACTTCTAGAGGTTCTCGTTGGAGAGTTACGCTTATATTGTTATGGTGAAAACTCCTAGGGTAGAGAATAATCGATGTCTCGCGTTAAACCCCTATGCTTAGATCGTGATTTCCCAAATATTCCTATCCGGAAATCTAACCACTAAACATGCATTAACATACTAGAGTTCACTCGATTTGAATCGAACAACTTCACCCGGGAATCTTTACCTATGTCTAGGGCAATTCCTCATTAGTTGCGGGTCATGATGTGAATTTCTTGCACCCTAAGTCAATTTTCTCCCGAAATATTAACCTAGGCATAAGATTCTAACATATAGTGATCAAGTATATGCAAGATAGGCAAAATCACAAATTCACATCACATAACAATATAAGCATAACCTCAACAATTATCTATTATAAGCATATATCACAATTCGACCTTACATGGCCTTAGTCTTATGAATTTAGTTCATGATAGATAATATGAGAAACAATAATGAATAAATACACATGTTCATAGACATGAATGAAATGAAAAGCAATTAAAAACTCCCTCAAGTGTGATAGATGATGGCCCCTTGATTGGAGCTTCAATTCCTAGCTTTCTCCTCTTAGAATGATGAAGAATGTTGATGAATGAAGCTTGAGGACCGGTTCCTCCTCCTCCTCTCCTCCAAGAATCTGAAATTGACAGTGAAAAAGAATATGCTGAAGAGTATGGGTTCCCCCTCCTTTTATAGCCAAAATTCCACTAAAGTATGCATTAAGAATTCCCATTAAAGTTCCCCAATGAGAATTCCACCTAAGGTGATGCTTAAAGTTTGGCTTTTAAGATTCCAACCAGCTAAAAAATGCTGAACTTTCGGCTCTTAAGCATTCCACCAAGCATAACCATGTGAAAAACTTCAACAAAACACATGCATGCTGCCATTTTCTTGCTTTCCAGCGCAGTGTTAGTATTTCACTCATAACCTTCTCCACAGATTTCCGAATTGTATGATTCAAGTCCCTATGTGCAGATAAGACATAGATCTACAAATTGGCAGAAGGACACATTGTCCAATTCGGTTTCTAAGTATACCGAAATTACGTTTCAACATGAAGGTTGTTTCTGATTTGGCGCCAAGGTGTGCTGAAATGGCACTAAAACGTGATTTTGACTAACTCCAGCTTATTTCTTGCTTGTTTGGGCATTGAAGTGTGAAACATCTTGGCCTAAACTTGTTTTATACGTCATTTTCCTACCCTTTCTTAGATTGTATCCATTTAAGGCCTGAAATCACTTAATGCACATGTGCAAGAATCAAGCGATAAATGAACCTAAAACATAAATGCAAAGGGGCTTAAAAACACGTAAAAACGCCTCTTATCAACTCCCCCAAACTTATCAATTGCTCGACCTCGAGCAATAAAAGCTATAAGGCACGAAAAACATCACCAACCAAATGGGAGAAAACAAAAACAACCACTAACTAACTCACTTTCGTGGTGCAACGATTGCACTTAGCGGGTGCAACAAGCTTTTAAACTTTTGAGTTAGCTCAAAGGACGAGTTATAGTCTCGTGAGGGTTTGCATGCGATATACCCACAAAATCTAACAAAATTTTAGTCCAACCAAATCAATACACCTCAATATGATCAACAATAATGAATGACATAAAATCAACCTTTTAAAGTTCAAAAATATATATATACATATCAACTACTTTTGCTCATGTGACACCAATACTGGAAAAGACTCCCTAGGGTGTAGTGAAAAATAAATTTGAGGCATTATAGTCGAGAGGCATCCTTACTAAATTTTGGACATTAATCCCATATCTATCAACTTTTGATCAAACACAAAGCACAAGAATCATAGAAAATCTCATAGCTGTTTAAATTTCATTATCTCAACACATTCAGCTTTCAATTCGTATGAAACTTACATTAAATTCATTGAGGCTAGATCATGGGCAATATTTTATTCCATTAGGCTTTCTATGACACCCATGTAACAAGCTTTAGATCAATGACTCCCAAACTAGATAGTTTTGGGGCATTAAGTGTAGAGACACTCCTAAGGATTTAATCACTCGAGTATCAAAAGCCACGAAATAAAACTAGATCTTTTAAACAATTCACTTCTTTTGGCTTGAGCATAGCTCAAATTAGCATAATAGTACAGTATATAGGCATGAAACTTTTCACCTCCAGTACGTATTAGCCTGACCAATTTTGGTCATACCAAAATTCAACCTTTTCAATTCATTGTTTAGCATATAAATTACTACTCAACTTATAACCTTATGAGAAATATAAGTTAATATTTCCGGGAAAAATTCCTTAAGTGTCTCAAGATGGTTATCCTCTCAACTCCTCTACCTTCGATTTAAGTGCATTGTGAATCATCTATAGAATCAATTCTAGTCTAAGGTCTTCACGAGCAATTTCAAAGATATATATATATATATATTCCATTAAATTCAAATTATTTGAAGAATTCATGCCATTTTTTCAAGTTAATCAATTTCAATGCATCAATTGGAAGGACTAATTTTTTTTTTTATATATACTTGATTTTCTCAACAAAGAAGCATTTAAACATGCTATCATACAAACTTTCCCCCAAACTCAAGTTAAAAATTAGGATTGCATTTTCACTATTCAAAATAAGTACTCTTCTACCCCCAAACTTAAATCCAACATTGTCCCTAATGTTGTTACAACAAGCATACACAAAGGTAAAAGAACACTTACAACCAAGGATATTGAAGAACATCCTTAAGCTTCCAATGCATCCTTACAAAGTTTCTCCTCTTATCAAGTAAAATAAGAATCTCTAAATGTGGGGTCCAAATGTGCATCATATCTAACACTTCAACTTTTTAAACCATCAAGCATAAGAAAAACATACATGCCAAAAGTGCATGCTTGAACACAACAAAAAGAAACAAACTAAACAAAACAAAAACGAAAGCAAAAAAAAAAAAAAAAAAGAAAACTTACAAACTTGGGTTGCCTCCCAAGAAGCGCTAGTTTAGAGTCGGTAGCTCGACTTGAGATAAAGAACCGCTAAGGATCCCGGAGGGGAATGGTCACTTTATCCCTCGACCCGTCAATCCCAATGTAATGCTTTAACCTTTGGGCGTTTGTCATGAAGGTTCATCCATTATCCTTTATAAGTTCAATGGCACCGGAAGCATAAACACGAGATACAACAAAGGGTCCCGACCATTTTGACTTGAGCTTCCTGGGAAAAAGTCGAAGGCGAGAATTGTATAGTAAAACCTTGTCTCCTTCATGAAATTCCCGGGGAATAATACGCTTATCATGCCATGTTTTCGTTCGCTCCTTGTAAAGCTTGGCGTTCTCATACACTTGATGGTGCCATTCCTCAAGTTCGTGTAATTGTAGTAATCGCTTGGTACCTACGAGTTGAGAATCAAAATTTAGAAATTTAATAGCCCAAAAAGCGCGATGTTCGAGCTCAACCGGTAAGTGACATGCTTTTCCAAAGACGAGGCGATATGGGGACATGCCAATCGGAGTTTTAAACGCGGTTCTATATGCCCACAAGGCGTCATCTAGTTTAAGGGATCAATCTTTTCTAGATGCGTTAACCGTTTTTTCAAGAATGCGTTTAATCTCCCGATTCGACACCTCCACTTGACCACTCGTTTGGGGATGATATGGGGTTGAGATTTTATGCCGTACCCCGTACTTGTTCAATAAGTGCTCGAATTGTTTGTTACAAAAATGGATGCCCCCGTCACTAACGATTGCTCTAGGAGTTCCAAAACGAGTGAAGATCCTTTTTCTTAAAAATCGAGTAACCACCCGAGCATCGTTAGTTGGTAAAGCCTCAGCTTCGACCCATTTGGAGACATAGTCGACCGCAACAAGAATATACTTATTGGAACAAGAACTAGGGAAGGGTCCCATAAAATCAATACCCCACACATCAAATAGTTCACATTCAAGCATGTTATTCAATGGCATTTCGTGTCTTTTAGAGATGTTACCTGTTCGTTGACACCTATCACAAGATTGAACATACAAGAATGCATCTTTAGAAAGAGTAGGCCAAAAGAAACCTGATTGAAGCACTTTGGCCACTATTTTAGAAGGTCCAAAGTGACCACCTACCGACATATCATGGCAATGAGCGAGAATTGATGCTATTTCCTCCTCGGGGACACATCGTCGAATGAGGCCATCTGCACAAATCTTAAATAGATATGGTTCGTCCCACAAATATCGCTTCACATCAAATAGGAATTTCTTCTTTTGATGATAAGTGATATCCGGAGAAAGAACTCCCGTGACAAGATAATTTGCATAATTGGCATACCAAGGAATATCATTATGAAGTATAGCATACAATTGCTCATCGGGAAACTCCTCACAAATAGGTTTATCATACACGCACTCGGGGTTAGGAGCCTCTATCATAGACAAGTGGTCGGCAACAACATTTTCTACTCCTTTCTTATCCTTAATTTCTACGTCAAATTCTTGAAGAAGTAAAATCTACCTAATGAGTCTAGGTTTGGCATCCTTTTTGGCAAGCAAGTATTTTAATGCGGAGTGATCGGTGTACACAATTACCTTATTCAAAATGAGATAAGCATGGAACTTGTCAAATGCAAATACTATGGCTAGTAATTCTTTTTCCGTGGTTGCGTAATTCATTTGTGCATCATTTAAAGTCTTACTAGCATAGTAGATGGTTTGAAATACCTTATCCTTCCTTTGGCCAAAGACCGCACCCACCGCGGTGTCACTAGCATCACACATCAATTCGAAGGGCAAGCTCCAATCGGGCGATGCCATGATGGGAGCGGATATCAATTGCTCCTTGAGAGTCATGAAGGCCTGTAAACAAAGGGAATCAAAACTGAATGGTGCATCTTTGACAAGTAAGTTAGATAACGGCTTTGCAATTTTGGAATTTTTTTTGATAAATCGCCTATAGAAGCCGGCATGACCAAGAAAGCTCCTCACGGCTTTCACCGATGTAGGTGGAGGAAGCTTTTCTATGACCTCAATCTTGGCTTGGTCCACTTCAATCCCTTTTTGAGAGATTTGTGGCCTAGCACAATCCCTTCCCGGACCATAAAATGACATTTTTCCCAATTCAAAACAAGATTTGTTTCCTCACAGTGTTTTAGAACACGATCCAAATGATCAAGACATGTGTTAAACGAGGTTCCAAAAACAGAAAAATCATCCATAAAAATCTCAAGGAATTCTTCAACCATGTCATGAAACATCGCCATCATACATCGTTGAAATGTGGCCGGGGCATTGCATAATCCAAACGGCATCCGCCTATAAGCAAACGTGCCATAGGGACAAGTGAAAGTTGTTTTCTCTTGGTCCTCAGGGGCTATGGAAATTTGGTTATCGCCGGAATATCCATCTAGAAAATAATAAAAATCATGTCCGGCTAACCTTTTGAAGCATCTGGTCAATGAATGGGAAGGGGAAATGGTCCTTACGAGTGGCATCATTTAACTTGCGATAATCTATACATACACGCCACCCGGTAAGCATTCGAGTAGGGATTAATTCATTGTTCGCATTTTGTATCACAGTTATTCCACCCTTTTTTGGAACTACCTGGGTAGGACTTATCCGTGCACTATCGGATATAGGATAGATTATACCTGCGTTGAGTAGTTTTATAACCTCTTTCTTTACCACCTCTTGTATTTGTGGATTTGACCGTCTTTGTGGTTGGCATGTAGGTTTTGTGGACTCCTCCATGAGTATTTTGTGCATGCACACCGCTGCACTTATGCCTTTTATATCCGCAAGTTTCCACCCGAAGGCCTTCTTGTTGGCCTTCAAAACTCTCATGAGTCGCTCCTTCTGTTCCACTGTCAAAGAAGATGAGACAATTAAAGGTAGTGTCTCATTATCATTTAAAAATACATATTTCAAATGTAATGGTAATGGTTTAAGCTCAAGGATAGGGGCTTCTTTGATAGAAGGGCGAATAGGTGCCAAGAGTGATCTTTCTAATTTTTCAGCTCCAATGACGTGGTAAAGAGGTGGCCTCTCTAAGCTAAACATGGCTTCCAATTGTTCTTCACTCGCCGAATCGTCATCCATAGATTGGGAAAGACATGTCTCTAATGGGTCATCTACCATTTGTGGCTGAAAAGTCTCATCAATCAACATATCAAATGCATCGATGCGTAAACATGAGTCGGGGTCACATGGGTGTTTAAGTACTTTAAAAACATCAAAAGTGACCTTTTCATCTCCCACATTTAAGGTTAGCTTACCATTGGAAATATCGATTACCGCCTTACCAGTGGCTAGAAATGGTCTTCCTAGGATCAAGGGTACCTCAACATCTTCCTCCATATCAAGGACCACAAAGTCAACCGGGAAGTAGAACTTGTCGACTTGAACGATCACATCTTCGATTATTCCTCGTGGTCTCTTGATTGATCTATCGGCAAGTTGGAGGCTCATTGAAGTCGGCTTTGGATTGCCAAGGCCCAACTTTTTGAAAAGAGAGTACGAGAGGAGGTTGATGCTAGCTCCCGAGTCACACAAAACTTTTTCGAAGGATAATGGCCCAATCGTGCAAGGAATAGTGAGACTCCCGGGGTCTTCAAGTTTCATTGATAATTTATTAAGCAATACGGCCGAGCATTCCTCTGTTAGACACACCATTTCGTTTTCCTCCCACTTTTGTTTGTTAGATAAAATATCCTTGAAAAACTTCACGTAATTTGGCATTTGTAAAATAGCGTCAATAAAAGGAATATTAATTCTAACCTCACGAAGAACCGCCAAGATCTGGAGGAAACTTGGATCCATCTCCTTCTTTTTCTTTCTATGTGCATTTGGAAATGGAAGACAGACCTCGATGGGAGGATGCGTTGGAGTTGAAAGGCCAGCTGTGGAGGAGACAGGACGTGGCGCCTGGGCGTGACAATCGGCACCAGGGCGCAGAGACTCGGGCGCCTGGGCGCGACTAGACGGATGCTCAGGTGCCATAGTGCGAAGCACTTGTTCACTGCTGGTCGCTTCCGGCACCTGGGCGTTCGGGCGCGGTAATGCGAACATCATCATTTGCTACCTGTTTGCCGTTTCTTAAGGTAATGGCGTGGCATTGCTCTTTCGGGTTCTTTTCCGTATCACTTGGTAGAGTTCCCGGGGCTCTCCCACTCATTGCGGAGGATAATTGACCCATTTGTGTCTTCATATCCTTCATATCCATCATTAAATCCTTCATCATAGTATGGAGTTCGTTGATTGCTGAATCCGTTTTCTTTATTTGTTCATCGAGATGCTCATCGGTTGTAAGAGGTCTTACTTGCCTTTGTATATGAGGATTACTTTGCCTTTGAGCTTGGTTGTTGTTGAATGGGGGCCTTGGTGCTTGATAGACGCCGAGATGGGCATTTTGTGCAGGATTGGGCCTTCTTGGAAAATTATCGGGCACATGGAAGTTCAATTGAGGTCAATTGGCATTTCCAACATAGTTTACATTGCCAACCATTGTTTCCAAAGCAACTTCTTCGCCCAACTCTTGAACACAAGCAATCTTTTTAGTGGGTGTGACTTTTTCATCATCGGGATAGAGTTCATCTTCCCGGGCTAATTGTTCAATCTTGTCCCACACACTTTGGCAATTGAGCCCAAGGAGATCACCACCGGCGCTGGCATTGAGCCTATTTCGGATGCACGATCGGACTCCATCATGGAATCGTAATACTTGCTCGCTCAATTTTAGGTTGTGATCTGGGCATTTTCGGAGCATATTTTTATATCTAGCCCATGCCTCGGCTAAGGACTCATGATTCCCTTGCTTAAACTCTTTAATATTGCTCCTTAGCTCATTCATTTTGGAGGGTGGAAAGAATTTGCTCAAAAAGGCATCGACCAATTGTCCCCATGTTGTGATGGATTGGGGTGGTAGAGATTTGTACCACATGGTCGCCCTTTCCTTTAATGAGAAGTGAAAGACTCTTAGACGAATTGCATCAAGATCCCGTGGATGAAATTGGGTAGTCATGAGAGTGTCGTCTAAAGTCTCCAAATGCTCATGAGGTGATTCATGGGTCTCTCCATAGAAGGGTTCGCTTTGCACCATGCTAAAGATGTGTGACGGAATGTGATAATTTGGTGCATAGAAATTTGGAAAGACTACGGGCCCCGGTATGGTGTGGACCCTTGGAGGTAGACTTTCCCGGACCGATGGAAGTCTTTGAGGAGGTGCCGGTTGCATAGCTTGGAATAGATTTTGCAACCATTCCCTGTTTTCCGGGAGATTTATGTCGGGAAAATTCCCATTTGGATTTAGATTGTCGGCCATTTCTCGAGCTTGTCTACTAGATCGAAGAACACGCTCTATCTCCGGCTCAAAATTGTATAGGGGCTCGTTAGAAGAGCGGGTTATGCACCACAGATTACACCTAACAATTAAACCCAAGAAGCAAAATTAAAATAACAGTAAAATAAAAGAAAAGCTAGAAATAAACGAAAAACTAAGAATTATGAAAACGTAAACAAAAAATCAAAAACTAAAATGAACAAATCCCTGGAAACGGCGCCAAAAACTTGACACGCTAAAACCTAACGTGCTATAGTAGCAAGTATACTAGTCGTGTATAGTAATAAAATGGACAATTAAGTCCGGGTTGTCGAACCTCGAGGACTTGAATTCTAGTTGATGATTTTTTAATGATAAAGAACAAATATAATTAAAGTAGATTAGAGGTAAGATGCATAGAAAAAGAACACGATTACATAATTGATTTTACACAAAATATAAAGAGGGACTAAGGCACATGCTAGGTCTAAATTGATCAAATATACTTATAGAGGTTCTTGTTGGAGAGTTACGCTTATATTGTTATGGTGAAAACTCCTAGGGTAGAGAATAACCGATGTCTCGCGTTAAACCCCTATGCTTAGATCGTGATTTCCTAAATATTCCTATCCAGAAATCTAACCACTAAACATGCATTAACGTACTAGAGTTCACTCGATTTGAATCGAACAACTTCACCCGGGAATCTTTACCTATGTCTAGGGCAATTCCTCATTAGTTGCGGGTCATGATGTGAATTTCTTGCACCCTAAGTCAATTTTCTCCCGAAATATTAACCTAGGCATAAGATTCTAACATATAGTGATCAAGTATATGCAAGATAGGCAAAATCACAAATTCACATCACATAACAATATAAGCATAACCTCAACAATCATCTATTATAAGCATATATCACAATTCGACCTTACATGGCCTTAGTCTTATGAATTTAGTTCATGATAGATAATATGAGAAACAATAATGAATAAATACACATGTTCATAGACATGAATCAAATGAAAAGCAATTAAAAACTCCCTCAAGTGTGATAGATGATGGCCCCTTGATTGGAGCTTCAATTCCTAGCTTTCTCCTCTTAGAATGATGAAGAATGTTGATGAATGAAGCTTGAGGACCTGTTCCTCCTCCTCCTCTCCTCCAAGAATCTGAAATTGATAGTGAAAAAGAATATGCTGAAGAGTATGGGTTCCCTCTCCTTTTATAGCCAAAATTCCACTAAAGTATGCATTAAGAATTCCCATTAAAGTTCCCCAATGAGAATTCCACCTAAGGTGATGCTTAAAGTTTGGCTTTTAAGATTCCAACCAGCTAAAAAATGCTGAACTTTCGGCCCTTAAGCATTCCACCAAGCATAACCATGTGGAAACTTCAACAAAACACATGCATGCTGCCATTTTCTTGCTTTCCAGCGCAGTGTTAGTATTTTACTCATAACCTTCTCCACAGATTTCCGAATTGGATGATTCAAGTCCCCATGTGCAGATAAGACATAGATCTACAAATTGGTAGAAGGACACATTGTCCAATTCGGTTTCTAAGTATACCAAAATTACGTTTCAACATGGAGGTTGTTTCTGATTTGGCGCCCAAGTGTGCTGAAATGGCACTAAAACGTGATTTTGACTAATTCCAGCTTATTTCTTGCTTGTTTGGGCATTGAAGTGTGAAACATCTTGGCCTAAACTTGTTTTATACATCATTTTCCTACCTTTTCTTAGATTGTATTAATTTAAGGCCTGAAATCACTTAATGCACGGATTAAACACACATGTGCAACAATCAAGCGATAAATGAACCTAAAACATAAATGCAAAGGGGCTTAAAAACACGTAAAAACGCCTCTTATCAGGTCTCTCCACCACTGCTGTTTCCTCGGCTGCCGCCC
Source organism: Buddleja alternifolia (assembly GCA_019426215.1). NCBI lineage: Eukaryota > Viridiplantae > Streptophyta > Magnoliopsida > Lamiales > Scrophulariaceae > Buddleja > Buddleja alternifolia. Next base: position 19,590,912 of record CM033408.1, on the reverse strand, counting down.
CCTTTCTCTCTCTCTCTCTCTCTCTCTCTCTCTCTCTCTCTCTCTCTCTCCCTCTCTTTCTCACACACACACAGATGCTTTTTTCTTCTCTTTTCTTTCCTCGTCTTCCACCGTCGCCGCCATCTCTATCCTTAATTAATGGTGGTGTTGTTGCTCTATCACCTACTCTCTATCTCTCTCTTTTTCTTCTCTTTTTTCTATTTTTTTTTAATGATTGGGTTTTTTACTTCACCCAATTAGGGTTTTTTCTCATTAGCCCTAATATCTCTTCTCCTGAATATGAGTTTTTTGTCACCATTGTTTCTATGTCATTGCTTATATCTCTTTTGATGATCTTCGAGCAAAATTGCTTCAACTTGAGAAGCGTCTTCATCGAAATCACTCTTCCCCACCTTGCTTGTGTTACAAATCATGGAAACCCTTGTGGTTGTGGTTGTGGTTAAGGTTGTTCATTGGTTCGGTTCGTATCAAAACCGAACCGAAAATTCAGTTAACCGATAATACGGTTTGCTGAAAATAGGAACCAAAAATCGAACCAAAAAAGTTCGGTTCAGTTCGGTTAAACCAGAACTTTTTTGTTTCAGTTCAGGCCAAATCTAATTTATTTAAAAAATTAAAAAAAATCGTTTTTTTCGAAAATTCTTTTTCTTTTTTTTAAATTCGGATTTACCCAAACCAAACCGAATTTCATTTTTTTTTAATTCAGTTTTACCCTAAAGCATATGATATGAATACTTAAGATGGATGTTTGAATCATTTAAGGAACCAAAATTACAAATAAAAAGATACAAAAAGGATGGAAACCAAGAATATAGGTGAAAAGGCATCAATATTTTCTAACCTCAAGAGTCACAAACATAGCATGCCCCATGTGCAATGAACTAGTAACATTAGGCGGTGGCATCGAAACTACAAATGGTTCACTTTCCCTCTCGAAATTTGGCTTGAAATGCCCTTGAGAAGAAGGAAGCGGCGGCGGCGGCGAGCGGCGAGAAGGAAGCAGTGGCGGCGCCCATTCGGTGGTGGTCTACAGCGATCCGCGAGTAGTAAGAGGGATTTTTGGATTTGGGAGTTTTTATTTGAAATACCGTACTGAAGATGAGAAGTGGGATTTGAGCATTTTTCTTTCTTTTCTCCACATATATTGTTTATGCTTAACACGTTTTTTTTTTGGTAATTAATAATCACAATATAATATATAATAAATTATATTTAAAAAAATTTGGTTTTCGGTTCGGTTTGCTTAACCGAACCCAAAAACCGAAAACCAAATTTTTATAAAAAAAAAAAACCGAAAATCGAACTAAAATTTTCAGTTGGGTTTGGTTCGAACCGAATTTTCGGTTTGCAGTCCGGTTCGATCGGTTAACCGAATTTTTGGTTATTTTGAACAGCCTAGTTGTGGTTCTCCTCAGCACTCTACTCAGCATTCTTTATGCCTGAATTGCCATGTCTGCTCTTTTTGGATTTTCGTTCCAGTCTCAACGTCCAAGAAGCTCCTGTTTCGACTGCGGAGGAGTGTTAAATATGTTAAATCTCTTGAATCTATATATACGTTGACTCATAATACAAGTTCCCTACGGGGTTTTATCTAATCTAACAAAAATGAACGTATTATAGGTGAAGTTGCATTTTTAATCCAATAGAATAGTGATATACCCAATTCCGGTTATAACTAATAATTGCAAAATGGTCTTTTCTGTTAGGTATATGTCCTTGATGCCAACGAGAAAATAGATTGTATAGAGCTATTTACATTATTTTGTACAAACGTATCATTTGAAATAAAGTGCAATTTCATATTTGTTCATATAAATCTTAATTGGCATTAAATTTTCTACTCATCGAGTATAAGGAAAGGGACACTAAAAGTGTTAGATTACATAAAATGGGTTCACAAGTCAAAAATTCTTGATTAGGCATTAAAACTGGACTTATATGATATGAGCTCTGACAAGGAGTGTCAGTTGGTCACTGTGCAGTAGTGAGGATCACTATGCAGTGGTGGGAGCTCATAACATAGATATATCAACGAAATTGATTCAAATACAGCTTGCCATAATCCAACCATATGGGTATTTACTCAGTGACTGTCAATGGTAGGATTACTGGTTGTGATAATATGCGCGAGCCTTAGACGTGAGGAATCACGAACAATGTAATTGTGACACTAAACTTGTTATTAGAGTAGTCAGATCCAACTCACCTATTGGTGGGGTTGACCTCAAAGTGCAGTATCAGTGGCGAAATAGTAGTTGTTCAGTGATTACCAAAATGGAATCCACTGTTTCGAGTAGCAAACTTGTTTATGTCCTATGCAACTATGAGTATATGAAATAACAGGTCTTTGGCCAAAGCATATGAACTACCTCGTGTGGAACAAGCAGGATAGTTTAGTAATTTCATCTTACTATGGTTAAGGTCAAGTCCTGTGAGTTTGACACATTACATGACTCTCTATATAACAGTGAAGGGATTATACTGATATGTTATTCATGATTGGAAATGTTCGTACTGATCATATCATTTCGTTCTCAATTGGGTTTTGATGTGGGTCCACAGAGTCGGCTAGGTGACACCCACATCCTTGGTATCCTTCCATTGCCAGTTGAGACGAACCTAGGGAATCATACTTTCAAGGATGTAAGCAAGGAAAAGCTTTAGTCATTTTCTAAATGGATGTTTTGGTAATTTCTTATTTTATAAACAAATTGCAACATCTAAGGGGATAATTGATTGATTGGATTAATTAATAAGATTTAATTTTATTTGATTAATTATATTAATTAAACTGAATTAATATAGAAAATAATTACTTGGATTTAGTTATTTAATTGTTTTAATATCAAATAATTAATTGGATTTATAATTTGATTATTTACTTAATTGGACTATGTAATTAATTAAATAAATATTGGACTAAATTGAAAGTTAACTTAGCCCAATGACTAGGCCCTAGGTGTGTGGCTTAGTAAAGATGGGCTTGGGATTTATTTAAATCCCTAACCTAAACTTAGACAATCACACTCCACATAGAACCCTATAGAAAAGACGTAAAAATTCTCCCCCTCTGACACAACACTAACCGTCTACTTCTCGGAAGAAGGAGGAGGATAATTTTTCTTGTTTTTCATTTGCATGATATCTAGAGGCAGTAGTCCCAGGAGTTGCTGCTATTACGATTGATCAAGAATGAAAATATACATCAACGAGGTTGGTGATTTTTCTTTCGTTCTTTGTATAGTCAATAAAACCATTAAAACCAAAAGTGATCCGAGTTTGTAAATTTGGTTATGCGTTTTATTTTGCTACGCATGAACCACAAGATTCACAATAGTGGTATCAGAGCCAACTTTTTGGCTTTTAATGGTTTTATAGCATGTTTATGTTTATGTTTATGTTGGTTATGGGTTTAATGTAAAAAATTTGATTTTTGAAGTATGACATTTTGAAATATTGTATTCTGGTATGTTAGACATTAATTTTGATTAGATTAAACAAAAACGAGGCTTGGGGAGTCGAAAGGGTTGGTGGAAACTACTGTTCTGCACAACAGCAGAACTTTCGCAGAGCCCGACGTTCGAACGTGGATGGTGAAACGTTCGAACATTGGAAGCACTAGGGTTATTTTTTAAAGTCTGAACGCGGCGTTCGAACGTCCTTCAAAAGTCTTTGGAGGCACGTTCGAACGTCCACAGAAGCACATTAGGACATTGCACGTTTTTAGAGCCACATTGATAACGTGTAAGGCAATATGTTAGACAAGCCTCTGGATCATACTTCAGAATGTATAAACCTGTTCGTTTCACCCTTTGACATTTAACGGTTGGACTATTTGTACAAATTGGGCTATTGAACATGGATCATATTAAATTAACCGGGTGTGTCAAAAGGATGATGAATCGGATTAATTGGATCTAACCTGAATATGAACCATACTGAACAATTGACCCACGGGTTGACCAGCGAATTATATATAATAATTTTGAATTTAAATAAATTTGATTTATTTTATCTTCCAAATTAAAATTAAGATTTATCAAAGATTTTGAAAATTAGATAAATCAATTTAAATGTCTTCATCCTAAATGCTTTATAATTGAAATTAAATTCCCTTTAATACCAACATAAACATTATATTTTTTTTTAATGCTTTGATGCATGATGTGGGATGCATTCCATGGATTAGGTTTTATGTGGACTGGGTTTTCCATAGATTTTTTGTATAGGATGGTATTATCTATGTAAATACTAGAGTAGGGCTTTGGAGATAGAAGATCTTTTTGGAGCTTGGAGGCTCGGTGTTAGACGTTAGGTTTAGATCTTTCAGGGCCCAACCCCTCTATCCCTAATTGGGCCATTGGCGTGTCCAAATTTAGTTCAAGTCCATGGAATGCATGGGTTGTAGATTTCTAGGCTTTTACTACTTTGGCTTATTGTTGGTCCCAAATGGCATACTAAAAAGGGTCGTGGGGGGGGGGGGGGGGGATTGAATAGATCCTGAAGTTTTTTTCGATACTTCAAAAAATTTTCTTTCCACAAAATGTTTTAAAAGCTAAGCGCTTGAAAGGAGATAAATTACACTTAGTGATTTAGAGTAAGGTAACGCTTAGATCGCTTAAATCATGGTTAGCACAGTGGAAGTGTTTTTGGTCTTTAGCGTTCAGTATAACCAGTTAGTCGCTTGACTAATTTTATATGCTTTTGATGAATGTTATAAAATAATAATGAAAACAATAAAATAGTAAAGTAAATGACACAATATTTGTAAGATTCACTGGGTGATGTAATCCCACCTATGCCCTTTTTCTCCTTTGTACTCGGAGGAATTCATTAAATGATACTCAAAGCCTCTCACACAGATAGCTTCTACAAATGGTGAATAACAAGAAGATGATCTTGAACTCCTTGATAACACAAACTTCAATTCTCTTAATCTCTTCACTAACAAGCTTCGTTCACCCAAGAAATAATGCTTGATCTTCAACTTATTCTTCACAAAGATAAAAAATTTTGGAGGGTTTTGTCACTAAGGTTTGTTTGGTTTTTGGAAGTTTAAACAACTTGGAATGTCTCAATAATAGGGTAGGGTTCTTCTAAGGAAGATATTTGAGATATTTGTGACTGTCTATGGGATTAAAGAAAACCTTTTAGGATATGGATATGAAGATGAGTTTTCTTGGAAGTATCTGGACTTAGAATAGATTCAGCAAAGGGTTTGTAATTAAGCTTGAATGAATTTTCACGTTTGTGTTCTTGTATTTAGGGTTTGCTGAGAAGTCCTATTTAGAGGCAACCTTAGTAAAAGTGTCCGATGGACACATGTGCAGGCGCGTGCCTTTCACTCAAATGAGTGGAAGGCGACGACGTCGTGTTGTAACTGTGAGGGTTGTTATTTTTCTTGAAACTCTTTAATTGCTTTATCTCCTTGTGATTGTCTTGTTTCATTATACAACTATCTTATTGATATATTGATGATTTCTTTTTGATGAATATAAGTCCTTAAGTGTCCTGCTCCGATTAATATCTCATATTTCGACGTTTATCTTTCGCGTCTATGGCATATATCTCGCCTCGAAATGGTATTTGGTCTAATTGTTGTCGAGTGCATATCTTTCGTCACTCGTTGAGAACATTGTAATTCTTATCTCTGATCCATTGGCTAAAGGAGCTAAGTGCTATGCGGGACAAAGTGCCACGCGCATGGGAGCCACCTCTTGATGCCATGGCGCAAAGTGCTACATGGCGGGGGCCACCTCTTGAACCCATAGGAGCCACCATTTGAATCTTGATGTCCGATATCCATCCGCAGTATGTTCATTTCTTGGTCTAAAGCCTTGACTCTTAAAGGCAGAGTGAAGGAAACTAAGTGCTATGTTGGACAAAGCGCTATGCGACGGCGGGAGCCACCTTTTGAATCCATAGGAGCCACCTCTAGAATCCCGACACCTGGAAATTTCACAAAATGAAGGGAGCAAAGTGTCATACGGGACAAAGTGCCACGCGAAGGCGGGGGCCACCTCTTGAACCCGTAGGAGTTATCACTAGAATCCCGACACCTACAAATCTCAAAGGGTTTGAAGTCTCCCGCTGGTATGGGACAGTTGGGAGATAGAACACAATCATATGACACAAATTTAAAGTATATGAGTTATTCATTCTGGTTTTGTTATATGTATCATGTTTGATGTTCATTGTTTTGATAACTTATTTCCTTCAAAGATTTGCTTGATACGTGTGATCTTGTTTCGTTTTTAATCTTCCGCTGCAAATTCCATTCCAAAGATAAAGGTAAAGCAAACCGTTAGCCTACCTCACTGAGTTATTCGAACTCACCCCTCCTTCTTTCTTCCTTTTCAGATAAACTTAGTATAACGGATACGAAGGGAGGAATGAAGAGTAAGGGGAGCATTGGTTCGTTGCTATTATAAGGAGTTATGTTTTGGAATGTATAATTGGGTATGTAAGATTGATGAGGAATTTATTGTTGATTTATTTGGAATTTAAAAGTTAAATTTCAGCAGATAAAGATTTCGTAAAGTTCTGACGCTTGGCGCTGGTTCAAGAAAGGATGGTCTCCCAGATCGACCTGGCATCGCGGTGTGGTGGGCCACATGTGGTCGGTGGGCACCACACAAAGTCAAAGTCAAACTTTAATGAGGAAAGTCAACATCCGAATGTGAAGTTGAGTGACTTTCAAACGTCGTGGTCGGCAGAGCTATTTTGAAAATTTCCAAGTCTGAATTCAAGTTGGAGTCTTCTATTCCTCTTATATAAATACCAGATCTATTCTCACACAAAGGGTTACGAATTTTACATACTTTTACACAGTTTTGGAGCAAGAGAAAGACAAAACAAGAAGAAGAAAAAGGAACCAAGATTCATCAAAACTATAGGGATAGGGGTGACCACCGAGCCGAGCAGGCTTGAAAAAAGCTCAACTCGAGATAGAGAAAATTCAAGCTCGAGCTGAGCTTTTCTCTCGAACCGAGCTCGAGCCCAATTATGCCTGTTCGAAAGCTCGTGAGCTTGAATAAAAAAATAATATTTTTTCATTTTTAATATATATATATATAAAATAATATATATTTATATATATATATATATACACACATATAATATAATATCTTATAATATTATATATGTATTAGTTTTTAAATATTAAATATTTGTGATGATTATATTTAATTATATATATTAATACAAAATTAATAACATAATATATATTAATTAAAGAGAATTAATAATATAATATATATTAACTAAAGAAAATTAATTTTTTATTTTTTTCTGAGCTCGAGCTCGGCTTGGCTCGGTTCGATCCAGGCTCGAGTTCGAACGAGCTTGTGCTCGAGCTCATATTTTTTAGGCTTGTTGAGCTCGAGCTCATATTTCTGAGGCTTGTTAAGCTCGAGCTCAAAATTTTTGGCTCGGGCCCAGAATTTTGGTCAGGCTCGGCTCGAGTTCGACTCGTGGGCACCCCTATATAGGGAGTATTTTCAGATTAGATTCATATTTGTCTATGAATATCTATCTTCTACTTTGTATTTTTCTTACAATAATTATGAACTAATTTCATAGACTAAGGCCATGTAAGCCGAATTGAGATGTTTGATATATTAAAGTTGTTTCTTTGAGTTAATTCTATGATGGCTATGTGTATTGATTTTGTGTTTTTATTTTAATCATATGTTTGATCACCATGTGTTTACTAAATTGCCTAACTTAAACATTTGGGAGAAGATAAGTTAGGGTGAAAAGAAATCATCACATAACCTGTAAATAGAAATTGCCGTAGACTTAGGTAAAGATTCTCGGGTGTAGTTAGTCAGTTTTTCCGTGGAAATTTTAGATTTTAATGCATGCTTGTTAATTAGACTTTCGGATAGGGGAATTACGGAAGCCTTTAATTAAGTATAGGTTTGTTATCATGAGGGATTGGTTAATGAACATAAAAGAAATTTCCACCATTGCAACAATAGTCTAATAACTTGAAGAATAACAATTATATAGATAACAGATCAATTTGTGCCGACAAATGTGTCTTAGTTTTCTTTCTCATGCTTGATTATATCATATTGCTTACTTCTCGATTACTTTAATTTATTTATGTTTACAATCTTTAATTTCTATTTTCTTTAATTTTAACTTGCTGTGAAATCTTCTATATCTAAAATACTAGTCCCTGTGGGATTGACAACCCGGACTTTTAATCCACTTTATTACTTGCACAATTAGTCATGTTTCTGTACAAACACGTTATGTTTTTTCATGTCAAGTTTTTGATACTGTTGTCGGGGACTTGTTTCATTATAATTGTTGATTTCTTGCAAGTTTTTAGTATTTACTTTATTTCTGTTTTTCGTTTCAGTATTAGCAAGCAATGGCTAGCAACTTTCAGAACATGAGTCTTCCAGAGAATCAAGCATCATTGCAAAATATCATTCAGGCTATGCAACCAGCAGCACTAGCGCCTCTTGTATCAGTTCATGATAGTCAGCCACCACGAGTTCGCACTATACCGGGCCTGTTGTTGTTCCAAATTTTGCTACATCAAACTTCCACATTCCAATACACATATTCAGTGTGGTTCGAAATGACCCGTTGAATAGGGATCCAAGTGACTCACCTTATGATCACTTGGAGAATTTTGAAAATGTCCTTCTGACCATGCAATGTTATCCGAGAGATCTCGACGCCATCCAACTTCGTCTGTTTCATTTTTCTATCAAGAACAGAGGAACCACTTGGTACAAGTCTCTTTCCCCACAATCCATCACAACTTGGGGAGAGGTTGTCGAGGAATTCTTGAATAAGTTCCTCTAACCGTCGAATATTAATGAACTCCGAAGTGAAATAAAGGGATTTAAGCGAAAAAGGAATGAGTCATTGGCGGATGCATGGACTAGGTACAAAAGTATGATTAGAAAATGCCCAAATCACAATTATACTTTGAGTGCGCGGGTGCATCACTTCTATGATAGGGTCCGTTCGAGGATTAGACATCGACTTAATGCTGGGGCCGGTAGTGATCTTATAGGACTAGACAATAGAACCGTGTGGGAAAAACTCGAGCACTTAGCAAGGGAGGATGAACTTTATCCCGATGATGATGAGGAACTTCCTCCCAAAAAGATTGCGAGTATTAAAACAGTTGAGGAAGAAGCAGAAATAGTGGTGGGAGATGTCAAATTTGTGGAAAATCTGACTAATCAAGGAAGTATTTTTCAAACGAAAAATTTCCTGAGAGAGCTAAATACATCATAAACAGCACCACAAGGTGTGTATGAAGCCTCTAGACCTCCTTTTCAACAAGCTCAAGATCTGGAGCAAAGAAGAATGCTTGTTGTAGAGGAAAAATTAGATGATCACATCTGCAAAGCCGACTAGTTCTGAAATAAACTTCGCCAGATGACGTAAGAAATGTTATGTCATATAGGTCAATTGTTGACCAAACTGTCTAAGAAAGTATCAGGGGTATTTCCGAGTGACATTGAGGAAAATTAGAAGGAGCAGTGCAACGCGGTGACTTTGAGGAATGGCAAGGAGCTGAAAAATGCAGGAATTTCTACACAGCATGGCACATCCGAAAGTGGACAAAAGGATGTTCGTACGTTACTACCAATGCTAGAAAATTAGGAGCTACTATATCCAACGTCCTAATATAGAGATACCAATGCTCGGACATTAACCAGTTATCGTCCGAACGTGGAGAATCCTAACTTTTGAACGTCTACTAAAGAATCCTCAATCACTAAGAATCCCACCTCTTCTCCTTCTACTCCTCCTATTAAAATTCATTTTCCTTTTCCATTAGCATAACACAAGAATAGAAAAGAATTTGATAAGAGTTTTCTTAGAATTTTCTCCATTCTTCGAGAAGTGCATATTAACATTCCTTTCATTGATGTTATTTTGTAGATGCCCTATTACATCAAATTTTTCAAGGATATCTTGTTAAACAAGTAGAAGTGGGAAGAAAACGAAAATGTTTGCCTAACTGAAGAAAGTGTTATGCGATACGGGAGCTAGCATCAGTTTACTCCTATAATCTCTCTTCAAGAAGTTAGGTCTCGGTACTCCTAAATCAATATCCATGTCCTTGCAACTTGCAGACAAATCAGTCAGGCAGCCAATCGACCTACATTGTAGTCCTCGAGATGGAGAAAGATATCGAGGTACACTTGATCCTAGGAAGACCTTTCCTAGCCACAGGTAAATCGGTAATCGATGTGGTAGATGGTAAGTTGACTTTGAATGTCGGAGAAGAGCAGGTTAAGTTTGATGTTTTTAAAATTCTTAAGCATCCATTTGATTCAGAGTCCTATTCACGCATTGATGCTTTGACCCTTTGATTGTTGAACATCTTCAGGAAAACAAGATTGATGACACATCTGAGCTGTGCACAATAAACTCAATAGATGTTGATTCGACCAATGATGAGCACTTGGAAGACACATATAACTTAGAGAAGCAACTGCTGCACTACCTAGGGAGATTTGAAAAATTGGATAGACCATTGTCGAGTTCATTTCGACCATCCGTCGAATAGCAACCTAATCTTGAACTCAATCCTTTGCCTGCACATCTTAAATACGTTTATTTGAATGATAATAAAACTCTACCATTGGTTATATCTTCTTCTCTTATAGGACAACAAGAAGAAAAATTAATGAAGGTGTTAAGGGCACACAAACTACCTTTAGGATGGAAGATAGCGGATATCAACGGGATTAGTCCTGCAATTTTCATGCACAAGATTTTGATGTAGGAGACCGCGAAACCTAGTATCCAACCCTAGTGAAGGTCAAATCTTCAAATCTAAGAAGTGGTTAAGAAAGAGGTAATCAAGCTCTTAAATGCTGGGATAATCTATCCTATCTCTGATAGCCCATGGGTAAGTCTTACACAAATAGTGCCAAAGAAGGGAGGTACGACTGTAGTGCGTAATGAGAACAATGATTTAATTTAATCCCGCATTATTACTAGTTTTCAAGTTTGTATAGATTATCGTAAATTAAAGTAATACACTCGAAAAGACCATTCCCCCTTCCCTTTGTTGATCAAATGTTAGAAAGATTAGCTGGGCAGGAATACTATTATTTTTCTGATGAATATTCTGGATATAATCAAATTGCCATTGCACCTGACAATCAAAAGAAACCTACTTTCACTTGTCCTTATGGCACATTTGCATGTAGACGGATGCCTTTTGGTTTGAGTAATGCCTCTGCTACTTTTCAAAGATGCATGATGGCTATTTTCTATGATATGGTAGAGCAATTTACAGAGATTTCTATGGACGATTTTTCTGTGTTTGGCTCTACTTATGATTTGTATTGGCATAATCTAACCTTAGTGTTGCAGAGATGTGAAAAGATAGATCTAGTGTTGAATTGGTAAAAGTGTCATTTTATGGTACAAGAAGGAATAATATTAGGTCATAAGATCTCACAAAAAGGGACTTAGGTGGATAGAGCAAAGATTGAGGTGATTGCAAATCTACTGGCTCCAATGACAGTCAAGGCAGTGAAGAGTTCCATGGGACATGCTGGGTTTTATAGGCCCATTATTTCAAATTTCTCTAAAATTGCTCAACCTTTATCTAATTTGCTCATGAAAGATGCTCCTTTTGACTTTGATAACAATTGTGTGCAAGCATTCCTCATTCTTAAGGAGAAGTTGAACTTAGCACCAGTGATGCCACCACTAGATAGGAGCCTACTATTTGAGCTTATGTGTGATGCGAGCGATACAGCAGTAGGAGCGGTTCTGGGTCAAATGAAAGGTGAAATTTTCTATACTATTTACGATGCTAGTCGTACATTGAATGCGGCCTAACTAGATTATGCTACGACTGAAAAAGAACTTTTAACTCTGATTTTTTCTATTGATAAATTTCATTCCTATTTAGTTTTTAATAGGTAATAGTATACATTAATCATTCCGCTTTGAAACATTTGCTTGCTAAAAAAGATGCTAAGCCTAAACTACTTAGGTGGATCCTACTACAAGAATTTGATCTAGAAGTCAAGGATAAGAAAGGAAGTGAAAATGAAGTAGCTGATCACCTCTCTAGGCTAGAGTTAAATGATAATGACACTAGTAATGAGATCCCCATTAGTGAGGAATTTTTAGATGAACAACTTCTTGCTTTGTCTACAAGTCCCCTCCCTTGGTATGCTGATTATGCTAATTATGTCATTACTGGTGTCCCAACCCTAGTCTTTCTTCTAACCAACGCAAGAAATTTTTAAAAGATGTGCGATATTATTTTTAGGAAGAGCCCTTTCTGTCTAAGATTGGCACAGATGGGGTGATCAGGCAATGTGTACCCGAGGAGGAGATGGCATCCATATTAGCTCATTGTCACGACATGCTGGTAGGTGGTCACTTTGGCCCGTCGAAAATGGCTGCAAAGGTTCATCAATTAGGTTTTTTCTGACCAACTCTTTTTAAGGATGCCTATAATTATGTGCAATCTTGTGATCAATGTCAAGGAACTGGTAATATTTCTAGACGTCATGAGACGCCCTTGAATAATGTGCTTGAATGTGAAATATTTGATGCATGGGGAATAGATTTTATGGGACCCTTTACTAGTTCATGCTTAAATAAGTATATTTTAGTTGATGTCGATTATGTGTCCTGGTTGGTTGAAGCTGAGGCTTTACAAACTAATGATGCTAAGGTTGTTGTTTGATTCTTGAAAAAATGTATTTTTACAAGATTTGGCACCCCTAGGGCGATATCAATGATGGAGGCACACACTTTCGCAATAAGCAATTTGAAAACTTGTTGACTAAATATGATGTGAAACATAAGATCTCAACCCCTTATCACCCTCAAACTAGTGGATATGTAGAAGTGTCTAATATGGAAATTAAAAAGATTTTAGAAAAAAGGGTAAATAACCATATGACGGATTGGTCATTTAAGTTAGATGATGCACTTTGGGCTTACTGTATTGCTTTTAAGACCCCTATTGGCATGTCTTCCTATAGATTAGTCTTTGGAAAAACATGTCATTTGCCTGTTGAACTTGAACATCGTGCATATTGGGCAATCAAGTTTCTTAATTTTGATGCCAAGGTTGTAGATACCAATAGGATACTTCAACTACATGAGCTGGAAGAATGGAAACACGAAGCATATAAGCATACAAGGAACGCACTAGAAAGTGGCATGACAAGCATATAGTTCCCCGTGAATTTCAAGTAGGAGAGAGAGTATTTTTTAACAACTCTCAACTCAGGCTTTTCCTAGGAAAACTGAAGTCTCGTTGGTCTAGTCCTTTTCGAGTAACACGAGTGTATTCTTTGGGAGTGGTGGAACTTACAAGGGAGGATAGACGAACCTTCACCGCAAATGGTCAATGAGTAAAGCACTATTCGTGCACTGAGTGGAGAGTGGACAAGTCATTCGTCCCACTCCGAAATCCATCGAACTAAGTTGACATTGAAAAGTCAAGATATTGACTATAAATGAGCTCTTCTTGGGAGGCAACCCAAGCATTTAGTTTTTTGTTATTTTGTGTTTTTGCTTGTGTTTTGTTGTGTTTCTGTTACTCGTCATCTGATCTCTTCCGTTTTGTTTTGGTTGTGTTAGTTTTGTAGAGTTTAGGTTGTAGAAGAAAAATTGACATTGTAGTCAATGTCTGAATGCCAGCAAGGCAACATCCGAATGTTGACTAATCCATGCCTGAACGTGAGAATTACAACGTTTTAACGTGGGTGGAGAAAATTGATAGATTACACTGCACGTGACGTTTGAATGCCAAGACCCCAATGTCCAAACGTGACTAGTCAACGTTCAAACGTGAGAAACCTCACTTTCGAACGTCAGGGACTGCTACTTGAAATCGAATTGAGGATCTTAAAATCATAATTTGTCATCTTTTCCTTCACCTTTTATCGTTCGAATGCAAAACCCATCAAATTTGTCGCTTTTCGCTATACACCGCCACCAGATAAGCCCCACCACTCTCACAATCAACAATTTTCCCTAATTTGAAGCCCTAAATTTCCAATATTCACAACATCTACCCCCAAATCAAAAAAATCCACTAAAGAGTTTCAATCAAGACTAGTGTGCCGAAGTTCTTAGCCACCATTTCACCACCACAATTCAGATACATCACTGCCCCCGCACCGCCTAACTCCACCAACGTTGTAGCCAAATTTTTTTGATTTTCCTGACATTTAGACGCTAAGCTATCCATGCCCGAACATTGAGAACAAAACGTCTGTAGTAATTTCTAGTTTGTAAGTGATTGACTTTACACACCATTGCAATTTACATTTTTCATTATATATGTGGAGCTTGTTATTTGTTGTTTTGATTATTGGTTAAAATTGTGGAGAATTGTGCCTTCTGACGAAGTTTGGGGGCGATTATTTAGGAATTCATTGTTTTTGTATTGTTGTGGAGCGATTGTGGTTTGGTATTGTTGATTTTTGTTGTGGTGTTGTGGGAGGTTGATTAATAATGGCCCGTATTAATCAAGCTGCAAATAAAGGGGGAGGGGAAAGGTCAGAGAGGGCAGTTCTCGGAGCCTCGACCCAATACTCGACGTGGCTGAGGAGGAGCTACAACCATTTTTGGACCCGCGGCTTAAGAACCTCACTACACAGACCATTTATCATCAATTAACCATGAGGTCATTATTAAAAGAACAACGAGCATTACTGAAGAAAGCAGCTCTGAAAAGGATATTCTATAAGAATGAGTGGCAGAAGTTCTATGAAAAGCCACAGGAGATTATGATTACTTGGGTACAGGAGTTTGATGTTAGTGCTGCCGTGAATTACAAAAAGGCCCACTGGGAGTGGAGGAAGTCGTCTGTTGAGGTGAGGGGCAAAGAGGTGAAGTACAGGAGGCTATTCGCACTTGCCTCCACCTTTCCACGGTCCCTGTTTGTGAGTATATGCCTATGCTTGGGCCATCTGGATAGCTCAACCTGAGTTTGGATGAAGTTTTAGCATTGGTTGCAAAATCAAAGGCGGTTTGGGAATCAAACGGGATAGTTAAGAGTGGGTCCTTGACAGCAGAGGCCATGTTCTTGTATGAGTTTGTTTATTTTTGCATCCCTCAGACTATGAATAAGTCGGAGGTTACTCATGATAGGGTGGTCTTGGTTTATGCTATACTAATAGGGAAAAAGATAGACTTAGGGGGCTCGATTAGGACGACCCATATGAAGAAATTCAGTGGTGAGGAGGCTTACTCTTCGAAGCATATGAAGACTTTATTTTCTACCTTTTTTTGATCACCGCTCTCCATTTAATTGCTGCAATACTCGAGCAACCGGGGGAGAAATTTGATTTACCGTGTGAGGAGTTGGAGTACACTGAGACACCTCACCCAGCCACACGGAGTAAGAATGCAAGGACTGCATAGGATCAGGGAGAGAGTTCACGGGGCACAACTTCGATAGCATCGACTACCCCGCTTGATCTTTTTCAGCATTAGATTGCTGAGCTTCGGATGGGATAGACTGCACTACAGACCGCACTCCGGACATTGATGAGTGCAAATTTTCAGATGATGGGTCAGTATCTAGGTCGGTACCAGAGGGATTTGATGATTTTTTCCGACACCGCTCATGGACGCCCAGTTCCTAACTACTTGTTCCCGCCTAAGTTCCAGTCCTATCTGTTCCCTGCCCCAGACGAGTCGATGTTTGACCCTACAAATCTTCAGGGTGATGATGGAGATGATGAGGAGTGATTGATTAGACAAATTTTTTGTTTTAGTTTATTTCATTTTCGCTTTTCTATTTTTGGATTCTATTGCTTTTCATTTATTTTGTTTAGGCATGTACTTATGTTTGGATGTTTTAGATGCCTATCAATTTTTTTTTATGCTGGATTGGTTTGTCGTGTTTAGTATCTTATTACTCTAGTAGTTGCCTATGGATGGGATTGGTTTATTAGATTTTGATTGAACTTATAATGGAATACAATGATGAGGATCATGGTTTGCTTTTCATCATCCTACACGGTGTGGTGGTCCCAAGTTGCATACGAAAGGGTCCAGAAGGGAGGGGGGGTTGAATAGACCCTGAAGTCTTTTTTTAACTTCAAAAAAAGTTCGTATTAAAATCGTTTTGGACGCTTGAAATGTAGACGCTTGTCTGAGCGCTTACTTGAAGACTGTTTTGATAAAGTTAACTTAGACTCAAGATTTGAATACTATAACCAGATAGGTTTAAGTGTTCAGTTCTTTAATCAGGGTTAGCACATCGGAATAATTTTAGAGTCTTCTCTTTTTGAAAGCTTTAGCGTCACAAGTTGTTTCTTAGTTGCTTAGCATTTGATTGTGTTTTACTTAATCAATTTATGCAATGAGATGATAATAAGAAAATTGACTGTAAAGTAAATGACACAGATTTGTAAGGTTCGTTGGGTGATGTAATCCCAACTACGTCCTTCTTCTCCTTGATCACTTGGAGGCAATCCACTAAATTGATTCTCGAAGAATCACACAGAGTCTTCTACAAAATAGGGAAATAGGAAGAGATGGATATAGATGACTTGAGCTCCTTGGTCACACAGATTTTTGCTGCAAGCCACTTCAATCCTCTGCTTCTGGAAAGGCGATCTCGAGCTCCTTGATCACACAGATTTCAGCTCCAATAAAGATCTTCTCCAAGATGGCCTTGAGCTCCTTGATCACACAGACTTCAGCTCCAATAAAGACCTTTCTTCAACAAGCTTCTCTTACTAAAAAATATTGCTTGTGGAAGTCAACAATCTTTCTCACTCAGATGAAAGGTGTTGAGGGTTTATTGTAACAGGTTTGTTTGATGTTGGGAAGTTCAAACAACTTGGGATATCTCAGTAAGAATTTAGGTTTCTTCTTTGGAAGAGGTTTGAGATATCTGGTGACTGTCTGGAATGTATTTGAGAAGCTTGATGGATTTTGGCTATGGAGTATGCAAGCTTTTCTCTCAAATTATTTCAGCAAAGTTTCTCTTTTTTTTTTTTCACACTGTCTAAGGTTTTGCTGAAGGGTACTATTTATAGAGATTCTTGGGATTTATCCGTTGGACACAAACAGGCGCGTGTCTCTCACACAGAGCTTCAAATAGTCTCTTTTCTGACACTCCTTAATTTCTGCTGATTCCAATTGGACAGGAGCAGGTTTGAATTCTGAAAAGCTGACAGTCTAGTAAAAAAAGGTGGCTTGGAACACTATTCCGAAGATGCTTCACTACTGTTCACTTGAATAGTAGCGCTTGAATAGATTCCTGAAATAATTCCTTAGTGTTTGACGGACGCTTAAGACAAAATTTCATCTTCACTTGACTTCAGACGCTGATCTTCAACTTCATCTCTAATAGACTCACCTAGAATTCTATTAGCGACTCAGTATCTCATACTTAGTCTAAAATCTACAAAGATAAAATCTACAAGCCTAACAAACTTTGAAATGCTTATACAAGTTTTCTATGAAAGTATAAACTTACATTCTTTTGGGGTCTAACATGAAATCCTATCTTGTCATCATCAAAACATCTAACATGAAATTCCTAACAATTGACCCCTTTTTGATGATGTCAAGACCTTAACTCTTATAACTCTTTTATAGTTTAAGAGTTCAAAGAAAATCCCAAAATAAAGTAAGTTAGCGTTTGGAAAGTTAGATAAGTTAGCTAATGTTAGATTAGCTTCAACAAGATGTTTCAGCAATAAATCATTCATTCACATATATAGAATTGAAAGCGTATATGATTTATACTGAAACAATGATTACCTGCCTTTTCTTTCTCTTTCCCCTTAAACTGCTTTTCTTTCTCTTCTTCCCCCTTCTTGTCATCATCAAGGGAAGACCACAGTTCAAGCGATACTCTGAAGCTTGAGGAGGAGGATTAGTTGGTGTGGGGAAAAACTCGGCCACTTCTATCGACCGCTCAGCGTCCACAGTCGCTTCCACGTCTGGAAGGACCGTGTAAGCAATATCCTCTAGTGATTTCTACAGTCGCATCCATGTCTGGAAGGACAGTGAAAAATTCTCTAGCAATTTCCACCACTGTTGATACCACTTGATGGTAAATCAACATCCAACTATGTGTGCCTTCTCAAGACATTTAAAAAAGATATGCATGATTTTATAAAATGTTTTTATTAAGTGTTGAAGGGAATATTCAACGCTTAACATATATCATTTGATGATACCACTTGTTGTAAATTTTATGTTAACGCTTGAAATCAAATTCTTTTTATGTTAGAGCGTCTAACATATCATGCACAAATAACTATAAGCGTTGATGATCTATGTATATGAAAACAGTTTTTGATCATTGACGCTTGCACATGTGTACAAGTATAATTTTAAAGTTCCCCCTAAATTTGATAACTTGTAACACTTTTGAAAAATGCTTTTAGACAATAAAATAAAGTGAATTCCCCCTACATTATATGCCTAATGAAAATATGATGCATAATGATTAAGCGTTTAAATTAATCATACCTTCAGGAATGAGGAGCAGGATTTCTCTTTTCATATCTAAGAAATTTCTTGAATTTCTTGACCAATAAATCCATTTCCTTTTCCTCACTCGATCCTATCGCTTCCACCTCACTGACTGATTTTCCCTTGTCATTAGTTGTAGCGATTAAGGCTCTGGACTCAGTCGCTAAAGACGAGGTGTAGCTGACTTCCTCTAATTCGAATTCAAAAGCCTTTAGCTCCGAGAACACATGTTCTGGCGTAATAATGTCCAACATTTGTAATTCTCTCATTGCTAAAGTCTTTATCAAATATTTGCTTGGAAGGCTTCTAAAAATCTTCTTGACCATTTCCTTGTTGGTCAACTATTTATCCAAAGACGCTAATTGTGTAATAAGCGACGTAAATCTCGCATCCAATTGATCTAGCGTCTCGCTTGGCATCATCTTGAAATGCTCAAATCTTTGCATGGCTATGGAGAGCTTATTCTCTCTCATATGTGCTGAACCTTCACATATTGTGGCTAACTTATCCCAAATTTCCTTAGTCGTAGAGCATGGCTTGACCTTATTGAATAAGCTATCATTGTCACCAATGGCTGTATATAGAGCGTTCCGTCCAACATTATCTAAATTTGCTCTTCGATGCTCATCAGCTGACCATTCATGCTTTGGCTTCTCAACATAACCATCTGGAGTCGCTTCAGTTGCTCCAGGCGCTCTAGTGATGACTTTGAATATTCGAATTGGTCCATCTGAAATTATATCACACATTTCATCATCACAAGCACAAAGATAAGCAAAAACTTTGACCTTCCATGTGTCATAATTTGCCTCGGTCAACTTAGGAACTTTTGAAAATGCCATGAATTTTTTTTTTTTAAAGCAACTAAATTTTAAAAGGGATCTGAACAAGCAGTTATGCTTGGAAATTCAAAAAAAATTTCAACTTCAATCGCTCTGATACCACTTGGTGGTCCCAAGTGGCATACGAAAGGGTCTAGAAGGGGGGGGGGTTGAATAGACCCTGAAGTCTTTTTTTGACTTCAAAAAAAGTTCGTATTAAAATCGTTTTGGACGCTTGTCTGAGCGCTTACTTGAAGATTGTTTTGATAAAGTTAACTTAGACTCAAGATTTGAATACTATAACCAGATAGGTTTAAGTGTTCAGTTCTTTAATCAGGGTTAGCACATCGGAATAATTTTAGAGTCTTCTCTTTTTGAAAGCTTTAGCGTCACAAGTTGTTTCTTAGTTGCTTAGCATTTGATTGTGTTTTACTTAATCAATTTATGCAATGAGATGATAATAAGAAAATTGACTGTAAAGTAAATGACAAAGATTTGTAAGGTTCGTTGGGTGATGTAATCCCAACTACGTCCTTCTTCTCCTTGATCACTTGGAGGCAATCCACTAAATTGATTCTCGAAGAATCACACAGAGACTTCTACAAAATAGGGAAACAGGAAGAGACGGATATAGATGACTTGAGCTCCTTGGTCACACAGACTTCTGCTGCAAGCCACTTCAATCCTCTGCTTCTAGAAAGGCGATCTCGAGCTCCTTGATCACACAGATTTCAGCTCCAATAAAGATCTTCTCCAAGATGGCCTTGAGCTCCTTGATCACACAGACTTCAGCTCCAATAAAGACCTTTCTTCAACAAGCTTATCTTACTAAAAAATACTGCTTGTGGAAGTAAACAATCTTTCTCACTCAGATGAAAGGTGTTGAGGGTTTATTGTAACAGGTTTGTTTGATGTTGGGAAGTTCAAACAACTTGGGATATCTCAGTATGAATTTAGGTTTCTTCTTTGGAAGAGGTTTGAGATATCTGGTGACTGTCTGGAATGTATTTGAGAAGCTTGATGGATTTTGGCTATGGAGTTTGCAAGCTTTTCTCTCAAATTATTTCAGCAAAGTTTCTCTCTTTTTTTTTTCCACACTGTCTAAGGTTTTGCTGAAGGGTACTATTTATAGAGATTCTTGGGATTTATCCGTTGGACACAAACAGGCGCGTGTCTCTCACACAGAGCTTCAAATAGTCTCTTTTCTGACATTCCTTAATTTTTGCCGATTCCAATTGGACAGGAGCAGGTTTAAATTCTGAAAAGCTGACAGTCTAGTAAAAAAAGGTGGCTTGTCCACAAGTCATACTGTCTGTTTACATTTAATGCATTTATCAAGCATTTAATGCATTTTGAATTTATTTCCTGTTGGAAATAAATATCCGTCGGTGATTGCATTTCAGTCTTTGATAACTTGGGTTTTATCTTCAAGAAAATCTGAACGCTGTTCGCTTGAATAGTATGCTTGAATAGTGGTCGCTTGAATAATAAGCGCTTGAATAGTGAGCGCTTGAATAGTGGTCGCTTGAATAGTAAGCGTTTGAATAGTGATCGCTTGAACAGTAACAATATTCCGAAGACGCTTGACTACTGTTCACTTGAATAGTAGCGCTTGAGTAGATTCCTGAAATAATTCCTTAGCGTTTGACGGATGATTAAGACAAATTTTCATCTTCACTTGACTTCAGACGCTGATCTTCAACTTCATTTCTAATAGACTCACCTAGAATTCTATTAGCGACTCAGTATCTAATACTTAGTCTAAAATCTACAAAGATAAAAACTACAAGCCTAACAAACTAACAAACTTTCAAATGCTTATACAAGTTTTCTATGAAAGTATAAACTTACATTCTTTTGGGGTCTAACATGAAATCCTATCTTGTCATCATCAAAACATCTAACATGAAATTCCTAACACGGTGAAGTATACTTTTGACCCCTTTTCGATACTTTCTTTGGTATAACATTTGGGACAATGTTAATCTTTAATATTGGGGGTGGGGGTAATGCTTAATTACATTCAAGTTTGGGGGAGTATAGGTGCTAGGAAATTTCATGTTAGATGTTTTGATGATGACAAGATATGTTTCATGTTAGACCCTAAAGATTATGTAAGTTTATCTTTATTAGAATATGTTTAAGCGTTTAACAAAGTTATCCAGTTGTAATTTTTAGATTAGGCTTGTAATTTTTATCTTTGTAGATTTTAGACTAAGTATTGAATATTAAGTCGCTGATAGAATTCTAGGTGAGTCTGTCAGAGATGAAGTTGAAGAATAACATCTGAAGTCAAGCGAAGATGAAGATTTTGTCTTAAGCAATTGCCAATCGCCAAGGACATTTTAGGAGTTATGAATCAAGCGCTTAAAGCCATCAAGCAATCAAATGATCAGATTCACTTGAAATAAATTTCAAAGTCATTGAGGACTTAAATGCAATCATCAACAGGCATTTATTTCCAACGGAAAATAAATTCAAATGCATTAAATGCTTGATAAGAGCATTAAATGTGATAAGGACGAATTGCATACAGAACAAGCCACCCTATTGGCTAAGACTTTCAGATTTTCAAAGTTCAAACCTGCCACATCAAATCGGTGTAGCAGAATTTCAGGAATGTTAGAGAAAGGACTATTCACTTGCTAAGTGAGAGGCATGCACTTGCATGTTTCCAATAGACAAATCCCAAGAAATGCCTATAAATAGTAGCCTTCAGCAAACCCTAAAATACACAGAATTACATATGCAAAAAGGTCAAAAACTATGGTGAAAAAGTTTCAAGAAAAGCTTATAAACTCCATAGCCAAAAATCCTTCAAGCTTTTCAAACATTCCAAAGACAGTCACTAATATCTCAAACCTCTTCTAAGAAGAACCCTATACTATTATTGAGATATCCCAAGTTGTTTAAACTTCTCAAAATCAAACAAGCCCTGTGACGGAAAAAGCTTTTCAAAAGGCAACGTTGATACAACGTTATTTAAAATTATCCATAACGAAGATATTCTCTTAGTCAAAATTTATGTTGATGATATTATTTTTGGATCCACTAATAAGCGATTGTGTGAGGAATTTTCGAAAATGATGCAAGATCAATTTGAAATGAGCGTGATGGGAGAATTAACTTTCTTCCTAGGAATACAAGTTAAACAACTCCCTAATGGCATATTTATAAACCAAGCTAATTATACATGAGATATGATTAAGAAATTTGGCATGGAAAATGCATCATCTTCAAAAATTCCGATGAGTCAAATGCTTAAGTTAGATAAAGATGAAAGTGGGAAAAAAATTGATATCACTAATTATAGAGGTATCATTGGATGACTTCTTTATCTTATTGCTAGTAGACTGATATTATGTTTTCGTTATGAATGTGTGCACGCTTTCAAGATGATCCCAGAGAGTCGCACTTAATTCCTACCAAGAGAATTCTTAAATACCTAAAAGGCACACGAAATGTGGCTTATGGTATTTAAGGGACTCTCTTTTGAACTAATTGGTTATTCAGACACAAATTTGGCAGGATGTAAACTTGATAGAAAAAGTACTAGTGTACTTGTCAAGTTCTAGGTGATCGACAATCCATAGCGATTTCTACCGCTGAAGCCGAGTTTGTAGCCGCTGAAAGCTGTTGTGCACAAATATTTTGGATGAGGCAACAACTTAGAGATTATGGAATCATCTTAGGTCCTACCTCAATTCATTATGATAACCAAAGTGCTTTAGCTATGACCCACAACCTAGTCCTTTATTCTAAAACTAAACACATTGACATTCGCTACCATTTCTTGTGTGACCATCATCAAAAGAAAGATATCTCCAGGCATTTCATTGGAAATGACAAATAATTGGCTGATATCTTCACCAAAGCGCTCAACGAACAATGCTTTCTCACTTTGAGAAGTGAATTAGGTATGATTGATTTAAATGCTTATTCATAAAACATCATACTTTTTATAGGCATATAATTTAGGGGGAATCCACTTTATTATAATGTCTAAAGTGATATCAAAATTGAAATAAGCTATCAATTTTAGGGGAAACTTTAAAATTGTATGTATTTCAAATAGTAAGCGACAATGACCAAAATTGATTTTCAAGATTTTATGCATTGATCATTAGCGCTGACATTTTTTGCATGTCAAAATTGATCGCTTAATAAAACAAAAATATCCTTTCTCAAAAGCGATTCAATTGTTCTTATTTTTAAAAGAAAACTTTAGCGTTAAAATGTATTCCCATTTTGACGCTAAGTAACTTTTTTCTAAAATTCATGCATTATTTTCATCGGTAAAAACGTAGTGTGTGGATAAGTCCAAAAGATAAGATTTTGACAACTGTCACGCGCTCCTATCAAATCAAACTGACGGATAATGATATCTATCTCAAAATAGGCGGTTCAGCAACTGCACATGCCTGAGTACGTGTCAGTGTACCAACAGGCGCGTGTATCTCACGGTGAAAATTTTCAAAAATTTCAAACGTTGATGAAAATGTAATTGTGGATTTCAAATTCTATTACCACAGCAGCTATCCTAATTTATCACCCCTTTTCACATCCGTTTTTATGAATAAACGGCTCAGATTCAATGTTTTTCATTTTTGATTAACTGCATTTACACGTGGAATTTATCGAGCATTTAAGAGGTTACTTTTGCCATCTCTATCTAAACCCTTCAATTTTTTACTGAAAAACTTTATCACTCTCATATCTTCATTGCTATAAAAATTCTCTAAGGAAAAAAGACTTTCTTCTTTCCCTCTCTAAAAGCTCAAATCTTTTTTTATCAATGACATCACCAAAGTCTTCCAAATCTGATGTCGGAAACCCTCCAAATTCCAGAGATGAAAAACCAATGGGCTATAATGCTGGTTTCCTAGTCAACTGGGAGTACCTTTTTGATAATCAACACTTTTCGATGAGATAAATTCTTCCTCTCATTCAAGACTCTGGAATCAGAAACCTTTTAACCTCCCACTCTCTCATTCATGAAGCAGAGGTTAAGTTTTTCTTTGAGAATGCCATCATTTCTGACGATGACAACTCAATCTCTTGCACTTTTCCCTTGACTTCAACACCCTTTATTCTTACCCCCCCCCCAACTTCTTGTTGATTTGCTGAAATTACCCACCACCTGGTTTTGAGGTAGAAGAAGTTGCAATGGGAGATGCTACTAAAGTCTAGGAAAGAGTTTAAAGAGACGACATTGTTGCTGCGTATGAGCCAAATTTCAAGAAAAATAACATGAAAGTTGAATATGCCATTCTAGCTGATGTCTGCGCGAAAATAGTGGAATGTCGGAGGGGATCATTTGACAAGATTTCTCATCTACAGTAAAAGATGATGATAGCCATTCTGACCAAGCTGAAGGTCAATTGGGCTCTGTATGTTTTCAATTACTTCAAAGCAGCGATGTAGAAGTCGGGTTAATCCCAAACCTTATGGAATTCTATTAAGATTTATTCTTAGTGCTAGTGGATATGTTAATTCTGAGGGAACCAAAGTTCCAGTGCTAAAATTCTACGTTAAGAAGGTGATTGGCGAACTGCTAAACCCCAAGCAACGCGGAGGTGTAGCAGTCCCCAAAGAAGAACGTGAGTGACTCATTGCCAAAGAGAGACTTCGTGGTGATGATGAGGAACAAACAACTTCCTCATCAGATGAACCTGAAAAAGAGTTGGTGGTCAAGTGACAAAAGAGGAAGGCTGTCAAGAAAGATGCTGAGCCGTCTAAGCCGACGAAAAAGCCTAAGAAGAAGAAAACCAAGAAAAAATCTCCCTCTCCCTCTCCCTCTCCTCCGAAATCCTCTTCTCCTCCTCCATCACTTTTGATTGCTCCAAAAATCGAGGAAGAAGTAAAAGAAGAACAAGAAGAAGTGCCGCTCATCCATAAGCGCATGCAACGGTCTACTCCAATGGAATTGACAAGCGCTCTAGATGAAATAGAGCCAGCGCTTGAAAAACCAGCGAGTATTGCTCCTCCTCCCGAATCAATCGCAGAGGCTGAAGCTAATCCTACTTCAGCGAATATTGATGATAGCGATCAGGGTAAGTACTTGTACAATTACAAAGTATATTATCCTTTCCTTGTTAGTTATTTTCTTCTAACGCTTGGATAAAATTTCAGCTCGAAGAGAAGCCAATATCAAGTATGTCCTTGATACTTTAGAGGAATGCAATATTTCTTTTCGTGCTACTCCTCTTACTACTCTCGTCAATCTTGACGATGAAGTATCATTGAATTTTGTTTAAAGCATATCCCTTGATTTGAATGAGGATGCATCTACAAGAAAAAGAGATGTACTCCCAAGGCCAAGTGAAGCGCACTTGCGTTTGACCTATGAGCGCGAGGAAGATCATCATATAGGTAGAGTTGTTCTGGACAGTGCTCAAGCGCTGGATGTAACGTTCAATGACCTCTTCGGTCTAGACACTTTCAGAGCCTACTCTGTTCTTCTAAGTATTTTCTGTGAGCAGAATATCCGAGTGGCCAAAATCAGATCTTTAATTCGACCAGTGGATCAAGACGCTGCTCAGGCCCTTATACCATTTTCGATGGACTACTTCAATTCATACATATCTGGAGTGACTCTGTCGGAGAACGCTGACTAAGTGTTAAGTACTAATAAGCGCAAAGACGCTATACTCTTAATCCCGCAGACGAACCTGATCAGTCCAAGACATGTTATGGAAACGATTGGCCCAATCTGGGTCATTCTTGTTCTAAGGCCTTCTGCTGTGGTAATCACAGAGGTTCAAGTAGAAAAGACTCCTACTGTTGAAGACGCTTCAATTCAAGACACTCCAATGCCAGATGCCCCAAGTATTCCAGTGGAAGAGGTCCCACTTGAAATCCAAGTTGCGCAAATTGATGCTGCAGCTCAATATTTGAATCAAGCGATTCAGGAAGTCACTGAAGATCCTGAGGAACTGTTTCTCTGAGACAAATCTAAAGGCAAAGCCGCAGTCTCAAACTTATATGGATTAATTCCATCTCCTGATTGTTCCTCCTCCTCTGACTCCGATTTAGACAGTGATCAAGAAGCTAGAGACTTTAGAAAGGCATTTAGGAACTCACTTCAAAACATTGAAAGTTCATGTTCTGCAATGATAAGAAATGATGAGCGTCACATCAAAATTGCCTCTGATACTAGAAGTCGAGACATAGCCAATTCAGCGACTTAAAGTACTGAAACTGTACTTGACGGAATGGTTCCATTAATCGAAGGTTTCTCTGCCGCTTTCAATCAATCTCTCGCTTAGAATGCCTCAGCTGATACAGAGCGACACAATCAATTAAATTCAGTCGGCCAGTCTATCATTGAGTAGGTTGCCCTTCTTGTTGAAGAAGTGAAGTTACTACGGCAAGATACAGCAGTAATCAAGAAATCCCTTGATGATGTCAAGAAGGGGGAAAAAGAAAAAGGAAAAGGCCTGTCCAAGAGCGCTCAAAGCTCTGAAGATAGTCGATGGGAAGAGCTCCAAAATGCCATTTCATCCATCCTGCAGGCCATCCTCAAGAAATGAAAGCCTCGCTTCTATAAAGGTTTCCAAATCCCTGATTTCTGCGTAGAACTTCTTGAAGAACTTGGTATTCCACCCTACGCTGTGTTTGTTCCACCCTACTCTAATCCGCGTCGAGCTCCATTTACTAGAACTTACAAGATTTTTGAAGAATTATTCTATGAGCTGGGAGTCGATCCTTCTCTCTGGAACAAGCATCTCTACAGGTTTGAAGAATTGGCTGAAAAGATTG
This sequence comes from Buddleja alternifolia, assembly GCA_019426215.1. Lineage (NCBI taxonomy): Eukaryota > Viridiplantae > Streptophyta > Magnoliopsida > Lamiales > Scrophulariaceae > Buddleja > Buddleja alternifolia. Next base: position 19,563,853 of record CM033408.1, on the reverse strand, counting down.
GAGAAAAACAATTTGCCAATGAGACTCATAGAAGGATGACGGAAGCTAACGAAAGGTTATGAAAGTTTGCTGAAATGCTTTTCAAGCAAGAGCAAAAGGACGCTAGTCAAAAGGATGCTAGCAAACCTAAGCCTCCTTCCAACTAAAGAAGCGCTAGATCTTCTATTGTTTTATTTTCTTCAAGAGTTTTATGAATGTTTGTGCTTATTTTAACTCATTGTACTTATCCGATCTATCTGAATGAATGAGTTTGCTAAAACATCTTGTTTCTCGCTATACGTACTAACTTATAGCTAACCTCTCTAACTTTTTAAATGCTAACTTTATATAATCTTTGTCAATTTTCTAGCTCTTGGACTATAAAAGAGTTAAGGTTTTGACATCATCAAAAAGGGAAAAATTGTTAGGAAATTTCATGTTAGATGTTTTGATGATGATAAGATAGGTTTCATGTTAGACCCCAAAGATTATGTAAGTTTATCTTTATTAGAATATGTTTAAGCGTTTAACAAAGTTATCGAGTTGTAATTTTTAGATTAGGCCTGTAATTTTTATCTCTGTAGATTTTAGACTAAGTATTGAATACTAAGTCGCTGATATAATTCTAGGTGAATCTGTCAGAGATGAAGTTGAAGATCAGTGTCTGAAGTCAAGCGAAGATGAAGATTTTGTCTTAAGTGACTGCCAATTGCTAAAGATATTTCAGGAGTTATTAATCAAGTGATCAAATGATCAGATTCACCTGAAATAAATTTCGAAGTCATTAAGGACTTAAATGCAATCATCAATGGGAATTTATTTTCAATGGGAAATAAATTCAAATGCATTAAATGCTTGCTATCAAGCATTAAATTTGATAAGGACGAATTGCATATGGAACAAGCCACCCTATTGGCTAAGACTATCAGATTTTCAGAGTTCAAACCTGTCACATCAAATCGATGCAGCAGAATTTCAGGAATGTCAGAGACAAGACTATTCACTCGTTACATGAGAGGCACGAGCCTGCATGTGTCCAATGGATAAATCTTAAGAAATTCCTATAAATAGTACCCTTCAGCAAACCCTACAATACACAGAATTACATACGCAAAAAGGTCGAAAACTCTGCTGAAAAACTTTCAAGAAAAGCTTATAAACTCCATAGCCAAAAATCCTTCAAACTTTTCAAACATTCCAAAGACAGTCACTGATATCTCAAACCTCTTCTAAGAAGAACCTTACACTATTATTGAGATATCCCAAATTGTTTGAACTTCTAAAAATCAAACAAACCTTGTAGCGAAACCCTCAACCTCTTTCATCTATGTAAGAAAATTGTTGATATTTGCAAGCAATATTTCTGAGTGAGAGAAGCTTGTTAAAGAAGATCACAAGTGGAGCTGAAGTCTGCGTGGTCAAGGAGCTCAAGCTCAACTTCATTTCATTCACCATTTGTAGAAATCCTTTTTGTGAAGATATTGATAATCATTTAGTGAATTCCCGCCAAGTGAAAAGGAGAAGAAGAACGTAGCTGGGATTACATCATCCAGTGAACCTTTCATATCTTATGTCATTTACATTACTATTTTATTGCTTTACTTCATCATTTGCATTATATCTTCAAAGGCATTAAAATCAGTAAGCGACTAATTGGCTAAATAGAACGCTAAGCATTAAAATTATTTCCGCTGTGCTAACCCTGATTAAGTGATTTAAGCGTTACCCTACTTTGGTAATTTCCCAAATCACTAAGTCTAAGTTATCTTATCTCTAGCGTTTGACCTAGCACTTTGCTTTCTAAGCGTTCAAATCTTTAAAGTGGTACAAATTTTTTGAAATCGAAAAAGATTTCAAGGTATTTACACCCTTTTGTATGCCACTTGGGACCAATAGGTTATTTTTTGTGATAGATGTTTTTTGTTGAGAAAATCGAGAATGATTTTTTTTAGCCTTAAATTTGATATAGTGAGAATAATGGCATGATTTCTATGAATAATTTGGAATTTAATGAAATATACATATCTTTGTATTGCTCGTGGGACCCTAGATTTTAGAATAGATTTTTCTTAGATGATACACATTGCACATAAGTTGAGGGTAGACGAGTTAAGTGGATAACCATCCTTAGACACTTATGGAATTTTTCCTGGATATATTGGCTTAGATTTTCAAATTGCACAAGTTGATTAGTTGCTTTGTATGCTTCATAATGAATTAATAAAGTTGATGATTTGTATGACTTAAGTGGTCAGGCTGATTTATGCTGAAGTTGAAAAGTAACATGCCTACGAACTGTACTATCATGCTAATTTGAGCTTTGCTCAAGCCAATTGGAAGTTTAATTTGAATAATGACCTAGTTTTGTTTTGTGGCTCTTGGCACTCAAGTGATTAAGCCCCTAGGAGTATTTTTACACTTAATACACTAAAGCTGTCTGGTTTGGGAGTTGCTGTCCTAAACTTGTTACACGGGTGTCATAGAAAGCCTAATGGAATAGAACATTGGACAAGGAATAGCCTTAATGAATTTAATTGAAAGCTTCATGTGAGTTTAAAGTTTAGTTTGGTTAAGTAATTAAATCTAAATGGCTATGAGGTTTTCTATGATTCTTATACCTTATGATTGATTGAAGGTTGATAAAGATGGGATTTATGTCCGAAATTTGGTAAGGATGCCACTTGACTATAATGCCTTAAAGTTATTATCACTACACTCCTTTGGAGATCTTTTCGAATCGAGGTGTTACATGAGCAATTATTTGATATGTATGTATAATTTTGAGCTTAAATGATTGATTCCATTGTTTTCTTGTTGATTATTTCGAAATTGTGTTGATTTGGTAAAGCTAGAAAATGTTTGATTTTGTGGGTATATCTTCTGCAAACCCTCACGAGAAGAAACTTGTCCTTTTTGGTTAACAACAAGGTTTAAAGTCTTGTTGCACATGCTAAGTGCAATCGTTCGCTCCACGAAAGTGATTTTTTGTTTTTGTATTTTCCCTTAGTTGATGTTTCTTGATCTTATGTCTATATATAATCATTGCTTGAGGACAATCAATGTTTAAGTTTGGAGGAGTTGATAGGTGTGAGATTACATATTTTAAAGCCCTTTATTCATGTGATTTACATTGGATTATGCATGATTTTACACCACATATGCATTTAATTTGTGAATTAAGTGAGTTCAGGTACAAATCATTGCATTAGAGGAAAATGAGCAACAAATGAACAAATTCAGTGAAACTGCACCAAACGTTCGCATGTAGATGAAGTAATGTTCGAACTCCAGCCCAGTCAAAGTCAAATTCAAACTTTAATGAGGAAAGTCAACATCCAAACGTGAAGTTGAATGACGTTCGAACGTCGGGGACGATAGAGCTATTTTGGAAATTTCCAAGTATGAATTCAAGTTGGAGTTTTCTATTCCCCTCATATAAATACCAGATCTGCTCTCACACATAAGGTTATCAATTTTAATTGATAAATGCAAAAAAAACCCTATTTTATGACTTTTTGCTAGAAATTCCTTGTGATCACGAAATAGCCTAATCACCCCCTGTGTTTTTAAAGAAGTCTGCGAATAGCCACTTTTTGTGAAAAAATGAGCGTGTTTTTCATGTTTTTCACCTTTATTGACATGCTTATTTGTCATTTATACACTCTCCAAACAATATGAAAGGTAAAATAGTGTTATTCACCCAAAAAAGACATATTTCTTTCTATTTTTTTTAACAAAAAATGGCTCTTTGCAGACTTCTTTAAGAACACAGAGGGTTTTTAGGCTATTTCGTGATCACAGGGGGTTTTTAGCAAAAAATTTATATCACAGGTTTTTTTTTGCATTTATCCCGAGCTGTACATACTATTACATAGTTTTGGAGCAAGAAGAAGGAGCTAAGATTCATCAAAACCATATAGAGTATTTTGGGATTAGATTCATATTTGTCTATGAATATGTATCTTTTACCTTTCTTACAATAATTATGAACTAATTTCATAGACTAAGACCATGTGGAAGACGAATTGAGATGTTTGATACATAAAAGTTGTTTCTTTCAGTTAATTCTATGGTTGATATGTGTATCGATTTTGTGCTTTTATTCCAATCATATGCTTGATCCCCATGTGTTTGCTAAATATCCTAGCTTAGACATTCGGGAGAAGATAAGTTAGGGTTCAAAGAAATTATCACATACCCATAAACAGGAATTGCCGTAGACATAGGTAAAGATTCTCGGGTGCAGTTAACCGATTTTTTTGGGAAAATTCTAGATCTTAATGCATGCTTGTTAATTAGACTTTCGAATAGGGATATTACGAGAGCCATTAATTAAGTATAGGTTTGTTACCACGAGGGATCGGTTAATGAACAGAAAAGAAATTTCCATCACAGCAATAATAGTCTAATAACTTGAACAACTAGAATTATATAGATAACAGATCAATTTGGGCTGACATATGTGTCTTAGTTGTCTTTCTCATAATTGCTTCTATCATATTGCTTAAGTCTCAATTACTTTAATTAATTTACACTTATAATCTTCAATTTCTATTTTCTTTAATTTTAACTTGCTGTGAAATCTTTTACATCTAAAATACGAGTCTCTATGGGATCGACAACCCGAACTTTTAAACCTCTTTATTACTTGCATGATCAGTCCTCTTGCTGTACAAACATGTTAGGTGTTTGCGTGTCATCAAGAAAGCTGATTCGATCAAAAAGTTTGTGGTTGAACTTCAAGTGATTCGTAGCATAGAGCTCTCGTTGCCACTATTTTGTGATAACAATGGAGCTAACGCACAGGCTAAGGAACTAAGGTCTCACAATAAATCCAATTACATAGAGAGAAAATATCACATCCTTAGAGAGATCATTGGAAGATGTGATATTGCTGTGCAGAGAATAGATTTAGCGAATAATATAGATGACCCGCTCACCAAGCCATTGTCTCAGGTGGTGCTGGAACTGTTAGAGTTAGTGCCCGGCGCACCAATTATTGGGCGCCATTCTTTGTAATAGTAACTCTAGAATTGAACAATCATTTTCATATAAATAAAGTCAATCTCTTTTATATGTGTAGCATGCCTTTATTCTTAAATTAGTTTTTACTTTGGCTTAGAATAAAGTCCCGAAGGATCACACATAGCTATGGGACATCATTGCACATTGGGTGTGTCAATGATGGAATATGTCTCGAAGGATGTGATCTTTAAACATTGTTCCAAGTCGTAAAAAGGTTCATCGAGATAAAGGGATATCGATGCAACCCAAAAGACTTGCTCATATGATGCATACTCTGGGGGAAGTGTATCTCGTTCCATAGATACTGGCACGGTGAAAGCCAATGCATATATGAGGGTTGCCATTGTGATAATGGGCGAACTAAACAACCCCATGGAAGTTCCTAAAATGGATTCCCAGTCGAATGTGGAACTTTCAGTGGTTTTGTAGTATAAGAGTAATCCTTATGGACCTAAGATTCCATTGGATGTCTTATGCGTAACCGCGCATGTTCTTGATTTGTTACATGATCACTTTAGATGATCGAATATGGGCAAACTCAGACATGCACGTCTAACGTAGTAAGGCACATGAGAATCAAGAGGAATCTATCTCTGACATTAGCCAGTCGGTTAATCTCCTATGGTTACATAGTGAATCGACTTAAGGAATCTTCGGCCGAAGTATGATATCTAAAGAGGCATAGGGTTTCCTCGTTTAGATAGTCGAAGTCGATTTCACATAACGTGGGAAACATAGTATTGAATTAATAGAGCTTCGACCTTAGTCACTGCTCTAAATTCAATCGGGAGATTAGACAGAGGGATCTTACTTATGCGAGGATCAAGATCGCAAAAGGCGTATCTTTACTTTCATTTTATCTAGGTCTTCAGGACCCTATGCTAGGTAGGCAACCGCGATTTGTAAGTGCCGAGAATTAACTTGTTGACTAATTCGAGGTTTGATTAAATCAAAGAATTGATTTAATCTAGTACTTTCCATTTTAGGAAAGTACACTAGCACTGTGGGAAGGTGTACCTACTACTAGATAGAAACGAGCCTAAGGGGTCACACACTAACTCGAGAGAGTCACTACTTGAATAGATGTGATTAATCAATTTCAAAGAAATTGAGGGAATTAGGAAAGTGTAGTTTTCCTAATATGGAATATAAATTAATTGAAGGATTCAATTAATTTTACTCTTTTAATTAATCTTGTAGAATTAATTAAATTAATGGACCTAGTAGAGTACAAGTATTTTATTTAATTGGGTAGAGCCCAAGTTAAATAAATAAATGTTGGAATTAGTTGGTTGGATTTAATTTAACTTGTATTTAATTTATGGGTTGGGCCTATAATTAAATTGAGAATTCAAAATTAAATCCTAGAGTCCAATTTACTTGTGTTGACCGATTTTTATGAGTAAATAAGGGAGGGGGCATTTTTTTTTTTTTATGTGGTGGAGGAGGAAAAGAGTTTTCCCCTCCTCCAAGTCTTCATCATTGATAAGTTGTTTGATTTATTACCTTATAGGATGAGGATTACTAGAGAGTTCAGGAGAAAAGAAGTTTCCTTTTCCTAATAGGACTCTAGGTAATCTTCACCTATAAATAAGAAATGAAGAAGACTAAAATTGAGGAAAGAAATTGCTGGAAATATCCACACCCCCCCCTCCCTAGACTAAAAATCGGCCACCTCTCTCCCTTTCCAACAAGACGTCGTTCTATTCATGTGTTGAATTAAACGACTTAGAAAATATTCCTACTCTTCACATAATCAAGCCTAAGTTAAGCTTAGAATCATTTTGTTGTCTAGCATGCAAGGCAAGACGATTGGTGACTTGAACGAGGTGTGGATACATCTTAGAGGTGCGACGCTTGGAGCACTCTAAATCGGGAGATACGAAAAGACGACGGACAATTTCTCACCCAAGGGAAGTTGTGTGGATTTTCACCACAGGGTTGCTGAGATCCAAAGTACTAGGTGAAACAAAAATTTTGAAAGGTATAATTTCGCTTACCTTCTTATCAAATTCGATCGAACCAACTCCATATTCCTATTTTCGGGTGGTTGTACGTTTACTTTTGTAAAATTTTAATTTCCGTTGCCACAAGCCACCCGAGGGAATGAGTTAACCCAACAAGAACGACATCTTGAGAGGATAGGTATTAGATACCACAGCGATTGGCAGAGTGCAAATGGGAGATTGTTAGGTATATGACCTTGATGCCAATGAGGAAATAGAATATATAGGGAAATTTATGTTATTTTGTACACACATATCATTTGGAATAAAAAAGCTATTTCATATTTGTTCATATAAATCTTAATCGGCATTAATGAGTATTGAACATATAGTACAATGTAATATGGAGAAACCTTCTACTCCTCGGGTATAAGGAGAGGGACACTAGAAGTGTTAGATTACATAAAATGGGTTCGCAAGTCAAAGAATCTTGATTAGGCATTAAGATTGGACTTGTATGATATGAGCTTTGACAAAGAGTGTCAGTCGGTCATTGTGCAGTAGTGAGGATCACTATATAATGGTGGGAGCTCATAACATAGATATTTTAATGGAATTGATATGTTCGAACATAGCTCGCTGTAATCCAACCACTTCGGTATTTACTCAATGACTGTCAATGGTAGGATTACTGTTCATGATAGTATGTGTGAGCCTCAGACCTGAGAAATCACGAATAATGTACTTGTGACAGTGAACTTGTTATTAGAGTAGTCAGATCCAACTCACTTGCTGGTGGGGTCGACCTCAAAGTGTAGTATCAGTGGTCAAATAGAAGTTGTTCAGTGAATGTCAAGATGGAATTCACTGTCTCGAGTAGTAAACGAGTTTATGTCTTATGCAACCATGAGTATATAAAGTTAAAAAGTCTTTGGCCAAAGCATATGCACTATCTCGTGTGGAACATGAAGGGTAGTTTGGTAATTCATCTTACTATGGTTACGTTGAGTCCTGTGAGGTTGACACATTCCATGACTCTCACTTGATTGGGATATAACAGTGAATGGCTTATACTCATATGGTATTCATGATTGAAAAGGTTTGTAATGATCAAATCATTTTGTTCTTAATATTAAATAATTCATTGGATTGATTATTTGATTATTTAATTATTTACGTAATTGGACTATGTGATTAATTAAATAAATATTGGACTAAGTTGAAAGTTTACTTAGCCCAATGACTAGGCCCTAGGCATGTGGCTTAGTAAACATGGGCTTGGGATCTATTTAAATCCTTGAGCTCGTCTTAGACAATCACACTCCACATAGAACCCTAAAGAAAAGACATAAAAATTCTCCTCCTCGTGGGTTGAAGCTATTACTCTTGATCAAGAACGAATATATACATCAACGGGGTTGGTGAATTTCCTTTTGTTCTTCGCATTTTCAATAAAACCATTAAAACCAAAAGTGATCCGAATTTGTGAATCCGAATATGCTTTTTATTCCGCTGCGCATAAATCATAGGATTCACAACATTTTCATATTTATACCAAGTCCGTATTAGGTATAAAAATTGCACCCTAACTATACACATGTTAATTATGGCTCGGTTTGGATCATTTTAACCATTTATCGGCTCCACGTGGCTAAGTACCAATAAATCACATGTGACTCAGTGGTTCTTACAACACTAGAAACCTATAAATATCCTCTCCCCCGTAGCTTAGTCGGGGTTACGATCTATGTTCCTTATTCTCTAAATTAATCATGGGACTCTCCCAAAGCTACATTGACTATTTAACTCAAAAGTATTTACCCTTATAAATTCAGACTACCTTGACAACCTATTTTTATTATTTTTTTCCTAGATATTGAATTATGTTAGATTTGATACTCAACCTTCTGACAACTAGTTAGTGTGTGTTATAGGATCCATATTGCGTTGGATCATTTTGTCCAAGAATGAACCTAAATCAATTGACAACATCTGCATGAAAGTATGTAGAATTGAGGAAAATAGGAATAGTTAATCACTTCTACAGTCTCTCTGATTTATGGTTTGTGTCACTTTGGTCCCTGAACTAATAAAAGTAGCACATTAGTCCTTATACTATAAAATATGTGTTGTGGTCCCTAAATTCAATTTTCGTCCAATTTATTCTGACCAAATCAACACGTGACTTACACATGCTATTTACCATGGGTATTTTTGTTCATTTAAACTCTTTTTTCACCCCAACTAAAAAATTCCACTTTAGTCCTTAAAATTAGGGCGATAATTGCAACGGTTAATCCCGTTCCTTGAAGTTGTCATTAAAACAGCCATAGCCAAGCTTTTGTTCCCATTTTTTCCACCCTCCAAGTTTGCACATCTCATGGATCCTTCACGCTGCTATTGCGGTAAGGCCCCGACGTTAAGATGCTCATAAACAAGCACAAATCCATGTCAGGAATTCTATGGTTGTGAACAATATGGGGTAAGTACTTCTATTTCATATATATTGTTAGGTTGTTAGGCTTAAAAAATCAAAATTGAACTCATTTTCCTTCGTATACATACTGTTGGAGGGTGCAATTATTTTTTGAGGTTTGATCCACTTATGTGTGAGAGGTCAAGGCAAGTAATTCCTGGGCTTTTGAGGTCTTTAGATTGGACGGAAGCAGAATTACACCATGTACAAGCTAAATTACGCCAGGTGGTAACTGAATTGCAGAGAGTGGCTCAAAGAGGGAAACGAATTTGGCGGGTACTGGTGGTGGCTTTCTTGTCGTTCTTGGTGTTGATGTTTGGAACAGAAAAGTCAGATGTTGAAATTACAAATGATGATGAAGTGAAGGAATTGTTGTGAAGTTTTTAGTTGTTTTGTTCAATCTGTTTTGGACTTTTAGATGTAGGTTTATCTTTTGTTGTAAGATTCTTATGGTGTCTAAGATGTATGGTGTAGTTGTTTGATTAGTTTTGTTTCAATGGAAATGGTATTTCATGCGGTTCGTTTTTACACTAAGAAAATTCTGCAAATTCAAACACGACCTTATTTATATGAATATGAGAAATCTAATTTTATAAGACAAATAGTTTCAAAAATAAGTAAAAAATTCCCAGTAAAAACTAGTAAGAAGAAGATTTAAATTTCCATTTCTTTTATTTTCGACTTTTTTTCAAAGAAGACGAAGAAATACAATAATGCTACACTATTTTCTCTCAATTGTGAATCCAACCTTAGAGATAAGGAAATTTCTCCTATTTATAGGCCTTAATGGCGGTTTCTCTCTCTTTTTTGTTGGGAGTTGGCGGCCACTTCCACATTTTGGGGAGATGAGGATTCATCTCCCCTCCTTTGAGGGATATTAGGTAAGATTGGATACGATTTGATCCTTATCCAATCTTATCTCTTTTTTAGCTACCCTTCTTGATCCATGCCTTCCATTACTTCGTCCAGCTATCCCTTGGCTTTCTTGTGATTTACTCAGCTATCCTTCTTGATCCATGCCTTCCATTATTTTTTTCAGCTATCCCTTAGCTTCCTTGTGATTTACTCAGCTATCCTTCTTGAATGGACAATCAATGCTCCGACTTCTAGGCTTCTTTTGAGCCCTCTTTCATGAATCCTCCTCCGAACATTTGAGCCTTCTTCTTATTTTTGGCTCACTGCTTCATCTTTCGTTAGGCCCATCTTTTAATAAAGCCCAAGACCATATAGTAATAATTTATGGGCATATCACAAGTCCCCCTACTCTTGAGAATTTTGGAATAAAAAGGCTCAAAAAGTCTCAAGAGTAAAATCAATTGTCATAATTCCAAAGAGGGTTTGATCCATTTTGATACACTGACTGCTTCGTTAAAAACCTTACCCAAAAAAACCCAATGGGCAAAAACCAAGGCTAAGGGAAAAAGAGTGCAGGGTGTGTCAATATCTCCTTGTGACCTTAAGGTGGGCTCATGATCTTTATTTTGAGGTTGCTGGTGAGCTTTCCACATAGGAGGCAACTTCAACCTGAATTATACTCGTAGTGTAAACGCTTTCGCATTGCTTTTTCCATTTTTCTTCTTTTGAACTTGGCTTTGATGACACTGTCTTTAGTACCTTGCTCTGGATACTTTCCTCATTGCATACATCCTTTGTGAGTTGTTGCGTACTAGCAATGAATGCTTATGAGATAGCACTAACAGGCAAGCTGCTAAGCCAGCGATTGATGATGTTGCTTTAGAGGCCATTCTGAGCATTCATATGCATAGAGAGGCTAACCACGAGATGGCTAGAGCGCAGGCGGCCTCTGAGCCCTTCTTTGAGACAGCTGAAGAACTTGAAACTCAGGCCTTCTTCGTAGTGATATTTAGCTATTCCTTTCATTTACTTTCCTTTCTTCACGTTGTTATAGTAGCACGTGGTTTAATATTTCCATTTAAACCTTTTTTTGTAATACTCGCTTTTGGGGCATAGATTTTGTATTTACATTCTAGGGATTTTGTTTTAATTATCATCTCGTATGTGTCCTTTTATATATGTGCTTATTTAATGTCAATACCACTGTAATATTTGTCCAGCGATTAGACATGGTAAATAAGACATAAATAAAAATGACTAAGGAAAATAAATGCTTAAAGAAAATACTTACCCATGTTTAGGAAAATGCTCTGCCTTCGGGAGGCTTTACAGCTTGCTTTAATTGAAGATGTCTTTTTTATTTTTTTTGCTGGTGCTTGCCATTTAGGTACTTGCAATCAATGAGGCTCTTTCAGGTGCTCAAAATAAACGAGGTTTTTTCAGGTGCTCGAAGCAAACGAGGCTTTTTCAGGTGCTCGAAATAAACGAGGCCTGTTTTCAGGTGTTCGAAAATGAGGCTTCTTTAGGTGCTCAAAATAAACGAGGCTTCTTTAGGTGATCGAAATAAACGAGACTTCTTGAGATGCTCAAAATAAATGAGGCTTATTTCATGTGTTCGCAATCAACGAGGCTTTTTACTTAGTGCCTGATTTTTCACAGGGCTTATTAGTGCCCAGCTTTCGCATACAGGACTTCTTTCTTAGTGCCTAGTTTTTCACAGGGCTTATTGGTGCCCAGCTTTCGCATACAGGACCTCTTTCTTAGTGCCTGATTTTTCACAAAGCTTATTGGTGCCCAGCTTTCGCATACAGGACTTTTTTCTTAGTGCTTGGTTTTTCACAGGGCTTATTGGTACCCAACTTTCGCATACAGGACTTCTTTCTTAGTGCATGGTTTTTCATAGGACTTATTGGTGCCCAGTTACTTCTTTCTTAGTGTCTGGTTTTTCACATGGCTTATTGGTGCCCAGCTTTCGTATACAGAACTTCTTTCTTCTCCAGGTTGTAATATTTCACGCGATGCGTGAGCATACCGACTTCAAGTGGAATTATGGCATTGGCCCCGTATACGAGGCTAAAAGGCATTTCACCCGTGGTGCTGCGAGGGGTGGTACAGTATGACCAAAGGACACTGGGTAACTCATCTACCCAAGAACTTCCTCCTCCTTGGATCCTTGTCATTAAGCCTTGCACGAGGGTCCTACTAATCACCTCTACTTGGACATTACACTGTGGGTGCCCTACGGCAGTAAATAGTTGCTTTATGCCCAAGTCTTGGCACCAGTCTTGGATTTTTGCTCCTTGAAATTGTCCCCCATTATCAGAAACTATTTCTCGAGGGATCCCAAATCTGAAGAGTATTGACTTCTTCAAAAACTTGATCACCTCTCCCTCCGTGATCTTGTCCAGTGGTTCAGCCTCCACCCATTTACTGAAGTAATCGGCCACCACCAAGAGGAACTTCTTCTGCCTGACCGCCAAGGGGAATGGTCCTAGGATATCTATCCTCCATTTGGCAAAGGGGTATGGTGAACTCATGACTGCCATTGGTTCTTCCGATTTATGAAGAAGGGTAGCATGCCTTTGGCAGTGCTCACACTTCCTCACCAAGTCTTTAGCGTCGGCCTTCATAGTGGGCCAAAAATAGCCAGCTCTGATTGCTTTGGCTGCAATAGAAGTCTCCCCAGCATGGTTAGCACAAAGTCCTCCATGGATCTCCTCTAAGATGAGCACTTTGTCCTTCTGAGGAATACGCCTTAGGTATGGTTGTGTAAACGATCTCTTATATAGCACTCAATCTAAGAGAGTACGAGGATTTGTATTGCATGCATGCAGCTTCAACTTTTTCATGGGGTAATTCTCCTCGTTGAAGATAGCTTAAATGGGTTCTCTCTAATCATCAACCTCTTCAATGGCATACACGAAATCCTCTGCAGTGGCGCTAGGCACCGATTGTATGGTGACCTACCTCGTATGGAAATCCACTAGAGCACTGGCTAGCTTGGCTAGGTAATCAGCTTTGTTATTCTATGACCGAGGTATTTCTCGTATCTCGAAGCTCTCGAACTCCTCTTTTAGCTCCTCCATCTTCTTTAAATACTCTATCATCCTAGTTTCCTTAGATTCATATTGTCTAGCTACTTGACAAGCCACTAGCTGAGAGTCCGAGTAAACCACCAAATGCTTAGCTCCGGCCTTCAAAGCCATCCTCAAACCAACGATTAGGGCTTCATATTCTACTTCATTGTTAGATGCTCTAAAATTGATTTTTATCGCGTACTCCAATGTGTTACCCTCAAGAGTGGTTAATACTATACCAGCTCCACTTCCAGCTATGGTCGATGAACTATCCATGTGTAAGAGCCAAACTTTCCTTTCCTGTTGCGCCGAAGGGACCTACGAGACAAAGTCTGCTAACACATGAGCTTTAATGGCTGGTCTGGTAGAATAGGAGGCTCAAACTAGGTCAATTCTACCGCCCACTTGATCATTATTCTTGATACTTTTGGACGGCCTAAGATTTGCTTCTAGGGATGATTGGTACGTACTTCCACATGGCATGTGAGGAAATAAGTCCTCAACTTCCTTGCGGTAGTCACCAGGGCGAAGGCAACCTTCTCAATTTTGGTGTATCTAGATTCAGCACCTCGTAGCGTTCGGCTTACTTAATATATGGCTTTTTAGTCCTTCCTTTCTTCCCTTATCAGCACAGAGCTGACGGCATGCTCTGAGATGGCTAGATATAAGTATAGAGTTTCTCCCTGCACCGGTTTTGTTAGCAAAGGCAAATTAGCCAGGTACGCCTTTAGTTCCTGGAAAGCTGCTTGGCACTCTTCGTCCTATAGGCATTGATTCGACTTCCTTGTAAGCTTGAAAAAGGGTAAACTCCGCTCCCCAAGTGGTGCGATGAAGCATCCCAACGCTGCAATCCTTCCAGTTAATCTTTGCACCTCATTTCGAGTAGTGGGGGGCTTCACTTCCAAGATTGCTCTAGCTTTTCCTGGGTTCACCTCTATTCTCTTCTCTATCACCAGGTATCCAAGGAATTTTCCACTTCTAACTCTAAAAGCGCATTTGCCTAGTTAAGCTTCATCTGGTAGCGTTTAAGGACCTTGAATGCTTCTGCTAGATCGCTGATATGATCTTGTTCCTTGTGACTTTTAAATAGTAAATCATCTTTGTACACCTCCATGTTTCGTCCGAGCTAGTTTTGGAACATCTTATCCCTGAGCTTCTGGTAGGTGGTTCCATCATTACGAAGCCCGAAAGGCATCACTACGTAACAGTATGTTCCGAATGCAGTGATGAAGCCAACTTTCTTCTGGTCTTCCACTGCCAACGATATCTGGTGATACCTTTGCGCAGCCTCCATCAAGCTCAAGAGTTCACATTCAGAGGTTGAGTCCACCAACTGATCTATCCTTGGCAGTGGATAGCAGTCTTTAGGGCAAGCTTTGTTGAGATCTCTGAAATCAATGCACATTCTTCACTTGCCTCCACTTTTGGGCACCAAAACAAGGAATTGGATCTCCTTAATATATCCAGCTGTCAATAGCTTGTCCACCTCGCTCTGTATGATTTAATCCTTCTCTAGTCCAAAATGGCTTCTTTTTTGCTTGACAAGCTTAGCAGAAAGAAACACATTAAGACGGTGGATAGCTATAGATGGGTATGTGCCCACGATATGTTCAGCAGTCCAGGCAAAGACATCTATGTGCTCCCGGAGTAGGCAAGTTAGGCGAGATAAAAGGTCAGGCTCCAATTGGGATCCTACTTGGACCACCTTACTAGCATCTCCTGGTATTAACTCCACTGCAATCAAATCTTCTACCGGCTTCACCCTTGACAACAATGGTATCCCTATCTTTTCTTCCTCTACCGACATGATTTCGGTTGACGAGGTGCATGATCTGGCAGGCTGGTCAATATCTATGTCTGTCATCCTTTCTCCAGTTTGTATGGCCTTCATGTAACATTTTTGAGCTGTCTATTGACTCCCCCTTATCTCTCCAAACTCCCTCTCCCACCGGGAATTTAATTTTCATGTGGTAAGTAGAGATGACTGCTCGAAAAGCATTAAGCGTAGGTCTTCCCAAAATTGCATTGTATGATGAAGGAGCCTTCACTATGAGAAATTTCATCATCTTCATTTTCCTCCAGGGCTCGGTTCCCAATGATAGGGAAAGTCGTATTTGCCCTAACAGGCGAATTGATTCTCCAGCAAAGCTGAACAGGGCAGTGTCTACGAGACTTGACCTTTACCCTCTCCCAAGTCCCTTTATTTATATGCGTCCTCAAAGAAGATGTCGACAGACCTGTCACTGTCAATGAAGATATGCTCGACATCGTAGTTAGCAGCGGTAACGACCAGCGCATCATGATGTGGGTGGTGGAGGTGTTGTCCATTAGAAAGTCCGAACTGAACCAGCGGCTCCACCCCCACAGTAGCGACTTCTCCTTCGTTCTCCAAATGGGTGATTTCATACAGAGCTCTCTTGTGAGCTCGCCTTGCTCTATGCAAATCCCCGTCGATGGGACCTCTGGATATCATGTTGATGACTCCTTTTCTGGCTATTGCATTTTCCTTCATTGGTGCATTTCTTCCTTGACCACCTTGAGGATTTTCTCGAGGAGGCACCTCCTCATCTTCCTTAGCTGGGCTATTCCTGTCATATTTGTGCCTTAGAGGCGAGGGGCTCCTTTCAAATATCCTAGAGCTCTTTTATCGGTCTCGACAAATAAGCTCTTGTAGGTGTCCGCACTTGATCAACCTTTCTATCTTGCTCAGCAAATGGCGGCATTCGTTGGTGTGGTGGCCATATTCTCGATGGAACCTACAATACCGGTCTGATTTGGGGTTTACAAGCCCCTTTTCAGCACTCCATGGCCATTTCACGTAACCCTTGTGCTCTATAGCGATGAGAACTTGTGATGGTGATAGCTTCAATAGCGTGTGTACCGCCGCTCCTTAGGACGCCTATCCTTAGCTCGAGGTCTCTAACTACAAACTTAGCATCTTTGTCATCCTTATTTGGTGGTAATGATTCAGCTCCCTTCATCTTGGAGGCCTCCTCCATGTTCACATACCCTGGCCTGCAGATTATCAAAACTAGGTGCGGGCTTCTTGGCTAGCGACCTAAAAAAGTCTCTGTCCCTTAGCCCTTGAGCAAATGCATTACTCAACACCTCCGTGTTAGCAGAGGGTACCTCTAATGCCTCCGTATTCAATCCTTGAATATACTCCCGTAAGGGTTCATTAGTCTTCTATCGCATGTTGAATAGGCTAAGAGAAGTCTTCTGATACTTCTTACTGCTGGCAAATTGATAAAGAAACATCGAGCTGAACTCCTTTAAAGAATTGATAGAATTAGGAGCTAATTGATTGAACCACTGCTGAGCAGATCGTGTCAGAGTGGTCAGGAATACCCGGCATTTAACCCCATCCGAGTACTAGTGTAATAATGCACAATTTTTGAATTTCCACAAGTGCTTGTTGGGA
This sequence comes from Buddleja alternifolia, assembly GCA_019426215.1. NCBI lineage: Eukaryota > Viridiplantae > Streptophyta > Magnoliopsida > Lamiales > Scrophulariaceae > Buddleja > Buddleja alternifolia. The sequence continues at coordinate 19,547,074 of CM033408.1, read as the reverse complement.
TCCGACGAACCGTTATATTCTGACATGTTAGGCGTCCTGAAGTTATTGGGTAGCTCGTCAGCCAGTATCTGGGGCCCGAAGGGGATTAACTTCGGCGGGTTATGCATGCTAACTCCAAGGCAATGTCTCATTTCTCTCATTTCCTCCTACATGCCCACGAACCTCTCCATCATATTGTCATGAGGTCTTCTTATCGGTTCCCTCTCGGGTTCATTAATGCTTATGTAGGCTGATGATGTCCTTAACAGAGGACCGTGCGGCATAGCTAACCGAGGGGACACCATCCTTGTATGCACTGGCGGGACCATCATTGCGGGAGCCCTTGGGCCATATACTGTGGATTGAACTTCACTTCTCATGACGACTGACTGAAAAACAATGGCCTCTGGAATGGGTATCCTCATTGGAGCACCCTGGTTGGGAGCAACAGAGCGAAAGACCACCGTATTCGGAGCATAAGGAAACGCCGAGAAGCTGTTTCCCACACAAGACACTTGGAAAGCTGAAGCTCGCTTACTGTGTATCGTCGGGAAGCTGTGTCCCATTTTGGCCACCTGGGAAGCTGGAGCTTGCAGATTGTATGTCGCTAGGAAGTTGTTTCCGATACTAGACACTTGGGAAGCTGGAGCTTGTGGATTGTATTTCGCTGGGAAGTTGTTTCCCATATTGGACACCTGAAAGGCTGAAGCCCACAAATTGTATTCAGCTGGGAAGCTGCTTTCAACATTCGACACCTGGAGGATGGGAGCTCAAGGGGTATGATTCATCTGGAAGCTATTCTCCACACCGGACACCAGGAAAAAGGTGACATTTGGGGGGGGGCACGTCACTGGCGCCCTGGTGTTCATCATGCCCAATGGTGGAGGTATCGGGTTATTAACCACCTGTATAGATGCTGTCACAACGCAGGTGATAGTGGAACTGGGCACCATTTCCGCCATGGATTGCTGTGAAATGGACAAACATGACTCCATACTTCTAGTGTGTCTTCTCACATACACGATTGGATGGGTCTCGTTTCTAGCCTCCTGAAGAGTCATTACGGACGGTTGTGAAGAGACACGAGCCGGTGGCTCCATAGTTTTGGGATCAACTGATACTACTTTTGAGCCAACGATGGGGGCGGATGGTAGCACCAAGCTCGCCTCTTCTCCCATAGTTGGAATGACTTGATTTTCTTTGGGTGATGAAGTGTGGATTTGTTGAGATCATTGATTACGATGCTACTTTGAAGGATCGAAGCTATGGCAATGGCGAACAAATGTTCCTATTGACCAGCTAGCTAGGGTGCATTCTCCAATGGAGACATGCTCAGTAGCAGGTTGTAGGGCACAAAGTGTGCATGTTGTGCATTCTCCAATGACGTTGGGTACTTCACGTTCGAACGTTTGTCCGGGGAAATTCTAAAACGTGAATGCATGGTTAATGATTTGATTCTCGGATAGACGTATTTAGAGAACCGTCACGTAGTCATAGGATTATTACAGCCGAGACATCGGGAAGTAATTAATTAAGGAATTTCCACTAAAACAACAGTAGTCTAATAATATGAGAACATGTTTATATGAAAATTGATTAATTTGTGCCAACACATGTGTCTTAGTTGCTGTCTTCCATAGCTATCTTGATTTCGACATCTTGTTTCTTGTATCTTGTTTCCATAATATTTGAGTTAATTCTTGTTTTAGTTTATTTTATTACTTTTAAAATCTTTAAATCTTTAGTTTTAGTTTAACTATTCTTTGCTTTAAATTCAAGAAGTCTAAAATACAAGTCTCTGTGGGATCGACAATTCGGACTTAAAAATCCACTTTATTACTACACACAACCAGTCCACTTGCTGTGCAAACACGTAAGGATTTTTCGTGTCAAGTTTTTGGCGCCGTTGCTGAGGACTTGTTTTTTTTTAGTTTTTGTCTTTATTGAAAGTATTTAGTTTTGCTCTTTTTTTTTGTTTTTTTTTTCTTTCTTTCTTTATTTTTGTTTTAATTTTTGTTTTTTTGTTTATTAATTTTAGGTACCAATGGCGAGATATCGTCTGTCCCCGACTCTGGAAGAATGAGAATGGGTTCGACAACTCATACATGACTTGCAACTCACACTAGACGATTTGGATCAGCCGAAAAATATGAAATTGGTACACAAAGCCATTGATGCTTTGTATGAAGGACCGATTAAGGAGGCTCTAATGATCGTTGAGGAAATAAAAAACGAGAGGATTTCTGTTAAGGTGTCAACACCTCAGCGTCGCACACCTAACGTTCAAGCATCCGAGACATCGTGTAGTAATTAATTAAGAAATTTCCACCAAAGCAACATTAGTCTAATAATATGAAAACGTGATTTTAACCAAAATTGATTAATTTATGCCAGCACATGTGTCTTAGTTGCTCTCTTTCATTGCTATCTTGATTTCGACATCTTGTTTCTTGTATCTTGCTTCCATAATATTTTAGTTAATTTTTGTTTTAGTTTATTTTATTGCTTTTAAAATCTTTAAATTTTTAGTTTTAGTTTAATTATTGCTTGCTTTAAATTCAAGAAGTCTAAAATACAAGTCTCTATGGGATCGACAATCCGGACTTAAAAATCCACTTTATTGCTGCACACTACCAGTCCACTTGCTGTTTCAAACACGTAAGACATTGGGAAATCTTCCATTTCTGACCCCGGAGCAACAAGAATGGGTTCTAGGACTCATTCAGGCTATGCAACTCACTCTCAAGGATATGGATTGTCCGAAAAATGTGCAATTGGTGTGCGACGTCATTCAAGCTTTGCAACAAGCACCAAATGGTGGCATGACTTCGAGGAGTGGTGAGGAAACAGTGAGAGAAAATGAGGAATGGGAAAACGAATGGATCTCTGCCGAGCATATTACACCTGAACGAGCGGCCGAAAATGTAGCAGAGTTAGAAGCATTACTGTATGGCACGTTTGAATGTGTAGAACTAGAAACTCCCACTTCCGAGCCTTCCACTTCTATAGCTTCTCAACCAGTTGAAGATTCTCCACATTCTCTCCTCTTCACATGTAAGGAGGTTAAAAGAACCAATAGTCTCCACGAGTCCTACATTATGAGCTCCAAGCATTCCACTTCGATGGGTGAAGAAGAATGGTCATCTACTTATAACTTGGAGAATAGTCCAAATCATCACTCGGCGCAATGGGAAGAAAAAGTGATGAAAGTGGTGATGGACTATGAGAAAATGTTTGAGTGGATGATTGCTTGGTCACTAATCATATTTTCTACTAACACCGGGCCAAATTTCATCCTTACTTGGAGAATGAACAAGGCATTCAGTCCGAAACCACCTTGAAATGACTCGGTAAAATCAAGCTAGTGACTTTAAAAGAGCGCTTCTTGGGAGGCAACCCAAGTTTGTAAGTTTTTCTTTCATCTTTTGTTTTTGTGTGTTTCTTGTTTTGCTTAGTTTTTAGGTTTCCTTTCTGTTTTGGTGTTTTCTTTGAACATGCACTTTTGGCATGTATTCCTTTATGCTTGATGCTTTGGTTTGTTTTGAGTATGTTGAGCATGATTAGTATCCGGTTCCCTTCCCTTTGGTTTGAGATGTTTGATTTTGATGATTTGAGCTGGAAAGACACACTTGTGGATGAAGGATTATTTTTCAACATCCTTGGTTGTGAGTCTACTCTTATACCCTTATTTTGCGTTTTTATGTGAGACAACATTGAGGACAATGTTGAGTTTAAGTTTGGGGGTGTATGTGGGTAGTACTTTGTGCTTTTAATACATTCATATCACGTGTTCCTAGTTTAGCTCAAGTTTGGGGAAATTTATATGCTATCATGTTTGGATGCTTTTATGTTGAGAAAATCGAGCATGAATTTTTTTTTATTTTTTTTAGTCCCCAATTGTTACAATGAAACTGATTAACTTGAATTTGATGGCATAATGTCGTGACTTATATTTGAATTTAATGGACAATACACATATCTTTACTTTGCTCGTGGGACCCTAGATTAGAGTAGATTCTCCTTAGATGAATGACAAATGCACGACAAGTCGAGGGGAGAGGAGTTAAGTGGATAATCATTCTGAAACACTTAAGGAATTTCTCCCGGAAATATTGACTTAGATTTTTCTTAGGGTCATGAGTTGAGTAGTTGCTTCATATGCCGAATAATTAATGAATAAGGTTGATAATTGGTATGAATATAAAGTCAGGCTGATATGTACTGGAAGTGAAAAGCTACATGCCTATAAACTGTACTATTAAGCTAATTTGAGCTTTGCTCAAGCCAATTAAAGTTGAAAGTGAATGAAAGGTCTAGTTTTATTTCGTGGCCTTTGGCACTCGAGCGATTAAATCCGTAAGGAGTGTCTGGACACTTAATGCCCTAAAACTATCTAGTTTGGGAGTCATTGATCCAAAGCTCGATACATCTATGTCATAGAAAGCCTAAGGGAATAGAACATTGCACATGACCTAGCCTTATTGAATTTAAATGGAAGTTTCATGTGAAGTTAAAGTTTAAATGGTTAAGTGGTGAAATGTAAGTGGTTATGAAGTTGTCTATGAGGCTTGTACTTTAGGATTGATCGAAGGTTAGTAGATATGGGAGAAAATCTGAAATTTGGTAAGGGTGCCACTTGACTATAATGCCGTAAACTTACAATCACTACACCCTTTGGAGGTTTATTCGAGTCAAGGTGTAACATGAGCAAGTTTGTGATATGTGTATACAATTGTGGAGCCTTAAAGGTCGATTTTGTGCCATTGTTTTCTTGTTGGTTAAGTTGATTTGTGTTGGTTGGGTGGGGCTGAAAATTTTATGATTTTGTGGGTAAATCATCTGTAAACCCTCACGAGACTATACTCGTCCTCTCTGGTAACTTTGAGGTTTAAAGGCTTGTTGCACATGCTAAGTGCAATCGTTCACTCCACGAAAGTGAGGTTATCCTTTTGTTTTTGTTTTGTTGTTGTGTTTATCTCTTTGGTTGTTGCTTCTTGATCTTATATCTAAGTCTTTTTATTGTTCGGGGACGATCAATGTTAAGTTTGGGGGTGTTGATAGGTGTGAGATTTACATGTTTTAAAGCCTCATATTTATGTTATTTACATTGGTTTATGCATGATTTATGCCACATATGCTTGTAATTTGTGTGCTTATTGAGTAAACGTGAGAAATCAGTGCAATTGAGAAAAACTGGACGGAAATGCAGATTTTCAGAGTATTTAGAGATGGAATTTGACAAATGTTTCTTCTACAAAGTTGTAGATCTCTGTCTTATCCTTACGTGGAAATTTGAATCACCTATATCGGAGATCGGAGGAAACAGTTATGAAGGAAGCCATATCGCTGCGCAGAATGAAAGTGCTACTGCATCCAACGTACGGACGTTGGGTACTTCACGTTCGAACATTGGTTCTGACGGGAAAAATAGCAGATTTTTGGAAATTTCCAAATCTAATTCAAGTTGGAGTCTTCCCCTTCCACCCTTATATATATTAGATAAGTTCTCTAGGGTTAGGAGACGAAATACACATAGAATAGAGCCCTAATGGGGTTTAGACATCGTTTTTACATATTCATGAAGATTTTCAAAAACCCTTGAAGGTGAAGAAATCAAGAAGCATGGTAGAGATGAAGATCGAAGTTCAACCATCAAAAATACGAGGGAGTTTCTTAGATTTAGATTTATTTTTGTCTATAAATATGAATCTTAATTTAAGTTTCTATCTTTTATCTTTTATGATGAATTAGATTCTTCGAACGAAGGCCATGTTGTGGCTAAATTATAATATTTGAGTTATAAATTGTGTTTTTCATATTAATACTATTGTTGCTTTGTGTATTGATTTTGTGCTTTAATTCCAATCATATGCTTGATCACCATATGCTTGCTAATTAGCCTAGTTTATTCATTCGGGAGAGTATAGATTAGGGTTCAAAGAAATCATCACATCATCCAAAAAACATGAGGAATTGCTCCTAGGGATAGGTATAGATTCATGGGTGCAGTTAGCCGGATTTGTCCGGGGAAATTCTAAAACGTGAATGCATGGTTAATGATTTGATTCTCGGATAGACGTATTTAGAGAACCGTCACGTAGTCATAGGATTATTACAGCCGAGACATCGGGTAGTAATTAATTAAGGAATTTCCATCAAATGCAACAGTAGTCTAATAATATGAGAACATGTTTATAATGAAAATTGATTAATTTGTGCCAATACATGTGTCTTAGTTGCTCTCTTCCATAGCTATCTTGATTTCGACATCTTGTTTCTTGTATCTTGCTTCCATAATATTTGAGTTAATTCTTGTTTTAGTTTATTTTATTGCTTTTAAAATCTTTAAATCTTTAGTTTTAGTTTAATTATTGCTTGCTTTAAATTCAAGAAGTCTAAAATACAAGTCTCTGTGGGATCGACAATTCTGACTTAAAAATCCATTTTATTACTACACACGACCAGTCCACTTGCTGTGCAAACACGTAAGGATTTTTCATGTCATTAGCTAGCTAAGGCACATTTCTATATTGCAGACCACATTGGTTTCACATCAGGGAATGCAGGATGTGTGTGGCTAGATTCTATCCAAAACTCCGGTACGCCGGTCTTCTCCATGGCTAGGTCTCTTGCTAAGATTTTCGTCCATATCTTTGGGAGTTTTCTCAAAGGATCCCGTCAGAATCTGACTTTGCTTCCTTCTAGAAAGTTGTAGAAATGCATGTGATCTTTTCAGTCCAACTCACCTTGAACAAATCCAAGACCTAAAACGCGATATATGATTTTTCCACCGAAACTGCGCAGTCCAGTCCGCAACCGAATTCTGCTTCATCTTCACGAAACTTTTTGAGCCTTCATACTTCTGAACTGGATCTGGACGCCTTCACAACAATTGTAGGTCTTTCTCTTGGATTTTTGTTCATATAAAAATCACTGAAAATGGATATATGTAACTCCAGATATGTCGATATTTCCAAAATTGCGTAAAATCGCCTAATTTGGTCTAAAATAACTCTTTTCACTCCAAAATCGAGATTTCCACATCAGGAAGTGGAAAAGAGCGAAAAGCCTATAAACTTCTGGATTTTCTTCAAAATTTGTCATCATAACTCACGTCTTCAACTCAGAGTTTTCCACAGACGGCACCTGATAAGAGGCATTTTTACGTGTTTTTAAGCCCATGAGACTTATGCTATGGATTCATTTATTGCCTAAATTATGCCACATTTGCGTTTAATCGGGTTGTTAAGTGATTACAGGTGATAAATGAAAGCATACGAAGAAACGAGGCGAAAAACGACGTATAAAACAAGTTCAGGACAATTTGCTTCTGTCGTCCACGCCCAGGCGCCGGACAAGATGCAAATAACGTCAACATTCTGCTGTCCACGCCTAGGCGCCGTCCTATCCACGCCTAGGCGCCGTATCTGCACCACTTTCCACGTTCGAGCGTTATTTCTGTATGTTTAGAGACCGAATTGGATGAAGTTCCCTTCTACAATGTTGTAGAACTATGTGTTAGCTTCAAATGAGGACTTGAATCATCCAAATCGGAGTTTCGTGGAGAGAGTTATGAATGAAATACGATTGCTGCGCAGGACACATTGCATTTAATTTCAGCATTCTGTCAGCGGCGCCCAAGCGTCGTAATGCCCACGCCTAGGCGTGACCACACCCGAGTTTTGATTCCTTTCAGCCAAAAGATCATCATTTGATGGGGGAATGGAACATTTAAAGCCAAGAGGTCATCACATGTATGGAGGGGATGTCATAAGTGTGTTTCTTAGTAGATCTACTTTATGAAATTTTATACTACACACTTTAGAGTAGTGGAGGACACACTAGGGGAGACACACACTAGGGAGCCCAGTAGTTTCTTGTCTTCTTAAGCCATTTTCTTCACTCTTGACCGATCACATCTGGGAGGAGGAGGCAGCTGGCCATTACTCTTCACCCATCATCATTCATCACCATTCTTCATCACTTTTGGAGGGGAACAAAGAGAGAGGAGTTAAGGATTGAAGTTCAAAAGCAAGGATCCATCATCAATCAATTGAGGGAGTTTTAATTACTTGCATTTACATGTTTATTTCCATGAGTATGTATATGTTTGTATTAGATTTTCTTAAGGCCTAGATGAGAGGCTAATATTGTAGAACTAAGGCCATGTGAAGGCCAATTTATGAATCAATATATGTGAAGTGAATTTTCGTATTAATTCTCATATTGCTTTGTGTGTTGATTTTGAGCTTTTATTACAATCATGTGCTTGATCACCATATGCTTGCTATCTTGCCTAGTCTAGTCATTCGAGAGAAGATAGATTAGGGTTCAATGGAATCAACTCATCATCCGAAACTAATGTGGAATTGCCCCTAGACATAGGTAAAGATTTCCGGGTGCGGTTAGCCGGATTTATCCGGGGAAACTCTAGAACGTTAATGCGTGGTTATTGATTAGATTCTCGGATAGACATATTTAGAGAACCATCAATTAATCATAGGATTATTATGTGCCGAGACATCGGGTAATAATTATCTAAGGAATTTCCACCAAAGCAATAGGAGTCTAATAATTCGAAGAGTAGCTCATCTATATTGACGAGTAGATTCGGTTGTAGCATGTGCCTTAGTCATTTTATCGTACGTGAGATTTAATCTATAGTTCGTTTCTCTTTGGTTCTTCACTTGCTTACTCGTTTTATTGCAATTTACTTTTGTCCATTTTCATTAATCATAAACTAAAATTCAAGTCTCCGTGGTTCGACAACCCGGACTTATTTTGTCCACTTTTATTACTACACACGACTAGTGCACTTGCTATTAAAAGCACGTTAGGTATTAGCGTGTCAAGTTTTTGGCGCCGTTGCCGGGGACTTGTTTATTTTAGTTTTTGATTTTCGTTTACATTTTTCATAATTCTTAGTTTTCGTTTATTTCTTGATTCTCTTTTATTTTCGTGTTTAGTCTAATTTTGTTCTTGTATTTAATTGTTAGGTTCTTGAGGTGCATGACCCGCTCCTCAAACAAGCCTCTATACGAGTTGGAGCCCGAAATTGAACGAGTTCTTCGGACTAGTAGGCGAGCAAGAGAAATGGCCAATAATCTCAACCAAAACCCGAATGGAAATTTCCCGGACATGAACTCACCGGAAACTAGGGAGTGGTTACAAGGTGTTCTACAAGCCATGCAAGCGGTACCTCTTCCACAACTCCCGTCGGTTCGGGGTAGCTTACCACCTAGGGTCCATACTATTCCAGGGCCCGTGGTCGTGCCTAACTTCTTTGCACCAAACTACCACATTCCGGCTCACATTTTTAATATGGTGCAAGGAGAACCTTTCTATGGAGAACCGGATGAATCACCTCACGCTCATTTAGAGACTATAGACGATGCTCTTGTGACCATTCAATATCACCCACGGGATCTTGATGCAATTCGTCTAAGAGTTTTCCATTTCTCATTGAAGGATAGGGCGACAACATGGTACAAATCCTTACCTCCACAATCTATTACAACATGGGGTGAGTTGGTCGATGCCTTTTTAAATAAATTCTTTCCACCCTCCAAAATCAATGAGCTCCGGAGTAATATAAAAGGGTTTAGGAAAAGGAGCAATGAGTCTTTAGCCGAGACTTGGGCTAGATATAAGGGCATGCTCCGTAAATGTCCCGATCATAATTTTGGGTTGAATGAACAAGTACTCCATTTCTATGAAGGGGTTAGGTCACGTATTCGGCATAGACTCAACGCGGGTGCGGGAGGAGATCTCCTTGGGTTAGACTGTCAAAGTGTATGGGACAAAGTCGAACAGTTGGCCCGAGAAGACGAGCTTTACCCCGACGATGAAGAGGCCTCATCCTCTAAAATGGTTACTTGTATTGAGGAAGTAGTTGAGGGAGTAGTAGTCTTGGAACCGGAGGTTGGCAATGTTAATTATGTGGGGAATCAAAATCAACCTCGGGTGAACTTTCATGTACCCGAGAATTTTCCAAAAAGGCCAACCCCAAAGGAGGTCAAACCCACAAATCCAAGAGGTAGTAAAGAAGGAAGTGATTAAACTGCTCGATTCAGTTATAATATATCCTATTTCTGATAGTGCATGGGTGAGCCCTACCCAAGTGGTGCCTAAGAAAGGGGGGACAACGGTAATTGAGAATGCGAATAATGAGCTAATCCCAACTCGTATACTTAGTGGGTGGTGTGTGTGTATAGATTACCGTAAGTTGAATGATGCCACCCGTAAGGATCATTTCCCCCTCCCCTTTATTGACCAAATGCTTGAACGATTAGCCGGGCATGATTTCTATTGTTTTCTAGATGGTTACTCCGGCTATAATCAAATTGCCATAGATCCCGAGGACCAAGAGAAAACCACTTTCACTTGTCCTTATGGCACATTTGCTTATAGAAGGATGCCATTTGGCTTGTGTAATGCCCCGACCACTTTTCAAAGATGCATGATGGCTATTTTTCATGATATGGTTGAAGATTTCCTTGAAATTTTTATGGATGACTTTTCTGTATTCGGAACAACTTTTGATATTTGTCTTGCTCATTTAAATGTTGTGCTTAAACGTTGTGAGGAAACCAACCTTGTTTTGAATTGGGAAAAATGTCATTTAATGATCCGGGAGGGGATTGTGCTTGGCCACAAGATCTCTCAAAAAGGGATCGAAGTGGACCAAGCCAAGATTGAGGTCATTGAAAAACTTCCCCCGCCCACTTCGGTCAAAGCTGTTAGGAGTTTTCTCAGGCATGCCGGTTTCTATAGGCGATTCATCTTGAATTTCTCTAAAATTGCAAAACCGTTGTCTAATTTGCTTGTCAAAGATGCACCTTTTGATTTCAATTCTTCTTGTATGCAGGCCTTTCTTGATTTGAAGGAACGCTTAGTTTCCGCCCCTATCATGTCACCCCCCGATTGGAGCTTACCATTCAAGTTGATGTGTGATGCGAGTGACACCGCGGTTGGAGCGGTCCTTGGCCAAAGGAAGGAGAAGGTATTTCGAACCATTTACTATTCTAGTAAAACTCTTAACGATGCACAATTGAATAATGCCACCACGGAAAAAGAATTACTAGCCATAGTCTTTGCATTCGATAAATTCCACTCTTACCTCGTGCTAAACAAAGTGATAGTTTACACCGATCATTCGGCTTTAAAATATTTGCTTGCCAAGAAAGATGCTAAACCAAGACTTCTTAGGTGGATTTTGTTACTCCAAGAATTTGATTTAGAGATAAAAGACAAGAAAGGCACCGAAAATGTAGTAGCCGACCACCTCTCACGATTAGAGCTAGTGAATGATCCGTTAGATGAGATACCAATTCGTGAGGAATTCCCGGATGAACACCTCATTGCTATTTCTGACAAAATTTCACCTTGGTATGCTAACTTTGCCAATTACATTGTTACGGGCCGTCTTCCCCCGGATATCACTTTTCATCAAAAGAAGAAATTTCTATTTGATGTGAAGCAATATCTTTGGGACGAACCCTTTCTATTCAAAGTTTGTGCAGATGGCTTAATTCGATGTTGCATACCCGAAACGGACGTGCATGCTATCCTATCTCATTGTCATGATATGGCGGTGGGTGGTCATTTTGGGCCCTCCAAAACGGTAGCTAAGATCCTCCAATCAGGTTTCTTCTGGCCTACTCTTGTTAAAGATGAACATCATTATGTCAAATCTTGTGATCGCTGTCAACGAATGGGGAACATCTCTAAACATCATGAAACGCCCTTAAATAGCATGTTAGAGTGTGAGTTGTTTGATGTATGGGGTGTGGACTTCATGGGCCCTTTCCCCAGTTCTTGTTCAAATAAATATATCCTTGTTGCGGTAGACTATGTCTCCAAATGGGTGGAAGCCGTGGCCTTGCCTACTAATGATGCTCGGGTTGTCACTCGTTTTCTGAAGAAGCATATTTTTACTCGATTTGGAACTCCCCGAGCCATCATTAGTGACGGGGGCACCCACTTCTGCAACAAGCAGTTTGAACTTTTATTGACCAAGTACGGGGTGAAGCATAAAATTTCGACTCCATACCACCCACAAATTAGTGGCTAAGTTGAGGTCTCAAATAGGGAGATTAAGCGTATTTTAGAAAAAACTGTCAACGCATCAAGAAAGGATTGGTCCCTTAAATTGGATGATGCTCTTTGGGCTTATCGGACCGCCTATAAAACCCCAATTGGCATGTCCCCGTATCGTCTTGTTTTTGGCAAAACATGTCACTTGCCCGTTGAACTTGAGCATCGTGCTTATTGGGCCATTAAGTTTCTAAATTTTGACTCTCAACGTGTAGGTACACAACGTTTGCTACAACTCAACGAGCTCGAAGAATGGCGTCATCTCGCCTATGAGAACGCGAAACTCTATAAGGAGCGGACCAAAATGTGGCATGACAAACATATTCTCCCCTGGGAATTCCACAAGAGAGAGCGGGTGTTGCTATACAACTCTCGACTCCGACTCTTCCCCGGGAAGCTTAAGTCTCGATGGTCGGGCCCATTTTTGATTTCCCATGTCTATCCATCCGGCGCCGTCGAGCTTACAACAGATAAAGGACATACTTTCTTGGTCAATGCTCAACGTCTAAAACCTTACTTAGGGATGGATGGACCGAGAGACAAAGAGTCCTTCATCCTTGCGAACCCTCCGTGATTCTTCGCCTTCAGTCAAGCTAATGAGTCTAAACTAGCGCTTCTTGGGAGGCAACCCATGTTTTCTTTCCGTTTCCTTTTCTTTTTCTCTTATTATCCCGTTTGTTGCTTTATTTTCTAGTCTTAAATCTTTGTTAGTTTGTGTTTTAAGTGTTTTGTCTTTCCCCTTTTGAAACAGGAAATGGAAATTCTTTACAAAATATTTCTGAAGAGCCCGCCTAGGCGCCTATCGACGCGCGCCTAGGCGCCCATAGCGCCTATGTGTTTCAACATGTTTCTGAAAGGACCGCCCAAGTGCCAAAAAACGCCCGCCTAGGAGCAGAAAGTTTCACTTAAAAATCCAGGTACGCTGTGTCGCGCGCCTAGGCGCCCGTTTCTGATTTAAACCTAATTGTGGGTCAAAACGGTCAAAATTCTCACAAACTCTTCACAACTCCTCTCCCACGCGATTTCCGGCGACTATCTCACCATTTCCGGCCATTTCCACCGTGTTTCACCGCCACTTTCCATCAACATGACTCGCTGCACAGTGGCTCCTCGTTCACATCCGACTCGGTGCGATAATTTTGGGAAAAAAAGGTGAGTTTTGGCTTTACCCTTCTTCCATTTCCGATTCATAGCCGACGAGTAGGTGCCTTACGTTATATTTTGAGGATTATTTGGCGCTTCGTTCGATTGTGGGTTTTTGTTGCATTTGAGGAATTTATTGGATTAGAGGGTTGTTGTCGATTTGTGGTTTGTTGTTGTTTAATTTGTGATATATTGTTGCTGGATTGTGGGTTGCTCTCTGATTTTGGTGTGTTGTTGGGCGTTGACGATTGTTGTGTTGGGTTGGTTGCATTCGGGTTGATTTGAGTAGTTGAGAAATTGAGATAATTTTAACCATTGTTGTTGCAAATGACGAGAACTACCAACAAACCATCCAAGGGTAAGAAAAAAATGGGTGAGGGTTCCTCTAATGAGCCCGAGACTCCCGATAATACCCGTTTCGAAAACTCCAAAGTCCAAATTATGTGTCAGAGTTTGAGTACCCCCCGCACCCTTATTAAGGAGCACTATTTGACCACCCGGGGACAGCCCTCTGTGCACGAATTGATACAGTTCCATCACTTACAGTTTTTCTGTCAAAAGCCCGAGGCCATCCGTCTTCCTTGGGTCCTGGAATTCTTCAGCTCCGGGGTTTATGATGAGATTGAGACGCGAGGATGGCTGGGGACTACCCTTTTGGTACGGGGCAAAAATGTCGATTATGAGTTGAGACAGATTAGTGAGAGCATAGGCACCCCCACCCCTCAGACATGCGAGTTCACCACTCTTTACAATGCAGGGCGCCTCCGGGTTAGCCTGTCGGATATTTTGCGGGTTATTGCCCGAGAGGGTTGGGAGTGGGTACCCGGAGAAGCTCATGTCCCCCGTAGGGCTGTACTTCCCGAGGCTGCTTTCTGGCTCGACTTCATCCGATTCAATTTAATACCGAGTACCAATCGGTCAGAGGCAAACAAGGAACGGGCCACCCTCATCTATGCTATTATGTCCAAGAAAGCTGTGGACTTTGCCTGGGTGATCCACAAGTCTTTGACGGATCACTTTAGGAAGTTGAAGAATGAGTTAGGGTCGTTGATTGACAAAGAATTGGCCAAGCAAAAGGGCGAAGGGCCCACCCGGAAGAGCCCTATCATTTTCCCGTCACTGATCACAAGTTTATGCAAAGCAGCTAAGGTTCCCACATTTCCTATGGAGCGTACTGAGCTCCCTGGTTCTTATCTCGCCGTGGTTGCTGACGACCCACAGGCTCCTCCACCACCAGCTGCTTCCAAGAGGCCTCGCCCGTCTTCATCCCGGTCTACTAGTTCCCCACAGTTTCCACCTATGGATGCCGCCGCCATTAGACAATTAAAGGATGAATTGAGGGATGAGTTGCGAGATGAGATGAGGGTGGTCATGTCCGACACTTGTGCTTATTTCCGTCAGCTTCTTGTCGAGCATAATGAGTTTGCCGGTCGGGGGCCGTTTGATTATTCTACTCCTCCACCTTACCCGCCTCCCCCGCCTCAGCAGCCCGCAGATTTGCACGAGTCAGGTGCTATCGTTCCTGTAGGAGGTGATGATGAGGCTCATAATGATGAGGGTAGCCCGTTGATTGATTTGGATGATCTCGGCGAAGCGGATGAGGACTACATTGACCGTTTTGGCACTACCGATTAGGCTTATCTTGTTTTATTTCCATGCCTGTTTCGTTCTGTTTTTTTTTTTTTTATCTATCTATGTGTTTCTCGTTTTTGTTCGTCTAGCTTTGTTTTCTTCTATTCTATCCAATGTTTGATGCTTTGTATGGCTAGCACTTGTTTACCTATGTAGTGATCGACATAGTGATCGCCATCCTTGGACTCGATTGCCTTAAGTGGACTCGGTTTTGCTTTTCAGTTCCCCTATGGTGATGTGTACTTTACCCTTATTTTCTTCCGAACATTGGGGCCAATGTTCATGTTAAGTTTGGGGGGGTGTTTTAGATAACTCAGTCCAAGTTTGGGGGATGGCACACATCTACATGTGAGCTTGTGCATTTTGTGAATTTTTTTTTGGATAGAATTTCAACCCGTCACTTGATGAATTGAGCATGGTTAACGTGAATACATGGTATGCATTCTCTATCAATTTGGTTTTCAATTTGGTTTTCAATTTGGTTTTTAATAGCTATACACGCAATTCCTTGTTTGTGAGACCCTAACTAGACTAGATTGACCTTAAGATGATTCACATATGCACATAAATCGAGAGTAGAGGAGTTGAGTGGGCAACCATTTTGAAACACTTAAAGGCTTGATCCCAAAAATATCAACTTAGAATTTTCACATGTGTTATGAGTTGAGAACGTTAACTTCGTGTGCTTAATAATAATAAAAAGAGGTTGAACATTGGTATGACTGAAAAAGTCAGGCTTAATAGATACTGGGGGCAAAGAGCACCATGCCTAGAATACTGTACTATTAAGCTAATTTGAGCTAAGCTCAAGCCAATGAAAGTGTAAAGGGAATAGAGACCTAGTTTGATTTTGTGGCCTTTGACACTCGAGCGATTAAGCCCTTAGGAATGTCTCTACATTTGATACCCGAAAGCTGTCTGGTTTAGGAGTTATTGGCCTAAAGCTCGTTACAAGGGTGTCATTGAAAGCCTAAGAGGATCGAACATTGCACATGGTCTAGCCTCTAATGTTTCGAGTTGAAAGTGCATAAGTTAAAGCCGAAAGTGGAATGAAGTGATGAATTTTTAAGTGGCTATGAAGTTGTATTCAATTCTCGTACCATGTGAATAATCAAAGTTGATAAATATGGGGTTAATGCTTGAAAAGTGGTAAGAATGCCACTTGACTATAATACTTGAGATTTATTACACTACACCCTTAGGATGATCTTTTCAATGTTAAGGCGTAACATGAGCAAGTGTGTGATGTGTATATATTTGTAATTTGAGCTTAAACATTTGAATTCATACCATTGTGTGCTATTAATCATTGTAATTTATGTTGAGTGATCGGGGTTGAAAATCTTTTGATTTTGTGGGTATATCGTCTGCAAACCCTCACGAGACTATAACTCGTCCTTTGAGGTAACTCAAAGGTTCAAAGGCTTGTTGCATTCGCTAAATGCAACCGTTTACTCCACGAAAGTGAGTTAGGTAGTTTTCTTTTTGTTTCTCTCTTTGATTGATGATGTTTCCTTATCTTAGAACTCTTATTGCTCGAGGACGAGAAATAGATAAGTTTGGGGGTATTGATAAGAGGCATTTTTACGTGTTTTTAAGCCCATGAGACTTATGCTATGGATTCATTTATTGCCTAAATTATGCCACATTTGCGTTTAATCGGGTTGTTAAGTGATTACAGGTGATAAATGAAAGCATACGAAGAAACGAGGCGAAAAACGACGTATAAAACAAGTTCAGGACAATTTGCTTCTGTCGTCCACGCCCAAGCGCCAGTATTACCACGCCCAGGCGCCGGACAAGATGCAAATAACATCAACAATCTGCTGTCCACGCCTAGGCGCCGTCCTATCCACGCCTAGGCGCCGTATCTGCACCACTTTCCACGTTCGAGCGCAATTTTCGTATGCTTAGAGACCGAATTGGATGCAGTTACCTTCTACAATGTTGTAGAACTATGTGTTAGCTTCAAATGAGGACTTAAATCATCCAAATCGGAGTTTCGTGGAGAGAGTTATGAATGAAATATGATTGCTGCGCAGGACACATTGCATTTAATTTCAGCATTCTGTCAGCGGCGCCCAAGCGCCGTAATGCCCACGCCTAGGCGTGACCACACCCGAGTTTTGATTCCTTTCAGCCAAAAGATCATCATTTGATGGGGGAATGGAACATTTAAAGCCAAGAGGTCATCACATGTATGGAGGGGATGTCATAAGTGTGTTTCTTAGTAGATCTACTTTATGGAATTTTATACTACACACTTTAGAGTAGTGGAGGACACACTAGGGGAGACACACACTAGGGAGCCCAGCAGTTTCTTGTCTTCTTAAGCCATTTTCTTCACTCTTGACCGATCACATCTGGGAGGAGGAGGCAGCTGGCCATTACTCTTCACCCATCATCATTCATCACCATTCTTCATCACTTTTGGAGGGGAACAAAGAGAGAGGAGTTAAGGATTGAAGTTCAAAAGCAAGGATCCATCATCAATCAATTGAGGGAGTTTTAATTACTTGCATTTACATGTTTATTTCCATGAGTATGTATATGTTTGTATTAGATTTTCTTAAGGCCTTGATGAGAGGCTAATATTGTAGAACTAAGGCCATGTGAAGGCCAATTTATGAATCAATATATGTGAAGTGAATTTTCGTATTAATTCTCATATTGCTTTGTGTGTTGATTTTGAGCTTTTATTACAATCATGTGCTTGATCACCATATGCTTGCTATCTTGCCTAGTCTAGTCATTCGAGAGAAGATAGATGTTAGGAATTTCATGTTAGATGTTTTGATGATGACAAGATAGGATTCAATGTTAGACCCCAAATAAAATGTAAGTTTATGCTTTCATAGATCAGTGTATAAAGCGTTTAAAGAGTTTGTAATTTTGTTTAGGCTTGTAATTTTTATCCTCATAGATTTTAGACTAAGTCTTAGCGACTGAATCAATAATAGAATTCTAGGTGAGTCTATTTGAAAAGAAGTTGAAGACCAGCGTCTGAAATCAACCGAAGATGAAGATTCCGTCTTAGCGCCTGTCAAACGCTAAGAGACCGCAGTTCAGGATTCATGAATCAAGCGTTCAAATACTCGAGCGACTTAAAGAAGATTCACCTGAAATAAATCCTCAAGTCATAAAGGACTTAAATGCAATCATTCAACGGGCATTTATTTCCAACGGGAAATAAATTCAAATTGCATTAAATGCCTGATAAGAGCATTAAATGTGATAAGCTACTGTGACTTGTGGACAAGCCTCCTTTTGACCAGACTGTCAGAACTTTCAAAGTTTTAGCTGCTCCTGTCCAATCGGTTCCAGCGAATTTTCAGGAATGTCAGATTTTAGGTACAAACACGCGCTACGTGAAAGGCACGCTCCTACATGTGTCCAACAGACAGATCCCAAGAAATTACCTATAAATACCTTACTCCAGAAAATCAAAAAGTAGGTACAACATCAAGAATATACGAGAAATTATTGTCAAAAATCCTACGTACATTCTTTCTGAAAAAGCTTAGAGAATTCATAGCCAAAACTTTTCAAGCTTTCCATCTACATTCAAACAGTCACAAATATCTCAAACATCTTCCAAAGAAGAAATCCAAACTCCAACTGAGATATTCCAAGTTGTTTGATCTTTTTAAAACAAACAAAACCCAAGTGATAAACCTCAACATTTCATCTGAGTGAGAAAAGTTGTTGAAAACTTTCAGGCAGCATTTCTGAGTGAGAGAAGCTTGAAGAAGACGATCTTCATTGGTGCTGAAGTCTGTGTGATCAAGGAGCCCAAGATCATTATCATCCATTAGTATTGTGTAGAAGTTTCTGTGTGATCCTTTGATAATCATCATAGTAATTTCCTCCAAGTGAAAAAGGAGAAGAAGGACGTAGCTGGGATTACATCACCCAGTGAACCTTACAAATTATTGTGTCATTTATTTTATTGTCTTATATTATTCACTTCATATTATTCTGAAAAAGACAAGTAAAATTGCAAAGCGACTAATTTAACCAAAAGAACGCTAAACATTATTTCCGCTGTGCTAACCCTGATTAAGCGATCTAAGCGTTGCCCTACTTTGGTAAACTGCTGAAATCACTAAGTTTAAGTTAACTATTCTGAAGCGTCTGACCCAAACGCTCAGTTTTTCCAAGCGTTCAAAATTCTAAAGTGATACGAAAGTTTTGTGAAGTCGAAAAAGACTTCAGGGTCTATTCAACCCCCCCTCCCCCTGCCCTTCTAGACCCTTTCGTATGCCACTTGGGACCACCAAGTGGTATCAGAGCGGTTAAAATAGAAACCTAAGCGTTTCCGAGCGTAACTGCTTGTTTAGATCCACCGTTCTAAACTTAGTCGCTTTAAATCTTTTTATCAAAACATATCATTATGGCTTTTAACAAAATGCCTAAGTTGGTAGAATCAAATTATGATTCGTGGAAACTTAGAGCTTTCGCATACTTATGCTCATGTGATAATGAAATGTGTGATGTTATTACAGATGGCCCCATCAAAATCATGCAAGTAAGAACTCGAGCACCTGGAGCCGATGAAGCCACTCCAGATGGATATGTCGAGAAAAATAAACTAGATTGGACGCCAGATGATTGAAAAAGAGCGAATCTAGATAATGTTGGACGAAGTGCACTTTACTCAGCGTTAGGAGATAACGATGCATTGTTCAACAAGATAAAGCAATGTAAGACATCTAAAGAAATATGGGATAAATTGGCTATTGTGTGTGAAGGTTCAGCACAAATGAAGGAGAACAAGCTCTCCATAGCCATGCAAAGATTCGAGCATTTAAAAATGCAGCCCAATGAGACGCTAGAACAACTAGACGCAAGGTTTACTTTGCTCATTACCGAGTTAGCGTCATTAGACAAGGAATTGACCAACAAGGAAATGGTCAACAAGATTTTCAGAAGTCTTCCAAGCAAGTATTTAATTAAGACTGTTGCTATGAGAGAATCACAAACATTGGAGACACTTACCTCAGAGCATGTCTTTTCAGAGTTAAAGGCATTTGAGTTCGAATTAGGTGAAGTCAGCGACACATCGACTTCAGCGATTGAATCAGGAGCTTTAATCGCTACCACCAAAAATAAGGGAAAAACGGTTATCGAGGTCAAACCGGTTGAGTCAAATGAAGAAAAGGAAATGGCCTTATTGGTAAAGAAGTTCAAGAAATTTCTACGATACGAGAAGAGAACTCCTATTGGACAGAATTCATTTCAAACTCCCCCTCCAGCACCAGCGCCTCAGTATCAAGCGCCAGTGTACTCTGCACCTCAACCAGTAGCGCCAGTTCCATACCAAGCGCCTCCATCCCCTACTCAGAATCTCTCAATACCAGTAGTCTCAAAGCGATTGACTGCTGAACAAAAGATGAAAACTAATTTGTGTTATAATTGCAGGAAACCAGGGCACTACCAGGTAAATTGCCCTTATCCAAATGTGTCAAAGCCCTCAAGGCAAGACTATGCGGATAGAAACCAATTCAGGAGCAACCTTCGCCAACAAGGTCTGCTAGCGGAATCTGAACCACTCTCCGCACCTGAAGAGGATTTGGAATCATCAGACGAAAGTAGTGATGATGAGCCTACAAGCGACTCAGCACTGATTTGTCTCATGGCAAGAGATGATGAAGCGTCTGACGACTCGCTACCAGAGGTAACCAATGAATTATATCATCCTCTCTCTTATGATGAATTACTTGACAAAGTTAAAGAATATTATAAAGATTGTCAAGAGGCCGCCAAAATATATCAAAACGATCTCGCTATTATTCTGTCGCTCAAAAGTGATAAAGTAATACTCAAAGCCGAGTTGCAAGTTCAGAAACGGTGCATTGAGAAGAACAAATCACTTGAGAGTGAAGTTATTCAGTTAAAAGGCGATCTTGATATAATAATCAAAAGAGAAGCTGATTTGATCGCTAAACTTGCTAAATCAGAGCAGCTTATCTCATCATTATCAAAAGCTTCTAGAAAGTTGGATAATGTGTCTAAGGTAACTAGATTATTTGGTGAAAAGTCCGGTTTAGGATTCAATAAATTCGGTAAACAACCAAATAAATCCAATGGTATGGCAAACAACAAAGGAAAGGGTGTTATCTTTGTTGAGAAAAGTTCACAGAGTCAAACGCTAAGTGAACCTAGCAACGATGGTACGAGGCCAAATGAGAAAGCCAAAGCTGACTCAGGCAAGGGTAAGGCTAAGGCAAATGACTCACAAAGACAAACTCATCCAAACGCTCAAAAAGTCAAGGACAAGTCTAATCACTGTGAATCAAGCGCTAAGCGTCAAGCACCAAAAGTAAAACCCAAGCCAGCGCCAAGGACTTACCAGCGTCAATATTCAAGACAGTCAAAATCGTATCATCAATACTATGATGATTATGACTATGACTATGATTATGACTATTATTATAATCGAGGATATTATTACACACCCAAAAAGCACACACAGCACAATGTGAAACCCAAGAAGGCCAGTATTCCTACAATGAAGACCAGGCAAATATGGGTTCCTAAAGTTCTAATTCAAACCAAGGTTACTAACACTGAAGGACCCAAAACAACATGGGTACCTAAGAAGAATTAGAATTGTCCTTTAAATGCAGGTACCTAGAGCCAGCACCGATACTTCAGTTTGGTACTTCGATAGTGGATCGTCAAGACACATGACTGGTTCCAAGAATCTTCTAGTCTACTATCAAGCTACCAACGGTCCTCAAGTTATATTCGGTGATAACTCAAAAGGTAAAACAAAAGGTATAGGTATCATGCATAGGGGGAACATCATGATTAGTGATGTTTATTATGTTGAGGGTCTTAAGCATAACCTGTTAAGCATTAGTCAATTTTGTGATAAAGGCTTTGAAGTAAAATTTTCAAGCGACTTCTGCTATGTTAACGACGCTAAGACTAAGTCTACTAAATTAAGAGGAAAAAGAACAAACAATGTGTATTTAGTAGATTGGGATTCTACAGTTGATAACAACCCCACATGCTTTGTTGCTAAAAGTCAAAATGAATTAGGTTGGTTATGGCATAGAAAAATGAATCACCTCAATTTCAAGGCAATCTCTCAGTTAATATCGCTAAATCTTGTAGAGGGATTACCTAAAGGTTCCTTTCAAAAGAATCGCTTATGTGATGCATGTCAAATGGGTAAACAAGTTAAGTCATCTTTCAAAAAGAAACCATGTCTATCTACTTCTAGAGTTCTTGAACTATTGCATTTAGATTTGTTTGGACCTATTCAAATCATGAGTGTTAGTGGCAAAAAGTACTCGCTAGTAATAGTTGATGATTTCTCTCGTTATACATGGGTAGAATTTCTAGCAACCAAAGATGAAACCAGTGTCAAGCTCACAGCGCTAATTCGTCAATTGCAAAATTCAAAAGATCTAAAAGTGACAAGAATTAGAAGCGATAGAGGAACTGAATTTACTAACCAAGTTGTTGAGAAGTTTTGTATAGATTTAGGAATACTTCATGAGTATTCTGCTCCTAGAACACCTCAACAGAATGGAGTTGCTGAGCGACGGAACAGAACGCTTAAAGAAGCCGCAAGGACGATGTTAGCAGAGTCCAAGCTGCCTCAAAGGTTTTGGGCAGAAGCCATCAACACCGCTTGCTACACTCAGAACCGGTGTATGATTAACAAGCAACATGAGAAGACCCCATATGAGTTGTGGAAGGGACGTAAGCCTAACGTTTCATACTTTCATGTATTTGGTTCAAAATGTTTCATTCATAACAATGGATCTCACAGCCTAAAGACATTTGATCCTAAAGCAGATGAGGGAATCTTTCTAGGCTATGCCAAGAATGGAAAGAGTTTTCGCATCTTAAATAAGATCAAATCAAAGGTTGAAGAATCCATTCATGTTGTGTTTGATGATGCTAACCAAGAACCGAGTAAGGTTAATCCTGATGATGTAGGAATTAAAGATCTCTCCCAACAAGCATCGCAAATCAACCTTAGGGATGATAGTGATGACGAGGATGATGGGATTCATGTACTTCCTCCTAAGGATGCTCGTGAGGTTAACAAAAATGATAATGTCAGAATCGCTGATGATCATGAAGAGAATGATCATCAAGAGCAGATTAGAACTGTGAATGATGCAGCGTCTACGCAAGAGACAAATGAGAATCAAGCGATTAACAACCAAGAGTCTCTTAACCCTTTCCAACCAGACCGTAAATGGCTTAGAGATCATCCACCAGAGCTAGTAATTGGAGATATTGAAGCACCTGTTAGAACTAGGTCCGCTACATTTAATGAGGCCATGTTCGCAAGTTTCCTATCTCAAATGGAACCAAAGAAAGTGGATGAAGCGCTTAATGATTCAAGTTGGGTAGAAGCAATGCAAGAAGAGCTCAACCAATTTGAAAGAAGTAAGGTTTGGACGCTAGTACCAAGACCAACTCACCAAGGAATTATTGGAACAAGATGGGTTTTTAGGAACAAAATGGATGAAGATGGCATTGTTATAAGAAACAAAGCTAGATTAGTCGCTCAGGGTTATTGTCAAGAAGAGGGTATTGACTTTGATGAAACGTATGCCCCAGTAGCCCGTCTTGAAGCAATTAGGATGTTCCTAGCGTTTGCCGCATTCAACAAGTTCACAGTATACCAAATGGACGTGAAGAGTGCATTCTTGAATGGTAAACTCCAAGAAGAAGTCTATGTGGAGCAACCACCAGGATTCATCAACAACCATGGCAAAAGTATGGTCTACAAGCTGGATAAGGCACTCTATGGCCTTAAACAAGCACCAAGAGCATGGTATGACACTCTCTCTATCTTCCTTATAGGTAAAGGCTTTTCAAAAGGCAGCGTTGACACAACGTTATTTAAAATTACCCATAATAAAGATATTCTCTTAGTCCAAATCTATGTTGATGATATTATATTTGGTTCTACTAATAAGCGACTGTGTGAGAAATTTTCGAAAATGATGCAAGATCAATTTGAAATGAGCATGATGGGTGAATTAACTTTCTTCTTAGGATTACAAGTTAAGCAACTCCCTAATGGAATATTTATAAACCAAGCTAAATATACTAGAGATATGATTAAGAAATTTGGTATGGAAAATGCATCATCTTCAAAAATTCCAATGAGCCAGACGCTTAAGTTAGATAAAGATGAAAGTGGGAAGAAAATTGATATCACTAACTATAGGGGTATTATTGGATCACTTCTTTATCTTACCGCTAGTAGACCTGATATTATGTTTTCAGTATGCATGTGTGCACGTTTTCAATCTGATCCTAAAGAATCACACTTAATTGCTACCAAGAAGATCCTTAAGTACCTAAAAGGCACACAAAATGTGGGCTTATGGTATTCACAGGATTCTTCTTTTGAACTAATTGGTTATTCAGATGCAGATTTTGCAGGATGCAAAATAGATAGAAAAAGTACTAGTGGTACATGTCAATTTCTAGGTGATCGACTAGTTTCATGGCATAGTAAGAAACAACAATCCATAGCGACTTCTACCGCTGAGGCAGAATATGTAGCCGCTGGAAGCTGTTGTGCACAAATCCTTTGGATGAGGCAACAACTTAGAGATTATGGAATAATCCTAGGTCCTACCCCAATCCATTGTGATAACCAAAGTGCTTTAGCTATGACCCAAAATCCTGTTCTTCATTCTCGAACCAAACACATTGACATTAGATACCATTTCTTGCGTGACCATGTTCAAAAGAAAGATATCTCCATGCACTTTATTGGAACTGACAAACAACTGGCAGATATCTTCACAAAAGCGCTCAACGAACAACGCTTTCTCACTTTGAGAAATGAATTAGGTATGATCGATTTAAACGCTTAAAGCATAAAGCATCATATTTAATAGGCATATAATTTAAGGGGAATCCTCTTTTTGTTTGTGTCTAAAGCATTTATCAAAATTTGAAATGAGTCATCAACTTTAGGGGGAACTCTAAAATTGTACTTACTTCAATGTATCAAGCGACTGTGATCAAAAATGACTTTCAAAATCTTAAAGCATTGATCACTAGCTCTTATCTATTATGCATGACAAAATCAGTCTCTAATAATGTTGTCTCTCATAAATCCAAGCGATTGATTCACTTATTGAAATATTTTATGAAAAGACTTCAGCGTTGAAAGGATTCCCACTTTAACGCTAAGTAACTCAATTTCAAAAATTCATGCATAGTTTTCATTGCTAAAAATAACGTGTGGATAAGACCAAAAGATCAGATTTGACAACTACCCACACGTGCCTATCAAATCAAACTGACGGTTATGATTCCTATCTAAACCGAGGCGGTTCAGTGATTGCATGAGTCTGAGTAAGTGTCAGTACACTATCAGGCGCGTGCACATCACGCTGAAAATTTCAAATTTTTTCAAACCGTTTCAAATTAACCGCGGATCCGAAAAATGTTATAGTACCCTACTTTACCACACTTTTTGACATCCGAATTTAAATGTACACGGTTCAGATTCCTTTTGTCATTAACCTCTGAACACGTGTCATTCATCTGTCAATTGAGGAGTTACTTTCACCTTCTATTTAAACCCCCCAAGACTTTTACAGAAAACCTTTATCACTTCCAATCTCTCCTACTGTTAAAGCTTTTTCTCTCCAAAGGCAAAAATCTCTCAATTTTCTCCAAAAGCTTCAACTTTCAGCAATGGCACCCAAAGTTTCAAAATCTTCCAAGAAAGTAACAAAACCAGTTACAGTTAACGCCGGATTTTTGGTTAACTGGGACTATCTCTATGATAACCAGAACTTCCCTCTTCGAACAATTCTTCCACTTGTTCAAGAATCTGGTTTGAAAGACATGCTTACTACTACATTCAACTATTTTGAAGAAGAATCTCTCCACTTTTTCTGCAATGGTCAAATTTCTGCAGACGGAAACTCCATATCCTGCGTCTTCCCTTCTGCAAAAGAGACCTTTATCCTCACTCCTTCTCTAATTTCTTCATTACTTGGTCTGCCTAATACTGGCATTGAGGTAGAAAGTGTAAATCTCGGCGATGCTACCAAAGTATGGGACGTGATAAAGAAAGAAGATGTTCACGACGCCTATGAGCCCAACTTCAAGAAGAACGATATGAAAGGCGAATATGTCATCCTCGCTGACATATGTTCAAAGATTATTGAATGCAGAAAAAGGACGTTCGATAAAGTAACTAACATTCAATACAAGATGATGGTTGCCATCCTGACTAAGTTAAAAATTAACTGGTCTCTTTACGTGTTCAATCGCTTCAAAGCAGCGATGGCTAAGTCCGTTAATCCCAAGCCTTACGGGATTTTGCTAAGTCGTATTCTCTGCTCTAGCGGATATACGCAAGCGTCTGGGAAAAAGATCCCAGCGACCAAGTTTTATGGCAAGAAAATGATAAGCGAGCTTCTTAACCCGCGGAAACCTGGCGGAGCAGCGGTTCCAAAAGATCAGCGTGTTGTTCGCAGTGATGATGAAGATCAAGCGTCCTCGTCATCATCATCATCAGAAGAAGAAGTGGTGGTCAAGCGACCTAAGAGAAAGCTCATTCTCAAAGTCGCTGAGCCATCCAAGCCCGCAAAGAAGCAAAAGCCTGAACTAAAGAAGAAGAAGCCAGCACCCAAAAAGAAACAAAATATTCCTTCTCCTTCTCCCTCGCCTAAGTCTCCCTCTCCTCCTCCAGCGTTTTTCTTTTCCGTTCCTGAGGAAGAAGAGACAGTAGTGGAAGAAGAAGTACCGCTTACACGAAGGCGTACTCTTACTCCCACTCCCGCAGTATCTTCTAGCGCTCCCGCTTAGAGAGTCAGCGAGTGCTTCCGTCTTTGACGCTGTTCCCGAAATCAGCTCAGATCCTCAAGACGTTTCTCCATCTGAAAAGCTTCCCAATGTTCAGGGTAAGTATTTGCTAAGCAAATTAGTCTATCCTTTCCTCGTTAGTTTCCTAAGTCTCTAACGCTACGATAAAAACAAAACAAATTCTTTCAGCGCCAAGTGAAGCAGATATTCATTATGTTCTCAACACGCTTGAAGAACTAAATATCCCTATTCGTGCTGATCCAATAACTTCTTTTATCGATTTAGAACCCGACGAAGAAGTTCAGGAGCCTGAGGCACTTGTCCAAGAAACAGATCAAGCGACTAAGACAGTCGATGATAGTCCTCAGGGTAAGCGATGTAGTATTTTCTTTGTAAATTTCTACTCAGTAGGAATTTTTGCTTGCTTTTCTCAATCGCTTACATGTTTCAGCTCATGACGGAGCTCATGACGAAGTTCATGATGAACCAATCGCTGAAGCCCCTCCTCTCTCGGAGATTCCAGTTGAACTAGACATGGACATGGCAACTGTCGTGCATATTGCTAAAGAAGCATTCCAAGTTCTTCCTGACGATGAAAGCTCATCAGCGAGTGAAGCAACTTTAAATGCTGAGCGGTCGATAGAAGTGGCCCCCATTCCAACAGAAACTATTGCCCTTGTTCCTACGCCAACCGGACCTCCTCCTCGTGTCATTGATTTCTTCCCGCACGGATATCATCCAGATGTCGAATTTTATTATGCTGCCAGAGAACGTGACGCTCAAATGCTTGCCGAGTTGGAAATCAACTTTCAAACTACTCTCCATCGGCCCGATATGTCCGATACCAAGAAATTTGAGTTTTTCGAGCGTATTGCAGATCTAGGACTATATGACTTAGAGCGACTTCAATCTCGCCTTGAGTACATTCGTCGTCCAGTGTTCAATAGAGCTGACTTTGATCAACAGCGATTTACTCTAACAGGTCGCTCGGACGAGTCTTTTTATCCTCTGCGCCAAAGCAAGATTGTGCTCAAGAACCCACACATGGGTGATTGGAACAAAAATCCTGATGAGGAAGATCTCAATAAGATAGGATACTCTGCTCTCCCCTCCGTTGTCAATTCTCCCCAGAACGCTCTCTCTCCAAATCCACTCAAACTTTGGAAAGGCAAAGGCTCGCTTGTTGCGGAGCGCCCAAATCCGGTCAACTCGTGGATTGAAGATGAGGCTCGTGAATATCTTGCCAGATTATGGGCTGAAGACTATGATGATGAAACAGAACGCTTTGAGAAATTCTTAGCCGCTAGAAAATATCAAAACAAAGCGAACAAACTTGGAAAACGATGGATGATGGATACAGCCAAATGGGCTGAAGAGTTCGTTCTTCACTTCTACACTCTTGATGAACTCGTCAAATATCCATTCCTGTTTAATTTTGGAATAGAATATAGACGCCGAGGATTTGCCACTTTTTTGCTTCAACAGCGTCAGATAATTGCCGGGAATGTTAGCACTTTGCCACGATACAGACAGCCAATCGAAAGCTACATTCGCCAGCAGCTCGCCTTATTCAGCCAGGGCGGACGCTACGTTTTGCATCCTCGTGCAAACTTTGTTCAACGAATCTTCCCTGACCTCAATGAAGACGCTTCGTCAAGTAAACAACCAGTTCTTCAAAGCCAGAGTCAGATTCGTGTTGACACTTCAACAGAACACGCTGAGTTTGCTGAGTTCCACCGAGATATGAGAGCAGTGATAGAAAATGTCCAAGCATTGGATACAAGTTTCAATCACTATTCAGGGTTACACAATTTCCGAGGATATACTCTCCACCCTGTGCTCTTCAGTGAACAGAATATTCAAGTGGCCAAGATGATCTCGCTGATTAGGCCAGTGGACCAAGAAGCAGCTCAAGCGTTCATGCCGTTAATTTTGGACTTTTTTAACATGTATACCTCAGGGATTGCTTTACCAGAAGGTGTGCAACTTGCACTAAGTACTGACGAGCGCGAAGACGTTATATTCTTTATCCCGCAATCTAGCCTGATTAGTCCCCGGCATGTGATGGAAGCCCTTGGCCCCCTCTGGGTTATTGGCATTCGAGAACCTTCTCCTCCCTCCATCCAAATTCTGGAAGAAGATTCTGCTCCTACTGCGGAAGTCACTCATCTCCCTGAGGCTTCCTTGCCAGATTCTTCTAGCGCCCCAGTAGTCGAGCCCCCAGCGATTGCTGATTCTACCTTGGATCATGCCATTGAAGAAGTGCACACTGAAATTGCTCAAACGCCTGTAGAACCTCTCCTAAGAGATAAAACCAAAGGCAAGGCTGCAGTTTCAAGTTCTTACGGACTTCTCCCGTCCCCAGAACGTCCTTCTTCGGATTCAGATTCCGACAGTGACTTAGAGGCCCAAGATTTCAGAAAGGCTGTACAGAACTCGCTTCACCACATCGAAGGTTCCTGCTCCAAGCTTTCTGAAGCCGCTACCAGACAGACTCGCTTAATGTCTGATACGCGAAGCCGTGACATTGCCAAAGCTTCAAATTCCAGCATCATTGCTATCATGGAAAGCATGTCCCCTCTTATCGCTGAACTCTCCTCTGAATTCAATCGTCACCTTGCTCAGAGCGCTTCGGCTGATGCGGACCGACACGCTTCGTCCGGTTTTCGTTGCTCAAAGTGTCGCTCAACAGATTGCTCTTCTAGTCGAAGAAGTTCGACTTTTGCGCCGCGATGTCGCTGATCTAAAATTGTCCCTTGATGAAGTCAAGAAGGGGGAAAGTAAAGAAAAGACCAAAGCGATTTCCAAGACGGATAATAAACATTGGCGTTCGATGTTCGATGAACTGGTAAGCATTAAGAGAATGCTATCCAAGAAACGAAAACCAAGGTATTATCTCGGAAAATACGCTCTTCCCCAGTTGGACCCCGACTTCTTAGAGAATAAGGGATTTCATGCTTATGCCGGACCGCTACAACGACCTGTGAATTGGAGACCGTCAAATGACCGTCAAAAAGATATATATTATGATCTAATTCGAGAACTTGGCATTCCACCAAGGGATTGGACGGAAAGGTTGTTAGAGCTAAATGAAAGCGCCAGACTCCGAAGGCATGACTATGATGAAATCCAGCATACAACTATGATCGACATTGATCGACTCTTAAAAGAACTAGCGTTAGAAGTTCTTCAAGGCGAAGAAAGAGCAAAGCGACAGAAGAAATAAATTTTTTTTGCGTATTTTATTTCTTTCGTATTCTTTTCAGTATAAATCATGTATGCTTCATTTCAATACATATGAATGATTTATTGCTGAAACAACTTGTTGAAGCCAAACTAACTTTAACTAACATTACTAACCTTTCAAACGCTAACTTATTTTATTTTGGACTTTTCTTTGAACTCTTAAACTATAAAAGAGTTATAAGAGTTAAGGTCTTGACATCATCAAAAAGGGGGAAATTGTTAGGAATTTCATGTTAGATGTTTTGATGATGACAAGATAGGATTCAATGTTAGACCCCAAATAAAATGTAAGTTTATGCTTTCATAGATCATTGTATAAAGCGTTTAAAGAGTTTGTAATTTTGTTTAGGCTTGTAATTTTTATCCTCATAGATTTTAGACTAAGTCTTAGCGACTGAATCAATAATAGAATTCTAGGTGAGTCTATTTGAAAAGAAGTTGAAGACCAGCGTCTGAAATCAACCGAAGATGAAGATTCCGTCTTAGCGCCTGTCAAACGCTAAGAGACCGCAGTTCAGGATTCATGAATCAAGCGTTCAAATACTCGAGCGACTTAAAGAAGATTCACCTGAAATAAATCCTCAAGTCATAAAGGACTTAAATGCAATCATTCAACGGGCATTTATTTCCAACGGGAAATAAATTCAAATTGCATTAAATGTCTGATAAGAGCATTAAATGTGATAAGCTACTGTGACTTGTGGACAAGCCTCCTTTTGACCAGACTGTCAGAACTTTCAAAGTTTTAGCTGCTCCCGTCCAATCGGTTCCAGCGAATTTTCAGGAATGTCAGATTTTAGGTACAAACACTCGCTACGTGAAAGGCACGCTCCTACATGTGTCCAACGGACAGATCCCAAGAAATTACCTATAAATACCTTACTCCAGAAAATCAAAAAGTAGGTACAACATCAAGAATATACGAGAAATTATTGTCAAAAATCCTACGTACATTCTTTCTGAAAAAGCTTAGAGATTTCATAGCCAAAACTTTTCAAGCTTTCCATCTACATTCAAACAGTCACAAATATCTCAAACATCTTCCAAAGAAGAAATCCAAACTCTAACTGAGATATTCCAAGTTGTTTGATCTTTTTTAAAACAAACAAAACCCAAGTGATAAACCTCAACATTTCATCTGAGTGAGAAAAGTTGTTGAAAACTTTCAGGCAGCATTTCTGAGTGAGAGAAGCTTGAAGAAGACGATCTTCATTGGTGCTGAAGTCTGTGTGATCAAGGAGCCCAAGATCATTATCATCCATTACTATTGTGTAGAAGTTTCTGTGTGATCCTTTGATAATCATCATAGTAATTTCCTCCAAGTGAAAAAGGAGAAGAAGGACGTAGCTGGGATTACATCACCCAGTGAACCTTACAAATTATTGTGTCATTTATTTTATTGTCTTATATTATTCACTTCATATTATTCTGAAAAAGACAAGTAAAATTGCAAAGCGACTAATTTAACCAAAAGAACGCTAAACATTATTTCCGCTGTGCTAACCCTGATTAAGCGATCTAAGTGTTGCCCTACTTTGGTAAACTGCTGAAATCACTAGGTCTAAGTTAACTATTCTGAAGCGTCTGACCCAAGCGCTCAGTTTTTCCAAGCGTTCAAAATTCTAAAGTGATACGAAAGTTTTGTGAAGTCGAAAAAGACTTCAGGGTCTATTCAACCCCCCCCCCTTCTAGACCCTTTCGTATGCCACTTGGGACCACCAATAGATTAGGGTTCAATGGAATCAACTCATCATCCGAAACTAATGTAGAATTGCCCCTAGACATAGGTAAAGATTTCCGGGTGCGGTTAGCCGAATTTATCCGGGGAAACTCTAGAACGTTAATGCGTGGTTATTGATTAGATTCTCGGATAGACATATTTAGAGAACCATCAATTAATCATAGGATTATTATGTGCCGAGACATCGGGTAATAATTATCTAAGGAATTTCCACCAAAGCAATAGGAGTTTAATAATTCGAAGAGTAGCTCATCTATATTGACGAGTAGATTCGGTTGTAGCATGTGCCTTAGTCATTTTATCATACGTGAGATTTAATCTATAGTTCGTTTCTCTTTGGTTCTTCACTTGCTTACTCGTTTTATTGCAATTTACTTTTGTCCATTTTCATTAATCATAAACTAAAATTCAAGTCTCCGTGGTTCGACAACCCGGACTTATTTTGTCCACTTTTATTACTACACACGACTAGTGCACTTGCTATTAAAAGCACGTTAGGTATTAGCGTGTCAGCACCACTTGATGCGGTTCGTTTTTACACCAAGAAAATCCTGCAAATTCAAACACAACTTTATTTATATGAATATAACAAATTTAATTTTAGAAGACAAATAGTTTCTAAAATAAGTAAAGAATTCCCAATAAAAACTAGTGAGAAGAAGATTTAAAATTTCATTTCTTTTATTTTCGACTTTCTTTCAAAGAAGATGAAGAAATACAATAATGCTACACTTTTTTCTCTCAATTGTGAATCCAACCTTACAAAGAATGAAATTTCTCCTATTTATAGGCCTTAATGGCCGATTTCTCTCTCTTTTTTGTTGGGAGTTGGCAGCCACTTCCTCATTTTGGGGAGATGAGGATTCATCTCCCCTCCTTTGAGGGATATTAGGTAAGATTGGATACGATTTGATCCTTATCCAATCTTATCTCTTTTTTAGCTATCCTTCTTGATCCATGCCTTCCATTACTTCTTCCAGCTATCCCTTGTCTTCCTTCTGATTTACTCAGCTATCCTTCTTGAATGGACAATCAATGCTCCGACTTCTAGGCTTCCTTTGAGCCCTCTTTCATGAAGCCTCCTCTGAACATTTGGGCCTCCTTCTTATTTTTGGCTCATTGCTTCATCCTTCGTTGGGCCCATCTTTTAATAAAGCCCAAGACCATGTCGTAATAGTTTATGGGCATATTAGTATTATTACACATTTTTCTTTTAAATTTCTTTCTGATAGATTGACAACTGTAAACAAATCAGAAAAAGTGGGTTTAAATGGCCAAAAATACCCCTGGTAAATAGCATGTGTGGAGTTGGCTGGAAGAAATTGGCTGGATTACACTACTCTAAGAGCAAGTTAAGTAGGTTTACGAGCAATACTAGTTTAGATCATTGGAAGGCCTTAACTAGAGTTCTTAAGTACTTAAAGTTCACGAAAAACTTTGGATTACACTACTCAAGATATCTAGCTTTAATAAAAGGATACAGCGATGCTAATTGGATATCAAACAAAAACGACTCTAAATCCACGAATGGGTATATTTTTACCATCGGTGGTGGAGCGGTGTCATGGAAATCTTCTAAGCAAACTTGCATAGCCCGATTCACAATAGAATCAGAATTCATAGCTTTAGATAAAGTTGATGAAGAAGCTAAGTGGCTAAGAAATTTCTTAGAAGATATTCCCTGTTGGGAAAAACCAATGCCCCCTATCTTAATGATATTGTTATATGTCCGGCGAGCCATTTGTTGACTTGATCAATGGATCATAAACACTATGACAATCTTATCATTTATATTATATAAAATATATTGGTATCATCTCTACTGTTGTATACTTACGATAGTATAGATAGAGATCCCAAGGATTACACAAAGGTTAGGGGAGCGACCCGATGTCTATGGAATGCTCTCAAAGACTGTAATCCTAAAACGTGTTCCAAGTCATAGAGGTTGCGCGCCAAGACTTGTTCGCGCATGTCACTCTTATAGATTGGCGTGTTCCATTGTTAATGGACGGATGGGTCAATACATATACGAAGATTCATACTTAAGGAAGTATGAAATTGAACAACCATGCAAAGATTCCTCGCTGGTACTATCGAACTTGGAATCCTTCGGTTTCCTCCTCAGACTTGAAATGTCATTTGGAAAAGTACTACCCACTATACTTAGACGTACACGTGCACTCCAGGAGAGCCATATCGCAGCGTATGTTGGGTATAGTCTGGTAGTATAGTGAGCAGATGACATTGGATGTGGGATCCATCCAAAGCTTAAGGCTTCAAAATGGTAAAAATAAACATATAATATAAATATATATATATATACACACACACATGCATATACACACATTAACCAAACAAAATACGTATATACATATACACAGACTTATATCCATAGGTGTTCAAACAAAATATGCCTGACGAAATTGTCGATTTGAGTTCGTGCTCAAAGAGTCAGAAGAAAAATACTTGAGTTCGACATTGAAAATATATGTTATTAAATATATCTTAATAAAGATTACATATGTATTAATAAATAACTTAAAAATCATTTGATTACATATATAATTAAATAATTTAAAAAATTTGAATAACAAAAATATAAGATAACTATATATTATATGCATATGTATATAATATAAAGGAAACTGCACGCACAAACTGATAAATGTTCTTTCTTTCTTTTCTGATGATTGTATGTGTGATAATAGAGATAATAGCATCTATAGTCCCCCATCTTGTCTGTTTCTATCA
The DNA here is from genome assembly GCA_019426215.1 of Buddleja alternifolia. Classification (NCBI taxonomy): domain Eukaryota; kingdom Viridiplantae; phylum Streptophyta; class Magnoliopsida; order Lamiales; family Scrophulariaceae; genus Buddleja; species Buddleja alternifolia. The sequence goes on along the minus strand of CM033408.1, from coordinate 19,512,669 downwards.
CTTAAATCTTTCAGGTAATATTTGTTTCACTTAAGTCCCTTATGTTCTAAATTCTATGTCACTTAAGTCCTCTAGTGGTTTTATAAAAAGATTTTATTTCAAATAAGTCCTTATAGTTTCATTGACTCTCAAACCTAGCCTTTTAAAAAAGAAAAATAATCGCTACATGGTGGTCCCAAGTGGCATACGAAAGGGTCTAGAAGGGGGGAGTTGAATAGACCCTGAAGTCTTTTTCGACTTCAAAAATTCGTATGACTTTTAAAGATTTGAACGCTTAGAAACTGAGCGCTTGGGTCAGACGCTTCAGTAAAGATAACTTAGAATTAGTGATTTTAGCAATTTCCCAAAGTAGGGTAATTCCTAGATCGCTTAATCAGGGTTAGCACAGCGGAAATGATTTTGAGCGTTCGATTGGTTAATTAATCGCTTTGCAATTAGCTTGTCTTTTTCAAAGAATATAATATAATGTAAATTAAGACAATAATTAAAGTAAAACACAAGAAATTGTAAGGTTCACAGAGTGATGTAATCCCAGCTACGTCCTTCTTCTCCTTTTTCACTTGGAGGAATTTACTAGGATGATTATCGAAGAATCACACAGAATCTTCTACAAGATAGTAAAGGATGAAAAAGATCTCGGGCTCCTTGATCACACAGATTTCAGCACCAATGAAGATCGTCTTCTACAAACTTCTCTCACTCAGAAATACTGCCTGTAAGGGGTTTCAACTTCTTTCTCACTCAGATGAAAGGTTGAAGGTTTGTCACAAGGATTTGTTTGTTTTTGGGAAGATCAAACAACTTGGAATATCTCAGTAAGGATTTAGGTTTCTTCTTTGGAAGAGATTTGAGATATTTGTGACTGTCTGGAATGTAGATGAAAAGCTTGAAGGAATTTTAGCTATGGAGTTTCTAAGCTTCTTCTTGTGCAGGTACGTAAATTTCTCTTGTAATATTATGTACTGTGACCTTTTTGGGGAGTTTGCTGAAGGTAAGGTATTTATAGGCAATTTTTGGGATATGTCCGTTGGACACATGTGGGGGCGTGCCTTTCACGCGTCGCGGATTCTACGTAAAACCTGACATTCCTGAAAATCTGCTGGCACCGATTGGATGGGAGCAGCTATAAACTCTGGAGTTCTGACACTCTAGTCAAAAAGGTGGCTTGTCCACAAGTCACAGTGGCTTATCACATTTAATGCTCTTATCAAGTAGTTAATGCATTTGAATTTTTTTCCCGTTCGAAATAAATGTTCGTTGAATGATTGCATTTAAGTCCTTCATGACTTGAGGATTTAATTCAGGTGAATCTGAAACTGATCGCTAGAATGATTTGAGTGCTTGATCCATAAATCCTGAAATAGTCCTTTAGCGTTTGACGAGCGCTAAGAACAAAACTTCATCTTCAGTTGACTTCAGACGCTGATCTTCAACTTCTTCTCTAATAGACTCACCTAGACTTCTATTAGCGATTCGGTATCTAATACTTAGTCTAAAATCTATAAAGATAGAAATTACAAGCCTAATAAAAAAATTACATACTCTCAAACGCTTATACAAAGATCTATCAAAACAGAAACTTACATTGTGTTTGGGGTCTAACATAAAATCCTATCTTGTCATCATCAAAACATCTAACATGAAATTTCCTAACAATTTCCCCCTTTTTGATGATGTCAAGACTTTTAACTCTTATAACTCTTTTATAATTTAAGAGTTACTTAAAAGAAAAGCCCAAAAGAATATAAGTTAGCGTTTAAAGAATTAGTAAAGTTAGCTAAAGTTAGATTAGCTTCAACAAGTTGTTTCAGCGATAAATCATTCATATATTGAAAGAATAAGCATACATGATTTATACTGAAAGTAATATAATGAAAGCGACAACAGAAATAAAAAAAAAATTCCTTCACTTTTTCTATCGCTTTGCTCTTTCTTCGCCTTGGAGAACTTCAAGCGCTAAGTCCAACAGGAGACGATCAATGTCGATCATTGTCGTATTTTGAACTTCATCGTAATCATGCCTATGAAGTCTAGCACTTTCATTAAGTTCTAACAACCTTTCTGTCCATTCTCTTGGCGAAATTCCAAGCTCACGAATTAAATCGTGATAGATATCTTTTCTTGGATCTTTTGATGGTTTCCAATTGATAGGTCGTCTTAGCGGACCGGAAAAAGGTTGAAATCCCATACTTTCCAAGAAATCGACGTCCAATTCTGGAAGCGGATATTTTCCTAGATAATACCTTGACTTTCTCTTTTTAGTTAACATCTTCTTGATGCTCACTAGTTCTTCAAACATTGATCGCCAATTTTTATTATCTGTCTTTGATATTGCTTTGGACGCTTGATGCTTTTTTGTATTTTTCCCCTTCTTGGCATCATCAAGAGAGGTTTTCAACTCAGCGACTTCTCTTCGCAAGAGTTGAACTTTGTCAACTAAGAGAGCGACTTGTAGAGCGATGCTCTGAGCAGCGGCATCGGTCGAAGTATGTCTGTCAGCATCAGCCGAAGCGCTCTGAGCTAAGTGACGGTTGAATTCTGAAGAGAGTTCAGCGACAAGTGGTGATATGCTGTTCATGATTGTAATAGTGCTTTTATTGGAAGCGTTTGCAATATCGCGACTTCGCGTATCAGACATCATTCGGATTTGTCTATCAACAGCCTCAAACATCTTGGAGCAGGAACCTTCAATGTTGGTGAGCGAGTTCCGTACTGCCTGTCTGAAATCTCTAGCGTCTGAATCACTCTCAGAATCCGAATCGGAAGAAGGACGCTCAGGAGATGGAATGAGTCTGTAAGAGCTAGAAACTGCAGCCTTGCCTTTGGATTTATCTCTGATAAATGGCTCTTCAGGCTTTTGAGCAATTTCAGCGTGCACTTCTTCAATCGCTTGATCCATTGAAGGATCTTCGATCGCTGACGGGGGCTCAACTACTGGGGCGCTAGAAGGGTCTGGCTAAGAAGCTTCTGGAATTTGAGCGTCATCCACAGTAGGAGAATCGGCTGTTTCAACTATTTGGACGGAAGGAGAAGGATCTTCAATAGCAATGACCCAGAGTGGGCCGAGCGCTTCCATCACATGCCTTGGACTTATCAAGCTGCTTTGCAGAATAAAGAAAATAGCGTCTTCTCGCTCTTCAGTGCTTAGAGCAAGCTGCACGCCTTCCGGTAAATGAATTCCTGAAGTATAAGATTGGAAAAAGTCCAAAATAAATGGCATCAGCGCTTGAGCTGCTTCTTGGTCCACTGGCCTGATCAGCGATATCATCTTGGCCACTTGAATGTTCTGTTGACAAAAGAGCATAGGGTGAAGATTGTATCCTCGGAAGTCGTTCAGCCCTGAATAGTGGTTGAAAGTGATGTCCAACGCTTGTGCATTTTCTATCACTGATCTTCTATCTCTGTGGAGTTCAGCAAACTCAGCATGTTCAGTTGAAACATCGACAAAAATTTGACTTTGTCCGAGAAGAAGCGGTTGTTTGCTGGAGGAGGCTTCTTTGTTCAAATCAGGAAAGATGCGTTGAACAAACACTTGACGAGGGTGAAACACATAGCGTCCACCTTGACTGAATAAGGCTAGCTGATGATGAATGTAGGTCTCAATTGGTTACCTGTCACTCGGTAGAGCGCTAACATTTTTGGCAATATGCTGACGCTGTTGAAGCAAAAAAGTACCAAACCCTCGGCGTCTGTATTCGATTCCAAATTCAAACAGGAATGGATATCTCACGAGTTCTTCAAGAGTATAGAAGTGTAAAACAAACTCTTCAGCCCATCTGGCTGTATCCATCATCCATCGCTTACCAAGCTTGTCAGCTTTCTTTGGTTCTTTTCTAGCGGCAAGAAATTTCTCAAAGCGCTCGATTTCTTTGTCATAATCCTCTGCCCATAATCTGGCAAGATATTCTCGGGCTTCATCTTCTATCCACGAATTCACTGGATTGGGACGCTCAGCCACAAGCGGTCCTTTGCCTTTCCATAATTGAAGTGGAGTAGGAGAGAGAGCATTCTGAGGGGAGGTGACGATTTTAGGGAGAGCTGAATATCCTATTTTGTTTAGATCTTCCTCATCAGGATTTTTGTTCCAATCGCCCATGTGGGGATTCTTGAAAACAATCTTGCTGGCTCGAAGAGGATAGAAAGACTCATCTGAGCGACCGGTGAAATTAAATCGCTTTTCGTCAAATTCTGTTCTGTTGAACGCGGGTCTTCGGATATACTCTAAGCGAGATTGGAGTCGCTCCAGGTTGTAGAGTCCTAAATCGGCAAACTGCTCAAAGAATTCAAACTTTTGAGAGTTGGAAAGATCAGGCCGATGGAGAGTGTTTTGAAAAGAGATTTTGAGCTCTGCAAGAGTCTGGGTGTCTCGTTCTCTAGCGGCATAATAAAATTCAATATCAGGAGAATATTCGCGAGGAAAGAAATCGATGACACGAGGAGGAGCACCAGTTGGAGTAGGAACAAAGGCAATTTCTTCTATTGGAATCGGGGCCACTTCTATCGACTGCTTAGCATGCTCAGTCGCTTCACTGACTCGTGAAGTTGCATCGTCAGGAAGAACATGAGCTACTTCCTTAGCGATATCCACAACAGTTTCCATATTAACACCTACTTCAATAGGAACCTCTAAAGATGGAGGTGCATCAGCGTCTGGTGCATCTTGAGCTGATATATGTAAACGTTTGAGAAAAGCAAGCGAAATTTCTACGAAGTAGAATTTAATTTTTTAAAAAAAAGCTAAAACACTTACCCTGAGGAATATCATCGACTGTCTCAGCCACTTGATTGGTTTCTATGATTGATACAATTTCCTCAGGCTTCGAAACAACTTCTTCTGGATCTAAATCGAGAAAAGAAGTTATTGGATCAGCACGAATGGGAATACGTGATTCTTCAAGAATGTTGAGAACATATTCAGAACTCGTTTCGCATTGCGCTGAAAGAGATTGTATCCTAGCGTTAGAGACTTAGAAACTAACGAGGAAAGGATAGACTAATTTGCTTAGCAAATACTTACCCTGAGCACTAGAAAGCCCCTCAGATTGAGTAGCGGCTTGAGGATCTGAGCTAATTTCGGGAACAGCGTCAGAGGGAGGAATGCTTGCTGACTCTCCAAGCGCTGGATTTGCTGAAACGCTTATAGACGCGGCTGGAGTAGAGAGAGGAGTACGCCTTCGAGCAAGCGGTACTTCTTCTGCTACTTTTTCCTCTTCTTCAGGAACTAAGAAGATAAACGCTGGAGGAGGAGATGGAGATTTAGGAGAAGGAGAAGGAGATTTTTGTTTCATCTTGGGCTCTGGCTTCTGCTTCTTCTTTGCGGGCTCCGACTTTTGCTTTTTGGCTGACTTGGCTGGTTCAGCGACTTTGAGAACGATTTTTCTTTTTGGTCGCTTAACCACCACTGCTTCTGCAGACGAGGACGATGATGAAGAGGAAGACGCTTGTTCTTCATCATCGCTGCGAACAACTCCTTCGACTTGAAGTCGCTCACGCTCCTCTTTGGGAACCGCTGCACCATCATGTTTTCGAGGATTGAGCATTTCGCTAATCATTTTCTTACCATAGAATTTTAATGCTGGGATCTTCTTTCCAGCGGAATTTGTAAAACCGCAAGCGCTGAAAATTCTACTTAACACAATCCCATAAGGCTTGGGATTAACCGACTTGGCCATCGCTGCCTTAAAGCGATTAAAAATATAGAGAGACCAATTAATCTTTAATTTGGTCAAAATGGCTACCATCATTTTGTACTGAATATTTGTAACTTTATCGAATGTCCCCTTTCTGCATTCGATCATCTTGGCGAAAATGTCCGCGAGAATGACATATTCGCCCTTCATGTCGTTCTTCTTGAAGTTTGGCTCATAAGCAGCTTCGACTTCTTCTTTCTTGATCAGCTCCCAGACTTTAGTCACATCACCGAGAGTAACATGTTCTACTTCACCACCATCATTGGGTAAGATCAATAGGGAAGATATCAGTGAAGAAGTGAAAACAAAGGTCTCACAAGTAAAAGGGAAGACGCAGGAAATGGAGTTTCCGTCGTCAGAAATTTTAGCATTGTTGAAAAAATAGAGAGATTCTTCTCCAAAGTAGTTAAAAACAGTGGTAATCATATCTCTCAAACCAGTGAAAGAATCGTTCGTAGAGGGAAGTTCTGGTTATCAAACAGGTAGTCCCAGTTAACAAGAAATCCGGCATTAACCGTGACTGGTTTTTCAGCGCAGAAAGTTTTTCCGGTAGCAGACTTGGATGATTTGGAAGATTTTGAAGCTTTGGGTGCCATTGCTGAAAGTTTGAAGCTTTTGAAGGAATGAGAGAAGTTTTTGCCTTGAAAGAGATGAAGATTTTACAGCAGAGAGAGTGTTTGGAAGTGATAAAGTCTGACTGTAAAAGCCTTGAAGAATATATATAGTGGCAAAAATAACTCCTCAGTTGTTTAGATGACTGCCACGTGTGACATCATTGAATTTTGAAAAATTGAAAAGTTTGAATCTGAGCCGTTTATGCATAAGTACAGATGTCAAAAGGTGCGGTAAAATAGGTTAACTGTTACAAAATAGAAAGTTTTTTAGGATCCGCAGTTACCCATTTAAGTAAAAGACGTTTGAAAATTTTTGAAATTTTCAGAGTGAAATACACGCGCCTGATGGTACACTGACACGTACTCAGACTTATGCAGTCACTGAACCGCCTAGGTTTAGATAGGAATCATAACCGTCAGTTTGATTTGATAGGCACGTGTGGGTAGTTATCAAATCTAATCTTTTGGACTTATTCACACGTTACTTTTAGAGATGAAAACTATGCATGATCTTTTGAAAGAGAATTACTTAGCGTTAAAGTGGGGATCTTTTCAACGCTAAAGTCCTTTTTTTAAAAAAAAAATTTAATCTGTTAAGGATAAGATCAATCGCTTGGATTTATAAAAGACAGTTTTACTTATTGATTTTGTCATGCATAAAGATAAGCGCTAGTGATCAATGCTTAAAATTTGAAAAATCATTTTTGGTCACAGTCGCTTTATATATTGAGACAAGTACAATTTTAAAGTTCCCCCTAAAATTGATGACTTATTTCAGATTTTTGATAAACGCTTTAGACATAAACATAAGGTGGATTCCCCCTAAATTTTATGCCTATAAAGATATGATGCTTTTATGATTTAAGCGTTTAAATCAATCATACCTAATTCACTTCTCAGAGTGAGAAAGCGTTGTTCGTTGAGCGCTTTGGTGAAGATATCTATCAATTGTTTGTCAGTTACAATGAAGTCCAAGGAGATATCTTTCTTTTGAACATGGTCACGTAAGAAATGGTATCTAATGTCAATGTGTTTGGTTCTAGAATGAAGGACAGGATTTTGGGTCATAGCTAAAGCGCTTTGGTTATCACAATGGATTGGGGTAGGACCTAGGATTGTTCCATAATCTCTAAGTTGTTGCCTCATCCAAAGGATTTGTGCACAACAGCTCCCAGCGGCTACATATTCTGCCTCAGCGGTAGAAGTCGATATGGATTGTTGTTTCTTACTATGCCATGAAACTAGTCTATCACCTAGAAATTGACATGTACCACTAGTACTTTTTCTATCTATTTTGCATCCTGCAAAATCTGCGTCTGAATAACCAATTAGTTCAAAAGGAGAGTCCCGTGGATACCATAAGCCCACATTTTGTGTGCCTTTTAGGTATTTAAGGATTCTCTTGGTAGCATTTAAGTGTGATTCTCTAGGATCAGATTGAAATCGTGCACACATGCATACCGAAAACATAATATCAGGTCTACTAGCGGTAAGATAAAGAAGTGATCCAATGATACCTCTATAGTTAGTGATATCAATTTTCTTCCCACTTTCATCTTTATCTAACTTAAACGTTTGGCTCATTGGAATTTTTGAAGATGATGCATTTTCCATACCAAATTTCTTAATCATATCTCTTGTATACTTGGCTTGGTTTATAAATATTCCATTAGGGAGTTGTTTAACTTGTAATACTAAGAAGAAAGTTAACTCACCCATCATGCTCATTTCAAATTGATCTTGCATCATTTTCGAAAATTTCTCACACAATCGCTTATTAGTAGAACCAAATATAATATCATCAACATAAATTTGGACTGAGAGAATATCTTCATTATGGGTAATTTTAAATAATGTTGTATCAACGCTGCCTTTTGAAAAGCCTTTACCTATAAGGAAGATAGAGAGAGTGTCATACCATGCTCTTGGTGCTTGTTTAAGGCCATAGAGTGACTTATCCAATTTGTAGATCATACTTTTGTCATGGTTGTTGATGAATCCTGGAGGTTGCTCCACATAGGCTTCTTCTTGGAGTTTACCATTCAGGAAAGCACTCTTTACGTCCATTTGGTATACTGTGAATTTGTTGAATGCGACAAACGCTAGGAACATCCTAATCGCTTCAAGACGGGCTACTGGGGCATACGTCTCATCAAAATCAATACCCTCTTCTTGACAATAACCCTGAGCAACTAATCTGGCTTTGTTTCTTATAATAATGCCATCTTCGTCCATTTTGTTCCTAAAAACCCATCTAGTCCCAATAACTCTTTGGTGAGTTGGCCTTGGTACTATCGTCCAAACCTTGCTTCTCTCAAATTGGTTAAGCCCTTCTTGCAGTGCTTCTACCCAACTTGAATCACTGAACGCTTCATCCACTTTCTTTAGTTCCATTTGAGATAGAAAACTTGCGAACATGGCCTCATTAATTGTAGTTGACCTAGTTCCAACCGGTGCTTCCATATCTTCGATTACTAGCTCTGGTGGATGGTCTCTAAGCCATTTGCGGTTTGGTTGGAACGGGGTGAGAGACTCTTGGTTGTCAATCGTTTGACTCTCATTTGTCTCTTGTGCAGTCGCTGCATCATTCACAATTCCAATTTCCTCTTGATGATCATTCTCTTCATGATCATTAGCGGTTCTGACATTATCACCATTGTTAACCTCACGAGTATCCTTAGGAATATGTACACGAATCTCATCATCTTCGTCATCACTATCATCACCAAGATTGATTTGTGACGCTTGTTGGGTGAGATCTTCAATTCCTACATCATCAGGATTAACCTTACTCGGTTCTTAGTTAGCATCATCAAACACAACATGAATGGATTCTTCAACCTTCAATTTAATCTTATTTAGAATGCGAAAACTCTTTCCATTCTTGGCATAGCCTAGAAAGATTCCCTCATCCGCTTTAGGATCAAAAGTCTTTAGGCTGTAGGATCTATTACTGTGAATGAAACATTTTGAACCAAATACATGAAAACTTCCACAACTCATATGGAGTCTTCCCATGTTGCTTGTTGATCATACACCGGTTCTGAGTGTAGCAAGCGGTATTGATGGCTTCGGCCCAAAACCTTTGAGGCAGCTTGGACTCTGCTAACATTGTCCTAGCGGCTTCTTTAAGCGTTCTGTTCCATCGCTCGGCAACTCCATTCTGTTGAGGTGTTCTAGGAGCAGAATAGTCATGAAGTATTCCAAAGTCTATACAAAACTTCTCAACAAATTGGTTAGTAAATTCAGTTCCTCTATCGTTTCTAATTCTTGTCACCTTTAAATCTTTATAAGTTTGTAATTGATGAATTAGCGATGTGAGCTTGACACTAGTTTCATCTTTGGTCGCTAGGAATTCTACCCAAGTATAGCGAGAGAAATCATCAACTATTACTAGCGAGTTTTTTTTACCACTAACACTCATGATTTGAATGGGACCAAACAAATCTAGATGCAATAGTTCAAGAACTCTAGAAGTAGATAGGCATGGTTTCTTCTTAAAAGATGATTTAACTTGTTTACCCATTTGGCATGCATCACATAAGCGATTTTTCTGAAAGGAACTCTTAGGTAATCCCTCCACTAGATTTTGCGATATTAATTGAGAGATTGCCTTAAAATTGAGGTGATTCATTTTTCACCCAATTCATTTTGACTTTTAGCAACAAAGCATGTGGGGTTGTTATCAATTGTAGAATCCCAATCTACTAAATACACATTGTTTGTTCATTTTCCTCTTAATTTAGTAGACTTAGTCTTAGCGTCGTTAACATAGCAGAAGTCGCTTGAGAATTTTACTTCAAAGCCTTTATCACAAAATTGACTAATGCGTAACAAATTATGCTTAAGACCCTCAACATAATATACATCACTAATCATGATGTTCCCCCTATGCATGATACCTATACCTTTGGTTTTACCTTTAGAGTTATCACCAAATATAACTTGAGGACCGTTGGTAGCTTGATAGTTGACTAGAAGATCTTTGGAACCTATCATGTGTCTTGACAATCCGCTATCAATGTACCAAACTGATGTATCGGTGTTGGCTCTAGGTACCTGCATTTAAAGGATAATTCTAATTCTTCTTAGGTACCCATGTTGCCTTGGGTCCTTCTTTGTTAGTAACTTTGGTTTGAATTAGAACTTTAGGAACCCATATTTGCCTAGTCTTCATTGTAGAAATACTGGCCTTCTTGGGTTTCACATCGTGTTGTGTGTGCTTTTTGGGTGTATAATAATATCCTCGATTATAATAGTAGTCATAATCATAATCATCATAGTATCGATAATATGATCTTGGCTGTCTTGGATATTGACGCTGATATTTCCTTGGCATTGGCTTGGGTTGCACTTTTGGTGCTGGACGCTTAGCGCTTGATTCACAGTGGTTAGGTTTATCCTTAGCCATTTGAGCATTTGGATGAACCTTTCTTTGTGAATCATTTGCTTTAGCCTTACCCTTGCCTGAGTCAGCTTTGGCTTTCTCAATTAGCCTCGTATCATTGTCTCTAGGTTCATTTAGCATTTGGCTTTGTGAACTTTTCTCAACAAAGGTAACACCCTTTCCTTTGCTGTTTATCGTAACATTAGATTTATTAGGTTGTTTACCGAATTTGTTGTATCCTAAACCGGTCTTTTCACTATATAATCTAGTTACCTCAGTCACATTATCCAACTTTCTAGAAGCTTTTGATAATGATGAGACGAGCTGCTCTGATTTGGCAAGTCAAGCGATCAGATCAGCTTCTCTCTTGACTATTATATCAAGATCGCTTTTTAATTGAATAATCTCACTCTCAAGTGATTGGTTCTTCTCAATGCATTGTTGCTGAACTTTCAACTCTGCTTTGAGCGTTACTTTATCACTTGTGAGTGATGAGATAATAGCGAGATCGTTTTGATATATTTTGGCGGCCTCTTGACAATCTTTATAATATTCATTAACTTTGTCAAGTAATTCATCATAAGAAAGAGGATGAGATAATTCATTGGTTACCTCTTGTAGCGATTCGTCAGACGTTTTATCATCTCTTGCCATGAGACAAATCAATGCTGAGTCACTTGTAAGCTCATCATCACTGCTTTCATCCGATGATTCCAAATCCTCTTCTAGTGCGGAGAATGGTTCAGATTCTGCTAGCAAACCTTGTTAGCGAAGGTTGCTCCTGAATTGGTTTCTATCCGCATAGTGTTGCCTTGTGGGCTTAAACACATTTGGATAAGGGCAATTTACCTGGTAGTGCCCTGGTTTCCTGCAATTATAACACAAATTAGTTTTCATTTTCTGTTCAGTGGATAATTGCTTTGACACTACTGGTGCTGAAAGATTTTGAGTAGGGGGCGGAGGCGCTTGGTATAGAACTGGCACTACTGGTTGAGGTGCAGAGTACACTGGCGCTTGATACTGAGGCGCTGGAGTAGGAGAAGGAGTCTGAAATGAAGTTTGTCCAATAGGATTTCTCTTTTCATATCTTAGAAATTTCTTGAATTTCTTGACCAATAAGGCCATTTCCTTTTCTTCATTTGATTCCGTTGATTTCACTTCGCTAACCGCTTTACCCTAACTTTTGGTGGTAGCGATTAAAGCTCCTGATTCAGTCGCTGAAGTTGATGTGTCGCTGATTTCACCCAATTCGAATTCAAATGCCTTTAACTCTGAAAACACATGTTCTGGAGTAAGAGTCTCCAAGGTCTGTGATTCTCTCATAGCAACAGTCTTAATCAAGTATTTACTTGGAAGACTTCTGAAAATGTTATTGACCATTTCCTTGTTGGTCAATTCCTTATCTAGTGACGCTAACTCAGTAATGAGCAAATTAAATCTTGCGTCCAATTGTTTTAGTGTCTCATTGGGTTGCATCTTGAAATGCTCAAATCTTTGCATGGCTATGGAAAGTTTATTCTCCTTCATTTGTGCCGATCCTTCACACACTATAGCCAACGTATCCCATATTTCTTTGGAAGTCTTACATTGCTTGATCTTGTTGAACAATGCATCATTGTCTCCTAACGCTGAGTAAAGTGCACTTCGTCTAACATTATCTAGATTTGCTCTTTTTCGATCATCAGGCATCCATTCTAACTTAGGTTTCTCGACATAACCATCTGGAGTGGCCTCGGTTGCTTCAGGGGCTCGAGTTACAACTTTCATAATCTGAATGGGGCCATCTGTAATCACATCACACATTTCATTATCGCAAAAGCATAAATAAGCAAAAGCTCTAAGTTTCCAAGAATCATAGTTAGATTCTACCAGCTTAGGCATTTTGTTAAAAGCCATAATGAGATGTTTTAAAGAGAAAATTTAAAGCGATTAATCTTCAAAAAGATGGATCTGAACAAGCAGTTACGCTCGGAAACCCTTAGGTTTCTAATTCAACCGCTCTGATACCACTTGGTGGTCCCAAGTGGCATACGAAAGAGTCTAGAAGGGAGGCTGTTGAATAGACCCTGAAGTCTTTTTTTACTTCAAAAATTCGTATCACTTTTAAAGATTTGAACGCTTAGAAGCTGAGCGCTTGGGTTAGACGCTTCAGTAAAGATAACTTATACTTAGTATTTTAGCAATTTACCAAAGTAGGGTAATGCCTAGATCGCTTAATCAGGGTTAGCACAGCGGAAATGATTTTTAGCGTTCGATTGGTTAATTAATCGCTTTGCAATTAGCTTGTCTTTTTCAAAGAATATAATATAATGTAAATCAAGACAATAATTAAAGTAAATGACATAAGAAATTGTAAGGTTCACTAGGTGATGTAATCCCAGCTACGTCCTTCTTCTCCTTTTTCACTTGGAGGAATTTACTAGGATGATTATCGAAGAATCACACAGAATCTTCTACAAGATAGTAATGGATGAAAAACAAACGCCTACTCAAAACTAAGAGGGGGTCGACAACAGCAGCCTTTTTCTTTTCTGCATGCTCCTTGATCACACAATTTTAGCACCAATGAAGATCGTCTTCTACAAGCTTCTCTCACTCAGAAATACTGCATGTAAGGGGTTTCAACTTCTTTCTCACTCAGATGAAAGGTTGAAGGTTTGTCACAAGGATTTGTTTGTTTTGGGAAAGATCAAACAACTTGGAATATCTCAGTAAGGATTTAAGTTTCTTCTTTGGAGGAGATTTGAGATATTTGTTACTGTCTGGAATGTAGATGTAAAGCTTGAAGGAATTTTAGCTATGGAGTTTCTAAGCTTTTTCTTGTGCAGGTACGTAAATTTCTCTTGTAATATTATGTACCGTGAACTTTTTTTGGGGTTTGCTGAAGGTAAGGTATTTATAGGCAATTCTTGGGATCTGTCTGTTGGACACATGTGGGAGCGTGCCTTTCACGCGTCGCGTGATTCCACCTAAAACCTGACATTCCTGAAAATCTGCTGGCACCAATTGGATGGGAGCAGCTATAAACTCTAGAGTTCTGACAGTCTAGTAAAAAAGGTGGCTTGTCCACAAGTCACAGTGGCTTATCACATTTAATGCTCTTATCAGGCATTTAATGCATTTGAATTTATTTCACCGTTGGAAATAAATGTCCGTTGAATGATTGCATTTAAGTCCTTCATGACTTGAGGATTTAATTCAGGTGAATCTGAAACTGATCGCTAGAATTATTTGAGCGCTTAATCCATAAATCCTGAAATAGTCCTTTAGCGTTTGACGGGCGCTAAGAACAAAACTTCATCTTCAGTTGACTTCAGACGCTGATTTTCAACTTCTTCTCTAATAGACTCACCTAAAGTTCTATTAGCGATTCGGTATCTAATACTTAGTCTAAAATCTATAAAGATAGAAATTAAAAGCCTAATAAACAAAACAGAAACTTACATTGTGTTTGGGGTAATAAAATCCTATCTTGTCATCATCAAAACATCTAATATGAAATTTCCTAACACTACAGCTCAAGTTTAAGCAAAAGAAGGATCCTGCTTGAAAAATGGTATCAGAACCTCAGGTTATTAATGAAATACTTAAATAATTTTACATAAGATTAAGTCTAATCCTTATGGAGGAGAATTAAAACAAGAATGGAATCGAACAATAGTTCGATCTATGACAAAAACAAGGAGTATTTCCAGATACTGGAAAATCAAAGAGAAAAGAGGATTAATAAATTAATCCAAAGAAGTAAGAAAATTTCTTACGAAATACGAGAAGTGCTGACAAGAGTACAAACTAGAACTCCTGTACCAGACATATCGGAATCTATTCGGTATTACGAGAGAATTACGGCCATGGACCACAAATTCCAAGGCAACGTCACGAGTGATTTACAACTCGCAGAGATCCAAGACAAATGGTCCGGGAAAACTAACAAAGGTAACTCTTTCAATTAAAAGTTTCATATGAATTGGAAAGAGATTGAACTGGATACATCTAAGATTTCTAAAGATCTTAGAGAAATCCAAAAGACAGTTCAAGATTACGGACATAGGCTATAACATCTACCTATGAAAATCGAAAACTTGAACAAAAAACTTGAGAAAACCCTCAAGCTTATTCCAGATCTACAACGATCCATTACGGATCTAAAGACGGAAGTCATAGATCTGAAAACTAGACAAGGTATAACCAGTACATCCAAACCAAAAAAGGATAGGATCGGTGATGCACTTGGACGTGTACCTCTTCTACATCAAAAGGGAAAGGTTAAGGAAGTTCCTAAGCCTAAAACTCATGATGAACTACTCATTGATATCCTCAGAAGTATTAAATGATATGGATATAACAAGAGTAGATCCATCTGATCTTCAGGAATTAGCTGAGTCCTTCTCACAATTACATGTTGTGGAGCTAGCTAATATAAAAGCAAATGAACTCGCACTAGGGCTTCCAGCACCGGGAGAGAGTTCAGCATCTAATAATCTTCCACCGAATGAACCGATGCGAGAAGGTGAAGATTTGCATACACAATCAGAACCCGCTCTTAGAGGGGTAACGTTTAGAGCAAATCACACGAGAAATCCAATTAGGATACCAGAAAATACACCATGGGCAAGGACTATGTCAAACACCTTGAACCCTTACGGTACTATCCTAAACTTGGATATCATTGATTTCAGAAACATCGAAAAATAATCGATGAATGGGTAGCCTCTATGAAAATAGCCGCTACTACACTGGAACTTGATAAAGAAAACTTCATAAGATTAATGGAGTTGAGCTTAGAAGGTTCTGTAAAAGTGGGTTGGGAACGCACCCCCGCAGAATCCAAGCATCAAGTGTTAGCCGGAGAATCTAAAAGCACTATTGCAGATAGATTCGGAAGGATAACCAAATTAAATTTCATCGGAGACGGATACTTCGGTGAAAATAATGCAGAAAGAACCAGAGAGTACACACAGGCACTCTATGGTCTTAAGCTAAGAAATATTTATGCCATTGAAGAATATATCTATTGGTTTTGAAAATATTTCTTTCTTGCGAATGTTAGTGCAGAAATTGCTGCACCAATGTTCTTTGCAAAAATCCGTAGCCCTTGGAGAGAAATGTTAATACATTCCTACAAGGTTCCAGAAGGACAAGTTGATACGGTCGCAAGACGAATGTCTTTCTTGAAAGACAAACTGAAAGACTGGTGTCGACAAGTAGCTGTTCAAAAGAACATGAAAAGGCTGAGAGGAACAATGAAGAGAACCCCTCTTTGTTGTGATAATAATGATTTTCCAACAATAATTGGAGAATCAATTGAGCAGAGAAAGAAGAGAAAGCATTTTGTTTGCTCTGATAACATTAGCAACAAAAGGCAATCTGCTTTCAGACGCAAGTCTTGGTGGTCTAAATCAAAAGCCCGATCTTATAAATCTGGCCAAAGATCCGGACCAACCAGAGTTTCTTCCTAAGGATCTTGGAAATCCGATGGAAAGAAACCTATAAGATGAACTTTCAGAAAGGCTCATACTAGATCTAATGAAAGCTTCAAAGATTGTAACTGCTGGACATGTGGAGCTCGAGGCCACATTTCACCAGATTGTCCGCAAAAAGGTGGCAAAATAAAACAATTTGAAGCCACTGCAGACATACTGGATGCAGTTTTCTACGGCGATTTTGTACTAATATACCAGTTCAAAAATATCCCCTCAGACGAAAGCGTCTATGAGGAAAAAATAGAAAGTAATTCCGATGAAACATCAACCGAATCGGAATAATGCCTGGAATACCTATTTACACAGTTCCACAGCTAAGAACTGTTATCTCTGACTTCAGAGAAAAAATACAGAGAAGTAGAACTATAATACAACATTATAGATCTACTATTCAATTATTGGGCTAAACACCACTCCGCCTAAGAAAAATAATTGAGCATGAGACCAAGATTCAGATCTGGTCACAAAATATTCATACTCTAGAAACATGGATCGAGAGTATGATTAAAAACAATCGTTCTATATTCCAAGAAAGAAATAATCCTTTCTAATGGAATACTCCACCGAAAGAGATAGGCTTCAATCAAACAACAGATAGCCTAGCTGGTTTCTTTTCCAGGGCATCTATATCAGATAAAACTATGGAAAAGATCATGAGACAAGACTCTAACATTGGTAAATACGATGGTTTTAGAGTCAACGGAGTAAGCAGAATCCTAAATCAAATAGGATTAAATCAAATGCGGCATAACATTAGATACAAAGTAAGTTCTGGGGAATTTGCAATCCCTATGGAATTAACTGGTAATGTGATGGATATGCAACTTATTCCGAAAGAAGAAATTCTGGAAGAATTAAGTAAGCTAAGAGAGGAAGAAGCTCTTACTATGAAATGGATCCATATCGGAACCATTGAAGTGGTAATCAAAGCTACTTTCAAAGAAAGCGTTAATTCGCCGTTACATTTGTCCATAATGGATAAAAGAATTAACAACTTAAGAGACGGTTGTCTTGGTACGATGGTAGGGATTATATGCAGGCAAACTTATGTTTGACATTCATCCAAGAATTGCATATAACCTAGCTGACCAAGATTTCAACCGAGTCTTAACCCTTCATCAGGATTTCAAAAGAACAAATCTAATGAAAGAAGGGAATAGACCATATTCTATTACATATAGAATTGCTTATGCACTTTCCAATACACATCATTCTGATTTGTTTATCCGGAAAGAGTATATTGAAATTTCAAGAATTTGCAAGGAATTTGCTAAGGTAATGGCACCCGATCCAATTCAAATACCAAGGATTGGGGGTGTGGATATCTTAATCCGAGACCATCCAGTTCTAGATCGTTCAATGAGTTCTAGAACAGATTTTAATAGCAGGGTGTCCTTTCCGGAAGAAAGGATAAGGAGTTTAAAAGGAAAAGAATTAATCGACTATCCAACTTCTCAGGCTATTCGGGTAGATAATGTAAAAATTAAATGCCCGGAAGGATGGAAAGACGTGCAAGTAATGTTTGATATTACAGAGAAAGATAATTACTTTCCTTGTGATGATCTATATCACTTGCAACAATCTACGGTTAACAAATATGAAGGAATGCTAGAAATAGCAGGCTATGAAGTATTTGTTACAAGAATAGCAGGACGAGACCCAGGAATAATTATTCTGAGATTAAGTTTCCTTGAGGAACATAAACCTTGGGGAAGAAAAGGAAAAGGCATGGAATTTAGCTTGGATGGACATATTATTCAAGTTGAATAAATGACTAGCCCCTTTTCTATATACGTATCTGTTGGTATGTTATACGACCAATATAAGTCTGAATATTATGCAGCTTATATTGATTCTGGATCAGGGATTTGTACATCAAAACCCGGGGTTTTTCCTAGTGATGCTATGGAAGCCTTACCCATTATTGCAGGAAGAGATTTCTCTAAGAAAATCCTCATTCTCAATAAGGGAATCCGAGAAGCAAATATTGTGATTGGAGGAGCATTTGGCACACCTTGGTTCAAGGTAAAATGCTACCTATCTATTTTCATGATACAGGAGCAGATATTTTGCTAGGTAACAATTTTATCCAAACCTTTGCAAAATATGTGCAAGATAACAACAAAAATTTGTTGATTTTTACCACTAATTGTGGTAATGATATACACATTTTGTGACGAGCAAACGCTTTTAATAGGATCCTGCCTATTAATTTTCGCAGCAAACGTGGTGATTTTAATCCTGATTCCAAATTAACCCATCCAAAAATGAAGGTTAAACGGAGATTTGGAAAAGCTCTTTTGTCTTTTAGACTACACGGTCTAATTGAAAGCGCGGACGAAAACTGTTATGAGAATTCAAAAGAAGAAATACAACTTCTTAAGAAGGAATTACAGAACAAGTCCATGGATAACATTAACGAAGAAAGTTTACTTTCTCTTGAAAATGTTAAGCGACTAATTCAAAGGAACTTTAATGAGAATCCTTTGGCTTGGTGGGAAAAAAACAAGATCAAAGCTACTTTGAAAGTAAAAGAACAATGCAAGTACGAGTATGTTCGATACAAGCCAATCCAGATGAATATGGAGGATAAGAAGGATATGCAAATAATTATCAAAGAGCATATCGATCTTAAACTCATAGAACCTGGAGTCTCTGCTTATAGTAGCCCTGGATTTCTAGTAAGAAACCATGGTGAGGTAAAAAGAGGAAAAGCTAGATTAGTCATCAATTATCAAGGTATCAATAAGATACTAGAATTTGATGGTTACTACATGCCAAGCAGAGAACACTTAATTGAGTGCATTAAAGATGCTAAAGTGTTTTCAAAATTTGATTGTAAATCTGGTTTCTATCAGATTAAGATGGAAAAGGAATCCAGAAAGTATACGGCTTTCTCTACCCCGCAAGGACAATATATCTAGAATGTACTTCCAATGGGATTAGCAAATGCACCCCAGATATATCAAAGAAAGATGGATAATCTATTTAAAGATTATTTCAAGTTTATGTTTGTCTATATTGACGATGTATTAATTGCATCTAGAAATATGGAAGAACATATTAAACATCTTGAAATATTTTCTCATGCATGTTTTAATGAAGGATTGGTGCTTTCAGAAAAGAAAGCAATCATCGGTGTTAATAAGATTGAATTTCTTGGCATTCTTATTGACAAAACTGGTATTGAACTCCAGGAACATATTGTGGAAAAAATACGCAATTTTTCTGATGTTCTAAAAGATAAAAAACAGTTTCAAAGCTTTCTGGGAGTTGTTAACTTGCAGGTATCTTTATCAAAGATCTAACAAAATACAGAAAGGATTTTCGACCTCTTTTAAAAGAAACGGAAAGCTCAAAATGGAAGTGGGAAGAAATTCACACGCAAAGGATTCGTGAGTTGAAACAAGTTTGCAATAACTTGCCTAAACTCGCAATACCACAAGATAAGGATGACCTGGTAGTATATACCGACGCCAATGATTATAGATGGGCAGCAGTGCTCATGAAGAGAACAACTACAGGGGAAGAACCTTGTAGATATGCAGGAGGATTGTTCACTGAACAACAAGCCAATCTTTGGCATATAAACGAGAAAGAATTCTTTGCGGTTTGGAAGGCCTTGAAAAAATGGCCATTGTTTTTACTAGCCAAAGAATTTACATTAAAGGTTGATAATACGAATGTCAAAGCTTTTTTGAAAAATAAACTTGAATCAAAAATCGAAAAAGCACGTATTCTCAGATGGCAAGCAGAATGTCAGTATTATTGTTTTGACATTATTATTGTGAAATCTCATGAAAATATTCTTGCAGATTTCCTAACAAGAGATGGAAGTGTCTGAAGCCAACTCCATCATTACAAGATACAGGCATCTCAGGGAAAACCTTGAGGAGCTTGACAAAAGGATTGGATAGTTAACAATTAACGCTGAGGTAGTTGGCCATGTACAACGAGCTGATCTGGGCATCGTCCAAGACACCCTTAAGGGAATGACGTACGCCATGACTATGTTATGGAATACACTACAAGAACCAATTCGAAAGGCATCATCTTCGGTGATGACTCGCGAGTTAAGAGAGCGGGACTCTACACCTGCGTTTAGAAAACGGGGCTCTATACCCAGAGCAGTGGATTCAAATACCACTTGCACAAGTCCATTCTTAGATTCTGAGGAAGCGGAAAAGGTTGAACAAAAGGAAGCGCAAGCTCCTACTAGTTCAAGTCAACCCACCACCTCTGGGGTTAAAGAGGGAGAGATTAATCTTAGGCCACAGACAGGCACTTCTAAGATTAATACGAGCCCAATTAATTTACATTGGCAGGGTTATCAGCGCTCTTGGGAAAAATTAAGCTCGAGAAAAGGAATAAATCCTAATAGATCTTTGGTAGAAATATCAGGAAATATCCTAGGATTTGGATGAAGGGAGGATCAAATCCCGATGAAGTCCGAGAATGGTATGATTTTGGGGCAATTGCTTCAATACATACTATGTCACCTAGTTTTCCGGAGATATCCAAACTTCTGGATTGGATTACAGGAGCCGTGTACGATTCATGGCAAAACAACCCACACCTCAAGAGGGGTGATATCCTGGAGTTGAAATTCATTTCAGCAGCTCCAGAAATTACAGGAAAAGGGTCTCATCCAGCATTTCATTTTATGAAATTACAGAGACCGGACATGACGGCCTATAACAGAATTCAGGTCGCAACAGAAGAAGCTCCTTTGGTTAGTAATATCAATGAAGATGATATATCCACCCAAAGAGCATGGGGAATGTGGGTATGTCTTACAGAGATGGACAAAGTCAAGTATCCATTCAAGATCCTCACAAATTCAGTGAATGGGTCATTCCTGTTACATTCAATGACAGGAAAAAGTACAGACTTCGCAGAAAAGGTCTTCGAGCAAAAACGGACCATAATCTGGGAAAACAAGTTACCAGCAACTGAATCTACCAGGAAGAAGGCCTGCAACATGATGCATGTTGATCTTTGGCACAACCGGGAATGTTCAAGTTGTGAGTTCCAAGAAAAATCCTTATTTGGTACAAAAATACGAGTTACCAAGGCAAAACCCGAATTCGATAAGGATAAGGAAAAAAGAAAAACTTTTTACCCAAAGGGTTTTCACAAACCCCGGTAAACTCATGTAAACGACAAAGGCGGCCTAATAATTAGGCGCACCAACCAAAAGTCAGTCATGTGATTGATTAAAGGCAACAGCTGGAAAAGAAAACAGCTGTAAAAAGCAAGGCGTGGCAAACACAGGGACCCACGCGCATTAATAAAGATTGACGTATGCAATGACGCCAAGAGATTAGATGAAGTTTGGAATCCGCATTTGGAGTCCGAAACTAAAAGCTATAAGAAGGGGGTCAGAAGCAGATGGAGATCATCGAAAATTTTCTCCAACTCTTTCATAATACAAAATTTCATAGAAAAATTTGTAATCTTTCTTCTGTTATAGTTTTAATCTTCGAGTGTATGGGGGTTTCCCCAATAGTAAGTCCTCTTATGAGAGGCTAAAAGGTTTTCTCCTCCAATATAGGAGTAGAATAAGATTATGTAATTTTAAGTTTGTATTTCATGAATAAAAGAAGGCTTTGTCCAACTTGTTGTCCAAACTCCAAATTATAATTATATCTGTTTATACCTTTTACGCCCTAGGGCAGGAAACGAAGTGGGTTGTGCTGTGTATCGCCAAAGGAGCCAAGGACTGCGAACCATAAGCTGCGGTTGGTGGTTGGAATGAGTCCGTAAAATCGAGGACTTGGAATACCCGGCGGTCAAAAGAAGGTATAAACTTATGCAAGGTTAATTTTATTTCGGAAGCATGTTGGGCCTAATCAATTGGAAATTCCCTTTTGCTGAAACTCTTAGATGAGAGATTATTTGGGTTATAAAAAGTCTATCAGCTGTTTTGAAAAGGGTTTGAAAATATGGGGTTAGGTTGAAATAAAGAAAAGAAGAGGAAGGACCACAGTGACACATTTTATCAAGTAGAGGGACTAATGTGCCGCTTTTATTAGATGAAGGACCAAAGTGAGACAAACCCAAAAGCAGAGAGACCATAGGAGTCATTTTCTCTGTGATAATATATAGGAGTTGTAAATTATCAAAGAGTTGTAAATTGTCGGAAAAAAAAGAAAAGGAAAAAGATAGGAATTGTAACAAAAATGATGAAGTAAATGTAAATAGGAGTTGTGTGGGGAAGCACGTGCACGGGTGAACAGTAAAACGATAAATCTACGATGCTACTAGTACAAATGGGAAATTCTAGAATAAACTTGTACAATGCTCTTGCGGAGGGTTAATTTTGTAATTACATCAGGGGAGAAAAAATAGTAACTGGGTAAGTATTTTATACAGCAGCTCGTGCGGTCCGTGTTCAATATTAATATAAGAATACCAACAAGGTCCAACACAGTTGGTAGATAGTTGGGTTCTTTAAGCATTTGTCCAGGGTTCGATTCCTGGCGGTGTGTATGGAAAAAGCTTTGTTGGAAGAGGCAAAACCCACTTCGGTGATCTCCACGCCTCGAAGGGAAATAATCTCTGATGTCCGGTTGGGGGAAGCCCTGGTATATACCAAAAAAAAATATTAATATAAGAATCATCCTGTTATATTGGGCCAAATTTTAAAGTCGCCGTTTTGGTGCAAACATAGTTTGTTGGGTAATTTTTTTATATCAGAGATTCCAATGATCTAAGTGTGAATTCAGTGTTTATCTCTTTCACACAAGTGTGTGTGTGGTGACCACACACAATACACTTTACTGTATGAGATATATAGACACTGGGACCATGAAATAGCTTTTCGAGGATCGGAAATTGGGGAATTCCGACAAGAAGAGGCAACAATCCAATCTCAATAAAATTATAATAAAAATGTAACTCACGGAGAGAATAGGAAAAGATGGTCGAAACTAGCAATGGGGACAGCAAGGTGGACATGGATATGATAGAGGAGAACACCCAGATGGAAGTGGTAGGGCTTCCCGCCGATGGAAAGCGGAGAGGTCAATGACCTCCTCCACAGTAAGATTTATTGTGTCATTTTGTCTTATCTTTTTATTTATTTATGAAGGCTATTATTTGGAATTGTAGGATAGCCGGGAAGGCAAAATTTATCAAGACATTGTTGGACATCCTCTGGCCCCACATCTCTATGATCCTTGTTTTGGTGGAAACCATAGTCAAGGGAGTCAGAGCGGATGATATCGTTCAACGTAGCAGATTCAATAGAGTGGAAAAAGTCGAGGCTCGGGGCTTCTCGGTCCAACGAGATTCAGCTGGAAACTATTGATGCAAAAGATCAGTGCGTTGTTGAAGAAATAGTAAACCGAGATTCTGCTTGAGTCGAAGATTGCTTTTTCTTTAAGACTTTATTTGCACCTTTTACTGCTAGGCATCAACAAATAAGCCCTCAAGATAAAACAGGCAAAACAATATTCAATTAGCAGTATATGAATATACTTGAATAGAGCAGATTTAAAGAAAACCGAAAATTGTATATTTTTAATGTGATGAAGCAAGTATTTCGGATATAGGGGTCAAATATTTATAGGAAATATAGAGTCACTACTGGAAATTTACATTGATTCAGATAGGCTCTGTTGTACGAAAGGATTGCACCTTTTCGTTCAAGCTGAAGAGTCATGGCACCAAAGTTAAACCATTTCAATTTAACGGTCAAAAAATTTAATTTTGGCACTCAAATTGATTCAAACTCATACTTAAATTAAAATTCAGCAAAAAGATAGACCACGACCACCGACCCGTCCGCTCGCCCGTCCGACCCAACCCGTAGGGGTGTACATAAACCCGCTCAGCCCGCCCGACCCGCTCAAACCGACCCGATCCGCCCGAAAACCGCCGGTTTAAAACTATTAAATAATTGTGGTGGGTTGAAAAAATTGCAACCCGCCACTTTTGGGTCGGGTGGTGGGTTTAATAATTGTAACCCGCCACCCGACCGCTAATTGTATATGTCATAAGTATATATAAGTGTGTGTATATATATATAGAGAGAGAGAGTTAAAGATTAACCCTAAACTCTTAAAACTATATAGCATATACTTTAATAAGAGTGGTTTTATTCATATTAATGTAAAACACTTTGTTTTTAATTTGAGTAAATAAATTATTTCATTTGAACATATGTTTTCTTGATTTGAACGAAGATGTAGATGTATATTTTGATGATAAATTTATATGATTATTTAATTTTATTAATATTTTAGAGTTTACAATTCATGATAAATATGATTTTTATTTAATAACATCACTTATTTTTATATTTCTCATCAACTCAATTTTTTTTAGTTAAATGTACAACAAATATGTTATTTAGATTCTTACTTACTAGTTGAAACTAAAAGTAAGTTGTAAGAACTATAATTATAATTTGATAACCCGCCAACCCGCCCGCTAAATACATTAAACCCGACCGACCCGAACCGCTCGGTTTGAAAGGATAATTATGCGGTTTCGGTTTGAGATTTTGTCAACCCGCATATATCGGGTCGGGTTATTTTTTTCTTTAAAACCGCCCAAACCCGACCGCGTACACCCCTACCAACCCGGACCGGCACCGGCCTCGGCCGCGGTGCACCGGGCGTGGGTGATCCCTCCACTCCCTTTTAGCTTATCAATTTAAGTATTCAAGAAAATACATTTATTATATACTCATTTCAACTTCCTTACTTTTCCTATGTAAAATAAAGAACATCCTCATAAATGTTCCAAACAAGTTCTATTTAATTCTTCATTAACACTTGTTTTATACAAACATTAATCACAAAACTTCCGACATGCATCACCTCTATTGTCAGAAGTTTCGAAATAGCAGAGCCGATGATCTCGTTCAGGTGGAAATGCTACAGTTGTGGAAGGCAAACAAGTTGAGAAATCTTAAATTTATTTTTCTCTTCTCAAGTATTTTACTTTTCTCACCAAAATCCTAGAATCAAAATCAAACATTCATGATTTTCTTTACTTTTTTCTGCATGTTTTAGGTCATCCTTCTGGGCCGGTTCTTTATGACTTTATCTTCTTCATCTTCTTGTTTCTCAAGTCATGTCCCAGGCCCCTCTTGCCTCTCTGTTCACTTGTCTTCTTTACCCACAGGAAGAAAGGGGAAAAAAAAGAGGGAAAACGGTATACATCATTATACAAAAAGCTTTCTTATAGCAGAACATTACTTAGGTACAAGTCACAGCAAGATGATTTACAACAGGAAAAAGCAGCAAAGCAACAATACAAATACTTAAGTTTAGGCCAAACAAGGAAAAGATTTCGGTATCCCTAATGACCGAGAACAGAAATACAGACAAATTCTTATAAATTTCAAACATTAAGCATTATGCGAATCCAACCTGCCTCTCCCATCTGAGATCTTTAGAAAATTGTGTAAGAGCAGCTCGAGGGTCACCATTTGATATAGATAAGTAGTATTGTGCAGTGCCATCATCAACATTCATGCTCCTCTTCAACGAGTCGATCACCCTTCTTTTGCCTCGTTCGGTGGTCAGCCTATTCAAAATACTGTTGATATTTCTGTCAGGACAACCATCAAGATACACAACCGCAACCTCTCTCTTTGCATGGTTATCCAGTTCTATGTAGCATGTGGAGTTTATGAGAAGTTCAGGTTTGCTCACAGGGATCAGCAGCCGCTCCCTAGAGTATATCCCATGGTCGCTCAGCATATTATTTAACCGTTTTATGTCCATAACCTGTGGAAAAGTTTAACAAAGAATCATTAATACATAATGCTTAAGATTATTAAAAAAATTCAACATCTCCATGCAGCTGAACAACGAGACCAATCAGGGATACTTTTGTGTCCTGATGTGCTGATTCAAAAGCCATCAACAAATTCACCATTATAATTACCCATACACTTACAGGTACTTCTAGAAATAGATTTTAGATTATTAACAAGTTATATCTCAAGTAATATACACTAAGAAACACTGAACCACACCAAAAGAGCAATACTGTTAAGAAAGAATCAGTAATACTAATTAACCTTTTATTAGATCACATCCGTATTAATTCTGAAAATTTCAATAATCATTCATATTAGATACAAAATTTTCAATATCCATCATATTAGACACCAGATTTTCTCTACATTAGACTCCTCTGGACACAGATACAATCTAAGATGCGCAATGTACACTACATCAATCTCTTATCTTCTACATCTGCTCAAAAGAGTGAGAATTGCAATTTCACTGAATTGCTCACTTTCACAAAAATAAGAATATATGGGAGCATCACATGAAAATTTTCAAAAGCGCATACCAAAAGAATTGCATATGAAGGCAGCATTTTACAACTATATTCAATCATTGCCAAGAAGATTAAACTCAATTGTGACATTGAACATTGAAAGAAAAACTATCTTACATTATCTCAATCCAATGGGTTGTGGTAAAATAAACTCAAATTCTCAAGCGAACAGTCATAAAACCATGAAAATTCACATCTCATTCATAGGAAAATGCACCACTATACGACCACTACATAAATCATATATCAACAAAGATTTTTAAACCCTATTCATTCATATGAATTTTTCCGTGTTTAATCCCATGGGAAAACATGGAGTAAACTAGTTAATCACCACAAGTCGGCAAAATGAGAAAAAAAATATAGAATACATTATCTTTCATGAAACTGAACAATAGCCATACAAAAAAGTCTGTTTTGAATAAAGGAAATGAAAAATTAAAATTAGAAATTCTTCTTCTTACTGTAAATTGGATTGGTTTTTGAACCCTTGACCCGATAGCCAACTTTATTTAATTTGAACTTTAATTTCACTATTTAGGTGGAACAATATTACTAATTAGACTGGATTTTTCTCTTGTATGATATATACTCATATACCTATAAATATAAAATTCTTATTTGAGACAAATAATTTTCTCTCCCAAAGACCCGAGAATCGAGATATCTCCTAAATGCAGGTAACTCTGGTATTTATCCACCAGAGCAAGGCATGTTTCAATAAGCCATTCGGAGCAAGAACCCTTGTAGACATGTCCAATGGTTCGAAAGTTCGGAATATGTGGATAGACATATCTTGACAAGCATGTATACCCTATCCAATATCCGCATTATGAGATATGTTTTCCAAACACAATTCTATGGATTTTTCATCCATTAGAAATATAACATTACAATTCTATGGATCCAAACACACTGGAAATTGGAGAGATTACAGAAGAAACATTTTAACTAACATTTTGAATTGAATCAAAATAACGTATACTTTGACAAAATTCCAGCACAAAATTCTTACGGCTAAGCATTTCATATATCCTGAAATTAAACTCCGACGATTTAGTATGTGACGGTCGGTACCTGAACGGAGTACTTCACGGCGAGGCTAGCGACGGAGTCGCCTCGTGACAGGCGGTGCGAAACAGCGAATTTAGAGAGGCAATTGTCTCTCCAAAAGGCTCCGGAGCTAGGGTTTCCGATGACATCTCGAAGCTTCCAGGGCGACATGAAGGCGCGAATCTGCATCTCCCTGTCGGAGGCCACCGATCGCCAGAGGCGGCAAACGCAGGCTGATCGAGCGAGATCGGAGAGTGCGAGCTTCTCTAAGATGGTATGGAGAGTGTCCTTGCACAAGAGAGCCAGGTAGTTGGAATTCATGGGCGAGATTGTGATGTCGGCGGAGGAGGAGGATGAGGTTTGGTGGTGAAAGGAATTGAGTGGTTCTAGGAGGTCCGAAGGTGGCGCCGCCAGCGACGGTGGTGATTCATCGTCGTCATCGCCGCAGCAGCCCATCGGATCCTTTTTTGGGGATGAGGTTTGAGGCGTGCGCTTTTACCTGCGCCTCAAGTGTTGTTTTCTAACGGATTGGTTAGTTTGCGTTTCCATTTTGTATTATTATATATATTGTCCATCAGCTCGAGTCAGCTATTATGGGCTTGAAGGTTACAAAGTTGATTTGAAATTTTTTAAGTTAGAACCGAAGGTTAGGATTAGAGGTGTAAATATGGCCTAATAGGCCTAATTTAGGATTATAATTCAAATTAAGTCACAGGCTCATAGCCTAAAAGGAGTAGATCAGGGCTTGAATTGAGTTTGGACACTAATAAATAAATAATATATGATTTGGTTTGATTTTCACACCAAAAAATTCGATAAATGGCAATAATAATTCCTCTAGAATAATAAACTAAAAGCACTCCTCATTTTATCATTCATAACTTCGACAAAATGGAATAAGAAGAAGAACAACAACAATAACAACAAGAAGAAAGTAAGGCTATGTTTGGATGTGTTTTCATTTCATTTCCAGCCGTCATTTTTTAAAACATATGGGAAAATAAGTTTTTTGATTTTTATGTGAAAATGAAGACATGTTTGGTTGAAATTTCGAAAATGGTTAGGAATTGATAACTTCATGATGTGTGAAATGATTGAGTTAGTTAAAAGTAATAATTATGTGTATAGTAAAAGATAAAATAATAGATAATATTATATTGATTAAATATACTTGTGAGTAAAAGTAATAAAACATGGTCCAAAAAAAACACTAAAAATACTCAAAATGGATCTTAAAATGTGAACAAGCATGTGAAGATTAATACTATGTATTTTATTCCATTATAGCACTACAATTATTGCCAAAAAAATGAATTTTTAGAAGGATATGTGAGAAGAACAAAAAAAGTGAATGTGAATTGGTAAAGTAAAAAGTAATTATTGGAGAATGTAAAAATGAAAATGAAAATAGGTGTATTTTCAGTTGAAAATTGTGTAAACTGTATATTTTCATTTTCAAATAAGAATGAAAATGAAAATATGGTTAAAAAAACACAAACAAACATAGCCCAAGACTTTTATTATTTTTGGAGAGGAAGAGTACAAAAATTTATTCTGGATTTTTATATAAGTGAGATGATGATGAAAAAACTAAAAAAATCCTCCCTCTTATACATAAAGTAGGTGTCCACTTCCCCCCTCTCCGAGTCAAAATGGTCTGTTTTTGGTAGTTAAGGGGAAGAGGAAATAATCCCTTAATTTTAGGGATATAATCTTCACCAAATATTTGATACGATTTCCTTCCATCTTTTTATCAGCTTCACTATCAGGCCTCCAACCTTGCTATCTTCAACCTTTATTTTCAGTCTTTCTTTGAGGTAACCCATGAACTTTCCTTGATGTCTAATCTTTCCGAGCCCAATTGTAGAAATTGATGTTTACTCCTACATCAATATGTATTATAATATATAGCAGATAAATAAAATAACTATATGTATAAGAGCTTCAATCGAAGATCATCTTTGCATGATAATCTAGAGGAAGGAACGTTCCGTTGCTTCTAAAGAAAGCTAGGCTTGAATTAAATCGTCAAAAAGGTAATTAGATTACCTAAACCTTTCATTCAAGTGTTTTTTCGTTTATAAAGATTTCAAAAGCACAAATTGTATCTTAGATTATGAATCGTAATCTTTTTTTATCCGCTAGAGTGATTCACAACAACATCTGAGATCGATGAAGGGAAAACTGATGCGATTGTTGGAGCAAAAGCAGGTGGAACTACTAATAGGAAAGTCCCAGGCACATATATCATAATATGAAGACCATTACCTTGGAGAGCTGCCGTCATGGCATTTGCAAACAAGCGTCCCCACTGGTCAGCTGGCGAAGGGTTAATTTCACTAGGTGGTACCCGGGAGGGCGCGAAATGTGTTACTATAGGCATTTCATCCTCAAAGTGTGGGTCCTCCCTCGAGGTGACTGTAAGGCCCGTTGGCGGAGGAATGGGCTCAAGAATATCTCGAGCCATTGTCGACATTGGCCCAAAAATAGCGGGACCATAGAGTGCGCGAGCCATTGGATCTGAACTAGCCACTCCCCGCTCCTCATGTCGCCTAACATACACTATTGGTTGTGTCTCGGGCCTTTTTTCTAAAGAAGAAACCGCTTAAAGTATGTTGACCAAATCAAGTAATTTTGCGCTATTCTAGAAAGATCGACACATCTGGAGCTACCTATGTCCGTTTTCAGTGATTCATATCTATTAATATATATATAGGAAGGAAGTGTTTGACCAATTTTGACCGATAAAAAATCAAATCCTATTTTTTGGTAATTTTGAATTATTTTTATTGTTGCTAAATTAATTTTCATGTTATTAATATATCCTTCCCTAATATCTTTCCTCTGATGATAGGTAGTTAGTTTTTTCCAAATTTCAAATTTAAAACTTTAATTAAAATTTGAAAATTGAAATTACCTATTTCACGTTTAAAGTGGTTGATAGTGGAAGGAATTTGATAAGATGAGGGAAGTTAATTGTGAGATGAGATACGTAATGTTAGTAACTTCCTCGCCATATCAACTTCCCATCACTATCCATCAATGCAGTTAACTTTTCAAAATTAAAAATTCAAACTCTTTCAAAAAATCTGCATTAAATCTCTCAAGAATCGGGACGCATCTTCTTTTTTTCCCTCTCGCGTAATCCATAACCAAGGCAAGAGCAGATTTGGAGCAGAAGAATATATCTTCCTCACATGAATGAGTTATCCCTTCATCTCACATTCCAACAACCTGCATTTTCTCAGAACCTCTCCTACCAGTAATGCGGATGAATCCGACGAATCTTTGTTAAAGGTGAGTTTTGTTTTTCATTATTTTCTCCCAAAAATCTGCACTTACATTTTCTGATTTTCTTCTTTTTCTTGGCCTATTATGTTTATCCGGTTCGTTTATTTTATGCTTATGTATAGATTCTTTTCGCGGTCTAATCAAGGATTAAAGCTCAAAATTAGTTCATTTCTTAATGTTACTTGATCTTGAAAGTACCACTAGAACGGTTTTCTATTAATCCTGGTCTCTGAGAATCTAAAAGATGATTCATAGATACTCACAGGCAATTCCATAACCAGTTCCTTTGTTACATGTCATTCGCAAATTATTTCTAAAATTACTTGAGAATAGATGGAAAAACACCCGTTTACGTTTGCCTCCATCGAATTCTCCTAGAATTTCATTTGCGAAGTTGATGGCTACAATGAATTAAGTAATGCATATGGTGCTGCTTAGAGTGCTCATTGGCTTTCATCATGCCTCTGCATGATTTTAGCTGCCATATGAGTTTCATATGGTAAATGATCCCGTTTGCTGAACCAGTAAATAGTATTTCATGTGAAGCAAATGTTGCAATAGAGAGAGATGGGCATGGTTGTAGATGATGTTTATGAAGTCTTAAAAACACATTTTCTGATTTGATTAAATAACCGTGTACTCTTTCATAAATTCCATTAACTGTAACATATGTTCCTTAACTTTTGATTTCTAAATCCTTCAAGAATTCCCCTACCAATAAACTACTAATGCATTCACCTTGCAGGAATATATATTATAGCTGCACCTGAATACTCGAGGTTACCAATATTTTTTCCTATTTTATGTTACTTCTACACTCATTGAGTATATTAAGTACTGTTCTTTTTTCAGTAATTGATTTTTTTAAAATTATTGCCAGTAAGATAAAGTTGATTTCGGAAGGGCCTTGAAGTTTAACCAGTAGCATTGGAATATCGATATTTGTGTGACAGGTAATTTGCATCAAAATGATAGCCGTTTAAGTTTTCCATTTTCATAAGTTTTTCATATATTTCTTCTTCATAGGTGTAAATTTGAACATAATTTACAGTTACCAAATGACCTACGTAACAAATTCAGCCATCTTAAATTTTTCCATTTTGTTCACCTAATAAATACTTTAAGACATTTTACAAACTTAATCCTTTTTATCACGTATTGGTTTGGGTTGAATCAAGATTCGGAGCATAAAAAAAGAAGGTAAATTTGTTTCCCTGCACTCATTATTTATGAATTGGAATGAATTCAAGCTCTCATTATTATTCATAAACAACATATTCTTTACTTCAGTCTCAAAATTGAACGTTTCCTCACATCATCATTGCCATCTTGGATTGGGTTAATTTTTTACTTCAATAGATTCATTGAAAATGATATAAAGTAGGAGTCAATCCATTGAAAATGTTTTTAACTTGAAAATGTTTGCATGATTAACTGAAGGATGGGGCAGCAAAATGGACTTTTTCCATCTTTCTATATTTCTCTTTACTTCCTGTTGCGTCTCACAAATTATGAACGCTACAAGAATGTCCATGTTTTGTTTTTGTCTATAGATGATTCTTTCATGGATGCTATCTATTTACAGTTTTTTACCAATATTTTTTCCTATTTTTTGTTACTTATAGACACATTGAGTATATTAAGTACTGTTCTTTTTTCAGTCACTGATTTTTTTTAAAATTATTGCCAATAAGATAAAATTGATTTCGGAAGGGCCTTCAAGTTTAACCGGTAGCATTGAAAGATCGATATTTCTGTGACAGGTAATTTGCATCAAAATGATAGCCGCATAAGTTTTCCATTTTCATATGTTTTTCATATATTTCGTCTTCATGAGTCTTAAATTCAAATATAATTTTTTTTTAAAAAAAACGTGATATAATATTGTTTTGATTTAAATTTAATGTATGATTTCCGATTTATTTT
Organism: Buddleja alternifolia; assembly: GCA_019426215.1. NCBI lineage: Eukaryota > Viridiplantae > Streptophyta > Magnoliopsida > Lamiales > Scrophulariaceae > Buddleja > Buddleja alternifolia. The sequence continues at coordinate 19,479,920 of CM033408.1, read as the reverse complement.
AGCACAAAATCAAAATTTCTCTTTAGAAATATCATTGTGCATTATAAATAAAACAATAGTGAAAATACGCATTTGTCCAAATGAATGACATAAAGTTAAGACCAAAAGGGACAAGGGCACATAAAGTTAAGACGAAAAGGGACAAGGGCTGTCAATCAAGCCAAGCGAGCCGAGCTTGCATAGTCTCACGCTCGGCGAGCTTTTGTGTTCAAGGCTTGGGCCTGGGCTTGACGAGATTCAAGCCGAGCCCGAGCCGGCTTTAATTTAGAATATCAATATTTTTATCATTTTAGTACAATTGATAAAATAAATCTATCAAATAAAGAAAAATATAACAATTTGAAAACACTTTAAATCATCAATATCAAACTATAATCGTACTAAAAATCCTTAAACTCGGTTTTATAAAGTCAAAAACACTAAATTATTTTTCTATGTTGTTTCGCTACTTGAGAACATTTAGAATTAAAATACGGTTGATTTATTTTCGTCCAATTATATCTATGAATTTTTGTTTATAAAGTATAAGTGATATTTATATGGTTTTACATGTTAGTACTAAATATATGCATATTATATATATATATAATTTATTTATACGAGCTCGAGCCCGAGTCCAATTCAAGCCGAGCATGCCCCGCTCACGCTCTGCTTGAATATGAATTCAAGCCCTGACCTTCGGCTCAAGCTTGAAAATATTCAAGCCGAGCTTTCGAGCTTCGAGCCGGCTTGAACTCATTGACAGTCCTAAAAGGGAGGTATATATTCTCATATATTTTATAAAATATGTTATAAGATCTTTTAGTGGCAAAAAAATGAATAGATGAGGCAATTAAAAAAAGAAAAGGTTGTTTACTTGGAGCTTTTAGTTGCATCAATAATATACTCCTATGTGAATACATGAATTATGTTCCTTTCCGAAATGTTTCTTTTGTATTTTGGTAAAGAAAGAATAATTAGATTTGTTTTCTTTAAATCATATTCCTTCAATATGAAAATCCCTTCATGCATGTAACTAGGTAACCAATTTTTTGTATTTCATTGACTCCTCCATTCATATTTGAGCCATTGATATTCTTTGTTTTGTTATTAGCTATGAGTTAAAGTTGATTTAATTGATAAAGTGAGTCGAGTTTATTTTATATTTTAATTCGTACTCGAGATTGTTGTCAAAGGTAATTTGCATCGTCTACTTAACTCTTTTATTTTAATTCATTACAAGACATCTTTTATTTCTTTTAAAATTAACTTAGGCCGTGCGTAGCACGGGTTACCCACTAGTATGGATAGAAAGCCAAGAGAAAGACCTACAACTATTATAAAAACGTCCAGACCTAGTTCAGACGTATAAAGGCTTGAAATTGTTCATGAATATACATCAGAATTTGGCTTCGGACTGGGCTGCGTAGCTGTGGTTTAAAGATCATAAGTCGAGTTGCGGGTCTTGGAATAGATCGATGCTAGTTGGACTGATGAGATCACAAGCAGATCTACAACTTTCTAGAAGGAACAAAAGTCAGATTTTGCTGGGATTATTTACAAAATAGCACTCAGAGTAACTTACTTCTCTTGCTCGGAATTTCCCACAAACGGCGCCACTTGATGTGGTTCAATTTTCACACCAAGAAATTCGATGAATGACAATACTAATTCATCTAGAGTAATATACTCAAAGCACTCTTCATTTTATCATTCATATTTTCGAAAAAAATAGAATAAGAACAAAAACAAAGTAAGACTTTTATTATTTTTGGAGAGGAAGAGTACAAAAATGTATTCTTGATTTTTACATAAGTGAGATGATGATGCAAAAAATAATATCCTCCCTCTTATACAAGAAGTAGGCATCCACTTCCCCTCACTCCATGTCAAAATCGTCTCTTTTTGATAGTTGAGGGGAAGAGGAAATAATCACTTGATTTTTGGGATATAATCTTAACCAAATATTTGATACAATTTCCTTCCATCTTTTTATCAGCTTCACTATAGGGCCTCCAACCTTACTTTATTCGACCTTTATTTTCAGCCTTCCTTTGAGGTAGCCCAGGGGCTTTCCTTTAGGCCCAATCTTTTCGAGCACAATTGTAGAAAGTGATACTTACATCTACATCAATATATATTATATTACATAGCAGATAAATAAAATAAATATATGTATAATTATCACCCATAGTTTATAAAAACGAATATCCATAATTACGTGGATAATATAGACCATTCAAATTTTAAAAAAAAATAAAAAAGTAAATTGTGTTTTAATTTTGGGGTAATTGCATAAAACCCTCCTATGTTATTTCGAAAATGCTAAAAAATTCTTGTGTTAACGAAATAGGCTAATCACCCCCCCTGTATTCTTAAAAATTGTGCAAAAAAGCCAAATTCTATTAAAAACGAGCATGTTTTTCATGTTTTTCATCTTTATTGACCTGTTCATTTGTCATTTATATACTTTATAAAAGGTAGATAGTGTTAATTCATCCAAAAACACATATTTTCTTCTATCTTTTTAACAAAATTTGGTTTTTTTGCACACTTTTTAGGAACACAGGGGGGTGATTAACCTATTTCGTTAACACATGGGGTTTTTTAGCATTTTCGAAATAATACAGGGAGTTTTATGCAATTATCTTTTTAATTTTAAACGCTCGCTGATAAAGAATGAGATAGAATAATTGATAGTTTGGCACTCTGAAATCTAGTTGAAAGAATTTTTTGTATGGTAATTATATGATTGTGATGATTTTGAAATTTTTATGTTATTATTATATTTGGTAGATTTATCTTACTAATTATACAAAAGATAAAAATTATAAAATTTCAAATCCAACAGCTTGGGCTCGGTTTAAAGCTCGTCAAGTCAAGCTCAAGCCTTATAAACAAAAACTTGTTTAATATCAAGGCGAGTTTAAGCATAAACAAGCTCGGCTAACTTGGCTTGATTGATGAAAGATGCGAAGGTAATTTTTATTTTTGGATCTATAAGTGATGCCCTTTTGGCTTTTGGTTTCAAATAATTGCACCTCACCATATTGCATCAACTAAGTCCCTTTTTTTTTTTAGCAATTTAAGGATATAAAAGGGGTGCCATTAATTATTTAACGAAAACGACCATGTGTCTAGCACGTGGTTGTTAATTTGAGAACCAAAATCGCAAGTATTCCTACGTTGTAAGACCAAAAATGCTAATTTTCACAAACTTCAAATATTTCAAATGTTTTATTCAAGACAATTTATTCCACCAAATTTTAGTTGTTGGTTTTAAATTTCATAGAACTTCTATATGATCCAAAGTTCAATCATAATCATGCCTAAACTAAACCATAAATCTTTAGTTATTTCATATTTGTTCAATTTACTATTTTGATATTATTCCTAAATATCTTCAATCCTATCTTTTGGGAAAAGTTTATAATATATTTTTATATCAAAAAATGCATGAAAACAATTGTTGCTCAAGAATATCCATCTCACTCCAAATCAAAACCCCCCTAACCCTTCAAGAAATCAATGAATTAAGTTCATTTGATACATCTTTCTATTTATTATGTAGTGACAATTTTAATTTGTTATTATTAAATTAATTTCTCTAAAAACATAAATTTTGTAAAGAATATGAATTGAATAATATCATGTTAATTAACTTAAAATAGAATACTTTTATATTTATGCAAAGCTACGGAATCCAACACTTTCAATAAGATAAGATTAAAATCAAAATCGATAAAATTTGTAAAATTGGAATACTCGTAGAAGTTGTATATATAAAACTCATTCATTAATTTCTTAATATAGAGCTTGATAAGTACAAACCTGCCTTTTTGGTCAACAGTCAAAATACTCATATTTTAATAATTAATTGCTAATATCCAGTAGATTCGCGTGCTTTTGGTACGCGGGTCAGGTCACCGACCCAACGACCTAGATACTAAAGGTCCATTAATCATTCAACAGGTGTCCAGGCCCATCTGGCCCAACTGTCACTTCATGATTAGTAGCCGACTTACCACTATAAATAGCCCCTCCAACTCATTTATGAGGGGACTAGCAATAAATTCTCTCTCAATGCTCTATAAATTTACTTCGTTTTATTCTCTTAAGCATATTCAATCTCATATTTGGCCTCTTATTATACGAAGCAAATACGTATACATTAATACCCCTTTTTGAACTACGTATAGAGTTGATCATATCCAATTAGGTACGTAGGCAGCTTGACTTCGTCAAGTCCAATCTATAATCTCATTTGATAGTTATTTTGGTTTGACCCATTTGGGTCGTCAATTTGGTTCAATTTAGCCCAACGAAATTTGAGGCAAATCATTTGGTGCCGTCTGTGGGAAACCTCCTTGTTTGGGTTCGTAGGAAATTTCATCGATATGGAGGAAACAAGTCAAAGGCAAGGAAAAGCTGTGATGGTGGAATCTCAGGGATCACCACCGAGGGAATCCCCACTGAACCCCAAAGTGGAAACACCTCAAGAAAGGATGATATCGATGACTAAGGCTGAGTTTAACAGAAGAATGCAAGAATGGGGCAGAAGTTTCTCCAAGAACAATTGGCCAAGATGCCAACGACGCCAAACGTGGGGACTGCCCATCCTACCCCAGCCACTCAAGGACGGCAATTCTAGGAACTCCACCCGAAAAGGGCACGAGAGGAAGATGACCAGAATACGAGGGCATGCCGATGTTATTTCGTGAACCTGACCCTCAAAGGGAACAGGGCGAAACAAGCCGAGGTGAAAGAGATAGAAGAGAGGAAAGAGAAGGGAGCCCACACGAAGAACGAAGCGATGCGAATTCAGGACAGCTTGCTAGAATTTGGGTCGAAGTGGGGCCAGGATTGGAACCTAGGGAGATAAGGCAAAACGAGGCGCCACAAAGACGTCCCCATCTCGGCATTACAGCGTCGTAATTCGCCGTTTTATGTGAACATTTTGTCAGAAGATATGCCACTAAATTACAAAGTGCCAAATCTGCCTAAGTATGACGGAACTAGAGATCCTCGAGAACATGTTATTACTTTTGAAACCATGATGGTGTTGCATAATATAAGTGATGCGGTGAATGCAAAGATATTCCCAACAACCTTTGAGGGCCATGCATTGGACTGGTTCATCAGTCAACCTCCAGGTACAATTACTTGGTATGAGCAGTTTGTTCGAAAATTTGAAAATCACTTCGCGAGTAAGGCAAGAACCGTGAAGTCTATTCCTACTCTATTAGGGATAAAGGAGTGAGATGATGAGACGTTGAGGGAGTTTGTTGACAGGTTCAATGACGAAGCGCTGGACTTATAGGGTGTACAACACGAGGTAATTCAACAGTTATTCATTAATGGTCTGAAAGAAGGACCGTTGGCTGGAGCGTTGATACGTAATCCTCTAATGGATTAAGAAGGAATGATGATTATGGCAAGTCAATACACCCACGAGGAGGAGATTTATCGAATCAAGAGGCTAGAGAGAAAGGCATGGAAGCAGAATAAGGATAAGGAGCAACAAGAGCGACAATCTGATAAGGATCAAGAATGGTAATCGCAATACACAAAATATGAAAGTTATACTCTCTTGAAGACTACACGAGGGAAGTCCCTAATGGCCTTTGAAATTTCAAAATTGGTTATTTGGCCAAAAAAGATAAAATACAATCTGAAGAGAAAGAATAGCCACAAATATTGTCACTTTCACAAGGAAAACGACCATGATACTGAGGATTTTTTTCAGTTGAAAGATGAGATTGAGAGGTTGATCAGCCAAGGTTACTTGTATGAATTTATTGACAAGTCTCCCGAAGCCGAGGCAAAGAAACAAACAGAAGGGACACGACATGACCAAAGGTCTACAAGTCAATCCCGGGAGAAAGAAAGAAAAGGAGAAAAGGGAAAAGGCCGAGATCGTGATGATAATAGATATCATGGCGGCCAACAAAATCTGTCTCAACAAGATGATAAACAAACCCACAAGGTTTAAACTAGTACACAAGTATGGGGAGAATTCATACAATTGCAGGAGGTCGTTCATGTGGAGACTCCTAGAATGCACGAAGAAGACATCTTCAAGATCCACAAGCCTATGAAAAAAAAAGGAAAGCCACTGTATGTGATGAATGTGGCTATGAGTCACGAAGCCATCAACTTCTATGATTGTGATTATGAGGGTGTCATACGACCCCATGATGATCCAATGGTGATCACTGTGAACGTTGCAAATTTTGTAGTTCACAAATTGCTAGTGGACAATGGAAGTTCCGTAGACATTTTTTTTTCTGCATGTATTGAAAAAGATGAATTTTGATGAAAGGAGGCTTATGCCAGTGAATACTCCTTTGATGGGGTTCGGTGGGGCAGGGGTCGTCCCTTTGGGTACTATAGACCTACCCACTTCGTTGGGTTACGAACGCGCAAGAAAAACGGTGATATTAAAGTTTCTGGTTGTAGGTGCACCTTTTGCATATAATGTTATTTTAGGTAGGCCAGGTTTGATCTTAATCAGGGCTGTGGTGTTAACGCTACACTTGAAAATGAATTTTATGACTAATAGTGGAGTTCCAATTGTACGAAGTGATCAGCAGGTCGCCAGGGAGTGTTATACCACATCTTTGAGAAAGAACGAAGTGAAAGGAGCACGGAGATTAAAGTGGTCGAGAACAATGCTGCACCCATTGAAGAAATGGAGCAGGTGTCTGGAAAGAGGCCTCGAACGAAATTTGGAAGGGTAGAGCCGATGGACCTAACACAATTGAATTGTTCCCTGGAAATTCAGAGAAAATCACGAGAATAGGGTCTCAGATGCCAGAAAGATTGGAGATGATGATGATTGATCTTGTCAAGGAAACTGCTGAAATGTTTTCTAGGCAGGCTTCAGACTTTATAGGAATTGACCCCGAGGTGATTGTGCATCGTTTGAATATAGACCCAAGGGCAAAACCAGTGAAGCAGAAGCGGAGAAATTTTGGACCAGAAATTATGGTCCCAAGTGGCATACGAAAGGGTCTAGAAGGGGGGGTTGAATAGACCCTGAAGTTTTTTTCGACTTAAAAAAGTTTCATATTACTTTGAAAAATTTGAACTCTTGGAAAGCTTAGCGCTAGGTCAGGCGCTTAAGAATAGATAACGTAGACTTAGTGATTTTAAAAATTACCAAAGTAGGGTAATGTTTCAATTGCTTAATCAGGGTTAGCACGGCGGAAATGATTTTATAGCTTAGCGTTCTCTTGAACTTGAATTAGTAGCTTAACCGTTTTAAATGCTTTTTCAAGATATAATATGAAAATGTAAAATAAAGCAATAAAACAATAAATAACACAAGATATTGTAAGGTTCACTGGGTGATGTAATCCAAGCTATGTCCTTCTTCTCCTTTGCACTTGGAGGAATTCACTAGATTGATTATCGAAGAGTCACACAGAGACTTCTACAAAATAGATGAAAGGGAAGACAATCTTTGAACTCCTTGATCACACAGACTTCAGCTCTAATGAAGATCTTCTTCAACAAGCTTCTCTTACACATAAATGTGGCTTGTAGAATCAACAGGCTTTCTCACTCAGAAGAAAAATGTTGAGGGTTAAGTTACGGGTTTGTTTGATGTTGGAAAGTTCAAACAACTTGGCATATCTCAATAAGAATTTAGGGTTCTTCTCTGAAGAGGTTTGAGATATCTATGACTGTCTTTGGAATGTATTATGAAAAGCTTGAAGGATTTTGGCTATGGAGTTTGTAAGCTTTTCTTTCAAATAATTTCAGCAAATTTTTGACCTTTTTCTTGTGTATGTACGTGTTTTTTAGGGTTTGCTGAGGGGTACTATTTATAGGGTTTCTTGGGATTTGTTCGGTGGACACATGTGAGCGCGTGTAACTGAGCATGTTTTGAACTTTGAAATTTGACAGTCTAGTCAAAAGGTAGCTTGTCCACAAGTCATAATAGCTTATCACGTTTAATGCACTTATCAGGCATTTAATGCATTTGAATTTATTTCCCATTGGAAATAAATATCCGTTGATGATTGCATTTAAGTCCTTAATAACTTGAGAATTTATTTCAGGTGAATCTGATCCTTGATCGCTTGAGACATTTGAGCGCTTGATTCAACAACCCTGAAACGGTCCTTTAGCGTTTGATAGACGCTAAGAACAAATTTTCATCTTCACTTGACTTCAGACGTTGATCTTCAACTTTATCGCTAATAGACTCACCTAGAATTCTATTAGAGACTCAATATCTAGTTCTTAGTCTAAAATCTACAAAGATGAAAATTACAAGCCTAATAAAATAACAAACATTTAAACGCTTATAGAAAAGTTAAATGAAAACATAAACTTACATTTTTTTTTGGTCTAACATAAAATCCTATCTTGTCATCATCAAAACATCTAATATGAAATTTCCTAACAATTTCCCCCTTTTTGATGATGTCAAGACTTTAACTCTTGTAACTCTTTTATCTATTAAGAGTTCCAAGAAAAGCCCAAAATAAATATAAGTTAGCTTTAGAATGTTAGTTATGTTAGCTAATGTTAGATTAGGCTCAACAAGATGTTTCAGCGATAAATCATTCATTCATATATATGGAATTTAAAGCATACATGATTTATGCTGTAAAAGTAAATATAAAAAGCGACATCATACACAAAGAAATAAAGGATAAATTAATCGAGAATCATTTTCTTTGTCGCTTCTTCGAAGCCTCTTCTTGATAGATTTCATTCGCTAGATCTAGAAGAACTCGATCGATGTCTATCATTGTTGTGTGACAGACTTCATCATAGTCATTGCTTCGATTCTTAGTGCTTCGATTCAATTCAAGTAACCTTTCCACCCAATCCCTTGCAGGGATCCCGAGCTGTCTGATAAGATCATGGTAAATGTCTCGCATTCGGTCGTTGGAAAGTTTCCAATTGAGAGGTCTTCTCAGCGGTGCCGTGTATGGATTAAAACCCATACCTTCTAAATTTTTTACATCAATGTCTGGAAGCCTGTGCCTGCCTTGGTAGTATCTTGGCTTACGCTTCTTTGTTAGCATCTTCTTTATGCTTACTATCTCTTCAAACATGGAGTGCCAATGCTTATTGTCAGTCTTTGATATAGGCTCCACTAAGGCTTTTCCTTTGGCTTTTGACACTTAATGCTTTTCTTGCTCATCTTCCCCCTTCTTGGCATCATCAAGGGAGGTCTTGAGGTCAACGATACCTTGTCGCAATAGCCTAACTTCTTCAACAAGAAGAGCAACTTGTTCAGCGATACTTTGAGCAACTCAATTGGAAGTATTATGTCGCTCAGTATCTGCTGAAGTGTTCTGGGCTAAGTGGCGATTGAACTCTTTATAAAGGCTAGTGATCAGCGGTGATATGCTATTCATTATTGCTGCCGTGCTCTTGGTAGCAGCGTTTGCAATATCACGACTTCTAGTGTCGGAGACTAACTTGATATTTCTATCATCATTTTCCAAGTATCTTGGAGTAGGAACCGTCGATGGTATTGAGCGAGTTCCTAATGGCTCGTCTGTAGTCTCGTGTCTCTAGATCACTTTCCGAGTCGGAGTCTGAAGAAGGAGATCGCTTAGGAGACGGAATGAGTCCATATAAGCTAGAAACTACAGTATTTCCTTTTGATTTATCTCTGATAGACGGCTCTTCAGCAATTTCTGCATGTACTTCTTCTATCGCTTGCTCAACAGATTGAGTTGCATTATCAATCTCTGCAACTTGAGCAACAATTGGAACCTCGACTACTGGAGCGCTCGGGGCAACGTCTATTTGCAAGTCAGCGTCTGGAGTAGGAGCGACTTCCTCAGTAGGAGTTTGTTCTGATTCCATTTCAACAATCTTCACTTGAGGAGAAGGTTTCTCAATAGCAATGACTCAGAATGGGCCAATCGCTTCCATCACGTACCTTGGACAGATCACGTTCGTCTACGGGATATAAAATTTAGAATCTTCGCGCTCTTCAATACTTAGTGCAAAATGCACATCTTCTGGCAGATCGACACCTGAAATATTAGAGTTGTAAAATTCCAAAATAAATGGCATGATACCTTGAGCAGCTTCTTGATCCACTGGCCTGATTAAAGAAATAAACTTGGCCACGTGAATATTCTTCTCACAAAATAAGATGGGGTGTAAGTTGTACCCATTGAAGTCACTAAAACCAAAGTGTTGGTTAAAAGTGATATCCATCGATTGAGAGTTCTCGACAATCGCTCGTCTTTCATGGTGAAATACTGCAAAATAATCGAAGATAAGAATTTGGGCATCGCTTGGTCCTGAACACTCATCCCGTTTGCTGGTAGAATTGTCTTCATTTAAGTCAATTTGGAGTCGCTGATTAAGATTTAACTCATAGCCTCCTTGACTTATTTGTCTAAGTTGATCACATATGTAACTCTCCATACCTCGTTAAAAATAAGGTAGGGCATTTATTGGGCCCACAAGCGATTCTCTCCTCTACAACAGAAATAAGGCATATGCTCTATGCCTATATTCAATTCCAAAATTGAACAAAAATGGATACCGGAGCATCTCATCAATTGTATGAAAATGCAAAACAAAATCTTCTGCCCATCTAGATGCTTCCAATATCCAACACTTTCCAAGAGTGTCAGCGAGTTCTCTATCAAGTCTTGTAGCGAGTAGTTGCTTGAATCGTTGTTTCTCTTCTACAAAACTTTCTGCCCAAACTCTAGCAAGGAACTCTCTAGCTTCATCTTCAATCTAAAGATTGATAGGGTTGGGGTGTTCTTAAAGCGTTGCACCCGTTCTCTTCCATAAACGTAGCAGCTTCTTAAAAGATTTATTAGCTTCAGAGTGGACAACTTTGGGGAGCGCTAAATAGCCCATCTTGTTCAGCTATTCCTCACCTGGATTTTTTCCCCAATCGCCCATATGAGCACTCCTTATTTGGACATGAGTTCGGCAGAATGGATAATTGCGTTCCATGCTTTTGTCGACTTCTTGAAAGCGATTGCTCTCGAACTCTGTCAGATCCTTCTGTGGAATTTCCAAAAATTCTAAGCGAGCAATGATTTCTTTCATTGCAATGACGCCGCCGCTAGCAAGTGTTTCAAAAATAATAGACTTCTCTGCGTCTGAAAGAGATGGATTGTGGAGCGTGGTTTGAAAGTTGAGCTCCATATTAATCAATTGCCTAAGCGTCTTTTCTCTCTAGGCATACTAATACTCCAAATCTTCAGTATAGGCTCTGGGAAAGAAATTGACCGCTTGAGGAGTAGGACCAATTGGTGTGGGGATTATCTCGGCCACTTCTATCGAATGCTCAACATCCGTAGTCGCTTCTTTAGCTGGTGAGATTTCAGCATCTGGAAGGACTGCGTCTAACTCTTTAGCAATTTCCACCACCGTTGATAAATCAACATCCAACTCTATGTATGCCTCTGAGGGAGGAGGTGCATCAGCTTCTTGTGCACTTTGAGCCTGAGGAATCTCTTCGACTATTTCAGTCGCTTGATCTTTGGAAGATTCCATATCCTCAGGCTCCAAAACTACTTCATCATCTTCAAGATTAATGAATAAAGTAAGGGCATCAGCACGAATAGGAATTTGGAATCCTTCTAATAAAATCAATGTATACTGGATAGTATGTTCCTTAAATGCTAAAAGAAACAATTTATCCTAGCGTTAAAAAGAAGAACATAGGAAAGGATAAAATACATTGTCTAAGACAAGTACTTACCCCGATCGCTAGCTAATTTTGTCGAAAAAGCACCAGACATGGGAATTGATTAGGGAACAGCGTCAGAAGAAGGAGGGGAAGGAACACTCACTTGTTCTTTAAGCGCCGGCTCTACTGGAGAGCTTGTTGATCCTGTTGGAGTGGACCAAGGAGTACGTTTGTGTGCTAGCGGTACTTTTTCCTCTTCGGCTTCTTCTTCTTCCGGAGATATTACAAAAGTGGGAGGGGGAGAGGAAGATTTAGAAGGAGGAGAGGGAGATTTGGCTTTTTCTTGGTCTCTTTCTTCTTTTGCTTCTTGGCTGGCTTGGATGGCTCAGCGAATTTCAGGACGATCTTTCTTTTAGGTCGCTTAACCACCATTTCCTCTTCTGATGAAGACGATGTCGCTTGCTCCTCATCATCACTACAAACATTTCCTTCGGCAAGGAGTCACTCAGTTCCTCCTTGGGAACCACTGCACCACACCGTCGCTTGGGTTTTAACAGTTTGCCGATCATTTTCTTGCCGTAGAACTTAAGCGCTGGAACCTTTTTGCCTGCGATATTAACGTAACCGCTAGCACTTAAAAGAAAACTTAACATAATCCCGTATGGCTTAGGATTAATCAATTGTTCAATCGCTTCCTTAAAGTGATTGAAAACATATCTAGCCCAATTGACCTTCAGCTTCATCAAAATAGCGACCATCATCTTGTACTGTATATTGGTAACTTTATCAAAACTTCCTTTTTTGCACTCGATCATCTTTGTGCAGATGTCAGCCAAAATGACATATTCGCCCTTCATGTCATTCTTCTTGAAGTTTGACTCGTATGCTGCAGCAATAATGTCATCCTTCTTGATCAGATCCCAGACCTTGGTGGCGTCTGCAAGGTTCACATCTTCAACTTCTCCACCATGAGTAGGCAGTTGCAGTAAAAGAAGTTGAGGAGTAAGAATGAAGGTTTCTTTGGCAAAAGGAAACACGCAGGAAATGGAGTTGTCGTCGTCAGAAATGACAGCATTCTGAAAGAAGAACAGAGTTTCTTCAGCGTGAATCAAAGAATGCGATGTCAACATGGTTTTTAGACCCGATTCTTCAACGAGAGGAAGATTGGTTCACAAAGGGAAGTTTTGGTTGTTGAAAAGGCAAAACCAATTTACCAAAAATCCGGCATTTACTGTTACTTCCTTCTCAATTTTGGACTTAGAAGATTTTCCGGCAGCATATTTCGAAGATTTTGGTGGCGCCATTGATGAAAGATTGAAGCTTTTTTAGAGAGTTAAAAAAAATCTTTCTGCCTTGAGAGAATTTTTAGAGTAGGGAGTTTGAAAGTGATAAAAGATTTTAAATAGCTTAGGTAAACGCCATGTATAACGGTAGTTAATATGGAAATAAAATTCATTGAATCTGGACCGTTAAATAATAAAGACGGATGTAAAAGGCGTGATAAATTTGGTGAACTGCTGTGAAATAAAAAATTTGGAATCCGAAGTTACTTTTCAAAAAAAACAACGTTTGAAATTTTGAAAATGTTCAGCGTGAGTTGCACGTGCCTAATGGTACACTGACACGTACCCAAACACATGCATTTACTGAACCGCCTATTTTAGATTGGAATCATTAAACGTCAGTTTGATTTGATAGGAGAGCATGGGCAGTTGTCAAATCGTTTCTTTTTGGACTTATCCACACGATACCTTTTAGCGATGAAAACAATGCATGATTTTCAGAGAAAGTTTCTTAGCGTTAATAGTGGGAATATTCGTAACGCTGAAGTCCTTTTAATAGAATTCAATCGCTTTTGATCTTTAAAAGATATTTTTATTTAATTTTATTAGAGATGTATTTTGTCATGCATAAAAGATAAACGCTAATGATCAATGCACAGAATTTTGGAGATTTTTTTTTATCATAGACGCTTATTGATTGGAATAAGTACAATTTTAAAGTTTCCCCTAAAATTGATAACTCCTTTCAATTTGAAAAACACCTTAGACAAAATAATGAAGTGGATTCCCCCTAAATTATATGCCTATGGAAGATATGATGCGTTATGATTAAGCATTTAAATCAATCATACCTAGTTCACTTCTTAAAGTGAGAAAACGTTGTTCGTTGAGTGCTTTGGTAAAGATATTTGTCAATTATTTGTTAGTACCAATGACGTGCATGGAGATATCTTTCTTTTGAACATGGTCACGCAAGAAATGGTAGCAAATGTCAATGTGTTTAGTTCTATAATGAAGGACTGGGTTTTGGGTCATAGCTAAAGCGCTTTGGTTATCACAATAAATTGGGGTAAAACCTAGGATTGTTCCATAATCTCTAAGTTGTTGCCTCATCCAAAGGATTTGTGCACAACAACTTCCAGCGGCTACATACTTTGTCTCAGCGGTAGAAGTCGCTATGGATTGTTGTTTCTTACTATTCCACAAAACTAGTCTATCACCTAAAAATTGACATGTACCACTAGTACTCTTTCTATCTATTTTGCATCCTGCGAAATCTGTGTCTGAATAACCAATTAGTTCAAAAGGAGAGTCCCTTAGATACCATAAGCCCACATTTTGTGTGACTTTTAGGTATTTAAGTATCTTCTTGGTAGCAATTAAGTGTGATTCTTTTGGATCAGCTTGATAGAGTGCACACATGCATACCGAAAACATAATATCAGGTCTACTAGCGGAAAGTCAAAGAAGTGATCCAATGATACCTCTATAGTTAGTGATATCAATTTTCTTCCCACTTTCATCTTTATCTAACTTAAGCGTTTGGCTCATTGGAATTTTTGAAGATGATGCACTTTCCATACCAAATTTCTTAATCATATCTCTTGTATATTTAGCTTAGTTTATAAATATGCCATTAGGGAGTTGTTTAACTTGTAATCCTAAGAAGAAAGTTAAATTCACACATCATGCTCATTTCAAATTGATCTTGCATCATTTTCGAAAACTTCTCACACAATCACTTATTAGTAGTTCCGAATATAATATCATCAACATAAATTTAGACTAAGAGAATACCTTCATTATGGGCAATTTTAAATAACGTTGTATCAACACTGCCTTTTGAAAAGCCTTTACCTATAAGGAAGATAGAGAGAGTGTCATACCATGCTCTTGGTGCATGTTTAAGACCATAAAGTGCCTTATCCAATTTGTAGACCATACTTTTGCCATGGTTGTTGATGAATCCTGGGGATTGCTCCATGTATACTTCTTCTTGGAGTTTACCATTCAGGAAAGCACTCTTCACGTCCATTTGATACACTGTGAACTTGTTGAATGCGGCAAACGCTAGGAACATCCGAATCGCTTCTATACGGGCTGTTGGGGCATACATCTCATCAAAATCAATACCCTCTTCTTGGCAATAACTGATAATGAATCCAAGAATCCTTCTCCCTCTCCTTTCTCTCTAATGGATCGGTCACTTCCTCCCCCTCTTCTCCAAGAATCTGAAATTGATAGTGAATAATGAAGAGTATGGGTTCCCCCTCCTTTTATAGCCAAAATTCCACTAAAGTATGCATTAAGAATTCCCATTAAAGTTCCCCAATGAGAATTCCACCTAAGGTGATGCTTAAAGTTTGGCTTTTAAGATTCCAACCAGCTAAAAAATACTGAACTTTCGGCCCTTAAGCATTCCACCAAGCATAACCATGTGAAAACTTCAACAAAACACATGCATGCTGCCATTTTCTTGCTTTCCAGCGCAGTCTTAGTATTTTCCTCATAATCTTCTCCACCGATCTCCGAATTGGATGATTCAAGTCCCCATGTTCAGATAAAACATAGATCTACAACTTTCCGGAAGGCCATTTTGTCCAATTCGGTTTCTAAGTATACCTAAATTACGTTTTAACATGGAGGTTGTTTCTGATTTGGCGCCCATAAAGTAAATCTACCAAGAAACACACTTATGACAACCCCTCAACACATGTGCTGAATTATGGCCAAAAGTGATTCTTACCCATCATATAATGCTGAAAAGGAGTAACATTCGGACTATCCATGCCTAGGCATGACTAGGAGGACGCTGGGGCGTATCCTAACACATGTACTTCTCTGTTCGGCGCAGCAATCGTATTTCCTTCACAATTCTCTCTATAGACCTTTGATTTGGATGTTTCAAGTTCCCATTTTAAGCTAAGACATACATCTAAAATATTTTAGAAGGAAACGTTTTCTAATTCGGTCTCGAAATGTATGGAAATATCGCTTGAATGTGATAGGAGATGCATAAACCACCTAGGTGTTGAAAAACATGTTTGAACTTGTTTTGTACATCGTTTTTCTTCCCTTTTTTTCATGTACTCTCATTTATTACCTGTATTCACTTAACACACCTATTAAATGCAAATGTGACATGATTTAGGCAATAAGTGAATCCAAATCATAAGAATTATGGGCTTAAAAACATGTAAAAACACTTCTTATCAATAACCCTGATCGACTAGTCTGGCTTTGTTTTTTATAACAATTCCATCTTCATCCATCTTGTTCCTAAAAACCCATCTAGTCCCAATAACTCTTTGGTGAGTTGGTCTTGGTACTAGCGTCCAAACCTTACTTCTCTCAAATTGGTTAAGGTTCTCTTGCATCGCTTCTACCCAACTTGAATCACTGAGCGCTTCATTCACTTTCTTTGGTTCCATTTGAGATAGAAAACTTGCGAACATGGTCTCATTGATTGTAGCGGCCCTAGTTCTAACAGGTGCTCCAATATCTCCAATAACTAGCTCTGGTGATGATCTCTAAGCCACTTATGATCTGGTTGGAACGGGTTGAGTGATTCTTGATTATCAATCGATTGACCCTCATTAGTCTCTAGCGCAGTTGCTACGTCATTCACAGTTCCAATTTGCTCTTAATGATGCTTCTTTTCATGATCATCAGCATTTCTAACGATATCATCATTAGTAACCTCACGAGTAACTTAGGATTAGGCACAGAGATCTCATCATCCTCATCATCATGACTATCAATACCAAGATTGATTTGTCACGCTTGTTGGGCAAGATCTTCAATTCTTACATCATAAATATTAACCTTACTCGGTTCTTGGTTTGCATCATCAAACACAACATGAATGGATTCTTCAACTTTCAATTTGATCTTATTTAGGATGCAAAAATTCTTTCCATTCTTGGTGTAGCCTAGAAAAATTCCCTCATCTGCTTTAGGATCAAATGTCCTTAGATTGTGGGATCCATTGTTATGAATGAAACATTTTGAACCAAATACATGAATTATGAAACGTTTGGCTTACGTGCCTTCCACAATTCATATGGAGTCTTTTCATGTTGCTTGTTGATCATACATCGGTTCTGAGTGTAGCAAGCGGTATTGATTGCTTCAGCCCAAAACTTTTGAGGCAGTTAGGACTCTGCTAACATCGTCCTAGCGGCTTCTTTTAGCGTTCTGTTCCGTCGCTCAGCCACTCCATTCTGTTGAGGTGTTCTAGGTGCAGAATACTCATGAAGTATTCCAATATCTATACAAAACTTCTCAACAATATGGTTAGTAAATTCAGTACATCTATCGCTTCTAATTCTCGTCACCTTTAAATCTCTAGAGGTTTGTAATTGACGAATTAGCGCTGTGAGCTTGACACTAGTTTCATCTTTGGTCGCTAGAAATTCTACCCATGTATAGCGAGAGAAATCATCAACTATTACTAGTGAGTACTTTTTACCACTAACACTCATGATTTGAATAGGACCAAACAAATCTAAATGCAATAGTTTAAGAATTCTAGAAGTAGATAGATGAGGTTTCTTCTTGAAAGATAATTTGACTTGTTTACCCATTTGACATGCATCACATAAGTGATTTTTCTGAAAGAAACCCTTAGGTAATCCCTCTACTAGATTTAGCGATATTAACTGAGAGATTGTCTTAAAGTTGAGGTGATTCATTTTTCTATGCCATAACCAACCCAATTCATTTTGACTTTTAGCAACAAAGCATGTGGGGTTGTTATCTATTGTTGAATCCCAATCCACTAAATACACATTTTTGTTCTTTTTCCTCTTAATTTAGTAGACTTAGTCTTAGCGTCGTTAACATAGCAACAGTCGCTTGAGAATTTGACCTCAAAGCCTTTATCACAAAATTGACTTATGCTCAATAAATTATGCTTAAGACCCTCAACATAATATACATCACTTATCATGATGTTCCCCCTATGCATGATACATATACCTTTGGTTTTACCTTTGGAGTTATCATCGAATACAACTTGTGGACCGTTGTTTGCACGATAGTTGACCAAGAGATCCTTTGAGCCAATCATGTGCCTTGACGACCCACTATCAATGTACCAAACTGAAGTATCGGTGTTAGCTCTAGGTACCTGTATTTAAAGGGTAGTTCTAATTCTTCTTAGGTACCCATTTTGTCTTGGGTCCTTCAACGTTAGTAGCTTTGGTTTGAATTAAAACTTTCGAAACCCATATTTGCCTTGTTTCATTATGGGAAGATTGGCCGTCTTGGGTTTCAGTTTATATTGTGTGTGCTTTTTAGGTGTATAGTAATATCATCGATTATAATAGTAATCATAGTCGTGATCATAATCATAATCATAAGAGTATTGATAATATGATCTAGATCTTTGAGGATATTAAAGCTGGTGTTTCCTCGGCACCGGCTTAGGAGTCACTTTTGGCGATTGACGCTTAGCGTTTG
The DNA here is from genome assembly GCA_019426215.1 of Buddleja alternifolia. Classification (NCBI taxonomy): domain Eukaryota; kingdom Viridiplantae; phylum Streptophyta; class Magnoliopsida; order Lamiales; family Scrophulariaceae; genus Buddleja; species Buddleja alternifolia. Next base: position 19,461,557 of record CM033408.1, on the reverse strand, counting down.
ATTCACTTGTGGATGGTTTATTCTTAACCTTTTGAGCGTTTAGATGAACCTTCTTTTGTGAATCATTCACTTTCGCCTTCTCCTTGTTGCCTGAGTTGGTATTGACCTTCTCATTTGGCCTCTTACCATAGTCCTTGGGTTCATTCAGTGTTTGACTGTTTGAACTCGTCTCAACAAAAAACACACCTTTTCCTTTGTTGGTTGCCGTAACCTTAGACGCTTTTGATTTTTGACCAAATTTATCACAACCTAAACTGGTCCTTTCATCAAAAACTCAAGTTACCTCAGTCACATTATCTAGCTGTCTTGACGTTTTGGATAATGATGAGACAAGCTGCTCTGATTTGGCAAGTTTAGCAATCAATTGAGCTTCTCTCTTGACTATTATATCAAGATCACTTTTTAATTAGATAATTTCACTCTCAAGCAATTGATTCTTCTCAATGCATCATGGTTGAACTTGCAACTCTACCTTGAGCGTCATTCTATCACTTGTGAGCGATGAAATGATATCAAAGTGATTTTGATATATTTTGGCGGCATCTTGAAAATCTTTATAATACTCATTTACTTTGTCAAGTAATTCATCATAAGAAAGAGGATGAGATAATTCAGTGTTTACCTTAGATAGCGAGTCATCAGACGCTTCTTCATCTCTCGCCATCAGATAAATTAACGTTAAGTCGCTTGGTGGCTCATCATCACTGCTTTCATCTGATGATTCCAAGTCCTCTTCAGGTGCGGAGAATGGTTCAGATTCCGCTAGCAAACCTTGTTGGCAAAGGTTGCTCCTGAATTGGTTTCTATCCACATAGTCTTGCCTTGTGGGCTTAGACACATTTGGATAAGGGTAATTTACCTTGTAGTGCCCTGGTTTCCTGCAGTTATAACAAAGGTTAGTTTTTATTTTCTGTTCAGTTGATAACCTCTTGGAAACTACTGGCGCTGAGAGATTCTGAGTAGGAAATGGAGGATCTTGGTATGGACTGGTGCTACTGGTTGAGGTGTAGAATACACTGGTGCTTGTGCAGGGGGAGGGGTTTGAAATGAAATTTTTCCAATAGGGTTTCTCTTTTCATATCTTAGAAATTTCTTGACTAATAAAGCCATCTCTTTTTCCTCATTGGATTCTGTCGATTTCACCTCACTAATCGCTTTACATTTACTTTTGGTAGTAGCGATTAAAGCTCCTGATTCAGTCATTGAAGTCAATGTGTTGCTGACTTCACCCAATTCAAACTCAAATGCCTTTAACTCTGAAAACACATGTTCTGAAGTTAGAGTCTCCAAAGGCTGTGATTGTCTCATGGCAACAATCTTAATCAAATGCTTGCTTGGAAGACTTCTGAATATCTTGTTGACCATTTCCTTGTTGGTCAACTCCTTGTCTAGTGACGCTAACTATGTAATGAGCAAAGTCAACCTTGCGTCCAATTGATCTAGCGTCTCGTTGAGCTGCATTTTGAAATGCTCAAATCTTGGCATGGCTACGGAGAGCTTGTTCTCCTTCATCTGTGCTGAACCTTCACACACGATAGCCAACTTATCCTATATCTCTTTTGAAGTCTTACATTGCTTGATCTTGTTGAACAATGCATCATTATCTCCTAACGTTAAGTATAGAGCACTCCGTCCAACATTGTCTAGATTCGTTCTTTTCTGATCTTCTGGCGTCCATTCCAACTTAGGTTTCTCTACATAACCATCTGGATTTGCTTTAGTCACTCTAGGGGCTCGAGTTACAACTTTCATGATCTGAATGGGGCCATCTGTAATTACATCACACATCTCATTATCACATGAACAAAGATAAGCGAATGCTCTAAGTTTCCATGAGTCATAGTTTGACTCAACCAGCTTAGGCATCTTTTTAAAAGCCATAAAAAAATTAAAGTTCTAAGTTTAGAATAAAAAGGATCTAAACAAGCAGTTACGCTCGGAAACACTTAGGTTTCTACTTCAACCACTTTGATACCACTTGATGGTCCCAAGTGGCATGTGAAAGGATCTAGAAGGGGGGAGGGGGTTGAATAGACCCTAAAGTCTTTTTCGACTTAAAAAAGTTTTGTATTACTTTGAAAAATTTGAACGCTTGGAAAGCTTAGCGCTAGGTCAGACGCTTAAGAATAGATAACGTAGACTTAGTGATTTCAACAATTACCAAAGTAGGGTAATGTTTCAATCGCTTAATCAGGGTTAGCACGGCGGAAATAATTTTATAGCTTAGTGTTCTCTTGAACTTGAATTAGTAGCTTAACCGTTTTAAATGCTTTTTCAAGATATAATATGCAAATGCGAAATAAAGCAATAAAACAATAAATAACACAAGATGTTCTAAGGTTCACTGGGTGATGTAATCCCAGCTACGTCCTTCTTCTCCTTTGCACTTGGAGGAATTCACTAGATTGATTATCGAAGAGTCACACAGAGACTTCTACAAAATAGATAAAAAGGAAGACGATCTTTGAGCTCCTTGATCACACAGACTTCAAATCCAATAAAGATATTCTTCAACAAGCTTCTCTCACACAGAAATGTTGTTTGTAGAATCAACAAGCTTTCTCACTCAGAAGAAAAATGTTGAGGGTTAAGTTACGGGTTTGTTTGATGTTGGAAAGTTCAAACAACTTGGCATATCTCAATAGGAATTTAGGGTTCTTCTCTGAAGAGATTTGAGATATCTATGACTGTCTTTGGAATGTATTATGAAAAGCTTGAAGGATTTTAGCTTAGGGATGTAAGTTGAGCCGAGCCGGCTCGACTCGAGCTCTACTCGAGCTCGAGTTTCACGAGCTCGGGCCTAAATGTATCTGCAAAAAGCTCGCGAGCTTTTTCATAATTTTATATATATATTTTTATATATTAAATATTAATTATATATTATAATTACCAAGCTCGCGAGCCCAATTCAAGCTTGAGCTTGCGAGCCTGGCTCGAGCTCGCGAGCTCGGGTTCGGCTCGAGCTCGAGCCGAGCTCGTTTTTTAACAAACGAGCTCGAGCTCGAGCCCTTCAAACCCGGGCTCGACGAGCTCGAGCTCGTGAGCTCAGGCTCGAGCTCGAGCTCGAGCCTGGCAAATTTGCCAGGCTCGGCTCGAGCTCGGCTCGTTTACATCCCTATTTTGGCTATGGAGTTTATAAGCTTTTCTTTCAAGTAATTTCAGCAAATTTTTGACATTTTTCTTGTGTATGTACGTGTTTTTTAGGGTTTGCTGAAGGGTACTATTTATAGGGTTTATTGGGATTTGTTCGTTGGACACATGTGAGCGCGTGTAACTAATGCAGTGCGTTAAATAGACCTTTTCTGATATTCCTCAGTTTCTGCTGGTTCCGATTGGACAGGAGCAGGTTTTGAACTCTGAAATCTGACAGTGTAGTCAAAAGGTGGCTTGTCCACAAGTCATAATAGCTTATCACATTTAATGCACTTATCAGGCATTTAATGCATTTGAATTTATTTTTCGTTGGAAATAAATATCCGTTGATGATTGCATTTAAGTCCTCAATGACTTGAGAATTTATTTCAGGTGAATCTGATCCTTGATCGCTTGAGACATTTGAGCGCTTGATTCAACAACCCTGAAACAGTCCTTTAGCGTTTGACAGACGTTAAGAACAAATCTTCATCTTCACTTGACTTCAGACGCTAATCTTCAACTTTATCTCTAATAGACTCACCTAGAATTCTATTAGCGACTCAGTATTTAATTCTTAGTCTAAAATCTACAAAGATGAAAATTATGAAAACATAAACTTACATTCCTTTTGGGGTCTAAATAAAATCCTATCTTGTCATCATCAAAACATCTAATATGAAATTTCCTAACAAGAAAGGAATGCTATCATAGAAGAAGATGTGAATAAGTTGCTCAAAGTAAATTATATTCCGGAGATTCAGTTTACGGACTGATTGGCAAAGGTTGTGCTCGTACCGAAGTTGGGAGGTCAATGGCGTATGTGTACAGACTTCACAGATTTAAACAAGGTATGTCCTCATGATTCGTATCCCCCGCCTCGTATTAATCTTCTCGTAGATTCGACTAGAGGGTGTGCTTTTTTAAGTATGATGGATGCTTACCAGGGTTTCAATCATATTATGATGGCACCGGAAGATAGGGACAAAACCTCATTTATTACTGCTAAGGGTGTATATTGTTATAATGTGATGCCCTTTGGTTTCAGAAATTCGGGGGCATTGTATCAAAGGTTAGTAAATACAATGTTCCGAGATGAGATAGAGAAGACCATAGAAGTTTATATTGATGATATGTTGGTAAAAAATGTGGAGGAAGAAAGTATCTGGATCATCTACGAACTGCTTTCCGAATTATGCGTGTGTATGGTATGAAACTAAACCCAAAGAAATGTACTTTCGGTGTTTGAGGTGGAAATTTTTTAGGTTTTATGGTTACAGAACGAGGTATAGAAGCCAATCCTGAAAAAATAAAGGCAGTAGTAGAGATGCAATCTCCAAAATCAGTGAAGGATGTCTAGAATTTAACTGGGAAAATGGCCAGTCTTAGCGGGTTTATATCGAGGTCGACAGATCGTGGTTTGGATTTCTTCAAAATTTTGAGAAAGGTAAAAAAAAATTGAATGGACAGATGAATATGAGAAAGCCTTTCAAGAACTCAAAAGGCATCTAACATCTGTTCCGTTATTAACGAAGCCAGTTGTTGGAGAACCTCTTATGTTATATTTGGTTGTGTCGGACGAGGCAGTAAGCGCTGTTTTACTTCGTGAATAGGACGGAGACCAAAAACTTATTTATTACATCAACTGCACAATGCAGGGAGCTGAGAAAAACTACACTAAAATTGAAAAATGGGCATTGGCCCTGATAACTGCAGCTCGTAAGTTGCGACCCTATTTTCAATCACATAATATAGTGGTACTTACAGATAAGCCATTGCGGCAAATCTTAGCTAAACTTGATATTTTAGGGCGCATCATCAAATGGGCTGTCAAACTTGACGAATTCTCCATTGACTATAAGCCACGAACCATCGTAAAAGCACAAGCATTGGCAGACTTCATTGTTGAAATGACAGTAAATCACGAACCTGAAAATGCCACTTCTGGCCCATGGATGCTCCATGTAGATGGCTCGTCCATGACCTAGAAGGGGAGGTGTATGGTTACGAGATCCGAAAGGTACAACTATCATATTGCATGTAAATAGTACAAAATACTGAAAATATACAAACATTTTGTTAACATAAATTTGCTTCGTATTACATGAGGAGAATGCTTTCCTATATTGCTTCTTCTTTATATAATTTATGAATATCAATGCAGGCAATGATCATGAATTTTTCATCAAGCTTAATTTTGATATAACCAATAACGAAGCTGAATATGAGGCTCTAATAGCATGTTGGAGATGGCAAAAACCATGAACATAAATATGTTCAATGCTTATACGAACTCCCTGTTAGGTATATGCCCTAGATGCCAATGAGGACAAATAGATTATATAGGGTATCCAATTATGTTGTACAAACATATATTTAATAAAGGCATTTATTCTTCTGTTCATATAAAACTTCGTGGCATTAATAAGCATTGAACTAATGGTCCATGTGTATCAAGGTTAACTCTTCGCCCTTTATGGAATAAAGAAGTGGCACGGGGAGAGTCTTATTCCTGATCACTTAAAAGGGTTCGCAAGTCAAGGAATCTTAATTGGGCATTAAGATTTGACTTGTATGACATATGCTCTGACAAGGAGTGTCAGTCGAACACTATGGGATAGTGAGAATACGTGTCATAAATATACCAATGGAATTGATATATTCGAACACGACTCCCAGTAATCCGATCACATGGGTATTTACTTTGTGACTGTCAATGATTGGATTGCAGACCATAATAGTATGCGAGAGCCTTAGACCTGAGGGTTCATGATCAATGTACTTGTACTGTTGAATCTGTCACTAAAGTAATTAGACCCAAATCACCCTTTGGTGGGGCGACCTTGAAGTGCGATCTCAATGAGTCAAGTAGCACTTGTGAAGTGATTGCCAAGATGGGATTCACTGTCTCGATAGTAAATGAGAAAGTATCCTATGCGAACATAGGCAAATGACATTATAAGTCTTTGCCCAAAGTAATGAAACTAACTCATGTGGGACATGAAGGGTAGTTTGGTAATTTCATTATGCTATGATTAAATGCACAGTATCAAATTTAGTAAGTTTGACATATACCATGACTCTCACTTGAACGGGATACGTCGATGAAGGGCTTATACACATGGTATTTATGGTCCAGAGGTTCGTAACTGATTCGTTCATTTCGTACTCAATTGGATTATGATGTGAGTCCATGGGACTGGCTAGGTGACACTCACATCCTTTGGTAATTCCTCCTATTGCCAATTGAGATGAACGTAAAGAGTCGCTCTATAAGAAACGAACAGGATGTATTTTTGTGTTAATCTTTTAGAAAGATATAATTAATTGGATGGATTGATTTATTGTTTGAATCAATAAATTAAATATTTAATTTAATTAGATTAAATTAAATTATTTAAGTGAATTAAATTAAATATTTTAAGTGGAAAATTAATTAAATGGAGTTAATGAATTAATTAATATATATTGGATTTAAATAGGATTTAAATTAAATATATATTAAAAGGTGGACTAAGTTGACCGGGCCAACTTAAGCCACCTTACACGTCCATGAAGCCCTAGGGGCGGCTACTAGGAGTCCAAAGAAGGACTCCTACTTGTTGCTTAAGTCCGAAGAGTTATAAGGTAACTCCAACTGCAACTAGAAACAATAACCCTAATTGTATAACACAAAAAGAAGGAGATCCTATTCCCAAATTCCCTCCCTAGCCGTCTACCACTACCATCGAGGAGATTTTTGGAGATCTTTGGAAGGCTCGTTTGGTGTGGATCTTTGGAGACAGGAATTCTAGGAATTGTTGTTACGCGAATTCAAGAATACGAAATTGATAAGGTAATCAGTTTCGTTTAATTTTTGAAAAACCTTTGAAAATCATCAGACCACGTTAAAGTGATTCGACCTTAGAAATCCAAATTTATCCGCTGCATTTTTCGTTCAAAAGGATTCCTAACACTCTCATCTCGTAGCAAATCAAATTGCAGGGTCATACGAGATGAAAGAGAGAAGCCTCGTTCTGTACATACAAAAGGTAAAAGAATTGATGTCGGGATTCCAAAAGATAAATATATATCAAATACCACGAGGTGGAAATGAGAGAGTGGATGCTCTATCAAAATTTGCCAATTTGATAACTGGAGTCAAGACTAGGAAAGTCACGTTGTTGGTGGCAGAAATATCAAAAATTTCGCCAACTGTGGCTTCGAAGGTGATGGTTGCAGCTGACGAAGCAAGTTGGAAAGATGAAATAAAATTGTATCTGTTAAAAGGAGAATTGCCTAGAGATCATAACATGGCCCGTAGGATCGTGTATAGAGCTTCGAGGTTTATAGTAATTGATGAGGAGCTCTATAAAAGATCCTCAGCTGGCCCACTGTTGCGCTGCCTCGCCCCATCCGAGGCGGAGTATGTTATGAGAGAGATCCAGACGGGAAGTGTGGAAATCATCCCGGAGGGCGAGCCTTAGCACAGAAAATATTGAGGCAAGGATATTGGCCAACGTTGGTAAGAGATGCTTTTGAGTTTGCTAAGAGATTTAAGGAGTGACAAATGTACTCGAACCTGTTGCATAGTCCTGCCACTGAAATGGAACCAGTTAAAATTGCATATCCATTTGATCAGTGGGGGATAGATATATTGGGTCCTTTTCCTCCGACCACGAGGCAGAGAAAATTTATTATAGTCACTATTGAATATTTTACGAAGTGGATCGAGGCCTAGGTGGTTGCAAAAATTACGGACCATGAGGTTATGAAGTTTTTTAGGAAAAATATTGCCTATAGATTTGGGATCCCGCACGTTCTAATTTCAGATAATGGAACACAGTTTAACAGTAAAAATGTGGTGAAGTGGTGTGAAAAGTTAAAGATTCAGCAAAACTTTACATCGGTTGGCAACCCTCAGGCAAATGGGCAAACTAAAGTAGTGAATAGAATAATTCTTCAACACCTAAAGACTAGAATCGATGGAAAAAGAGAAAATTGGGTCGAAGAGTTACCTATGGGCGCATCGTAAGACCCCACGAACTTCGATGGGTGAATCGCCATTTAGCCTCGTATATGGCTCAGAAGCAGTAATACCTGCTGAAATTGGAATGATATCTCATCGTGTATGATCCTACGATTCGCAGGAGAACACAGCAGCAAGGATGTATGATTTGGATGTTATTGAAGAATTAAGGAATAAAGCTTATGCTAAAATTCTAATGCAAAAGAATACGATGGCACGAGCTTACAATAAAAAGGTAAAATCAAGAAATCTTCAAGTGGGGGATCTGTATTGAAAAAGGTTGAAGTATTGAGTCATGTTGGAAAACTCGATTCAAACTGGGAAGGACCTTTTAAGGTCACTAAACTTACAAAGAAAGGTACCTATAGGCTATAAGATCTAGAAAGAAAAGATCTGCCTCGTCCTTAGAACATTTAGAACTTACGAAGGTTCTATGCATAAAATGGATCACAGTCTACCCTTCCTTTTGTACTGGGAGACTCATATTTTGCTCAGATATATTCATCTTTTGCCTCTAAATGAATACACATATTTTGGAGTGCAATGTTTTTTATTTCGTTATGAAATGAAATGAGTTTGACAAGTATTCTTTCATGGATGGAATAAACGTAAGATAGATAGTCAATGAACTATGCAACAAAAATACGATATTATGTTGGGTCGATAAAACACGATCCCAATGTTTTAAAATTCACAGAGAAGAAAACGATAGAAAATTTGTTTGACAAATACAAACTACGAATACAATCTTCAATTGTTCGATAGATGAAATAAAGCAGTCATCTAAGTTAAACATTATCAACAACTAAGGCCTGAGCGGCTTCGTTCTCTTCATCATCATCCGAGGCAGGACCAAGGAGGTCGAACTCGGGAAAAGGAATGGTAGGAGGTGGCGGTCCAACATAGGAATCCCGTAGCATGGGAGCTCCCACAAACCGCTTCGTATAATCCTCCTCGTCAAAATCATGTGGCAGAGTCCCATCTTTCTTTAAATAATATAAGGTTTTAACAAAGCCATCGTAGATAAAGTCGGACTCTTTCTCCTCAACGAGGCACTCATAAGCAACAGACCTAGTGAAATCCTTCGCCCCATTGGATCGGGTTTGACGAAACAGGTCATGATACTCTTCTGATGCAATGAATTTACCCTTTCCCTCGTCGAACCCTGTTTTGTACTCGACCTCTTTTACACTAATCATCTCTTTCTCGAGATGAGTCACGGCCTCGTTAACCTCTTTCAACTGCTCTTTCAGAGAGTTCACCTCAAATATTCTGGCCTCTAGATCTTTATGCATCTTTGCCTTTCCGTTATTTAAGAACTCAATGGCTTCCTTGGCTTTGTCACGAGCCTCAGCCAATTCATTTTCGACTCGAAACTGACATTCTTTATATTTCTCCTCAATGGAGATCTTCACGTTGCGCTAATAAGAGAGGCTGGCGCATAGATGATGCAAGTATAGGGCGGTCTAAGAGTAAAAGTGCCATCTAACTGTTAGATAAAATTATAAAACAGACTTAAAGTAATAAAAAAAGATTACTAATACCTTGGCAATGGCTTTGAACCCATCATTCTCGATGACAGAATGATGGACACTGCAAAGTGCAGCCTTATCTTTGGGAAGGATAATGTTCTGGACTAGTTCAGCAGGTACAAGGCCCCCATCCTTCCTGAGGACAGAGTTGTTCTCGTAAACACACCATGGAGGGACTACAGTGGGCTTCGATCATAATAAGGTAGGGCGATCACAGCCCCCGGTACCCTTAACCCTGTCACAAAGGCAAATGGCCTCGAACTGGTCAACAAGTTGTGACACCAAAGTGCCATGAAGTTCCTTGAAGACAAACGGACCGGGTTCGGGACTGTAACCCGCTTCATCGAACCTTCGTTTCTTTCTCAAATTGGCAGCAGCGGAATCGGTAGGAGATGAGGGGTTCATTCGTGAACCCTTACTTAGTTCCACAGTTGAATAAACAGGCACCGCCTCATTGAGTGGGGGAGGATTCAGTATGGGCTCATCGGAGGAAATAGGCACTGTGACGCCTCCAGTAGTAACTCGAATAGGGGGTGAAGGCCTAGTAGTGGAAGTGGCACCTCGTGCGGGTCGCGAAGCCCTGCCTGCAGCTCATTTTGTAAGATTCTTCTCCATCCTGGCTGCTTTTTCTGCCATACCTGAAAAATAAACAAGATACATATGAATATCATGAACGAGATTATATACACAAAATTACAAACCGAATTGAGTGCGATGCTTAACCACTCTAGCGGATTCGATGGGAGCATGACTAATCCGGCACCGAATACTCCCTCGAGCAGGAGCAAGTCCGCATTATATAAATCCAAGAAATATTCTTCAATAAAATGTTGACCCCAAGTCAGCTCACCTACGTCTTCTAGATGAGGCAAATCTAACCTCCACTCACGAGGCACCCTCCACTTTCTTAACTTAGGTTGGGCTATGTAGAAATATTTTTCTTGAAAATACGAACACGGGAATTACGAGACGAAAGATAGAAAAAGCCCTCGTCCCCAGTACCAGACCTACCGACTTTAAAGGTTTCTAATAAATGGGCTAACGAAGCAGTGGCACCCTAATGATGCATTAAAATAATAAAAACATTGATGTGCCTGTAAGAATTAGGCAACAGTTGAGTCAGACACAATTCTAACTTAGACAAGACACGAACTGTGGTTGGATGAAGAGGAAACCTAAACCCAATAGTTAAATGAGCAAGGAGGAAGGTCCTATATCCTGCAGGAAGGGTATCTATACGATCTTCCGATCCGGGGACTTTGATGTCATACTCCTCAGATATGTAACACTTTTCTCTTATTAGTGAAATCATCCTAGGATTTAAGGTCGACCGCATATTACTCCAAGAGAGACATATTTGAGGTGCTCTATTTGCCTCTTCTCCCTCAGAATCTTCTTCATTAGCCTCCTCATGAGCTGGATCTTCCTCGAGGTTAGACCCAGAACCCTCACCTCCCCTTCGTCGAGATTTATTCCACTAGTTTGGGCCTCTTTATTATTATTGGCCTCGTATTCGTCTATTTCTAACTCATCATCATCAATAATCCTAGATAAAGAATCTAATTTATCTACCTCTTCCTCCCCCGTTAACGATCTAAGAGACTTATCGGACCTAGTTCGAGAAGTAGAACGAACCATGACTTGAGAAAAGGTCAACAAAGATTCACAAGGACTATACGAAGCTAGCAATAAATACGAAGTCACCAAAAAATCTCAACCACCAGAAAACTCTAAAGGTAGACTTAAAAAACACAAAGATGAGGAAATACCTAATGTTGGGCTTTTGTGGCAAAACTGAAAACTGCTAGGAGTAAAAGTTCACTCTACTGTGCGTGCGATAGAGGAATCACCTCCTTTCTTCCACTCCTCTTTCCTCATTTTCCTTCCTGAAATCTATGGAAAAACCACCCCTTCTTCTTCTTCTTCTTCTTCGCAAATCTCCAGCAAAATGTTTAAAAAACTCAGACAAGGGAACCAACGATGAAGATATAGGGTTTTCTGGGCAAGAACTTTGTTGGGTTTGTGTCCTCGATGCCAAAAAGGACTTAGAGAATGGGACACTAGTTTATATTGTACAACCTATTAATTATATAAAGGCATTAGCAAGTTGTTCATATATTTCTTAATGGCATCTAGAAGTCTTAAATGAACAACTAGTCCATGTGTGTCAAGGCAAACCTTCTTACTCTTTATAGTAGTTAAGGAAATGGGCACTGGAAGGGTTTGATACTTGATCACTTAAATGGTTCGCAAGTTGGAGACTCTCAATTGGGCATTGAGATTCGTGTAGACTTGTATGACACATGCTCTGACAAGGAGTGTCAGTCTAACACTATGGGATAGTGGGAGTTTGTGTCATGGATACATTGATTGGATTGAATTATTGTATTCGAACATGGCTTGTAGTAATCCGATCACATAGGTTTTTACTCAGTGATTGTCAATGATCGGATTACTGATTAGGATAGTATGCGTGAGCTTTTGACCTGAGTAATCAAGTTGAAGATGTGCTTGTGACATCAAGTCTGTCATTAGAGTAGTTAGATCCAATTCACCCATTGATGGGGTCGACCTCGAAGTGCGGCTTGATGGGCAAGTAGCAGTCTTAACTGGTTAGCAAAATGGAATTCACTGTCTCGAAAGTAAATGGGAAGTATCCTATGCGATCATAGGTAAATGAGATTAAAGTCTCTAGCCAGAGCTGATGAACTAACCCGTGTTGGACACTGAGGCTAGTTCTGTAATCTCATGTTATTATGATTCTTAGCATAGCATCGAGTCCTGTGAGTTTGACATTCCATGACTCTCACTCGATTGGGATACGTCAGTGAAAGGCTTACACTCATACAATATTCATAATGTAGAGGTTCGTAATGACATAGTCATTTCGTACTCGGTTGGGCTACGATGTGGGGCCACGATGCTAGCTAGGTGTCACCCACATCCTTTGGTATCCTTCCATTGCCAATCGAGACGAACCTAGAGAGTCGCGCTATAAAAGAATAGACCGAAAATCGAGTTTTGTATTTGGAGGGTATTTTGGTAATTTGTCCTATGGTAGGACGAATTAATTAATTGGACGAACTAATTTAATTAGTTGTTTAATTGGATTAAACAATGATAAATTAAATTATTTAATTTGAATAGTTAATTAACTGGGTTAATTAAATATTTAAATTGGAATATTAATTTAATATCTATTTATTGAATTGGATTAAATGTAATATAATTAAATTAAATGGACTAAATTGAGTGGGTCAATTTAGCCCACATGGGCGTCCATTAAGGAACAGTTGGGCGTGTGTAATCATGGGCTTAAGTTAGAGGATTATTTAATCCTCCAACACTAGCCCTAATTAATTAATTCAATCATTCGCAATACTGAAATCCTCCACCAGAAATACAACACGGAGAAAATAATTTCTCTTCCACTCTCTTTCACCTAGCCGCCATTATGGAAAAAAGAGATGGAGATTTTCGGGGTCAATTCCGATGCGTGATTATCTAGAGACGGGACACATGGACAGTTGAACGAAAATTTGAAGATTCACGAGGATTGATTGAATGCGCGAAAAGGTAAGTTCTTGCATTCATCTTTTTAATTGAAATCAACGAACAAACAAATTGATCTTGGCTTTGGAAATTCGGATATGATTTTTAAATTTCACTGTGCATGATACCAGGATTCCCAACAAAGTCAACTGAGGGTACTTTGCTCTAATTTCTTGAAAACTCTCTCTGATAATGTTGAAAAAGCAAAAAATGAAAAATGGCAAAAAAATATCTTATTTATAGAATTTTCTGGGTGGGAATATTAAGAGTTAAAAGAAAGAAATTAACCCTTCAAAATCGCATGGTGATTATTGAAAAACTATTTGAAATAAAGGGCCCAGATTGAACAACTGTTTAACTCACTCCCACTAATACTATAAATATTAGTATTTTAGTTACTGCACCTACCTACCATAAAGGCGCGTGATATCATGCGCTATATAATTATGGCAAATAAGTGATCACCACTCTCGATAGACTTACGTGTCAGGAAGTTTATAATGAATAAGTCAAGTATAAATCTTTAATATGATATACTTCAATCTGTCACCTTGATATACGGATCGCCGCAACGACTACTAATTAATTAATATGTCCACCTGTCATTATAGTTCGCAGTCACAGATGCCACGCATCGTAATTTCCGAACTGGGGGACTAAATGATAAGTACAAACCTATCTTTTTGGTCAATGGTCAAAATACTCATATTTTAATAATTAATTGCTAAATATCCAGTAGATCCGCATGTTTTTTGGTACGTGGGTCAGGTTATGACTCGACCCGAGGTACCGACCCGACGACCCAGATACTAAAGATACAGTAATCATTCAACAGGTGTCCTAGCCCATCTAGCCCAACTGTCACTTCATGAATAGTGGCCGACTTACCACTATGAATAGCCCCTTCAACTCATTTATGAGGGGACCAACAATTAATTCTCTCTCAATACTCTATAGCTATAATGTACGGACGCTCCAAAAAATCACCACGTGTAATGTCGGACACACGGTGGACACGAACACGGCTATGGGACGTGTCGGACACGGCAAAAGGGTGTCCAAAATTTAAAATATATAAATAAAATTCGGACGCGGCACGGACACTTCAGGGCTGATTTTTTGCATTTTTTTTAGATTTTTAATATAAATGTGTACATATAAATGTAATTATATATAGATGAAGCTTTATAGTTTACAGAAACATTGTTATTAATAAGTTGTAATTTTGTGTAAAAATAGGTTGCTCATATACCTGAATATACATATATATAGGTTGTTATTAATAAGTTGTTGAATTGTTGATTATTGTCTAATAGGTGCTCAATTACTCATAAATTTATATATATATATATATATATGGGCAGATGTGTCCGAGCCGTGTCCGTGTCCTAATTTTTTAAGAATTGACGTGTCCCGTGTCTGTGTCGTGCAGTGTCCGTGTCTGTGCTACATAGCTCTATAGATTTACTTCATTTTTATTCTTTAAGCAAATTCAATCTCATATTTGGCCTCGTATCATACGAAGCAAATACGTATACATTAACACCCCTTTTTGAACTACGTATTGATTTGATCCTATCCAATTAGGTACGTAGGTAGCTTGATTTTGTCAAGTCCAATCTATAATCTCATTTGATAGTTATTTTGGTTCAACCCATTTGGATTGTTGATTTGTTTTGAGTTAGCCCAACGAAAATCGAGCTAAATCAGAGCTAACGATAATTTAGTCCCAAAGCGTTTATTTTAGAGATTGAAATTGAAATGAAAACTATACCATCAATTTGGTGGAATGAAATTTTTGAGTCGAAGTTTTCAAGGAAGTTTTGAATACATAAATTTATTTCAAGGTGTTTTAACTGTTTTTTTTTAATTGTCTTTAAAATATTTAAATATCTCCAATTTGCATTTTTGGTCCCATAGTTCACGAAAAATTGCGACTTTGGTCATCTAACGGCCACATGCAAAGCATTTGATCATTTTCGTTAAATAATTAGTGGCTCCCCCTTTGTGTCTTTATGCTAAAAAATGAAATTTGGTGATGCATTGTGGTGAGGTGCAATTGTTTGAGGGCAAGAGCCAAAAGGGTCTCGCTTACGGGATCAAAAATGCAAATTACTCGAAGAAACTACTTTCAAATCATGTCTGTTTCTCATAAAAAGCCACACAATAGAATCTCTTGTCAATTCTTACATGATGATGTTCGATAGTTTAGATCCACCTAATCTATCTCACCACATTGTCAAGGCTAAGCATCAAATCATAACTAATAGTGATCAATCATGATCATGCATAGAGATCAATATCAAACACATTACATGGAACAAAATTAATTCGAAAAATTAATAATCATAAATCATTTGTCAGTCTAGATAAATTTAGTTCATATTCACGATTAAGAAATAATCAACTATCTATGTTAAACTAAATCAAACAAATAATTTGAAACTCCCTATTACAGAACTAGATTCCTACTCGCGTATATGTTTTGTCTTCAAAAATGAATCCGAAACATCCAATATCTCTCGAATTCTTCCTTGTTTTTTGAGTTTTTTATGATCATGAAAACCTGGTCTCAAAGTGTCTAATACTCCAAAAATCCTCCCGCCCCCAACCCAAAAAAAAAAAACTAATACTTATATTTCTAGGGCACGTTGTCTTGTACTGCTGCATAACCAATTAAAACAGGCTAATGCGTTCGTGAGGCATGAATACCAAAGTATAAGCCTACCACATTGAAGGTAATACCACGGTATGGGAAGGAATACTGCGGTATAGAAGGATCTATACCGAGGTATTTGATACAACAACGGCAGTTTTTTGGTTTTGGCCATATCTCTATCCCCAGACATTAGATTGAGGTGAATCAAATTGGAAAATCAGAAAAGTTACCAAAAATTAGAATGTAATATTATAATTTTTAATTTCAATTATTTTATAATTTTAATCTATAGATATATTAATTGTATTTAAAATAAACAAAAGAAACAATAACTTAGATAAAATATTTGAATTACAATTTCCAAATAACTTAAACAAAAAAAGAAAAATGAAAAGAAAATAAGTTGAAAGTATTTTGGCCCCAATTTGATGGAACCTCATTCCCCATTTTTCAATTTTTCATAAAAGATGCACTTGTTTGGAATCTCTTAAAAATGTTCCAAAGAAATGCTAAAGTAAATATTTCCCAAAACAATCTAAAATTTCCTTGAAAAATGAATTTAATTGCATTTTTCTCAAGAAATCAAATTTTTTACTATTCATGATTTGACAGTTTACTCAATAACTATAAAAGGCTTTTATCCACCAATATAATGACATATGCAACTAAATGTTTACATATCTCATTTCGAAATGATGCAAGATGCGAAATAAGATTCACTTTGCATATTTTTAAATGTCTTAATAGATGTGTTTAACTAAAATATGTCTAGTTTTTCTTATAAAACCAAAACTCATTATACCATTTTTCACAAAAAATAACTTATCTTATAAGAAAAAAATATATCACATCATACTTAATCCTTACACTTTTTTCTATAAATGATACTCATCTAAACACTCTTTCACCAACACATCTCTACTCTTTAAAAATAAAATTTGTTATTTTTTAAAATAGAACCTTTTTTTTTTTACTCAAATTGCCAACACTCCCCTTTTTTTACTCTTTGCACGTAATAATAATAATAATAATAATAATAGAACAAGCCAAAATTGGGTTCTTCTCCATGTCCTTGTATTTTGCTAAATCAAGTCGATTTTAAAGGGAGTGACTGATTGCAATAATAATAATTATACTTTTCATGTGATTAATTAAATTTGATCAGAATTTTCAGTCAACAATTTATATAAGAAATTATAATGTACACAATTCTGAAAGTCTTGATAGCCTATTATACTTGAAACGTACATAATCGCCAACAAACATAGAATTAAATTCAAGTACTACAATTAATAACTTGATAAATGATATTTAAACATGCAAGCATTAATTATGATCAAGAGTTATGACTGACACTTACCACTATATAAACAAGTCACCTTGTTTGAATGAAAACAAAACAAGTCACTTGTATAACTATTTAATTGCAAAACAATCAAAATAAGCTTCAACAACAAACATTAAAGAGAAAGATGACTTATTCTTTGCATGAAACAATGTTCATTGCTCTAGTTTTCGTATTTGCAATTCCATTTTCATTGGGTCACAGGTATGATTCAGACAGTGAAACTATCTTGCGAGATCTCTGTTCTCAAATTGAAAGATCAAAAGAATGCATAGATCTTATCAAATCCGAGTTGGGCAGATTCGAGGACTCGGGTTACAACGACGTAGCAGGACCTGTAATTGACCTAGCAAGAGAAAAAGCCGAACA
This sequence comes from Buddleja alternifolia, assembly GCA_019426215.1. NCBI lineage: Eukaryota > Viridiplantae > Streptophyta > Magnoliopsida > Lamiales > Scrophulariaceae > Buddleja > Buddleja alternifolia. Next base: position 19,443,960 of record CM033408.1, on the reverse strand, counting down.
AATCCGTGATATGATTAAGGAGCTTCACGAGGACTCTAATGATGATAAGTTGAAGAAAAAATATCTCTCCTGCTCTAGTAATTACAATGATGTTAGTCGCGACCTTGATGTCGCGAAGAAAAGCATTGATTCCAATGATTATCAGAATATACTCGAACAGGTAAACGATACGGAGGATGAATTAGAGAGCTGCAGACGAGAATTCGACGAAGGTGCATTTGATCCCGCCCATATTAGGGACAGAAATAATGAGTTCGGACTCTATGCGGACCTTCTTAAGGTTTCAATCGACCGTTTATTGCGGGGAAATGAGATAGATGGCAGTAACTATTACGATACGTCTGACTACTACGGAAACAATTATCATAACTAAAACTAATATTGCATTCCTAAATCTGAAAATAAAAGGAGGACTTGTACTTTAAGTGGAGACATTCCTCTAAATCAATAGATATTTTGATTTATTTAGTATAAATATTGTGAGAAACTGAGAATTTATTTTCTACAATTTAGTCGACTATCTAATTTTTTTTTTTCTCCGAGATCACATTGATTTGGATGAGCTTCATGCTTTCTTCTTCTTTTGCTAACATTGGAGCTGTGTTTGAACTTTGGATCCAAATTAGTAGGATAAAAATGAAAAGTTATTAAAATAAATAATGCATAAAGTGAAGAAAATATTTTTCGTATTTTTTTCCTATAAAAAATTATAACTTGAAGTTGAAGTTGAAGAAAATTACTGAACCCGTCAAACTTACTGGAGAATCATCAAGATATATAGGGGAGCATCTATAGAACAAAGACAAACCCTTTAACTTTAAGAAGGATGGTGAATATATGAGATGAGTTACATTCAACAGCATTTCTTAAGATGAATTATCAATTACCAATCAAACTGCAATTTGTTATTAAATTTTTGCTAAAATTTTTATCGGTAAAGCGGGTAGAGGATTATTACATACATGATTGACGTGTATGTGACAGTAAAATAGCGGTGGTGGTGGCGCTGCTGCGAAAGTGGAGTGTGTATAAAATTGGACTTAAAGCGAGAAGGAATGTTTGCCGACTCTGATGGAGGGTTTCTATTCTATGATATAAAAGGAACAAGATTTTCAAGAACTCCAGTTTTTGGTGATTGGCTCCAATATAGAACCATCTAACTATTTGTAAAAAAAAGAACTATCTTTAATTTATTTATATTTCCTAAATGAAACGAGATTTTCCACCTACCGGAATACAATTTAGTTAAATGATATTACCCACTGACCCATAAAAAAATTAAAAAAATATCAATGACTATTTTACCAGCCTAAAAATATTTGGGAAGTATCACTTAGGGGTGTTCACGAATCGATCAAACCGAACGAGAACCGAAATTTCGGTCCGGACCAAAAACCAAGCAGAAAATTTCGGTTCGGTTTTTTTTGCAAATTTCGGTTTTGAGGTTCGGTTTTGAGGTTCGGTTCGGTCGGTTAACCGAAAAATCGAATTTTTTATTTTTATATTTTTTATATAGTATAATATAAACCAAAAATTATAAAAAATGTATTTCCTAGTGACAACTTATAGGAAAATAAAGAAAATGAATTAAAATTAGTCATAATTAAATTTTAATTATTTATTTATATCTAATTTATTTATTTATTTATACCGAAAAATCGAACCGAACCGGTTCACTTTCTAATTTCATTATGTCAATTTTAGTTGGTCGTGCTAAACATAATTATAAATATATAATGTATGCATTCCAAAGAAAAAGTGAACATAGCCAAAAAACAAACTATAGTAGGCTTATGCATTTACATCCCCATAATATAGCCAAAAAAGTGAACAACAATAACCATGACAAGACAAACTAATATATTATGGGGATGTAAATGCAAAATCATATAATTTTTCATTACAAAATTCAAGTCGTAGGTTTAAGTTAGATAGTTCTTATTTAAATTATAGTAATAGGTTTTCATCAAGTCAAATGCTGCCAGTAAATTTCAGACATATTTATTAATGTACGTTTTTTATTAAATCGTTTCTATATATATATATAATTTAACATATTACATATATTCACGTGCAATGTATTTGTTTTTTTTTTTTTTTTCTATTTGATCTTTCAGATGTTTTTTCTAATTGTGAAATGACATTATTGCTCTTTACTTAAGTAATTTAACTAAATAATAAAGACATCAATTTTATTATTTGTCATTATTAAAAGGGAAAATTATATCTACATCCCCTCACGAATGACCTAATTATAAATATACCCCCCATAATCCAATAATTACTCACATCTCATGTAGTTTGCAAAACCTTACACGACAGAATTTGCCTGATGGAATTGTCTAAAATTTATAAATGCCCTCGTATTTAAAAAAAATCACAAAAAAAAAAATTGACTATAGTTGACCATATATTGAGGACAATTATACCCTCAAGTGTGAGAAAATTATTACATGATTATATATAAGTGCTTAAAAGTTACTTTTAAGGCAATAGAGGGTGTATTTGTTATACATAGAAAACCTTGTGTACACTTACCAAAACACCCTTTGTAACTCAAAAAGTTATCTTCAAGTAGGGTTCATTTGTTAAAAGTGTCAAATAACAAGTATGCATATAGTTATACGCATGTAAGTATGGGGGTTATTTGTAATATAATGAATTATATAAGAGTATTGATGTAAGATAACACATTTTCAATAACCCCTGGTAACACATATTCACAAAAATAAAAAAAAACCAACCAAAACATTGAACGGGCGCCAAAAAATCACAAAGGCGGACGCCAACTTAAACGCTAACTTAGTATTTAATTGTAATCAATTATAAGTTTCCCAGAATTCGAACAATCATTTTTTGTGTTAATATTTTTATTTTTAAAAAGATGATGTAATGAAGATCTCGAATTGCATATCATTATCAATAATTTTCTTTGAATATGACCATTTTATATATTTTTGAGTTTTCAATAAAAGAAGTGTATAAACACCAAATGTATTTTAATAACTTCAACAACAAATGTCCAACAAAAGAATTGCTTATTACAGTTGGCTCCAATCACGGCTTAGTTTTTGCTTAATAATTGGATAGCATGCCATCTCGAAAAACTTTTTTTTCATGAAGTATTTTTTTAAAATAAGAAATTTGAGAGTTCTTTTAAAAAAATATATGTAATTATTATGATTAATTTGATATATTTTTGTTGTGAGAAATTTGCTTAGATTGGTTATTAGATATAACTTTTCATAAATATATTTTAGTCAACTCATCGATTTAGACATAAAAAAAAAGGTTAAAATGCACATTGCATTACTTTATATTAGAATATGTGATTAATTTCACTTTCGGTGTTAAAAAATAGCCAAAAGAAACCCAATTTAATCGATGATATAAATCTATTTTGCCAAAAAATATTAAAATTTTAACTAAGATTGTGAGATAAAAAAAATCCCCAACTAAACACGTTTTTTCACTTTTAAAAAATCTCTTAAAAAAATATAATATTGTTTTCAATCGTAGAGGAAGTTTTCACGCAAAGCAAAAACATTATTACGTTTGATCCTCTTCGCGTGTCGTGTCGCATGGAAACAAGTGTAGATAAAGAGACCTTATCCCCTTTCTCTCTGTCTGTCTCTTCCACAAGCAAAGCAGCAGCATAATTCCTTCCAGGTTTCATGGAGTCGGCACTCTCTCTCTCCACCGCTAGAATGAGAATGAGAATGAGAATGCTGTCTCTCTCTCGCTGCCCCTTTCCCCTTCATACTCGCTCCTTCATTTCCTCCCCATTTCGCATTAATCTCCCCAAATTACATACCCACCCCTTCCTCCAAATCTCCGCCTCCATAACCGCCAAGCCTTCGTCCGAGCTAAGGAAGAACCCCAAAAGCTCCGACCCTTCGGACGCCAAGCTCGCGGCGCTTCGACACCTCTTCTCCAACCCCAACATCAATATCGACGCCTATATCATTCCCTCCCAGGATGCTCATCAGGTTTATTATATATATATATATATATAACAACCTTCTTCACTGCTGCCCTTTCATTTCTGCTGTTTTTTTCATTTCAGTTTTCATATCATAGTAGTCACTCACCATTGTGTTCAAAACATCTTAATCTTTCAAATAAAATTTCAGAGTGAGTTTATTGCTGAGTGCTATACAAGGAGGGCATACATATCAGGTTTTACCGGTAGCGCAGCCACTGCTGTTGTCACAAAGGATAGAGCGGCTCTTTGGACAGATGGACGATATTTCCTTCAGGTTTGTGATGTGGAATATGATTAGCTTTTTGGGTTAGGATGTGTTGTTATTGTTAGTACTGACCTCCTCTTGTTGCTAACCCTAACAGGCGGAGCAACAGTTAAGTTCCGGCTGGATTCTCATGAAAGCTGGTAATCTTGGAGTACCCACTACAAGTGAGTGGCTTAACAGTGTCCTGGCTCCTGGTTGCAGAATTGGCATAGACCCTGTGAGTAATATTCCAGTTTTCAGTCTATGTTGTACTTGAAATTTTTCAATTTCCATGTATTAACTAACTCTTTGCATAGGCTGGTGGCCTTCCATAAATGGTCAAATTAGTTGAGCATAAGTCATTGTATGTTGTAAGATGCGCGAACTGACAGCTTCCAATGAGAATTTTCCATTTACAAATTGAATTGGAAGATCTTCGGTTTAGAGCTTGCTTGGTGTGGGTGGATGGATTTTGCTAACTTTAGGTTGCATCTCATTTTTAGAGTTCTGAAGTTACTCTTTGACTCTCTTAGTAAAAAGGTATTGTACCTGTATAGTACACATACGTACAAATAAACTCCAAGTAGTCCTGTTTCTCATAAGCATTTTCAACTTAGAAATACTATTTGTACTTTTGAGTTGAAACATTTAGTTCATATGTTTTACGTATTTCTTATTATACTTGACGAATAATACCCATTTTGATTAGTAGTTTATAGTTTTATTTATAACCTAAAAAGTATATTGAAATTGTGCAAGTATAAAGTGAAATTATACAATTAAAAAATAGTATAGTAAATACATACCTGAATAATTAATGAAGATATTAGTTATTGTCATGGTTACTTTTTTAGGTCATAATTATAAATACAATCATTCCACATCCAAAATGACTTTTCATAGCTTGAGTACAAGCATGAAACACACGAAAATAAATTCATATAATAAATTCTTGGTACGCTTCCTTCTCTGCTGTCTCCAAGTGGGTATACGCAATTTTTTATTTCATTTTTCCTTCAATTGCATATAATCTGATCCCAGTATCCCACCTGCTCTTGGTTTTTGTGAAGGAATCAGTTCCTGTTTTCTTCAGATGCTGCAGAAGAACTGAAAGAGGCCATATCTCAAAAGAATCACGAGTTGGTCTACTTGTATGATGTGAATCTTGTAGATGAGATATGGAAAGAATCCAGACCAAAACCTCCAAACAGACATATCAGAGTGCACAACTTGAAATATGCTGGTGTGGATGTGTCATCCAAGCTGTCATCGTTGAGGTTCGAACTAACTAATGCTGGTTCATCGGCGATTGTCATCTCGATGCTGGATGAGATCGCATGGCTGTTGAACTTGGTAATACTCTGTCCTGCTTTCCTGATGTGCTTTCATATACCTAATCTTTTCCATCAGAATAGTGAAACGAGTTAACTAACCCACCCCCAACTAAGGAAAACAATGCAAGGGTAATAAACACCCCAAAAGGTACAGCAAGTGCACGATGCTCTGCCAGTTGTGGATAAGACAAATTTAAGATGGAAAAATGAGAAAGAGAATGCACATATAGAAATAGAATGGATGTTGTTCTATCTTCGTCAACATGATATTCGATGTGCTCCATTCGTGAAATGTCATGAGTATCCAATACTTGAAGATCCAAATATCATTCCATGTAAAGGAAGGTTCTGTCAATCCCCAAGATTTGCAGAGCTTCTATTAATCTCTAAAATTTGCCTGCACAGTAATGATAAAGCTACATCATTCCTATTTTCCTTTTTAACCAAAAAATTGATTTGATATTAAGATGAAGAAAAAATGTTTAATTTTAAGTTTCTATAAATGCAAATTTTGGTGGAAGACTGTTCCTTGAGATCTTTTGTCTTGTCTTTTTAAACTATTTTTATTGGTGGGTCAATTTTAACATGATCCCACAATTTTGGGTTTTGTTTCTCATATTAAGAAATTTCTTAAGATTTGGGCTATTAAGTGTCAAAATTAACCTACTTTTGAATGCGCTGGGTTGCCTTTTAACCCATAAGCATGTTTTTCTGACAACCAAATGGTAGTCTTATCCTTCCTAGTTTCATTTCAATTAGTTTACCTTCTGCCATAAAATCAAATGACAGATCCTTTTTCAAAATGGCAAGAAATTCATTGACTGCGGCAAATAATTTTACATGGGATGGATGATTTTTCTGTTTTTTGTATTTGTCCTTTTATTACATTTGCAGAACTCTAGATTAATTTCCTTTCCTTTTCTGGGGTATTAGGAGATAAGCCTTTTCAACCATTATCTTTTCATCTGATCCTTTATAGTTGTTACAGCAATTAGAATATTGTGTCTTATCTTTACTTTGAATTGCTTTGGGAATCTTGTGAAGATCACATTGGGATTCTTGTTTTTGCATAACGTAACGCCAGATGCATTAAGACTCTGCCTTGTGTTTTTCTTCAGTTGTGAAGAAATCACAGATGAGTTTGAGAAATACTTGAATTTGGATCTTGTTATTGTTTCCTTTTCACTGTTAACATGCAATTTTAATAGAGAGGAAGTGACATTCCACATTCACCGGTCATGTACGCGTACTTAGTGGTGGAGATTGATGGAGCAAAATTATTTATCGATGATGCCAAAATCACCCCTGAAGTGATGGATTATTTGAAGGATGCTGGAATAGAGTTGAGACCATATGAATCCATTCTTTCCGAAATTGAAAGGTATTTGGGGGTTTTGGCAGCTTTTCTCCTTGTATTTCAGTAAACTCTGTTTCAATAAGTTGGTCTGTTTACTTTCAACAGCAGAAAACTCTTAGAACTGTATACTCTATGATGTCTACTGAAACTAAAATTTGGGAAAATAACACATTCAAGCACATAATCACAATGATTCATGCGAACGTAAGATCAAACCGCAAAATTCACCTCCTTGCGTTCAAAGATGAAGTAAATTCATGGTATTATCCTGCATAAAGCAAAATTATTTGAGTAAAAACGACCGGCCCCCACCACCAGGGTTTTGCTATATGGACCTTCTTTGCTGTTCCGCTCCATTTAGCGTGATCTCTGAAGTTAAACCACAGATTCAAGTTGCTTTTGACTGCCCAATTCCATATATTAGTTTGATTGCTATCCAATCACTTTTCCTAAACATTGCATTTAGTGGCCTTGTTTGATGTGCCCGAACCATTTAATGGTATCTCCAGCTACTTTTGTTTAGACAACTCATCTATAGGATTTGTTTTATTTCCATGATTCCATCAAACAGTCTTGCCTCAGCCATGCTAATACACGTGGATGGTTTTAGTTAATCACCGAATAGTCTTAGCATATAACATTGCAGGTTTTATACCAGTCCCATTACAATTTCCTCTTAACCTGTAAGGAACTTTTTATTTGCACATAAACTGGAGGCACCGTTCTGCTTAAAGTAACAGAAAAGAAAGCTAAAAGGCAGTCTCGAATTGAAGTTCACATATGATATACAGATTTTATTTTGTGTCTCTTGTAGACTACATCTCAGTGTAACCAGTTGTACTTGACCGTATTTTCCTTGCAGTTTGGCTGCAAAAGGAGCGTGCCTTTGGTTGGACTCATCGTCTGTTAGTGCTGCTATTGTAAGTACTTACAGATCTGCTTGTGCTAAGTACGTCAGCACTGCTGGAATTGTTAATAACAACAAGAGCACATCACCAAAATCTCCTGATTGCGTATCTTCTGGACCAACTGTGATGTACAAGAGCTCACCGGTTTCAATGGCTAAAGCTGTGAAAAATGAAGCTGAGCTCCAAGGAATGCTTAATTCTCATCTGAGGTAACTGCAGCTACAAACTTTCTTTCAATAATAGATGTACCTTGTTTGAAGAATTATACTCCAATTTTGCAAATTGCACTTTCACTTGCACCGCGTCTTTAGTGCATGAATTGGGGCAGTTGGATAAAGCTCTCCAGTTTTAGTGCTTGCTATTATCTTTCGGAAAATATATAAACATTTCACAATTTGCAGCATGATTTGTGTTTACGCTGTTGCACTGTCAGATTTTGCAAATATATTCTGTTCTGGAACTTTCTGAAATGGTTTTGGACACAGTTCATTGCTTTATGCATATTTCTTTTGTCTGCTAAAAAAGGGAAAACATGCATGAAGCTCTTCTTTCCAAAAAAAAAAAAAATTATTTTTAAATTTTGTGCTTCCAGATCCTATTTAGCCAATCCAGAGCTTCGTGTTGGTTTCGCTTCCGGTATCATTTTTTTTTGGGAGGTTTGGGTGCCGGGGGGTGGGGGGGTGGGGTAGGAGGACATAAACTGTGTTGAGGTCGAGGAGAAATAAAATTCAGGATGATCAACTCTGGAGCTTTCTAGGAGATGGGAAGTCGAGAACGACAATCGAGAAGACAGAAAAAGCAAGGAAGACGGAGGGACAACTAATCATTTAACAAATAAAAGTGCATTTCATTTTCTGAGTGGATGTCTGCGAATATTTTCATGTAAATAGCTGAAATTTTGTGTTTGGGACCTCATAATAAACCTATAAATCTAGAGACCAAGTAATGTTGGTGCTACGTTTCCGTTTTGAGAATTAAATTTATTTTCATTCATCATACACATAAACTGAGATGTCTTAACTTACAGCAAGTAACCTAACAGAAAAATGGATATGGAAGATGCCTCTTCTTGAGATATACCTACAAGCAGCAATAACTGCAAATTGGAAACTAATTTTTCTAAAGAAGACTAAATTTAAATGTTATTCTTGCTAGACCTACTTCTGTAAGTTCCCAAGTGAGTTGCGTGGTGTGAGTAACTCTGAAAACTGAGTTACCTGATATGGACAAAACCATTGGTTCCGATAGCATGAAACATTTCACTTCTTTCTCTCTATTTTTGCAAGTAGCATATAGATGAATTGACCGCACCGAATAAAACTTGCTGACTAAGTAAATGTTGGAGTTATACTTTCAGTACGGGACTTTGACCAAATTTAATTTGACCCTCACGACCTCCCCACAATGACCTCATTGACTACCTCATCTTAGTTGACGCCATAAGTCCTGTTTGGAACATTGTGACAATTCAGCAAGAGAAAGACACCTAAATACCACTTATTCTGAAACTAATTTTTAGAAGACTGGCATCTTGCATAGTAAATCACATGAGACACTTCTAAGGCATGTTAGTCTATCAGTGACAACTTACTTGAACCAGAGTCCTTCGTAGTTAACGTGGGATCCTCTCGTACACACTATAACCAATTAATGGCACATAGATTACTCAAAATTTTCAGCTTGCTGTATGATTTCTCAAGGGAAATCTTAAAAGGGTTATAGTGTGTGATATTTAATTGGTTCACTAATGTATATAGTGTGAGCATATGAAAAGAGGGTTTGATCTTAACCAATGAACAACTTTTTATTAGTTGTGGCCTCTTACCCTTGCTAATCATGTGGAGCATTTATGAATATGATGAGGACAAATTGGAAGTTTATTAAAATCATTCAAGTTTAATACTTACTAAAAGGTGCCGTTAGAAAATTTACACTGTGCGTGTACTAAAATGAACTCAATTTGTTTTGACATGCCTCGCTTAGTTATAGTGTCACATTTGAATAGATGTAAATGGACTTTCTTGAAAACATTTACCTGGAAACTTACTTTACTGTCTGAAATAGTTACGTTTATGATTAAAATGAAGAACCACGTCTGGAATGAGCAATGAGTATTAGGGCAGAAAAGTCGTCATCAACTATTAGCAATTGGATGTTTCCACTGATATAAGAAAACATCTAATGCATATCTTTGAGAGGGTGGGAGGGTGAATAGGTGGCTGCTGAGTCGAACAAACGGGGCTTTCTAGTTACTTGATGACATCCCAGGACAAAGCGCATATGCATTGAAGAAGTTTCTGATCTTTCTAAATGATAAAACTTGTTGCTAACTTATCTTTTGTAAAAACTACGAAAACTTAATTAGATATTCATAAAAAATAAAAAATCGTCATATTAACACATTGCTTCATATCTGTTATCCTTCTGTCGCTTTAGCACGTTCATGTATTGTAGAATTGAGTTAAAACTTTTCAATTCACTGATTGAAAAGCTTTTCAAGGTAAAATTTTGGCATTTCTTCTACCAGATTCATTGGGTTATGAGTTCGGCTTGGAGTTATTCTTCTTTTGTGCTTCCTCTCATTATTATTGACATTTAAGTCTATTTGAAATCTGCCATCTTATTAAACTAATTTTTTGAAAATATATTGCCATGTTATCTTACACAATTATATTTAGAAATGTTAAAAATCTTAAATTTCTTCTTCAATTCTTTTCCCTATGTCCATCTATTTTGTCTGATCAAACTGGTGGTACAGATACCAAAAAAAAAAAAAAAAGGAACATCAAGTGTAATTTTATGTATTGATTAATTTTGTTCACAGATGAATTTTTTTGGAGTATTTAAGCATGACTAATCTTTTGCAGGGATGCAGCAGCTCTGGCACAATTTTGGGCTTGGCTGGAGGAGGAAATCAGCAATGGTGTCATTTTGACAGAAGTAGATGTTGCAGAAAAACTTCTCGAATTCCGTTCCAGCCAAGATGGTTTTGTTGACACAAGTTTCGATACTATAAGTGGTACACAATCTCCTATATCTCATTCACCTTTGTGCATATTGTCATTTCTTTGTTGGGCCAGATTGGTTTACTTGCAAATACTTCCTTCCGCATTTGCTACTTTCATAGGCCTAAGGAAAAACTGCTCACAAGACCATATGCCTCAGCTCTGTAAATAAGTTTTCCTCAAGACATTCACAACTGAAGTGACCAGAAAAGGTGACAATGCATCTCTCTGTTTTAGGCCTAGAGGCTTGAAACCAAGATTTAGATCCACCGTTAATCAATAAGGATAAGGGAGTTAATATCAAGCACCCTTGAATCCATTAATGCCATCTATAGCCGAAACCTTCCATGCTAGTACCTTGTCCAAGAAGGACCAACTAACCCTGTCATATTCACAAAATCTGCTTTGAATACTATGACTCTCTGATTTTTCACTTTAGCATCTTCTACCAATTGAAAAGTTTGTTTGCCTCCAATAAAAGCACTTTGAGCATGCGAAATTGTGTTATCTAACACTCTGCACAACCTCAGGGACAAAACCTCATAATCTTATGAACACTGTTTACCAGGCTTTTAGGACGAATGCCATTTGCGTTGATTGAGTTGGTTTTCTTAAGAATTGACGTAATAAAATAGTTATTAATTTTCCCTAGAACCCATTCAAGAAATCCAGCACATACATTCATGAGATCTTTAGACACCACATCCCGACACAATGAAAGCCATTCGATTCAGGAGCCTTATTTTCACCATGTCATATGCCGCACCATTTATGTCTTCCTCAATAGGCCTCTCTGACCACACACACTGGTCACTAGAAATAGTTGACCGTCCAGTTCCTCTTTCATAGGGCGATCTTCCCACTCTTCACGAATAAGGCACTCGTAAAAGCTCGTCAGCTTAGCTGCAATCTGCAGTATTTTTTTATCACCTGACTTGAGCTGGTTTCCACCTCTTTTATAAAATTGCTTCTTCTATTCCCTGAAGCACTGCGATGAAAGAACTTAAAGTTGCAGTATCCTTCTTTCACCCATTTGAATCTTGATTTATGCTTCCAGGAGATGTCCTCCAAATGCCCAGTAGTCTCCAAATTGCTTTAAAGACTACTTTTTGAAAAATCTCATTTTTGGAAAGTGGCCAAATTTCTTATTTTTTGTCCAGATTTGAATATCAAACAAGATGGCATTTTTCTTCTCCCAAATATCCCCAAAGACCTCTTCATTCCACATTTTCAAATACCCCTTAAAGAACTTCAATTTTCTCATAAATACAAACTCGTCCACCCTTTTTCTTGACATGGAATGAAACCACATGTTCTCTAACCGAAAAGGCAATGGACCCCAATTGATTTCGCTATATACAAGGTATATGGAAAAGTGATCCGAAGATGGCCTAGTAAGCATCTTCCAAAACTCCTGAAAGAGAATTAGGCAGGAAGATATCCAGAAGCATCAAGTTAGAAATTGAATTCTTAATATTGTTGGATAAAAGAAATCTGTCTATTCTGGTAGCTACAAACCAATCTCCCGAGTCTGACCAAGTACAATTACCATCAGAGAGGGGCAAGTTTTGCAATTCACAATCATGAACAAATCTTTCAAATCTTCTCTGACTTCAAACATATCACCATGTAATGTCCGATATTCTGTTTCCTGATAATGTTTGATGATCTCAATGATGATAGAAACCAGCATAATTTTCTTATCTCCTTAGATAAAGCTTGGCTGCAAGTCGCCAAATGGAAAATGCTGGAGGATTTGGAAATGGTGATCCAAAGTTATAATATAAATAATGTTTGTACATTTTGGATTGCTACAACCTTGTCGAAGATTCTGTTTTTTGTAAATACTCTCGCATGGAACTTGCACATAAGCAACTTATTTATGGTTTTTTGGTACTTGAGACATGTTAGGCAAAACACCTGAATCCTGTTCCATTTAAAGTATGCTTGTGGAGAATTTGTTTGGTGTGAATTGCCTTGTGAATCTTGTTAAAACCTAAATCTCTCAAGGAAATCTGCTAAACACTTTTAATTTGAAACAGAAAAATTGGTTTTCGTTTCCTGATTTTGAGAAATTATTGGTTTAGAACAATAAAAATTTGTTTAGGGCTCAATATGCTATTCAATCCTTCTGTGTCTTGTGTTCTTGTACGAACATTTATTTGTGTGCAGACACTTATATTATTTCGAGCATTCAAACTAGCAGGGGTCTTTAAATTTCCATGATTTGCTTTATAAGCTTTAGTTGTACTCCTCAAGAAACCAACCGGACTTGTATATTTCCCGTGTTTAAACATTGTGCAGAATTATGTACTACCTTATTTGTTTTCCTCAGTGAGACTTACTTTACTAAAATGTTCTTCACAGCCTCTGGTGCCAATGGTGCTATCATACATTACAAACCAGAGCCCAACAACTGTAGCATAGTAGATGCTGAAAAACTCTTCCTACTAGACAGTGGAGCTCAGTATATTGATGGAACAACTGATATTACCCGGACAGTACATTTTGGTGAACCCTCTTCATGGCAGAAAGAATGTTTTACCAGAGTTCTGCAGGTGTTCATTTATTTTTTATTTTACTCGATCACTTTTTTCTGAATAACGAAGTCGTAATTGATATTGAGATAGTGCATGTAAGTATGTCTTTCGCTATTTATTGTTTAAAGAAATTAGGTACATATGCTTGTAAGAGATTATAGGTTCTTAGAAGGAAGCACTGGAGAATAAATGGTACGTGATAACGTGAATGAGAAAGTAAATTACATACATGCCATACAAATAAGAAAGTAATTTACATACATGCCATACAAATAAGACACTTAAATGGCCCTTTTTTCCTAAATAATTGCAAATTTTTGTGTCTTTGTTTGGGATTAAATTCGACTTAAGGTTTTCTGGAGAATTTATATATTGAAAGGCTGGTTCGTTTTGGTTTGAGGGCTTTTAAGAAACGAAAGAGTTGGTGATTGTGAGATGATTGAAGTAAATTGATGTCCCTTGGGGTTTTCTGTGGGTAACATCTATTTGTACAATGGAAACTAAATTCCACACAGAGCCATATTAGATTAAATATGTTGGATGGTTTTAATTGTTGACAACTGTTATCAATGCTGAGTTTGTTAATTGCAAGAAAATATACAGATCTCAAGGCGAGAAGTCCGCAGTTACAGAAGATGTTGAAACTGTAATGTTTGCAGGGGAATGAAAAAGAAATTGGCATATTATTGAGATGACAGTGATGCAATTAGCAAGCGTTAAAGAGATCACTTGTGGGGAACACAGTGATGGTGGCAATAAATGCTCTAAAACAGCTAGCTTAATAATATAGGATGGATGCTTCATTGAATAAACTTAGTTCCCAATATCTGTCACTACATATAACAGGGTTCGTTTGTTAGATTGAGGTTTTATATTCTCAATAAGTTTTTGTTGAGGCGTTCTTCATAACTAACAAAAAGAATTTATCTGCATGTCTTGCAAATTTATAAGTGATTTATCTATTTTTCAGGTGTAACTATAGAATCCACCATATCTAGGAGTGCTTGGACTCTATTATCCCAATTTATGACTAAAGTCATATTCAGGATTTTTCAAGAAATTATTAATTTCCTTGAGTTACGTGATGCAACTCAAACCTTAACCAAAATGCCTCCGGCCATATAATTGTCATGCCTACAGCTTCTCTTTATATCTTTATAGGTTCTTTTGATTTTCATGTTCTAATTCTTCAGGCATCCATAATCATTAAAAAGTAGAAAGTCCCGGATTGCCCTATATCTAAGAGATTATTGATACTTGATGCTAGTGATGACCAACAAAGGTTTGGTGCCTTTCAATGGGAAAATTCTGTAAGATGCAGCGCCTTGAAACTCATTGATGAAACGAGTTTACATTGGCTTTTGATGGTTGATCCGCTGTATGGCAGCAAGAATTTGCTCAATTTCTCCATAGATAGTTGTTTATCCTGGTCAAATCAAGTATCGGCACATTTATTTCTTAAGAGAAAGCATCCTATCCATGTATGCTGCCTAATAACGTTGCTGGAATATTGTGATAGTTTTGGGAAGAGTAGTAATTTAAACAATTTACATTAGCAAGATAAGAGCATAGTTCAGTTAAGTTACTCATACCTCACAGAAGTACTCTCGAAACAGATCAAACAACGGAAAAAATGAAAAGGAGAATGGCAAAGTGGAATTCGATCTTTGTTGACTCCAAGTTCACCTGTTTTTTAATAAGCAGTCAGTTTCTTTGAGTGCTCCTAATACTAGATGTAGGTTGTACAGTATCCTGTAGTTCTGCTGTCATTTGAGCAATCTTTTCTGCTTAACCATATTTCTAGAGAAAGGACTTACGATATGAAGAAATAAACTAATCACAAAACGTCCATTTTTGCAGGGTCATATAGCGCTTGATCAGGCTATTTTTCCTGAAAATTACCCTGGTTTTGTATTAGACGCGTTTGCACGATCATCATTGTGGAAGATTGGTCTTGACTACCGTCATGGTATTTGTTATACTTTTTTACGGTTCTGAATGTTTGTTTTGATTCAGTACGATCAGCTAATGTTACGATTCTCTTTTTCATGCATATTTAGGCACTGGTCATGGTGTTGGAGCTGCGCTGAACGTTCATGAAGGCCCTCACAGTATCAGCTTTCGATTTGGAAACATGACTCCGTTGGTTAAAGGCATGGTTGTCAGCAATGAACCCGGCTACTATGAAGACCATGCATTTGGCATAAGGATTGAAGTACGAAACTATCTTTTTTCAACTTACAACTGTATGCATATATAGTATTAGTATGAGAGGTATTACCTACTAAAATATTTACCCTAGACCTTTTGTATCAGTAAGATCCTACAATTATGAAGTGAGATTCCAACAGATTAAGAGAGTATCTATTATTCATCCCAAATGCATTTTAGACGTGGAAGTTCATTTGCAGAAGTTTAGGAGTTTGGTGGTTAGTATCAAATGAACATTTAGAGTAAGTGACATCTCTATTCCATATTTTACATATTTGGATGTCAGTAGCTTTTCGATTCTTTCTTTCCTCTCCTACCGGATGGCATTCAAGTGTATTTTTACCACACTTGACATTAACAGTAAGAACTTCTTAAAACCTCATATTACAAAGTCCATCGGACAGATGGACTAGTAAAACCAAACGCTACTGAATCGTTAACAGAAGATGGAAAATTTGCAGATACAAACTATAGCAATTTGCATCATTTGGGTAACGACCAGGATTATTGGCTATTGGCTTTGTGCTTTTGCTTTGTCAACATTAAAATAGGATCTTATTAGCTTTTTAGTTTTAATCATTCGGTTGCTTTTTTGGACCTCAGCCACCAAAAACAACATCCTGAAATCAATTTCAGAAGCTTTTCCTGACATGTTCTTATACAATTGTTTTTTCTCATCCTTGTCATGCAGAATCTCCTTTATGTGAAAGAGGTCAACACTCCAAATCGCTTTGGTGGAACTGAGTATTTGGGATTTGGAAAGCTCACATTTGTTCCCATCCAGGTACTTTAACTTGCTATTGCGCGTTAGATTTTCCTGTTGTGGAGTCCTAGCTTTAACTGGGTTATTAAAATTAGGGTGCTTTGGTTGTACAGCTTTGCGTAAAGCAAAGTTCTCTCTACCCCCTTCTTACTGCTTGCTTATCAAAATATTGGGCTTTCAAATGGTCTTACAGTCTCTTAAGTGTAACTATTGGTTGGGTCTGTTAGTTAAGTGCAAAAGATGATCATTAATTCATACCCAGTAATATTTTTACTCTGGCAAAGGCACTAAACATGCAGTTATTTTCTCTCATGTGGAACATAATAATGTGAAAGAGCAAATTGGTTGACTTATCATTACTGTAACTCACGTAATTCACGTCTACATTCTGTAACATATTCCTTCACGTCATGCAGAGCAAATTGGTTGACTTATCATTACTTTCTACCACGGAGATAGATTGGCTCAATGATTACCATAAGCAAGTCTGGGAGAAGGTAAGCAGATGTGTCGATTGTTTTACATTGATGCTAGCATAGGTCCACATTACTTTGCTATAAAATTTGCCTTTCTCAACACACACACAGGGTACAATTTCTGTCTAATAGCTTGTCAATTTTTTAATTGTGTTTTTGGCTTCTTTTTAAGCAACACTTCATGTATTTATTTAACATGTCCCATTGGTTGATGTGGGGCATTGATAATCTCATCCTTCTCTCGTGAACTTGATATAGTGGCCATAATTCTCTAATATAATTGGTTTTATAAATTATTGTAAAGAGCACAGCTGAGCTACTCCCCACAAGTTGGCAGCTGTATAACTTGATTTTTTGGTACACGTCCTTGACATGACCTTACATTTGGAGTGAAATTGTCAGATTTGAGAGACATGGTCAAATAGTGCCTTCAGTCCCGACATGGATCAGGAAACGTGGTATTTGCAATTGTCCATATATGTGTATATAAATCAAATATCATTGTTAGATCAATTCATTCCCAAGAAAGAATATAAAAGTGCATCTAGATAGGATGTGTCTAGTTATTTTGCTATGAAACCGTCGGTTTAGTGATCGGCACTTAGTAGAGTGCTATAAATGACTGAATGTAAATCTGTTGTAAACCTACTCCTTTTGCACCCGAACTGCTTACAAGTCACCACAATGAATCTGTAAGAAGGTGTTGAAATTTTTTTATTCTCAGTTCATCAACTTGTAAAAACTTTAACTTTGCGAATGTTTTAATGCTAAATTATTTTATTCACAGGTTTCTCCATTGCTGGAGGGCTCAGCACATCAGTGGTTGTGGAACAATACGAGGCCGCTTGTAAAGCCTTGACTCACCAGATTCACTTTCACCAAGCATTTGTACATTGTATAGCATATGGAATAACTGCCTATTTTTCTATAGCTAAACTATAAGGCCATCACTTCGAACTTCGAAGAGGATACCTTATGTTAGTTTGTTAACATCATATAAACAAGTTACAAATGCGCTGGTTTGCCTATTAGATATCTGTACCTTTCTGATAGAGCCAATAAAAAGGAAGAAAAAGAAAAAGAGTTGGGGTATCTGATTATGAATGATCGTGTGAAGTAATCGGTTTAGAAAATCATCCATACTTGACTCCCAATTCAGCTGTATGTATGAAACAGACGTGAACCTTTTAAGGTACTAATAAGAGCAAAAGCCGAACACTAAACATTAAGAAACCCTGATTGAGAGATCAGAAAATATAGCTTACAAGGTGCTTCGCCAACGTTTCGTTGTAACACATCACATTAAAACTCGGATTGATTACAAATGCAATTCTCTGGGTGTACTTTCACTTTCCAGAAAAAACAGATAAAAGTAAAATGTGAACTGAAGGTAAGCTTATTTGTACGCATTGGACATTTTAATAATTAAGTATTAGTTGTTCTGTTATGTAGTGTAATCAGCACGCGTATGCAATACCAATTACCTTTTCAGACGATTGGCGTGTTATGCTGTTTAAACAGCTTAAAATGAATGTCATTATGTTGTATTGTTTAATCTTTTAAAGCAAGGTTGGGAAATGAATTGAAACGTTGAAAGTCATTTATGAAGTACAGACCATGAAATTGTGGAAAACAAAGCCATTGGAGAAAGAGTCGCATCATATTGGATTTCGTGGGCTTTTCGTGTTCCTCTGTTTCTTTAGATTAAAGATGAGTAGTTAACAAAGAAATGGTTTCTGCTCGTGTTACTGCCTGTCACGTTGATACCCATCGCGTTACTGCCTGTCACGTTGATACCCAAGGAGAAGGAACTCACCCAAATCAAAAATTGATGTGTTTGGTAGAAAATTTAGGGAACTTTTACCAACCATTTATACCTATAAAAAAAAAAAGAAAACAGGCGATTTTTGCGAACCGGTATCGATTCGAACTGTTCAACAGTCCGAGCGCGGGTTGAACAGTTTTGGCCAATTTTTGACACTACCGGTTGGTTCTAAGGTTCCAATTGGCCCGTTATAGCCCGATCAGCGGTCCAACCGGCCAATCCAATTTTTAAAACCTTGCTAATCATTGAAAATAATTTGTATTCTAGCATACTAAAGGGCTTTGTTTGCTTCTATTTTCAAGTCATTTTTCATTTTCATTTTCCTTTCTAAATGAAAAAACACCATCTACATTATTTTATATTTGAAAACTTCAATTTTCATTTTTCACTCGCTTTCTCAAGCATTTTAACTTCACCAAATTACACCCATTCTTTTCTTTCTCATCTCTTCCCTCTTCGCCTGATCTTAAATTACACCCATTCTTTTCTTTCTCATCTCTTCCCTCTTCGCCTGATCGTGTTTCCGACAACAATAGTGATACTATAATGAAACAAAATATAGAATTCCAACTTTCACAACCTTATGCACACATTAACAACCATTAAAAGATCTTTGTGCTCTTTTTTGGATCACTTTTTGTCATTTCACTTGTAAATATATTTAACCAATATAATATTGTATATTATTTTATCAAAAGTACTATTCGCATAATTATTTCTTTTAATTTACTCAATCATTTCACGTTTCAACAATCATCAAATCATCGATTCTAACCATTATAAGAACACAATCAAACACCCCTCCATATTCACTCAAAAATAAAAAAATTCAATTCCCCGTACATTTCGGCAAATGACGATTGAAAATTTGACAAAAACACAGATAAGTCTTAATCTTTCACCTCCACATTAGATACGCTCGGTATCTCCACAAATGGAATGGTGTACCAAAAATTTTATATGCATGTAGTGGATCCCTGCCCCCCGCATGTATTAGATAAATGTGTAACACACTATAGATAAGGGATTACACGTATACATAGCGATCGAAAAATGTATATACAAATTGTTAGTATGTGGGGGTAGAAAAAGTTGTAATGTGAAAGGAAAACTATAGATTATCTTTCATATCATAACCACTCGAGTTGATTGGATATATATCTGTGTAACATGAAATAAACATAAGATTGGACTGCCCACACCCCCACCTAAAAGCCGAAAAACACAGAAACAAAACAATAAACCCAATCTACAAATCCGTCAGCTTAATAATCAAAGACAACTCAACTTTGTCCATTGATTTCAGCATTCACAAAATTCTTACCAAGAGTAACCCAGCAAGTGGCATTAAGAAATTATTTTAAAATACACAATTGAATTAATGGACCAGAAAAATTTATATCCACAAAATGCATTATAATCTAGATAGCGGGATGGATCAATGTCTCCATTATTAAACCAGAATTAGGATAGGATGTGATGGGTGCGGCTGCACGATCAAGGAAGCCTTGAATTATATGAGAATGTGGGGGTTACAACTTACATCAGCTTGTTTGGTGTTGGATCAGATGTGGAAAGCTCAGCATACATATTTGATATTTCTCGTGCAAAATAGGCTTGTGCTTGAGGTCTCTTTACCTGATGACACAAATTTCCAGTGTAACTAGTCTATATAATTGTTACTGTTCTTAGAAATTGAAGGGGGGCAAGATGTAATGGATTTCTACCTTGAACGTTGGAGTTAAGAGGCCATTCTCCACAGTGAATGGCTCAAGCACCAATGTCACAGCTTTTGCAAATTCAAAACCTCTCAGCTGTGTGTGTGTATATAAACAAAGATCAATCAATAAAAGGTGTAGCTGCCACTAATAACTGCAAATCAAGAAATATGTATTGTTACTCTAACCTGAGCTTCTTTACCGATAGCATCCATCTCTGCAAGAACAGCAGTCCTTGCTCTTGGATCACTACACAGTGCTCCCAAGTCTTCATACTGCATTGCAGCATCCAACCAAGATGGTTGACACAGTCAGGCAATCTCAGTTTTTCCATTATTTCAATAGCGTTTTTCATTTTACTATATGGTTCTCATATGAAAATGATGTTTTTAGATTAATAGTAAAAATCTTGATCTTATAGGACGAAAATGTTTGAAATTTGTGGATTCCATAGTTTTCTCTGCTACATCAGTCAAATAATATTCGGTTGAGAGGTTATTACCTAATTCATGAAACCCATTAATTTCTGTCACATCACAAAAATTGTGTTGAAATGAGAATTATTACTTAATTTTGTGGGTCTCATTATCATGTGAGAATAGAAGTAAAAAAAAGTCCAATAATATTTACCTATATACTAGTTTTTGCAACCAACAAATTTTCAACCAAACTTTTTCGAGGTCCACATGGTTCGTACACGATGGACTTTTTCACATCTACAATTGATCACGAAAAATTATCAACATAGTGGCTTGATTGATTACGTTAAAACTGAGAATCTATTAAGCTGAAACGATAGAACACAAAATTTCCAAAATGTCGGGTTGACGGATGTGGTTGCCATTGTGGTGGTCGGAATAGTTGGGGGTGGGGTTGGGGTTTTAGTGGGAGAGTTGGGAAGAAGAGAACTGAAAACGGAGAAAAAAGAACAAGAAAATTAGTGAAAGAGACAGAGGAAATTCAGGGGTAATGAAGTCACTTCCATGCTATAGAAGGTGGTTATTGTATAGTTTAGGGGATGTTTGGTAAGAGGGGTATAGTTTAGGAGGCGCAACGTGTATTTTTACCCTATTAAATATTAATGACGTGGATCTAACTTAGACAGAAAAGATGTTTTAAGATTGGTGTGATGGCAATGGCTATAAAAAAAAATAAAACAAGCGGTATTCTGATTGAAAATAAGTTAAGCAAACAATTTCTTGTAGTTTAAATAGTATAAAAAGCAAAATCACATATTGGTAAACAAACAAGACCTAAATTTCTTAAGTCATATAATGATAACACTTACACATCTCACTAGTAACAATTACTTCATTCAAATAAATTTACTTTTCCCACATGAAAGGCATTTACAAATTATGCGAGGTTCACAGTTGTCTATTTGCTCTAGAATTTACTGAAAATGTGAAAAAAATCAGAATCAATGAAAACTAACTTTCAGTACTTTTTTATGAAAATACGAATTCTAAGAACTTGCAAAATGTAATTGGCTACAATCAAAAGAATCTGTTTTTAAAAAGATATTCTTTTGACAACTAAAAAAGTGGAAGGGTCAAATTACCTGGATGCCTTCTGATGCTGCCCAATCCTTAAAAGTATCTGGCTCCACACAGACCACAGCAACTAAACAGGAGTTCAGGCTATCACCTAGAATAAACATACACACTCTTCAGCAGGAAGAATAGGTGAGAGTTTGACGTGGGAAACACAAATGATCTTCTTACCGTACACAAAGCATTGCGCAACAAATTTACACTTTGCATAGACGTTCTCTATTTTCTCCGGTGCTATGTACTCACCCTGAGCCAACTTAAAAATGTTCTTTTTCCTGTTGACGGTGAAAATAAAACTATTTGAACCTCTTTAAAACCCTCTAGACTACCAAAGGGAAAGACAATTCTTGTAAAATATTTTGAAGATTTCACAATTCTTAGGAAATTCTTCAACCCACCAGGAAAGGAAAAAGAAGAAAACAAAGAATGTCCAAATACCTAAATCTGAAATCAGTTCTTTTCCGAATACAAATTGGTTACCAGTTGATATCATACAAGCTGGAAAAAATATTCTCCTCGTATCCTATTTATTTATTTTGTGTGTGGAGGGGGTGGGGGGTGGGGGAATTGTTAAGAGATGATAGACTTACCTATCAATAATTTTAAGACGGCCTCCATGTAGCCATAATCCAATATCTCCAGTGTGCAACCAACCTTCATCATCGACTACTTCTCTCCTGTAAATTTTAATCAACATCAAACAACACTTAGCATCAAAAATTTATCCTAGCCAAGAAAACTATAATATCAGAAAGGCATGTACGTCTGGACTTCATCTTTGTAATAGCCTTGGAAAACGATGGGTCCTCTGACACAGATCTCCCCACGAGGATGAGGTTGATCCTCAGATGTGTAATTCATCTCAGGAACGTCCACAAGTTTTATTTCTGGAGACATGAAAAATCAGTTTACGCAAGCACCAAACTCTATAAGAAAATGATATCATATTTACAGCATATAGTAATTCTTCATGTACTTCCTATTGTTCCTTTCTTTCAGCTTACCACACGCAGGATTGGGAGAACCAACATGACCAGTTAAGTTGTCACCGTCCTCCATAGAGCTGATAACACAAGATGTCTCCGTCATGCCATAACCTTCAATTACTTGGCAACCAAAACACCTGCAGATAGATGGTGTATATGTATAAAAGTAGCTAGTTATCACTAGCCATATTGACTGCCTGGTTTCACTATATAAAAATCAACTTACACCCTCAAAAACTCCATCACATCAGGAGACAATGGTGAAGCACCTGAAGTCAAGTAACGAACTCGGCCTCCAAGTTTGTCTTTTATTTTATTGAATACCAATCTATCCCACATTGGGGAGGGCTTTCGACCTAGCCACAAGGAAGCATTTAGAAGAAGATAGTAAAGAAGAAGGAAACAACAAATTCCATATCCTTTTCATGACAACGTGGAATGTAGAAAAAGTCAAAACAGGATTTGAATAGGAGAATTATTATTAAGAAAAATGGATCAGCAGTTAAAAAAAAAAGGTTAGACGATGTAGCCTGAAAACAAGAAATATAAATTACTATGGCTCAGTAGTCTCATTAAGTTGCAAACCTCAATAAATCACTCCATTAGATAAGATTTAGAATGTACGATTACAGAGGGCGTGGATTACGAAACAGACAACATAACTCTTAGGACTAAAACAAGTATTCTGTAAACGATTGCCACCTAGGGACTCCGTATTGATTTATCCACTAACCAAATGTTACAAAGACACAAAACAAAGATAATGCAAAATCATAGGAAAGAAAAAATTGAGTGAGAAGAAAACTACTAGACCTTGCTTGGAGGATTCTGCTGAGGAAAAGAAAAATATAGGGAAGGGAAACAATTCTAGTTGTTTGGTTGTCAAGAAAACACTATGGAAGGGAAACTTAAGGGAATGTACATGTAATTGAGGAAATTCATTATTCTCACAAAAACAGTGAGGAAAACTAGACAATATCCCGAGGAAAGAATTATTTGCTCATATTTCAAACTCCAATACAACCATCACATACACCTCCCTAATCCTCACTGTTTTCCTCATTGTTTTAGCTAGACAGCCAAACAAGTTCGAGACATTGTATTTCTTTAATTTTGTTTCCTTTACACTAGATTCTCCTTTTCCTATCAAAATCCTTGGACAAAGCAACGCGTTATTATTAACAACACATTAACTTTATAAACTACGTAAATGATCAAAATAAAGTGTAATGAAATGTTAGATTCCTTGGGTTGAATCAAGAAGACTACTTTCGCTGAAATGATTAAATATTAATGACCAAGAAATGCAAAATACAACCATAATGTAGTATTTATGTAATAAGTAAGAGAGATTACTGTGATACCTTTATAAATCTAAATGACAAAAATTTCTTACATTAGTGACTAATAGAAACTTCAAGAAAACACAACAGATGACCTGTTGAAAAGAAAGAACTACTGCAAAAGTGATCAACAGCACAGTAAAACAAGCTTTTATGCTCTGAGTCAAAGATTTGTTCAGGCTAAGATTTAACTTCAATTTTTAATTTCAAGAGGTTAGTCGTAATAATTTCACTTCTTATTTTTTTCTTTTAACTTGGTTCCAGGATTTAATATTTGGTTCACCGATTTAACACTTTATTTTATGATCTTAACCCTTTTGATTTAACCTCTAATAAATCTACGGGCAAAATACACTTTACCCCCCTGAACTATAGCCCTCGTAACAAATACCCCCCTGAACTGTTAAAAAATACACTTACCCCCTTCTATATTATAGGTTTGTCTTAATTACCCTTAACCATTATTATTCTTCTTATTTTCATTTCTCCACCATTTTTTATTTTTCATAATTTTTTTACTATATACACTAGTTAAAATTTACACGATATAATAATTGGCAACATCTTTAGCACTAACGTTAAATTAATTTGGTGACAACATATTATATTAATGTTTGACAAAATTTAAACAATGCAATGTTATAAAACTAAAGTATCCAAACAAATTTAATATCTTTTATGTATATCTTGATAATGATATTTAAATATATATGTGTGTGTGTGTGTGCGCGCATTTTTAATACTCTAATTTACTAGAATATATGTTAAATCAATTGAATGCAAACACGCCATATTTTGACAACATATATATGTATTAATAATACTCTAGTTTACCACAATACATGCCAGCATATATTGTAGTAGATTAGGGTATTAAAGATACATATATATTAGCTAAATATACATAAAAGATTATATATATATATAGATACATATATTTGGAATAATTTAATTTTGTGGTGATGCATTAGTTGAATTTCATCAAATATTAATATAATGTGTGGTCACAAAATTACTTTAATTGTGTACTAAAGATATTTTAAATTATTATTTTAAGTAACTAATATGATGTAGTGGGAAAACTTTAACTAATGTATATATAAAAAAATGAAAAAGAAAAAAATGGTGGAGAAATTAAAAAAATAAGGAGAAGAATAATGGTTGAGGATAATTAAGGCAATTCTATAATATAGAAGGGAGTAAATGTATTTTTTTTACAGTTCAGGGGTATTTGTTACGAGAGCTATAGTTCAGGAGGTAAAGTTTATTTTACCCTAAGTCTACAAATTGATTTGGTCTTGGTGACGTCAGAGTAGTCAAACTGCAATGGCATCAGTAACACACGATTTGGGGGATGATAAATAAAATCAAATCGGCTCATCAGACATTAACTAAATTTAGGAGTTATAAATCTATCTACTACTGCGCAGGAAAAACATCAGAACCAAACTGATTTTATTGTTACTCATTGATACTACCTTGACATTCTAATAAATAAATAAAGCCCAACCCTTGATATTGAAAAGATGGTCCTTTAGTGACAAGACAAGTGGAACACACTATGATCTTATTACTTAATATTATTAGATCTGTCACAGAAATGAAAAGAAAAACCAACAAGCTTCAATCTGAGCTGTAGTCAATCATACCATTCATTACAGCTTGCTTTTTGGAATTATAGGCTGCATTAAATAACCTCTCCTTCAGAACACCGGAAGTTTTTACGGCATTAGATATCCTGCAAGAATACACCGAAAGAGAAAATAATAATGCCAAGAGATGACAATGAGGAGTTTTAAACAATCATTTGATGGACTATTAAGCAGTACCCAGCATATATTCTGTTGTACAGACGAGGAACACTGGAAAATATCGTGGGTCTCAGAGTAGCCAAGTCATCCATCAACTTCAAGTTATCCTGAAGATTAGTAACACAATTTCATATGTAAAGCTCTATAAAGCAATGAAAAAGGTGCAAACATCATGCTTTTCTTCCTGTAGCGAGATCATTAACCTGAAGGAAGAAATCCAATTTACTCATATCAAAAGCCATTACGTATATTTTTTTCACTTTCTGATTCTTATTTTCCTTCTTTTTGTTATTGGTTTATTGCTCGTAAAATAAACCCGATTTTCAACATTGCACATTGGCTCATAGACACTCACCATACCGGGTCTATAGAGTATAAACACAAGCAAAACTATTTGAAAAGGAAATAAATTTTCATGGATTCACTCAGCAGCTAGGAATTCACCAGTTGCATGCATAACCTTTATCTCACAACAATAAAGTACTATGACTTCTGATAAAAGCCCAATACAGACAAATTTGCTCGTCACATCTGTAGGAATGCAAGAATATCCAGATCAAATTACTCGTAGATTTTTCTATATTTAACCCTTTAATTACCTACTTCATCTAAGACGAAGAAATCTCATCCATTCACTACAAGATATCAGGTATATCCTACTCATCAGCAGCCACCCAGAGGCAGTGGAAGAGAGTAATTTCACCTTGCAAACAAATATTTTAGGTTTTTAAGAGTCGGTTCTCCTTATTCAAGATCATAAAAATTAAAAAAGACATCAGCAAAAAGTCAAGATACCATTCAGTATATAAGCAGATCCCCAGAAGGAAACAAAATTGCTATGCAGAAATCGCATACCCCTTGATAGAAGCCCACAGCAACGCCATAGTATGCTGTCATGATTTGATTAGCTCGTTCATAAATGTGTGCCAGCGGAAGATAGGATATATAACTGTTTAAAAAGTAACACCATTCAACAAATTGGGAGGGAAATGAAAATAAGTTATAGTGAATCATGATTCAAAACAAACTCACATGTCAGAGGAATGAAACTTGACTAAAATAGTCATGCCAGCAACACTTGCTACCAAGTTTTCATGTGACAGCACAACTCCCTATTCATTCAAAAGAAAAGATGGGGAGAGAAGTCGTTGACTTACACTTCAATAACCAAAACGAATTTAAACAGGGCTTCAGCTGTAAAATCTAGAAACTGAAATTGAAACTGTTACCTTCGGTGTCCCAGTAGTACCACTTGTATAGCATATAGTGGCTACATCTTCAGGTCTGGGGGGGCAAAATGGATGCATATTACTTTTGCCCTGAACAAAAAACAATTTAACAGATTAGATACTTAACCTTTCAGTCTGTTGGCATATAATGTCCTGGAAAAATCTCGTAAAGAACAAACCACTCCGGTGCAATGGAAACCACATATTAAGAACTAAAAAGAGTATGCTGCTCTTCAAATCTCAGATGAAGCACAGAAATATAGAAAACACATCTTAAGATACCCAACAAACAACTAACATGGACATCCACTTGAGTGTTGGTTAAAAGGTATAAAGTAACAAAATATCAGAAAGATGGAAATCAAATCATCAGCTGTTTTACGCAATAAAATCCTGTGTTCGCCACCAGTTTGATAACAGATGATCACACTCTGGACAAATTGGGTGATTTACACGTAGGTAGGTAGTTTTGTAAATCTTAAAATATTACCTAAATAAGAAGTGAACCACGAGATGTGGTACTTCATAGTTTAAGCTTCACCTCCTAATCACAAATTCAGGTCAAATGAATCCTAATAAAAACACAAGTATCAGTTCAAGACCCTCAAATTAAAGAGCTTGATCCTACACAAACAAATTAAGAATATCTAGGCGAAAAAAGATCTTTGCTCCAACAACGTCTTTTATGCTATCCATGTTTTGAACTGGTATTATATAAGGTCACGAACAGAAGATACATAAAAAAAATTCATAGCTAGTGCAGACGAAAACTGAACTTGACATGAGCTGATTCAGGCACCAGAGGCGATTTTTAGAATATAGCTTTTCTGCTTTTGCAGCCAGAGGAGTTAAGTGTTCGATAGTAGTAAAGGTGTAATTAACCTTGTCCATCCAGCTCAATTTATCAGTGCCTCATCCGAACATTTTCTGGTTGGTACCACAAAGTCCTGGTATACCGTGCCCTTCTCCACTCAATTAAAATACGTGAACTCATCTCTACTAGTACGTATTCAGTTCTCCTCTTCTTCCTAAGCTATGCAATTTGTTGGCTCTCTTTAAAAGCATCACCCAAGGATGCAACTAAATTTTTGTTTGTCTACCTTGTTATTTTGCTACGACCTTTGTCTCATAACAAAAAGGTCGTTTTGGTAGACTTTGAAACTGAATGGTCAGAACTACATCATCTGGTCCCAGGAGATCAAGTTATTCCTTGATCTCTAAAATAAGCTAATCTATCCTATCTGGTTCTCCCAATTCTAAGCATGGCAGTACTGCATGGTTTGACAAGTTGTGCATGATTTGTATATATTGTTCAGCCTTGAAAAGGAGTGTTGGATTATTTATTCAATGTATCGATTCTTGTTTGAATTAGACTATATTTGGTCTTATTTAATATGCTAGAACTAGACTATAATAATGTTTATCCGTTTTTGCTATATCTTGGTGCACAAGTCGTGTGCATCAAAATGAGTAGCATAATGAACATACCGCAAAAATTATTAAAAGTGTTGAGACTTCACTAACCGAAAGGGAGCGTGTACAATTTAAAACTTACATAGGGGTTTCTATGGCTATAAATTTAGCACAGATGAGTTTGCAGATAGACATTGTCACATGGGGGCACGGGGAAATATGCAGATAACCCTCATATACATGCCCCAGCTTGGGGAGGAGTGTTAGATTATCTATTTAACGTATCTCATTTTTTTAGCGAGTTAGAATTAGACTATAATTATGTTTCTCCATTTTCGGTAGGTCTTGGTACATAAATCATGCTATCCCTCTATATATTTACTGTTTACAGGATCCTTTCTAGCAAAAATATACAATTCTCTTTTCTTCATACAATGTCGATGCAATAAAATCACCTGCTACGAGTTCCAGCAATTTGGTTGCCCTATTTTTTGAAGGATATGCATTACACCTGGCTCCTCATAATCTCTAGATATTTTAAAGTTATTATAGCTATGAGTTCCTAACTAATCCTTATTCCTAAATCATGTACTGAAGCAATGCAATTCGTAGGAAATAGACAAGTTTAAGGTAAACTAAGAGGATTCTAAAACTCTCCAGCTATATATCACAAGGTCAGTTTAAAAGTTCTGATATGGATTCACAAATGAACATCGGAAAAGCATTTATCTGTTTTCACAAATGAAAAACCCACCAGTATATATAACATGTACAGATATACTACGGAAAACGTCCAAAATACCACACTAAAACAGAATGAACTAAAACACATCAGCAGAAAAGGAAGTCAGACACTGCTACCGATAAATTATAAGTACCTGACTAAGTAACCTTGTATAAGATATAAGCTTAACCCCCGTTGTAGAAGGTAGGGATGGGAGATGTTCATCGATGCCTCCCACTACCTATGTATTTTGAGAAAAAGGAGGATATATGTCAAATGGACAGCAAATGTGGAATTATGCTGTAAAATACAGATCAAAATTTATACAGAAAGCTTCACATGAACATACCACTATTACACGTACGGAGGGAATCTCTGATAAGAAGGTTAGTAGCTGCAGGTTTTAGACAAAAAATTATATATCAGAAACTACCTGTAAATAGACTATTAACTTAACTAAAGTTATAATACAGATGCTATACTTTTCTTGTCAAATGAAGGAAATGGAAAGGTAATAGAAAGAAAAGGTACAAAAGTTTCTAGCATGGCAATCCTATTATAAACAGAAGTGCACAGACCCACACATGATATTACTCGTATTGTTGTTTCATTTTCTAGTTATCAACTTATTAGCTGCAATAGATGAAATGCATTTGTGAGTTCAAATATAAAAGAGGTGCATTCAACAAATCTTTTTATAATATTATGTCATTCTTAAAAAATTAGAAGAGACCAGCATCAAGTAGGTTAACCCACCCACCCACCCAAGAGAAAGATAAAAAAAGATTCACCGTATTCAAGGTACTAGGCACACAAAAAATGGCTTGCACTTCAGCATGATTCACGATATAATTGACAGAATCAGGACCTGCAATTTAATCAGAAAATATCAGAAATTTAATGGAGTCAACTAGAATAGAGATGCTTCTACTGAGCACACCAACACACCAAGGGTATCGTATAAAGGAACTGATATATATGAATATGCTGAGCACGCATGATCCACAATCAGCCATTCTGGTCTATTGATAAAATAAAGTCCAACACGAGCTCCCTGATCCAAGAAAAATAAGACATGTCACTGTCTAAAAAATAATCTATATTCAGACAAAAAATCATAAAGTTCTAAATGGTTTTGTAAAGAAAAACCTTAAATACTTTGATAACATTAATACCAATCAAAACGAAGGAAGATGCCAACATGTTTTTGTTAGATATTAGAAACAAGTAAAGACACTACTGCTCTTTTTTAATCTAATGATGAAGTTTTTCGAGAAAAACAAATTGTTCAGCTAGATGAATGCAAAGATCTAGTGGAAAGAACCAAAAGATTTAAGGTAACATACTGATTGTAATCCATAATGGCGAAGACCTGAACCTATTGCTGTTCGAGCAGTACCCGTCTCGCCATATGTCATCCATTTGTACCTTCTCATTGTGAAAAATATAGGTAAAACACCAAACATTCAAGGTTTGTTTAACTTTTATTTCTTTCAAACAGGGGAAAGTATCATTGAGCCAGTAAACTTACTCTCCAACAGTCCCATCTATTCGAATACGAGTACCCAGATATTTGTAATCTTGAAAACTTTCGACAGCATGCCTGAAAGTGCCAACAACATTATAAAGGGAAGGATATGTCAAAATAGTTACACAGGAAAGGTAAATATTTAAAGGTTAAGCATCCAAATATAAAAAATGACGATATTATCTCTACACTTACGTAATTAACCATAGAATAATTTATAAGAAAACTAATATCAAGGAACAAAATCTGTACCAGAATATTGCATAGGAAAAGTATATAAAATCTCACACAAAATTATCATGCAATGTGCCAATCTCAGGATGATCAGGGAATCTGTTGACCAGCTTCAAAGGTGATCGCTTGGATCTACCATGAGACAAACATCATAAATATGTCATATATGGATCTTCCACGAAACAAACATATAAATATGGCAAATAAATTCAATACGGAGTATTCACAAATAACAGAGTAAAGTTTCTACCTGTAAACGTTCCACTTTCCTGTTTGCAATTTCTCAGGAAGAACTACACTATATCCCTCGCCTGCTCAATACCAAAATTCGTTATTGCTCTAACTAAAACTAAGAGATACTGAGAAGAACCCACACCATAAAAACTGACCAGCAGACACAAGATAGCAAGATATACAGTGTAAGAAAAGACTCATTCAAGTGTTTGACACACAAAAGAACAATAAAAACGGAATGAGATTTCACAACGAATTTCCTATCTAATCCAACAGAAAGCAGCAGCATATTCCCCAAAAACAATTGCACTCATCTAATCTCATTGCCACTACAGAGGTTGCAAGTAAATCGAATTGCACTCAGTTAAACTTGTACATGTTCACTAGACCTAGTATTGTGTTAGCTGTTATACCTTCAGATACAGATTTCGTAAGGCTCATAAAAAAAAATGTACGAAAACCTGTGCTCACTTTTCATTATTTGCTTGTTGGACAAAAGAAATGAATGCTCCTCAGATAAGCATTATTTATTGAGCGATTAATCTTTCATGATCTCTAATGGGGTAAACCTTACCAGATTTATTCACCATTGCTATATTTAAAATATTTTGTCAAAGTCTGATGCAGAAAGGGAATTTAGAGAAACAATCTTCACCTGACACTATTCACAGACTAAAATTAAGCTGGTCAAGATAACTTAGCTGCTTCTGCACAATTCATTATAGGAAATACCTGTAACATGACTAAAAATTAAGCGTGAGCTTACAACCTTACTGAGTAAGTTCCACTTTCCATGGCTCCATGGTCCTCAACCATAAGTTTGAACAATCAGAACAGATGATAGAAGTTAACAAGACACAATTACAAGTTAGGTAATCTATGAATGCTTCTTCCTGCACCCATTTAGGAGGCAGGTAGATAATCTAGTGGTTGTCAAGAAATCTTCTCTTGTTCACTGCATCAGTGATTAACTCATTTCCCGACATCAAACATCAATAGGAACAGACAACGAATTCCTCATTTATCAATCAAAGACTCTATGCAGGCAGCTCCCATCGAATATGCTGTATTAGGTGGCTTAATAAGGTTTTACAAGAAGAAGGCATTAGCAAGTTGGTTTCGGTTCACTGAGTTTATGTAGACTAAGACACAACAAAATAATAGGCAATTTTAGCAATATTAACATACAATTGATATATATTTGACAAAGGAGATAAAGCCAAACATCGAAGAAAATTATCAATAACGAAACTCATAAAATCTAGCATACATATTATGCACTAAGAACGAGTAGAGCCCAGTCATGTTGCTCCAAGTTTTGCCAATCATCTAATTAACATAATCAAGATTAAGATCAATCTAATTAACAAGGAAAATGGGATTTAGCTAACTCAAATTCACACTTGGAGTGACTAGTGACTAGAGTATGATCTAACTTCCCCAAAAGTTCTCTCTCCTCCCTACTGTTTCTTTACTCTTTTTATTTCTTCTAACCTGTTATGAAAGAAGAAATTTGCTAAAACTAATTTCTTTCGAACTCGTGATTAAGTGAAAATAGATTTAAAGAATGAATGGTGCCAAAACAAAATTGGACATCATTGATTAACTTTGGCCATCACACCTCCAAAACTAGGTAAGTCTTCCAGAACTAACCTTCATCTTATCTTTGTGAAACAACATAACTAAGAATTGGGCCAGAGAAAAAAAAAACCTTTATGAAACCAACACGAGGCTCCACTCTAGAAAAATCACTTGTTCTATTTTAAAGCGTCCATCACCATCAAAACTTAAAAAACAAGAGCCTCAATACTCGACGTCATGTCAAATATTCTTTCACAGAATAAGTGGACCATTAAACTTCCACGCTTAACTGAACAGTGTTGATCAGATTTCATTAAAACTTTAAACAGGAGATACAAAGAAAATTTTTAATCCAATTCGAATACTAAATAAATCGAAATATGAGATGAAAAAAGGTTCTTATTCCCATATCAATACTCAATGTCATGTCAAATGTTCTTTTACGGAAGATATAAATAATGAAAGGAAAAACAACTACCAAATAATACTCCTTTTTAAAAAGCCACCACACTTTGATGCTCATTAAATACTCAAACAACACTTTCAAAATCTCCACATATTCCCTGAACAATTCATCTTCAAAAACTGTTTAAACATTCGAAATCTCTTCCATAAACACATAACAACAATCTCACCGTCAACATATTCGCCGGCGGTGGGGTTTGCAGAAACACGCAACAAAGATTCATCGGCGGCCGGAATCAGATGGCCTTGTATCAATCTCAGCCGCCGCTCAGCCGCCCTTGACTCCATTCAATTCTATTTCAATACTTTGACTCGTTCAAACTTTTTCCGTTTAATCAACAATTAACGATGTGAGGTAAATGCTACAAATACTGGATTTTTCTTCCGATCATTGAATATATATATATATATATGTGTGTGTGTGTGTGAAAAAAGATAAAAGTGGAGTTGTAGATCCGAGTTCGTTGCCAAGACGATAAATATATATCAAAATAGATATAATTTGTGTAGGACAAATTACAAAAGGAACACACTTATGGCGTATATGTATAATTATTATGTATATATTATATATATATAAGAAAAATGGAAAGGATATAAATATAGCTGGGCACACTTATCAAAGATGATGATGACGAATTTGAGGATAAACAGCAGGGAGGGGGGAGTAGGATAAGGGTCCTTGTTTTGGCTGCACTTACACGGTCTACATTATCATTTTCAAAAATGAAGTGCGGGGGGTTTGGTCTAACTCTCCCGGTGCCGTCTGCCGTGAGATGTCTTCTACCTCTCTCCACTTTTTTTTAATGTAATTTTTGGTTTCTAAATTAGTCGATTTATTTTCTATGAAAACTTGTTGACTAGATAATCTAATATAATAAAAAAAAAAAATCTGTCATTACGTAATTTATTTATTTATAATTTGTAAAATGAAACTTTTTTATTTGGTTTTTATCATTTATAAATCTTTTACTAATACTAAATCATATTAGTTTAATTTAAGGATATATAGCATGATTGATGAATTTAGTAAAATAAATATTTAAAAATATATGTCCGACAAGGCGATAACTATCACTAATAAGATAAATAAATAGAGGAAAATAAATTTTATTTGAATTCAAATTATGCATGTAACTGTCTTATTTTGAATTTTTAAATTTGACTACTTTAGATAATGATTGATAACTATTTCTATTCATATTCAATAGAAGAAATATATAATAATTATTTATGCAGTAAAATTGAGTTCAATTAAGTTATTCATATATGCACTTACTTGAATAATTTCAATAATTGTGTTATATTATATATAAATTAGGACAAAGAAAAAATCAGAACATGTCTCACTTAATCGTTAGATGTAGTGTGACTTTTACTAGTTGATTAGTAGCATAACTATGTGCTTTTAAAAGTGCGCTGATCATACATGTGCTTTAACAATATTTTGATCCAATGCCTAATCAACTTGGGCACTGTGAATTGTCCTATTATTTCTTTAGACATAAAAGGAAGAAGGAATATTTAGTAAAGAAAAAGAGTCCTACTCCATAATTGGCAAAAATGTGACTTTCAGCATCAAAGTACAAAAACGTGTTGGAAAGAAATAAAGTACTTGTTAAAACACAGCTAATTTGTGCCTCCATGTGAAGTTTCAATTTTTCTTATATTATATATATTTATATAATTACTTTATATGAGGTGGAATGCCTCAAAACTATATTAATTTTTTGTCACCTTTTTTTTTTTCCTCCACCAATAAAACGACCTTATCAGCTTCTTTTAATGTAATCATTTTGTGTTATATTGAATTAGATAGTCCATGTATTTATTGCAATGAGCTTGATCACATCTTATGCTTTCAACTTCGTTATGTCCTTTTACAATTACACCCTCCAAATGCCCTAATTTTATGGTGCTAATTTTCAGTGTCCTTCATTTTTTTCCCTTTCCTCCTGCCAAACTAATAACACCATTCCCATGTTTTATTACCTTTTTAATGTTGTCGCTTTGTGCTTAGTTGAATTAGATATTACATATGACTTTTTGGAACTGGACCTCACTTGTTTAGGGGTATGACCCATATCTACAGTATACTATTTTCATCCTCCCTTGTTTATTTCTTTTAAAAAAGTTCCATCAACCAACAAAACGACATCGTTTCCATTCTCAGCTTATTTTATCGTAGTTGTTCTCCGCTTTATTAAATAAAAAATCACGTATACTTTTGTTGCAATGGATGTTATTCTTTTCGTTCTTTTGTGATTACGCCCTTAATAAATTTTCTATTATATATAAAGGGTATGCCCTCATATCTACACTACTATATTTGTCGTCCCTTATTTTATTTTTAAAAAAACCTCAACCAACAAAACGACGCCGTTCTCATTTTCAACTCATTTTAATGTGGTAGTTCTACACTAAATTGCACCGTGAATTACATATGTTTTTGTTGCAATGGGCTCCATCACATGCCATACTTTTACTTGGTTATATCTATGACTTTGCCCTCAAAATCACTGATAAGATAAACAAGTAGAGAACAATTAAGTTTTATTTGAATTCAAATTATGCTGGTAATTGTCTTATTTTGGATTTTTAGATTTGACTACTTTAGATAAAGATTGATAACTATTTCTATTCATATTCAACAGAAAGAAATATATAGTAATTACTTATGTAGTATAATTGAGTTCAATTAAACTATTCACATATTCGCTTACTTGAATAATTTCAAGGATTATGTTATATTTTATATAAATTAGGACAAAGAAAAAATCACAACATGTCTCACTTAATCGTTAGATGTAGTGTGACTCTTACTAGTTGATTAGTAGCATAACTATGTGATTTTAAAAGTGTGATGATCATACACGTGATCTAAAAAGATTTTAATCACATGCCTAATCAACTTGGGCACTGCGAATTGTCCTATTATTTGTTTAGACATTAAAGGAAGAAGGAATATTGAATAAAGAAAAAGAGGCCCCTACTCCATAATTGGCGAAAATGTGACTTTCAACGTCAAGTACAAAAACGTGTTGGAAAGAAATAAAGTACTTGTTACAACTTACACTTACATCACTTACACATGGCTAATATGTACATCCATGTGAAGTTTCATTTTTTCTTATATTATATATATTTATAGAGATAATAGCAAACACACTCCCGGTGTTGTAGCACTTTGCGCCCCTGTCCTTTTAACTTGCACTAGACACTCTCATCTTTCATATAAGGTGAACTTAACCCCCTCCTACGGAATCTTGAGGAATATTCCGCAATTTTCCGGCTCATGTACCCTCATTAAGGGTATAATCTTCAAATCAGGTGAAGGTATATTTTGCTCGCCAAAAGTGTGCACGTGAGTCATTTATGCTTGATTAAAAAATAAATTAAAACATTAAAAAGATAATTGAAAGGGTAAAAGGGCAAACGAAACGTAAACACACAGAGTAAAAAAACTAGGGTTTACTGCATCCCCAACTATTCTGCAACCCACCACCGCACAAAGGAAGACAATGTCTTGGAAATTATGGGAAGGAAGCGTCGATATTCCACCGGGAAGAATGTCTCCAGACTACGGTAAGTGTTTTTTTCTGATTTACGTGAAATTTGATGGGGTTTTTTTTTGTAGAAAATGTAATTTTTTATGCTAATATGTTTGTCACACAAAATTACTTGATAATGGGTGTGATTCCCATATTATTTTTTATGGTTTTATGTCGTGGATGTGAATCCCACAAAATGTTAGGGTTTTTTTTATATAGTTTTGCAGTTTTTTACTATTATTTGTCGTGGTGTGAATCCCACAATCAGAAATATTGCATTTTAAATGGTGTAAAGGCATATTTGATTACTTTAGGGATCACATTGTTTGTTTCCTTGTCTTGGGAGTCCAACATATTCTCAATATTATTTTAACTTATATTTTTATTTTGTTGTGTTATTTATCTATATGGATGTGTTTGTGGAGTGAATGTGGGGTAAAAAGTAGAAGTTTATACACCACATGTGAATATATATTCAATTTGGTTCATGTAAACAAAGATGGCAGAATTTTCTTTATATTGATATTAAGAATACACACACACACACACACATATATATATACACACACAAGTTACATTCTAAATATGGCAAGAGAATAAATCAAATCCCTACATATTTGCCTGAATATATATATTCCTATTATAACACTCCCCCTCAAGCTGGAGCATAGATGTTAATCATGCCCAGCTTGTTACAAAGATAATCATCCCGAACCTCATTTAAAGCCTTTGTGAAAAGATCTCCTAATTATTCTCCAGTCTTCACATACTCCGCAGAAATGAGATTTTGTTGTACCTTTTCACGAACGAAATGACAGTTAATTTCGTTCGTGAAACACATGATTGGAGGTAATATGAAGAGCAGCTTGGTTATCACACCAAAGTTTTGCTGGCATTGAGACTTTAAGACCCACTTCAGTTAATAACTGATATATCTACATTATTTCACAAGTAGACTAAGCCATAGCTCTATACTCCGATTCTGCACTAGAGCGAGATACAACAAGTTGTTTCTTACTTTTCCATGACACCAAATTTCCTCCAAAGAAAACACAATAACGCGTGGTAGATCTTCGATCAATTTTAGATCCTGCCCAATCTGTGTCTGAATAGCACTCTATACGAGTGTGACTATGATTCTTATACAGTATACCTCGTCCAGGGGCTCCCTTTAAGTAGCACAAAATTTGTTCTAAAGCAACCCAATGATGAATCGTTGGAGAAGCCATAAACTGACTCACAGTGCTAACACAATATGCGATATTAGGGCGAGTTACTGTAAGATAGTTCAATTTCCCCACCAATCTTCTATATCTCTCAGGATCCTCAAATAGGTCTCCTTCCTTAGTGAGTTGTAGATTAGGTGGCATCGGAGTACTGCATGGTTTAGCTCCTATCTTTCCTATCTCCGTTAACAAATCAAACACATATTTCCTTTAAGATAAGAAGATGCCTTTTTGGCTTCTGATTACCTCAACTTGATAAGTTCATAATTGTGTTACATTTTATGCCCGTATATACCTAATTTTTGAGTAAGTTTCAATCCATTTTGTCCTACATATTTCATATAATTGCATATATTTTGTGTTGTAGGGAACAAATGGTGATCTAAGTGAAAAAGAATCGAAAACGAAGTTAAAAGAAGAAAACAAAAAAATGTTGTCTAAGCGGTGCCACAGCGCTAACCTTGCAAAGCTATTTTGTACATGGTGCCACAGGGCCAGATTTGGGGCCAGAGCGCCACAGACGCGGACTGACTCTTTAAAACACGAATTTTAGATCAAATCTTGGGGACTTCTCACTTTTTACAACTCTAAACCCTCTAGAAAAAGATCATTTGAAGAAAAGAAGCACTTAGGAGAAGAAAATACACAGGAAGATCAAAGATTCGCATACATCAAGACAGATTCAAGATCTACACCAACAAATATACGGTTTCTTTGGGTGTTTTATGTTTTCTTTTAGATTGGATTAAAAAAAACCATGTCTTTAGGAATTTGTTTGCACTCTTTTAAATTCGTATTTATGAGCTAAAATTTTATAGACTGAGGCCATGTGAAGGCCGAATTTATGCTTGTTATGTTTGAATATTGTTGTTAATCGATTAATTTGGGTTTTATGCAATGTTTTTGTAATTCGTTCTTAATGCCTACAATTGCTTGATCACCAATTGTTTGATTAAATACCTAGTCTGGATATTGAGAGATAATAGATTAGGGAAGCATCTAGAATTACAAAAACCATATCATAGAATTGATTAGAGATAGAGTTGATTGTTGAAAGGGGTAGAATTGCTACACCGAGAGATTAGGTAGTAAGTACTTTAGGAAATTTCGTCTTTGCATAACCTATCTAATAATTGATTTAAACGGAATTCATAATTAACTTGCATAATTTGGTTGGATAATTGCCTTGGTTATCTTTCTAAACTTTGATTAAAATCGTTAAATTCTTGTGTTCTTAGTAGTAATTAGTGTTAGAATTTTAGTTTAAGAATCATCATCAATTATCGTTTGGTTTAACTTAGATAATTTAGTCCCTATGGGAACGATATTGGGACTTACATCCATTATCACTACTTGTGCGATCTAGTATACTTGCTAGGAAAATAGGCACCAAGTTTTTGTGAGATAAGAAGATGCCTTTCTGGCTTCTGGTTACCTCAACTCCCAAAAAATACTTCAACGACCCTAAATCTTTTATGTGGAACTAGCTGTGAAGAAAAGTCTTCAAAGATGATATCCCCATAACATCACTTCCGATGATAATAATATCATCTACATACACAATGAGGAGAATAATGCCAGATGAAGAGTGTGTATAAAACACTGAATGGTCATACTTACTCTTGTTCATTCTGAATTTCTCAACTGCTTGACTAAATTTGTCAAACCACGCATGAGGGCTCTACATCTAATGTCCTTGGTTCTGGGGCTGTTCAACCTACTTCATTACATTTTCTATCAGACGTCTTAAGTCTCCCCGATTTCTCGTTTAATTTAATGTCTGTAAGCCAGATTACTCGTGCTTTAAATTGTTCTGTGTCATTCTTTCCCGATTATTGTTTATTTCAGGATCTTGAGACGACGCAGATAATTGGTAAAGGACATGTATTAGGAGGTCTCTACATTCTTGATAGTTAGTCGCAAGTGTCCAAGTCCGTTGCTTGCTCAGTTGTCTTAAACTTTTTTTGAAGCCCATTTTCGGTTAGGACACCCGTCTCTCTCGGCGTTAAAAAAACTTTGTCCTCAGTTCCAGAATGTCTCATCGTTAGATTGTGAATCGTGTCAATTCGCCAAACATCATCGTCTACCTTCTGTCCCTCGTGTCAATGACACGAAAAATCCTTACGTGTATTAAACAGCAAGTGGACTGGTCGTGTGTAGTAATAAAGTGGACAATAAAGTCCGGGTTGTCGAACCTCAAGGACTTGTATTTTAGTTTATGATTTTAAAGCAATTGAAGAACTTAAACTAAAACAAGAATTAACTAAAATATTATGAAAGTAAAATATAAGAAACAAGATGTCGAAATCAAGATAGCTATGGAAGAGAGCAACTAAGACACATGTGTTGGCATAAATTAATCAATTTTCACTATAAACATGTTCTCATATTATTAGACGAATGTTGCTTTGGTGGAAAAAACCTTAAATAATTACTACCCGATGTCTCGGCTGTAATAGTCCTATGATTAATTGATGGTTCTCTAAATATGTTTATCCGAGAATCTAACCAACAATCATGCATTCAAGTTCTAGAATTTCCCCGGATTAATCCGGCTAACTGCACCCGGGAATCTCTACCTATCTCTAGGGGCAATTCCCTATTTTTTACGGATTATGTGATGATCCTCTTTGCACCTTAAATTACCTTCTCTCGAACGAATAATTTAAGCAATAAATCATGCATATGGTAGCTAAGCATATGATGCATTCAAACAAGATCAAGACACAAAGCAACAATAGAATTAATATGAAAAACACAATTTATAACTCAATTATCATAATTTAGCCTCAACATGGCCTTAGTTCGAAGAATCTATTTCATCATAAAAGATAAAAGATAGGAACTTAAATTAAGATTCATATTCATAGACAAAAACAAATCTAAATCTAAGAAACTCCCTCGTATTTTTTATGGTTGAACTTCGATCTTCATCTCTTCCATGCTTCTTGATTTCTTCACCTTCAAAGGTTCTTGATAATCTTCATAACAAATCTAAGGATGATGAAGATGATGATAGGATGTGTTTAGGCTCCCCCAATGGGGAATGTGTTTTCAAGTGTGTTTGTAGGATAGCCTCCAATCCTCCTTTTATAGCCAAAAAATCCACCTACCAAGAACATGTCCTTCCATTCTCTTTTCTTTCCACCTACCATTCTCTTGCTTTCCATCTACCAAGAATGTGAACTACCATTCTCTTGTTTTCCATCTACCATTCTCTTACTTTCCTCCTACCAAGAATGTGAACTACCATTCTCTTGTTTTCCACCTACTAAGAATGGGAGCTGCCACTTTCGTGTTTTCCAGCGCAGAGATAGTGTTTTATTCATAAAATGCTCCACAGACCTCTGAATTGGATGATTCAAGTTCCCATGTAAAGATAAGACATAGCTCTAAAACTTTGTAGAAGGACACTTCATCAAATTCGGTCTCTAAATGTATCCAAATGGCGTTCGTGGAGATTGTTTCTGATTTGGCGCCCAGGTGTGCGGAAATGGTACTAAAACATGATCTTGGCTAACTCCAACTTATTTCTTGCTTGTTTGGTCATGGAGGTGTGAAGCATCTTGGCCTAAACTTGTTTTATACGTCGTTTTTTAGCCCGTTCTTCGATTGTATCCATTTAAGGTCTGAAATCACTTAATGCACGAATTAAATGCACATGTGGAAAGAATCAAGCGATAAATGAACCTAAAACATAAACGGAAAGGGGCTTAAAAACACGTAAAAACGACTCCTATCAGTCAATAAAATAGTAAGCTCTCTTTTTGAGTTAGTTCATTCCGATGTCTGGGGCCCATGTCCCATTGTGTCTAAAACTGTATTTCGGTATTTTGTTACTTTTGTTGATGACTATTCGCGCATGACTAAGGATTACTTTATGAAGAGTCGTTCTGAACTTTTTTTCCACTTTACTGCTTTCTGTGCTGAAATTCGCACACAATTTAATACGTCTGTGTGAAGTGACAATGCCAAAGAATATTTTTCTGCCACCTTTTAGACTTACATGATTAAACATGGCATTCTTCATCAGTCTTCGTGTGTCGACACACCATCTCAAAATGGTGTAGCAGAAAGGAAAAATAGATACCTGCTTGAGACAACTAGAGCACTCTTATTCCAGACACATGTGCCTAAATGTTTTTGGGTGGATGCTGTCTCAACAACATGTTTTCTCATTAATCGCATGCTATCTTCTGTTCTACATGGTAAAATTCCTTATAAAATCCTTTTTCCTACAAAATTCTTGTTCCCAATTGAACCTCACTTGTTTGGTAGTACTTGATTTGTGCGGGATGTTCGTCCTCATGTTACCAAGTTAGATCCCAAGTCAGTAAAGTGTGTTTTTCTAGGTTACTCTTGATTACAAAAATGGTATCGGTGTTTTTGTCCTACTCTTAATAAATTTCTCTTGTCTGCTGATATCACTTTTATGGATTGTTCTTTTTTTCCCGTCTCTTCTAAGCTTACTACAAATTAGGGGGAGCATGATGATATGTTGGTTTGTCAGGTCACCTATCAGTCACCCAATATTGCCCCTACAACA
This sequence comes from Buddleja alternifolia, assembly GCA_019426215.1. Taxonomy (NCBI): domain Eukaryota; kingdom Viridiplantae; phylum Streptophyta; class Magnoliopsida; order Lamiales; family Scrophulariaceae; genus Buddleja; species Buddleja alternifolia. The sequence continues at coordinate 19,401,170 of CM033408.1, read as the reverse complement.
CCACCTCTAAATCCCCCACCTATTCGCCATATCTATTCCAGAAGACGGAACCCTCCTATTACATGTCCATCACCAGTTTCTTCTCCGTCATCTGATCCTTCAGACAATGTCAGTGATCTTCCTATTGCTCTTCGTAAAGGTAAACGACAATGCACATATCCCATTTTCTCTTTTATTTCCTATGATCATTTATCATCTTCTACATGCTTTTTTGTTGCTTCTCTTGATTCTGTATCTCTGCCTAAAACTGTTCGTGAAGCCTTGTCTCATCCTGGTTGGCGTGCGGCTATGATAGAAGAGATGACTGCTTTAGATGCTAATGGAACTTAGAATTTGGTGAGTTTACCTGGAGATAAGACGGCTATAGGCTGTAAATGGGTTTTGCGATTAAAGTTAATTCGGATGGCTCTATGGCTAGATTTAAAGCCTGCTTTGTTGCTAAAGGCTATGCTCAGAATTATGGTATTGATTACTTTGACACCTTTTCTCTAGTGGCCAAATTGACATCTGTTCATTTATTCTTGTCTATGGCTACTACTTATGATTGGCCATTACACTAAGTTAGACATCAAAAATGCTTTCTTACATGGAGATTTACTCGAAGAGGTTTACATGGAGCAACCACCTGGGTTTGTTGCTCAGGGGAAGTATGGGAAATTTTGTTATCTTTGGAAGTCGTTGTATGGTTTGAAACAGAGCCCATGTGCGTGGTTTGGTGCTGAAGAAATTTAGAGAATTCAACTGTAGATACGGTAACCATCATTGTCTCTTTTTCACTCAAAAAAAAAACACAACAAATTCGCACACCAAAATCCAAACCCAACAAACTCTCCCACCGAAATAAGGAAATAACAAACACAATTGCAGTAGCAAAAGAGAAGAAACCTAGCGGCACAGTTTGAAAAAACCCAGCAGCAGCATAGTTTGAAAAAAGAAACCCCAAATCCAAAAACTGACATATTAAGCAGCGAAAACCTGGAATGGAACCAGAACAAGCTAGGGCGACGCCGAAAAAATTGACCGGGAGACAAAACACTGCCGCACATGCCCACACGCTCAAGCGCGTGAAGAAGGTGGAAAATTTGAGGCGGCCCTTGAGCTTCACGCGCTGATCGAACGACGTTCAAACTCCGGTGACTGGCCGAAAATGAGGCCGCGCTCCTTCCTAGGGTAGCGGTGAGAACTAGATGTCACTCTAAAAGGGTGACCTAAAACGTTGCACACTTGGGTAACCAAAAAAAAAAATACAAACCCTGGCAGAATATTTTTTTTTCTTTAACAGACTTGGCTCGATACCATGTAAACAAAGATGGAGGAATTTTCTTTATATTGATATCAAGAATATATACATATATATATATATATATATACACAGGCTACATTCTAAATATGGCAAGAGAATAAATCAAATCCCTACATATCTGCCTAAATATATATATTCCTTTTACAACAGTTCAAAATGAGGCTGATTATGGGGCCAAACACTCTACTATTTGCCTTACCTTTGACTGTAAATGCTATATGGATCTGTGTGGCCTTATTTTACATAACTAGAAGAACCTAATTTCAAAATCTAATTTCTATCTGCAGTGGCTAATAGTGATAATTTCACTGTAATGATGCATCATTTTGGTATTCTGTGTGATTTTGGTTGTAGAGTTTATTCTAGGGGTAAGATAGATTATTTTGACTATTGTTGTGTGGATGAAATATCCATGATTGGAGTAAAAGCAATGGCAAAACTTATAGGTGTAGATATGGATAGGGTTACCTTTTATTATAGTAGAAAACATTTCAATAATTGCAATGACCTTACTGAGATAAAAATTGATTCTCATGCAATTGAACTTGAAAATTCCCTTAGTTTGGACAGGATAGTTGGGATATTCTTAGACAACAGAGTTGAGGAACAATCATCCTTTGTCTTACCTGTTACTGATGAGGGCCCTAGTAATTTTGGTGAACAAAATGAGAGTGAATGGGGAGGTCCTAGTAATGTGGAGGGTAATGGTACTGATATAGGTAGTGAGGGGCCTAGTAATTTGAAAGGAAATGGTACTGATATGGGTGATGAGGGGCCTGGTAATGTGAAGGGTTTGGCTACTGATTTAGGGGATATTGATGAATATGCTCTATTAGATAAAAATGATACTCCTTTTAGTGATGATGAACAGTCTATTGGAGAAGATTCAGTTCATTTTGACATTTCATAAGAGAGTGATAAAGAATTAGGTGATGATGAGATTGATGTGGACATTAATATCTCATGGGGTGGGTTACAAAGCACTGTGACTGATAGGGAGCCTCCAACTTTTGTTGAAAAATATGGGATGAAGATGAAATGCCGATTGTGTGGATCAAAGACACACAACTGTAGAACTTGTCCTTTAAACCCAAAGAACGATCAACCAGAGGAGCACATGGAGGTTCCTCCACCTAGTGCTGAAAAGGCAATGAAAGTCAGTTATTTCAAGTCACTTTTAATATGCAATATTAATTGAAGTACTAAATGTATTCTTGTATTATTTGACAGGGTGCAAAGAGGAAAAGAAAGAATAAGGAGTCAACAACTACTACTGCTACTAGGGTGACAAGAAGATCAGTAAGTTAAATTGTATTTTTGGTTAATTTGTGTTCCTTATTTCTTGAGTGATAATAATTATCATTACTTCTTGTGTTTTAGTTCAAAGAAACTGGAAAGGATCCTGTGGCAAGTACTCAAGCATCTGTATCAGGCCCTGCTGTGAAAAAAAGGAAGTTAATTATCAAAAGAAAGAAAACTACTACTAATCCTAATCCTGATGCAGACTTTGAGTATATGGGATCCATCCCTGATACGGACTTTGATCCATGGCCTGAAATGGACATAGTTGGATCAATGACACAGATTGAAATGGATTTTGTTTGTTCAAAACCAAAGGAAATTCCAGCCACTGAAGTTGCATCCACTAGCAAGTTGCATGCCAAGTCATCCAAAACTGCCATATTAACTAGCAAAAGTCATGCCAAGTAAACTAGCAAGATGCCTGCCAAGTCAATAATAATTGCCAAGTCCCATACCAAGTCATCAAACACTGGCAAGCCACTTTCCAAGTCCTCAAAAACTGCCACAGCTACTATAAAAAATCCTACCATGTCCAAGCAATCTGAAGTTGGCCCTCAAACTATATCAAAGGCCCCTGCCATGTCCATTCAAGTTAAAGGAAAAACACCTACTAGCAGCTCTCAAGATAAGTCAACCAAAGCCATTTCAGTTGTTGCTACAAGTTCTGAAGTGAAGTCAAAAGGAAAAGCTCTTGCAAAGCCTCCTTAAGCTCCACAGTCCAAAGGAAATCCACCTACAAAAGCTGCTCAATCTAAAGGGACACAACTTGCAAAGGAAGTTCCTCAATCTAAAGGGAAAGAACCTACAAAGGAAGCTTCTCCATGTAAAGGGAAAAAACCTTCACCTGCAAATCCTACTAAACACTTGAAACTCAACCTACCTCCTTTGAATTCCATTATTAATTATAGTTTTAAGGTATATTTTTTGGTATCTTGTTACCTATTTATTTATACTTATAAAAATTAGGTGAAGCTACCAAAGTAACATATTTCGCATTCTTATCAGGGTAAACCAATGGGCAACTTTGGTGTTTCAAGCAACCAAAAAAGGAAAAAGCAACCAGAAGATGAACAAGTCTGAATTTGTGTTCAGCAGTAGGACATGTTAAGAAGTTTTTGCTTTTAGTTTTGAAGTGTCATTTGTTGAACAATGTATTTGTCAACCTTTTGGATTGTGTTGAACATTGTATTTGTCAACCTTTTTGGTAATTGAACATTAACTGAATATAAACTCTGATTATGAAATGCTCAATATTTAATGCATGCATTAGTGCCTTTTGGATTGAGTTTTTGTTTATTGCATTGTCCATTTTGGAATTCACTTGTGTATGTCACATATGACTTTCTGGATTGGGTTGTGATGTTCATTGCCCATTATGCATTTGTTACTTGTTTAGTTAATAGATAACATAATTGAAAGGGTACATGAATTGTAAACTTTCTTCCCATTACATAATATGCTTAACATACTATTACACAACTGAAAAGCAATAAAATACTAAAACATAAAGGTAATTTGTCTTCAAAACAAAACAAACATACTAACATAACATAGTTTCCCTAACATAAATACATTCGGTTCCTAAACTAAAGTTCAACCGCATTACAAAATTGGAGAACTTTGTCTATAGAATATTGACATTCATAGCTAGTCTATTACAACACCTAAATCATATAGTACACGAAAAACCAAGAAGCTGCAACAACAAGTCACATCCACCATCCCCGTGACTTTTTTTCACCCACCTCACGTTCAAGCATGTTGACTTTACGTAGAAGTCCCGGAATGATCTACCGAGATCTTTCACACATAGGAGGATCAGTCCACTCAAAGAAACTGCATCCTCCAACCTCCTACAAATGGACCCAGAAATCAAAAAATGTAACTCGCAAAATGTGAAAAAAAATTGCAAGAAAATGATCATAAAGCTTAGCTTACACGAAAATTGTCACAAATGATGTATTTTCTCCTGGATTGAGGTCAGTCCAGGAAGTCTTCCGTCATTCCAGTCGTCTACAGTAGCAATTTCCCTTCATGTGCGTCTAATTTTGGGCAAGAATGAAATTAGGGCTTGTGATTTTATAAGAGGGGGGTGAACTGTTGAAATGGCGGGTAAACCGTAAATGTCATATATAACCCTCTCTTTTTTATAAATTGACGATTATACCCTTAATGAGGCATGTGTCTTGCACATGCACTGGAAAATTGAGGAATATTCCTCAAGATTCCGTCGGAGGGAGTTAAGTGCACCCGACACCAAAGGTGAGGGTGTCGTGTGCACATGTCAAAAGGACAGGGGGCAAAGTGCTACAACACCTGCAGATGGGGAGGTGTCTGCTATTATCTTATATTTATATAATTACCTTTTTTCTATATAATTAACTTCATTATACAATAATAAAAATGGACAAAGTCCAAATTACAACAAAAAATCCATCAATCGTTCTAGAACTACTACATCTATCATCATCAGATTTTACATCAGGGTACAAAATACGGGGATCAAAATAAAATAAGGAAAAAAATAGAAAAACAAGTCAACCTTATTCCAGACAAAGAGGAGGACCGAGTCAATTTTTCTGAAAAAGGTTGAACCTTTCGAAAAGGGTCATAACATTCCATGTCCAATTTCACGAGAAATGGACACCACACACTTGAAACTCCCCTGGTAAAATCTCATTTTGATGCGCACCTTCATGCCAAGACAGATAATTGGTGCAACAGCCAGTACTTCCTTCGATTTCCTCGATGCCAAACAACCGGCACAAATGAAAACACAAAACCATCATGTAAGCAAATAAATTAGAGTAATCATTCAAAAAGACTAAGAAATAAACATAGCACATATTAAAAAAGAGCACAAAAGCAAATATGGGATAAATAACTTTGGTGATTCCAAAAAGCAACTCATGGGTTGACCAAGCCCTTAGTTGAGTTCACTGCCACCATCTAGAAAGAAGGCTCCATGGAAGGCCAGGTCCTCTTCTTTGTTTGGTGCAGGTGGCTTGTAAAGCAGAGAGAAGTCAACTCCGAAAGCAGAGGAGGTAAGAGTGTCAACGGAAATGATGGCACAGAGGGTAGACTGTGGCGAAGGAATGGAGAGAAACCAGATATGGACAAGATGGGAATCCAAAAATGAACCACGGTGGTGGAGGGGGTCTCAGTATAAATCTGTCTTGATGGTGCCTATTTAGAAGTGGAAACGAGGGGATATGGCAGATCTTAGCAAAAGAGGAAGATGGTTGGTGAACGAAGATGGGACATTGATGGTGGTGAAGAATACTGCTGCTTTGGTGAGAGGGAGGAGAGAAGGAATGGGAAGACAAGCTTCTAGAAAATGCAGACGAGCGGTAGACCCAACCGCCGAGGTGGCAGCTGCGGAGGGGTAAAACCCTAGAGTTTAGAATTCTCTCTTAGAGAGAGAAAGAAGCGGAAACTTAAGACAGACTTGAGAGTACTCTGATTTATATAATTACTTTATATGAGGTTGAATGTCTCAAAACTTTATTAATTTTTTGTTATCTTTTTTTTTCTTCCACCAATAAAACAACCTTATCAGCTTCTTTTAACATAGTCGTTTTGTGTTAAATTGAATCAGATATTTTATATGCCTTTATTGAAATGAGCTTGATCACATCTCATGCTTTCAACTTTGTTATGTCCTTTTACAATTACACCCACCAAATGCCCTAAATTTATAGTGCTAATTTTCTGTGTCCTTTATTTTTTCCCTTTCTCCTGCCAAACGAATAATGTCATTCCCATATTTTATTGCCTTTTTAATGTTGTCTCTTTGTGCTTAGTTGAATCAGATATTACATATGCATTTTTCGAACTGGACCCCACACTTGTTTATGGGTATGCCTCATATCTGCAATTTATTATTTCATCCTCCCTTGTTTTATTTCTTTTAAAAAAATTCCATCAACCAACAAAACGATATTGTTTCTATTCTCACTTCATTTAATCGTGGTTGTTCTCCGCTATATTGAATAAAAAATTACATATACTTTTATTGTAATGGATGCTATTTTCGACGTCCTTTTATGATTACGCCCTTAATGAATTTTGTACGAATATATATAAGGGTGTGTCCTCATATCTACAATACTATATTTGTTGTCCTTTATTTTATTTTTAAGAAATTCTCCTCAACCAACAAAGCAGCATCGTTCTCAATCTCAACTCATTTTAACGTGGTCGTTATACACTAAATTGCATCGCAAATGACATATGTTTTGTGGCAATGGGCTCCATCACATGCCATGCTTTTACTTGGTTATGCCTTTTTATGACTTTGCCCTTAAAATGCCCCAAATTTGCAATGCTATTCGTTATTTTGTGATTGTGACCTTAATAAATTATATTATATATAAAGGGGAATTACTGAATTATTTTTTCTTCTCTTAACAAAACGACGTCATCACGAAGTTTGCCTTTTTGTGTCGTATCTATATTGTACTCGATTGGATCAGAAGTTACATTTTTTTTTATATTGAAAGTTTGTTATGGATCATGACATAAATTGCTTCTAACTTTTGCGATTATTGCCTTAGGTAGTGGTATGGAAAATCTGGCAACTCTCTCCCCCACCTGACACCGGTAGCAGCGACGACACCTATTCAGCTGACATATGTATTATAACTGTATGTGTATATAAAGAGATGTATTACATATAGAGAAAAATATACTTTGTACCCCTATACTATTTACTTTATTGCATTTAGGTCCCTGAACTATCGAATGTAACAAAACAGTCTGTCATTTTAATGGAAGGTTGGTTTCCATGAGTTGATGATGATGTGGCACATGTTTTGAGCGTTGCAATGTGTCCGTAGAATTTGTTTCCCCAACTTTACCCTTATTTGCTTTGCTACTTTCCAACCATCTCAGCTCAATTTTCTAATAATTTTTTTGTTAAAATAATACACAATTTTTTTACTTCTTTTATTTTAGTTTTCTAATTAAGATGCCTAATAGTAGTGTAAATTCACAGAAGACATGTGTCTCATGTCATCCCCCAAGGCATTATTTGAAAACATTTACCGGAATATTATGTCGATGCCAAAAAAACTGTTGCAATTCGCACAGATTGGACAAAAAATAACCCGAGAAGGAAGGTTGCTTGGATTTGGACATAAATTTAAAAAATTGACTTCATTAGTATGCTTTATATGTTTTACAAAATTAACTCATCATTATAATTGTAGAAACCAAATGGATGCAACTAGGCTCGAGCCTGAAATTTGTTAAAAGATATCATTTGGAAAGTTTTACCGTGTTATAAAGATGTATTTCTACTCCTCGGCGCCACCTCTCCTACTACTCCCCGTCGCAATAGTTCATCCACCACCATTGGTCACCAAAACCCCACCCTCTCCCCCCATCAAGCGTCATCAGCGGCGGCGACGACACCTGTTCTGTTGCCACATGTATTGTAATTGTATGTATACATAAATAAATGTATAACATGTAATATTATACATTTATAATTAATAATATATATGTTTTTATATATATATATATATATATAAAATATAAAACATAAGAGGTTAAAAATAGACAATTGATCTCTTTCAAGATCTATTGCTATTATTGTTCTAATATATAAATAAATAAGAATTTAATATGAACTATAGATCTTTAACATATTTGATCTGATGGTCGCCAGATTAGAGGTAAATTGCAATATAAAGGGTCCAAAAACATAACCACTAGCAATGTGTGAGTGGTGTGAAGGGCTAAATTGCTTCTTTTTGTTTTCACGGGGAAGTAAATTGCCCTTTGATTTTTCACATTTTACGATTTAGATATTTCATAGTGAGTAAATTGCAATTAACCCAATATAATAGTATCACATAGTGTAACATTATTTTTTATTATAATTTTAATGTTTTTAAAAAAACTTATAATGATTAGCATAATAGTGGTAATTATACTAATATATTTAATACAATATAAGTTCACATTAGTTCAGATTCATCCATCGTTTGTATATAGCTATTTATTTTAGGATAAAATGACTTAGATTAATTAAGAATCTGAAATTATCTCAAACTTTTAATCCATTTCTCTTAAAGTTGGAACCAAAGGCAACCATCTAAATTATTATTTCCTCTTACAGTTGTGATTTTATATGATACTTGGATCAACTTTAATCCAAAGAGTGGAATGAAAACGACTAATTAAGGTCCATCTAAGCAGCTGCGTTATTCTCATAACTTCATTATTGCCTAAGAATCTAGCAAAAAAATCAAAATGTGAAAATTTGTAAAGCTCTTAAAGTTGGAAAATAAGTCATCACCAAAGGATTTTTTCCTCTAAAAATTGTGAATTTGTATTGATAATTAGATCAACTTTGATCCCAAAACAACAAAGATTACTAAGCACTAACTAAGCATCTTTTATATATTCTGTAACAAAATAGCAAAAAGCAAAGTGCATGTTAAAAAAATTCTATAAGTATTAGAATTGGAAACAATGAACACCAAAATACTTTTTCCTCTTAAATCCAAATTGTTATCTTGTATGATAATTAGAGCAACTTTGATCAAAAGACTATAAAAAATTTACTAATCACTAATCAAGCATCTTTTTTATCATCTAACAATCAAGAGTCAAAATTTGCATGGCAAAGTCTCATATCTCATCCATGCAACAACTTTAACCAAAATAAACCCCTTCATGTTCAAATACAATTCAAACAAGGGAGCTATTCATTATCAGTTCACTAGTTTTGATGCATGGCATCAATTTGGTACTTTTGTAATAAACACAACATTAATGAACAGAACTTTTTAAAATATTCTGAATCAATAATTAAGGTTTAATTATTAAGGTTAAGATGAGTTCACTAAATATATAAGAAGGTAGTACCATTCTTAAATCAAGTTTCACATCCTATCTTTCATCAAATTAACTCAATTCCTCCTTAATTCTCACATATCATCTTAATTATTCTCAATGGCCAAGTCTATCATTACAGCTATAGTTTTCTTTGTGGTTGCTGCTTCAATGTACCTCCATTTACACCAACCAGCTTCATCTACAAAATTCGGTAATAACGATAATCCTCGTACGCCACCTTCGGAGCATAGAAACTTTGATGCCACTATCTTTGCCACTCGTCCCGACATATTCAAGACAGTGATGGAAGCATGGCAAGCTGTTCCTATTCTTGCCACCACCAAATACGTAATTCACATCGAAGTCGGGATTTATAACGAGTTGGTGGTAGTATGGAAAAACCGAACCAACATACGGTATGTTAGGGATGGAGCGGAGCGACCAAGATCACCATGGACCGTAGTTATCCCACCTTTGGTACTTACGAAATAGCCATATTTTGTTAATTAATTATCTTTCTTTATTTCTTGGAGAATTAATTCTAGGTTTTGTGTCATCAGTACACTTTTTATTATGAAAACTTATTTTATAGTTCTACTGCTTCAGCCGTTCTATGCAAAGGATTTGTGGCAAAGAACATCGCGTTTGAGAACTCCACTGGACCTGGTTCCCAAGAAGTCGCGCTACTAAGGGACACTTTCTCCTTAGCATTTTTTAGGTGCATATTCCTTAGATATCAAGACGCGTTGTACTCGAAGTCGGGGGTGACAATTCTACAGAGAGTGCGACATCTAATGGAATTGTCGACTTTATTATTAGCGATGAGTCTTTTGCTATATTCCAAAATTGCAACATCTTTGTTCGATTGCCAAAACTCGTATTCTTTACAGCTCAAGGGAGATTGTTGTTGTGTTCTACTGGTTTTGTATTCCAAAACTAGTCCTTCAGAGTCACATCGGACATGGAACTTAGAAAAGAAGAGTTTGTGGCGTATCTAGGCTGTCCGTGGTTTGAGTACTCAAACGTGGTTAATCATGGAATGCTACATAGATGACATTATCAGTCCAGCTGGGTAGGGAGAGTGGCCTAACAAGCTGATTGATAAATTAACTTATATAGAGTACAAAAATAGGGAGCCAGGTGCTAATGTTAATGGAAGAGTTAATTGGACGGGATATCATGCCTTTGACTACCCCGATGAAGTCGAGATGTACACTGTCCAGCAGTTCATCAATGGAGATGCTTGGCTACCACCAACAGAAATTCCATACTACACTGGTCTAACCTTGTAATTAATTATGTATTTTTTTGTAACTTTGCTATCTAATCAATGAACATCACTTTATAGTATGTTTTTTTTCTATAACATCTCATGCTGTTTTCTTCAGTATTTAAACTTTTTTTGTCATTTTAAAAGTCTAAGGATGACCACTTTTTTAAGTAGAATGCTGTAACTTTTCTAGTTGTACCCTTTATTTTTTGGTTTTCTATGTTAATTATTCTAGTAAATTGATTATTATCTTTTAAACTATTATGGAAATTCAATTTTCATCTACTTTTTTTTTTTGCCCATTTGGTAGTTCAATTGTCTATTCAAAACGTCATTTATTGGGATGAATTGGATCAGGAATTATAGAATTGTAATTGTTTTTATAGAAATATGCTTGTCTCATGTTATTTGTTTCAATTAGATATTCAGCTTTTGTCTCCATATTTTTTTCTTTCGCACTTCAGAGAGTGTTATTACCCATTAATAATGTTTCTTGTAGGCTGAATCGAATCGGGAATCATAGATTTCTTTATTGAAATGCGTTTTATCACATGTTACATTTTCCAATTGAAAACGTATATTACATATTCGGTTATTTTGGCACTTCAATGCAATAATGAGTCTTTGTCATATTTGTTGTCACTCCATTTAGTTATTGCTTTCATCGAAAAAATGACAATGTTTCGGATTTGATGGAGAACTTATTGTTGTGTTGTTTCAATGAGAGAATATTGAGTATTTGTATGTAATTACAATGCAAAATTTGTTTAAATTTTTAATAATTACATAGGCTGGAATGTCCCATGACCCAGACAAGTTTTAAAAGTATCTTGCCTTTTAGGTACTCAGATGGGGCTGTCACGTGGTCTTTTTAAGTTTATTTATGCATGTCTTTTGTGATGTATTGTTTTGATTTATGTTTTGCTCAGGTTGTTACTTCATTGAACATCTCAAGGTAGTTATTCTGGGGAAGATAGTATAGAGACCGATATCCAATTTTGCTTTTAGAATTAATCCAAAACCAAAGAAAATAGGATCATAATCTACTAGCATCATAAACAAATATCTATCCTGTCCAAAACATAAATAGAGGTGAAATTCTTTATTGATTAAAGTACAAAATAAATTTATGTTGATACTACCAATTGACAACCTAAAGTTAAATGGATAGTTCTTATGGCCTTGCCAACGATCATCACTCCATTCCCCAGTCTCGGGATCATATCACCCTCATTCAATTTTCTACTTCTGGTCATGACGTGCAAGTTATTATATAGATGAGTACCATAACCGGTGTCTAACATCCATGAAGCATGGTTAATCGATAAGCTAATCTCAATAAAGAACAAACCGTTTCCACGAGCCTTCAGGGCCTTTTGGCAATCCTTTAGGAATCTTTGCTTACAGACCCCTACCTTTGGTCCCTGCTTCTTACTCTTTTTCTTTCCCTTGTCTTTGCCTTTCGTAGGCTTGACAAAGATGAAAAGTACTAGCAATCAGTATCAGCATGGTCTTCTTTAGTGTAGCCTCTATCGTTTGTAACATGTTAAGAAGCTCAGGAAGGCTAACCTTGAGTAGGGTAATGTTGGAGTTCAATACGAACTGATCATAGGAGGAGAAAGAGACCGAAGGACCAAATCAATGGCCAACTCACCATTGATCGCCACTTCCATGCCACAAAGTTCTTTTCACCAGGGTGATCATCCTCGGCACATGATAAGTGACCGACGATCCTTTGGTCATACAATCTTGGAATAGCTTGCTGGAGATATCTTACATCTTTTCTATGTACGAACATCGTATAACTATTCCAGCATAAAGATAATATCTTTCGCATGCTCTATCACATCTTACTGCCTCTGTAACTAATTAATCATGGAGTCTAGAGTGATACAAACATCGTAGATGTTATCTTTGCTCCACTTCTCGTGGGCATCAAGAATGACCAAGGTGGCAAATTGATCCGGAGGGGGCTCAACATTGTGTGTGAGCTTCTAGTCAACCACTTAGCATTGATAGACAATCTTAATATTTTAATGTCATTCTGAGAAGTTGGGTTTAGCAAGTTTGTTGGTTCAAGGATAGTTGCAAGTTGATTTTTAGCCATTTTTTCGATTATTAAAATAGCATAGTGAGATTGGCAGAACACAAGAACTAAAATGAGTGGATTAAATCTGGAGGGAGTTCAATTTTTTTAGCAACTATCTACCAAATTTTTTTAGTATTATTTGTTAGGGTTAGGTGTCCAGCAAGTCAATAGGTTGTCCAACGTTGTAGAACTAGAACATTCTTGTTTTTATATTATCAATAAAACGACATTATTTATTATATATTTTGCCTTTACATATATATGATAAAGTCTTCTGGATCACTCAGAGCTATGTGACATGGTCATGTATTGGGTACACGGGACAAGACAATTGATTTTCTTCTCCCAATCAGAATGAAAAAATTTATAACCTCAAACATCTGCGAATCAAAGGAAATTCCACAAAAAAAAAAAGAGTCAAATAACTTGAATGAATACTTATACTAGATTATCGCTATTTCAAAAACTCCTTCTATCATATGGAGTCCAACTCTTGCATCCTATGGAGAGAAGATTTTGCATTGTGAGAGACTTCAAAATTAAGAAGTAAAGGCATGCCCAAAATTGTATCTTCCTATGCCTCGATTTTTTTTTTTTTGTTAAATTGAATTGTTTTGTGAAGTGTTTTTTTCTAATTGAGATGTTGAAACTCTACATGTTCTTTTACTTGGATTAACAACTTCACTTTTACAATACATAATATGTTCTATGAACACCGAAAATGCTAATATTGATATATATGTTTTTGGTACAAACATAAGCCATTTGATATATAAAAGGATAAAGCTTTTTTTATAGACAAGGCTGGCAAGCTTTATTCATGGGGATGGTGAAAAATGGGGAGCAGATCTTTTATCCCACAATGGTGTCACATCATTGTGGGATTGACAAGTGTTCATTTAATTTGAATTATTATTAGCAGTTTTTTTAAATAGACACTTGTCAATTCCACAATGATGTGACACCATTGTGGTACACCAATGTGGAATAGAAAATCCGTTCCTTGAAAAATGGTGTTATGTCCTCATTGGTGAGAAACAAAAATTCAGACAACAAATTAGAAGTGCTGGAAAATTCATAAGGTAATTAACTATTTTTCCCCATATCTTCGAAGTCTTCCACTGTTCTAACATAGAGTATTCTACTTCAATTCCTTTTTCTTTTTTGGGATTCTCTGTTTGCTTTACATTAAGCTGTAGAATTATTATGCTGATTCAAAAAAGAGAAAGTGTCGGCAAAATAATTATCATGTTCCTCACATGCAACGAGATTTCAATTTTGAGTTTGAGACGGTTTATTTCGAAAGTTAAAACTATTAATTACGATTTTGGGTGTTTTTGTTTTAGATATAGATCCAATAACAGAGTTTATATATTATATTGGCTCAAAAATCTGAAAATGCAAGGGGTTGAGCACATCGAAGAGTTCAAGAACGTGAAAGAATGATTTCAATGACAAACGAACAAACAGAAGCGCATATTGCTTGAGGATGTGCTGCCTATCGAACACTTGAGGATGGAACTGTAAACATTGGCAATGTCAATGCATCAGACTCTGATGCTTGAATGAATTCAAACTATCATGGTAAGAAATTATGAATTGGTCTAGATGTAATACATGCAAATATAGTTTCAAACAACTTTTAGTTTGATTGATCAACAGAATAAAAAATTACGAAAAAATCAAATAAAACTAAAAAGAAAGGACTACTAAAATTGACACAGTACTAACGGTCTTTGGCAAACCTTTACTGTGGGGATTTTTACATGTACAATCAAAACTTTGTTTGAGTTATAATAATGTATTAGTTCTTCTTTTTCACTTTTTTTTTTGTTGCTAAATCTTCATTTTCATTTTATTAGTACATAATATAGTGTAATAGTTTCTTTACCTCACATGTGTGTGTACAATTTGTTTATATGCCAATTATATTTCAAATTTTTTTCACGGTCTCAAATTTATTTACATTAAAAAAAAACATAATTCGCCATAATTTATTTTGAACATATATCGCATATAATCTATTCTTTTAGTAAGCATGAGTCATATGCACACGTAGTCATTTCATGCTTGATTGGGTGATGATGTGGGCCCACTTGGCTGGCTAGGTGTCGCCCATATCCTTTGGTTTCTCCTTTAACAATCGAGACGGACCTAAAAAGTCGCACTATAAAGGAGTTAGTGAGAGATCACATTTTGTATTTGGAGGGAATTTTGGTAATTTGGCATTGGATTAACGCATTAATTAATTGGACATATTAATTTAATTAGTTGTTTAATTTGATTGAACAATAGAAACTTAAATCAATTCATTTAAGTATTTAATTGACTAGGTTAATTGAATATTTAGATTAAAATATTAATTTAATCAAGTACATGTTTAATTGGATTAAATATAAAGTATGATCAAATTAAGTGGACTAAATTGACTTGGTCAATTTAACCCACATAGGGCGTCCACCATGGGCCAATCAGGTGTATGATTAATGTGTTGAGAAATATGGTCTCGCCCAGATACCATGCGAAGTTTTTCTCGCTCGACACGAAGGCTTGGATTGATTGTAATCTTAGCCATTAGCCATCCATATTAATTTAATGAAGCACATGTTTAATTGGATTAAATATAAAGTATGATCAAATTACGTGGACTAAATTGACTTGGTCAATTTAACCCACATAGGGCGTCCACCATGGGCCAAGCAGGTGTATGATTAACGTGTTGAGAAATTTGGTCTCGCCCAGATACCATGCGAAGTTTTTCTCGCTCGACACGAAGGCTTGGATTGATTGTAATCTTAGCCATTAGCCATCCAGCCAACAGGTATGAATGGTGTCAAAGTTGGAATATATCTTTTACTGAAATTGTGAATATGATTTGGTAAGGACGCAATGAGGCGATTCACAAGGCGAAAGGGAACCCGGCACACTTTGATGTGGAAAGAGCTCGCATGAGAATAATGGAGGCACAAAAGGCTGCAACAAGTAACCTGGACGTAACGAAACTTTACAAATATGTAGGCTGGAAGAAACCGAAGCCTGGCTTCATGAAGTTGAATGTAGACGCAACCCTCATATCGAATAGAAGAGAGGTTAACCAAGATGGGATAGGCGGTGTTATCCGTAATAATCACGGTGAATGGATCGAAGGGTTTCGAGGTTTCACTCATGAGAGCACCCCTTTGGTCGCGGAACTACGTGGGCTTAAATGTTTCTTGGAAATTGAGGATTACAAATTTGGAAATAGAAACAGATTGTGGTGATGCATGTTGAAGCATTACGGAGGCCAGCTACCCGTACCAGCATATTGCCCTAATCAAGGATATAAGAGTCATGATTAATCGAAATTGGTAATGCAAGATTACTCAGATCGCAAGAGAAGCTAATAGAGTTGCCGACCAATTGGCAAAGGATGGTATAAACCAAGCTATGATGAGTATCCGGGCACCTTACAACACGCTTCGGGAGAGGTATGAACAAGATATGCTAGGCGCTGAATGGCCTAGAGAGGTAACTATTAGTTCGGGTTTGTCAGACTACTAGACTAGGGTCTCCCCCTTCATTCCATGCAAAAAAAAAAAAAACACTTACCTAGCCTCCAAACTACACAAAAAACAAAAATCCTTCTCCTTTCTCATTATTAGCCATCGTCCTAGAAAAGAGGATTTCAGCTGCTTACTCCTATGATTTAGAGGTGGGAGACTTTGAGTTTGCTGCTAAGGCGCAAATCGATCACGCTGGAAAAGGTTAGAGTGTTTCTCCTTTCTGTAGTTTAATAAATTAAAATTGACAAACCCAGAGAATTTTCCCTCTAGGATTCAATTTTCTTTATTTTATTCCACTGCGTTTTTGCTCTATCAACTCCCAACATTTATTTGATTTAACCATCACCATACCCGATGCGTGATCATACTACACCATCACCATACCCAATGTGTGACCATATCTCATAGCTCTAAGTGAATCAAGAGGCTTTATCGTACTTTATGAGATATAATATATATAATAAAGCATTCCAATTTTCACTACAACAAAATACACATATTAGGACACTTTTGTAGGAATATTTTTTTATAAGTGTCCCAAAAAATTATATTGGGACACATGCCAAATTTGAGTCTTCAAGTCTATTACGCGGGCAAAAAAAAGGCTCCTATTTCCCCTTCCCTGGTCAAATTCTTTCCCAATTTCTTTTCCCCCACTTTTCTCATAGAGAGATCTCTTAGGTTTCTTTCACTCTCACCTCTCACCACACTCTGTTCATCAACCAACGCCTTCATCTGCTCGAGGAGAGTGCCATCTTCTCCACTAAACCATGTAAAATCTCTCTTTCTCCACCACTTCCCCTAATTACCTCTTTATCTTCCCCAATTTTATTTTCTAATTAATCTAAAAATTTAGGGTTTAACTTAAATTTCAACCAGCACTCTCGTTCTTTGCTTGGCTATTGAGCTATCCTTCTCTTTTAGATGATAGCATCACTGATTTGCATCTAAATCTACAGTATTCTAGCGGTTTGCATACCTATCTCCTTGCTCTCTTTTCTTCTCTTTAAATTTCCTGCAGAATATTTTGTTTGTTGGTAGATTTTGAGTAATAAAGCTCTCTAATGCAAATTTTAATAGGAGAAATTCTTGTTTTTGTACAGATTTTTTGATTGACCAAGTAATTAGTTTCTATACGGGCAATATCATAGCAATTCTTTTCTTTTTTAATTAAACTTACAGTAGATTTATTGAGAAAAAATTGGTTTATTGATTGGTTTTAATGTTGTTCCTGTTGGACCCAAAATTGTGGTGTTATTTAGTGTATATGGGTCATGGAATTGAGGATTCTAAGGATAATAGTATTGGAGGGGAAGAGGAGCAGTCATAAGTGGAAAGGGTGAAGTTGGTTTGGACTTAACTTTTATCTTCTCACACATATCAACACACACACACACATATCAACTAGTTGTGCTTAGACTTTGAACAAAGAACAATCACCTTCAACAAGAGATGAATGGTTCTATCTTGATTACAAGCCATATTGGAATCAAATTTGATAAGACTTAATTGTATGAATCTTTGGATGTTGAGTTTAATTTGTTATATTCTTAGACTTATATTTGACAAGGTAATGACTGACACCGGAAATATGCGAAGGGATAAGTTAGGAGGCAACACAAGCACACACTTTCGATAAACTATTTAATAGAATAGGAAACTTTAGGGAGAAATGAAAAGTTATTCAAAATTTCAGCAACTTTGGAAGCTTCTCGGCTGTGCAGACAGTTGTGCGCGTTTTCACGAGAAAATTCATAACTCATTGTAGAAAGCTCGGATTCATGAACCGTTTTCTTCCCATGAAACTAGACACATAGGGATATCCACACATATATCGCATATAATCAAGAGACTTCTAGAACAAAGCAGTTTTATATTTAAAGTCAGATAAAAAAATCTGTGGTCAAGTTGTTATTATTCTGCTGAAAATTTTGAATATCATGCACTTCTCCCACAAAGATCATTACTTGGGTAAATTTAGCATGACAAGGGAGTTTTTGGTGTCAATGACCTATTTCTATTTATTTCTATCTTCTATTAAATTGTTTTTATGATCAAAAGTTTTTATTCCTTAATAACGTTTTACCATCGGAATGTTCATGTTATTTTCAATACTTGGTGTTGTTACCATTATTTGTTATGTGTCTGTTTGATATATGATCTAGTTCTTTATACAAAGTAGTGATGGGGAACACTCGATGTACATGCAAATTAAAAAACTATTTAAGGTATTCTTTTAAAATATAAATCACATTTTCATCTAAATAAAGATAAGTTACCTTAACCTTTTCATAGTTAATCTCTTATGGTTTAATATATGAAATGGTCAATTAAGTACATTCCTTTAAAAATGTAACAAGTTGGTTCTTTAACCCCTCTTTACTAAATAGTATGTATCCTACATATTTGACTTAATTTTAGTTATAAATTTTGGAGGGTTCTGTGTCATTTCATATGTATAATTATTTTTGATTGAGATATATATTTCATTTTAGTAGGTCCATAATGGATAAGAGTTGGATGCGTAAACCAAGATCAACAAAAGACTATGAAAGAGGGTTAAATGAAGTTCTTGATATGGCTTTTGGTCATGTGTGCCTCAATGGAAAAATTCATTGTCCATGTAAATTTTGTAAGAATGCAAAATGGGTAAATAGAGATGTTGCTAAAGATCATCTAACAGTCGATGGGTTTATGAAAGGTTACACAAATTGGGTAGCACATGGGGAAGATTCCACGTCTGGTCAAGTTAATTTTCAGATAAATAATGAATTTAATATGATAGATGATATGCAAGGGTTGGTACATGATGCTTTTGGAATCAAGGATACAGATTTAAACATGGAAGAAGAACCAAATGAGCAAGCTAAAACTTTCTATAAGTCGTTAGATGATGCTCGACAAGATTTATATCCGGGATGTAAGCAATTTTCTAAACTTGCATTTCTCATTCGACTCTTTCACCTCAAATGTACTAGTAAATGGTCTAATAAGACATTTACGATGCTTCTTGAGCTGTTGAAAGAGGCATTTCCTGATGCAACCCAGTCATTGCCAAAACCTTACTATGAAGTACATAAGGTAATCGGGGCTTTGGGACTTACATGTATCAAATTGATGCATGCCCTAATGATTGCATGTTGTATTGGAAAGAGCATGAGAATGATGCATTTTGCCATGTTTGTAAAGCATCCCGATATGCTCAAGCTGAAAATGACTCAATTAATGAAGATGATTCATCGACTAAGTTTAAAAAAATTCCAGCCAAAGTGTTGAGATATTTCCCACTAAAGCCAAGGCTTCAAAGAATCTTTATGTCATCCAAAACCTCATCGTTTATGAGATGGCACCAAGATGATCGCACAAAGGATGGTTGCATGAGACATCCTAGCGATTCTCCTCTTTCGCACGATTTTGATCGTCAACATCCTGATTTTTCCAAATATGCAAGAAATGTAAGACTTAGTCTAGCAGCCGATGGATTTAGACCATTTAGGACTATGAGTGTTACTCACAGCACATGGCTTGTCATATTGACTCCATATAAACCTTTTTTTCTTTCTTACACTACCGATTCCTGGTCCGTCAGCTCCTGGAAACAACATTGATGTATACTTGCAACCTTTGATAGATGAACTGAAAAAATTATGGGATGGGGTTGACACATATGATGCATCAAGAAAGCAAAATTTTTGTATGTGTGCAGCTTTGTTATGGACTATCAATGATTTTCCAGCTTATGCAAATTTGTCTGGTTGAAGCACAAAGGGAGAATTAGCTTGCCCATCATGCCATAGTAACACATGCTTTAAGTATTTATACAATAGCCACAAAGAGTGTTACATGGGTCATCACAGGTTTTTGAGTGGTGATCATCCTTATAGGAAAGATGCTAAGTCTTTTGATGGTAATGAAGAAAACCGCAGTGCTCCCAGGCCATTGACTGGAGACATGGTGTTAGAGGAATTAACTGGATTCGACATGAGATTTGGGAAGAAAGTAACTGATAATCTAGCTTTTCCTCACAATTGGAAAAAGCGAAGTATTTTTTTTGAACTGTCATATTGGAAAGATAATTTATTGCGTCATAATTTAGATGTAATGCATATCGAAAAAAATGTTTGTGATAGTCTATTGGGGACTTTATTAAATCTTGATGGGAAGACTAAAGATCATGAAAATTCTCGTCTTGATTTGCAAGATATGGGCATAAGACGAGAACTTCACCCTGTGTATCTTGATTCAGGAAAAAAATATTTACCTGCCACATGCTTTTCTATGAGTAAAAGGGAGAAAGAATTGTTTCTTGAAGTTCTTAAAAATGTGAAAGTCCCTGATGGTTATGCATCTAACATATCGAGGCATGTTCAAGTTAAACCACCTAAAATCTCAGGTTTGAAAAGTCATGACAATCACACTTGATGCAACAGTTACTTCCAGTTGCTCTACATAGAGTTTTGCCAAAGCATGTTAGAACACCTTTGATTAATTTATGCACTTTCTTTAGAGAACTATCTTCTAAAGTTCTTAACCCTCGAGATTTGATTCATTTGGAAGAAGAGATTTCCAAAACTCTTTGTGACTTAGAGAAAAATTTTCCTCCATCATTCTTTGATATTATGATTCATGTACCAATTCATTTGGCATATGAGGCTCGAATTGCGGGACCGGTGCAATATCGTTGGATGTATACTATTGAGAGGTAACATTATTTTTTGTCATTATTGTTTTACTTTATTATTAAATAATTATGTGAACATTTTTATATTATTGAAATATTAGGTATCTATCAACAATAAAATCATATGTACGAAACCGAAGTCGTCCCGAGGGTTCTATTGCAGAGGCATGCTTGATGGATGAGTGTTTGACCTTCTGCTCTAGATACTTAGAAGAAGTGGAAACAAAATTCAACAAGGTTAAAAGAAATGATGATAATTGTGGTAACGCCATGGTAGAGTTTCCCATTTTCTCTAATCCCCGCCGTCATATTGGGAGGCAAGACTCAATAGTTTTTGACAAAGAAACACTTACCAAGGCACATCAGTATGTATTGTTCAATTGTCATTCAATTGACTCATTCATTGAGTAAGAATTTTAAGAATTTTCCTTGTATATTTTTTTTTATCTTATTTTATTTTACATTATATTCTTCTCATTCATGTTCAATTGCATGTAGACAACACAAAACCATTGTTAAAAATCAGAACACTCGTCTTAGTTTAAAGGATGTCGAGCACATACACAGTGACACTTTTTCTAGATGGTTTAATAATTATGTAAGTTGATTATTTACTATGTTATTTTGTATACTCCATAACACGATTCTCTTTTCGAATGATAATTTATATTTTTTTAATTGATTAACAGGTTGAGAATATGCATCTCAATGGAGATCCAGTGTCAAATGAACTTAGGGCTTTAGCTCAAGGCCCCAATCCATTAGAGAGGAGATATAGAGGGTTTATTGTCAATGGCTTTCGATTCCACGTGAAAAAATTTGAAAAAAGAAGAAGAACACAAAATAGTGGATTAGTTGTTACTGCTCAAACCAGTAGTTATGCTAGCAGAAATGATGCCTGCCAATCCTATTGTTGGTGATGTCACTTACTATGGGGTGTTAAAGGATATTATTGAATTAGACTACTTTGAGGGAGGAAAAATTGTATTGTTCGAGTGTGATTGGGTGTCACCAAGAAGGGCACAAAAGCAAGATGAAACTGGCTTCACTTTAGTCAATTTTTCTAGGTCAAGGCAACATAATGAGCCATTTGTGCTAGCTTCTCAAGCACAACAGATTTTTTATATAGAAGATCCAATAGAAAAGGGATGGCGGGTTGTTGTGAGGGCAAAAGCTAGGGATCCTTTTGATATGGATCCAATTTTGAGCTTAGATGGAGGGACATTTCAGTACACCACTAGTAATGATGGCCAATTGCATGTTGGAGATGAGCAATCCAATTGGATTCGGGATGATGTAGAAGGAATTATAGTTGGAGAAATTGAGAAGTGATTTGTTTTTATCACCTAATAGTATTATGAATTTATTAGATGTGGACCGGACTTATAATTAATGTCTTTTCTTTTAATTGTTGATCTTTATTTTGTTTATCTAATTGTCATATTTTTAGATGTTTATACATTTCTGTTAAATAACACTATGAATGCTCCTTATCATGGTAAGTGTTATTTATGTGTCAAATTTTATTTCTCTAGTATTCATATTTATATATCAAATTTACATGATCGATAGAGTTTTAACTAACATATTTTTTATATTTGCAGATTATGGCTCCTAGAACTAGACTGCGCACTAAGCGCCCTAGACATGAGGTATTAGAGCAGCGCCCTGAAGCATCAGGATTGGAGTCTACTCGACATGGTGCTACTCAAATACAATCAGGTTGTATAAATTGATTTTAATCATAAAAAAAAGTTCAGTGTAGAAAATTAAAGAAACTGAATTTGAAGTAATTTAAATTTAAAAGTTGCAATTTTTGATGTTTCCAAATGATCAGATTCTGGTTGGGATTTTAATCTGTATGATGCAGCTACAGTTTAATCGAATCTGAACAGAAATACATGGGATAGAGCCACTGAAGATATAACCTCAACTCAAGACGATCCCATTGATGTTGAAACAGAGCCAGGTAAGTATCATCTCATTTATTTATTATTACAATAGAGAAAAATATAATGCTTACATTGTTATTTTTGTAGTTGGCAATAAAAGAAAAAGAGTAAGAGGACCGACTTGCATGCCTAAAATTTGGGGGCAACAATCTGATGAGCTTGTCATTGTTTCATTTAATGATCTTGGGCAACCAAATGATAAATTCAAGACTTGCACTTTGTCTCATTTTCTTGGTACAATTGCAAGAAATGGAAGATATTGTCCACTTCATTATAAAGATTGGAGACTAATGCTGCGTTCTCACAAAGATGAAATGCTAAAAATTGTCAAGGTTATTCATTTCATTATAATTGAGTTTCTTTAACTATGTATTCATTTCTTAAATAAATTTCATTAGTATATCATGACATTTGAAATTTTCTGTTTGTAGGCAAAGTTTGAGTTGCAACCGGGAAAGGAGCCTTATATTCTAAAATCAATTAACAAGAAATGGCGAAATTGGAAGAGTTACGTGAAGAGCCTAAATTTTGACCCTAACATACCCATTGAGCAGCAAATGCTAGACATACCTAGTCGGGTCGATGAAGATCAATACAAGGCCTTGGTTAAACATTGGATGTCTGACAAATCTAAGGTATAACACATATAAAACTACTTATATAACAGTTAACTTTATTGTAATATTTACATGGTTTTCACTTATTAATTTGTTTTGTTGTTTTTAAACTCCTTAGAAAATAAGTGAAAAAAACAAACAGACTCGTGCCAAGTTGGAATTGCTTCATCGCATGGGCAAGAAAAGTTTCGCTATGGTAAAAAAAATAATGGTAAACTTTATTTTGTATTCAGTCAGGTATGATTTATATATATTTAATTTTATAAAGTCTTCTCTTAATATGTGATTAATATAATGTAGAAAAAAAAGGCTTGGTCGATATTCCACACGAGCTGAATTGTTTGAAGAGTGCTATTATAAGCCAGATGGTTCACTTACAAGTGAAATGATACGTGAATCAATTGTAAGTTTAATATTTTATCTTATGCCTATATTGTTGTTTATTTTAACAGTATAGTTAAGTAAAAGTTATAATATTTTGGTGTCGAATAATTATGTTATAGGAACAAATGAAAGAAGTAGCAGAGCAAGAACCTGAATGTTCAAATGACAATGATTGTGTTCCTAACCTTAATGATGCATATGCAAAGATAATGGGCCAGGACAAGCATGGATATTTGCGCATGTATGGTATGAGAGTGACTCCAGCTGATGTTTGTGGGGCAATACCTGGTCGTGATGCATGTAATAGATTGGCTATGGAGTATAAAAGCAAGTATATGGAAGCAATAGAGAAATTTGATGCATTAAATGTGAAAGTAGAAACTTTGTCAGCTTTAGTCAATGGGAGAGCACAATCTGTTGGACAAGTCGATGGTCAAAATATTCTACTTTCGTCTTCTAACAATCTGTTGGGTTTTACATAGATAAGTTGAAGTATTTGATTTTTCCAAGCAATATAAAATGCAGGTTCATTCTCATGTTGTCTTGAAAAGCTTAGGGAATATAAATGAAATCGTTGCAAGTGGCTACGTTAGTGAGATGGAGTATGTTAAAGTTAATGGTGAGGAATTGGGGTCTGACTGGAGCGAGATAGTAATTCAATCACAAATGAAAAAAGATGTACGCTTGCTCAAGCCTTATGGTAACATACAGACAATTGAAGATACTCTTGGAGCACCTGTTGCTTGGCCCTTATCTTTGCTATGTGTGAAAAAGTTAATTTTTATTGTCAATCATGTTTGGAATTCCATTTTGTTTTCCTATTGGTTGCATAATTATAGTTAGTTATATACTTGGAGTTTTTCGTGTTTATATGTTTTGACTATTTAGTGTTAAATCATCACCAGTTGAGTAAAATGCTTCTAAGTTTTGCTAGTTTGAGTAATTTATAGCAGTTTACTAACTGATAGAAGTAGTTCATATTCATAGTTGATCATCAACTTATAAGGGTACTAAATGGCATGTTGTACTAGATGTCTACTTTTAGGTTGACTTGAAGTATTACCTTTTCATAAATTTTAACTTTAGTTTAGTCAAGTTGTTGTTTTAGCATTTATATTCTGCATTGGAGGAAATGAATTGTAATAACTATTTTGATCACAAGTATATCAAATGTCTACCCCTCCAGACTTGGTTTCTTAGGTTGATATCGAGTTTTTATTAAACATTTGTAATGTCACTTTGGATGAAAATTTTGATTGATGCAATATTTGATATTGTTCGGGCTAGAGCTTTTTCGCATGGACTTGCGCATTTTCTGCGCAAATGAAACTCGTCTTTTGCCTATTGTTTTGGCTACTTGTCACTATGACGATGGGATGCATTTGATACATTTTGTTTTTAGAATATTAGATGGTATTTTGTTGGCATTAAAAGTCAGCTACAATGTTAGTTTTAACTTTGTTGGGAACTCATGAATTTAATGAATGGATATTGCAACTAGTTTGATATGGGCTTGATATTCTTTTCATTGTCTATGCTTGGTAATTCGCATATTAGTTTTTTTCTGATTTTATGGGGCACTTAACTGTCAATAAACATCCCTATAAAGGTACTTATCCAAATTTTATAGGGCATTTATTTTTTTCTTGACAATTTTTTATATTTATAAATGCCTCTAGTAAGTGTCCCAAAAACCCTTTTGGGACACTTACTTGTGCCCCTAAAGATGTCAACATAATCCTATAAGGACACATACATGTGCCTATAAATCTCAAAAACGACATTACAATGTGTCCCTACAGTTAATTCGAGAGACAAATAAGTGTTGGTTTATTGTGTATTATTACATTTTTAAATTTTCAGAGGACGCTTATATGTGTCCCAAGAAACTAATATCTAGACACATATAAGTGTCTCATAAAAGCGATCTTTTGAGGAACTTTAAGTGTCCCAAAACTTTATGCGACGCGCATACAAGCGACACGTATCATAAGTGCCCCGAAAAATGTAAATGTCCCGATATCATTCATATTGGGGCGCTTATTTGTGTCCCCATATAGGATTTTTGTTGTAGTGAATTATTGAAAATAAAAAAACTAGATCGTTCGAGTGTTATAAATTTGGTGGTCTATTGACTTGCCGAACACTTAAAACTAACACTTATGACATCTAAATTTAAGTGCACAAGGGTCAAATACTTGAGGGTGTTCTTTCTCTAGTTTTAGAAGAACCACTAATAATTTTAATTCTATGTAAACATATAATAAAACATGATACTATCAATTTCTTGATAGAGAAAATGTAAATATAAACCAAAAGGTGATGTTTGTTTTTCTTACACTATTTTTTCTTGGAAACAAAGTAGATGTGAAATGGAAGGTTTGAAGATGAACAAATCATTTTTTTCAACGAGAAACTCAACTAGACTCAATTGATGGTGGCAATCACCAAATTTCGGTACTTACTTTGCACCCTTAAATTTAATTTTTGGCACTTTGCATCCTTGAATTGCATATATCTTGGTATTTTGCATTTTAAAGTTAATTTACACCATTTAACTCGCAACAAAATGAGTTTACTTAATTATGAGAGAAATTATAAATACAAAAAAGGTGAAATTATACCAAAAAAATTGTGAAAGTTTGTAAAAGCGTGAAGGCAAATTGTACCCAAAAAAAATGAAAAATCTATAGAATACCTCTTAATTTTTGGGCTAGCCAATAAACTAACATTCCTAAAATCCTCTATTCAACCTTGGAAAAACCACAGGAGAATCTTTACCAGCGACCTCAAGCCTCAATATCTCACCATTGTAGCCTCTCCACTTCATATAAAAAGTTCTCCAAAGTGTTGAGGAAGGGATTTTAGAGATTATAGTTTATTGGCTAACCCCGTAATTGGAAGGACTTCTATAAATATTTGTGTTTCTAAGGTATACTTTTGTCTTCAAACTTTATAAATTTTCATGTTTTTTTTTCTTGATACAATTCCACCTTCTTTGTATTTACAATTTTACCCTTGTAAATTGAGTGAACTTGATTTTTTAGATGAGTTAGATGGTGTAAATTTGCTTAAAGGTGCAAAATGCCAAATTATTTGTAATTCAAGGGTGCAAAGTGCCAAAAGTTGGAAAATCAAGGGTGCAAAGGGCCAAAAGCTGGAAATTCAAGGGTAATATACCAATAATCCATATGCTATTTTTTCAATTTTAGAGTGAAAACTACCAAAATTATTAAAGAAGAGGGCGCAAAATGCCGATTACACACTTTTGACATAAGAAATATATTGTACTGATTTGCGTTTAAAATTGAGTTTTTGTGGTACTTTTTATGAGTCAACTTGACAATTTTCTCAAAGACAATATCAAAAATACTTTAATTTAGTTTTTTTTAAAATATTATAAATAACAAATACGAAACAAATATTATTGAATTAATAATTTTGTAAAATCAAAATAAAAAATTAATATGAAAAAATAATTAATCATTCGGTAGTTTGACTTTCCTATTCCCAACTGGACATAAAGAAATGAATAAAAGAGAATTTTTTTATGTGCATATATATATATATATATATATAGAGTTTTTTTATGTGCATATATATATATATATCACCACAAGATACAGAAGGATATCGTTTTGTCTACCAAAATCGTCATAAGATTCTAAGGTTAAATGCTTTTTTCCTCTTCACGTGGAACACAAAAGTCTCAGTTAAATAAAATAAAATTATGTAGGGACACACACACACACACACACACATATATATATATATACATACACACCACATCATCATCAATTCATCGTCATCAACGTCTTCAAAATGCCATACTTAACTAAACAGTGGTCGTTCTAAGTAGTATCGCCGACAACGCGTGACGTCGGAACAACCACCATCACTGCTTTAGGTTGGAGTGGTTGTTAAGATAAGATGGGGGAAGCGATTGGGAAGAGAGTGTTGGATAAAGGGTGGTTAGCGGCGCGATCAACTGAGGTCCACCTAACCGGAGTTGAGCTCACCACCACTCATCCTCCTACCTCTGCTCACTCGCCGCCATGGATGGAAGCTGTCATTCCAGGAACGTAATTATCTATATACTATTTCTTCGCTAAATTTTCTCTTTTCCATCACTGTTAATTTCATTTATTATTATCAAATTGGCTTTGAATTTATCAACAATTGGGCTTTCTCACTCGTTTACAGCTTACAATTAAGAGTGCTTCGGCTTCCTCTAAACGAAAAACCAGTAAATTTCATTTAGGCCAAAATCGTAAATTTAGTTCCATACAAAACGACTCATTGCAGGTTTAGTCTAGTTGTTTACAAATAGGCAAAATTAGTCACATATGTTATAATCTTTTGCATTTTTACCCCCAACCGTTAAAAAACAAACGGAAATCGTTAGTTTGGTCACATGCAAGGCGCATAATCAGTTCTAAATTTAACAACACGGGCATTTCACCCGCAAAACTCGGTCCGAATCTTTTTAACGGATGGGACCACAATTGCAAAAAGATGTATCATTTGGGACTAATTTTGCACGTTTGTAAACGGCGGGACTGAAAAGGTAGTAAAATTGCAATGTTGATCCCTTGGATCAACATTGCAATTTTATTTTTCATTTAATATATTAATTGTTGAAATGGAAAATTTTATTGGACTCGTTTTTTATTTTCTATGAATTGTATAAAAACGCATTCACAACTGAAGTTGGGTGATTTTGATTCTCAGTGTTTTGGCAACTCTTGTGAAGAACAAGCTTGTGCCTGATCCATTTTACGGGTTGGAAAATGAGGCAATCATTGATATTGCTGACTCAGGGAGGGAACATTACACTTTCTGGTTTTTCACAACGTTTAAATGCAATCTGGTATGTGGTACTTTGACTTCGACATTGTGGTAAAATTTGGTCTGGAGTCCTATCTGCTTATACATGTAGTATCTCTAGGTAATTTTACAAATGCATAAATATCAGAATGAACACCGACTGTGAAAGTTTTGTATAAAAGTGATCTTCATTTCAAGTTGTGTTCTTTTGTTAAACAACTCCACCCCCCCCCCACCCAAAACAAAACACACACACACACACACACACACACACACACACATATATATATGACAATAAATAACTTGAAAAATCATTTGATAACAGAAAAATCATTTTTTCACGCCTCTGATTAAACAAATTCACAATTTTACAATATTCAACCTGATACGATTCAAACTGTAAAGGAATTCAAAAATTACCAAAAACATTTTCAAAGGATTTGTCGCAAACAACTTCAGGAAAGCTATTGTAACAATGCTTTCAGATGGAAACTTTTCTGGGAACCAAGACTCGGAACTATACTTCTCCTTTAGATACCACTTGAATGAGAAAATATTCGCAATTACTCTGTAAGAATGCTAATAGAGAGGTACTGAAACCTAAATGATGAGTTCAAAACTAATAAACCAACAAATCACTATAAAAATAATACTAAGAGCACAATTTTTCAGCCACCATTGTAATTCATGACTCAAAACGGAAATTACGAGACCAAAATTCTAAATTATTTATCTCTGTTTTCCTAAGACCAAATAAATTATAAAGGGGAAATTGAAGGGTTTCCAAAATCTAATCTAAGGAAACCCCAACAGTAAAATCTCTTACTCCGACAAGAAATGGGATAGTATGCATGTTATAATAATCAAAGGCAGAACATGTTAAGCAATAATAAAAATTAGATATTCATCATACATAGAGATATAATAATGAGATTGAAGTTCTTAATCAACAAAGTTCTACGAATTTGATATTTTATTCAACATGAACAAGAATGATTTTACTCCAATATGGTCTATCCAACAAGAAATCAAAAAATTCTCAAGTAAAAATGATCTTAACTATAGGGCTTATACAAGTTATGTACCTGAAGAGCTTCAGAACCTTGAAGATCTTTATTTCACATGCCTCGACGGTAAACAAAATTAAATCCAAGCTTCCCAAGAAAAATATTAGACAATTGCTTGCCTTTCAGCGCTTATTAAAATTCAAACTCTTTACAAATTATTTGACAATAAATGGTGAAAGCGCAGAAAAGTTTCAATGTGAATAAACAAGCACAACATGATCAAAGATATCTGAAGGAAGGATAAAATATTCAGGCAGCACATGAAGAATGATAAGACATAATAACCGGCGATTACCACTAAAGTTATTTTCTGAATGATAAGATTCATCATGAGAAACTATCTAATCTAAGGATTCTTCTTCTGCAATAAGGACTTCTACTGCATAATCAATGTCACCACCCTCTTGTTGTAAAGCCGAGAATGACATCAAGGTTATCAAAAAAGAAGCTATACCATCCATTCTATAGATTACAAACCATTTGGAGAAAATATAGCAGTCTGTTCGACTTTATTTGTATCTTCGCATCCACTTCCAGCCTTTACCAAATTAACATAATCCTGGTCTTTTCCTCCATCTTTCGACTTCTTGGTAGCTGCTTTAGGTTGATCGGATTTTGCTGCAAGATCAGCATCGCCCTTTTGATAAAGGTAGAAGTTATAAGATTCTAGATTTAAAAAACACACACACACACACACACAATAGTACAGGTAATATGAAATTATACGTAATTTAAAAGCCCTCAAAACCTTAAAAAAGAAAAAAGAAACCTTAGCAATACTGCCGGGTGAAATCGACCCGGTGTGTGCATCCTATCCATATAGCCCCTGACTCTGAACTGACTCATCAAAATATGTCAAAAAATTTAAAAAACAATGCATAATTGTGCAATTCAGATGAAAAAAAATCCCTAAATTGCTTGAAGGCCTTCAAGGAAAGATACCTCCAGTAAAATCGAAGATTTCCACCTTAAGCTACACAGTAGCTGCATAGCTACCTCAACCGAACAAGAAAAATCAGAAATATTAAAACAATACTATGCTTAGTTTCGTAATTAAGATCCATTCGTAAATCACACCTTCAAATCGGAAAAGGGAAGGATTACCTCCAACAGAATTAAGATCGATGATGTTTTCCACCGCAAGCTCTCACCTGAACCACCGGTCTGCTTCTGCCTCTTCCCAGGAATGAACAATTGGAAAAAAAAAGGATTTTTCGATATTTTTGATTATTAAAGCAAAGAACTCCTAGTGAGAGGAAGATAGGAATTATTTATACTAGGCTCAACTCCCAGGCCAGGCCCTAGGCTTAAAAAACTACTCGCTGATAGGACTGTAAGAGGATCGGAAGAATCGGAAGACTGACTGGTTGGCTCACATAGAACCAGTACCAAGCCAATAGCGAGCAAGAGAACCTCTTTAGAACTAGGATGAACTAAAGTGACGTGAGGGATCAGCTGGAACTGCTTGTTGCACAGTGTTAGGCAACTGATCTCAAGGCTCCACATTGACCTTCTTTGTCTTGTTGAAACAAGGGTCAACAAATACCATAAAGCGCTTTACTGACTCACTTTCCACCCCTGGAACCTTTCATCCACCGGGCGCCATGAGAAGGAAGGGCCTTCCAGGTAGGTTCCCAAACAATCCCCACATGAAGAGGACTGCTAGAAATATCAGGAACATAAGGTCGAAGAAGTTCCGGAAATGTGACCCCAAGAGAGGCCGCATATTCTCGAATAGCACGGTGAGCCCGTGGGGATTTGACCTGGTAAAAGAAAGATTAGAAGGGCGGATAGTGGGTATAGAAGAAAAAGAGATGAGGGGCGAAAAACTCATCACTTTCGTAAGTCGTCGGGTGGAGAGGAAAGCGGTATTGAGGGGCGACAGATCCTTGAAAAGCTCGATCTTCAACTTCCCCTCCGCCGCCGGTGCTTTTCATCAACGGCCTTTTTCTTCTCTTCTGCTAGATTTAGATTTTTTATTTGTAGTCACGAACCTCTCAATTCGTATTTCATCTTCCGTGATGAAAGGGCTGAGAGATTGAAATTGACATGGATGTGAAAGGGTGAGAGATTATAATGGAGATTGAAATTGAAATACAGAAATGAAATTGAAATGTAAATTGAGATGATATAATCTTGAAATTGTTATGCAAATGAAGGTGAAATTGAAATGGAGATGAAACAAAACGGTGTCGTTTTGTTAGTTTGGCGGGCCCACCCTATAAACATTATTTTATATAGTTTACAAGCAGCTTGCCAAAACGACGCCGTTTAGTGGAACAAAAGCAAAAAAAAAAAAAAAAAAAAAAAAAAGAAAAGAAAAAAAGGGCAGAAAAGGACTAAGGAGTGGATGACCAAATTGCTACTGTAGCAACACCATACACATTTATAAGAATATGGTAATATATATTGATGTTTGTGTGTGTGCGAGTGGACCAATTCGAAAAAAGGGGCTCTTTTACTGGCCAAATTTTCGCCAGAAAAAGAAACTAACCAAACACGTATTTTGGCCAGATAATCTGGGCAAAACGTCTTCCAAAATGTATCCAAAAATGTTTGGAGCAGGTCATTAGAGAATCATACGATTTCTATCACGGTTGACCGGTAAGAATCAATTTTGAAGTACTAGAAGCGATTGTGATGCCAATGTCAGAAACACACCATTCAAGGTAGTAATGAAACTAGATAAAGACAGCATAGCAAACAAATAAAAGATAGAAACATGTGAATTACTGTGACACAGATGAATGACACATTAGCAAATAATTTGTCTGGTTTGAAATCAAGATGGTGTAATATTGTTTAAGATAGATAAATCATTTTAAGATGTATAAGAAAGGACGTAAAATTTCTATTACTGGTATTATTTATATACACAACTAAAGGTTAAACATTCTGTTCCTGAAGAAGGATCCATCTTGATAGCTAACAAGCAGTTGACGCTGTATGGGATTTGTCTCTTGACTATATGTTAGTGAGTCATGTACTATTTTCATGTTTCCAATGTATGTTAGAAACCGTGCACTTCCTATCAACTGATCATAGGCTAAGCAATTGACTTCTATATAATGTCTTGCTGGTTCAATTTACATGCATATATGGGAAGGTCTTTGGCAATATCAACATCAATGGTTTTCTGGCATTAGCAACTGCATTGATTACTAGTGATTTGTATTACAAATGAAGTCCATGATGAAGTTGATTGTTATTCTTATGCATTTGTAGATATTACTAACATTAGTGGTGATGTGAGTACTATTGTTTTCCACTTTGTTTTTTTATCCATTAGTTTTTGCCGGATGATTTTGTTACTTTTGTGTACCTCCATAATTTTTTCTTGATGAACATGTCATTAATTTATTCGCCCACTCAAGCTCTTTTACATTATTTTACTGTAGAATGATGTTTGTTCAACCCCACCCTTCATAGTTCTTATCTGATCATTGATCTTCTAAATTGATTTCAGTCAACGAATCAGCATGTGGATCTAAATTTTCGTGCTATAAATTACTCTGCTGAAGTATTTCTAAATGGGCACAAAAAGGTCCTGCCGAAGGGGATGTTCCGAAGGCATTGCATTGACGTAACTGATATTCTGAATACAGATGGCGAAAATCTACTGGCTGTTCTAGTTTACCCACCTGATCATCCTGGAACAATTCCTCCTGAAGGTGGTCAAGGTGGTGATCATGAGGTATGACTTTATTTCACGTGAAGAAACAAACTTTTTCTTTAGGTACTTTTGCCCAGTTGTTCACTTCGAAGTTAACGTCTCCTATAGAAGTAGTATAATGGCATAGGGTAGTTGCGGGAAAGTTTAAATATCCTCTAGACCATGTTACTCTTCCTACTTGCCACTTTACAACTCCTCCTCAAAATTGCAAACAAAAGATACATGCTTGCATGTGGATAAGCTGTTAAATTAAAATAAATAAATTGGAAGATAGTTAAAATTTTCATTATTTGGAAGTTTTAAATAACAAAATCATGGAAAACCTCCTATGACTGTTTAGTTGGGTACACCTTGTTGAGTTGGAATTTAATATCTTCCATTTCTGTCACATAAACAGATCTAGATGGTTTCAACCTGATGAATTTCTCAGTACATTCTTTCCTTTTCGGAACGACTTTTGATGCCTGAAATTGTCAGGCCTTGAGCTGTACGATTAACGATTTGATAGTCAATGGACGGACTTCCTTGAATCAATTAGGTTGAATCAGTAAGCTCAAGAATAAAGATGAATGTGTGAAATATTGGCTGCGGATGGATGTGAAGTAACTTCACGAAAAAGTGTGTAGGAGATATAATTTTGGGAATAATGTTGTTAGGATGTCAAATTTATGAGAAATTTCCGAAACGTTTTTAGAAAAGCATGATTTCACAAGTGATGTAGGAAGTTAGAAAGACAAAAACCTTGGGAAACCCATCTTTTTTTTCTCACATTTTTTAGATCTCTTTTTTCGGTGACCGCGGATGATATGGCAACTTTTCTTCAACAGAATCTCAACCCAATCGATGAGACGTATCTATTAACATCCATATTGCGTTTATTTTAACTTCTCGGGATGATATTAAATCAAATTAAAATCTAAAAACAAACATTTTTCTTACTAAAAATTAACAAAATATCTCACAACCAAACAATTTTTACAGAAAAAACATATCACATCAACCCTAATCATTACATTTTTCTTATAAAGATCTCACACCCAAACACACTTTACTCAAATTTTCTTACATCTCTAAAAAACACTTTTTCTCACATTTTATGTACGAAACGTAGCGAGACGAGACGAAACGCCAACCAATCGCTCCCAATTCCTTTGCCACTACAAAGACTGATATGGTATCTTAACCCCTTTTCCAGAATGCAGAGGTTGCATATATATTGGAAGACAGAGATAATAAATAGACTAGTGCCACATAAGATGTTAAGAGGAGCTCAATGGATCAGAGTGATCATAGTCATCTTTTTCCAAAGAAAAAACAAAAGAAAATTCCTTCATAAAGTGATCATGTTACACGATGGGACGAGGTAAAGAATATCAGTAAGTTGCCGTAAGTGTGATTCTCAATCAAAATTAAAAGCTATTAAGTCAGTTGTTATCAAGTTCTCATCAACCTCATTAGTTATGGAATTAATTGACCATGGTGTAACTATGTTATCCTCGGCCTTCCATCCTTAAAACTTTGGATCCCCGACAGGTTGACCAGCATCTCCAGTGAGGTAACCATCCTTCTCACTACCACATGAAAATCATAACTGAATGACACCGTTGAAGATAATTATAGCCATTCAGTTTGTCTCCTGTAATGAGAATGACATGGCAGTCTGGTCCGCGCTGCCTGAATTAAGGGAGTCATTGCAACCGGCCATCTTGGAAGGAAGCGTAAGGATGGACAAGTTTGGCTCTGATACCACGAAGAAATTAAGAGAGAAAGGCAGAGATGTGTAAAACTTAATTTTCTCTAAATGTACAGGGAATATATACAAAAGGAGAATCTTCCCATATAGGATGAACTATAGAGCACAACTATACAGTTCGGATCCTCTATTCCAAATGATGTTTCATCTCCTATTCTATCTACTGATATTCGTGCCACTTGTATTAATTTTTTCCTTAAATATACAAGTGATGTGGATTTTCTACACTTCACATACATATAAGTAAATAATATAGGAAATGAAACACAATTTGGAATATAGGGTCCGGTGTGAGAAATGTAGGAGAGAAAATCTCTCAAGGGAATCAGAAATAATCATGAGAATCACTGGAAATAGGAAACTGCACACAAATTCCTTGATAGCTTTAATGACATTAAATCTGGATTCTAATTCCGCATGTAGCTATGTGGCTTTGTCAAAAAGTCAGTAACACGTTGAGCCGTAATTACCTGTGACTAATTCCAATATTGATTCATATCCGCATTGCCAAAAATACACAATTATCTCAAGAACATAAAATACAGTTTAGTTGTATCAGACCCATGGTGCCATATAATCATTCCAAAATCATGACTTAACCATAATTTCTTGAAATATCAAGATTCAGTTTACGCATTATCATTAGTGAATCATGTTGGTTACTTTCTTCATTAATTTACCTATTATGTCACTTTACTGTCATTATCTTATCCCTTTACAATGATTTGGCGATAATCCCAATTGTAATGAGGCTATCATTACAATATTCAAGTAATGTTTAGAAGTCATGCAGTATTGTTCCTTTCATCTGCTTTAACATTCATCAGCAATGAGTTTTAGGGAAACCTGATGCGGAAGTTCTAAAATTCTTTCAACCTGATATTGCTAATTTCTTGCATGTATTTGCTTACAGACAAAAATAAGGAGGTGTTGCTTTGAAATTTACCCGAAGAAAGAGTTGAAACTGTCCTCTCTGCCCTCTTTTCTTTCCTTCTCTCAAGATGAACTTTTCTATAATGTTATACTAATTGGGAAATTAACTCTTAAATGTGCTAGGCATTTTCTTTTCCTTTTTCCCATGTTCAGGAGTATATATTTATGAAAAATATCTTTCTACCATATTAATTTTTCGGACTAACTACCCCTCTTATTTAGTCTAATTATAGTCTTGTCCACTTATTTGTGGCCCATAATAAACGCCCCCCTCTTATAATAAAACCTTACATTTACCCCCCTATGACCGACGATCGTTAGTCAAACGTTACATTTTTGGCAACTTACTAATTTAGATTCATCTGCATTGAATTGTGATATTGCTTCTAAAACAAACCGAAACTCCGTATATGTTTTCATTTTTAAAAAGATAATTGAATTGGCATAAATCAAAGTTGCACTTCATTATCAAGATATTAATAAGTCTTTACGAAATCATTTATTTAAGACCAAATTGAAATTTACAATTACATCCTCTTTAATATGAAAAATTACCCCTCAAGGGCAAAATAAGAAATTTAGAAAATATTTTTGATGATGTTAGCAAATTCCAATAGTTATTTTGATGGGGCGATTGTAATGTTTTATTATAAGAGGGGCTATTTGTTATGTGGTCTGGACTGTAATTACACTAAATAAGAGGGGTAGGTAGTGTAATTAACCCTGATTTTTTAATCACTCCATTGGGCCCTAAATAGCATATATTCAATTTGAGGTTATCAATATAAATTGATATTTTTCCTAAAATCCAGGCCCTAGAAAACACTCAAAAAATTTTCAAGGACTATCTCAAGGTTACAACGCACAAGTTGAGGTTTTCTGATTGATCTTTCAGTACTCAGGCTAGATGAATAAACTTCTATACTTGAGTACGATTGGTCATTATAGATGTCACCTCTTCACTGTATAAGATTTTGTGGTTTCATCACTCGCACATTCACAAGCATGTTTGTTTTCTAAATATATAAGACGCTACAATCACATTGATATGGCGTAAGCTGAGTGAACTAATGCAATAAAAATTATGACACACATAACTAATTTTCTGCTATTGGTTGTTTTCTCATGATCCTCATTTTTGTGCATACTTTATATTTGCAATCTCTATCGATTTTTCAGAATGAACCCTTATCTTACTATTTCAATGTCAATGCTAGATTGGAAAAGATGTCGCAGCACAGTATGTTGAGGGCTGGGATTGGATGGCTCCTATAAGGTGATTTTGTTAATTTCTTATGACTCTAAATCTAAAGCTCGCCTGACTCCGCTGTCAAAATTTGCAAAGTATACGTATCAAAGAAGAGCATCATTTGGACCTTTGAGTTGGGATATAATGGTCAATAACAGAATATGGAGGGTAATCATGCCTTTTTTATAAATATTTAAGAAATGAAAAATTAGATAATAAATAAATAAGTTAGATGTAAATCTTGAT
Organism: Buddleja alternifolia; assembly: GCA_019426215.1. Lineage (NCBI taxonomy): Eukaryota > Viridiplantae > Streptophyta > Magnoliopsida > Lamiales > Scrophulariaceae > Buddleja > Buddleja alternifolia. The sequence goes on along the minus strand of CM033408.1, from coordinate 19,363,436 downwards.
AAGATTTGAGCTGGATATAACTAAAATTAAACACAAATTTTGAAAAGACTTGGGTTAGACTCAAGATGGACCCAAGATTACAATGAAGAGTACAATTAGGACCCAAATGGACCCATAAAGGAAAAGCTTAGGACCCAGTTGGACCCTAAAGTAACTAGTTTGGGTTGGAACCATGGACCCATCTTGCCACATCTGTTATGTTGATTAATTGAATTAAAGTTGCTTTTATCTTTCCTTTTTTTTCCTTCTTGTTATGCATCATGCATGAACAATGTGCTGTTTTTGGGGGTAACTGAAATGAGATGAAGCTATTCTCTTGCTTCTGCATGAATAACACGCTTTAGGGGCAACTGAAGTGAGTGGTATAGCTGTTATATAGTTTCTAAGGTTAAATGGATTTGACTATTTGAAATGTTTAATGGTTAGTTTAGCTTTGTTGAGGAGCCTCTTTTCTTCTTTTTCTCGTTCCTTGTTTTATTAGAGATGCTCGATGATTCTTTTCTCTGTGGGAACCTGGTTATTTAGATGGCAGTTTTATTGAGCTCAATGGAATTAAGTAGGTGACTGGAGCACATCGATATATCTTATTTGAGTTGCACGTCTAGTGAAGGATTTATCTCATCTCTATTGAAGTACAGAATTCAAAATCTGAAAAACCTACAAATGCACAAAATAGATTAAAGGAGCTTCTCACTTTCAGCCGCTATGAGAATGTTTCTTGGCATGTGTCTCTTTTGTAATTTAGGGTCCTCCCTGGAAAAGATGAGTTTTTCCTACGTCTTCTAAAGAGCGCATATTGTTTACGGTATTTCATTTTCATTTGTGAACATCAAAATTTCCTGATGAGAGAAAGTTAACCCGAAGAAAGTAAAGGAATTTGGGCTTGTTTGGTTCCACTTTTCTGACTCATTTGTTTTTGTGGAATTTTCGAAGCTTAGGGTCAACTTTTCAAAAATAAAAGACCGACTTTCAACCGTATATTCGAAAAGCTTCCTATTTTCAAAGAACTCTTCTCCAACGTGCTATGGCAGGTTTGAAAACAAGTAAACATGTTCTCTTGTCTTGACATGTCAAATCATTTTATCAACTCAACCAACTTTTCTACTCAAGTAATCATTCTTTTCAGCTCAACTTGTCCAAACATATTTTCATTTTCAACAAAACCTATGGATATGTTATTCTCAACTTTCTTGGAAAAATAAACATGAAATAAAGAGGCATTGTGCTTAATTTTGTTACCCAACTCATTATGATTTTAAGTTCTTCCAACTGGAAGGTACTACTGTAGAAAAATTGCAGAAATTATGATACTACTTTCCAGATCCTATAAATCTTTCAGCATGTTGAAAATACAAACTACATTAGAAACATAGAAATTTGTGAAGCTGTTATTCTATAGTTAATACATGCAAATGCTTAAGACTTTCAGTTTTCAGGGATAGGAACACTGGCATCTGGGATGAGGTTTCTCTTTCTGTTACTGGGGTAAGCTATGCACTTAACTATACCATATTCTTCGCCATGTTGGATTAGTCATATCTGGTTTTGTTTTCATTCTTATTTTTCCTATACTTTATTCAGTTAGTGTTTGTTTCACATTTTTAAATTAGATGCGAACAAGAACCATCTGCTGAGGCCATTATAAAATTGGCTGGAGGCTTTAAAGTGAAAGATATTCCTTTTCTTTTTCCACATGGTGGATGTAAATCTAAAACCCAAAGACGAATCATATTCTGCGATTATTATTTGTTTTTATTCAATGATTATTTTTCGTTTTCTGATTCTTTACTCAGATGCCATGCTTTCATGCAGCCAGTGAAGATGGTAGATCCACACTTAGTCTCATCATTCTTTGACAACTATAAAAGGGCCTACCTTCATACAACATTGGAGTTGGTGAATAAAAGCAACTCGATTGCTGAGTGCACTGTGAATATTCAAGTAGGAACTGAACTTGAAGGGGATATTATTCGGGTAGAGCATCTTCAGACTCAGCATCTGTTCATTCCTGCTGGATCCCATGTTCAGTATACGTTACCGGAGGTGAGTCCTGGGTTCCTTGCTAGCCACGTTTACCATGAATGTTCTCGTTGTTTCTATTGGAATTTCGATCTTATCCATGCTTATTGTTTAAGATCTTATAAGATGTTTATGATCTTATAAGCTCCATCAGGATAATTTCTTGAGGAGCTTATAAGCTCCTTAAAAATAAGTTACGAATAGTAATTTATTCTGTAAGATTTTAACAACCCTCTTCAAGTTTTCCATCTGTAATATTCCATCTTAATTACCGAATTGCCAGTACTTACACCTTAGAAGCTCTATTATCTATTTTGTCCAAAACACTTTAAAGGACTTATTTCTAAAAAAAGATGCAACTTCTTATAAGCTCAAAAAAAATCTTATAAAATGTTTTAATTAAGCTTAGCCAAACACCCTCTAATTATTTGTTTTGCAGCTATTCTTTTATAAACCCGATCTATGGTGGCCCAATGGCATGGGAAAGCAATCTCTTTACGATGTAGAAATAACTGTTGATGTGAAAGATTATAGAGAGTCTGATTCATGGAGCCAGCATTTTGGGTTCCGTAAGATTGAGAGTCATATAGATGATACCACTGGTGGAAGGTATTAGCATTTTCTGTGCTGTTGCAAGAGACATTAGTACATGTAAACAAATTCACCTTTATTGTAATGCCTGCAGGTTATTCAAGGTCAATGGAGAACCAATATTTATCCGTGGGGGTAATTGGATACTATCAGATGGATTACTACGGCTTTCAAAGGAACGCTATAAAACTGATATCAAATTTCATGCTGACATGAACTTCAACATGATGCGCTGTTGGGGTGGAGGACTTGCTGAAAGGCCCGAGTTCTATCATTATTGTGACATTTATGGTCTTCTGGTGAGCTCCTCTCTCCCTCCCTCTCTCCCTCTCTCCCTCTCCCTCTCCTTCTCCCTCTCTCTCCATGAAACTCTGTATGTCCACATCTGTTTGTGTCTGTCTGCAGGGATGGTTTAAGGGAGGAGAGTATTCTATCATATTTGAATCTACTCGTAAAGGACACGTGCTTTGCGCACGAATCATTATGTTTATTGTAATTTTTAGTATAATTTGTTTATAATATAAAGATAATTATAAAAATACATAAATCCGTAACAAAATTTAAAATGCGAAGCCGACATTATTCTAATTTACATTCTTAATTTAATTTTATCAGGTTAATACTTTTATTTTTATTTTTTTTATCAGGTTTTTTTTTGCGTGTATATATTTCTTATATATGTGGATATGTAGCATTAGTGCTTTAATTTGGTAGGAATAAAACAAAAGCAAAAACACTTATTGACTGGTCTATAATTTAACAAATAGTCTATATGAATTAAATTGTTTGGTATCTTTCGTTATTTAAATTTTCTTAATACTATATTACAAATAAGTGTTACTATATTTGGTAAATAATGTAATTTTTATTATTGCAAAGAAGTTAAGAAGGTACACTAAAATCTGATGCTCGTGCATGTAATGTACCATTTATTCTTATTATGCTAACATTTCGTGGATTATGAACATTGTTATAAGAAAAGATAATTGGGCGTCGGCCAATACCATTTAGAGTTTATCATTATGCACTATTGTGAAACTTTTGGATTTTGTCTCATTTTCTTGACCACCATCTTTTTTAATATATATTTGCAAAGGGTATCAAAGCGTTAAATTTTCAACCAAATTGTAAATGTAAATGTTAATTTTATGACCCCTTATCGTTAAACTAAACAATGAACTGATAAGTTCTAAATAAGATGTCTTTTTGTTCATTTTGCAAGAGGTATACAGTGCGAAAAATTTCTCTCTTCATATAATTCCTTTTCACTTTCTCAGTCGTGTTTGTAGTGAACTCACATAGTTTTAGAATACTCTTCTAATACTTATTATTTATACTCTTATATCTACTATTGTGATTATGTACCAAATGAAATTAATAATTTTTTAACTAAATCTTTTAATTGAAACCTGAAATCAATGAACTAAGAAAAAGAAAAAAAGCATATCCCAGACTGACAACCCACTATCTTTTTCTTCATATTTTCATTTTATATTTTCTTATGTTATGGAATTGATGTGGAATACACATCGATATCTATAAAAGGTCATATAACTCATTTATGATTCATTTAAGAGTCTAATGTTGCTAATTAAACAAATACAATTTATTTATTTTTTGAAAATGTGTAATGAAATATAGAAAAATACTTACTACTATGTAAAGTTATATTTATCATATTCTCGAAAATACTATAAAATACCCAACAAAGAAATTTAGATACATATTACTAATGGATATATACAAGGAAAAAGTAACTCACAAAGTACTACATATAACGAACAACGATAATTCTTCTTTTATTCTAACTGAAATCCCTCTCTTATATATTTTTGCAAGAGACGTGTGGATCTAAATTGTTTCTCTTCATGCTTTCTTCTTTATTTCAGTTATGTGTTAATTGCAAACTCTTAAAATTTTGAAATATCCTATAGTTTAAATACTTATTGTTTTATGGTCTTGTCTCTACTGTCCTATACTAAATGAACTTTGCCATTTGCTTACTAAATTTTTTAATAAAAGTTTAAAAATCAAGGAATTAAAAATAAAATAATAAAGTGGACCCACAACCCAATAGTTTCTTCATCAAATTTTATTTTTAATTTTTTTTATGTTATGGAATTCACATCAAAATCTATAACATTTCATATAATTCATTTTCGGTTCACTTATAAGAATCTAATATTTCTAATTAAATAAAATAAATTTTTTATTGTAGAAAAATGTGGTAATGTAGAAAATTACTTACTACCATGCAAAAAATATTTATCATTTTTATAAAAATACTAACTGAAATATCAATTAAAAATAAATTAGATACATAGTACCTTTAAATATATACAATGAACAAAATAATTCATTTATTAGCGTGAAATTCCCGTTTGCTTGTTTTCGCTAGAGGCATATGGAGCTAAAAAAATTTCTCTTCATAATTTTCTTCTCTATTTCAATTATGTGCTAGTTGTGTGAACTCTCATAATTTTGAAATATTTTTTAATTTAATATTTGTTCTTTTATGCTCGTATACATCTCTACTACCTTATACTAAAGTAATTTGATAACTAAATTTTAATGGAATTTAAAAATCAATGAATTAGAATAAGAAAGTGGACCAACAATCCAATATTTTTCTTCGTCGAATTTTATTTTTAAAATTTTCTTATATTATGGAATTTGCATCAATGTCTAAAACATTTCATATAATTCATTTAAAGTTCAGTAATATTTCTAATTAAAACAAATAAAAATTATTTAATGTAGGAAAAGTGTGTTAATTTAGAAAATTACTTACTACCATGTAAAAAATATTTATCATTTTCACAAAAATACTAAATAAAATATCCAATAAAAGTAAATTAGATACTACCTATGAATCAATGAACAAAATAACTCATTTATTAGAGTGGTATATACATCGAACAACAGTAATTCTTCTTTTAATAAAGTCTAGATTAAGTTAATTTTTAATATATCATCATTAAATTATTCACTTAATGAACCTCACTCTTTTTCCTAGCATAATATTCACATAAGGATATTTTAGTCTCTACAAAAAAGTTAAGAAATGTAAATCATCTCCTAACATTCACACTTTTATAATAGTTATAGATTATAGAATAGATTATAGATATAGATTATAGATTTTCATGATTGATTCAGCAGAAATGAAGTTTTACTGAGTTAAATTCATACCAGATGGAACACTATGGTCATGTAGTAAGGGCTATAAGTTTGAAAGAATTTACATAAACCAAACCTGAGGCTATTCACATTATTATGAACTTTAAATATGAAAAAGCAAAAGAAGAAAAAGCCCCTTTGTTTATCACGAAGATGTTCATAGTAACAAGATGTCATACAGCATTATTGGGCTTCCTTATTTTGTCAGTGATATGTGATACATACTTTTGAATATCTTTCTGTGGTTGCCTGGCAAATTCTAGACAAAAAAAATTCAATTCTTCATCATGGTAGAGGTCACTCATAATTGCCTCCAAATAATTGGATGGAGGAAATTTTTTTTTACATATAAAAGAGTGATTCTTGAAAACACTGAAGCTATATCCTAAAATTCTCTCTTTATCTTGTCTTAAAAAAGAAATCATAAACAAAAGTCCTTTTAATTCCTTGAGGCAGTTGGAGTGGTGGTGGGCGGTCCATGACTGTGGTGATTGGTCTGTGTAGTGAAAGCTGCAAGTATGAGCCTGGTGAAGAAGGGATGGAGAAGAACGGGAAATAATTTCTTTACCCTTTATTATTGTTTGAACGTATGTAAATTTTTTCAGATCTCCAAAAATGATTCATGGAGACGCATAATATTGCATAAAGTTTGCCATGTATTTTGGTTTAGTTTTAAATACAAAATTATAAAAAGAAGTATTGTGTATTAATTTTTTCATGTGTAGTGCCTAAATGGCCTACCATTCTTTGGAAAAAGAGCAAAATGTGTGAAAACTTGTTTGACAAACATTATTATTGGCTTGCCTTAATCTTATTTAAATTCTTTTGAAGGCATTATTATTCGCAATACAAAATTCTGTGAGATAAAATTTGTTTGACATCCTGGCAGGAATTTTAGTTGCTAATGTATCAGTATGCAAGAGATTGACCATAAAAGCCGCATTCAATCAGCAGTACAACAATAAGATTTAGAGTGATATAAATCCTCGCATTCTTTTTGTTTATGTTTCCATAGGTCATTTGTGAGCAATAACCACAGAAGTATTTAACATTGAGTGGTTGGCTTTACAGTTTCACCATCCCAGTGGAATGATTAGCAAGTCTAAGGAAAATATTTTTCTCACTTCAAATGGTGCAAGTTTCATTAATTTGTTAGACATTTTCCTTTTTATTTCCTATTTGTCAAAAATTCGTTGATCCAAAAATAGCATAAAAGAAGTAAGATAGAGGTCATGATGATTATATATATATTTTTGTAGGTTTGGCAAGAATTCTGGATAACTGGAGACGTTGATGGTCGAGGTGTTCCAGTATCAAATCCAGATGGTCCTTTGGACCATGACCTTTTTTTACTATGTGCTAGAGACACTGTAAAGTTGCTAAGAAACCATCCCAGTCTTGCTTTATGGGTCGGAGGTAATGAGCAAGTCCCACCAGATGATATCAATAAAGCATTGAAAAATGATCTAAAACTCCATCCCTATTTCGAAAGTTCTAATGTGTCCAAGGAAGTGATTTCTCCAATTTTGAAGGACCCTAGTGAATATCTGGATGGAACACGTATTTACATCCAGGGATCTATGTGGGATGGCTTTGCTAATGGGAAGGGGGATTTTACTGATGGTCCTTATCAAATTCAATATCCCGAGAACTTTTTCAAGGATGACTTTTACAAGTATGGTTTCAATCCGGAGGTTGGTTCTGTGGGAATGCCTGTGGCAGCTACTATCAGAGCTACATTCCCTCCTGAGGGATGGCAGATTCCTTTGTTCAGAACATTGCCTAATGGTTATGTACAAGAAGTCCCCAATCCTTTATGGGACTACCATAAATACATTCCATATTCAAAACCGGGCTTGGTTCATGATCAGATTTTACTATATGGAACACCAAAGGATCTTGATGACTTCTGTCTGAAAGTATACTGCAATGTTTTTATGATTCCCGAAGTTCATACGCTAACAATGCCAAATTTGTCGCTAACTATATATAATAAGTTACAAAATTTTTGTTTTGTCACAAAAATAGTTTTTACAAGTTTAATAGTGACAAAAATTGTATACAAGTTGTCACTTACAAGGAAAGTTGTTGCCTTGACAATTATTGACACGTATTTATCACCAAAAATTATTATTGTGACAACTTAAAAAGAATTTTTGTCACTAAAAATTATTATCGTGACAATGCAAAAATTAATGTCACTCATTATGTTTATTTAGTGACAATCTTGTCAACTCCAAATTTTGTCCCTAATATTGTTTTTTGTTGTAGCGATAGTCCACTGCCTTTTTTTCTTTTTTCTTTTGTGTGTCAACTTCAACTATCCATTTCAGGCGCAATTGGCTAATTATATCCAATATAGAGCTCTCTTGGAAGGATGGACCTCACGCATGTGGAGCAAATACACAGGTGTTTTGATTTGGAAAACCCAAAACCCGTGGACAGGTCTAAGGGGCCAATTCTATGATCATCTCCTTGAGCAAACAGCAGGCTTCTATGGCTGTCGTGTTGCTGCAGAACCAATTCATGTCCAGCTAAATCTGGAAACGTATTTTATAGAGGTAAACATGCACAATTTCCAAAATATTCAGCGTCGACTTTGTCAAGCTGCATAATTATGCACTAGTTAAAAATAGTGAACAATACCGAAGATAAAATGTTTTTATCATTCACATGCAACAAATTTAACTACCAGTGACTATATCCATTAAATGTTTGTTTTCATGCTCTTCTTCGATTTGATCCAACATTTGAGTATACAATTTTACCATATTACTCCGTTTAAGCTTCTTATAGTCAGCATATGTGTCGTAAATCATATGCCTTATTTTAGCTAGGCAGAATTGTATAATAGGATCATGTATTTTAATGGATGAGTGCACCGGTTTTTGGTCCAAGCTCTCTCTCTCTCTCGATAAATTACATAATTCATTGAAAGAGAAATTTACGGAGGTATATACAGGTGGTAAACACAACATCTGAAGAACTAGCTGATGTGGCTATAGAAGTGTCAGTGTGGGATCTAGAAGGAACATGCTCATACTACGAAGTTTTCGACAACCTCGCTGTGCCACCCAAAAGAACAGTTTCTACTTGCGAGATGAAGTATGCCAAGTCTGAAAATCCTACACCTGTGTATTTCCTTCTTCTTAAATTATATAAAACGTCAAACTACGAGATATTATCCAGAAACTTCTATTGGTTACATCTTCCGGGTGGCGATTACAAACTCCTGGAACCGTACAAAACGAAAAAAATTCCTCTCAAAATTACTTCTCTAACTTACATAAGAGGATCCAGCTATGAGATCAGGATGCACATACAGAACACATCAAAGAAACCAGATTTTATGGCTGATAGAGAAGAGGACAGCTTACTTCAGAACGTTAGTGGTGTGCGAGTTTCTGAAATTAATGGAAATGAGAATGGTGTTGCTTTCTTTCTTCATTTGTCTGTCCATGCTTCAGGAAAAGATGAGAACGACAGTCGAGTTTTACCTGTTCATTACTCGGACAACTATTTTTCACTGGTACCTGGGGAGGTAACTACGATAAGCCTCAACTTTGAGGTTGCGCAGGGCGTTACTCCTCGTGTTATGATTCACGGTTGGAACTACGACACTGGGCATACTGTTCTCTGAAGCATTTTTCTTGTGGTAAATTTGCATGTTGTTCTGTTCATTAATATTCCCCAATTTCACTGCGTCATTATCTAACATGATTCCTCTTTTTTGGTGACTTATCTAACATGATACTTGAGCATAACTTCAGTGTGGGAATTGTTACTATTCAAAGCTTAGCTGTTTTTTGTGCTTCTAAAGCCTTGAAAAGTGTCGCTAAAACCAATGGAGGCACATTTAAAACATTCTCCATAGCCGCGGTCGCAAAAAGTTTTGGGGCACTTTTTATTGAATGCCTCTGTAGACTAGTTATTAGTTATAGAGGCATTTTCCAGGTTTTAGGGGTTGTTTCGAGTCTCCGTAGGTTACTTTTGGGGGTTATAAATTAAACTCAAACCTCCATAGCGTAATGTAAAGGAGGCACTGACTCAATAAACGCCTCAAAAAAAAAAAAAAATGAAATCGCCACCTGCTATGCTTATGTATTTTCCATCCTATGCTTATGTATTTTCCATCCCTTCCCGACCTCCCTCCACCCACAACAGGTCCTCCACAGGCTCCAAGAACATTTAAGAAAGACTAAAAACAATTCCATCTTCAACTCTTCAGAAATATCAATCACTGAGACAATATTAATTATAATGAAATATAACTTGAAATCATAATAAAAACATGAAATTAATGATACTCAGCTAGTTAGAAATAAGAATATTGTAAAGGGATAATAGCAGACACTCCCTCAGTTATGGGGTGATGTGCACTTTGCCCCCCAATTTATTGAAATGTGCGATTTACCTCCTCACTTATAAAAAATGTGCACTTTACTCTTTCGGGCAGTTCTGGTAGATTCAGACATTTCATTTATCATAAAAATTGGACTTTTGCCCCCTGATTTATGTGTTTTTGTAGTATTTTGCCCCCTGATTTATGTGTTTTTGTAGCATTTTGTCCCCTGACTTATGTGTTTTTGTAGCACTTTGCCCTCCTGACTTATGTGGTTTTGTAGCACTTTGCCCCCCTGACTTATGTGTTTTGTAGCATTTTGTCCCCTGACTTATGTGTTTTTGTAGCACTTTGTCCTCCTGACTTATGTGGTTTTGTAGCACTTTGCCCCCCTGACTTATGTGTTTTGTAGCATTTTGCCCCCCTGACTTATATGTTTTGTAGCACTTTGCCCTTGCCCGAGGGAGTGAAGTGCACATTTTTGATAGGGGGGGGGGGGTAAATCGCACATTTCAATAAGTAGGGGGGCAAAATGCACATCACCCCATAACTGGGGGTGTCTGCTATTATCCCTATTGTAAAACAAGATTTATATTGACCTAAACTTAATACTATGATAATAACATGAAATGAATTAGAAACAAAAATATTTTAAAACAAGATTTAAAATGAGCTAAACTTGAAATATGAGCATAGAAAAGAAATTTTTATGGATATCATTCCTTCTTTGTACATGTGTAAATAGGCTTGACGCATTCAAGGAAATACTAAATCCTACCGTCAACAACATATTTTATGGTACTTAATAGAGTTCCAAATTCGTTACCCAAATAATGCAGAAACGAATGCTAGAATGGCAATCTTCCAAGTCAATCTTGACGCTTGTTTCTTTTTTTTCTAAGAATTGGTAAGTGTATTATATCATATCAATCTCAATAACATTAAAAGTAAACCAGGCATGACTGGGATCAAAAGTCAGCAAATTTACATTTCAAACTATTCTAGATTTTCTCTATAATATCTGTATAACTACTACTGGCTATGGAAAATATTCAACATAATCTTTTAATCCAAAAGAAAGTTATAGATAATAATACACACATATATATCAACTGAAAGTCGAGAGTCATTGTGAGGACCAGACTCGACGTCCTTTGATAATCACAATTGTTTGTGATTCAATTCCCCTCTGACCATCAAATGAAATGGATTAGTCTCTCATAACCGTATAATTGATTCTTATTAAGATAATTAATATTTCTACATAAAAGATAGAGAAATTTATCATAAATGCACAAGGTAAAAGCTATTCAAGCTTTGAGAACTGAAAAGGTTATCCAAATATTTCAAAGATATTCAACAAGTCAGAGTAAACCAATAAAAAATGCAGTAGATTAGTTTCTTTAGTACATTTCAGAAATTTGTATAATACATTAACCTTTTATAATGCTATTTGCACAATCAGCAATTCAGCATCATTATAGTCAGCTTCGACCCGTGTATATCCGCGTGCAAAGTACATGCGTTTTTCTAGAGTAAATAAAGATCATACTAATGTCTATTTAATTTTTCCACTTAAAAAATAATAAAGAAGTTGGAGCTTTTTATTCATTAAAATAGAACACTGGATAAACCTTTTATTTTTCAATGAAATTCTTTACCCGCTATCCTACGTATATTTCTAGTGTAAATAAATTTCACACTAATGTCTATTTATTTTGTCCACTTAAAAGCATATGACCATCTCCCTAAATTTTAATTTCTATCTTGAAAGGAAGTGTAGAACCGTGTGACTTGAGGGGGGGCGAAAATAGATATTTTGAAAATTTTATGGGTAGTAGTAATAAAAATAAAATTGAGGGGGGGCGAAAATAGAAATTTTGAAAATTTTATAGGTAGTAATATAAAAAAAAAATTGAGGGGGGGAGGTGGCACCCACCAGCCCCCCTCCCTCCGTCCCTGATCCTAGGTCCTATCCCAACACATTGTGATAACCAACGCGCTCTAGCCACGACCCAAAACTCAGTTCTTCATTCCAGAACCAAACATATTGACATTATGTACTATTTCTTGCGTGATCATGTTCTGTTAGGAAGTGGGCCCCATACCAAGCCTACCAAGCCCGCCAAGCCTGGGGAGCCCACCCATGGGGCCCAGGTCGCTGCGGGTCGCTGCAGGTCGCTGCACTGGACCCACCCCTAACAAGGCCTGCAGGCCACGCACCCCAACCTTCAAGCACGCGATACGTGCCTGCAGGGTGTTGCCAGGGGGAATTGAACCCCTGACCTTTGGTATAAGGGGCAACTTATGCCACCTTATACCACCAATTTATGGCCCACCTTGTTAGGGGTGGGTCCAGTGCAGCGATGCAGCGACCCGCCACCTGGGCCCCATGGGTGGGCTCCCCAGGCTTGGCGGGCTAGGCAGCTGCAGCCCAATTGGTGGTATAAGGTGGCATAAGTTGCCCCTTATACCAAAGGTCAGGGGTTCAATTCCCCCTGGCAACACCCTGCAGGCACGTATCGCGTGCTTGAAGGTTGGGGTGCGTGGCCTGCAGGCCTTGTTAGGGGTGGGTCCAGTGCAGCGACCTGCAGCGACCCCAGCACCTGGGCATGGGTGGGCTCCCCAGGCTTGGCGCAGCGACCTTGGTAGGGGGCCCACTTTTATTGTTAGGAAGTGGGCCCCCTACCAAGCCTACCAAGCCCGCCAAGCTCCCCATGGGGCCCAGGTCGCTGCGGGTCGCTGGCGGGACCCACCCCTAACAAGGCCTGCCACGCACCCCAACCTTCAAGGCTTGCAGGGGTGCCAGGGGAATTGCCCTGACCTTTGGTATAAGGGGCAACTTATGCCACCTTATACCACCAATTGGGCTGCAGCCCAATTGGTGGTATAAGGTGGCATAAGTTGCCCCTTATACCAAAGGTCAGGGGTTCAATTCCCCCTGGCAACACCCTGCAGGCACGTATCGCGTGCTTGAAGGTTGGGGTGCGTGGCCTGCAGGCCTTGTTAGGGGTGGGTCCAGTGCAGCGACCTGCAGCGACCCGCAGCGACCTGGGCCCCATGGGTGGGCTCCCCAGGCTTGGCGGGCTTGGTAGGCTTGGTAGGGGGCCCACTTCCTAACAAGTTCAAAAGAAAGATATCTCTATGCACTTTATTGGAACTGACAAACAATTGACAGATATCTTCACTAAAACGCTCAATGAACAACGCTTTCTCACTTTAAGAAGTGAATTAGGTAGATTGATTTAAACGCTCCTTTTACAGGCCTCGGTCCAGCTTCGCTTCCAATTCTAGGTCCAGCTGTTGTTATAATTAATTGTGCTTGGTCTTCCTTGACTTGTGGGGCTTTCGACTCATTTAGGATTGGGTTTGTCAGGTTGGCCCAATGAATTATTTCCACTCACATCAACATCAATTACAACTCAAACCGTTTATTAAAATTTGTCTCTAACTAATGACCGTTAGTCTATCGTGACCGAAGTTGTCAAACAACTTGTAAAATAACAGTTATACACTCATTTCAAAAAAAGAAAAAAAAAATTAAAAAAAGGTAATTAGTTTGACTACAATAAAGGTTGCATTTATTTTGAAAAAAATCATTTTAAACTCCTTTGTTTTTTTAGATTTTGGATACCTTAAAATTATGTATAGCTCATCTTTTCCATAAACAATACTCTTCTACTTAATGCTCCTAATGTACTCTCTTCTTTATTTACAAAAAATGGGAAGATAAAAAAAAACTCAATAAGTTATGAATTTTACTTGAATATATATATGCACCACAATGTAAGTATATACCTTCTTCCCAAGTAAAGCTTCTCATGGAGAAGCAGAGAGCCTGCATATGCAATGAACACAAGAAACAACGGGTTAAAGATTGACACAAATAACGGCCCCCTCATCCGTACACATGACATTATGAATGTCACATATTTCTGATGCAAAATTTCCATATAGTTTAAATTTATCACGTTAGAATTATATTAATCAAAAAAGGAATATGAAAAAAAAAATGAAATTAAAATTGAACTTATGCTATTTTTGTCACATTATATACTATAATTAAAAATCACTTGAGAATCAATGAAAATGATGCAGAGAAGCAACGAGAGGGCCCAAGATGTTAATGATATGCTTGTTGTGGGTTTGCTGCACGTGTCCACTTGGGTGTTTATTCTTATGCATGAGGTCAAAATGCGTTGACCAAATTTTGATTTAGAAATTGATCTAACTCAACTCCGGGAACTCAAATCTATCAGTCTGGAAGGATTCGAACCCTACCACGAGTATGCTAATGAAGATTATAGACTGCACTCAATGATAATTAAGCTACCTACGTACCTAATTAGGATCAAGTCAACGTAGTTCTATATTAAGGTGAATAGTCAGGGTCGTACTCGAGGAACGATTCTAACTTCCAAATTTATATATATATAGGAATGTACTTTTCAGTCTATAAACTCGTTACTAATGAATGTACGAGATTAAAACTGGAGAGAGTATTCTCCAGCCCCCCCTCAATAAGTGTTATGAGGGGGGTATTTGTAGATGCAAGTGTTGCACGGATCTGACAGCGATAAGTGGGTCGCACCGATGATGCCACGTGGTGCCTATGAACGGTCAGGATCTTGACTCGTATCTAGCGAACAACCCGACCCGGATCACTTAAAAACATCCGGATCTTCCATTATGGGCCGGTTTCTGGGTCTGTGTTGGGCCTCACATGCTATAACATTTCATTCTTGGGCTAAATACCATATTTTGGTATATCATTAAGTCCCCCACTTCATCAGTATTAAAGAGGAGACATTTATGGCTTTAAATTTACTACTGAGGAAGTAAAAGTCAAAAGTAAATCTGAATTTTTCAAACAGAATGACACTTTCACATGACCTTCATCAAAAGAATGAACCAGTAGAAAACAGGTAACGAGATTGGCGTGACCCTAAATAGAGATATTACAAATATGATCTGTGTTTCACATCAAAGTTTAAAGTCGAATTAGACTTAGGAGTTAAAAATATGATCTTTTATCTTGGGTCGTTCACGGCGTACGACCCCAGAGTTAGAGTCTAATTAGACTAAAGAGTTAAAAATATGATCTTTTATCTTGGGTCGTTCACGGCGTACGACCCCAGAGTTGGAGTCTAATTAGACTAAAGAGTTAAAAATGTGATCTTTCTAAGATCATCTATCTTGGGTCGTTCACGACGTACGACCCCAGAGTTGGAGTCTAATTAGACTAAAGAGTTAAAAAATATGATCTTTTATCTTGGGCTGTTCACGGCGTACGACCCCAGAGTTAGAGTCTAATTAGACTAAAGAGTTAAAAATGTGATCTTTCTAAGATCATCTATCTTGGGTCGTTCACGATGTACGACCCCAGAGTTGGAGTCTAATTAGACTAAAGAGTTAAAAATATGATCTTTTATCTTGGGTCGTTCACGGCGTACGACCCCAGAGCTAGAGTCTAATTAGACTAAAGAGTTAAAAATGTGATCTTTCTAAGATCATCTATCTTGGGTCGTTCACGATGTACGACCCTAGAGTTGGAGTCTAATTAGACTAAAGAGTTAAAAATGTGATCTTTCTAAGATCATCTATCTTGGGTCGTTCACGATGTACGACCCCAGAGTTGGAGTCTAATTAGACTAAAGAGTTAAAAATATGATCTTTTATCTTGGGTCATTCACGTCGTACGACCCCAGAGTTAGAGTTTTATTAGACTAAAGAGTTAAAATTGTGATCTTTCTAAGATCATCTATCTTAGGTCGTTCACGAAGTACGACCCCAGAGTTAGAGTCTAATTAGACTAAAGAGTTAAAAATATGATCTTTTATCTTGGGTCGTTCACGTCGTACGACCCCAGAGTTAGAGTCTAATTAGACTAAAGAGTTAAAAATGTGATCTTTCTAAGATTATCTATCTTGGGTCGTTCACGACGTACGATCCAAGAGTTGGAGTCTAATTGGACTAAAGAGTTAAAAATATGATCTTTTATCTTGGGTCGTTCACGGCGTACGACCCCAGAGTAGTCTAATTAGACTAAAGAGTTAAAAATGTGATCTTTCTAAGATCATCTATCTTGGGTCATTCACGACGTACGACCCCAGAGTTGGAGTCTAATTAGACTAAAGAGTTAAAAATGTGATCTTTCTAATATCATCTATCTTGGGTCGTTCACGATGTACGACCCCAGAGTTGGAGTCTAATTAGACTAAAGAGTTAAAAATTTGATCTTTCTAAGATCATCTATCTTGGGTCGTTCACGACGTACGACCCCAGAGTTAGTCTGAGCTCGTTTATTTGATTCTATCTTCTATATGAATTTTACGGCGATTGCCATCTTTGGGTGCTTTTGCTGGGCTGCTCGTAATTACGAGTCTGACGATCCCTTTCATTTGCTGGGCTGCTCGTAATTACGAGTCTGACAATCCCTTTCATTTGCTGGGCTGCTCGTAATTACGAGTCTCATGATCCCTTTCTTTTGCTGGGCTGAACGAGTCTTCATATTGCCGGCCTCCATTCCTAATAACAAGTCTCAGCAACTTCAAAGTAGTTTCCCACAGACGGCGCCAACTGATCTAACTCAAATTCGGGGACTCAAATCTATTAGTCTGGAAGGATTCGAACCCTACCACAAGTATGCTAATGAAGATTATAGACTGCACTCAATGATAATTAAGCTACCTACGTACCTAATTAGGATCAAGTCAACGTAGTTCTATATTAAGGTGAATAGTCAGGGTCGTACTCGAGGAACGATTCTAACTTCCAAATTTATATGTATATAGGAACGTACTTCTCAGTCTCTAGACTCGTTACTAATGAATATACGAGGCTAATACTGGAGAGAGTATTCTCCAGCCCCCCCCCCCCCCCTCAATAAGTGTTATAAGGAGATATTTATAGATGCAAGTGTTGTACGGATCTGACAGCGATAAGTGGGTCGCACCGATGATGCCACGAGGTGCCTATGAATGGTCAGGATCATGATTCGTATCTAGTAAACAACCCGACCCGGATCATTTAAAAACACGCGGATCTTTCATTATGGGCCGGTTTCTGGATCTGTGTTGGGCCTCACATGCTATAATATTTCATTCTTGGGCTAAATACCATATTAGGTATATCAAAACCGTAGTAAAAATTCAAAAGCTTAGCCCCTCTTAGAAACAAAAATGTTCCCATCGCCTTCGCATTGCTTGAAGTTGTGCTTAACACAAGTCCCTCCATCCTAATTAATGAAAATAAAAACATTTATTCATGCAAAAATTTATTTTTTCTCTTCATTGATTAATATACTATAAACCAAATAGAAATATATTTACCTAAATAGTATTGCAAGTATGAAAGTGATGGCAGGAATGAGATTGCTCAAAGCCGCAACAAATGTAGCTGAATTTAACACTAAGGTCTCTGCGTCTAAGTTTTGAGCTATTGACCCCCTACAACACTCACCAATTCAATTAATTTTTGGTATATCTTGATTAATTCCTTAAATAGAATAACCAAGTATCAATATCAAATACTTTCAACTTTTTATAATCTTTTATCCTAACATTAGTTCATATTATTAATGTTGTTAACTATTTAATTTTAATATTTATATTTACCATGTTATTCATTCAATATTATGGGATAAATTCGTTTAAAGATATCTAAGAATGATTTATTATTTCATTAACATAATGTTAGATCTACTAAATTAAGTGAATCTTCTAGTACTGTCATGCAGAATAAAGCCAACCGTTGACATAGAAGGTTTGGGCATAGTGCTTTAGCAGATTTAAACTTAACATTAAAGTTGAGAAGAATAAATTGTACTATGATGTTGTCATTTGGCAAAGCAACCTACAACTGTTTTTCCTAAGAAACACGATATTAGTACTGGAATTTTTGAGCTTCTACATAATGATGTTTGAATGCCATATAGAGAACAAACTTATACTCAGGAAACTTATTTCTTAACTATTGTTGATGACTTTTCTGATAAATTATAAATCTAATGTTCTTGATATTTTTATTTTTATTTATTTAGGTTGAAATTCAATATTTTTTGAGAGTTAAGAGTGTTAGAACAGATAATGCCTGGGAAATTTTTAGTGATGAATGTAATAAATTGATTGGTTCTTTGGGCATCATACATCAAAGTACATGTGTACATAACCACAACAAAATGGCGTTGTGGAGAGAAAGCATAGACATATTATGCGACTAGATCCTTAAAATTTCCATCACATGTGTATATGAAATACCGGGTTAAATGTATTTTTATTGCTATTTACATCATCAACTGAACACCAACTGAACACCAACACCCCTTCTTAATGGAAATTCCATCTTTTGTGCTTAGTGGTAAACCACCAGCCTATTCTAATCTTAGGTTGTTTGAATGATTGTGTTTTGCTAAAATTATACTCAGCTTGATAAAGTTTAGCATAGATCTAAGCCATGTGTTTCTATGGGATATGCCCCATCTCAGAAAGGTTATAAGGTATTAGATTTAAATACGAAAACTTTTCTAATTTCTAGAGATTTGCGTGATCAAAATAAGCAAAACTTCCATATGCATGATATAAATGAATGACTTTATATTACCTACGAACCTAATATTCCTTCCCTTGATAATATGTACATTTTCTGATAATTATCCCAACATTTGCTGATAATTATCCAACCTCATTCTCATATTAATCATGATGATCATTGTATGCCTAGGAGATCCAGTAGAGTCAGTAAATCACCATAATGGGCCAAGAATTACATATCACCCTTTATTTCTGATTCCAATACTGTTAGCACTACTACTCATCCTTTCTCTCAATATATACATTATAATAAGATCAAATTAATTAAAATATAGACCCTACTTTTCTACTTTATCTAGTGAACCCATACCTAATAACTATTTTAAAGCCAAACAAGATAGAAGGTGGCAGAAAGCTATGGAAACTGAGATTGCAAATCTTGAATTAAACAACTGAGACTTTTTCTCATGTTGTTGAGAATGTTCTTATTACGCTATTTATTTCTCTTGCAGCTATGAAGGATTGGTCTCTTTAAATTGGCAGATGGATGTAACTAATGCCTTCTTGTAAGGAGATTTACATGAAGAGGTATACATGATTATTCCTCAAGGTTTCGACATTGAAGGTAATGAAATCATAAATTTACCCTTGATACGCATGATCATGGTTTTCGGTAAAAAATGATTATTCCTTGTTTATTAAATCAAGGGGAGCAGTTGAGTTATTTTGGGCATTCCTCTTGAACATAATGTTAAATTTTCTGATCACTATATGGATAAGGAAGATCCTGTTATTAGTAATTCTACGGAGTATTAGTAAATTATTGGAAAATTGATCTATCTTTGTCTTATTAGACCTGACATTGGCTATATAGTGCAAGTTCTAAGTCAATTCATGGAAAGATCTCAACTTGATGCTATGTATAGAGCCTTGGCACAACTAACTTGTAAATTTCTATGATTCCTGAGCATTCTTATAAATTTAAAGTTTGATATCAAGCTCCCAGTTCAGATTCATACATACAGTAAAACTGCTATCCAGTTGGCAACAAATCCTGTTCATCATAAGGGGTCTTAGCAGATTGAAGTCGATTGCCATTTTATCACAGAAAAGATTTAACGAGGAATTATTACGACACATTTTGTTCCATTTAATGAGGAGCCTGGAGATTTATTGACAAATGCTTAGGCAAGGCTCAGTTTGAGTATCTTCTTGGCAAGCTTGGAGTCCTCAATCTAGTTGGACAACAACCTTGAGGGGAGTGTTAAGAATAGCACTTTATGTATATTAGAATAGCGCTTTTATGTCTGTCTAACTAGCCGTTGGTAGTTAGTTCAGGTTTATATTTAAAGGTTGAGTCCTTTTGTTGTTCTGTAATTCATTCTTCTATTTGATCATACAAGTTTCTTTTCCTGTCTAACATATGAGCTTTCCTTTAAACAACATCATTATAAATGGAACTAAGTTTCTTCAAAGATTTTGACGCCATGGAGAATTCCGCAACGACAATAGTAGTGATGTTAGTGCAAAAAATATTTTGATTGTTATCTTCAAAATATTGGATAGGGGTACTGTTCATTTCTTAAATCATATCGTTACATACCATAACCATATCGAAGTCACAATTTGTTTTTGTTAAAAATATACGTTTTCATATGAGCCATTACCCTACCGATGATTTTGATAAGATTTTGGTTCTACAAATCTTATACTGCTCTAATACCGTACCGTATTTATATATATATATATATATAAAGTTGTTTGTTATATTAATTGTATTAATATACAAGTGATTATATAAAAAATTAAATTAGAACTTAAGGAGCAAAATACATTGATTTTTAAAATAAATTTGTTATCAAAATGCTTCTACGATCGTAGATCTACGTAGAACACCTAATAATATTTGTTTTAATATTGACATGTGAATGTTTTAAGGGCAACCTTCTTGAATTGGAAGAAATAACTTTATTGTTTGTTTATTCGAGTTAATTCCAATTATATTCATAAGAGTTCAGGATGTAATTTTGGTTTTTATTCTTTGTTGGTATTCTTGTTTTTTTGTATATGGTTGTTTTATGGTTGCTTCTCTTTTGTTTTTGTTTATAGTAAAAATACCATACCAAAAATGTATGATACTAGATACGAAGGGACTGATTTCTAAAGTACAATTTTGGTATTATAAGTCAATCTCACAACTGCAATTATTGGAATGGTATAAATTTTATAAGAATACTGCAAAAATCGGACAGTGCGCACCCCTAAAAATTGAAAGTGATTGGACCAAAAATTCAACACAAAATATACATAATCATGAGGTTGACATAATTTCCTCACATGTTTGCCTATGACCACATTGTACTATAAATTATGGAATGAATAATGTTACAGAATGCATTCTTGCCATTATTATTTTTCTTTATGATGCAACGATCTTGTAACGTTGTGGTCAAATCCAATTATATTTGAAAACTATTTTGACTTTGAGGTCGTAAATAATCTTTGACAATTTACTGTTTATCTCAAACATGCATCAAGAATTCAAAAGCTGGAAAATCTTAGAAACAAAATCCTAATAAAGAATTGTACTATTAATCAATCTCTAGTCCAGTAAAGAATTCAGTCAATGATTACATAATTTTTTATAGAAGGTTGATAAAAACAATAAACTGATAATTGAATAATAATGGCAAGTGAGGTCAAATTGTACTCCTTCTAAAGGAAATTTTAATTGTAAATTCGTAATTAAATGCCACCATACAGGAAATTAAGGCTAAGATTATGTAGTAAAAAGAATGACTAAAAGGACAGTCGCAGAAGATAGTGTAATTTCTGCTTGAATTCTGGTAATTTCAGCAAACTACAAATTATTTAAACTCCATCTTGGTACAATTATTTTCGAGTTTAGGAAATGGCTAAATTTAATATTGTTTGTGTGAGTGTTGGTTTGCTGTTCTTTTTGCATTGTCAACAATATTGCAGAGGATTGGATTTGAAGAAATGTAAGTTTAACAGGTTATACCAGTTGGGGGATTCTTCCTCAGACACTGGGAATTATATTCGAGAGAGCGCCAACGGAGCTGCCAGTGCATTCGCAAGGCTTCCATATGGTCAAACTTTCTTCAAGAAGCCCACTGGTCGTTGCTCTAATGGCCTGCTTATCATCGACTATATTGGTAACATCTTCATTTTTATTTTTATTTTTTCATTAATGTTAATTGCATCATTGGGACATAGCATTAATGAATTTAAGTGATTTTTAGAAAGTCTCGGGATTTTATATTTGTTTATATGATCATAACTTCCTTGTATACGATGGCTCTCTGAAAAGATATAATATACATGTTTTTAGAATTGTACCAACACCAGCTCTAGCACAATTGGCTCGTCTAAGCTTCAAATGGTTTTTCTCATCTAAGGAGCAGGGGTTCAAATCATTAGTGACTTCTTAAGTCTTTTTTCTTTTTATTTATTTGGATGTATATTTTAAATATTTTAATTAGAAAATGTACTTGTTAAGAATTAATAAAGCAATTATAAAATTGGAAAAGGAAGCCTTGTTTTTTCTAATTTAGATATTTGTTTTCAATTAAGAAAATATTTATTTTGAATTTAAAAAGTAAAAAAGAAAAAGAGGTAATTAAATTGACAACAACTCTAATGTTTATTTTTTAATTTCTCTCCCATAGTTATTAAGATTAAAATTAGATTTAACTAAGTTTTTAGCTACAATTTATAAGAAGCATTTTTTAGAAGAAAAAGTACAACATCTACAAGTCTAAAGGCAAAAATAAGTCTATTGGCATCGTTTAATTATTTGGGTTTTATCCACAACAAGATACCATAAAGTGATTATATTAGTGTTCATAGTTGATATTTTATATTCTTTTGAAATACTATCATTATAATATTATTGATATTTTGCAGTTGAATTATATATTATATTTTTGGTTCAATTTTATTTTTTTGATCTGCATAAATATATTTTGATTTGTAAGGAGCAAAGCTTTATTTTTTAAAAAAAAACTAATTGCTTGTATAGAAATAAAATAGGCAAAGTCATTATGTTTTTTAAGTATATATTTCTATATGTGCGTTTCAATCATAGTCAACTTGATACGTAGTCTATAATAGATGAATTTTATGATAAAAGAATGCCATATACAACTTAGATAAACTTTTTCAAGAATTACTTGTATATTTTCTAAGTTTATTAAAAGTCAAATTTTTTACATGTGATCATTGTCATTTTACTTATCTATTAAAACTAAGAAAATTGAATATTTACGTACATTTTTTGTCAAAAAAATATTAGTGGTGACCCCCCCCCGGACATTTCATTCTTGAATTAGTCCCTGTCTGTATATAAGATAAATCGTATGTGCATGCACCACATGAATAATTGTAATTATCTGATATTTTAAGTCGTTAGACACTCTAAATTAATGACCTAAATAGTGTCTAACCATTGGTTTAAACTCGCAATATTAGAATACCTGTTAAGGCCTATCGTAATACTATCCTGCTATACTAAAGAAATGAATTATAGGATGCTACATAAATTATAAATTTTTTGTAAAATTGTAGAAAATATAAATCACATAAGTTTCAACTATTGGTGCATTGTTAAAAAAAATAAAATAATAATACGTTAGATGTAACTAAGTTTTAAACATAATGTCATTGTCGGACTTATAATAGAAAAGAATCCATTAATGATTATACTAGCTACAACCCTTCACTCTGTATATAATTAATTATATATGGATCCAATAGATCATATCATACATCATGTTTACACAAGATAAGTAGAAATTTTATTATTTGAAAATAACATCTGAGATGCCCGATATTAATTATTCGATATTACCACTGCTAATATCCCGATACAGGCAATAATATCATTGTATCTGCTATATCATTCGGTAATATATGATGTTAACGACGATACATATGAACTCAGAGAAGAATTGATATAGTTCGAAATTATCTTGCTAATCTACAGGATATGTACCACGCCGAGTACGGCTGCACTAAATTATGATAGATAGCAAGTAAGCGAATTTACACTCGTCTTATAAATGATCTCTCTATTATGCGAGCTATTTGATTGACAAGCCTAATATTATAATTCATCTTGTTATGAATCAAATTGTTATAGATATATATGTATCCAATTTGTTCAAATTCAATACATATGTGAACTTTTGTACCAAACAACAATATTTGAATTTAGATTTTTGTATCGCTTTGTTTCTTTTAGTGCTTCTATTCCAATATGTGTATTTAATTGTGAAGAAAATATTAATGTTGGATATTTGGGTTGAATTTGTAGCCATTGCATCTGGTCTAGCATTCATCGACCCAGACAGGAAAACATTATTTAAGGTAGACTTCAATAATGGTGATGACTTTGCGACTGCTGGTGCTACTGCTCTACCTGATTATGTCTTGAAACCCAAAAACATTTCACTTCCACTAACATCAACTTCACTTGAAGTCCAACTTGATCTCATGTTTACACACTTCAATGGTATCTGCCTTGTAGGTAATAAATAAACCACATATTTTTTATTTTTCTTAATTAAATTAAATTATGGTACATAATTATAACATTAATTTTGCAACCAATTGATGACCTTTGTTAATTTATTCACTATATTTTTGTTTGTCTTCCCCCTTAGATTGCATAGAATTGCTTAAACATTCACTATTCATGGTTGGGGAGATTGGAGCAAATGATTATAGTTTCGCATTATTACAAGGCAAAACAATTAAAGAGACAACAAGCTTGGTCCCGGATGTTGTTTTCGAAGTTCAACAAGCTATTAGAGTGAGTTGAAATAATATTGGTTTATCTCTGAATAATTTTTGTTTCTTTTCTTGATTGAATTCTTTTAAATCTTCTAGCTTTTTGGTTATTTAATCTATTAACTATTAGAAAACAAACTAATATTTATAACTGAAAAAATAATAAGAGACAATTAAAATTATCACTAATGATATATATTATTTTATTTTATTTTATTTTGTTATGATATTGAATTTATTTTCCCAACTAGTTACTTTGATATATACTCGCTATTTTGTCACTTAAACAAAATTATCACTAGTTATATATATTCACTATTTTATCTTATAAGTATTATCAATTAGTAACATATGTACAATAAAAATTCACTACAAAATAAAAAGTTACAAAATAATTGTGATAACTGTTATTTATCAGTAAGTGGTATCACAAATTGTTTGCAGTAACAATTTACAGAAAATTCTTCGTTACTGATTTTCAATAATGATAAATTATACATATTTTTGGTCATTTGTAAATTTATGATCATCTCTATTGAGAAAAATATAGTGTCATGATACACACACACATATATATATATTAATGATAAGAGGACCGTGAAATCATTTTAGTTTAAATATTGGCACACTTCACAAATTACATATGAGTATTTCTGATAAGTTGTACATTTAGTTTGACAATATTTGTGATGTAGAGGGTGATCGAGTATGGGGCGGTCCGCATAGTTGTTCCGGGTATTTTCCCACTTGGTTGTCTCCCAATCCATCTTACAAAGTTTGGGACAAGAAATGCAGCTGCATATGACGAATATCAATGCTTGAAATATTTGAATGACTTGTCAATAACTCACAATCAACGTTTGCAACGAGCAATTGAAGAGGTGAAAAAAGAGAATCCAAAAATCACAATTGTATACGGCGATTATTATAATGCATACATGGCCCTTTTACGCAATGCACAACGACTTCGTAAGTAGTACCTATATTTTATATATTTTTCTTTGCAGTGTAAAATATAGATTCTCCCACCCACCTTTAGTACTTTGCCTTTTCTTTTGAAAACGTTTTCACTAGACAATCCAATCTTTAATTTTGTAGCAAAATACCTCTTGATTTCCTTTTTGGTGGAACATTCGCTGAATATTCATGGAGTATTCCATTGAAAAGGGAGTTATAGGGTATTCTGCCACAAAAATTAAAGATTGGTGTATCAAATGCGAACTCTTTTAGAATATATGCAAAGTCACTCCAAAAAATAATATATAAGTGACAAAATGTCAAAGGATAATGTTAAAATTATCACTAATTATATATATACATATATATATCTATACTCTTTTATAAAGCACCAACACCCTAAAATAACTACTTTTGGTGTGTTTTGGAGTGTCATGACTAAATTACCCCCAATTTTAAAAGTATTTTTTAGATAATTCTTTTTCAATCTTCTCTCTCTTATATCACGTATCCTCAACTTCTCCTACATTCCTTCTCTCACCCACTCTCTCTCCTATGTCATATTTTCTTTTCTTTTTTCACCCAAATTTTTTAATACTTTGTTCAACTCATTTCTATTTATTTACAATACCTCACATAAAATGCTGACATATTAATAAATTTTTTATTTACTCAGCACACGCATCGAGTGTGCCCACGCGACTAGTATATATTAAGTGACAAGAATGATATACAATTTGTCACTCTTGATAACGGGCGACTAGGAGGTTGTTTTCACTATTGACAATTTCATAACAATAAATAGAGTTGACACTAAACATGTGTCATTAATTGATAATAGTAACAACTTAAAAAGAACCATTGTCACTTAAATTATTATTGAGACAAAACAAAAATTACCGTTACTTATTATGTATACTTAATAATAATTTAAATATTGTCACTTTAAATTTTATTACTAATACTATTTTTTGTTATAGTTAAATGCAAAACCCATGAGATATGTGTGTTTTGCCCTTTTTTCTAACTTGTACTTGAATCTCTGTATATCCTACCCAAAAAAAACTTGTACCTTTGTATTTACCTTTAAAAAACACGTTTAGGACAATGAAAAAAAGTTGTCGTATGTACATCAAATTAATATATATACATGTATATATATATATATATAATATTGCAGGGTTTGACGTGAAGAATTTACCAAAAGCATGTTGTGGGATTGGAGGGAAGTATAATTTTGACTTTAAGAGAACGTGTGGTAGGCGTGGGGTTCCGGTGTGCGCTGACCCAGAGAGGTACATCAGTTGGGATGGGATCAATTTGACACAACAAGCTTACAGAATTATTTCTCAACTCCTCGTTCGTCAAATCTTACCCGAACTTAACTGCAATGCTTAATTACTATTTTCATTTTTCCTGGTATGGTATGACAATTGATTGATGCAATAAGTATTGGGTTTGATCAACTATAGTTCTGAAACATTCTCATTAATGTTTAATACTAGTATTCTTCACAATAATAACTAATGTTGTGCAAATATACATAATACATGTATGGATGCTTGATGACAATGTTAATAAAACCGGATCGGACCATGCTTGATGTTGATGCTAGGTAGCTCAAAGTGGCAAAGATTATTTATTCAGACTCTAAACTCTACAACTATAACTTGTTGAGTTTAGGACCTAGTTGAAATGTGTGGACATTTACATAATTTATATTATTTGTTGATTGGCCTTAAATACAACATAGTTGCTTGCGTTTAGATAACAATATGCTAGATAATTATAGTGATTATGTTATATACTTGAGCTTTTCACTTGAAAAAAGAAAAATTAAACAAACAAAATGTGATTAAGATCCACACTGATATCTTAATATATATATATATCTCTATTTTGCAGTTTTATTTCGACTCGGAGTATAGGAATATAAAACCACATTGACACATAAACTATGTCGGGTTTATACCTCTTGTAAAAGTGTCCCCACGCCATAAACTCTTCCAACACAACGATAGCATCCTTAGCGTGCTCCATTGTCTCATACTGTCTCTGCAGCTCGTTAGTCACAAAAGCGAATTAATGATACAACACACGTAAATGTAGTTCTTGTGCCACTTCTCGTGGGTGTCACGGACTGCTCGCATTGCAGTTTGCTCGGAATCAGGCTCGACATATTGTGTCAACACATAGTTGAGCCCCTCTGATTGTAGGACTATCTTAAGTTATGGCACCAGTCGAAAAAACTTGGACCAATTAATTTATTGAAAATGCTATATACCACCTCTTTTTACATCAGCAAGATTTCACTTCCTAAATGGCAGTTTACGTGTCATGCCACATTGGTATTTGAGTCTTTGACCCACACTTTCTAATCTTCAATTACATTTTCTGTTTGATTTGTATATATTCTATATATATATATATATATATATATATATTACTTTCCTTTTTTTGTCCTCAAATTTTGCCATATTCTTAACTGAACCAAATTTTAGTCCATTAACATCTTTAATGTTGATACAGTCTTCCAGATTTTTCATCCTTCAACAGCAACGTTTTCATTTTGTTTACTCAGAAATTACAACATTTTTATTGTTGGTACAATTCTCCAGATTTTTTCACCCTTCAACAACAACGTTTTTTGTTTTTTGTAGAAATTACATTTAGTTTTTTGTTTGCAATTTGAACTATTACTGGACAACTTTTTTCTTCTTATTATATCTTCAAAATGCTTTTTGAGTTTTATGTTATTCAAATCTTTTTGACGCAGCTGATTTTCCATTCAAAAATTTAAGTTCTAAAGAATAGTCACTTTTAAACATTACTTCATGAATTCACTTTGGTGGCTTATGGAAATTCAAGAGTGTTATTCAACTTAATTTGACAAGAAAAATATTCCGGACAAAAATAACACAATGGCAGCCACAAAAGTAGTAGGGGAGTTTTGCAATCCATAAAGCAAGAAGAAGGAAGAAGAATAAGAGTTTTAATTGGAAATAAGACAAAATTAAAGTCTTTGGAATGATTTTAATATTTAATTTGGTAAGAAGAATCAAAAATTTTATTTTATCCAAATATATAAATTAATGAAAGAAAAAATGATATGAAAATTGAAAAGACAACTGATGAGTTAGCTATTGACTTGGATATCCATCTAGGAGGTCAAATTATAGCGACACAAAAAAGAGCGGTATATAGCATCACTCTTAATTTATTAGTTTCAAGGATTACATCGAATGGAGAGCTACTCATTTTATCCACAATGTTTAGCGAAATGCAAAAGGATCAGCATACAGTTTTAATACTTTTGATTAATAATATTTTATATTGACCTAATTTAGTTTGATTATATTTGTGATGCATTATAGAGGGTGATCGAGTATGGGGTATTTTCCTACTTGGTTGTCTGCCAATTCATCTTACAAAGTCCTAGAGAGAAAAGATAAAAGAAGAGTTGATGAAATTTTGTGTGTTTTTTTTCTTTCTTCTCCTGGCCTTGCTTTTATCACGTACCCACGTTCATCATGGTCGAAAACTGCTTCCCAACCGTACTTTTAAATTTCCTTTATTGGCACATCTTTGAACTGGGTAACTTCTTCCTTTTTGGATTCGTCATTAGATTTGGATTCCATCGAGTCCATTTCGTATTTTATTGATCCAATGACTTTAATTGAGCCTGTTTGATTTGAGCCCATCTTCGAATTAGTCTTGGCTGTATGAGGTATTTTATTTCAAGCCCATCTTTGGATAAAGGATGGTTTGGACTTTCTTATCTGGCAAAGCCCACTTCATTTTGGATGTAAACAAATGCCCCCCTAATACACGTGAATTAATTCAGATTTATGTGTATTAAAGGACACGTTTGAATTCCACGTCATCAAAGGTCGCACCCTTTTTGTAACAGATTTAGTACTAGGTGACCATTCAGATTCCAGGTCGTCAAAAGTCACGCCTTTTTGTGACACACTATTCATAAATTTGGCGGCCATGCAAAGGCACGTCTTTCTGTTTTCACCTTCGCCCCACGACCTTTCTATTAATGGTCATGTCTTTTCACTGACAAGTGAAAAGGAACCTATAAATTGTTGTGCTTCAGTTTTAGAGAACACAAGAATTCAAATTTCCTTCCTCCTTCTCTGGACCTAGAAACCAACATTTCCCTTGTTACACCAGTTCTTCGTCTGCTTCGATTTCTCACAGAAATGGCTTTTGCTCCATATCGTTCAATACACAATCTAACCTCCTTAGTTCCTCAAGCATCCGTTTTGGATTGTAAGGAAGCATCGGATCTCTATGATGAGATTAGGGCATTCAAAGCCCATTATTCCGATGCCAAAATCCTTTCGCTCAACATACCGTATATTGTCCCTCGATGGGCTTCCGACCGCCGGGGTCAAACCCTTGGCCATATACCTTTGGGTCCTTGCTTCGAGTCATCTGCCTTTGAAGATGAGGCCTCCCATGTACCTAATTTGCTCGGGACATGGCCAGACCTCGAGTCCGATAATGCTCCGATTTGTCTAAAGAGTGCCCATAAATTTGCCTGGACTAGCTCAACAAAACCAACCATAGGTTAGATTGGCAATACCGACACCTTCCCCTGGTTCAATCGCCTCAATCGATTTCATGCGAAATGAGAGAATAATCGAGTAATGGGGCTAATTCGAATAGCCTGTTATCAAACTCTCCCTTTCGAGCAAGTTATGACGGATGCCCTAGCTCTTTCGTGGCATCCCTCATACAACTGCTTCGTTTTGCCTCGAGGGTTCCAAACCGTCACCCTTGAAGATGTGGCCCTGATTACAGGAGCATCCCCTCATGGGGTGATATTGCGTACTGGTGAAGCAGAGGCGGGTGCTCGAGCACTCCTAAAGGCCACCAATCTCTGGTTTAAACACCATGGCAAAAGTGGGGGTGCCAATATTTCTTATACGGGATTGGTTAAATACTTTATTGACACAGAGGACAAAGTATCCGATTTCGAGGAGGTACTCTTTTTAAATTATGTTTTCTGCCGCCTATTCATGAATGCGGGCTGTGCAGTCAATAAAACCTTCTTGCCTTTTGCCGCCAATATCGCCACAACAATGGAGCCTGTTGAATTAGGTCCTTTTATTCTGGCCCACTTTTATAGGATGATGTATCATATCTATGAAGACCCTTCGAAGGTCAAGAGAGTCACAGGTCCATTGTGGCTGCTGTCTTGCTTGGCATTTCTATACTATCCAGAGCTATTAAACATCAAGATTCCTTCCCTCGAAGAGGAATCCCCCTCTTCGACGATCGTTCAGCCCATCTCGAAATGGGTATGCTACGGGGAAGCAGCTGTCAATCTTTTGATACCCCTTCAAAAGGCTTCTTATCTGTTGGCATTAAGTACCGTGTACAATCTTTTGTACATTTCTACTTGGTGCCCATTTTTCGAGACGAAACATGAGCAAACTTCGAACCATTGGTCTGATGTAGCTTTGCCTCCTTAGATGTTGGATATCGACTCCTTGAGGCATACAGATGAAGATCGACCTTACTGGAGATTCGTTCTTTCTTCTCGAGATCTCTTATACGCGTATAGTACTCCAGGAGTTGAGGTTTACAATCCTCAAGTACACTTTACGTTTACAAATTTTTTATGTGTCGTCTTTCGAATACATGTTTCTTATTTATTTACCTATTACCCTTATGTTTTTCGCAGTTGTGCTCGAGGTAATTTGGTATTAGCCAAAGTTTTGCCTCCCTTTTCTGGGCACTTTGAACCGTCCTTGGTACAGGAGATCCTACACCATCCCTAGGACCAAGGGGGAATTGGCGGAGGCAGCCATTCGAGGAAAACCCTCTAGCCAAGTGGTCATTTCTCCTGTTCCGGTTTTCTGTAGGATCTTTCGAATGGATCCACATTTCGCTGAGTTTTGGAACCGAGTTTTGCAGCGTGCCTTCTCAAGATAAATTATTCGAAGACTAGTTATGGACGCTACAAGTTTTGGTGCTGGGTCTGTCGAAATGACGGCATTGTCAACACTTTTGCCTTCTGAGGTATATTCATCTTATAAACAATTCCGTTTATTTACAAAATTTAAATGCCTTGGTTTTTTACTCTGAACTGCTTATGCAGGATGACGCGTATGTTATCCCTTATTCACTTACTATAGGGTGGAGATTCGAGAGGGATAGCCCCTTCTCCCAATATTGTGAAGGACTTTTCCAAGCTCTTCTGGCGGTGCTTCCTCTCAGAGTTATTCCACCTGATCCTCCCTTGAAGGCTGCAAAAGCGAAGGCCCCAGCCACCGCCGTTTCTCCCCCTGTCACTCAAAAACACAGGACTGGGGGTATCACCTTTCAAGAACCTTCTCCAACCCCTCAAACTGACGTTGAGGATAAAAGTGATGATGACGTGCCCTTGATAATCTATAGGCGCATTAAATCCCGGCGGATACAGGGATCTTTCGAAACTGGTAATCATCTTCCCTTTTTTGATTTACACGTACATCCTTCGGATACTCTCTCTTGTTTGTACTTACAGAGTGTATAAGTATAGGTCCTTCAAGCTGGATATTGATCCTGAAGCGGTTCATTCTGGGGAAGTTCCTCCTGAAGAGACTGCCCCCATCGAAACCCGTATAATCGAACTTGGGATGAGCCCGAGTCTGATAATCTTGCCATTCAGCCTCAATCTGAGGAACGTACTCAAATCCTTGAAGATCCTTCTTCAGGTATTTCACTCTTGTCAATAGTTCCTCTCTTCTTATTCGATATTGGAACTCTTGACTCGAATCTATTACCTTGTAGGTTCCCGAAGTGACAAAATTTCATCCAAGAGGCCTGCTCCTATGGCGGAGCTAGGACTTGTTACTGAGGGTATCTTGAAGACAAGTTTCCCTGTCAACCTCCCCCCTCGAGGGTTTGGTGATGCAGGAGCTTCGAGTTCGAAGCCAACCGAGGAAGTTCCTGAGCCTCCCCATTTTGAAGGTATGTAAAAAGTGCTTCTTTACTTTGACATTGTCTTTTATCAAAATTTTACCCCGACACTAACCTTTTTTCTGGGTCTAGGTGTCGAACTTACTTTCGAGGAGATATTGGAAGATCTAGTCGCGGCTCAATCTCTCGAGATTCAAGATGCTCTCCCTGCTCCGGATTCATCGACAAACGTTGCTCTTCTCGAAGGCAAGTGATTGCGCCATATTTCCATGTTTTCGTTCATGTACTTCTTTATTGTTCCTTAATTATTTCGTTTCAACATTTTCAGGGACCACCAAATCCATGCCTTTCTCGAGAGAAGATTTAAACGAGTCCCTCAACGTGATCAAACTTGATCCGACTAACTATGAAATGATTGAGAGGCTTCGAGAGCTCTTGGATGGTGCGACGCCTAGGATCGCCATCTAGTGTCGCTCTATGTTTATTGTGGCGAGGCAAATGTTCGAGAGTCCCTTGTTGCTGTCCAGGGCTTCATAGATCGAGGTTTCACTCCATTCGAGAAGTGATTCACCCTACAGAATCATCCCAACTAGATCAACTCCAGTTCGAGTCCCCACTTTGGAGAATACACGTTTGGGTACTTAGCCCAAGTTTCCGAATTGGATGCCAGGATTGCCGACCTCCAAGCTGAGAGGGATTGACTTTTCGATCTGGCTAACAAAATTGGAGAGGAGTTGACTGTTGTTCACCAGCAAATTACTCTTCTCACTCGTGAGTTCGAGAATATGGTTAGGCCAGCCTTACTTGAGAAAGACGCCTTTATTATGGCTATCAATGTATTGATAGACTCCTTGCGATTTATAGAATAGTTTCGTAGAGGAGGTATTTTCGACTAACATTTGTATTCTACTCACCATTTATAAATAAATTACCAGTTCCCGGCAATCTTTCGAGTATTATCTCTGCATTTTCTTGCCACGTACTCGGTATATATTTCTTTAGATATTTAGCATTTAAACTCCTTCCATATTCCTTTCCATTTAAATACTGAAGTCTAAATGAGTTTCCCGATAATTTGCTTGAGATTGAAAATGACCCTTCCTACTTAAGAGACCATTTTCCAAAAATAATCTTTCGAGCCTTTTGGCAATATTCCAGACTAAATCCCCTATTTGAAGGATCTTGTCTTGACCTTTTTATTATAACTTTTTTCTACTTTCTTTTTCTGGAGTTTGATTTGTTGTAATGCCATTATTTGAATCCTTTCATGGTCCAATTTCTCCATGGTCATATTCTCGATATACTCCTCTCGTGTGAGTTTTGATTGCTCCAAAATCCTTTGTGACTTGATATTTATCTCCATCGGTATAATAGCTTCATGACCATATACTATTGAAAAGGTGTACCCCTAGGTTGTCTTTTTTGATAGTCCTTAATGCCCATAAAGTGTCATTAACAATTCATGCCACACTTTAGGATTGTTTTGTATCATTTTCGAGATACTTCCTTTAATTAATTTATTCGAAGATTCAGCTTGGCCATTTGCTTGGGCATAATAAGGAGTTGAATTTAACATTTTATCTCAAATTGATCTTGGAATTCGAGCATTTCTGTACTATTAAATACCCTAGCCTGGTCAAAAGTGATAGACTCAGGTATCCCAAATCGAGTTATGATATTCTCCTAATAAAATCAACCACCTGCTGATCGAATTTATGATTTCGAATGCTTTGGCCTCGACCCACTTAGTGAAGTAATCCCTGGCTACTAAAATAGCTATGCCTCTTTGAAGAGGCTGGTTTTATTTCACCTATGGTATCTATAGCCCATCCTCAAAATGGCCATGGCTTTATAATCGAGTTAAGCTCACCGTAGGTCGCCTTAACACCTTGCCATACTTTTGGCATTGTTTGCAACCTTTTGCATAATTTATGCAATCTCGAAGTACTGTGGGCCAGTGAAAACCATATCGATGTATTAGCCGTCTCATCTTTTGGCCAGCTTGATGAGCACCACAAATCCCTTCGTGGGTTTCGGCCATTATAACTAAAGCGTCCTCTAAATCGAGGTATTTTAATAAAACCCCTTGAGGATCTTTTCGATACAAATCTTGCCCATCATAAAAATAATGTGAGCCATCAGTTTTAACCTATTCGAGAATCCTCCTTTGGATGGATCCTCAATTTTTATAACCTCGAGACGTCAATCTTCTTTTTCTTTGAAGATATCGATTTTATTGACTTGCATTACCCTGAATCGTTGACTCGAGTAAATCAGGATCTATCTTAATCCGATGCCATTTGGCCAGATCATTGGAAATTTGATTCTTTTCCTCTTGCACGTTCATAATTTCAACTGATTCAAAATAGCTTAATAGTTGATGTACTTGAGCATACGAGGCTATTGATACTGGGCTGATACATTTAAATATTCCCTTTATTTGATTTATGATCAACTGGGAATCTCCCTTTATCTCAATATTTCATGCACCCATATCAAGTAGTATTTCTAATCCCAGAATGAGAGCTTCATATTCTGCTTTGTTATTCGTGCAATTTCCTCAATTTTGCACACATTTTGGTGATCAGCTTTGATGGAGATATAATATATATCCCTATGCCAGCACCATCTCGAGTATTCGACCCATCAAAGTATAAAATCCAAGGGACCTTATTGATGAAATTGATCTCGAGATTCTCAAGTAATCCATCTTTTATCGGAGGGTGATCAGCCAAGAAATCGGCTATCACTTGACCTTTTACAGCCTTTTGAGGCACATAACATAATCAAACTGGAGCAAACTGAGACTCCATTTGCTCAATCGCCATCTCATCAACAGTTGATTGATCATGAATTTAATTACGTCCGTTGGTGAGACCACTTCGATTGAATAGGACATGAAATAGTGTCTCAATTTGACTGAGGCAAAGTATAGACTTAGGCACCATTTTTCAATTGAGGTATACCTCTTCTCGGTATCATTTAACAGTTTACTTAAATAGAAGACAGACTGTTCGTAGCCTCTGTTATTTTCTTGTGACATAAGGCACCCAATTGAATGATTAGCTGCTGATATGTATAATCTCAACTTTTTTCCTTTTCGAGGAGGGATTAAGACTGGCGGTTGGGTTAAGTAAATTTTTATGGCTTCGTAAGCCACTTGTTGTTTTCCTCCCCAGACAAATTCATCTTCGTCTTTCAAACGTAAGATAGGCGAGAATGCTTCTATTTTTCCAGCCAGATTAGATATGAATCTTCGTAAGAAATTGACCTGCCCTAAAAAACATTGCAGCTCTTTCTTATTCTTTGGAGGCTTAGCTTCCAATATTGCTTTGGCTTTGTTTCGATCCACCTCTATCCCTCGATTATGAATTAGGAATCCTAGAAAATTTCCAGCTTCTACACCAAAAGCACACTTTAATGGATTCATCTTTAACTTAAAATGCCTCATTCGTTCGAAGGCTTCGGTTAATGATTTCAAGTGATCTTGATAGGTTTGTGCCTTGACGACTATATCATCTATGTATATTTGAAGGGATTTACCGATCAATTCATGGAACATGTAATTCATAGTCCTTTGGTATGTGGCTCCGGCATTTTTTAATCCAAAGGGCATAGCATTCCATTCGAACGTACCTATGGAACCTGGGCATCGAAACGCCATTTTGTTTCTGTCTACTTCGGATATCTTTAATTGATAATACTTCGAGTAGCCATCCATAAAGGACATCACTTCATGCCCGGCAGCTGCGTCGATCAGGACGTCAACCATGGCATAGGGTATTCATCTATAGGTGTAGCCCTATTTAGATCTCGAAAATCAATACAGACCCTTACTTTCCCATTTTTCTTGATTACGGGGACTATGTTTGCCAACCATTTGACGTATCAAGTTGGTCTTATGAAATTGGCTTCCACCAACTTTTCAATCTCATCTTTGATTGCACTCATCAAATCGGAGATAATCGACGAGGTGCTTGTATCACCGGTTTAAAACCAGGTTTGATTGACAACTCATGTCGAGCTATATTCATGTCTATCCCAGGCATTTTGTGATGTGCCCATGCGAAACAATCTCTAAATTGATATAAGACCTTTATCAATCTCTCCTTCTCGATTAATCTAATTTTGAACTTATATAAGTCATTCTAGGATCCTCTGCCGTCCCAAGATTGACTTCCTCTAGAGGGTCTTGGATATCTTTCCTAATATCCTCATCAGGTTCCATAACCCCTTGCTCGAACGTATGAGTTGAACATTTTTCCTTCGGTTTCAAAACATTCAATCACACCATGACTAGTATCTGCATTTCGTTCTTCGACTAAAACATTATTGTTAATAGATAAATTTTGATGTAGCTTTGCCTACTAGATGTGGATTAAGACTCCTTGAGGCATACAGTGAAGATCGACATAATGCGATTCGTTCTTTCTTCTCGAGATCTCTTAACGGTATAGTACTCCGGAGTTGAGGTTACAATCCTCAAGTACACTTTACGTTTACAAATTTTTATGTGTCGTCTTTACGAATACATGTTTCTTAATTATTTACCTATTACCCTTATGTTTTTCGCAGTTGTGCTCGAGGTAATTTGGTATTAGCCAAAGTTTTGCCTCCCTTTTCTGGGCACTTTGAACCGTCCTTGGTACAGGAGATCCTACACCATCCCTAGGACCAAGGGGGAATTGGCGGAGGCAGCCATTCGAGGAAAACCCTCTAGCCAAGTGGTCATTTCTCCTGTTCCGGTTTTCTGTAGGATCTTTCGAATGGATCCACATTTCGCTGAGTTTTGGAACCGAGTTTTGCAGCGTGCCTTCTCAAGATAAATTATTCGAAGACTAGTTATGGACGCTACAAGTTTTGGTGCTGGGTCTGTCGAAATGACGGCATTGTCAACACTTTTGCCTTCTGAGGTATATTCATCTTATAAACAATTCCGTTTTTACAAATTTAAATGCCTTGGTTTTTTACTCTGAACTGCTTATGCAGGATGACGCGTATGTTATCCCTTATTCACTTACTATAGGGTGGAGATTCGAGAGGGATAGCCCCTTCTCCCAATATTGTGAAGGACTTTTCCAAGCTCTTCTGGCGGTGCTTCCTCTCAGAGTTATTCCACCTGATCCTCCCTTGAAGGCTGCAAAAGCGAAGGCCCCAGCCACCGCCGTTTCTCCCCCTGTCACTCAAAAACACAGGACTGGGGGTATCACCTTTCAAGAACCTTCTCCAACCCCTCAAACTGACGTTGAGGATAAAAGTGATGATGACGTGCCCTTGATAATCTATAGGCGCATTAAATCCCGGCGGATACAGGGATCTTTCGAAACTGGTAATCATCTTTCCCTTTTTTGATTTACACGTACATCCTTCGGATACTCTCTCTTGTTTGTACTTACAGAGTGTATAAGTATAGGTCCTTCAAGCTGGATAGTTGATCCTGAAGCGGTTCATTCTGGGGAAGTTCCTCCTGAAGAGACTGCCCCCATCGAAACCCGTATAATCGAACTTGGGGATGAGCCCGAGTCTGATAATCTTGCCATTCAGCCTCAATCTGAGGAACGTACTCAAATCCTTGAAGATCCTTCTTCAGGTATTTCACTCTTGTCAATAGTTCCTCTCTTCTTATTCGATATTGGAACTCTTGACTCGAATCTATTACCTTGTAGGTTCCCGAAGTGACAAAATTTCATCCAAGAGGCCTGCTCCTATGGCGGAGCTAGGACTTGTTACTGAGGGTATCTTGAAGACAAGTTTCCCTGTCAACCTCCCCCCTCGAGGGTTTGGTGATGCAGGAGCTTCGAGTTCGAAGCCAACCGAGGAAGTTCCTGAGCCTCCCCATTTTGAAGGTATGTAAAAAGTGCTTCTTTACTTTGACATTGTCTTTTATCAAATTTACCCCGACACTAACCTTTTTTCTGGGTCTAGTGTCGAACTTACTTTCGAGGAGATATTGGAAGATCTAGTCGCGGCTCAATCTCTCGAGATTCAAGATGCTCTCCCTGCTCCGGATTCATCGACAAACGTTGCTCTTCTCGAAGGCAAGTGATTGCGCCATATTTCCATGTTTTCGTTCATGTACTTCTTTATTGTTCCTTAATTATTTCGTTTCAACATTTTCAGGGACCACCAAATCCATGCCTTTCTCGAGAGAAGATTTAAACGAGTCCCTCAACGTGATCAAACTTGATCCGACTAACTATGAAATGATTGAGAGGCTTCGAGAGCTCTTGGATGGTGCGACGCCTAGGATCGCCATCTAGTGTCGCTCTATGTTTATTGTGGCGAGGCAAATGTTCGAGAGTCACCTTGTTGCTGTCCAGGGCTTCATAGATCGAGGTTTCACTCCATTCGGAGAAGTGATTCACCCTACAGAATCATCCCAACTAGATCAACTCCAAGTTCGAGTCCCCACTTTGGAGAATACACGAGTTGGGTACTTAGCCCAAGTTTCCGAATTGGATGCCAGGATTGCCGACCTCCAAGCTGAGAGGGATTGACTTTTCGATCTGGCTAACAAAATTGGAGAGGAGTTGACTGTTGTTCACCAGCAAATTACTCTTCTCACTCGTGAGTTCGAGAATATGGTTAGGCCAGCCTTACTTGAGAAAGACGCCTTTATTATGGCTATCAATGTATTGATAGACTCCTTGCGATTTATAGAATAGTTTCGTAGAGGAGGGTATTTTCGACTAACATTTGTATTCTACTCACCATTTATAAATAAATTACCAGTTCCCGGCAATCTTTCGAGTATTATCTCTGCATTTTCTTGCCACGTACTCGGTATATATTTCTTTAGATATTTAGCATTTAAACTCCTTCCATATTCCTTTCCATTTAAATACTGAAGTCTAAATGAGTTTCCCGATAATTTGCTTGAGATTGAAAATGACCCTTCCTACTTAAGAGACCATTTTCCTAAAAAATAATCTTTCGAGCCTTTTGGCAATATTCCAGACTAAATCCCCTATTTTGAAGGATCTTGTCTTGACCTTTTTATTATAACTTTTTTCTACTTTCTTTTTCTGGAGTTTGATTTGTTGTAATGCCATTATTTGAATCCTTTCATGGTCCAATTTCTCCATGGTCATATTCTCGATATACTCCTCTCGTGTGAGTTTTGATTGCTCCAAAATCCTTTGTGACTTGATATTTATCTCCATCGGTATAATAGCTTCATGACCATATACTAATTGAAAAGGTGTAACCCCTAGGTTGTCTTTTTTGATAGTCCTTAATGCCCATAAAGTGTCAATTAACAATTCATGCCACACTTTAGGATTGTTTTGTATCATTTTCGAGATACTTCCTTTAATTAATTTATTCGAAGATTCAGCTTGGCCATTTGCTTGGGCATAATAAGGAGTTGAATTTAACAATTTTATCTCAAATTGATCTTGGAATTCGAGCATTTCTGTACTATTAAATACCCTAGCCTGGTCAAAAGTGATAGACTCAGGTATCCCAAATCGAGTTATGATATTCTCCTTAATAAAATCAACCACCTGCTTCGAATTTATGATTTCGAATGCTTTGGCCTCGACCCACTTAGTGAAGTAATCCATGGCTACTAAAATATAGCTATGCCTCTTTGAAGAGGCTGGTTTTATTTCACCTATGGTATCTATAGCCCATCCTCAAAATGGCCATGGCTTTATAATCGAGTTAAGCTCAACCGTAGGTCGCCTTAACACCTTGCCATACTTTTGGCATTGTTTGCAACCTTTTGCATAATTTATGCAATCTCGAAGTACTGTGGGCCAGTGAAAACCATATCGATGTATTAGCCGTCTCATCTTTTGGCCAGCTTGATGAGCACCACAAATCCCTTCGTGGGTTTCGGCCATTATAACTAAAGCGTCCTCTAAATCGAGGTATTTTAATAAAACCCCTTGAGGATCTTTTCGATACAAATCTTGCCCATCATAAAAATAATGGTGAGCCATCAGTTTTAACCTATTCGAGAATCCTCCTTTGGATGGATCCTTCAAGTATTTTATAACCTCGAGACGTCAATCTTCTTTTTCTTTGAAGATATCGATTTTATTGACTTGCATTACCCTGAATCGTTGACTCGAGTAAATCAGGATCTATCTTAAATCCTGATGCCATTTGGGCCAGATCATTGGAAATTTGATTCTTTTCTCTTGGCACGTTCATAATTTCAACTGATTCAAAATAGCTTAATAGTTGATGTACTTGAGCATACGAGGCTATTGATACTGGGCTGATACATTTAAATATTCCCTTTATTTGATTTATGATCAACTGGGAATCTCCCTTTATCTCAATATTTCATGCACCCATATCAAGTAGTATTTCTAATCCCAGAATGAGAGCTTCATATTCTGCTTTGTTATTCGTGCAATTTCCCTCAATTTTTGCACACATTTTGGTGATCAGCTTTGATGGAGATATAATATATATCCCTATGCCAGCACCATCTCGAGTATTCGACCCATCAAAGTATAAAATCCAAGGGACCTTATTGATGAAATTGATCTCGAGATTCTCAAGTAATCCATCTTTTATCGGAGGGTGATCAGCCAAGAAATCGGCTATCACTTGACCTTTTACAGCCTTTTGAGGCACATAACATAAATCAAACTGGAGCAAACTGAGACTCCATTTGCTCAATCGCCATCTCATCAACAGTTGATTGATCATGAATTTAATTACGTCCGTTGGTGAGACCACTTCGATTGAATAGGACATGAAATAGTGTCTCAATTTGACTGAGGCAAAGTATAGACTTAGGCACCATTTTTCAATTGAGGTATACCTCTTCTCGGTATCATTTAACAGTTTACTTAAATAGAAGACAGACTGTTCGTAGCCTCTGTTATTTTCTTGTGACATAAGGCACCCAATTGAATGATTAGCTGCTGATATGTATAATCTCAACTTTTTTCCTTTTCGAGGAGGGATTAAGACTGGCGGTTGGGTTAAGTAAATTTTATGGCTTCGTAAGCCACTTGTTGTTTTCCTCCCCAGACAAATTCATCTTCGTCTTTCAAACGTAAGATAGGCAAGAATGCTTCTATTTTTCCAGCCAGATTAGATATGAATCTTCGTAAGAAATTGACCTGCCCTAAAAAACGTTGCAACTCTTTCTTATTCTTTGGAGGCTTAGCTTCCAATATTGCTTTGGCTTTGTTTCGACCCACCTCTATCCCTTGATTATGAATTAGGAATCCTAGAAAGTTTCCAGCT
This sequence comes from Buddleja alternifolia, assembly GCA_019426215.1. Lineage (NCBI taxonomy): Eukaryota > Viridiplantae > Streptophyta > Magnoliopsida > Lamiales > Scrophulariaceae > Buddleja > Buddleja alternifolia. Next base: position 19,321,874 of record CM033408.1, on the reverse strand, counting down.
TCTACACCAAAAGCACACTTTAATGGATTCATCTTTAACTTAAAATGCCTCATTCGTTCGAAGGCTTCGGTTAATGATTTCAAGTGATCTTGATAGGTTTGTGCCTTGACGACTATATCATCTATGTATATTTGAAGGGATTTACCGATCAATTCATGGAACATGTAATTCATAGTCCTTTGGTATGTGGCTCCGGCATTTTTTAATCCAAAGGGCATAGCATTCCATTCGAACGTACCTATGGAACCTGGGCATCGAAACGCCATTTTGTTTCTGTCTACTTCGGATATCTTTAATTGATAATACTTCGAGTAGCCATCCATAAAGGACATCACTTCATGCCCGGCAGCTGCGTCGATCAGGACGTCAACCATGGGCATAGGGTATTCATCTATAGGTGTAGCCCTATTTAGATCTCGAAAATCAATACAGACCCTTACTTTCCCATTTTTCTTGATTACGGGGACTATGTTTGCCAACCATTTGACGTATCAAGTTGGTCTTATGAAATTGGCTTCCACCAACTTTTCAATCTCATCTTTGATTGCACTCATCAAATCGGGAGATAATCGACGAGGTGCTTGTATCACCGGTTTAAAACCAGGTTTGATTGACAACTCATGTCGAGCTATATTCATGTCTATCCCAGGCATTTTGTGATGTGCCCATGCGAAACAATCTCTAAATTGATATAAGACCTTTATCAATCTCTCCTTCTCGGATTAATCTAATTTTGAACTTATATAAGTCATTCTAGGATCCTCTGCCGTCCCAAGATTGACTTCCTCTAGAGGGTCTTGGATATCTTTCCTAATATCCTCATCAGGTTCCATAACCCCTTGCTCGAACGTATGAGTTGAACAATTTCCTTCGGTTTCAAAACATTCAATCACACCATGACTAGTATCTGCATTTCGTTCTTCGACTAAAACATGATTGTTAATAGATAAATTTGAAATAACGTTCTCGATTAGTAATTTCTTAAATAAGCATTCGGGTGCAGCATCATAAGTAACTTTGTCCATTAAAACTAATTAAAAGGAAATTACAAAAACCCTACTTCGACTTAGGCTAAACTATCATCTACTTCGGTTGTAGACTGGTCTGCACTATTTCGAGTCTTGACGCATGTTCCTTCACCTTTTGTTCCTGCCGCTTCGATGGCCGAACACTCAAAAGCCTGATTATCCATCACTTCGGCTCCTCTAGCCATGTACTTGGCATGGACAATGTGAGTATCAATAAAATAGGAATTTTTCTCGGCATTGATGACTTCGAACTTATGCCCGTTCCAGCAAACTAACACTTGATGTAAGGTTGAAGGGATACAATAGTTTTGATGTATCCAGTCTCTCCCTAATAAGGTATTAAATGATGGTGAGTTCGTATTCACCACAAAGAATGCTGAGTATGAACTCTGAGTCCCAACCTTTACTCGACAAGGTAGGACTCCAGATACTCGAGTTGCTTGTCCAAAAAAACCGTACACTGAAACATCAGTGGTGACTAAATCTTTCGCAGTTTTTCCTAACCTTATTAACGTTTTTTCGGGCAAAATGTTAACAGTAGCACCGTTGTCGACTAATACTTTGCTAATTTTAATGCCTTCGATCTCGGCTTTTACAAATAAAGGTCGCATATGGTTATTATCGATCTTTTCTTTCGAGAATAATAGATCGACTAAATTTTCATTGACTGTTTTTGTATCCAATATTTTATTTTTAGGAATTTCTAATTTCGAAATATTACCTGATTCAGAAATTGTCATCATCTCGAGCGAATTCGACTCTTCATCCATTGCATCCTCTTTTGCGGCGAATGCCGCTGGCAACACCGTCACCATATTCACATCTTTATTCTCTTCAAACTGCAGGGCCCTTTTCAGAGAGGCTTCTTTTGCTCTCAAATCGGCTTCGTTTGCCGATTCTTCATAAGCAGAGTCTCCTAATAGGATATCCAAGTCATCGCCTGACTCGAAATCATCGAGGTTTTCATCTTCTTCGATCTTTGTATTCTTCCCCTTCAAGCTGGTGTCCTTGAACTGGTCACTCAACTGGTCAACATCCTTCTCATACTCGTCAACCTCAGGTTTTGTCCCCATCTTGGCTTTCAGCAGGCCTTTGCTCAACGATTCTTCTTCGATTCGAAGGTTGGCAATAACTGCTTCTTGCTGCATTTCTAAAGCCACAGCAACTCAAGAATAAGCCACCTGTTGCTTAATATTCTTATAGGGGTTATTCCTTTTCTTCTTGACCTGTTCGCTGGACTCACTCAAATGGTTAAATGGCGAATCCCTGCCTGCTGGCGGAGGCATGCCATAACCTCTGCCACCCCTTCCTCGAAAGTGCCGATTGTAGGGCTGGAAATTGAAGCTGCTGTTTTCGTATCTTTGCCTCTTATTCCAATCCCTTTGATAGGCTGGAATCCACTCGGGATCATTCGGGATCACCTGCAACCTCACTAATTCGTAGTGTAAGGTATCAGCACATTGATTGCAAAGCACTTTCTGCATCTGGGTAAGGTTGTCCACTATTCTCGAAGGGGTTTGATATACGATCTCACACTTAGGGGTCTCGAGTGCTTCCTTGTATGATTTCCCTTCAGCCTTTTGGATGGGAGGAATCATTTCGATTGGTGATTCCTTTTCCTTGGGTTCCCCGTCTTGACCAAATTCCAGGATTCGCTTGTCTATTGCGGAAAAGCATATCTTGCCCCTCTCGAATTGCTTGGCCACAAAGCGCCTAAATATTTGGCATTGATCAGTGGTATGCATCGTGTTCATATGCCACCTACACATGACTTCGAGCCCATCATCGTTGACTTTCGGGAAGGTCAAGATTCCTTCGTCTATGAGCCTGTTAAAGAGCCTGTTCGCCAGCTTGGCTTCCATCGAGACCTGTTCATTCGAAGATGTAGATGCAGTGTTAGAACCTTCAAGTGAATCAATGTCTAAAGTATTAATTTCGAAATTTAAAACAGGAAAAGGGTCCTCGTCTATACTTGTTTTTTGCATATCAGGAAAAGTTATTTCATGCGAATCTAACTTTGATTGTATTAAGTTTCGGAACATAACACATTCCTTTGTTTCATGGGTAAAAGCATTATGCCATTTACAATAAGGTTTTCCTTTGGCTTCTGCCTTAGTTGGGAATCAGTGTTTCCCTTTAATTCTCAATTTTTTGTTAGCCAGAAGCCAATCGAATATCTCTTCTGTTTTTTCTACATCAAACGAGTATTTTTTTTATCTTTTTTCGATTGTAGAGAACCCATTGCTTCACACTCTTTTTGTTCGAGTGCTCCACATTGGAATGGGGGCCCTTTTATGAATTCTGCGAGGTCTACCTCAACGCATCTTCGAATACCCAAGGTGCAGATATCTTGAAGGTATTCAATCCTTAGTGTTTCCTTAGACTTTCTTCCCTTAACATATTTTCGTATCTAGTGACATTTTCTGCCAAGCTTCGAAAATCTGGGAATATCATCCCATCGAATTTTATCCTAAAATCGAAGGACATATTTTGTTGTGCCAATTGCACAAACTCAGACTCAGGTAGATTCAAATGACACTTGACTCGAGCCTTTTTGAATCTCGATAGGAATTCTTCTACAGACTCCCCTATGTTCTGTCTAATTTTAGCCAGATCACTCATGGATATCCCAGGATCCGTTCGAGCGAAGTGATTTTGAAATTGGAACTGCATTTTGTCTCAAGTATGTATTGAGTTCGGAGATAAGTTAATATACCAATTAAATGCTGACCCTATGAGAGAACTAGGGAACAGTCTCAATTTAAGGTAATCTTGGTCGGCTGCCTCTCGATACTGACAGGTAAATCGAGATAGATGTTCTAAGGTTGATACGTTATCATCTCCCGAGAACAGTGTAAAGTTTGGAACCTTATATGTTCTAGGAGAAGAAAAACTCCTATTTACCCATTCGGGGTACGGATTCCTCGGAATCAGTCTTTGGTTCCTTCGAAAGCCAGGACCATACATTCTTCCGATTATTAACTCAATTTGATTTCCTAGAGGATCTTGCACTTGTGGTCCAAGGTTACCCCCCATGTAACTGTTAGGAATGTCTTGCCCCCAGCATATGGCATCTGGAAATTATTTGGGGCGTGAGCATAATTAAGATTATTCTGAAATCCCGAAAAAGATTGGTTTCATGTATTTATAGGATTGTTCGAGACTCCAGGAAAACTTGGCACCTGATGCTGGTTTTGACCCCCAACTCAATATCCTTGGTTATAGTTAAGTCCTGTTTCAGGCTTTCCAAAATTCACATATGGGGGATATCCCGCCGGAATTTGTCCCATTCCGTTTGGTGGTAGGGGACCGTTAGGCCTTGTATTTTGATTATTATGTAGATTCAAACTTGTACTATATACATTAGGATGTGGTGCTTGGTTATGATTCGAATTTATATTTTGAGGGTTATTATTATTACCATTACTATGGCCTTCGAGAGGTGAGGGTCTTGAAGTCTGACCAATTTCAAATTGACCAATTCGAGGCCCATCTTCTCGAGGATATCCTAGAGGAATCTCATTTGGATTAATATATCTACTTTGAGTCCTCAGTTCTAACAACTGTGATACTTTTTCGATTAAAATATTATGCTTGTTAATTAATGTTTCGAGACCCAATACTACTTGTGTATTTATCATGTTCGTAAAAACATCACAAGTTTGATTAAATATCTCACCCAATTCAGTTATAACCCGGGTGACTTCTCGAGCAAGACCATCTCGAGTGCTTACAGCAATGTCTTGTACAATTGCTGTGAATATTCGAGCAGATTCCTGTGCCAATGCTCGATATTGATCATTGAACTGTTTTCTTTGATCCTCTCGAGCACCCACTAGGGTTTGTTTCATGAGTCGGACAAATTGTTCGTACATTTTGTCCGCTCTGACTTTATTTTTTGCCACCGGATGGATATCCAAATCCTCCGTGTAGTCATCATGAGTTACCTTGTCTGCCATTGCTGGTCAATATGACTTAAACGATCTTGAGAAATTGATTTTATGTGAACCAAGCTCTCACTGTGGTCGCGAAAAATTTGTTTCTGGATAAAAACAAATTGAATAGGGATAAATCAATATGATTGATTCGAGCCCCGTGATAATTCTCCACTTAGAATTATCTAACAACCCCCTCGTTCGAGTTCGATACGCTAGACGGTGGTTAAGACTTTAACACTTCGATGTGTTGTTTAATTTAGTTGTTTGGACCGCAATTATTTGATGAAAGGAAATAAACAAAAGGGGAATTGAAGATACAAGTCCAGATACAGAATTTATCTATCAAATATTTAAATCTGATAAAAAGATAAACATTATACCTCCATATTGATCTCCAATTGAATACAAACAGCTTGTTCGAGCAACTTGATAAACTTGAACAGGATCACCAAATATTGATTTTACTGGATCTACGCCTCTACTGCTATGCTACCGACTACTCCTAATTACGCCTACTCCTAGAGAGAAAAGATAAAAGCAGAGTTGATGAAATTTTGTGTGTTTTTTTCTTTCTTCTCCTGGCCTTGCTTTTATCACGTACCCATGTTCATCATGGCCGAAAACTGCTTCCCAACCGTACTTTTAAATTTCCTTTATTGGCGCGTCTTTGAACTGGGTAACTTCCTCCTTTTTGGATTTATCTTCAGATTTGGATCCCATCGAGCCCATTTCGTATTTTACTGATCCAATGACTTTAATTGGGCTTGTTTGATTTGAGCCTATCTTCGAATTAGTCTTGGCTGTATGAGATCTTTTATGGTCAAGCCCATCTTCGGATAAAGGATGGTTTGGGTTTTCTTATTTGGCAAAGCCCACTTCATTTTGGGTGTAAACAACTTGTCAATAACTCACAATCAACAACTGTAACGAGCAATTGAAGAGGTGAAAAAAGAGAATCCAAAAGTCACTATTGTATACGACGACTATTACAATGCATACATGGCCCTTTTACGCAATGCACAAAGACTTCGTAAGTAGTACCTTTATTTTATATAGTTTTCTTTACAGTGTAAAATACAAATTCTCCCACCTACCTTTGAGTACTTTGCCCTCTATTTTTAAAAAGTTTGCACTCGACAATCCAACCTTTGATTTTGTATACCTCTTTATTTCCTTTCCCGTGGTATATTCGCTGAATATTCATGGAGTATTCCATTGAAAAGGGAGTTATACGGTATTTTGCCACAAAAATTAAAGATTGGTGTATCGAATGCGAACTTTTTTAGAATTGGCAAAGTCACTACAAAAAAGTAAAATATAAGTGATAAAATGTCAGATGACAATGTTAAAATTATCAGTAATTATATATATAAAGTGACAAGAATGATATACAAATTGCCACCCTGGTAACTGATGACAATAAAGTTGTTAGTAAATAGAGTTCACACTAAACATGTATCAATAATTATTAATAATAACAACTTAAAAAGAACTATTGTCACTAAAACTATTATTGTGACAAAACAAAAATTATCATCACTTATATGTATATTTAATAATAATTTAGATATTGTCTTTTTTTTTTAATTTGATGACTATAATTTATATATTGTCACTTTAAATTTTGTCACTAAAATTATTTTTTATTATTGTGAGTGCAAAACCCCAAAGATATGTGTGTTTTACCCTTCTTTATAACTTTTACTTGTACCTCTATATTAACTTTAAAAAACACGTTTAGGAAAATGAAAAAAAGTTGTTATATGTAGATCAAATTAATATGTATATACATATATATATGCAGCGTTTGACGTGAAGAATTTAGAAAAAGCATGTTGTGGGATTGGAGGGAAGTATAATATTGACATTAAGAGAATGTGTGGTAGGCGTGGGATTCCGGTGTGCGTTGAACCAAAGAAGTACATTAGTGTTAGAGTTATTATTAGTTTAGGTTTCCTTACTCTTGTTATTTCCATATTTATTATCTTGTAATCTTTATATAAATCTTGACATCATTAATAATATTCTTAAGGAGAATTTATATTATAGCATGGTATCAGCCTAAAAACCTAAAAATCCTGGTCTCTCTACTAGGGATGGCAATAGTTTCGGGTTGGACCCGAAACCGCCCCGACGGTTCCGGTTCCCCCGTCTCTAACCGGATCCGGTTCCGATTCCGGTTCCAGATTAACGGGTCCTAGCGGTTCCGGGTTCAACCTGGAACCGACCCGGAACCGCTTTTTTTTTTAAACAAATTAAAAATATAAGTTAGCAGGTAAAAAATAAATTAAAAACAGAATTTCACCAACTCATAAAATTCCAACACACTTTCATTTGTAACTGAGCGTTGTTTATTTTTTGAGAATGTCCATACATGTGATGTAAAATATTATGGGTCTTACTTCATTCAATTTTTACTTAACTATACCTGGATGTTTTGGATAAATAATTGAGGATATGCACAATTTAACAAGCTACAAGTTACAGAATATCAAGAAAGAATAGAGAATGAATTTCATCAAGTCTCCATGAAGTGAAGGTCTGGATCAAGGTCTAAGTTCAAAATATATAGAGGTCAATATAATTTCATGTTCTGAAGAAATATTGTGATGGGACCTTTTTCAAGGTTGTATTCCCATGAATAAGAAAATCACTGATTTCAGCAATAAGATGTATTATAAGAAAATCACAATTCCCATGAATAAGAAGATCACAATTTTGGAATGTTATATCCAGCATAAGCCTTGCTTTCTCCTAATAAGCACAATTTCGGAATGTATAGAAGAAAAAGTAGTAAAAAAAGTATAGAAGAACGTATAATATTATTTACATACATATAGATAACGTATAGAAGAAAAAGTAGTGAAAAAGAAGAAAAAATACAAAAAAGGGAAAAGAGAAAAGGCAAAACTCTAACCCGAAAAAAAAAATGAGTCTTGCGGTCCTGGTTCCTATTCCAAACTCGCGGGTACCCGCGAGTCTCACAGTTCCGGTTCTCATGGGTACCCGCAAGTGCTAGTGTAAAAAAAATACTCGCGGGTACCCGCGGGTTTAGCGGTTCCGGGTCCTTCAATAAGCGGTTCAGGTTCTGGTTCCGGGTCCCAAAAATTTATGCGGTTCCGGTTCCGGGTCCTCAAAAACTGACCCAGAACCGGCCCGTTGCCATCCCTACTCTCTACCTTTAAATTTCAGCCCCCTCACCATCGTCAGTGTCTCCAATCATCGTTCTTCCACCGGCGTTCTACTCTACCGAATTTTTCTCTTCCCTTTATTTCCTCCCTCCAAGTCGTTGCTCCCCTCAACGTGAATTTTTTTTTCACTAAAAAGCCTTCATGCAGCTGGCTTCTCTCCCTTGGGTGTATTCTCAGTAAGTCATCTCATTTTTTTATACGATTTTCTTTCTCACTTCGCGCATAATTATTGTTCTTGGTTATTGTTTCAATTCTTCCTTCCCTTCCTACCATGTCTCAAACCGATTCTTCCTCTGAAACACCCTCTAATGTTCAAAATCCACCACTCCCTGGTCACAAAGCCACGACTATCCACCCGGCTTTAGCCGCCGATAATGTTCACTCTTCTTTTGGTTTTAAATTATCTGAAAACGATTCAAATTATATATTATGGCGCGGTATGTTTATGGATCTTTGTCGTAGTTATTCTGTTTTTGACCATTTACCAGTCTCTCAAAACCCACCTCTGAATATGATGAAACGTGGTTTTCCTTCCATTCCACTATTAAGTGTTGGCTTTATTCCACAGTAGACATCAAATTGCTTGATCTCGAATATGCTACAACTCATAACTTATGGTTTGCAATCGAGGAAAAACTTTGAAATAATAAATCATCCCACTCTATGCAAATCAATGAACGATTACATAATCTTCGCAAAGGTACCCACTCAAATTCTCAATCTTGTCAAGAGATGAAACATTTGGCTGACACTTTAGGTGATCTTGACACCCCCGTTACTGATCAAGATTTTATTCTCTAACTCCTACAAGGTCTCCATGAGTCACATCTCCCCCTTGCTACAATTATTACTACCAAACCGCCCCTCCTCTCTTCTCTGAAGTGCGCAATTTACTACTTCTTCATGAAACTCGTGAATCCCGTTTTAATTCTCAAACTCTACCTTCCGACTCCGCAACCACTCTTTTTTCTCAAAATCCTTCCCAAAATCGAAACAATAATCGCGATAATAATTATCGTGGGCGAGGAGGTTGTCGTCAAAATAATCGTGGTGGCCGTTCGGGATACTCCAATATGGGCACTCGGTCAGGCCCTCAAAATTACGCCGGCACACCTACTGGATTTTCCTACCACCTTATTCACCATACTCCATTGGGACCCCAACTTTTTGGTCTGCCAATTTCAACTCCACTTCACTACAATTCGGCCCATGCCCATCAATGTGCTAGTTGGGCTCAAACAGCGCAGCCCACCACCTCCCTTTGGTTCACTCCTTCCATTATGGGCCCCTCACCACCTTCGGCCCAACTGCTTCCTCTTCGCTCAATTATTCTGCACAGCCTGGTAATGGGCTCCTAGACCCAGCTCCACCAGGATTGCTCCCTTTTGGGCCACCTCAACAATTCAGCCCAGCACCTCTACACGTCCAACAACCTCCTCCAAGCAACTCACGTCCAACAATCACAAATTCAGCCCACCAAGGTACGGATCTTTCTTCTATATATCAAACTATGTCACTTACTCAACCTGATGAGCAATGGTACTTAGACACTGGAGCTAGCTCACACATGACACCTCACCAAGGTAAGCTTTTAAATGTTGTACCTAATTTAAATTCTAATTTTATCACTGTTGGTAATGGTGTTGTATTCCCCATAACTCATATTGGTCCCTTTTTTTTTCCTTCTAACTCCCGTACCCTCTCCCTCAATAATGTTCTAGTTTCCCCCCTCTTAGTTAAAAATCTAATCTCTATACGTCAATTTACTCGTGAAAATAATTGTTCCAATGAGTTTGACCCCTTTGGTTTTTCTGTCAAGGGTCTTAGGACCAGTGACCATCTTCTTCGCAACAACATCGACGACGATCTTTACCCCTTCCACTCTTCCACCACTGTTCTTGTCTCTACTTTTTCTTCGGCTTCCTCTTCTCCAACCACTTGGCATCATCGTCTCGTCCACCCCGGCGTTTCTATTTTTTCTTTTCTTAGTAGTCGTAATTTTATTAAATGTAATAAAGGTGTTTCTAAGTCGATTTGTCATGCTTGCCAACTTGGAAAACATCGACGTTTGCCCTTTTCTAATTCTTCGTCAGTTAGTTCTCATTTATTTGATGTAGTACATTCGGATATTTGGACCTCGCTGGTTCCTAGTCTAGGTGGTTTTAAATATTATGTTTTATTTTTAGATAATTTTTTGTATTTTTTTTTTTTGGTGTTTCCACTTCTTCGTAAATATGATGTTTATCAAATTTTTGAAAATTTTTATTCTTACATTCATACTCCATTTCACTTTAAAATTAAATCCTTCAAATGTGATCATGACGGTGAATTTGATAATAAATTATTTCACTCTTTCTTTACAAAAAATGACATTCATTTTTTATTTTCATGTCCATACATCTCTCAACAAAACGGCAAAGCTCAACGCACTATCTAAACTTTAAATAATATTGTTCGCTCTCTTCTCTTCCAAGCCACTCTTCCTTCTTCCTTCTGGGCCGAAGCCCTTCACATGGCGGTACATCTCCTCAATATCCTTCCCACTACCACTCTCTCCTACAAAACTCCTTTCGAGCTTCTCTATGGCGTTTTTTCCTCTTATGATCATCTCCGTCTTTCTGGATGCTTATGCTATCCTAATCTTTCTGCTACCTCTCCCCATAAACTTTCTTCTCGTTCCTCGTCTTGTCTCTTCTTAGGCTACCCATCTCATCACAAAGGTTTTCGTTGTCTTGATCTTCACACTAACAAAATCATCATCTCACGTCACGTTGTCTTCGATGAATCGATGTTCCCCTACTCCTCGTTTTCCCCTTCTAACGACACCCTCTCCTATAATTTTCTTACCAATGATGACGACTCTCCTAACTTACTTTCCTCTTTCACAATTGGTCTTTCTCCGTCTTCACGACCATTACAACTTGGTCCCCCACCTGGTTTTGTGTCCACGCCTATTGCCACGTCCGCCAGTCCCGCCACATCGGCTGCCCCTTCCTCTTCCCCTGCTACTTTATGGACTGCTCAGTCATCTCCCTCCATGTCACCCCTTGTCTCTTCTCTTCCTGTCGCACCTGCTCCCTCTACTCTTTCCACTCACACCATGATTACTCGTTCCAAAGTCGGTATCACTAAACCTTGCTTTCTTTTTAATCTTTCTCACACCACTACTCTTTCTCCCTTGTCCTCCTGATGCTAATCTTGTCGGTTCCAAATGGATTTTTTGCCAAAAGTTCAATCTGAGGGTTCTCTCAAACCTTACAAGGCTCGTCTCATTGCTCAAGGCTTCACTCAATTGCCTGGCATTGATTATGTTGACATCTTTAGTCCTGTGGTCAAACCTGCCACTATTCGCATTGTTCTCAATCTCGCCCTTAGCTCCTCTTGGCCATTACACCAACTTGATATTAAAAATGCTTTTCTTTATGGTCATCTTTTTGAGATTATCTACACGAAGCAGTCTCCCGGTTTCACTAATCCTGATCTTCCTCACCACGTCTGTCTTCTTAATAAGGCTTTGTATGGTCTTAAGTAGGCCTCTCGTGCATGGCATTACCATTTTGCCTCTTCTCTCTCTTCTTTAGGTTTTGTTAGTAGAGAATTCGACGCTTCTCTTTTTTTTTCCGTCGTGGTTCTTCTATAGCTTACCTTATCCTCTATGTTGATGATATTCTCTTAACTGCCTCATCTCCCTCTCTTCTTTCGAAACTCACTTCTTTGTTGTCTTCTGAATTTGCCACGACTGATTTAGGGCCTCTGCATTATTTTCTAGGCATTTTTGTCTCTCGCTCTTCCTCTGGTCTTTTTCTTTCTCAAGAGAAATTTGCTTTGGAAATTCTCTAGCGTGCTAACATAACGAACTGCAATCCCGTCTCTATTCATGCTGATTCTCAATCTAAACTCTCTTCATCTTCCTATACCCCCTTCTCGGATCCCATTCTTTATTGTAGTCTCGCGGGTGCTCATCAATATCTTACCTTTACTCGCCCCGATATTTCTTTTCATGTTCAACAACTTGTGTCTTTTCATGCATGATCCCCGTATTCATCATATGAACGCCCTTAAGCATGTTTTTTGTTACATTCGCGGTACGGTTTCTCAGGGTCTTTCTCTTCGTTCCTCCTCCTCTTCTCCACTCATAGCTTATTCTGATGCTGACTGGGCTGGTTATTCTGATACTCGTCAGTCTACTTCTGGGTATTGTGTGTTTTTGGGCAATAACTTACTCTCTTGGTCCTCTAAACGTCAACTTGTTGTTTCCCGTTCTAGTGCTGAAGCTGAATACGGCGGTGTTGCTAATGCGGTTGCTAAAACATCTTGGTTACATAATCTTTTTCTTGAGCTTCATTGTCCTCTGACTTCTGCTACTCTTGTTTACTGTGATAACATAAGTGCGGTTTATCTTTCTTTCAACCTCGTACAACATCAACGTACTAAACATGTGGAATTAGATTTACATTTTGTACGAGAAAACGTTATTTTAGGTGATGTTTGTGTGTTACATGTTCTTTCCTCGCTCCAGTTTGCTGACATCTTCACCAAAGGCTTGCCTTCTGCTTTATGTTTGGAGTTTTGTTCCAATTTCAATGTTCGTGCCCCTAACGTTTCGACTGCGGGAAAGTGTTAGAGTTATTATTAGTTTAGGTTTCCTTATTCTTGTTATTTCCATATTTATTATCTTGTAATCTTTATATAAACCTTGACATCATTAATAATATTCTTAAGGGGAATTTATATTATAACAATCAGTTCAGATGGGATCAATATGACTCAACAAGCTTACAAAATTATTTCTCAACTCCTCATTCGTCAAATCTTTACATAAACTTTATTGTAATGCTTAATTACTATTTTCTTTTTTTCTGGTATGGTATGGCAATTGATTGATGCAATAAGCATATTGGGGTGATCAACTATTGTTCTGAAATGTTTTCATGAATGTTTAATAAAATACCGATATTCTTCACAATAATCACTAATCTTGTGCAAATATATATATATATATAGCCCATCTCAAAATAATATGCATCATGTATGGGTGTTTGATGCTAGATAGCTCAAAGTGGCAAAACTTATTTATTCAGACTAAAACTCTACAACTATAACTTGTTGAGTTTGGGTCTGATACGACCCCAACCATGGATCCCAATACCGCCATGTCACTGCCAGATCATCGCTCACATGTCAGGAATATTCTATTCAAGTTCAAGGATTATCTGCTATAGAAGAATTGAAAACTTGGTCAATTTGCTTTCAAATAGTTTCCTAAAGAATTGGGGCACTTAGGCCACCTCCCACTAAATTAGGATTAATTGTTATCAGTTATGTTTTCCTTTTGCACGTTGGTTTAGCATAGGGTATTTTTACTTTGCAGAATTTGTAACTTGGAATTTTTTATGCTGAATTTGAATATTTGTCTTCTCTCTCAATTCTCTTTCTCTCTGTCTAATCCTTAATGCTGGAGATAACCCCTCTCTAAGTGGGTCATTATATCAATTTGGTGCTTTCATTGCCATCCCCATGCCTAGTTGGAAGCCCGCCGACGACTCGCCCTCTCTTTAGGACATTGTGAACTCCCTCCAAACAACCACGGCCAGCCATGACGCCTCCATCTCTGAGCTGCTCCAACACAGCAACATCGCTCAAACAGCCATCACCAAGCTTACCGAAACCACCCAAAACACTCAAACCTCTGTCGCCGCCCTCACCAAAACAATGAACGAAATCCTCGTGTCTGTAGCCCGCCTACAAGAACAACTAGACCTTCCATCCCAATCCGTTGAACCCCCATCATTTACACCATCTTCGTCTATCCTCGGTCCCACTCCCCATCAACTCACCTTTTTCCAACATTGTCCGATCCATCTTGAACTCACACAATTCGACGGGACAAACTCACAAGATTGGCTGCTCCAAGCGGAATGAGACCTCAGCCTTCATCAAGTTACCGAGCAAGACAAAATCGATCTTGTTTCCTTTTTCCTAGTCGACCCCGCCTTAAGCTGGTTCAATTGGATGTTGCGTAATCGAAAACTCTCCACATGGCCCTTATTTATCCGCTCCCTTGAAACCCGCTTCGGCCCTTCTTCATATATCAATCATGAAGCCGCCCTCTTCAAGCTAACCTAACGTACCACCGTAACTTCCTACCAAACCGAGTTCGAGACACTGTCGAACCTCGTCCAGGACTTATCTTATCACCACCTCCTCAACTGCTTCTTATCCGGCCTCAAACTTGAAATTCAACGTGAACTCCAAATTCTCAAACCCCGTACTACCACCGACGCCATCAGGTTAGCCAAACTAATCAAAGATAAACTCCTCGAAATATGTTGTGCCTCTACCCGCTACCTGCTCTGTTCACTTCCACCACATAATTCCACACCACATCCTTTTCCACCAAACCCGTCCCCTGCCCTATTACAGCCTTCACTGCCCCCCGAGGTGTTCCTTTTCGCCGACTCTCCCCACAAGAGTTACAAAAATGCCGTGATAAGAGCCTTTGTTACACTTGTGATAAAAAATATACCCTGGGCCACAAATGCAAACCCTCCACCCTCATGTTGCTTTTTAATGTACCCGAACCTTCACCAACCGATCCATTTCCCCGACCCACTGAACCAAAAATCAACGCCGAATCCCCACCCTCTCTCATGACTATTTCAACCACCTCCTACACGGGCCACCACGAACCCACAGCTCTCCGTTTCCCCACCACAATCAACAATCGTCATGTTGTTGTTCTAGTCGACCATGGCAGCACTAACAATTTCTTAAACACCCGTCTCATCACCCACCTTGGCTTTCCATTCCACCCATGCAACCCTTTAACCATCACGGTCGGCAACGGATCCACCCTTCATTGTTGTCAAGCTGTCCCCAAAATAAATCTCACCGTCCAAAACCATACCTTCCACGTCAACTTTTATGCACTCCCTATCCACGGTTGCGACGTGGTCCTCGACGTCCAATGGTTACAAACTCTCAGGCCCGTTATCACCGATCATCGCCTCCTCACCATGTCATTCCACCACCACAACTCCGACATCACTCTATATGGTTTCACAAACAAATCCCTTGACGTCATCACCCGTCGAAACATCCGTAACTCCATCACCACTGACTCCATTATCGGAATTAGTCAACTTTGGATCACAACAACACAAACACCCTCTCTACCCCAAATTCCCACACCCCCCCCTTCAACCACTCCTCAGCCAATATTCGCACGTCTTTGACCTTTCCCACGAGTTACCACCGCATCGACCACATGATCACCATATTCACCTCCAACCCAACACCCCTCCCGTCAATGTACGTGTCACGCCCCGGGCTCATGAGCCCGTTGGACCAGAGAAATCCCATCGAATCCACTAAGCGTAACCTTAAGTTGGTCATTTGAACCACGACCCAAAATGGATATCCATTGATACACTTTAATCCTAGGGTTCTCTTTATAAATTATTTCATTTTCCTCTTTTTCCCGATGTGGGATCATTACAATCACCCCCCCTTCGAGGAGCGATGTCCTTGTCGCGGCGTGACTCAGTCTAAGATCTGTCGTCAGGCGTCGGGACTCTCTAGGCTACCACCGGATTTGCCTCGGACTATTCTTCATAGCGAATCCGAGAACCTCGGGGTACTTCATAGCGGATACCGAGATTTCACGTTGTAGCACCGAGCTCCCAATTCCGGCTGACGAGCGGCTCTGATATCATTTGTCACGCCCCCGGCTCACGAACCCGTTGGACCAAAGAAATCCCATCGAATCCACTTAGTGTATCCTTAAATTGGGCATTTGAACCACAGTTCAAAATGGATATCCATTGATACACTTGATATTTTGTTCTCTCTTCAAATTATTTTATTTTCCTCTTTTTCCCAATGTGGGATCATTACAGTACGACCCTATCGCTACCCCTATTACCAAAAAGAAAAAAATGGCCCAACTCATTTCTGAAATGCTTAAAATCGGTATCATCTGTGCTAACTAGCCCATTCACCAGCTCCGCTCTCCTCATCAAGAAGAAAGATGGTTCATAGTGCTTTTATGTCGACTATCAAGCCTTAAACACCGTCACCATCAAAGATAAATTTCCAATTCCTACTATTGACGAGTTGCTTGATGAATTAAACGGTGCCACTATTTTTTCCAAACTCGACTTACGCTCGGGATTCTTCCAAATACGGGTCCATTCCACAACATCCCCAAAACCGCATTTCGCACAATGGATGGGCACTATGAATTCCTCGTCATGCCCTTCGGCTTAACCAACGCCCCCTCCACCTTCCAATCTGTAATGAACGATCTGTTTCAGCCCCATCTTTGTCGATTTGTCCTCGTCTTCTTTGAAGACGTCCCAGTTTATAGCCCCTATCTCGAGTCTCACATCGACCATCTCCGTGAAGTCCTCTCGCTCCTCCACCGGCACCACTTTTTCGCCAAACTTTTCAAGTGTACCTTCGGGTAGACTACCATCGCTTATATGGGCCATATCATCTCCTCTGATGGTGTTGCGACTGACCCATCTAAAATCAAAGCCGTCGTCAATGGGTCTACACCAACCAATCTCCGCGCCTTGCGTTGGCTTCTTGGGACTGACTGGCTACTGACGAAAATTCGTACGAGGTTACACCACCATCGCTACCCCACTCACTGAGTTGCTCAAAAAAGACTCCTTCACCTAGACCGACTCCGCCACGGCCACTATCGAAAAACTCAAATCAACTTTAACTATTGCACCCATTCTCGCCTCGCCCAATTTTTCCCTCCCATTCACCGTTGAAACTGATACTTCTGACAATGTGATCAGCGTAATACTCAGCCAAAACAATCACCCCATCGCCTATTTCAACAAGCAATTACCACCAAAATTTAAAGAGGACTCCGTCTATACCAAAGAGATGTTGGCCATATCCGCCGTCGTAACCAAGTGGCGTTCTTACCTCCTGGGCCGCCGCTTCACCATCCGCACAGACCACAAGAGTCTTCAAACCCTTGACCTTCAAACTGTCCAAACTCTAGCTCAGCAACAATGGGTCACCAAGCTTTTAGGGTTCGATTACGAAATTGTGTACAAACCAGGGTTGGAAAATGCCGCTGCTAATGTCCTTTCTCGCCGAGACTTATATGCTCTCTCCAATGTTTCCTCCCCTCAACACAGGTATGTCGATCAATTAAAGAATTTTGGGTTAATAACCCATCTGGTCAATCCCTTATTAAACAAATGACAAGTTACAAATCGGCCCACAACCTTTTTTTTTCATATAAAGGCCACCTATTTGTACTACTAAAATTGGGCCTTCATTTAAAATGTTGCATAACTTCCACTCAAGCCCATTGGGCGGGCATTCAGGTGTCAAAGCTACCCTAGCTTGAATTTTCTCTAATTTCTATTGGCCCAATCTTAGAACCACAATCCACTCCTACATAAAAAATTGCCCTGTTTGTGCACAAGTCAAATACAACACGTCCCCTCCTGCCAGCCACCTTCAACCTCTACCTATTACCGCCGCCGTCTGGAACGATATTGTCATGGACTTCATCACCGGACTTCCTCCATCTCACGGGTTCACTTCCATATGGGTTTTCATCGATCGCCTATCTAAATATGCACACTTTGTCCCGCTTTCCCCCGATCTCAATGCCGCCAAGCTTGTCAGATTCTTCTTCACCGGACTTCCTCCATCTCATGGGTTCACTTCCATATGGGTTGTTATCGATCACCTATCTAAATATGCACACTTTGTCCCGCTTTCCCCCGATCTCAATGCCGCCAAGCTTGTCAGATTCTTCTTTACTGACATCGAAAAACTCCACGGATTCCCAAAACAATCATCTCCGACAAGGATGGGCTCTTTGTCAGCAACTTTTGGCGCGAAGTTTTCAAATTGCAAGGAACCACACTCGCCATGAGTAGCTCTTACCACCCCAAACGGATGGTCAATCCGAGGCACTAAATCGATGTTTGGAAGACTATTTACGCAGTTTCATCTTCGACGACCCCAAATTATAGCCAAAATATCTACCTTGGGCGGAGTGGTGGTACAACACTAATCTGCATTCCGCGATCAAAATGACCCCGTTCCAAGCTTTGTATGGCCCCTCCCACCTTCGGTTTCTCGCTATATATCCGGCAGCACCTCTGTTCCATCCCTTGAACAAGTCCTACAACACCGCAATCTGTTCTTCGCCTAGCTGAAATCAAATCTCATTGCAGCTCAAAATTGCATGAAACAACACGCCGACAGTAAACGCATTGACCACTAGTATGCTGTCGGCGATTGGGTTCATGTTCGGTTACAACCTTATCGCCAACACTCTCTAGTTCGTCGTGCTCACATAAGCTTTCTAAGTGCTACTAAGACCCATTCCAAATCACCAACAAATTCGGACCGTAGCGTACAAACTCACGCTCCCCGATAACGCCAAAATCCACCCCGTCTTCCATGCATGGTTCAAAGTATCGGCCGATATCCGATGATATCGGTCGATACGTAACCGGATCGGACCCCTCCGATCGGATAAAATCCGGCGATTCGATTTGTTATCGTTTGGGCATGGTATCGCCGATATTATCGGCCGATATCCGATAATATCGGATCATATCAATATTATCGGCCTATATTATCGGATATCGGCCAATACTTTGAACCATGCTTGAAGGAGGCTCAACGATGGTGGTTAAGTGATGGAGATTGGAGAGGAGGTTGCTACAAAGGTGTCCCTGTTTGCTGCAATATTCTTCCGCTCTTGTGTATTTAATTTGCCGCTCTTGAGTTACGGGTAGTGGTACAGTTCGTAGCGTGTGTTGTGGTGTCTGGTAGTGAAACTATGTGAGTATGTTTGTGTGTGTATTGTAAGGGTGAAGTTGTGATGTTAAGGGAAAGGGAAACTGATTAACTAGAAATGAAAGAGAAGGGAAATTGATTAACTAGAAATGAAAGTGAAGTTGTGATGTCATTGACATCATGTGTTTTCTTGTATTCATATGTAAAACTTTATAACAAACTATGTGTATTCATGTTTTATTTCTATGAATTAATTTCTTGAGCGACTAGAATAATATATTTAGCTTCATTGATGGTTGATGTAGTAAATATTTTTAATATGTATTAAAAAGTAGCATTTTGTGTGATTTACATTTTTCTTTAATTTTACTAATTTTTTTAGAATTTTTGGAGCATTTTATAATGCTTTTGTATCGTATCGCCCAATAATATCCCGATACACCGCGACCGATATGGAATAGTACCCCCCGATATTATCACCGATACCGCGACTTTGAACCATGCTTCCATGTCTCACTTCTCCGTCACGCCCCGCCTATTCCCAACCTTGAGGACAAGGTCGATTCTGATGCAGCGGGGATTGATACGACCTCAGCCATGGATCCCAATACCGCCACATCACTGCCAGCTCATCACTCACGTGTCAGGAATATCCCAGTCAAGTTTAAGGATTATCTGCTGTAAAAGAATTGAAGACTTGGTCAATTTGCTTTCAAATAGTTTCCTAAAGAATTGGGGCACTTAGGCCACCTCCCACTAAATTAGGATTAATTGTTATCATTTATGTTTTCCTTTTGGACGTTGGTTTAGCATAGGGTATTTTTACTTTGCAGAATTTGTAACTTGGGATTTTTTATGTGGAATTTGAATATTTGTCTTCTCTCAAAATTCTCATTCTCTCTGTCTAATCCTTAATGTTGGAGATAACCCCTCTCTAAGTGGGGTCATTGTACCAGGGTCCCACTTGAAATGAGTGAACATTTGCCTGATTTATATGATTGTTGATTGGCCCTAGATACAACATAATTGCTTGCGATTACATAGCACTAATAGATATATTATTATAAGGGTAAATGATATTGGCACTCTAAAAGTGTTATTGGCACTCCACTATTCAATACAAATTTCTTTCTAAAAATAATGAAAAGTGGAGCTCCAATAGTAATTTTTGGAGTGCCAATATCAACTCCCTATTATAATTATATTATATACTTGAGCTTTTCACTTGAAAAAAAAACTACAAACAAAATGTGATTAAGACCCATGCTATATGAGTTTGGCCCAACTTCCGCAATAATTGATTATGGGATAATTGATTCTTGAAGAATTGATTATGGCAAAAGCTAATATTTTTAACTTTTTCAAAAACGTGATTTTGTAACGCAAAAATGTCCAAACGAGATTAAAGGAAAGGGGCCAAACACACCAACAATTGCGGTTAAGAGTCCAAACGCAATTTTTAGCGTTTTAAAAGTTGGGCCAAACGACCTCTTATTATATCTCTATTTTGCAGTTTTACTTCGTTTAAGACTATATAAGAGCACGTTGACACATAAAATGTATCGGATTTACACCTCACTAAATATCTCCAAAGTCGTCGCCTCTCATGTGTTGAGATTATCACTCATTAAATATTCCCACATCCTTTTACTAAGTAGCTTTTAGTTAGAAAGAATTAATTTGTTGCCTAGCACCAAGAACTAATAAATTGGAGATCCAAAACGGGGTGTGGATACCGTTAGAGGAATCACAATTGGAGTGCTTGAACCGGAGATACAAGAAGGACCAGTTTAGCACAAGGGGCGTGTGGAACGAGTTCGAGGAGGTTGATTACTTGATCCATCCAACCGAAATTTTTATATATAAGTTATTAATGTAAGTTGGTCATTTTTATATATTTAACATAGTTGATAGTACAAATTAGTAGTCTCGTTTGGTGGATAGTTTTTAGATTAAAAATTTTAAATTCCGATGCGCTAAGCTATCCCCGGGACTAATCAACCCAACATGTGTTACCCAAGGTTTCGTAATACTAATATACTTATTAAATCGATGACTGGTAGTATAATCTATTGTAGAGTACTTGATTAAATATGCATTAATATCTCTTGATAATAACATTGGTTTGATACTAATAATATCCAAATAAGAGAAAAGTTTTAACTCATATGTATAGATAGGGAGAGTTTGAGATGACATAATATTGTAAGGGCTATGAAAGAAAAATATAAGAAATAAAGAATGGCACACAAGCCCTCATGGTGGTACTATATATACCTCTAATGACTTTGATCTTCCCTTTACCACAAACTTCAATAGACAACCAAAAAAAAAAAAAAAATTAGCCATTTTTGCACAACTATTCCAACACTGTCAAGGTTTCTATTTCAAGTTTGAAGGATCAAATGATGTCCAAATTGGACGTTCTTTAGATCAAAATCTTCGTAATGTTCAAATCTGCTACCCAAGTTTCAAAATCACCCCAAACTGTGCGTTAGGCTATTCAGATTTTAGTTTTTAGAATTATGTTCTGTATTTTCTTGGTAAGACCCTCTTGGTGGTTTGATCATACATGAAAGACCATACATGGGATTTGGAAATCTTTAAGGAAACATTTAAGAGTTCTCATTCAAAGCATCATCGTCAGTAATCTGTTTCCAGTCCTAAAATATGTATTTCAAATTCATTTGCCCAAAACCCTGCTTCCTATTCTTTGATCGTATATACAAAACCACCATTAAAATTCTTTTCAAGTATAGATATAACTTATAGTAAAGATTCCTGAAAAAGATTATGGAAATAGTTCATAAACAGCCATCAAAGAACCCCTGGCAGCATGCTGTTTTATTTTTCAAAAAACTGTCATTCGCATTTATTTGCTCCGAAATAACCCGTCATGTGGTTTGATTGTACACCCAAGATCACAATCTGGAAATATCTATGTGTGTATATGATGATATTGATAATTGTTTCTAAAATACATTGTGTAATGTGGTCGCAAAGTAGATTTTCGTACGAGGTGGCAAGAGGTGTCTGAATTTGATAGTTTCGGGATGTTGACTTTGGAGGCCCAATTTACCCTTTTTCGATCCGGTTCTTGACATGGAATCTAGAATATAAGAAATATGAGTTTATTGGAAATCTATGGATGCTAAGTTTAGTTTATGATTAGAGGTCAAACGAACAAAAAAAGGATAGCGGCGGAGACAGGCAACGATCCACAGAGGCCCACAATGAAGCTATCTTAAGCAATCTTGTTCATGGATAAGCAACGAAAGTTAAAGTTTATTGTATCCAAGTTATAGATCGCCTTGAAGGTGTGTAAGTGTTGGATAATTTGGCTTGGCCTTAACCTTTGATTTTCTCAATTAAGTGTATCATATTGAGAATTAGGATTATCAAATGACTTGATGATGTGAGTCTGTTAATAATTATATTCTTATTTGGGATAGGTACTTGCTCTCAAATTTTGGACTTGAGGTTTTGGTTCTCGATTGGACAAAGGTGAATTGCCTCTCAAAATTATAGCTATGTCTTTCGAAACTGGAAGGTACTTCGATCACGTCATATATATATATATATATATATATATATATATATGTTCATCATGTTTTGAATACTTCTCATGAAATGAGTTTCAAAACTTTCAAAATCAAATCATGAACTCATTTAAATTAACCATTTCATGGTGTCATCTTTTTAGAATAGTGTTGTATGAGCCAATCCCAGATAGGCTTTCTTTATCTATTCTTGTAAAAAACAATTTTGTTTTACACTATATTAATAAAGGTATTTCTTCATCTTATGTTTATATTGTTATAGCTATGTGATGAAAGTCCCTAAAATTCACACATAGCTATGGGGCTTGATATCTCATTGGATGGATATCACAAAACAAGTCTCTAAGGCTGTGATTTCTAAATACCTTCCAAATCATAGAATTATCAAGATGGTACATTGATAATTTGGATAGACTTGTGTCTATGATGCACACTCTTAATTAGAGAATGTCTCATTTTATAGACATTAGTGTAGTTTACATAAATGCACACACACGGGTGCTTGTTGAGAACAATTTCATTGATTACCCTGACTGAAACTTCCTAAATTGGAATTATTTCCATACATGTCGAATTAGGAGTTTCTTAATCACGATAGTGCAAGATTAATTCTTTGACTTGAGTCATCACAGTGACGGAAATTGATCACACATAACATGCAAATTCGATATATAAACACTTACCGAATTTGGATCTTTACTTGGTTGTTTCACACTTCTTTCACATGGTTTTGATGCTCCAAAACCAGTCCACACCTCTGTCACGGGGAGAGAGATGATTATCCACAATCCAAGAACTTCAAATGGTGAATCTTCTTTTGTCGAATTACACCAAAATATGACTTTTATGCCTTTGTATTTTACCACTCATTTTTGCTGCGAAAATGATACTTGGATGTGTGTGTTTCTCATCCCTATTTTCAAATAATAATAGAGATAATAAAATGGGGAAGTTGGGGTGGTTTTTTCCTACAAAAAGATCACTCCCTCCATTTCCCATATTTCAGATGATATGGGTAGGGTCAAGCCCTCATGGACGACGCATAACCCTAATCTTATTTCCAACATCTCCCACTCGCACATGAGGACTAGACATACATCTAGTGTAACCATTACGACATACTCACAATTTTATACAAGCAAATGAATCGTGTGACCAGCGAGCATATATGATGAGCTTCGAGCTATACACCAGTTAAGGATATATAGCAACTCAATATCGAATAATATGAGGACAACATCTCGCTATACCCCAGACATCTTTTTACTACACAAGTCAACGTATCTCTTGTCCCTCAAACAATATTCAAGAGCATACTTGACTTCTAATCGATTCTAAGTATTCACCATTATATTTAAAACACTAAGGTTGACATAATTGGCCGGCCCGTGAGTACAAAATACGTGTCCGACAAAGATAATCTTCTTTTCTCACTAGAGTCTCTCAACTATATTATAGCTGCTTTCCTAGACATATACCGCATTGCCGAATCATTCATGGCTATTGGTAATATGCTAAAGTAGCAACACTAAAATAAAGCTTTAAGAAACAGTTGAAAGTCATAAGGGTATAGTTTAGGTTACATAAACCTCCGAGTCTCACATAATGAGAAAGCAGGGATTTTTTTTTCATTACTCCAATGGTCATATAAGCACACGCGGTATGAAACACGTGTTACAATGTTTTTCTTTCTATTTGGAAACGTATGTCATGATTCAAATCAAATACACTGTACAGATCTTAGTTCAAGTGTATCTCAACACTTAATTACTTGAGTTTTCTTCTAGTTCGTTCCTTATCAATAATAACCTCAAGAAAACTCACATCTGGCTTCTAGATAAGTCAATGGATGGTGGAAATCCATTTCGATTACATAAATTCATAACAGTAATCTCATCTTGATTATCAATCAAAGAGACATCATCTCTACATATAATTTCGTGTGCCACAAAAACAAAAATGTCTCATCTCTGCACATTACTCAATGTCAGAGGCGATTGCTCGTGTGAGAGAGCCAATCTCAACTTATCAGACATACCTTTAGACATCGAGTGCATATCATCACATACATGCTTAGAAAGCACATCACTCAAATGTCGAACATTTATGGGCATAAATTTCTATGAACATCCTTTAGTTCAAAAGAGATCACATTCTACACAATTCTAGATATCTAATTTGACCAACAAATGTATCTCTAGGCTAAGGCCAAGCACTAACTTTAGCCACTTCTAAATGCGTATACACTTATTGCGACACCACTCATTGGTTTACAATGATATCTCTCACAAAATTATATTGCGTGTCGATGTTCGATTTTACAGCAATAGGTCAATAATAAGACCTCTATGTAAGTATTAGTTGGCTGTTTATCACAATATATATACATATATAATCACATCTCCCACATAACTGCTTACAACTCCCACATGCTATAAAACAAATTTAACCAAACATCATTCAACACTACAAATACATATGCCACAATTAAATTTTATTTGTGCACAAATGCTACACAAGTTTGCTTCTTGCTACTTCTGGAGTTAGCATTGTAATAGAAGCAAATTCAGAGACATACTCACACTTATCCAAATCCCCTCCTTAAATCCACATCTGGAAACTTTCCTCCATACTAAGGAAATCATATGCAGTGTTTACCAACTATTGTCCAATATGTCATACTAGAATTAGACAATACCTTATGACTCATGGCATAACAAGTATTGGAGTGAGTACAAGTCACATTGTACTTCAAGATCCAAAAAAAAAAAAAAACAACTATTGGAATATGATTGTCTAGACATTTTTATTTAAACTCTCTGGACACATTTCGAGGCTACAACTCTATACTATAGGAGTATTGATGAGCTTATAAGTATCCATTATGAAATCATACTATAGAAAACTCTAACATGGATCTCGGCACTGAGCAAGATTCATTTTTAACGATTTACATGGATTTTAACATAAAATCAAATTCTTTACTCATCATGTCCTCTACTTCATAAGTTAAAGGAAAACCATTCTCAATGGCTTAATGTACTCCTTCTCATCTCGACTAATAAGACATTACCAATAAAGAGATAGAATTTCAAGCATCTTAATGGACTTACAGACAACAAAATAATGGTATACATCTATGAAGATGAAAACACATGTATAATATCATGTATTCATAAAATCTCATACTCTATTATTTTGAAGACAAATTCTGGCCAGTAAGGTTATAAGTTCACAGACTTTACTTGTTAACCTTTGTCTATGGAATCCTCAAGACATTCCATATAGATCTTTTCAATTACATCTCTATCAAGAAATGCAATCTTGTGTCCATTTATACATAATTCTAAATCTCATATGTCCATAATAACCAAGAAAATATGATAAACAAAAAAAGTATCACCACTAGCAAATAAGTTTGTTTCAAGATATATACACACACGTATATATACCATTTGCCACTGGTGAGCTTTGTACCTCGAAATCTAAATATCAACATCTTAGTAGATTTCGAGAACACATAAAGTTCTCAATATCCTCACATTTAATGTTGAACTAGAATCCAAACTTGGTTTGATTATATATATAATTGGGTGACTGCAATATACTCATAACACTATAGCTAATAGAAACTATGCAACTCAAATCTTTAAACCATGTGAAAGTCGAAATACCACATTTTTTGGCTATGACCTTACCACAAGGGCAATTGCTGACGCACAGACAACTATCCCCTCCTCAGCAATTATTACGAGTTATTGGTGCCACACATGTTTACAGATTTCGTAAGTTCTATAAATACCCTTTCATTGCATTAATTCATTCTTATCAGATAATAGAGTAAGAGAAAGTCTTACTATATTAGACTCTATCTAATCTTCCGGAGAATATTTTGTATTTGCACAAAATTTTGGATTCAATTAACTTGATCACTACGATAAATTTGTTCCTACTCAAATTCGGGAACACAATTCTCATAAGTGATCTATAAGACACGTAGCCATTATTAGAATCAGTAAACTTAAGCAAATATCACAAAATTATGATTCGACTCTTAGTTTGATCACTTTGACAAATTTGCTCCCACTCAAAATCGGAAACACAATTTTCTTAAGTGATCTATAAGGCACAAAGCCACTATGCGAATCATTAAAATTGACTAGAGGTTTAGCAATTTCAAGATTCTTCATCCAAAAAAAAAAACAAAAAAATTCTCCGGACATTCTGTGATTTACTAATTTTACACATCATGATGTTCACGTATAATACCTACACCTTAGATCATTTGCGTATCTCCGAGATACAGATGTATTGTCCCTTTGAATTTAACCTCTCAAAGAAAAAATTCATCAGTTTGATTCTCTTGTAATTTCCAAGAAACGTTATAACGATTCATATTATGATAAATCAAACTAGACAAGATCAATGTATGTAAAGGAGTAATGGGATACGAGGTTCATTTTCCAACCTCCATAGTAATTAAATCACAGAAGTCTAACCGAATTAACTTCAATGAAAGATCAACTTATTCATCTCTGAATTGTCACATGTGATTTACCATAGGTTGACAACTAACTACGAGGGTTATTCAGAGAGTTTCTCTTACTAGCTTAGTGTCTTAGTTCATTATGACTTAACCAAGTACGCAAAAAAAAAAATGCATACATAGTTGTTCACATTACTTAATGAGCACATATTCACCCTCAAACCATTCAAGAAAGAACATATCTAGCACCACTTTTTGTATATATGCTATAGATACTAACCAAGTCAAAAACTCAAATCCAAGAGTAATACAATCTCAGGAGAACAATCCAGAAGACCAACTTCCAAGGATCTTTTTAGAATTTCAAACGCTTTTTAATTGATTTCACATAATCATAAACCTAAATCCACATAGGACAAGATTTAGTATCTCAGTGCTTAACATGTAAGATGCACTATATAAGCATCTATAAGTGCTATGTTTTCAACTCAGTGCATACACGAGTAAAATTGACCAACCGTATGTCAATTGTTTCAACTCATGGTATACATGAGTAAAATGACCAAAAGTATATCAATATAGCACTTTTACCTTTAGTCCACTTCTATTCACATTAGTGGTTAAGTTTGCTCTCCCTAGATTCATCATACGTCTCTTTCATGACTTTTCCTTTGTTCTAATCTCGTTTACTATAAGAATCTCAAATTCTCTTTAAAACAGATCAACCACAAAGTCCTAAGTCATTATCATAGAATCAATAAGCCTCTTATGTACAAAACACAAAATGGCTAACGCTGACTCTAAAAGTCTTTTTACAAATGAAAGACTTGACCTTTAGATGTCTTCATTATTAGAAAGAGATTGTACAAAACTTGAACTCATGACTTCTCATAAGAGAAGTCATTGTTTGTTGACTTTAATTTCTAATAGTATTTGGAACTACCCTCAAAAAGCAACTCATTGTTCTCTTAATCCGGGCATGCTTTCAATCATCAAATACTAAAGTCAACAATCTCAATTCAGTTCAATTTTACGGATGTATTACTCATTTGGTTCACTTGTAGACCAAGAGTATGATTTCTCATTCGCATATGAGATCATATATCATACAATCAACAAAGACATCATAAGCAGTGGACCTTGTTTTCTGCCTCTGATAAACTCATTGATTTTTTATATTGAGTAAGAAGACTCACTATAAGTCTTACATGATTTGGTTATTGCTCTCTAGAGCATCTAACTCGATTTTACAAATTCCAAAATATTATGACACGACATGTCACAATTTCTACTAATTAGTACTCATCTAATACTATTCTAAAATCTCAATACTCATATAAGATTTTGGTTGCCATGGTCATACTAGAGATATCATACATGCCCATCTATACAACATTGATTTCTTACTAAGCAAATTAACATTTATGACAATTCACCATAATGTACAGATTCGAAAGGTCACGTAGTGCCCAATTATCATCCGTGTCAAAATGTTCATTATCACAAATTTAATTTCCTAGTAAAAAATCTCATAAAGTTCTAGGTAAGTATCACTTGAACCAACCTTAGAACTCCCACTTAATTTCATGATCAAAGCATATCATGATATATATAAGAAAACACATCTTATCATACACATGTAAGTCGTCAAAACTCAATGTCATAAAGAAAATAATATATACTTTTCATAACATATGCATCTGAGCTACAAGTCAATAACTTTTCAAAACAAAGAACGTATATACATGTGATTTACTAACTTAATGAGCTCTAAATATTTCTATACATACGAGAGAAACAATATTAACCATCCCATTTGAGAGTCTATCTCTAGGAGCGAATTTCAAAACACGTCGAGGACCATTATTCATCCTCAAAGATAATAATTTCCTCGTCTTGAATTTCAGTTCTCTCTTTTTCCACACTTTAATCAATAAAGATTTCAAGAGACGTAGATCTTTGTCTTTATTTTCAGTGTAGATCCTATCAAATTCACATCTCCAAAACTTAGTTAGAGAGTTTTTCCATAATTCTCTTTCTCGGTCCGGACCCTTAAAATAATGACCCAAATGAAGTAACTCCTTGTTCCTCATTATCATTATCTTAAAATGTTCACGCAAAGAATGCTCAGGGTGCATTCTATATCACCTCAGCAATTCTAATTTTGCCAAACGCACACGAGTTCTTCTCGCTCTAACTCCCCTCCGGAGGATGTTAAAAGTAAATTGAGATCTCGCCATCTATGAAAATGAAAAATTAATATTAGATTGAGCACAAAGCCAATCATAATACATTACCTTATATGAAGATTTTAACACTTGACAAAAAATTAATAATTATGCTCCAACAATTTTAATTTAGGAAAAAACAATTCCAAATGCATTTAACAAAAAATGAGCATAATATTAAAAGTGTTCAAAACTCTTCATCTTTGTAGCCAAGGTATGAGAAATAATTTCAGAAAATTAATCAAAAGATTTCAGAATTTTTCTTGCCCAAAAAATATTTTTCCAATCATTTTTCATCATTTTTAATTTCGAAAATCAAAGAAAAATATTTTTCCTCTCCGAAAAATATATTTTAAATATCCAAAAATTCTCAAAATAAATTTCTGACCGTAAGGAATTTTTCCGGCCAAAAATGGCCCCAGAAAGTCCATGCACGCGCACCTATTACACGCGCCTCTTCCCATCGTTTTTCGGTTTAGAAATTTTGTCTACCCCTCATTTTCCACTATGGCGAATCCAAAGGTGGTCTCCATTTTGTTTTCTGAGCAGTCTAATGGAGGGAGTGGATAGGATTGGTCACGGTTACTGTTCATCTTCTTCATGCATTTTTCCAGATTCTTTAGATTTGTAATTTCGCGACCACAACTTTGAGAGGCTATAGCTCTCTCATTTCTAATCCATTTTGAACATGTGATATATGGTTGGAAATCCCTTGAGACAAGGATTCTAACCATATAAAATATACACAAAAACATCAACAAATCGGGGTTCAAAATCACGTTTAAAATGCTTACATATAACTTCATACAATGCTTATACATGGTCTAAGCATGCTACATTTCGAATTTCATGGCATAAGACGGACATTTGACAAAATCACCATTGATGAACCCATATCTTACATAAAAATGAGAAACATGGTAAAGCATCATTTCAAGCCATAAATATATCACATTTTCGTGTGGAAGCAAGTGGAACACAACCAAACCTCTCTCTGATACCAATGACGGAAATTGATCACACATAACATGCAAATTCGATATATAAACACTTACTGAATTTGGATCTTTACTTGGTTGTTTCACACTTCTTTCACACAGTTTTGATGCTCCAAAACCAGTCCACACCTCTATTACGGGGAGAGAGACGATTATCCACAATCCAAGAACTTCAAATGTCGAATCTTCTTTTGTCGAATTACACCAAAATATGACTTTTATGCCTTTGTATTTTACCCCTCATTTTTGCTGCGAAAATGATACTTGGATGTGTGTTTTTCGCATTCCTATTTTCGGATAATAATAGAGATAATAAAATGGGAAAGTTGGGGTGGTTTTTCCTAAAAAAAAACCACTCCCTCCATTTCCCATATTTCAAATGATATGGATAGGGTCAAGCTCTCCTGGGCGACCCATGACCCTAATCTTATTTTCAACACACAGTAATCTTGTATATTGACTCACTACATTGTGACTTCTGTGCTAATTCTTTTACAAGGACACATATGGATTGGTGATTGGGTGTAGTGACTCGTATATAGAGGTTAGTATTGACAACAAATGATCTATCTTTGTCTTACCAGACCGAACATTGGCTATATAGTGCAAGTTCTAAGACAATTCATGCATAGATCTCACCTTGATGCTATGTATAGGGTGTAAATGTTTTTTGTGATTCAAATTGGGCTACAGTTAGGACATGAAGACCAATTTCTTTTTTTTATTTGCCAAAAAGAATAAAAGATTGGGCTTCATATCCAATGACAAGGAGGTCATTGATTGGATATGCTATCAAATTGGAGATTCCTTGATCTCATTGAAAGTGAAAAAGTTTGATATCAAGCTTCCAGTTCAAACTCATACATATAGTAAAACTGCTATCCAGTTGGCAGCAAATCATGTTCATTATGAGAGGTCCAAGCAGATTGAAGTCGACTGCCATTTCATCATAGAAAAAGATTTAACAAGGAATGATTATGATACTTTTCATCATAGAAAAAGATTTAACAAGGAATGATTATGATACTTTTTCTACCATCTAATAAGGAGCCTACAGATTTATTGCAAATGCTTAGGCAAGGCTCAGCTTGAGTATCTTCTTGGCAAGACGGTGGGTGTCCTCAATCTAGTTGGACAACAACCTTGAGGGGAGTGTTAAGAATATCACTTTATGTATATTAGAATAGCGCTTTTATGTCTGTCTAACTAGCCGTTGGTAGCATGGTTCAAAGTATCGGCCGATATCCGATGATATCCGATGATATCGGCCGATACGTAACCGGATCGGACCACTCCGATCCGAAAATATCCGATGATATGCTTTGCTCTCGCGTGTTAATGATATCGGCGATACCATGATAATATCGCCGATGGATGGAAAATATAGGCGATGCCATCAAGATTCAATGTTGGCATGGTAGCTGGCGTTTTTCCGGCGACTGTGCTGGTTTTATATTTGCGCATGGTAGCTGGCGTTTTCTTCAAGAACACAAAAGGTAGGTGGAGAGTTTTCTTTTGATTTTATATTGAATTTTGTTCAAAAAAACATAAGGTGGGACCGTGAGTGGATGGCTTGGCAGTAAGTTTTGTTGTCGTGTTATGAGCAGTAAGCTTTTTTCTTTAAATGGGTTACTCATGTGTATTTTGTTTTCTTTTTTTTCATGTTTATGTAGGTTATTATTGTTTTAATTTAATTTTAATATATTAATAATTATTTATGATGTAATTATGACATCACCGGTCCAATCAACGTTGAACCACAGTCAGACCAGTGACCCTTAAATCGGTCAATTTTTCGGTTCGATGACCGAGCCGGTTTTTAAAACATTGGGAGCGGCGGCCATATCCTTACAGAATGGCTGGAGAAGGCAAAAATAGAAAAAGGAAAAAGAGAAAAGAAGAAAAATGACTGTAGGTGTATTTATTTATTAAGTATTTTGCCTTTTTCTATAAGTGTGAATTATGGAAATATGCTTAAGTTTTGGATTAAAAATAGACCAAAGAAATTATAGTTAATTAAGGCTGATTTTTGCCAAATTTAAAGCTAATACAATTCAATTTGACAAATAACACAAAACAAAAAAAAATGATATATTTAGCTTCATTGATAATTGATGTAGTTAATATTTATTAAAAAAGTAGCAATTTGTGTTATTTATATTTGTCTCTTATTTTACTAATTTTTTTAGAATTTTTGGAGCATTTGATAATGCTTTTGTATCGTATCGCCCGATAATATCCCGATACGCCGCGACCGATATGGAACAGCACCCCTCGATATTATCCCCGATACCGTGACTTTGAACCATGGTTGGTAGTTAGTTCAGGTTTATAATTTTAGGTTGAGTCCTTCTTTTCTTGTTTTGTAATTCATTCTTCTGCTTGATCATACAAGTTTCTTTCCTTTATGCATATTCCTGTCTTCTTAAAATATGAACTTTTCTTTAAACAACATCATTATAAATGGAACTAAGATCAGACAGATATTGTACTTGACATCTTCAAAGATTTTGACCACCATGGAGAATCCGCAACGACAATAGTAGTAATGTTAGTGCAAAAAATATTTGATTGTTATCTTCAAAATATTGGATAAGGGTACTGTTCATTTCTTAAACCTTATCGTACACACCATATCGAAGTTACAACTTTTTTTTTTTTGGTTAAAAAACATACGTTTTGATAGGATTCATTACCCTACCAATGATTTTGGTAAGATTTTTGTTCTACAAATCTTGCCCTAAAATCGTACCGTATATATATATATATATATATATATATATATTATATTACTTATATTAATATACAAGTGATTATAAAAAAAAAATTAGAACTTAAGGGAGCAAAATACTTTAATTTTTAAGATAAATTTGTTATCTGAATGTTTTAATATTCCGTCGGAGTTTCAACACTTCAGGTGGGGTGAGATAAAAAAGTGTGAAAAAACAAAGTTTAGAACGAAAAGTGTAAAGAAAACAAAGTTGGGATAAAAAAAGTGTAAAAAAAAAAAACTTTGTTTATCCGCTGGAATACGCCAATATTCAAAAAAGTGTAAAACCCGCAAAGTTCGGGTAGGTAAGTGTAAAAATAAAAAAAAATTGTTCCAAAAAGTATAAAAACCTGCAAAGTTCGGGTAGGTAATGGTCTTTACCCCTATAAATTATGGAATGAATAATATTACAGAATGCATTCTTGCTATCATTATTTTTCTTTATTATGCAAGGATCTCTTGATGTTGTGGTCCAATCCAATTATATTTGAATACTATTTTGACTTTGAGGTCGTAAATACTAATAAATCTTTGATAATTTGATGAGACTGATGTGGATCTAACGAGACAGAGATGAATCATGAGATAAAGATGGGCAATTCATTAATATATATATATATATATATTTTAGATATTTTGTTTTCTCTTCGTCTCTTTTAAATAAGAGTTTTCTTATGCTCATTTGTTAGTTTTTAAGATTTGTCATCTTGAAGAAATATGATATTAGGTATTTCAATTATTATTACTACGGCGTTAGAGACAGTGTGAATTATATTATTATTGACGTTATAATATTTTTATTGAATGAAATATAATGATCACTATTCCCTAAAAAAAGCGTGGAAAATCCTAGAAACTAAATCCTAATAAAGAATTGTACTATTAATCAATCTCTAGTCAAGTAAAGAATTCAGTCAATGATTACATAATTTTATACAAGGTTGATAAAAACAATTAACTGATAATTGAATAAAAATGGAAAGTGGGGTCAAATCGTACTCCTTCTAAAGGAAATTTTATTTGTAAATTTGTAATTAAATGCTACCCTACAGGAAATTAAGACTAAGATTATGTAGTAAATGGAATGAATAAAAGGACAGTGGCAGAAAATAGTGTAATCTCTGCTTGAATTCTGGCAAACTCAGCAAACTAAATATTATTTAAAGTCCATCTTTGGACAATTATTTTTGAGTTAGTTTGTTTAGGAAATGGCTAAATTTAATATTGTTTGTGTGAGTGTTGGTTTGTTGTTCTTTTTGCATTGTCAACAATATTGCAGAGGATTGGATTTGAAAAAATGCAAATTTAATATGTTATACCAGGTGGGGGATTCTTCCTCAGACACTGGGAATTATATTCGAGAGAGCGCGAACGGAGCTGCCAGTGCATTCGCAAGGCTTCCATATGGTCAAACTTTCTTCAAGAAGCCCACTGGTCGTTGCTCTAATGGCCTGCTTATCATCGACTATATTGGTAACATCTTCATTTTTTAAAACTTTAATTTCATTATAGAACATAACATTAATGAATTTGAGTGATTTTCAATGAGTTTCTGGACCCATGACCTCTTTATATTATCTCAATTGTGCGTGTATATATGATACATTATATGTGAATCCACCACATTAATAATTGTGATTGTCTCGAGATTTGAAATTGTTAAATCTTTTAAAATGACACAAATAATGTCTAATCCACGGTTCAAAGTCTCGGTATCGAAATTTCAATTTGAGGTGTATCGATATATGATTGGGTTAATATGAAATAATTGCATTATAGGATGTTCAAGAAATTCTAAACAAAACTTGTGAAATTGTAGAAAAATAAACAATATAATTTTTTTATCAAATCAATTTAATCCTCCTCTCTCTCTTTCCCCATCTCTCTCTAAACCATAGCCTTCTTTTTATTCTACATTCCTCCGCCGTCGATGGCTTGGTGAAGCAGTCGTCTTCTTCACCACTGTTACCACCACCATCGTCGGCCGGTTGGGTTGGAGCACCCTTCTTCAACTTGTACATCACATTTTCAAATCTGACGAGACGGCTATAAATCTAACGAGACAGAGATAGATCTGACGAAATGAAAACGGGTGATGAATAAGTTTTTATATAGCGTTTTTGATTTTTTGCTTAGTATTTTACTTTCTCTCTCGTATGAGAGTTTGTTTTCTCTCTCGAATGAGAGTTTTATCTCTCCTTGAATAGGAGTTGCACAAGAATTTTCTTGTGTTCGGTTGTGAGTTCTTAAGATGTGTTATCTTCAAGAACTTGATAGTTAGTGTTTCAGATGTTCTTACTACATCATTTGAGTCGATATGAATTGTATTGTTCCAAGCGTTGTAAACTTTTGATTGAATGATATATAAGACCGATTTTTCTTCAAAAAAAAAAAAATAAACAATATAATTTTCCACTATTGATACATTATTTTAAGAGTGATGCTATATACCACCCTTTATTGCATCACTAAAATTTCACCTCTTACGTGGATATACAAGTCAATTGCCAACTCACCATATTGTTTTAATTTTCAAATATTTATTCTTTCATTAATTTGTATGTTTTGGATAAAATTAAACTCTTGATTGTTCTTACCAAATTAAACATTAAAAATCATCCCAAACCATCAATTTAGTCTCCTTTCCCAATTAAAACTCCTATTCTTCTTCTTCTTCGTTTATGGATTCCAAAACTCCTATACTACTTTTGAGTTTTGGGGCTGCCATTATATTATTTTTTGTCCAGAATATTTTTCTCTTCACCCTCAATGTTATCTTGTACCCAAAACCCAAATTAATTTGAATAACACTCCTAAATTCCATAAACATGAATTCAAGAAATAGTGTTAAAAAGTAATTATTAATTTTGTGAATAAAAAACAGCCGTGTCAAAAAGATCACATTAGTAACGTAAAACTCAAAAAATCATAATTTAAATAAGTAAGTAAGAAGATAAAATTTGTCCATTAATAATTCAAACAAAAAAATTACAACAAAAAAGGAATTAAATGTAGTTCCTGAAAAAGTTAAAGCTTTACTGTTGAAGGATGAAAAAGTATAGAGAATTGTACCAACCACAAAACTTTGTTATTGCTTCAGTTAAGAATCATGGCATAATTTAAGGGGGAAAAAATGGAAAGTATTAAATCTAGAACTACATAAATGAAACAGAAATTACAATTACAGATTATCAATTGTGGGTCATATGCCAATGTGGCATGACATGTAATCTGCCAATTAAGAAGTGAAAATTTGAAAATGCAAAAAGAAGTGGTATATAGCATTTTCTTTGATTTAAAGATATTGCATTTAGATATAAATAAATTTTAAACAAAATATTATCTCGAACTCAAATTTGTAATATAAATGCATTCAATAATAATTTTATTACAAGCCTTCACTATATATATGTAATTATACATCCACTAGATCATATCATAAATTATAGTTACAGAAAATAAGTAAACTTTAATAATTGGAAATAATATCCAAGATGCCCTATATTAACTCATATTATCATCAATAATATCCGAAATAGTCAATAATATCATTGTTGCTGCTATATATATATCATCCTACATTATTGGGTGTTATTGGTTATACACACGAACTCAAAAAATAATAAACATTGTGCTAAAGTATCTTGTCGATCCAATACCTACCACACTGAATGCGGCCGCATTCGATTAAGCGAAGCAAGTGAATTTACACTCGTCTTATAAATGATCTCTCTACTGTGCGAGCCAATCGATTAGCAAGCCTAATATTATAATTCATCTAGCGATTAATCAAATTATTATAGGCATATATGTATTTAATTTGTTCAAAATTAAATACATATATGAATTTTTGTACCAAACAGCAGTCTTTGAATTTAGATTTTTGCATTGCTTTGTATTTTTTTTTTTAATGCTTATATTTCAATTTTCAATATGTGCATTTAATTGTGAAGAAAATATTAATGTTGAATGTTTGGATTGAATTTGTAGCCATAGCATCTGGTCTAGCATTCATCGACCCAAACAGAAAAACCTTAGTTAAGGTAGACTTCAAGAATGGCGATAACTTTGCAACTGCTGGTGCTACTGCTCTACCAGACTTTGTCTTGAAACCCAAAAACATTTCACTTCCATTAACATCAACTTCTCTTGATGTCCAACTTGATTTCATGTTTACACACTTCAATAGTATCTGCCGTATAGGTAATGATCTCTGTATTTTTATTTTTATTTAATTTAATCAAAGTACGTACGGTACATAATTATAATATCAAGTACTATGGGAAATTCTAGCCCGCTCCCGGCTCGGCTAAATTCACGTGTATTTTATAAAATAACTTACCAATTATATGGTAAGTGTAATACACTCTCCCTTGTGAAATACACTTGGGTTCGGCCAAGTCGGATCCAGGCTATGTTACCAATTGATGAGCTTTTTAATTTATTCACTATATTTCCAATTGTCTCTTCCCTTAGATTGCATAGAATTGCTTAAAAATTCACTATTCATGGTTGGGGACATTGGAGCAAATGATTATAGCTTTGCATTATTACAAGGCAAAACAATTAAAGAGACAACAAGCTTGATCCCGGATGTTGTTTATGAAGTTCAAAAAACTATTAGAGTGAGTGAAATTATGATAAATGTTTTGGTTCAAATTTGAATAATTTTTTGTTTCTTTTTTTTTTTGGTTGAAATATTTTTAATCTTCTAGCTTTTTGGTTGAAATATTTTTAATCTTCTAGCTTTTTGGTTATTTAATATATTAACTAATATAAAAAACTAACATTTTTTCACTGAAAAATTAATAAGAGACATTTAAAATTATCACTAGTGATATATATTAAGAGAGAATATATTTCTTATTTTGTTTTGTATTGTTACGATAATGTTACATATCTAACAGTGACAAAAAAACTATTTTGTCTTATTATTATTGACAAGTAGTAAAATATATATATTAGAAATTCACTATAAATAAAAATAGTTACAAAATCATTGTGTACAGTTAGTATTTATCAGTAAGTCTTGTAGTCTTGTTACAAATTGCTAGTAGTGACAAATTACATAAAACTCTTTGTTATTGGATTTTAATAATGATAATTATACATTAATTTTTTTATTAGCAAGTTTTTGAACATCTTTATTCAAAAAAATTACGTGTGACATTATATTAGTGATAAGAGAACCATGAAATCACTTTACCTTTTTTATTAAAAAAAAAATATATTAGCACACTTCACAAACTACGTACAAATACTTTTGTTAAATAATATCTTATCTTGACCTAATTTAGTTTGATTATATTTGTGATGTATTATAGAGGGTGATCGAGTATGGGGCGGTCGGCATTGTTGTTCCGGGTATTTTCCCACTTGGTTGTCTCCCAAATCATCTTACGAAGTTTGGGACAAATAATGCAGCTGCATATGACCAATATCAGTGCTTGAAATATTTGAATGACTTGTCAATAACTCATAATCAACAACTTCAACGAGCAATTGAAGAGGTGAAAAAAGAGAATCCAAAAGTCACTATTGTATACGGCGACTTTTATAATGCATACATGGCCCTTTTACGCAATGCACAACGACTTCGTAAGTAATACCTTTATTTTATATGTTTTTCTTTACAATGTAAAATATAGATTCTCCCACCCACCTTTGAGTAATTTGCCCTCTTTAAAAAAATTTGCACTCAAGAACCCAACCTTTGATATTGTAGCAGAATACCTCTTGATTTCCTTTTCGGTGGAATATTCCACAAATATTTGTGGTATATTCGCTGAATATTCATGGAATATTCCATTAAAAAGGAAGTTATAGGGTATTCTGCCACCAAAATTAAAGATTAATGTATCAAATGCGAACTTTTTTAGAATATATGCCAAAGTCATTGCGAAATAAAATAAAATATATAAGTAGCAACATGACAAGTAACAATGTTAAAATTATAGCTAATTATATATATTAATTGACAATAATGATATACAAATTGTCACTCTTAGTAACTGGTGACATGGAAATTGTTGTCACTATTGACAATTCAATAACAATAAATAGAGTTGACATTAAACATGTATCACTAATTATTAATAGTAACAACTTAAAAAGAACTATTGCCACTAAAATTATTATTGTGACAAAACAAAAATTATTTTCTCTTATTATATGCATTTAATAATAATTTAAATATTGTCATTTCAATAATTTTGTCACTAATATTATTTTTATTATGCTGAGGGAAAATCCATGAGATATGTGCGTTTTACCCATCTTTATTACTTTTACTTGTACCTCTGTATTTTACTTTATAAAACTCGTGTAGGAAAATGAAAAAAGTTGTCATATGTACATCGAATTAATATATATATATATATATATATATATATATATTGCAGGTTTTGATGTGAAGAATTTACAAAAAGCATGTTGTGGGATTGGAGGGAAGTATAATTTTGACTTTAAGAGAACGTGTGGTAGTCATGGGGTTCCGGTGTGCGCTGACCCAAATAGGTACATCAGTTGGGATGGGATCAATTTGACACAACAAGCTTACAGAATTATTTCTCAACTCCTCGTTCGTCAAATCTTACCCGAACTTAACTGCAATGCTTAATTAATATTTTCCTTTTTCCTGGTGTGGTGTGGCAATTGATTGATGCAATAAGCATTGGGTTTGATCAACTATTGTTCTGTAACATTTTCATTAATGTTTAATAAAATACCAGTATTCTTTACAACAATCACTAATGTCGTGCAAATATATATATAGCCCATCTCAAAATAATAGGTGTCATGTATGGGTGCTTGATGCTAGATAGCTCAAAGTGGCAAAACGTATTTATTCAGACTAAAACTCTACAACTATAAATTGTTGAGTTTGGGTCCTACTTGATGTGTGAACATTTACCTAATTTATATGATTTGTTGATTGGCCCTAGATACAACATAATTACTTGCTTTTAGATAGCACTAATAGATATATTATTATAATTATATTATATACTTGAGCTTTTCACTTGGAAAAAAAAAAGACAACAAACATAATGTGATTATGAACCACACTCGATACGAGTTTTTGATTATGGTATAATTGATTATTGCAGAATTGATTATGACAAAAATTAGGATTTTCAATTTTTCCAAAATGTGATTTTGTAACGCAAAAATGCCCAAACGAGATTAAAGGAAAGAAAGCCAAACACACCAAGAATTGCGGTTAAGAATCCAAATGCAATTTTTAGCGTTTCAAAAGTTGGGCCAAACGGCTTCTTAATATATCTCTATTTTGCAGTTTTTACTTCGAATAAGACTATATAAGAGCACGTTGACACTTAAAATGTGTCGGGTTTACACCTCTCGTGAAAGTGTCCTCACGCCGTACAACTTTTCCAACACAACGATGGCATCCTTGGTGTTCCCCATCGTTTCATACTACTTCTGCAACTCATTAGCCATAAAAGCGGTTTAATGATACAACGCACGTAGATGTAGTCCTTGAGCCACTTTTCTTGGGTGTCATGGACCGCTCGTACTGCAGTTTACTCGGGAGTGGGCTCGACACATTGTGTCTAACACATAATCGAGCCCCTCAAATTGTAGAACTATCTTTAAGTTATGGCACCATTCGAAAAAATTGGACCAATTAATTTACTAGTTTCAGCGATTACAACGAGTGGAGTTTAGTCATTTTGTCCACAAAATGTTTAGCAAATACAGAAAATGATCAGCATATAGTCTTAATGATATCCACATAATCTGGTCTTTGATTACACGTATGGTCCCACTACTTATCGAGCTCCATCATTCCAGCAATGTAGATGGGAAAAGATTAATCTCCCAAGCGGGCTTGAGCTTCAAGTAACCCATCACATCTCACGACTCATGGCCAACATGGTGATGATACTTGATGGGTGCAACTACCCCTTCCACGTCGTTACATGGTAATCAAGATAATTCACCTCACTTTTCATGCATTCCTTGAGAGCATGAGCTCATGCACTATTTGGTGTTAAGTCCAACCAATCAAATTTTCATGGTGAATTAATGTTGTAAAATGTTCCACGACTCATGGACGACACCTGAACCTTTTAATTGTCATGTGCACTTTTAGTTAACCACAAAGTCGTTTAAAAGGTCTAGTTACAAAATTGTCTCCTCGGCCCAACACCCATCCCACGACTTATGACTAATGGTGCTAAGTTTTGGTGACTCCCTTTCATACTTAATGATTAAAGGCTTGGACTTATTGAGAAACCCTGTTCCCAATCTCTCCATTAATGGACTTAAAATGATTTAATTGGTATTCACATACAGTGTCTCACCATTTGCAATTACTTATCTTTCTTAGATGATCAAGTGACCAAGCACGTCATACATTGAGAAAAGTAAATACTACAAGCATGCCATAAAAATAGCAAATGTAGTCTTGCCTGAGTCATCTAAGGTCGCCCCGAGCCATAGGGGTGATAGACAAGCTAACTAAGACGCAAACCCCATCTAAGGTGTTCAATGTTCCAAGCCTTGAACGCCTCCTTGCACTTGTATCCAATTATAAGTAATTACAAAAAGGAAACCTCGCCTCTCAGAATTACAATAAAAGAAAGAGGCGCACACATGCCAAAATTACATTCTCTAGTCTAATACAAATCAAGCTAGTCCTAGGCTCGACCAACAGATAATGGACATAGATCATGCTCAAATCAAACAAAGCACACAAAATAAATTTACCATTTTTTTAAGTAATTACTCAATTAAATCCATGAACTAATCAACTTTCTAGAAATAACTTTAGAAAATACCAAGAAAATCCAATTTTTCAAAAATTAACATTATCTAAAATTCCATAATTTAATATTTCCCAAAAATTTTAGAAAATATAAAAACAATTCTAAAAATTACATAAAAGCCCCAAAATTTTATTAGGAATTGCATAAAGGCCCGAAATACATTTTCGAGAAAACCTAGGGACCCCATTACTGGGCTGCCACAACCAACGCAGCAAAGGGTAGCACCAAGCTGCCCCGAGAATCATGTATGCGCGAATAGAACACTTGTTGTTTTCCATACGGCTATTGTACAACAGCCTCCTGCCCCTTGCCACCGCAAGTAGCCGTCGGACAGTTTATCCCAGCAAAAGCGACGCCGCAACATCCATCCTATTTAGTCACTGTTGACACTCGGATAACTTTTATCCAGGTTTTTCCTGCGTGTTGTAGGCTCCAAATCATGCCTAAAATTAATAATATGAAAAATAGATCAACAAAATATGGAATGGAGCCTCAAGTTCATAAGGACTAGTCTTACATATACGCCAACTGTGAAATTTCTGAATTCGGTAGGTACTACCAATAAGGAACTTCTGATGGTGTTGTTCAGTTTATTCATCCCCAATAAGAGAACCCTCATATATTTTTGAAAAAATTACTAAAAAACCCTTAAAGTAAACTGTATATACAAAAAACCCATGATAATATTTGTCAATCCAAAAAACCCACTCCATCAACTTTTCATTCAAAAAAAATTCAATATTTAGAGTTAACAAATTTATGGACTTAATTGCCATTAGTCTTCTAGATTAAAAATCAATCAATTGAAGCAAGGGGGTGTGGTCGAAGTGGTCACAAGGCATTATGCCGTGAGAGCCCACTTGGGTTCGAAACCCAGGTGTAGGGGATTGGGAGAAAGGGGATAGTTTGGGGAGTTTACTCCTCCGTCCTCCCCCAAATTCTTCCCTGGGGGGCCCTGCGCTTATCGAGTCCGTCGTCTATAGGTAACCTAGGCCGGCTTACCTCCACACGTGGTTTGCGGGCTGTTGCGTATGGACAGGTTTGCTCTGCTGGGTGACCGGGGGAGATTTACCCTTTGGATTTTCAAAAAAAAATAAAAATTAATCAATTGTAGTTATGCAATGAAATTTATTTATTTAAAAATTTGATATTGCTAATTGATACTAATTATGATTTTAGTTTTCAATTTTTAGATCTTTTAATCTTTTTAAAGAATTTAAAACATATATTTATAGATAATTACCATATTAAAATAAAAAATAAATTACATACAAAAATTTTAAAAATTAATATTACAAAATAAAATCCGTATTTTATGATTCATTACTTTGAAATAGTTAAAACAAAATGATACAATAAGAAAAACTAATTAATCAATTATTAAGCGAATAAATGAAGGAGCAGTTTAGTCCAAAAAATGTTAATCCTTACTTTTGGGGTTTTTAAAATGAGAAGTTTGTAAAATGGGTTTTTGATATAGAAAAATATTTTCATAGTTTTTTTGGATATGAGAAATTATTTAAGGGGGTTTTAAGTAATTTTCCCTATATTTTTTTTGTTACAAAAAACCCTAAACATTTCTTTTTGTTACAAAGAACCCTCATACATGCGCTAGTATATACCATGCCAGTATTTATGAAATTGATACA
Organism: Buddleja alternifolia; assembly: GCA_019426215.1. NCBI lineage: Eukaryota > Viridiplantae > Streptophyta > Magnoliopsida > Lamiales > Scrophulariaceae > Buddleja > Buddleja alternifolia. Next base: position 19,278,446 of record CM033408.1, on the reverse strand, counting down.
CTTACAATGAGTATGTAACTTACAAACAAATCTTAGTGCCTCATCAATATGCATTTCCTAAAGGCTTTATTAGTTATAATTAGTTTTAGTATCACAACCTAGGAGACATGTTTCATGATTATCATACATGTTGTGCAATTGTGTCCCATGGCCATTTGTTCCAGCGAACTTATCACATATAAACAAAGACATAGTACAGATAGATTGCTCATTAAATTTATTACAAGAATGGTGCCCAATTAATTAACACGGTGGACACTACTCAATTACGAAAGATTGCACATCATACAATGAAACATACTACTACACAATAAAACATGATAAGAAATAATGTCATTCTATCTTTAAAATTCTGGAGCATGAAGGTTGCATCACTGCTGCATATGAGAATATATTACCAACAACATTCCTCAAGATTTCGACTATAATACACAACACCTGTATAGAGAACATTTTTTACAGGATAGTATGAGAGAGACATGTGTTTAATTTGAATACACAGTGCCTATGGGATGCTATATTGTTATTGCTAGTGAAAAGTGTTGTGGATGCAAATCTTGATGTCAAGATGAATTGCTAACTGCAAGAAACTATGATGCACAGATACTTTTAAAAATGATCCTATGCATCAGTGTAACCATATCCAGTATGGATACTCTCAGATATCGTGTCTGAAATTTTAAAGTGTCCATTAAATTTATTACAAGAATGGTGCCCAATTAATTAGCACGGTGGACACTACTCAATTACGAAAGATTGCACATCATACAATGAAACATACTACTACACAATAAAACATGGTAAGAAATAATGTCATTCTATCTTTAAAATTCTAGAGCATGAAGGTTGCATCACTGCTGCATATGAGAATATCTTACCATCAACATTCCTCAAGATTTCGACTATAATACACAACACCTGTATAGAGAACGTTTTTTTACAGGATAGTATGAGAGAGACGTGTGTTTAATTTGAATACACAGTGCCTATGGGATGCTATATTGTTATTGCTAGTGAAAAGTGTTGTGGATGCAAATCTTGATGTCAAGATGAATTGCTAACTGCAAGAAACTATGATGCACAGATACTTTTAAAAATGATCATGTGCATCAGTGTAACCATATCCGGTATGGATACTCTCAGATATCGTGTCTGAAATTTTAAAGTGTCCATTAAATTGATTACAAGAATGGTGCCCAATTAATTAGCACGGTGGACACTACTCAATTACGAAAGATTGCACATCATACAATGAAACATACTACTACACAATAAAACATGGTAAGAAATAATGTCATTCTATCTTTAAAATTCTGGACCATGAAGGTTGCATCACTGCTGCATATGAGAATATCTTACCAACAACATTCCTCAAGATTTCGACTATAATACACAACACCTGTATAGAGAATGTTTTTTACAGGATAGTATGAGAGAGACATGTGTTTAATTTGAATACACAGTGCCTATGGGATGCTATATTGTTATTGCTAGTGAAAAGTGTTGTGGATGCAAATCTTGATGTCAAGATGAATTGCTAACTGCAAGAAACTATGATGCACAGATACTTTTAAAAATGATCCTGTCCATCAGTGTAACCATATCCGGTATGGATACTCTCAGATATCGTGTCTGAAATTTTAAAGTGTCCAAAAATAAATAGAAAAGAAAAAATGTTTGATACTCTATCAGATACAAAATTTGAAGTATCCGAGACGACTTAGATAACAGACATAGTTTTTTTTTTTTTTCTAAGGGCAAAAAGCACTTCACCCCCTTAAAAATCTCAATCTTAGCACTTTCCCCCTAGAAACACAAAAATGAGATTTCTCCATTAAAAATTTAATATCAATACTTTTCCCCAAATGCCAATTTTCATGCTAAAATCTCACTGAAAGGGTGGCACGTGCCTGGCACCGACCACCCTTAATGGCAAAGTCATCTTTTACCTGTGCTTATCACAATCATGCTTTAGAAAGCGACTTTAGATAAAGTTTTTTTCTTCCACCATTTCCTAAGATTCATTACAGTTTTGTTTAACTGCTTATTAGCTTACTCTTTTCCAAAAAACTTGTCAGAATCATGAAAACATTTCCTAAGATTCATTACAGTTTTGTTTAACTGCTTATTAGCTTACTCTTTTCCAAAAAACTTGTCAGAATCATGAAAACATTGAGTAAGGTCAATTGATCCCCTCTAGAATTTGAGAAACTTCTCAATGAAAGTTGTGTCTACATAGTAGAAAAGTTGTTTAAAGTATAAACTCAAAGGATGAATAGAATGTATTAATAAGAACAAGCACTTGCTTGGAGAAAAATATTGAAAACCCATTACTCCAGTGTAGATCATCAAATAAGCTTGAAATTTTTTAATTTTATTTTTTGATGAATAAAATTCTAATGTTTGCATAGACAGTTCAAGAACCAAAAAATAAACCATTTGCGCAGCTCATTGAGTCAATTAAGGTGAATATTCAAGTTGCACTTGGGTATCTCTTCTTCCTAAGCTACTTAGAGCAAAAATTAACAAGTTTCTTTTAAAACATTGTTCATCGACAAATGCATCAGTCTTAATGCATAATATGAAATTCATATGCCTGATTCATCTCATATTTTTAGTACACAAATCCTCTCTTTTACACGTTTTCCGTATACAGTACATTGTCATTTTTGAGAATACATAGTTGAGCATATAAATGTATATCAAAATGTTTACTCATTTCTGGTTAAACTTTCCACAGGGAGCCTAAAAAGATAGATATGATTGATAGCTTTGCGACGACTGTTAACATTTCTTCTGAGCAAATCACTTGATGTATGTGCAATAATGAGAGTAGTCAAATACTAATTATGCAATTATGGGTAGCCCGTGACAGGCATTGTGCGGATCGTTTGGGAAGATTTTGTCCCGATAAATGACATTTGGGGCAAAGTGCTATTATATTTTTTGGGGGCAAGATCTCTTTTTTTGTATTTTTTTTTTTGGAACAAGTAAGTGTATTTTATAACTCACTTTCAACCTATACAGCTACTCCAAGCATACCTGGGTCTCAAAAAGTATCAAATTTAAAACTCATCGATTGCGAAATCCTTTCAACTACATCATTCGGTTCACTCCTACATACATTAAAAATTCATTTGTTTTGTTCAAGCAAAAGAGTACATAGTATTGCAACAAAGAGGGTCCATTTATTGTTACTCAACACAGTCTGCCCCCTACTAATATATGTGATCCACTTGACAATACTATCCCATTTGTCATACCTGCATCTTATCTCCATTTTCCTCTAACTTTCCTGAAACACTTCCTTAGAGAAATCACATGGAAAGAAAACGTGATCTCTGCTCTAATTGCCATTGTGACACAGTAAACATCTTGTATCTTCTAACTCTTTCCAAACAATGAGTCTATCCCGCGTTTTCAGTCGATTTTGAAGAGCTAGCCAGAGTATAAATTTATGCCTAGCAATAATGCCTTCCCCCCATACTAGCACTTTCCATTCAACCTCTTCATAATGCTCCATTACATGAGTATAAGCCTTGATGATAGAGAATTTCCCACCTTGCCATGTATTTTGTACTATATCAACTGCATCTAGAAAAGAATCTCTTATACCAAGTATCTTTTTCCAAAACTATGAACTTGTGCTCTTTGTGTCAACTATCCATACATTACCCCCTTTGATGTAATATGCATGAACCCATTTAATCCACATGGAATCAGTTTTATAGGCTATATTCCAAATATGTTTGAAGATGGTAGCTATGTTTCATTTACCAATTGAGATGATTCCCAGTCCACCTTCCCTTTTTGGCAAACATATTTTCTCCCAACTTAGTACTGCCTTATGATGCACGGACACTGACACAGCGACACGGACACGGGGCACGGTATTTTCTAAAAAAATTAGGACATGACACGGCTCCGACACGGATGTCAAAATATATATTACATAAATTAGATATTGATTTGAATTTCAATATAATTTGTTAGAAAAATAAACTATGAAAATGTTGTTTACTTGTTTATTGTTAAATTTGTAATTTTTTTGCCGTTTTGTAAATCTCTATATGTTCGAAAAAATTCAATACTTATCAACAATAAGTCAATAATGAATGCAAAACAAAAATCTAAAAAGTCACAAATTACAAAGCAATTACAAATACAATCAAAATATCAAATGCTCAAGAATTAGAATTAGGATTTTTGCAGTTTTTCTATTTATAATTGGAACCCCACACTTTTTAATTTCTTAGAAAAACTGTCAACCGTGTCATCACCGTGTCGGACACGCATTTGGTTGTGTCCGACATTGTGTCCAAATTACTTTTTTATTTTTTAACCATGGACACATATTTGCCGTGTCCGACACGTGATGGAGGTGCGTCGTGTCCGACACACACCTGACACCTCCCGTGGATAATTTTTGGAGTGTCCGTGTTTTATAGGTACTGCCTGATATCTCCATGTTGCTTTCCCACTCCACAAGAAGGCTCTACACATTCAGTCAATTTCATTAACAACAGTCAAGGGTAAGAGGAATATTTGGCTCCAATACATTTGGACCCCAAATAGCACAAATTTAATGAGAAAGGATCTCCCAGCAAATGTCAAAAACTTTGAAGTCCATTAAGTTATTCTACTCATGATCTTCTCAACAAGGGGCTTGTTAGGAAATTTTATGTTAGATATTTTCATGATGATTAGATACGTTTCATGTTAGACCCCAAAGATTATGTAAGTTTATATTTAATAGAATATGTCTAAGCGTTTAACAAAGTTATCAAGTTGTATTAAGGCTTTTTATCTTTATAGTTTTAGACTAGTATTTAAGCACTTGGGCTATGATAGAATTCTAGGTGAGTCTATAAAAAGTGAAACCGAAGATCAGCGTCTGTAGACTTTGAAGATAAGAGGTCCTTTAAGTAGTTGTCAAGCGCTTGTGGATGATTCAAGGTGAACAACGTACAAGCGTCAGAATTCACCTGAATTTAATCCGAAGTCAATAAGGACTCAAATGCAAACATTCAACGGACATTTAATTCCAATGGGAATTAAATTCAAATGCATTAAATTCTTGATAAGAGCATTAAATGTGATAAAAATTATTGACGTGCAGATAAGCCTTTCTCATTGGCTGTCAACTCAAAGTAGGTCTGCTGTGCAGCAGAATTTTCAGAGATGTCAGAAAAAGACTAGTGCACGAGTTACGTGCTGAATACGCGTCTGCATGTGTCCAACGAAAAAATCCAAGAAAGTCTATAGATAGATCCTCACAGCTCAACCCTAAATGCCGAGAAAATTATCAAAATCTTGATATACATTTACGCTGTTGAAATCTATCTACATACAAAAATCTTAAATCCTCCATAGCCAGAAATTCTTTTAAGCTTATTCAACTCTACAACCAAATCAATATCTCTTATATCTTCATAGAAGAATTCATTTTTGACACTACAAAATCCTAGCAAGAGAACTAGATTGCGTAAGTAGTAAAGTGGATATTAAGTCCGGGATTTTATCGTTTCCACAGGGACCTCTATAATCTAAGTACCGAGACTACTATATTATTCATTTCTAAGTTAGATCGGTCGATAAGAGGTTGATTAACTAATTAACTAAGCAATTTACAAGCTAAGGCAATTTTAAACCAAATAAAAGGAGAAAGCAATAGAGAGAAACGATGATGGCACATAGTTCAACCAAATATGTATTTTGATTGTGATTGAGGTTCTATTAGATTATTGGATTGATTTAGCTAAGGCAAAATTCCCTAACATACATACTACCTAATCTCTTGGCATAGCAACCCTACCTTTTTTAACGATTTCCTATATATCTCTATATGAAAACCCGATTAACGAAGATGCATTTAAGGTCTAGGAATTCTCCACGTTAATGGAAAGCCACCTAAAGAAATCGAATCTATCTCTAGTCGATTTAACTATAGGGTATTCAATGTTTATATCTTCCCTAGGTCATTATCTCTCCATAACCATAGGCATTAAATCAAACATTTGGTGATCAAGCAAATGCAAGCATTAGGATCAAACATTGAATACATAGCTAAAAGCAAAATTAAACCAATAGAAACCAACAATGAACACTCAAAATAGCATAAATGGCCTACCCATGGCCTCAATCAAACGTATTTAGCTTATATTCATGTCAAAAGTACAAATCCAAATCATACAAGACAGGTGATTTGAACAAATTTAAGAAATAAGATGTTAAAACTCCCTAATATTCATAATGATGTAGATTCCCCGTTGAATTCTCCGTCTTCTCGCGAACCCGACCTTCAATGAGTCACTTGACCTTCAAGTCTTCTCCCTAAGCTCTCTCTCTCCCTTTTTTGGATAAAAACTGCTGAGTAGGGTAAAAGGTATTGTCAAAATGACCTAAAAGGTCTATTTATATGCCTTGGAACAGTAGTGAATGCCGCGGCGTTCACTACTGCTATGAATGCCTGATGTTCAATGGTGAACGCCGTCGTGTTCACCTGATTTCAGCCTGAGATTGCTTCGTTGTGCCTTCGTTCCTCGTTCTTTTACCCGACTGTTCATCTAACCTGAAAAGTAAGAGAAAACAGAGGTCAAAGCATCATATGTGATCAAAATAACAAGAAAATGAGCAAAACTAAGTTGATAAATGGGGGAAAACTCGTGTAAAGATAGCATATATCAAATACCCCCAAACTTAACTTTGATCGTCCTCGATCAAATAAAATCAAGCACACACATGAAGATTGAAAGGAAATTCAATTGCTAATTCATACATACAAGAGTAAGCATTATACCTTCAAAGAAACAAAATTATGAAGAGCTACATGATGCTTTGAACATTCAACAATTTGAAAATCTCACAAAATCTTAGTTTCCATCCCTAAAACATGAACTCCCACATCCATACTCATGCCAAGAGCACACTTTAGACAAAATAATGCAGACCAATTGGAACATAAAGGCATTGAAACAATTCAACATTCGTTAACCTATCAGTGTGCATAATATGCAAAAGTCACAATCAAAAGATCTTTTCGGCTTGTAACGTAAGGCTAGGTGATAGCTAGGACCGGAAGATATGGATAAAGTGACTAAGTCAAGAGAGTCTATAACTCAATATCATCGAATTAAATCTGCATATCAGCCACATAAACTCTCACAACTCATCACTTATCACTTTTTTAACTCTCTTTTGCCTTTCAACTTACAACCCCCAAACTTATTTCTTTTTATACCGGGTTGTACAAAAATTCGAAAGCCAATCGATCCATATTGATGCCTAATTCATGGCCTAGTCGAGAGGATTTTCTTCTTTTCGAACTCTCTCTCGACTATTTAGCCCATTGCTCAATTTTTTTCGTTTCATCCCCTTTATTGCATAATTCTTCAAATCTCAAATTTCCAAACAATATCACTATCTAACCCATATATATTCAAACCAAAACAAGGTGACTACCCACATACAAGCCAAATGATTTGAAGTTCTAAGATTTTTTGGTTGGGTGTTAGACATTGTTTTTCTTTTAGGCTAGTGGGTGGTTGTCATGGCTTATGAAAGAAAGACGAATGGTGGTTTGTAGTGTGCTTAGCACACTCCATTCTTATCAATACAGCTCAAATCAAGGTCTAGAGATTATGCAATATAGAGAAGGCCAAAATGTAAGGCTAGATACAATTAAAGATGGCCTAAATCATTTTATGACTTCACAACATTAACACACACTTCAAAGTCAACTAATTGAAAGTTTAACGCTTTAAATTCTCAAAAATTCCCATAAGCATGGCTAAAAAGGGCTTTCAAGACACAAAGTATGACATGTTGACCACAAACAAGGGACTTTGACTTCAACAAAGTAGAGAAAATCAAACGCATTATGCTCCTATGCGAAGATGTACCAATTCATGAATTCCAATTCAACAAGGTATGAACGAAACAAATTTCAAAAAGCGTATGCCACCCCCAAACTTTAACAGAACATGGTCCCCAATGTTTACAAAAGCAACACAAGGTATGAGGGATAAGAGATACAACCCTGAAAAAGGAGAGAAGTAGAACGATCACGATGATGATCTAGTATCCCGGGATCAAAACCTCAAGCAAACCACATCACAGCAAAAAACGGAGCAAAAAATGGGAAAAACGAAAGACAGAAAGGGAAACTATGATAACTAAAAACAAAAGAGAGTAGTACAATCAACAAGTTCAAAAGTATCAATATCCAAACATAAAACATAACAAAGCAGATAAAAAGGAGACAGGGAAACTCTCAAGCAACATCCTCATCTGTCACCTCATCTTACTACTCATCTGACTCCATCTCCTCATCACCATCCTCATCGTCATCATCATCATCGTTAGCCTCATCATCATCATTACTCTCCTCTACAGAAACTGCAGCGGCCTCCAACGGCTGGCACTGCGGGTCGAGTGAGACGAGCGGGTCAAATTGTGGGAAATCGGGCCAAACCCTAGGTTAAGCTCCAAATGCACTAGCCTGAATGGCGCTCTCCATCAACTGCCATCGGCGGTGAGCATCCCATCGGGCCTCTAGAATGTGATGGTCAATCTGTGTCATTTTAGAATCCAAAGCAGTCACTTTGGAATCCATATCAAGTGCCCACTGTGGAATTTCAGAAGCTACCCCAAAAGAGGAAAAAAGTGCATGCTCTGTAGTCGGATGGGAAGGAGGGGCGGGCAATGTTGTGGTGGTGGAGGCTGGGGGAGTAGCTATAGGATGAGCTCGCCGAGCACGACATGTACACCCAGAAGCAGTATGACTAGCGGCCTTAATGTTATCATAAGAGATGATCCGACGAGGGAGTTGGACGGTTTTCATAGGAGAGTACTGAACAATTTTCGCTTTGCATAAGGTCGATCAACAAAGGGAAAATGAGGTTTTTTATCTCGGCATCGCATACAAGGAAAAAACTAGTCAACTGATGATGAATGATGCACCCCACATCAATGGCGAGCCCAGTGTGGATGGCATGGACAAGCTCAACGCGCTCTCTAGTAGCAGTGCTCAATGAAAAAGTCAGAATAAAGCATGAGCAAACTAAATAACACTAAGTCCGGGCCACATGTGTTAACTCCCCCGCAGGAATAGAGAGAGGACGAGATTGCTGAGCATCTAACCAAGTCCAAGTGGAGCCTGGTTGGCTGAGAGTAGAAAGGATGGCACCATAGTCAATGTCCTGAAGAAACTCAGAATATTCATCAACATCGGGAAAATGGGCCTAGAGTACCCTAATGATGGTGCTTCTCGTAATATCAACAGAATTGCCCCTAACATAAACCCTGTTGGTGTCCACCAAGTACCGTTTCCCAGCGACATTAGCATAAAATTCTCTAACAAAAGGAAATACTATCTTCCCGAGGTTCCGAACAAAGTGAGTCCATCCACGGGATATTTAGCCTGGGATGGTGCCATAGAACTGTCAAGGGGCAGCTCACTCACAACATTCTTCCCTTGCAACTTGTCAATGCATCTATCGGATGCTTCTTTACTCAAAAGTTTATGATCATCATACGGAGGAAGAGAGATGGGCTTGGAACCTGGAGCGCCACCATCATTGGATGTGGAAGCTAAAACATTCCCTTTCCCCTTAGACGCCTTAGAAGAACGAGTCAGCATTGCAAAGATACCACAAGGAACTACCCAGAGTATTAACTCAGATTCACCCACGCCACCAAAATCAATGCCCAAAAAGCGATAAAAGTCCCCCAAACTTTGTCAACCCGTGCCCCCACAATCAACTTCTCCACACAAGCTCAATATCAATGAAAAAGGACAAAACGAGCCAACAAACTATATCCACAATATGTAATCGACCTAACTGATAGTTTCAAATACCAAAAATCACCACAATATCTTCAACAATTCAACAATTAACACAATCTCACCCCACAAGTGACCAACAATGCAAAAAAAAAAAAAAACACGAACCTCAACTCATAAAATGGTATACAAATAGCACAAAAGGATGAGAGAAGCTTGACTTTACCAAAAGGAGACCAAAATTTGAGTTAAAGATTGGTGGAGGAAGCGGAGGAGCGGCGGTGGCGTGGACGTGCGGCGGTGGTCTTGGGGAAGTGATTTTTGGCCGAATTTTTAGAATTTTTGATCGGTGGGAATGGTAGTAATTGGGGTGGGTAATGTGGATTTAAGAGGAATTTGAGAGATATAGAGTGAGGTGGAATTAATTAGGGATTTGGTGAAAGGGGCGAATTAGGGTTTATGTGATGTGGAGGGGAAAAATGGCTGGTGGGATATACATAGGTAACGAATGCCGCAGCGTTCTTTAGTGGCGTTCTCAGGAAAGGCGAACACCTCGACATTTACTAGTGAACGCCGCAACATTCGCCGCAGAGATGAACACCTAGACGTTCATCACAGAGGCGAACGCCTCGGCGTTTTTTCAAGTGAAACCGAAATGTTTCCCCTATTGTTGTAAATGCTTCAAGAAGAGAAAAACAACAGTATTCCTTGAACAAACGCCTTAGCATGCATTCCATGGAACGAGCACCCCTTTTACCTTTGGCATGATGGGTTTGGGTTTTTTTGTCATGTCATGGGAAAGAACGTGATACCTGCGAACAATATGAAAGCACTACTCAAAACACGAAATGAAACAAAACAATGAAAAGACAAAACAAAACGAAATAAAAGGGAAAAGAACTTGGGGTGTCTCCCAAGAAGCGCTTGCTTGATTTAAGGGCACTCAAATTAGTGGATCAATGAGGGTAACTTGCACCTGGTACCTTACACAAACATTGACTTCATAGTGTTTCAAACGTTGGTCATTAACCGTGAATGATCCATTGTCCTCATGTGAAATTTCAACCGCAACGGAGGGATAAACTTTCGTAACCATGAAAGGTCCCGACCATTTAGAGTGTAGTTTATCGAGGAAAAGTCAGAGACGGGAATTGAATAAAAGGACATTTTCTCCCTAGGTAAACTCCCTCGGCGTGATGTGCTTGTCATGCCACCATTTTGTACGCCCCTTGTAGAGTTTTGCATTTTCATAGGCCTCTTGTCGGAACTCTTCTGGCTCATTCAATTGCAACAACCTATGCTAGACTACATCTTGCAAATCAAAATTAAGAAATTTAATAGCCCAAAATGCCCTATGCTCTAGCTCAACAGGGAGGTGGCAAACCTTTCCAAAAACGAGACGGTAAGGTGACATGCCTATAGGGGTCTTAAATGCGGTTCAATATGCCCAAAGGGCATCATCTAACTTAAGAGACCAATCCTTCCTAGAGGAACTAACCGTTTTCTCTAGGATGTGTTTAAGTTCCCTATTAGACACTTCAACTTGTCCACTCGTTTGAGGGTGGTACAGAATGGAGATCTTATGTGTGACATTGTATTTGTGTAAAAGATTATCGAATTGTTTGTTGCAAAAATGAGTGCCACCATCACTTATAATGGCTCGAGGTGTACCAAATTGAGTGAAAATATGTTTTTTTTCTTAAATTTAACAACCACCCTCGAGTCATTCGTTCGTGAAGCCTCCACTTCAACCCACTTAGACACATAATCAATGGCTACTAGAATGTATTTGTTAGAGCATGAGCTAAGGAATGGTCTCATAAAATTAATTTCCCAAACATCAAAAAGTTCACATTCTAGCATGTCGTTTAAAGGCATTTCAGGCTTCCTAGAAATATTCCCAGTTCTTTGTCATCTATCACAAGAAGCTACATATGCATGCACATCTTTAAATAGAGAGGGCCAAAAAAACCTGATTGGAGAATTTTGAAGCAGTCTTAGTGGGCCCGAAGTGTCCGCCTACCATGCCATCATGACAATGGCTCATAATACATGATAAGAGGTGTTTTTACGTGTTTTTAAGCCCGTAATTCTTATGATTTAGATTCACTTATTGCCTAAATCATGTCACATTTGCATTTAATAGGTGTGTTAAGTGAATACAGGTAATAATGAGAATACATGAAGAAAAGGGAAGAAAAACGATGTACAAAACAAGTTCAAGCATGTTTTTTCAACACTTAGGCGGTTTATGCATCTCCTATCACATTCGAGCGATATTTCCGTACATTAGAGACCGAATTAGACAAAGTTTCCTTCTACAAAGTTTTAGATTTATGTCTTAGCTTCAAATGGGAATTTGAAACATCCAAATCTGAGGTCTATAGAGAGAATTGTGAAGGAAATACAATTGCTGCGCCGAACAGAGAAGTATATGTGTCAGGATACGCCCCAGCGCCCTCCTAGTTATGCCTAGGCGTGGATAGTCCGAATGTTACTCCTTTTCAGCCTAAATTCCAGCATTATATGATGGGTAGGAATCACATTTGGCCATAATTCAGCACATGTGTTGAGGGGTTGTCATAAGTGTGTTTCTTGGTAGATTTACTTTATGGGCGCCAAATCAGAAACAACCTCCATGTTGACACGTAATTTAGGTATACTTAGAAACCGAATTGGACAAAGTGTCCTTCTGTAAAGGTGTAGATCTATGTCTTATCTGCACATGGGGACTTGAATCATCCAATTCGGAGATTGTTGGAGATGGTTATGAGGAAAATACTAAAACTGCGCTGGAAAGCAAGAAAATGGCAGTATGCATGTGTTTTGTTGAAGTTTTCAAATGGTTATGCTTGGTGGAATGCTTAAGGGCCGAAAGTTCAGCATTTTTTAGCTGGTTGGAATCTTAAAAGCCAAACTTTAAGCATCACGTTAGGTGGAATTCTCATTGGGGAACTTTAATGGGAATTTTTAATGCATACTTTAGTGGAATTTTGGCTATAAAAGGAGGGGGAACTCATACTCTTCAGATTCACTATCAATTTCAGATTCTTGGAGAATAGAGGGGGGGGGGGGGGAAGTGACCGATCCATTAGAGAGAAAGGAGAGGGAGAAGGATTCTTGGATTCATTATCATCATTGGAGAAAGAATATTCACTTGGAGTTCTATCATCATTCAATTAGAAGGAGTTTTTATAGCCTTTTCATTTTCATTCATGTCTATGAATATGTGTATTTACTCATTATTGTTTTTCATACTATCTATTATGAACTAATTTCATAAGACTAAGGCCATGTAAGGTCAAATTGTGATATATGCTTATAATAGATGATTGTTGAGGTTATACTTATATTGTTATGTGATGTGAACTTGTGTTTTTACCTATCTTGCATATACTTGATCACTATATGTTAGAATCTTATGCCTAGGTTGATATTTCGGGAGAAAATTAACTTAGGGTGCAAGAAATTCACATCATGACCCGCAACAAATGAGGAATTGCCCTAGACATAGGTAAAGATTCCCGGGTGAAGTTGTTCGATTCTAATCGAGTGAACTCTAGTACGTTAATGCATGTTTAGTGGTTAGATTTCCGGATAGGAATATTTGGGAAATCACGATCTAAGCATAGGAGTTTATACGCGAGACATCGGTTATTCTCTACCCTCGGAGCTCTCACCATAAAAATATAAGCGTAATACTTCAACGAGAATCTTTATAAGTATAATTGATCAATTTGAACCTAGCATGTGCCTTAGTCTCCCTTTATATTTTGTTTTAAATCACTTGTGCAACCTTTTTCTTATCTTACGCGTTTCACACTCATTTTACCTTTAATGTATTGATCTTTGTTGTTATAAAACCTTAAACTAGAATTCAAGTCCTTGTGGTTCGACAATCCGGACTTCTCGTCCACTTTTATTACTACACACGACTAGTGCACTTGCTATTATAGCACGTTAGCTTTTAGCGTGTCAATACACGTCATTTCCTCCACCGGTACACAACGCCTAATAATGCCATCTGCACAATTCTTAAACAAAAATGGTTCTTACACCCGTAACAACATAATTCGCAAAATCGGCATACTAAGGGAAAGCACCATGAATTATTGCATACAATTGTTCATTTGGGAACTCCTTCCCAATTGGTTTTTCAATAATAGAATTAGAGATAGGAGCTTATATCCTAGACAAATGATCGGATACCACATACTCAACTCCCTTTTTATCCCTAATTTCTAGGTCAAATTCTTGGAGAAGGAAAATCCATCTAATGAGTCCAGGTTTGGCATCCTTTTTCGCAAGTAGATACTTAAGCGCAGAGTCATTAGTATAAACAATGACTTTGTTCATAACAAGGTAAGCATGGAACTTATCAAATGCAAATACTATAGCTAGCAATTCCTTTTCCGTCGTGGCATAATTCAATTGAGCATCATTTAAAGTGCGACTAGCATAGTAAATGGTGTAAAATACCTTGTCTTTCCTTTGACCAAGTACCGCTCCGACCGCCAAATCACTAGCATCACACATAAGCTCAAACGGGAGGTTCTGATTGGGAGGAGACATGATGGGGGCAAAAATAAATTTTGCATTGAGAGTGTGAAAGGCCTGTAAACAATTATCATCAAAGTTAAACGGTGCATCTTTCACTAGCAAATTGGACAAAGGCATAGAAATTTTTGAAAAATCTAAAATGGAACGCCTATAAAACCAGACATGGCCGAGGAAACTCCGCACGACTTTCACTGATGTGGGTAGGGAAAGCTTTTCAATGACCTCAACCTTGGCCCGGTCCACTTCAATCCCCTTGTGAGAGATTTTGTGGCCAAGTACAATGCCCTCTTGTACTATAAAATGGCATTTTTTCCAATTTAACACTAGATTAGTCTCCTCGTATTGTTTTAAAACACATGTTAAATGGTTAAGACATGCATCAAAAGAAGTTTTAAAGACAGAAAAATAATCCATAAAAATTTCAAGAAAGTCTTCAACCATGTCATGAAAAATGGCCATTATAAAACGTTGAAAGGTGTCCGGGGCATTGCATAAACCGAATGGCATCCGCTTATAAGCAAATGTGTCATAAGGACAAGTGAAAGTGATTTTCTCTTCATCCTCGAGTGTGATGGAAATTTGATTATAGACGGAGTAGCCATCTGGAAAACAATAAAACCCATGCCCGGCTAACCTTTCAAACATTCGATCAATAAAGGGCACGGGAAAGTGGTCCTTCTGAGTGGCATCATCTAATTTTTGACAATCTATGCACACTCGCCACCCGGTGACCGTTCGTGTGGGAATTCACTCATTGTTAGCATTAGTAATAACGGTCATACCTCCTTTCTTTGGGACAACTTGAGTTGGACTCACCCCAATTGCTATCGGAGATAAAGTAGATAATACCTGCATCAAGTAGCTTGATAACCTCATTTTTTATGACTTCTTGCATCACTGGGTTGAGTCGTCTTTGCGGTTGGATGGTGGGCTATTCATCCTCCATGAGGATCTTATGCATACACACCACTGGGAAAATCCCCTTGATGTCGGTTATTTTCCAACCGAAAGCCTTCTTATGAGCCTTCAATACCGTAAGTAACTTCTTCTCTATATTTTTTGTAAAAGATGAAGAGATTATAATGGGTAAGAATTTTGAATCTTATAAATAAGCATACTTAAGGTGAGGAGGGAAAGGTTTAAGTTCAAGAGTTGGTGGCTCTTCAATCGAAGGCTTTGGTGGTGTAGTGATTAGGGTATCCAAAGCTTCGAAGCATGGTCGAAAACTTCATTTGTAAGGAGGGTTTGCCTCTAGAGAAGCAACAATGTCCCTCAAGTTGTCATTTTCCATTGTTTCATCCAAAGGATTCACAAGACATGCCTCCACTCGGTCTTCATATCGTTTGCCCTGAAAATGTTCAACAATTAAAGTGTCAAATGCATCAATATGGAAACATGTAGAATCATGAGATGGTGTCCGTATAGCATGATACACATAGATTGTCACTTGTTCATCTCCCACTCGAAGTGTTAATTAACTATTGGCAATGTCGATTAAAGTTC
The DNA here is from genome assembly GCA_019426215.1 of Buddleja alternifolia. Taxonomy (NCBI): domain Eukaryota; kingdom Viridiplantae; phylum Streptophyta; class Magnoliopsida; order Lamiales; family Scrophulariaceae; genus Buddleja; species Buddleja alternifolia. Next base: position 19,262,599 of record CM033408.1, on the reverse strand, counting down.
ATCCGGTAGCAAGGAATGGTCTACCAAGAATAAGAGATAACTCAACATCCTCTTCCATGTCTAGAACTACAAAGTCCACGGGGAAAATGAACTTGTTGAACTTTCACTAGGACATCTTCCACTATCCAGTGTGGGTACTTGATGGATCTATCGGCAAGTTGCAACGAGATAGTGGTAGGCTTGGGCTCGCCAAGTCCTAATTTCCTGAAAAGTGACAAAGGCAACAAATTAATGCTAGCACTGAAATCACCGAAATAGAACCGATAGTGCAAGGAATTGTAAAGCTCCCGGAATCCTTAAGATTTCATGTTCCTCCAACTTTCTCTTGTTAGAAAGAATATCCTTAAGATATTTAGCGTAGCTCGACATTTGCAACAAGGCATCTACAGAAGGGATGTTAATACTCAATTGTTTAACCATATCAAGAAACTTAGCAAATTGCTTATCTAACTTCCCTTTTAGCAGTGCAAGTGGAAAAGGAGGCATCGGTTTGGGTACGGAGGGTTCGGGTGTGGAAATTCCCGAACCATGGACGAACGCCGCAGCGTTGGAGGGTGGAATGCCATAGCTATCGCTACTGTCTCCAATGCTATAATGTTCCTTGGGGAACGCCGAGGCGTTCATGATAGATTTGAAAGCTGTGTCATTTTCCTTCGAACGCTGAGGTGCTTCATCGGCCTTACCTCCCAATTCTGGATCGATGAGGTTCTTGCCACTTCGAAGTGCAATCGCGTGAACTTGTTCCTTGGGATTTTTCTCGGTATCACTTGGTAAAGTGCCTTGAGTTCATCCTGAACGTATGTTGGCAATTTGCCCAACTTGAGTTCCAAGTTCTTTAGTGCGACTTCGTGATTCTTTAAGCTTGTTTCTTACTTCTTTAAGCTTGCTTCTTGTTTGTTTGACACCACGTCTTGGAATTGAAACCTTTGTTCCGTGACTGTCATAAATCTTTGCAACACATCATCAAATTAATCCTTTTCTCGGGGTGTTGTGGTTGTTGAAACCCCCCTTACCTTTGAAATAGAGGTTGTTGGAAACCTCCTTGATTTTGTTGAAAATCGGGTGGTGGTGGTTTCGCCACATTTGCTCTTTGGTTCCACGAAAAATTGGGATGATTCTTTCTTACCGAATTGAAAGAGTGCAAATAGGGATTGTTTTGTTAACGACTTGAATTTCCCATGAAATTAGCATTTTCAACCGAGTTAGGTGCCATACCTAAATTTCCTTGTAGACACTCAAAGCTCGTGTGGTCACCTCCACAATTCTCACAAGCGGCTTGGACTTGATTCACCGTACCTTGCATGAGTCCTAAAGCATCTAACCTTTTGGTTAGGGCCTCCAATTGAATGGCGACGGTGGAACTATCCCCAATTCTGTACAATCATACAGGCTTCTTGGGCAATGTGTTTTGTTCGGTTGGCCATTGATAGTTGTTCTCGACCATGAGCTTATTTAATGCCCAAGCTTCCTCGGGTGATTTGTTCATGATAGTACCTCCCGCGGCGGCATCTAACTTTGTACGAAAATTCTGGACGATTTTTCCAACCATTAAGAAATCTAAAAGGTGAGTTCCCAGACTCATCTCTTTAATTGTCATGATCAGTGGACAATGATTTTCTGAAATATCATTGTCCAAAAATGTCACACTTCCTCCTTCCATTGCCATCATCCAAACACCATTAGCTACCACTCGATCCAATTTACAATATTTCCTGGACTCCTTAATATAATAATTGCACCATGTATAAAATCTTCCACTATAGGGGATGTCATCTAATCCAAGTGTTGGGTTTTTATGTATAATACGCAGCGTAAATTTAAATATTCCAAGTGGTTCATCTTGGTTTCATGTATTTAAATCGGGTTTTGAATTTATGTACCTTTCTTCGCGTAATTGGACTTCTAAACCAACTTTTGAGATCCTTTCGAACAGCAAATCTGCTACTGTCTCTAAATCACCACGCCGAAATTGAAGCAAAAAATCCTCCTTTTCTTCCTCCTTGAAGACGGCTAGAGAGAGAGAGTTTTGGAAGACTTAGACTTGGAGAGTAATTTAATGATTGAGGCTTATTATTATTTTCACTAAGTAGTATATTTATACTACACTAGAAAATAATAACCCTAAGTGACTAAGCTACATGGACGCCCACTTGGGCGTTTCAAAGCCCCTTTGGGCTTAGTCCAATTGTAGTTTTATATTTAAAAATTTATTTAATTAATATTATTTATTCAATAAATAAATTAATCAAATAACTAATTAATTCCATGTTAATTCTATAATCAATTTCCATAAAGAAATTAATTAACACATTAACTTAATTAATTAATAAAACCATCCAATGATTAATTAATTAATTGCGATATCCAATGCAAAAAAATCTCTCAAGTCAATTTCATGATTTTTTCTTTTGTAATTCCTTTAAGCGTGGCTCTTTAGGTTCGTCTCAAAAGGCAATTGGGAGGAAACCAAAAGAATGTGGGTAATATCTAACCAGTCACGTGGCCAACATCGTATCCCAATTGAGAACGAATGAATAGGATCATTCCAAACCTTTCACGCTGTGAATATCGTACGAGTATAAACCCTTTATTCATATATCCCAGTCAAGTGAGAATCATGGTTCAGTCAAACTCACAAAAATTGACCATATGCTTAGCTCATAATGAATCGAGGTCACTGAGTATACTTACATGTCTAACATGAGTATCTCTAATGCTTTGGCCAAAGTCTTTTGATCTCATTCATTCATGACTACATAGGATATTTAGCTCATTCACTTATGAGAAAATAAATCTCATTTTGCTAATCAGTTAAGACTGCTACTTGCCCATCAAGCCGCACTTCGAGGTCGACCCCACCAACGGGTGATTTGGATCTAACTACTCTAATGACAAACTTGATGTCACAAACACATCTTCAACATGATTCCTCAGGTCTAAGGTTCACGCGACCTATCACAACTTATCAGTTTTGTCATTGACTGTCAGTGAGTGAAAATCCATGTGACAAATCTGATGCGATCCGTGTTCGAACACATCAGTTTAACTGAGGTGTCTATGACATAAGTTCTCACTACCATTCTTATAGTGTTCGACTGGCACTTCCTTGTCAAAACTCATATCATACAAGTCTTTATCTGGTATTGATTTCCAGTCAATACTCTTTACGACTTGCAAACCAATTTTAGATAATAAGGATCAAACTCTTCTAGTGCAAGTCTCCCTAACCCATAGGGAGTAAAAGGTTCACTTTATTATCAAAGGCTTTACGTTGTTTACTAAAACTTACAAATGCCTACAAGAACAACATGAAATGTCTTATATTATAAAATGTTTAGTTACAAATCAATGCCCTATAAATCTATCCTCTTTATGGCATTTGAGGGCATACACACTAACACCAAGTTCATCAAAAAAAAATTCTTCATTCTCCCCTGTAAAACCTCCATCACTTTGTAACTTTTTATTTTGATAGAGGGCTACATTTAATTCCTCCATTAGGATCCACAACTACTTGTACTCCATATCTTTCATATCTTGCCACAAAGTTCTCCTACCAATTTCATCATTCAGTGCATATACAACGGATAAGACAAAAGAGTAATTTTGAATTTGCATTCTACAAGTTAATACTTAATTTGTGACTTTAATAACCTGACCAGTAACATTACTGTTTTTCCACAAAATCCATATCCTCCCATTTTCAGCAGCTATGTAGTTGTTGACACAACTCCATTCATCCCCAAAACTTCTTCTGATTTTGCCATAGTTCTTTGGTTTTACTCTGGTTTCTATTATTCGCATCACCTCTATTTTATTTAACCCCAACCAACTTCCTAACAACATTCTGTTTATCAGTTGTGCTGAAGTCATGTATATTCCAAGCTCCTAAGATCATTGATCAGGGGGTTGCAGATTATGAAATACACCACCCTCTGCTACACTACCAACTTGACTCAATGCTTGAAGGGAGGTTAGAAAGGGCAGTTTGTACCTCACATTAGAAGTCTTCTTAGCCCAATAACCCCCTTTCCTCATTTTAAAACCCTTAACCTCTTGCCAATCATGCACTTTTCCTTTGCCCTTATCATTTCTTTGTTGTGTATTCGGTATGCCATGTGGTTTAAAAGATAGTATTATCCCTATCTCTTGTACTAGTCTGTGCATTTACCTCATCCAGCTTATTTTCCTTTTCATTCTCTAGTTCAATCTGCCATTGCTGCATTACATGTTTCTGGAAGTCCACCTCTCTATAACCCCATTTATGACTTCATTTACAATACATTAGGATCCATTCGTATTTCACAATTTGTTGATAAACTTTCCCATCCATGCTATTTCTATAGGGTTCTTTCCACAGTTCCACTTGAACCAAAATTCTTGCATATTCTAACTTGAGCTTCTTGGCTGTCATTTCATCCGTGTACAAGGGACCTCTAATTTTACTTGCTATTTTACTCAAGCTTGTTGCCCTCCACATTCCTAAAGGTAACCGAGGTAATTGCACCCAAATAGGCACCGATGTAATCTCTATTCCTTTCTCCATTCCTTCTGTCCATTTCTTAAGGATCAGTGGCTTAGAATAAAATAACTTAATCCCCTTATTCAAAGCAACATTCATGTCCTTCTCATTCTCAAACCTCAATACAAAATAACCTTTTTCATGTTTCACAACTCGTGGCATTTTCAGATCCCTCCACCTTCTTTTCAAGAGATTGACCATTACAGTAGTAGGCACATCCTGACTGAGAATATACGCATAGAGTGAATATTGGCAATATGCAATTTTCAGTTCTACATCCTCCTTAGATAGTACTATTTCATCTCCCTCACCGAGTATTTTCTTCAACTTCAATCCCATTCTGCCATCGTGATTCCCATTAAACAAATCACTCAAATTCTTAACTCTTGAATTTTCAGTTCTTCCAGATTTTTCAACTTGATTCTATGCGATTAAGGGTTTCTCAACATTTTCTTGAGGCCCATCGATTTTCCGAGGCAGACTATCCTCAATACCCAACTCCTCCTCTATTTGTAAGATCTCCTTCTCCAATTCCTGGGTCACCGGATTCCCAACACTAATTTGATGCATATTAGGGCTCGAGTGGGCAGACTTCTCCTAGACTTGCAATGATGATTGTGGTGTGTTTGGATTTGAGTGCGGTTGTTCAATCAGACTGGAGTAGGTTGCCACTACCCTGCGTCCTTTATTTTAGGTTTTTGGTGCACATTAGCCTGATAACGTGCGTCGAGAGCAAATACTTTTGAATATTAAACAATACTTTTCAAGGGGGTGAAGTGCTTTTTGCCCTTTTTGTCTTTTTAATATTATACAATACTTTTTGGCTAAAATATAAAAAGAGATAATGTTTTGGTTTTTTGTTAAGAACTAAAACTTGAAAGTTAAACAAATGGCAAATAAATTTAAAGGACTAAATAAGATTTTATTAATGTCAATGGATCTATTGAATCAAATTTACATTTGAATATTATACATGCATAGATATACACATATTCTCAACGTATCATATCCTAAATTTTTTAAATTTACCGTATTTCATATACCAGTATCCACAGCGTGTTGGATTTTTCAAATTTTATATCGGATACAGCATCCAAAATTCCCTTTATTCTTTTTTTCCCACGATACTCCAAAAATGCATTGAATACAATATCCGACCGATGTCCGCGCCTGATACAAGTACGATATTGCATTGAGTCATTTTTAAGAGTCCGTGCACCATAATATATAATATACTTTATAAAATTCAATTTTAACAAAATTTTTATATATATATACATGTGTGTGTGTGTACACACACATATATAATCAAATCCAAGCATAACAAATTTTTTGTGTTGAATTTTTTTTTTTTTTTTTTTGATAAGAATTTTTTGTGTTGAAGCTGAATTGCTTGTATTTTAATCTTACCTTAACCCGAAAAATGTTGGGCCTCCAAGTATTGTTTCGTTATCAAAAATTCAAAATACACACGCTCCAGCCCAGCCCCGGTACTGAGATTGTAGCCGTTACGTGAAGCTCCTAGAATTCGACGGCTCAGATTGCTCTAATTTCAAACTCTACTCGTTTCAAAAACAAAAACCCCTTTCCTGACCGTTAAATCATTTCTTTCATCCTCCCCTCTCTCTCTCTCTCTCTCTCTCTCTCTCTCAGTGGAGCTCTGAAATTGCTCGCGATTTACTTCATCGCCCCATAATCAATCAAGTATACAGAAGCTTGTTCACCGCAATCATGGATGGTACTCTCTCTCTCTCACACCCACACACAGTTATGTGCAATTTTGTGATAACATTATGTTTGAATATTGGTTGAATTTACAGATCAAACCCTAGAAGCTCTATGTACGAACTTCGATCACGCTGTCAATCTATCCCCTCACAGTGCTGGTTCGTTCTAATCACTTCTTTGAATTCTTTATTTCGATTTGTATGTTTTCCCTTTATATCTGCGATTATTCGTTGACAGTGAAGTGAATTTTAGTGTGATTTTATTTTTTCTTTCTCTAGAAAAAGTTGATGGAGATAAAACGCCAGAGACTCCGAATCGAAAAGCTGGTTCGCATCTCATCCTTTTTCCGATTCTTTTTAGTTCACGAAGAATTTCAAAATAAAGAAAATGAAATTTAATAATGGTTATCTTGTAGGTAATCTTGACCAAATCTCTTTTGTGTTTCTAATTTCTTTCCCCGGGATTTCACTCGGTTTAAGGCTTTCGGCTTGAAATTTTATCAAGAATATCATCTTTTTGTATTTTGGACAATGAATACAGTAGGAGGATGACTTAAATTGTAGAATAATCTTTAAAATGTTCCATGAGGAAAAAATTGAGATAATTGATTTGGCAAGTTTGATTGAAGTGTGTGATATAGTATTATTGTTCGAGAACTTATTTTTCGGTTGTGGGGATTGCGCTCAGGACAATTTGAAGAAATTAGTGATTTAGTGGATACCAGTGGTGCCTCCGATAACACCCAAGAAATGTGTTCTTATGAGGGGCAGACTCTTCCAATTTTTCAGAAAATCGAAGATATCAGCAACAAAGTGCAGGTAATGTTGATAGAAGAGGTGCACTTTGAATTGGGCAGTTTCTTTATTCAATATGCAACTCTAACGATTACTTTGCTTTCAGGTTATAAGGAATGAACATGCACAACTATGTAATGAAGTGAAGGGCATCACTGCTGATTCTTTACTTGGTTCCGAAACATTCACTGTTCTTCAGAATCTTAGTACGTGATATGTTCTCAATTATTATACTGTCTCCTTGAGATTTTTTAGAAGTTTAGTTTGTAATTGACTTTTCTATTCTATGTTTTTGTTCGGTTCTAGGCACAGAACATGAGCTACTGAAAAATAAGTACCATGAAGAATGTGAATTACTGAAAAAGAAGTATCTTCAAGAATACTCGGAAAGAAAGAAGCTTTACAATGAAGTGGTTGAACTCAAAGGAAACATTAGAGTCTTCTGTAGGTGCAGGCCACTGAAACAAGATGAGATTGCGAATGGTTCGGCTTCGGTTGTTGACCTAGACTCATCTCAGGAAAGTGAGCTACAGATCATTTGCTCTGATTCTTCCAGAAAGCAATTCAAGTTTGACCATGTATTCAAACCTGATGACAACCAAGGTAACATCAAAACTGATATTGATGTGCATTTTGTCAAAGATCTTTACCCTAAACTACTATACACTTCTCTGTTGTTCTTGTACCACTTCCATTATTAATCCAATGTCATTTCTATGCAGATGCCGTATTTCTTCAAACTCTGCCAATAGTGACCTCTGTCTTGGACGGTTACAATGTGTGCATATTTGCCTATGGACAAACTGGTACCGGTAAGACATACACGATGGAAGGAACACCAGAAAATAGGGGTGTAAACTACAGGACTCTGGAGGAGCTATTTAGGATATCTAATGAGAGAAGCAGTATAACAAGATATGAATTGTTTGTCAGCATGTTGGAGGTTTACAATGAAAAGATAAGGGATCTCCTGGTTGAGAACTCAAATCAACCTGCGAAGAAGTAAGCTTCTATCAATCTTTGCTTGTTTGCATATTCTTTTGAGTTACTGAAATTGTCCCCTGGAAAATCTTATGCATAAAAACTAGACACGAATAAAGCTAGCTTTTTGACATGTCTCAAAAAAAATGTTGAAGGAAGTTGCACCTAGCAAAGGAATTTTAAAAGAACAGTTGTGAGGATTGACATAAGTCATGCTCTGTAACTGTATGTAAAGATAAATAATGCATTTGCACTCACGGTATTAAAAACATGTAAAAATATTGACAAGTCAGTTATCCAATATGAAAGTAAATTGATAAAACTTTGTCACAGAGTTCCATTTATTTGACAAGAAATTATTTCTCCATCTACAGAATGATGTATGCACACAGTAATTGAAAGATGATGATGTTTTCATTCGTTCACAGCATATTATGAAAACAAATAGTAGTTTCTGTTTTTTTTTTCTTTTTTGCAACTCGTGCACAATAGATTTGCTGATATGATTGTGCCACCTTGAGCCAGTTCTCTGCTCTCACCAAACTTGAAATTCAACTGCATAAATTTGGTTGATGCAATAAGAACTTTCTAGGATATAGGGTTTATGCAATATCACAATCTCAATAAGACTCAAATTGGTGACCTTTATTTGGTCAGGAAAGACGGTAAAATGAAGACAAATGATGAAAAAACAAGTTAGAAAGGTTTACAAGTTTCCAAACCTCATGATTGTGTTTCTCCGCTCTCACCAAACTTGAAATTCAACTGCATAAATTTGGTTGATGCAATAAAAACTTTCTAGGATATAGGATTTATGCAATGCCACTATCTCAATAAAACTCAAATTGGTGACTCTTATTTGGTTGGGAAAGATGGTAAAATGGAGACAAATGCTGAAAAAACAAGTTAGAAAGGTTTACAAGTTTCCAATGTATAATTTTTTAGTACTACTTGCAGATGTTTGTCATTAGTAACCTAAAATGCATCTGTTAGGAGCTATTCACTGTAAAACTTCATCTTTTAATGCTAACCTCCCTTTGCGCCTGCCTCCTTCTTTCTTTTTAACTTTGTTCTTGAAGCAACGTTGGTTGAGCAACCTATTTCTCACATTTGAATTCTTCTATGAGTTAATTGTCAATACGCACTACCTTTCCTTGTCCACTTACAGGTGTGTCTATGTCCAAAGTTGTTAATTACCTAAATTATTTAAATGCCTGCTCTATCCCAGTTTTTTAACTCTTTTTTTTTATTTTTTATATTGTACTATTACAAGTATAACCTTGAATTGGAGAATCAGCAATATGTAGGTCTTGCTTGTCCTAACTTGTGGTCATATTTTATAGACATTTCTCTTCCTTTAGAACCAGAGGATTTACCATTAGACAAAAAAACGTTTACCCTGCAGTGCCCAGGTGTTCAAAGTTGGTCCTGCAATGACACGAAATTTCATCGACCTTCAATTTAATTTGGAAAGAAACAGCCTCTTGAGATAGCTTATGGCTGTATTTGATCTTTATAAATCCTAGTCGGCAGATTGCTCTGCAGTAGTGATTGTACAAGTCTGGAAATAAAAAGAGTTTTATAGGCAATGACACAATGATATAGTTGAAAAGTCAACATTGTTTTGCTGAACAGGGTCTACTCTGCAAATGCAGGTTGGAGATAAAACAATCAGCTGAGGGAACTCAGGAAGTCCCTGGACTTGTTGAAGCTCAGGTTCATAGTACAAATGAAGTTTGGGGCCTGCTCACATCAGGAAGTCAAGTAAGATCTGTTGGATCAACCAATGCTAATGAGCTCAGTAGCCGTTCTCACTGGTAATCATGCACATTCTGATATCTGCATTGTTTTTTCTTGGTTTATTAGCTAATTCAGAACTAATATATAATTTGAAGTGATAAAAGCTTCCAAAGGAATATCTTACATAAATGGGCTAATTCGTTTCAAATATTGCTGCAGCTTGTTACGGGTAACCGTTGTGGGAGAAAATCTAATAAATGGACAAAGAACCAGAAGCCATCTATGGTTGGTGGACCTGGCAGGAAGTGAGCGGGTTGGTAGAATTGAAGTTGAAGGTGAAAGGCTGAAGGAGTCTCAGTTCATTAATAAATCCTTATCGGCGCTGGGGGATGTCATCTCTGCTCTTGCCTCCAAAACATCTCATGTTCCTTACAGGCATTCTTTCCATTTTCCCTATCTGTGTCTGTTATGTACTATTCCAAAAGTTGTTTCATAATCAGTTTATTTTATGAACTAACAGGAACTCAAAACTCACACATATGCTGCAAAGCTCTCTGGGTGAGTTACTTTAATATCTCTTTTGTTTGATCTGATACTTATTTAGCGTAGCAAACCCATTTTTCCATCATAATATTGCTGTAATTTTATATCGGTGTTTAAATAAGGAACTGGTATGGATTCAAAAAAAAAAAAAATCAGACAGTCGATGTGAAAAAAAAAAAAAAAGGTTAAAACAGGTCTTGATTGATTTATATAATTATGATACTATAGAACATGCTCTTTTAGAAGAGCAATTATACCTTGGAGCAGTGTGTCCTCCTTATAGATCCATGTATGCTTAACACTTGGTGGAACTTCAATGCAGGAGGAGATTGTAAAACCTTGATGTTTGTTCAAATCAGCCCAAACATGGCTGATTTGGGAGAAACCCTTTGCTCCTTGAACTTTGCAAGTCGGGTCCGAGGAGTTGAGCATGGGCCCGCTCGGAAACAGACGGATCATGCAGAGCTTTACAAATACAAGCAGCTAGTATGATGCTACAAACAATCCAGCCTGATTTTTATTGCAATACTTATTAACAAGGCCTCCAGTTAACCCTGTGCTCTTTTTCTTTATTTATTGCATAAACAGGCTGAAAAAGCAAAACATGATGAGAAGGAAACAAAAAAGTTGCAGGACAGTTTGCAGTCTTTGCAGTTAAGACTTGCTGCTAGAGAACATATTTGCAGAAATCTTCAAGAAAAGGTACAATTATAAGTGGGCATCAAATTAAAATAGTTTAGTTCCATAGTTATTTCTTTCTTTTGTTGTCATTTTCCATGGAGTTTTTAATAAGTTTTCTGTAGTTACTTCATTTCCACACGAAAATCAATAAACGAAATAGAGTGTTAGTCACTGAAAAGATACACTGGTACAGTAAAATTTTCGAGGAGCACTGAAAGTTCTTTGAGATCTTTATCCTGAGATGTTTGAAATACTTTCTACAGGTTCGGGATCTCGAAAACCAATTGGCAGAGGAAAGGAAAACAAGAATAAAACAGGAAAACAGAGCTCTGGCCTCAATTTCTACTCAGTCATCAATATCATCAAACCAAGCACAGAAGACCACATCAACAGATAAAAAACCACCTTTAGCTCCATCAAAAATAAGGCTGCCACTTAGAAGAATTTCAAACTTTATGCCGAATCCATCTCCTGTTCCCTTAAACAAAAACAGGATGATGCCTGTTCTGCCAGTTGTGAATGAAGACAAAGAGAATACATGTAGAACATTACCGAAAGAAAACAAGGCAAGGGCAATTTTAAAACCGAGGCGAGGCTCTATTGCCGTAAGACCTCCTCCTCCTCCTCCAAGTCAGAGTATTCAGCCCAAAAGAAGGGCCTCTATTGCAACTGTCCGCCCTGAATCCAACTCAAATATGACAACTCCACTTCACAACAGATTAAGGAATGACCGTGTCGTGGGGCGACAATCATTTGTGTGGGACCCACAAAGAGTATGGCGAACATCAAGAATATCTTCTCCATTGCCACAATCGAGGGAAGTGTCGACACCTGTTGCGCATAGAAGTAGTAGTAAATTTAGAGGAAGTCCTCCTTCACAGGCAGGTTCGTGGAAGCCTAAGCATCCAACGGTTGTAGCATTGCAAAAGAAACACTTGGTTTGGAGTCCACTGAAGTTGAGAGGCATGAAAAATAATAGGAAATCATTGTTGTCCTAGTGAAGCATGCACATTCGTTCTCCTACATATATGTCGTTTATCTCTTACTTTGTTTGCTTTTAATAGGTGTACGCTTCTTGCTTATACTGTATCGCTCTTTTTGATAATCATCAGTTGCCATGTGCATCCTGCTTAAGCAAGACATGAAAATTTAGAATTACTATTGTTTGTTTGCTATGTCCTGCATCTCTCATGACAGAGAAGTTTAGATGGTAATGTAATTGAATATATGTGTAACAGAACTTTGCTCTGGTGCTTACTGATTGATGACTCTCTGCCAGTTTTTCTTAACTCTGGAAATTGCTTGTGGAATTTCCTAGAAAAGCCTTGATTTGAAATTTGTCAATGCTCAGCTAGTAGGACTCGTTATATTGAAGCTCTACTATCATTTTTCAGATTATTTAGGAGTGTTGATATGGTTATTATTATATATAGATTGCTTATAAGTAAAACCCATCTTCAGAATATGCTGCCATTGCCAGCCAATTTTACAATAATGCCGATCAAAGACTTTGTAGTTCTATAAGTTTCCCGATTTTAAATATTTGATTATGCGCTGCCAAAAGAGAAGTATTTGAGAGCATCTCCAATCCAGATACAAAAATGGTGCAATTTTTGCGCCAGTTAATGTTATACAATAAATTTACTCCAACCCACAACTCTATTTTCAACATCAAAAATAATATTCTCTAAATTATTCTTTTTTACACCTATTTTTATACTATTTTCCGTATTTTAACAAATAAAAAAAAGATGGATTTGTACCAAAATTTCGTGCAAATGAACAATTTCACATCAAATATAATGTGCTACTGTTCATTTGCACCAATAATGGCGTGGGTTGAAGAGCCCATACTTCAAAATAGTCATTTTTCAATGGTGTAGGTTAGAGATGATCTGATTATGGAATATGTGAAAGGGAATTCCCAAAAAAATAAATTGCCAAAGTGGGCTCCATCTCTATCTATTCTTTTTTCTTTTTGTTACATGTGTTTTTTATTTTTTTTGGGGATTTTTAATGTACATAGTAAAATAAATATTAAATATCTTTTTTTTTCAGAAATTTTAAATGTCTATCACTATTATGATAAGATTTATGGTTATATTATGACTCTACGATGTAATCATATATAGGGTAGTAATCAAACTAGAGTTTCATAATGATACTATAATTTATTCATTATAAGTAATAAAATAAATTTTAATTTAATTTGCTTGAACTTAAAATAGACACTTATATAAACAATTTACGTCATTGTTTATATTTTAATTTTCAATTGATTATACGAACATTGTATTGATTGAGAAAATTAAAAATAATTAAAAAAACATACAAACAATAACTTAGTAGCACTTATCATGTGGAATCAGGTACTAAGTTTGGATAACATAGAATATAGTACAACTATATATATATATAATTCTTATGGCACTGTATTAAAAATACATAACCAAACTTTGAGAGACAAACAGAATATATGCTGATCAAATCAATAATATCATGATTACAGTATTCAAATGTAAATACATTACTTAATAAGCAATACAAGACAACTAAGACAAATCACTTTATCACACATCACATCAACAAAGAGAAAAAGCGAAAAAAAAAAAAAGGACTATTATTAGCCAGACAACCAAAATCAATAATCAGTGTCCAGTAAAACTATATGAGACGCCCATTCCTTCCATCTTCACCTGCCATAGAAAAAGAATTATTATGCAAAATAACTTTTAAATTTAAGACTAATTAACCAAATTATACAGAAAAAGGAAATATTACCATGTCAAAAGATCACTACTTGGTGATGATATATATAGCATATATAATTCCAGGGAGATAACCCAAGATAGTCAGCAGTAAACAAATCCAGAATTGAACCTGGCACCATAAAAACGTTCAAATTCTTATAATTTTGGGATTACTGCAAAAAAAAAAGTCTGTGTTAATGTGAAATTGCAAAAAAATATTTGTGTTAACGAAATAAGCTAAAAACCACTGTGTGTTCTTAAAAAGTCTGTAAATAGTGAATTTTTGGGGAACAAAAAGGTGTGTTTTTCATGTTTTTCACCTGACATGTTTCTTTATTTGGAGAGTGTATAAATAACAAAAAAAAATATATCATTAAAGGTGAAAGCATTAAAAACACGATCTTTTTTTTCTAAAAATTCACTTTGCAAACTTTTTAAGAACACATAGTAATTTTTAGCCTATTTTGTTAACACAAATATTTTTTTGCAATTTCGCATTTGCATTTATCCCTATAATTTTTAACAAATAATGAAAATTTTACCCAACAAAAAAGAGATAGTATGATTGAAGTACCTGGCAACCAAACTTGAGGAAGACACCAAGGGGAGGCAAAAGAATTGCCACAATAATATCAACGAAAGTTGCAGTTCCCATTTTTGTCTTTTAATTTCTTTGATTTTGGAGTATATATATATATTTATAGATAGATATATATGTATGGAACTGCAAAATGAATGGGAGGAGGGGGTTAGTAATTTATAGGATAAAAACAACTGTTAATTGTTCCGTTTTTTCTTCTATTTTTGCTTTCTTATGAAACAAAGTTGATGTTTTCTTGATGGATGCTAACATCTCACGCCACATCAAGGGGCCACGTACCATGTGAACCAAAACCTTCATATTTTATGCTACCGACTTCGAAACAAATATCCAAAATATTCTAATCTTATCCGTTTAATGCTAAATTAATAGAAAATTCCAACTTCCAATTAAGTTTCAAATTTTGTCCGCCCTTTCTATTCATGTCCTCTCACTCTGCACTACACAAATAATTTTTGTATTTTGATCGAGCCCCGTAAAACCCGAGACCAATTTCACAACCCCTTGTGCTGACCAAAAGTTCAACTGCTTCAAAAAAAATTAATATAAATTAGGGTGTCTATTATATGATCAAAATAATTAAATTGAGTACACTAATCAGGGAGGGTAAATAGTGAAAGTAACTATTTTAAATAACTCATACAATTTGTAGGAAATTGGATTCAGTCATGGATCGCCCATGAATGCTAACCCTACTCATATTAATTTGAAAAAAAAAAGATGAAGGGAGTATTTTTTTATAGGAAAGAGCTACCTTAACTCACTTCCACTCTCTTCCTATTAATCTAAAGATTAAACAAAGAAAAATTACTCTAAATACTCAGAAATTCGCAACATATTGGGCAGGCCTGACAATGAGTATATCTTGCTTAGATTCATACCCAAAAATTTGGGTCTAGACGAGACCTAGACCTAAATATTTGGTTGGGTCCAAACCCGTGCTCAGACACAAAGCTAAACCTAGATCCTGACACAAGCCTTGACCTACACAAAACTTAAACTTAGGCCCAAAATTCAATAATCGAAACTCAAAATAACCCCTCCCTCCTCAAACCCTAACGTCACCAAACACCCATATTACCCCCCTTCATTTCTCACTCGCCTCCGCGAGTCGCCGCTGCCGATCCTCCTCCTCTCTACATTGTCGCTACCTCCTTCTTGTCCTGTCGCTCCTTTCTCCTCTTTTCCTTACTGCCATTGACACATCTTTCTCCTCCTCTCTTCAGCGCCACCCTTCCCTTTCCTCTGTTTTTTTATTTTCAGATCTTTTATATATATATATTGTTTAAAAAAAAAAAAACTAGATTAGGGTGGATCCAATCTCGTGTTCCGAGCCCCACGATAATCTATATCTTGAGATTATCTTTCAACCCCCGCGCTCGAATTCGATGCGCTAGACGATGGTTCAGACTTTAACACTTCGACGGCGTGTTGTTTAAAATGGTTATTCAGACCGCAATTGATGAAAATATTTATCGTCTGCGAATGAAACAATAATACAGTGAAGGAAATATTCAAATCCAGATAAATATTATCTCTCAGATACTTAAATCTAACAAAAGATAATCTTATACCTACGTGAGAATCTCTCGATCGAATGTATTATTTCTCACCCCCTGCGTTTGATTCGCTAAACGGTGGGTCGAGTTATTGTCTTCGAATGAAACAATAATACAGTGAAGGAAAGATTCAAGTCCAGATAAAAATTATCTCTCAAATACTTAAATCTGACAAAAAGATAATCTTATACCTACGTGAGAATCTTTCGATCGAATGTATTATTTCTCACCCCCCTGCGTTCGATTCGCTAAATGGTGGATCGAGTTATTTTCTTCGAATGAAACAATAATACAGTGAAGGAAAGATTCAAATCCAGATAAAAATTATCTCTCAGATACTTAAATCTGACAAAAAGATAATCTTATACCTATGTGAGAATCTTTCGATCGAATGTATTATTTCTCACCCCCTGCGTTCGATTCGCTAAACGGTGGTTCGAGTTATTGTCTTCGAATGAAACAATAATACAGCGAAGGAAAGATTCAAGTCCAGATAAAAATTATCTCTCAGATACTTAAATCTGACAAAAAGATAATCTTATACCTACGTGAGAATCTCTCGATCGAATGTATTGTTTTTCATTCGAACTCATCTTCATCTTCTTCGAGTTCAACCGTTGCGTTCGATACGCTATTTCGGTGGTTCAAGCCTTTATAACTTAATGTTTTCGAGTTCAAAAGTGACGATTGAAAACTCAAATCCAGTACATAAACTATCTATTCGATACTTAAATCTGAATAAACGACAATTTATACCTCCATGAAAGTCTTCAATTCCGAAACATTACAGGCAAGCGAATGCCGATACAAGCCTTGAAGGCAAATGTCATCGAGTCTACACTACAGCTACTCCTAAGTTACGCTACGATCTACTCCTACATTATGCTAAAAACTACTCCTAAGAAAATGAAAATGTAGAAGTCTGGTGATCTTCTCCTCTTTTTTTTGTTTTTCCGCGGCTCCTATATATCTTATTTTTGGGAACCATCCTCAACCCACGTTCTTTATCTTCGGGAACCGTCTTCAATTGTCCTCAACTGCTCTTTCAAATCTTTTCAAATTAGTTCGTCTTTGCAGATGATTGGCTATTTGGACTTCATTTTATTTCTTCAGATTCGATTCTTGGGCTTTTGTCAATTCAACCCATGTTTTTGCCATTTTTTGAATTTAATGGGCCTTGTCTTATCTATTTGTAGGCCCAATTTTCCTTCTTTTCGAGTTTCCCCAATTTGGGTTATTTGGGCTCTGTAATTCGAAAACCCAAATTATTTTATAGTGTAAACATATATATATATATATATATATAATATTATCCGAAAATAAATATTATATGCTATATATTATCCGAAAATAAATATACTAGACTTTGATTTTATAATATATATAGCTTTATTGAAACACTAGAAGCGGAATTACATGCGGTTATTAAAGGGATGCAGATGACTTGGGATACGAAATGTACAGAGATAAAACATACTTGTGCACATCACGTATTTCGCCTAACTTAATTCATTTTCCTCATAGCTTTCGATAGTGGGGAGAATCATATAAGTAGCAACATGAATTCCTAATAATTTAGTTTTTATTATGAAATAATTTCTAATACTTGAATTTTATTGCTTAAGTCATATACATAGGAACTTCAAGAGTTAATGCATGGTATGAGAAACTAATTGGTAGATGTTTTAATTAACTTGCGAACATTATAACTTTTTTAACTAATCATTTAAAAATATTTCAAATTATACGAATAATAACAGAGGAGATTAAAATATTCTTATTCCATTCGAAAATAGTAGCAAAAGAACAATCATTCTATTGACATGATTGTTTTGTTGATTATTCATTCTTTCTAATATTATGTACATATTTATATGGGTCAATGTAAACATTAACAAACATATATGTTAGCCATAACCATCCTATCTATGGCTCACACATTTTCTCTTTCTCTCACTATCTAATTATTCCATTCTTTTAAGATCCTATGAAATTATTGGTTTAAACATTAACACAAGAGTTTCTTGTGAATTACAAATAAATAATAAAGAACATTAAGTTACGTGATGTGGTATAAAAACTATTTGATATTTTGATTTATATGTCCATTAGTCGCACATTACACATGTGACATGGTAGAAAACGCCTTTGTGTTTGTCAGTAATTCTCATCATACACTTATAACAAAGTTCCTTATAAAAATATAACAAACTTCGAGTGACTGAAATTCAATTAAAACTATGGACCATTATAACTAGAACAAACCATTAAGCTAAGAACCCTTTTACAACTTTCTGTACTTGAGAGATTACCAAAACTTCGATTTCTCCCCTTCTTTCAAGTTCCATCGGATTTCTGAATTTCTCGGTGTTGGACTCATGTCTCACTGAAGACAGACATGGTGTCTTCTTTATTAGTATGTTTGATTCTTTAACCAAATGTTATCCCTCTCAATTTTCTATTTTCCTACCAAGAGAAAATTTATATAGATGTAACTTTTTGAAAAATTAAAACTATTCCATGCCAAAGCAAAGTCTGACAATAACTTTTCATTTCATTGTACTTCTCGATGGGTGTCATATATATACTATTATCTATTAATCTTAGTATAAAGTTCCTCAATTAAATTTGTGTCCTTTAGAGTTCCATAGGAATATGGAAAGTCGGTTGTTAACTATTATGTAATTTGTGTCCTTTAAGGCTCTGTTTGGATGTGTTTTTATTTCATTTTTAATCGTCATTTTTTAAAATGTATGGGAAAACGTGTTTTTTGATTTTCGTGTGAGAAAAGTGAAAAAAGTAGGTGTGTTTGGTTGTGTTTTTTAAAATGGTTGAAATTTGTGAGTGTGATGTGTGAAATGATTGAAAAGTAATAATTAGATATATAGTGTTGGATTTGATGGTGAAGAGAGAGGAGAGAGAGAAAGAGAGATGATGTTGATGGGTGGAAGAGAGAGAGGATGGTGATGGGTGGATGTGAGAGAAAATGTGAGATAAGTGATGTGAAATGTAATTTTAAATAAATGATTGAAATTTCTGGGGAACGTAAAAACTAGAATGAAAATGAGAATATTTTCAGTTAAAAACAGTGTCAACTGTGTATTTCCATTTTCAAATGAAAATGAAAATAGAAAAAACATGATGAAAACACAAACAAACATAGCCTTAGAGTTCCATAGGAATATGGAAAGTCGGTTGTTAACTATTATGCAGAAAGTGTGAAACTCTTCAAATGCAAGTTTATTAATATCGAATTATTACATTAGCCATTACTTATTTTTTATTATTAGATGTATCAATATTATTATTATTAAAGAAATATACTTAAGTAAGAGCAATAATAGCTTTTTACAATTGGAAGAAATACAATAAAAGATCCACACCTTTATTAAAGTATAAATATAGATATAGATATACCAAGATTTCAGATTTAATATTATCTATATATATAAATGTATTTTACAGATTATATATATATATATACAAATTACATTTATACAATATACATTTAATATTTATATATAAGAATATATAATTACAAAATAAATTGGTATAGGCCTAAACCCAAAACCATAACCCAAAACCATGGGTATGAGTCAAGACTCAACCATTGGATTTGGAAATGGGTAAAACTTGTCCATTATCAGGCCTAAATTATTGAAGAGGTAAATAAGAAGACATAGAAAAGACATTTTTATGTAACATTGGCTAACTATATTAGAGCGGTGCTATATACCATCTTTTATACATCACGCTATATGTCACCTTTTATACATCACCGATTTTTCACTCCCCTGATTTTGGCAAGAAATCATTTTCAATTAATTGATTTTAGTGAATTTAATACATTCATATTTTTTAAATCAAGGGAAAGTGAAAAATCGATGGTATAAATACGGTGGTATATAACATTTTTCATTAAATTAACCATTTAAGGCACTTGAATTGTAGAAAACAACTCTTTCTTTTTGACTAAGTTTGTGGATATTTTGGGATATCAAAAAAATATGTGGAGTGTGAAACAACCACAAAAGATCAGATCCAACTTTAGTAAGTATTTATCATACTAAAAGTGCATGTGATTTGCTGTATTTTTGTGTCACAAACTATTTACAAAAAGTAAATAGAACGCCCATATGGCACACCACACCACACTACTTAACAATTATGAACACTATGTAGGAATATGTTAAAAGACTAAACTTGACTCTCAACCGAACACATTCCCTCAATATGAATGGATGCCTGGCAATCACAAATGTCCACACCTTGAAATCAAATTTTTTTATGGATCAAATAAGCAAATACCAGAACCAATGTCCAAGGGTATTAGGAAACCCCCCCACAAAATTCACAAACACCAAATAGCTAGAATTCCATACAAACAACATTGACCTTCATGTATATACTTGTTACACTACATTAGACAGAAGCTCCATTACAACACATCCAGTACAGACATTTCAAGCGCAAGTTCAGTATATCAACACTACAAATAACGCCAACAAAAACGATGGCAAGCATCGACTCCCAATCTGCCAAGCCCCACTCGCAAAGCTCCCTCCAGGAGTGCTCGTGGTCATGACTAAGATAGTCCAATCATCTTCAGTGCCAATGCCTGCACCCGTGAACCTCGAGTCGTTCAAATATCTCGAGCTTTGAGACTGCGTGTAGTTGGTGAGCACCAAAGTCGCAACCCGATGGGGCACGCAAACTGGCAATATTATCCCATCTCTCGTAGTGTTGGGGTCTATCTTGCATTTCTTCAAAACGTTGGGGTAGTTGGAAATCAGTTGTGATTGTGTGGGTGGTAAAGTGTTGGACGCACACCCCCTGTCCTCCATTTGATCGGCTATCTCGTCAGCCACACAATTGGCCTTATCATGCTTCGAAAGAGCAGGGGCGCCGGACGATTGCCTGAAGCTGTTGATTCCTTGAAGAAGATGGTCTTCCTCATCTAGGCACCATCATTGTAATAATTAAATGGAAAACATATATAAAAACCCAAAATTGAATTGCACAACTTTCAAATGCATGCAATTAACACTATTTATTCAGGAATTTGTTTATCAGCAGTCCATTACAAAATTTTGCACTAGTACTACGACAATTAATTCCTATTACACATCTATAATAATATTATCATTCTTTTGGACATTGCCATCTTAATTCACGAATTTAACTAATTTAGCTCCCACGTGTGTATCTCAAATAATTTTATTCGAGTAATAATCTAAAACAATGCAGTTGATACATACATCTGACAACTGAATTGTGCAACAAAGATAACTTTACGCATCTGGTAGCCGCCCTAAGCATTCAAACACACAATTCAAATCTTCTATTACATGTTACATTTCTTATTACACGCATACACGTACAGATATGTGACAATTGTATATAAAATTATGCAATGTGAATAAAATTTGAGATTTTTCTATCTACATCCTAATCCTAACCGCCCGTATATACACTTATCACACATGTATATGTGTATAACAAGAAGTACATGTATATGTGCGTGTAACCAGAAGTGTAACACCCACCTGCCCAGATTCAAACAAGTGCGAGTTCTTCTTTCATACATTCATTATAATTTATAATGAGAGAGAGAGAGAGAGAGAGAGAAGAGATACCGTCACAATGAACTGGCGGCACCCATGATAAGACATGCAGCAGCAGAAGAAGAATGATCGCAAGACGAGCCCAACCAAAAGTCTCCATAAATGCCTTCTCCTTGTATATCTTCTATACTTGTTACTTTGATGATGATGATGATGATGATATAAAAGTATTTAGAGTGATATTATTTAATTTATATAGTTCAAATTATGAAAACTGGTCTGGGGATGAATGTGAAGAGGGATATACCTTTTTTTTTGAAGAGGAAGAGGGATATATCGGAGGATTATAGTTTGGTGGTTGCTTATATGGCGTTACACGTTGCCAACATGCAAGTATGCATCTCCCACTTGTTCGCCCTTTAGGTCTCACACGTTGGTATACTCATCTTATATTAACCTAGCTAATCCGTCTTTTATTACTGTTAAAATTACACACAAACCCCTCACTTATTGAAAAATTACATAAAAACTCACTCATATTAAGGCGTTTTTCACAATTACACCTACTATATATTTAAAAATTCTTACAATTTTACCCTGCAAACCTTATAAATAGACTCCTTGAGGGATATATTAGTAATTTTATTAAGTAGGAGGTCAATAATTACACTATAAGCCTGTCTGTGTGTAATTTTCCCTTTATTAATTTATCCTCAAATTTTAGTACATTCATCGAAATAATCCTAGTTTGAAATTTTTATCACGGAGACTTAAAGGCGTCCCTTTATTCTTTTTTATAACTAGTTAGCTAAGCACACTATATGCCTGTACAAAAGAAAAAAAGGTTAAGAGAATTCCCAAGTAAAATCAATGAATATAAAATACTATAATTTGATATTTGATTTTTTTAATTAGCATCAAATGAATAAAATGTGGAATGAGAGACAATAAAGAGAATGAAAATAAATAAGAAAAGGAAAAAAGAGAGCGTTCATGTACGGGAGAGCACTGGTTTTGAAAATCGCACCTCACCATTTTTGTCAATTTTCTAAGCAAACCGTGGTTTAAAATTTAAATGAAAATCGCACCGCTCTGTGCAGTTTCGTTTCAAAATTACTCCTGCCTTATATATATATATATATATATATTTCTTATTATTCTTTTTTAATTTAAATTTTTAATAGGTTTTACTAGGAATACTATTCCTATTTGTAGTTTTATTTAATATTTGTTATTGAATTGATATGGTTATATCTTTTACATGATTAATAATATGTTTAATCAACATTTGCGCTGGAGACTTTTAAAGTGATAATATTTATGATATTTTAGTGTTATATTTTATTTAATGTAATAAACACTTGAAGAGTTTTGACCCAAAAAAGTATTATAGATAATATTTATGACATTTGTTTTTATATAACTATTACAATTATTTGTAATAGCAATGTTGCGTTAGATTACCTATTGCTTTATAACCTGATAATATACTTTACAATATCCTTTTGCAGATTTTAGTTTCCAAATTTAGTAAACAAACAATTACAACATATCATTTTTTGTAATACTTGTTTATATACAAATTTTTCGTCCTACTTTTCATACAAGCTATATTAAGACATTTTCTTGTATATGAGTGTGTATCTATTTGATATATTTATATGTATGATAAAATATATACATATTATATTTATACTTAGTGTAAAATAGATATTTAAAGTGATACACTAGTACCATTTCTATTCTAAACGTATGATACTCTTATATTGATGATGGTAAAAATCGTCAGTCGTTGAATGTCACATGATGACCACGTGGGGTAGTGGAACTGATTCAACACACAAAAAACTAGGTTAGCGATTGGTTGATGTATAGACTGTACTCACTGTTTAAGTGAGCTGCCTACGTACCCGACGTCTGTGGGATCAAGTCAATTCGTAGTTCTGTATTGGTTTTACTCTCGGTTTTGCCAGTGAATTTTTCTAGAGAGAGTAGCTAACGATCCTTTCCCAGCTCCTCTAAGGAATTTATAGGGAGCTGGTAGTGGGCTATCGGTCGTGGGCTTAGCTTTATCAGTAGCCCATCAGGCTTAATAATATAACCCTTAGAATAATAAACTAGCCCAAGTACTATTAATGGGTTGTCAGCCATTTTGGGCTTGACTAGTATGTTAGCCGCGGATTTATACCCACGAGTGGCGCCCCGACCCGAGCAGGGTGTAGATTAATCACCATAGTGCCCTAGACATTTTTGGTGTACATCATAATGCCCTCCACTCTGGGTGTACCTTATAGGATACTCGGGAGTAGGAATATGTATGGCAAACTTGATCACCTTGGAGGGTCTAACGAGTCACCCTTTGAAGGGGATATTTTAAGTGTTACCTCAAGGCAATGTAGGTGTTGACTAAAAGTAACACCCGTAGCTACCTTGGGGTCGAGCGCCG
Source organism: Buddleja alternifolia (assembly GCA_019426215.1). Classification (NCBI taxonomy): domain Eukaryota; kingdom Viridiplantae; phylum Streptophyta; class Magnoliopsida; order Lamiales; family Scrophulariaceae; genus Buddleja; species Buddleja alternifolia. Next base: position 19,238,690 of record CM033408.1, on the reverse strand, counting down.
CGAGGTTGGATGCCTAGGGGTCGAGTGCGGTGAGGTCAAACGCCTGGGGGCCAGATATCTTACAATGCCAGAGTGTGTGAGGTATCTCGATTTGAGTATGCGTTTCATGTCTTAAGGGGGAACTTGCGCTTCACCCACAGGAAGCTTGTCGTCTCGAAGGAAACTTAGAATTCTGAGGCCTCTATATGGGGTTTTAGCACCCCGGAAGGGACCTATAATTTTCTAGACTTCAATGCAAATATTTGTACTCCGGAGGGGACTTAGAATTTATTAGATTGACCTTTGCCCCGAGGTAGAGGGGCAAAGGTCGTTGACTCGTTGCGGGGGGTGAGAGCTTTTGCTACTAGGTGAGAGTGCAAGGTCCTTTGCCTCAAGAGGGGCAAAGTTCTTGGATCTATAGCGAGTGGGCGAAGTCTTTTGCCTCAAGGTGAGGGAGTAAAGCCCTTAGCCTCTATGTTAAATGGGCAAGGGCTTTTGCCTTGAGGTGAGGGGCAAAGTCCTTGGCCTCTATGTGTGGAGGTTGTTTTTTACCCAACACTTAGTTGATTCACTTCATGACCTCTCCGCCCTCATAGAGCATTTTTATCAGGGTCATCGTGTTTTTATCGGGGGACATCGAGCCTCACTCGCTGTGCCCGGGGGCACCGAATGGACGTCGAGCCTCATTAGCGGAGCCCAAGGGGTGCCAAGTGGTGGCCCCAAGGAATTGATCTCGCGGTCGGGCCTCGGGGCATGTTGCCTCGCAGCTTGGCCGCTAGACAGGTACCTCGTGACTTGGCCGCGGGCCATAGGGCCTCGCGGCAGTCCTTTTTTCCTCTCGAGGCCTGATGTACCTCAAGGTTATGTTTCAAGGCATGAAGTCAAAGTCAGCAGGGCCCTTGTTGATTTTTCTTGGTCCTTTTTGACTTGTGAAATTTTTTGCTTGTGCTATCGTTTCCAATAACATCTATAAAAGGCTTGTTTCTAATCAAACCCCCTATTTTTCATAAGATGTGGGAGCTCTTCCTCCTCTATGGCTTCACGAGCTCTAGCGGTGTGTACCCCATGGCCTCATGAGCATTGGCGGGGGCGTTTTGTATTCCTTGGCTTTATGAGCGCTAGTGGGGTGCTTTGTGCCCCTTGGCTTCATGAGCGCTAGTGGGGTACTTAGTCATTTTTATACGCCTTTAGTAGGATTTCATGAGTGCCGAGAGTGCTAGCCGCTCTGGCGTCTTGCTATACTTGAGCATCACTTGCTAGCATCTTTACTTAAAAGACACTAGCATTTTGTTAGCTAGTTATTCACTAGCGTTTTGAAAGCACTAGCATTTTGCTAGCTTGTTTAAACCCACCAACTTGGGGGGCACTTTATATTGAGAATTGTATCCCTCTAAGTAGATGTATATCCACACATGGGGGTTAAATAGAGGTAGGTGTTAGGCCTCATATTCAGAGTCTGCTACCCCGTGGCTTAATGCCTACGAGGTCTTTAACGGGGGCTACCTGTGGCTTTTTTATATGCCTTGCGTATGTATCCGTATACTTTATCGTACGATCACTTTTTGTTTGTACGACTATGAGCTAGTCGAACGTTAGCAGCATTCTTACTTTTGACTTAGCACATTTGTGAGCTACTCATTGACCCTTAGTAGGCTTTGGGTAGGTCTTTTATTTTTCTAACCCCGTTACTTCATGAGCTTTGTCGGGGTGTCAGCAGTGGCGTTACTTGTTAGCGCCATGTGATGTCAATGGGTGCCCATGGTGGCATTATTGTGCTCATAGCACGTTTCATTTTTCCTACCCCCATGATTAGATTTGGTGGGTGGATAATTTTGGCGGGTGGACTTAGCACCTCATAAGGTTCGCTGCCCCCCACTACTTAGTGTTTTTGCATGGTTAACACCTTAGGGAGTAAAGATTGTACGGGGTAGATGTTATCTTTAGCTAGCGGAGGGATAACTTAGAGCTTGGTCTCACCCTTTATTTATGCCTTTTGAGTAAGTGGCGTTTGATTGTGCCTAGCAAGACTATCTTTTGTCTGCTCATTTTGCTATAGTACCTTGTGCTTCATGAGCACTAGTTTAGGTACTTAGCCATTTTAACACGCCGTTGGCGGGATTCAATGAATGGTAGGGGCGATGCCTCTTTGGCATTTTTGCTTTATTCAAATTCACTTGTTAGCAATTTGCCTTTTGAATGCCGAAAATTGCTTGGCCTTGAAATATCAAATTTCCATGTCCTTTGCGTATTAGCTAGCTAGCCTTTGCATATTAACTGGTTACTAGCTAGCTATTTGTTCACTATTTACTGCTACTGGATAGCTATTCGTTCGTTAGCTAGCTGTTTGTTTATTCCATTCCTACTTCCTTACTACTTGCCCCCTACTCCTTAATATGTGAATCATATTCAGGAGCAAGTTACCAAGTGGTGTTTCTTTGACACTAGGGGGCTAGGGATGGTTTCTTGATGATGATGAGAGCTCTAGGCTCGGTTCTTCGAATGTCGACCCTTGTGATTTTGTAAACTGATGCCCTGAGGCTTTTAGCCTCGCAACTTTTCACTAGGGTGACCCCTGTCTGAATTTTAAGAGACTTGGATAGCCACTAGTGTTCATTATTCAGTGCATGAAATATCAACCAGTCACATTGATATGAGGTGAGCTATCACCCTTGTTATGTTTGTATGACGTGAGCTATCACCTTAGTTATATTGTTACACTAGTACAGAAATGGCCTGTTACAGCGCACATTTTACAGCGATTTTTTGAAAACCGCTGAACGGAGAAACTTATTACAGCGGTTTATAAGTGAACCGTTATAAATGAAACTAAGTCGGAACCTATTACAGCGGTTTTTTTTAAAACCGCTGTAATAGGACTAAACCTATTACAGCGGTTCGGTAAAAAACCGCTATTATAAGTCGAACCGAAAAAAAAAAAGTTTTTTTAACAGCGGTTCAATATTGAACCGCTGTAACTGATTCAAACCGGTTACAGCGGTTCATTACAGAACCGCTTTAACTGATAATCAGTTAAAGCGGTTCATTCCTGAACCGCTTTAACTGATTATCAGTTAAAGCGGTTCTGTAATGAACCGCTTTAATTGTTAATTAAAAATAAAAATAAAAATTTCCCCCCCATTTTTCCCCCCAAAACCGACTCCACCCTCATTTCTCTCTACTCTCTCTCTCTCCTCTACTCTCTCACTCTGTACTCTACTCTCTCTCTCTCACTCTCCGCCCCCGGCCCACCCCCGCCCCCCCGAGTCGCCGCCGGTCCGCCACCACCACAATCCGCAGCCGCCGCCGTCGTCGCCCCTCTTGATTTTCTCTCTCATTCTCGATCTCTCTTCTCGGTCTCTCTCTCTATACTCTACTCTCTCTCTATACTCTCTCTCACTCTCAAGATAACCCCGCCCCCGTCCCCTAGCCACCACCCCAAACCGCCGCTCCTCTTCGGCCGCCTCTTCCGCCGCCGCCGCCTCGCCTCCGCCGCGCTGCCACCTCCGCCTCCGCCGCGCCGCCGCCTCCCTACCCACCAATCACTCCTCCTCCCTCTCTTTATAGGTATATATATATATGTTATGTTATATATATATTATGTATATATTTTAGGTTAATGTTTGTATATAGGTGTTGGGGTTTTGTGATTTAATTTATATAATATTGGTTATGTGTTAATTTGTTGTTTGTTATATATTTATGTTGTGTTAATAAGGATTTTGTGATGTATATAATGTGGGTTATATGTTAATTTGTTAAGTATTGTTATATAATGTTAATTAGGATTTTGTGAATTATTGTTATATATATTTGTTAATTAGGATTTTGTGATGTATATAATGTGGATTTAATTTATGTTTTTGTTAATTATATAATGTGGGTTTTTGTGATATATATGTTATTTTAATTAGGGTTTATTGATTTTTGGATTTTTGATTTATGTTATGATATGTTGGTATTATATATGATTGGATTGTTGTTGTATTGTTTTGTTGACATTGTTTAATGCATTCATGGTATTTGTGCATCACGTCATGTCACAACGAACATTTATACTTGAGATTTACATATTTTTGTGAAAATAATTATATCGTGATGCTTTAATTTATTTGTAGTTTTATGTGATTTATTTAGATCCAATTGGTGATCAATATTTATAATATGATGCTTTATTTGTAGTTTTTTATGTGATTTATGTGATCCAACTGGTGATCAATATTTGTAGTTGCTAGCTAGAAATTTTATGTTTTATGTGATCCAACTGGTGATCAATATTTTTGTATGATTTTGTGTTCGTTGTGGGTGAAAGATTAGAATGTTGGGTTTGTTGCGGTTGAAATTGGTAGTATTTTTTGCGTCGTTACCCTGTTGAGATTTTAGCGGATCGTAAGATTCGATTTTTGTTGGTTACAACCCATTGGGAAGATTAAGTCGAGAACTTGGTAGAAATATTTGCGTCGTTACTCTGCCGATTTTTTTATAGAATAAATTAAAAATAAATTAATTTAATTAATTTAACTATCAACTGATATTAAAATTATTTAATTTAATTAATTGAGAATTTAGATGGATCGAAATTGGATTGTAGCGGATCGTATGTCGGAGCAATATGTGAAAGGGGTGAAAGAATTCATAGACTTTGCGGTTGAGCATGCATCGGATCCGACTAGGATTAGTTGTCCGTGTTTACGTTGTTGTTTTGGAAAGAGAATTAGTCCACGTGACTTGGAAGATCATTTGGTGTGTAATGGAATTGATAAAAGCTACACACGATGGACAAGACACGGTGAAAGCAGTGACACCTCAGCTGATTTGGGTGATACATCATATCGATCAGTAGATTTTGACATGGATGACTGTGAGCATGATCGTTTGGAGGAGATGACCAATGTGATTGAGGAGGATTTGCGAAATTGTCCCAAGATGTTCGACAATTTGACAAGTGATTCAAAGACACCCCTGTATAGTGGTAGTAATTTCACAAGATTGAAAGCAGTCCTAAACCTCTACAAGTTAAAAGTTAACAATGGGTGGAGTGATAAGAGTTTCACAGACTTACTTGGTCTATTAAAAAGTATGTTACCCGATGATAATGTGTTACCTAATCGTACTTATAAGGCTAAGAAGATGTTAACTGCAATTGGCATGGGATATGAGAGGATACATGCTTGTTTCAATGATTGCATCTTGTTTAGAAATGACTATGCACCATTGAAGGTGTGTCCGAAATGTGGCACCTCACGGTACAAGAAGAATGGATCTGCTCCTGTCAAAACAGCATGGTATTTGCCCATAATACCTAGATTTAGACGCATGTACAGTAGTGAAGCGTTTGCCAAGGACTTGACATGGTATGCTGATAGAAGGGTTGAAGAAGGGATTGAAGATAACAAGATTAGACATCCTTCAGATTCTCCTCAATGGAAAAAGATTGATAATGATTTCCCTGAATTTAGGGAAGAACCAAGAAATTTACGCCTTGTATTGGCTACAGATGGTATGAACCCACATGGCTTGCAAAGTAGCTCACATAGTACATGGCCGGTGATTTTGATGATCTACAACCTACCCCCTTCGCGATGCATGAAGCGAGAGCATATTATGATGCCTATACTAATTTCCGGGCCGAAACAACCTGGAAATGATATAGATGTCTACTTGGCCCCTTTAATTGAGGATTTGAAGGAGTTGTGGGAGACAGGTATTAAAGTGTATGATGGGTTTAGAAAAGAGAGCTTCAATCTCAGAGTTATGTTGTTTGGTACAATCAATGATTTTCCAGCAAGAGCTAATCTCGAGGGATATGGTGTACATGGGCAATGTGCATGCCCCGTATGTGTCAAGAGTACATATCAATATAGACTCCCACACTCTCAGAAATATGCATTCCAAGGGCATCGAAGATGGTTGAATCGAGAACATCGATATCGTCGGTGGAAGAAAGCTTTCAATGGGAGCATAGAAGAATGTCGAGCTCCTAAGTGTTTGACCGGTGAAGAGGTGTTTGAGAATGTAAAAGACTTGGATATCAAGTTCGGAAAGACTTTTGCATGCGGCCTTGCAAAAATTGGGTGGAAAAAAAGGTCAATTTTTTTTTAGTTGCCGTATTGGAAATCTTTACATGTTAGACATTTTCTTGATATAATGCATATTGAGAAAAATGTATTTGATAGTGTCATTGGTACTCTTCTAAATGTGCCCGGCAAGACAAAAGATGGAGTAAAGGCAAGGTTGGATTTAGTTGAAATGAAGATAAGAGGTAAATTGGCACCAACAATGAAGGGAAAACGTACTTATTTACCTCCAGCAGCTCACACACTATCTAGAAAAGAAAAAATTGCATTATGTGAGTTTCTTTGTGGAGTGAAAGTTCCAGAAGGGTATTCTTCGAACATTAGCAGTCTTGTATCAATGAAGGACTTGAAGCTAAAGCATATGAAGACTCATGATTGTCATGTAATCATGGATCATTTGCTACCAATTGCTTTACGGGCCATTCTGCCAAAAAAGGTGAGAGAAACGATAACTAGATTGTGTTTCTTCTTCAAAGCAATGTGGAGCAAGGTGTTTGATCCTGAACAATTGCCTGCACTTCAGAAACAACTTGTCCTCACTTTGTGTGAGCTTGAGATGTATTTCCCACCCGCGTTTTTTGATATAATGACTCACCTACCTATTCACTTGGTTAGAGAGACACAACTTTGTGGACCAGCTTTTATGAGATCTATGTATCCGACTGAGCGTTATATGAAGGTATTGAAAGGCTATGTGAAAAATCGTAGCCGGCCGGAAGGTTGCATTGTTGAGCGGTACATAGTTGATGAAGCTATTACATTTTGCACAGAATATCTGAATGATGGTAATGTTGCAGAGCGTCAAAAGTCTCCTGCTGGGGGGGGGGGATCAGAAGGAGAAAGCGTAATTGGAAAGCAATTAGTGAGTGTTCCTAGCACACAAAAGGATCAGGCACACCTATATGTGCTCCACAACACCGATGAGGTTGAGCCATATGTTGAAGAGCACAAGGACCAACTTAGGAGAATAAATTCAAGTAAAAATGAAAGTTGGATTTCAAGAGAACATAACAAGAGTTTTATCGATTGGTTCCGAAAGTGTATTCAAGAGAAACAAAACGAGAATTCACTTTCAGTTTCAGATAAATTGGCACGGTTGTCGGTGGGCCCGGGCAGATTCGTATTTTGTCATTCGGGTTATCGTATAAATGGTGTCACATTTTATACAAAAGACCAAGATGAACGGAGTACAATGCAGAATAGTGGGGTGAGTCTTGTAGCTGAAGCAATGCATATCTCAAGTGCGAAAGATAATAGCCCTATCTATGCCACTTTACCATATTATGGGGTGATTGAACATATATGGGAGCTGGATTACAGTTGGTTTCGGGTCCCTGTATTTGGGTGTAGGTGGGTTGACCATAAAAATGGTGTTGATGATAGTGAAATAGGTTTTACTCGAGTAGACCTTGAAAAGGTGGGATACAAAGATGAACCTTTTATTTTGGCATCTCAAGCTAATCAAGTGTTTTTTGTCACCGATCCCGTCGATAAGAGGTGGTCCATTGTTTTATCGGCAAACAGAAATACTTGTATTGAGGATGATGGCCTATATAATGAAGATGATGGAGGAACTCCTATCTTAGGTGGTTCACAATCCACAAATAGTGACGGTGACTTGGATATCAGTGATGATGAATTGTATATGCGAGAAGATCACCAAGAGGGAATATGGATTAATCCATCTGTTCGTCGGCGTACTAAACAAAATGGTCGTACTGAGGGATCACAAAAGACTAGTAAACCAGTGACAAAAAGAAAACGATGAAAGGTATTGGAACTTATTAGATAATTATATGAGTATTTGATAATTATATGAGTAACTTATTTGAACTTTTTTGTTAAATATGCAATTTAAGTGTAAATTTTATTTGAACTTATTTGATAATTATTTGAACGCTTGTAATATTATATTAGTGAATGAGTTACACTAACTTCTGTATTTTTTTGCTTTTGTAGGTCGATACCGTATACCACCACAGTCACCCTCTTCTCCTCCACTACCACGACGACCAACACCAATGTAAGCTTATCAATATTTCGTTTTGTACTTTTGGATGTGATTTATATGATCCAACTAGTTAATGATGTGATTAATGCATATATATTTGTTTGCGTTTGTTGTTGTTGTTGAAATATTTGAGTTTTGGTGGTTGCAAGGTTGGGGGGAAGATTAAGTCGAGAACTTGGTAGAATTTTTTGCATCGTTACTCTGCTGAATTTTTTCTAGAATTATGGGCATTTCTTAATTAGCACTATTTATATATTTTGGTATATGAATCTAACTTCTGTATTTTTCACTTTTGAAATCTTGTAGATGGATTCTGGAGGTGATGCAAACAAAAATGTTGAAAATGAGATACGTAGAGGTATTACAACAATGAAGAAAGTAATAAATGCCAAAAGTAAAGGCATAAAGCTACAAGTTGGTTGGAACGAGTATGGTCAGCCAGTTGACCCAAATAAATCAAATTTTGTTGGTTACATTGGCGTGATAGCTCGTGACAGGGTCCCTATTACTATTAATGATTGGCGACATGTCTCTGCAGCAATAAAATATGCCATTTGGAATGAAATAGCTGTAAGTTAGTTATTATATATATATATATATATATTATGTTTTTAATTGGTAAATGTAGTTTTTTTTTTGTCTAAATTATAATTTTGTATATACTTTATTGTTTGTTTTTATAGTTGGCTTTTGATATTGACGAAAGTAGACAGAAATTCGTCTTAGCCGAGGCTGGGAAGCTAGCTCGAAACTATAGGAGCTACTTGAGCAGAATCTGGGTAGAGGATGATGATGGGAACATTAATTCAAGCCCACCCGAAAAATATCGTATTTCTCAAGAAGACTGGACAGAATTTGTAAAAGTACGCCAAAGTGATTATTTTAAGGTAATTATTTTAATTTATGGTTTCATTTTAATTTATTTGAAACTATATACATTGACTAATGTCTTGATTATATAATGAACAGCAACTACGTAAGGACAATTCTGAAAGAGCAAAGGACCCTGAATATCCTTACAGGGCATCACGTCTTGGATATGCTCAACTGGAGCATACTGAGGTACGTAGTTCGTTACAAGTTTTAATTCTAATCAAATTTCCTTACAAATTTTCTAATCAAATTTCCTTAATTACAAATTTCCTAATCAAATTTATTTCCTTGCAAATTTTCTTATATAGAAGCAAAAAAGAAAGGATGATGGGTCAGATGTCACAGAGGTGACACGAGCACTAGTGTGGAGGGTTGCACATTCTAACAGCCAGAACAACATTGATAATGCCAATGTTAAAAGAGTAGTGGAATCAATTGTGAGTTATTTGCAATTTTAGTTATATAGTATGTTGTATGTTTTTTAAAAAATAATTTTAAAATAACAAATTTCCCTAAATTTTTGTATTTTTTAAATGTATTATTACAGGAAAGCTTATCACAGGAGGGTAGCCACAGTGGACCCGAGAGGACCCACAATGATACACTGGCTTTAGCTCTTAAAAAGAAGGAGCATCCGGGTCGAGTTAGGGGTGTAGGCTTTGGGGTATCACAAAAAGATTACTTTTCGCATTCAAAGCCTTCAAAAAATGCGGTGATTGATAGCTTGCAAGGCACGGTTCAAATGCTCACTCAATCACTATTAGAATTGCGACGCGAGTTTGACGAGCATAGGGCGTCTGCGTCGCAGCAGCCACATACAGAAGAGGCGGTTTCTTTGAAAGATAGCTGCCCAGAAGTGAAAAACCTACCTCAGGTAATTAATGATATGAATTTGTTTAGTGATAACGTAACTTTCAATCCTATATTTCTGTATAATATACAAAATTTTCTAATATAATGGTATATATATATATATATAGGATGTCTTGCAGTGTCAATTAGCACTTACTACACCGTCTTATCGTTTGGTGGTTAGAGGAAAATTGTACAATCGACCAGAGGATAGAACATTGCATACATGTCCATTAGCCTCCCACCTCGTGAAAGTGACGATTGACATTGCAATTGAAGATGTTGCACCCCTACCAGTCCCTCTCGATGATGAAGGAGTGTTCACAGTATCCGAGGCTGTGGGATACATGGTTGCTTGGCCTAAGAGTCTTGTCATTGTCAGTGATGCATCGGTACGTAATTATTAATAGCTAGTCATTAATAAATTATAACAATTGTTTAATGTTAATAAATATACTTTCATTATAACGCCCACGTTTTGAATTCTTTTGCTTCTAGTCTCGCGGAAAATCCAAATCATCAGTTGGAAAAAGTAAATCAGTGACGACGAAGCACTCACATGTCAAAAATACACCTCTAGTGGCCAACCCTCCTTCTCTAGTGGCCAACCCTCCTGCTCCAGTACGCCCTCATTCACTTGCAGTTCTTGATAGGCTCTTTCAGATGATGGCTGCTGAAAATACTATCCGGATAGACATGCCCGTGGAAATCTTCAATATCCCTTTTCCAGAATATATTGGGCGGGAGGAGATCGGTCACTTTCTGCATAAACAACAGATAGGAGCCTCTATCATTTCTGCTTACATCAAGTAAGTTTTTAAATATTAATTAATAAAAAGTAAGCTTTTAATTAAATTATTTTACTAAAGTAATTTGAACTATGTTTATTTTTGTGACACAAATTTATTCTATGCTTAATTGTAGGTGTTTATGGGTTAATCACATGGTCCCCGAACAAAAACAAAATAAATCCGGGTTCCTTAGCCCACATTCTATATCTGCAGGAGCAGGAATTACTCCCCAGCGTGTTGACCAATCGCAATATATAGCAAATACTATGATAGCTAGGGGAAGTTGTTTATTGCACCTTACAACTCCGGGTGAGCTACTAAAGAGACATTGTTCACATGTCAAAAATTTGTTACGTAGGGATAACTAATTTTAAATCTATCTTTTGAATATGCTGATTAGGGGGCATTGGTTGTTGCTCGTGATTGATTCAATTCAAGAGATCGTTTATTATTTGGATTCTGTGTACGGCGGTGATCCAAATAACCGACGTGATATGAAAGATATGATCATTCAGTAAGTTTTATCATTCAATTAAATGTCCATTATATTTAATATTAAGTTTAAAGTATATATATTATAACTAGATTTCATATATATATATATATATATATATATTTGCTTGATATTGACATATTTCCTTGTTTTTTGATGTTTTCAACAGCGCTGTGTTTATGTTTCGAGCAAATAACAACAACCAAAAGATCAAATCAAAAAACAAGGCCTGTAAATGGAGTAATATAAAGGTTAGGGTAATTATATTATTTTAATTATAGTTTCAAGAAATTATTCGTATAAAAGTTATTTGTTCTAATACAATTTTGATTTGAATTTAATTTGTAGTGCCCCATTCAATTAAATGAGATAGATTGTGGCTTCTTCGTCATGAAATTCATGAACGATATTATTAGACACGGAGAATCTATAATCCCACCGACGGTATGCATAATCCTAATTAATATTAATCAAATTCTAATGTCCCTTTTAAGTTATTAAACATTTTTGTTGGATTTAATATTTGTCTTGCAGTACTTTGCTGATTGTCAGTACGCCACTTACACTATAGAGCAACTTGATGAAGCACGTTCTGAATTGGCACAATACATTTTTAAATGCGCTTTTGATATGCCGGCGGTGTAAGTTGTAAATTATTGTAAAAGTGGTGATTAGTTTATATTGGTTTATTGTAAATTAAACTCGTTATCATTTGTAATTATTGGAGATTATTATTTCGTGAATGAAATTAATTTAGGATTTTAATTTGTTGTTTCTGTTGAGCAATTGGTTTGTTTTATGTGATTTGAATTTTAAGCTTTTGGGAAGGATAGAGCTAGCTGAAATTATAATAAAAAAAAGAAAAAAGAAAAAAGCTCAACTGTTACAGCGGTTCAATAACGAACCGTTGTAACAGAATTAAAAAAAATTTAATTAAAAAAAATGGTGACCTGTTACAGTGGTTCGTAAACGAACCGCTGTAACAGGTCAACTATTACAGCGGTTCCTTTCGGAACCGCTGTAATACGTTGGTTTTTTACAGCGGTTCATAAACGAACCGCTGTAAAAAACATGACTATTACAGCGGTTCCTTTCCGAACCGCTGTAATAGTTGAATTTTTTTAATTATATTATTTATTTTTTTGGTTTGTTACAGCGGTTTGTTATAGAACCGCTGTAATAGGTCGTATTTTACAGCGGTTAAAAATCGCTGTAATAGGGAACTTACCAATTACAGCGATACGTATTACAGCGGTTAAAACCGCTGTAATAGTGAAAAAAAAACCGCTGTAACAGGCCTTTTCTGTACTAGTGTTATGATCTCAGTCTAGATTCCATGTCGGAGGGGGGTTGTTTTTTAAAACCTAATACCCTCTCGGTAATGCTGGAGGGATCATTAGGTGGGCTAGTCTAAACCCTTGTTATATCTGTTTGAATGAGTGACGTGGTTTTTAGTACTCGAAGCCACTTATTAGTGGAGGCTTGGTGGCCTCTTATTTGTTTATTTTTGCATAATCTCGTTCCAGAACCTTAATGGGAGTGGGGAGACCTTTCGTGGGTCCTCAACCTCTCTTCATGTTACAGGAGGGATTATGGGGTGGCCCATCCTCATGCGAGTCTCTGACAGCTCGGGGCATTTTTGCGGTACCATCCATATTGACCTCTAGTGGGGTCGCGGGTAATTTTATAACACCTCTAGTGGAAGCTTAATTAGCTCCCAGAGGTCGTATTGGTATTTTTGTTTCCCCACAATGTGGGTGAAACGCTTAAGTATTTAAGGTCTTTTGTCAACATATCAACACAATAAGAGTGTTATTCAGCACTTAGTAAAACATTCAATCATCCATGCAGAAAATAAAGGAGGGGTGCACATACGCACCTCAAAACGATAGCGTACGTGGGTGCCTTTAGGCATCTCAAATCTTAAAGTAAATAAGAGTCGGCGCTGGTGAGCGTCCCCACTCAACGCTTGACTTGTTCAATAGTAAGTAGGAAAAAAGATAGTTTTTGTTATTTGTTACCTGATAAGGCCTCATAAGGCTTGACATCTTGTCAAGCTTGGGGGATGTTTCCCATGGGGGTCATCTTGCTAGTGGTATCCTCTACTGGTGTGCCATTCACTTTGGAGTCTTGTCCATCAGCGGCAGTTGTTGTATCTTTGAAATAGGCGTTGTTTTCTTGGGGTGGCATGTCGTGGCATGTGTCTTTTTCATAGACATCTGGCTGCTAGGATTTTGACCAAGTATGGACTGAGTTGATCTTGTCCCCCAAGCTAGCGAGATTAAGTTTATCACTACTTGTTCCCTTTTGTCACTGTGATTCATGTCATGTTCTCTTTTAGGCTTATTCAATGAATTAGCATAGCACTCTCTTGCTACCTTCACGTCACCAACAACTTCCTCCATTCCTACGAGAGTTGGAAATTTCACCGTCATGTGATAGGTAGATACGCCGTCTTGGAATAAGATTAAGCTCGGCCTTCCCAAAATTACATGATATGTGGAGGGAGCTTTGACCACTAAGGATTTCACCATCTTCGTAGAGCGGGCAGGAAATGCACCAAAAGATATGGGCAGAGACACCTCCCATAATACTTCCACTATCTCACCCATGAATCTAGTAAGAGGGGTGTTGACCGCTTAAAGCAGGGCATTGTCCACCCTAGTTGGGTGAAAGCATTGTAAAAGAGATGGCTACTGAACTCCCACTGTCGACCAGAACCTTCTTTACCCAGTAGTTGGAGATGGTCTCCGATATCACTAAGGCGTCATTCACCAATGGGATGTTCTCCAAGTCTTGTATTCCAACCTCTAAGGCTTGAGTGTCTGGTTCCACTTGATTTACTTGTTTCCCCGCGAGGGAGCTGATGGCGTGTAGCCCCGTCGCAGCACTTAGTGAGGCTTTCCTAGAATTCACGTAGTCTCCCCTTGCAGGATCTCCCACAATGACCCCTATGATTCCATTCACTGGGGGCTGTCTATATCAAAGTCTGCTCCGGGGGGTTTCCTTTGTATTGAACTTGTCAGTGTGCTCTTGGTGTCTCCAACTCCCTCATATTCATTCAGGTGTTGTATCTTGAGTTCGTTTGGTAGAGACTGCCAAAATTGCTGAGCAGAAAGAACTTTCCTTGGGGGGAGCTACAACTAAGGGTACTAGTTGCATATCTTCATATCATCTACTGTTGTCCAAGCTTTCATCATGGCGGGGTATTTGTCTACGCTGGCCTTTTCAACTTGACAGTGTCTCTTCGGGGTCAAGGAGGCTTGACCTCTATGCGAAGACCTGGGAGGTGTTGGCCTTCTATCTCTTCCCCGTGGTGTCCTCTCATGAGGTAAACCAAACTGTCTGCTTCCTGGGGGTGACTCCCTGGAAGAGACTCTCTGGGGAAGACTCCTGAGGATCGACTCTTTGGGGGGCGACTCCCTGGAGATGACTCTCTGGACGAGGCTCCTGACCTCTGCTAGTTGACTAAGGGGGTGAAATAAGTCCTCTTCTATTGAGAGATGGCACCTCTTGAGTACTTTTCAGGTAGGAGTCGTGCCCCTGGTAGCTATCGGAACAGGTGGTGCACGTGATGTATGTGCCTGGGTGTATTAATGAACCGTCCTCGCCGCTGCTCACACGGAGACATCTTCAACTGGAGCAAGCAGTGCCTCTTGAGTGATCTCAAACACCTTGGAAGCAGGGGGTGGAATCACCGCTGGTGATGTGGGCGACACATGTTGCTCGTTTGTCGGGAGTGCTATCTCAGCACCTCCGCCGTCAGTCGGACCGTCGAGGGGATTTTCTTCCCTTACTTGAATGTTGGGCCTATTTTCAGGTGTTGGGTTAGGAAATTCATCGGTAGCAGCTGGATGATGGTGGCTGGTCATCCTATCACCGGTAGTACGCGCTTGTGACCTAGTTTGCATACTCAGTAGCTGGAGCGCTATTCCGACAGACGGCGCCAATCTGATGATGGTAATAATCGTCAGTCGTTGAATTTCATGTGATGACCATGTGGGGTAGTGGAACCGATCCAACGCACGATAAACTAGGTTAGGGGTTGGTTAATATATAGACTGCACTCGCTAATTAAGTGAGCTGCCAACGTACCCGTCGTATGTGGGATCAAGTCAATTCGTAGTTATATATTGATTTTACTCTCAGTTCTTGCCAGTGAATTTTTCTGGAGAGAGTAGATAATGATCCTTTCCCGGCTCCTCTAAGGTATTTATAGAGAGCTAGTAGTGGGCTATGGGCCGTGGGCTTAACTTTATCAGCAGTCCATCAGGCTTAATAATATAACATTTAGACTAATAAACTAGCCCAGGTACTCTTAATGGGTTGTCAGCCATTTTGGGCTTGACTAGTATGACGCGTGGATTTATACCCACGGGTGTCCCCAACCCAAGCAGGGTGTTGATTAATTACCATAGTGCCCCTAGACATTCTTGGCGCACATCATATATAATAATATGTAATAATACTAGTGTTTTTTTAATGATTCATGGAGTTTTATATTGGTAAATGTCTCGCACAAGTATTTTCTTAGCTATGAATATGATTATCTCTTTATCAATTAGTTTAACAAATATGACAAATATCGCTTGTTTATTTAGTTTTAAAATATAAAAATAATTAGAAAAAATGCCAAAACTGCACCGAACCGCGCAAAACCACATAGTCGGTTTTGATTTACAAAATCGCAATCAAATTTTATTTCCACCAAACCAAACTTCGCAATTTGATTTGAGATTAATTAAAAAAACAGCAAATTCGTACCGTTATCGCCCCTACATACATGAGAGAGGACTTGATAGAAATAAAGAAGAGAGAGAATGAATTGAGAAAAGAAAAGAAAAAGAGAAAATTATTTATTTTTTTTTTTGCTCAAGGGGGGAGGAGGGTACCCTAACGACTAACCCGACAGACCCGGGTGTGCAGTCATAGTCTGTGGCCAAGAGTTGCCTCTCATATCCAAGTCTAGTAAGATTTTAGTATCATCTTTCGATTGTGTAATCTACTGTAAATCCCGATGTAACCCTATCTTGGCTAAGTAGTCCGCTGGTCGATTGGCTTCTCTATATATATGATGTAAACTCACTTACCATTGTCGGCCCATAGATTCTCTAATTTGGAGAATAAGCTGGAAGTATTAATGACTCCTAGTTGCCTCTTAGATATCTTGTCTTGCTTCCCAGTTGTCCGTTTCCACAATGATGTCTCGGAGTCGGCGAGTCCATGCTTCCTCAATCCCGTGATGAATAGCCTGGAGCTCGGCTTGAAGAATAGTCTCTGCATGGATTCTCCCATGAAAGCCGTGTAGCCCAAGACCCTAATTATCCTGCATCACACAGCCAATGCTCGTCGTTTTTGTGTTACCATGCATGTTATGGGATAGAGTTGCGTCGACGTTTATTTTTACCACATTTGGGCCAGTTTTTGTCCATCCCACAAGGATATTGTCTTCAGTAACTTCCTGACTTAGCTCATGATGATAATTAGCTTCCTCTATGCGCTTCGGTAAGGTAGTAAAATCCACACGGGGTGTCACAATATCTTCGCCATGTACCGTGTCATTGCGGACCCGCCATATAAATGAAATTATTTCAGTGAAGGTGTTAGCCCAAAAATTGCACCAATCATACTTGCTATTCGTTTTCGTGAGATTTCAATCAATCCAATCCTCCATATCAAGGGGAAAAAAGTGCTCGTGGTGACGGCGATCCACAAGAGTTTTCCAAATGTGTTTAGTCCACGAGCAGTCTCTAACAGCATACATGTTGGTTTCCTCCAGACACCCACAAATCCAGCACTTCACCTCTGTAGTTATGTGTCTATCCTGGAGAATCGTGTTGGTGAGGAGCTTGTTATGGAGAAGTATCCATAGTAAAAATTCACAACGAAAGGTGCTCTTGATCTTCCATATCTTGTACCAAGCCTTCGCATCACTCGAGTGCATTGTGGATCCCGTGAGCTGGTTGCAAGAATATCTACCATTTGAAGTATGTTTCCACACCACCATGTCTAAATGGATAGGCGAGACATCCAGAGTGGTGTTCTCGAGCTCCCGTATAATGCAATTCGGCATAGGCTTGAATATTTCCCACTTCCAACCGAACTCAGAATCCCAGTAGCTAGCTACCGTCCGTGTCATCATATCGTCATCCAGGGGGGCTTCAACCCGGTACCGGAATTCCCTATCTCCACTCCAATGGTCTGTCCAAAATATAATAATAAAGGCCCCATTTCTGAGCTTCAATTGAATCCCATCCTCAAGCATCGAAAACGCCGCTTGTATGCTCCTCCATGTTTGAGATGTATTGCTTCGAGCCCTAGCTCGACCCCGGAAGATATATTTATGTCGAAACATTTGAACCCTTGAACCCACAACTTCGAGCCATCGTTGAGCACCTGCCACCCTAATTTACCTAGATAAGCCATGTTTACATCCCTAATGAGTTGAAGCCCCAATCCTCCCTCTTCTTTCTTACAACATATAGTATCCCACGAAAGTAAGTGGAGTTTCCGCCTGTTAGATGATCCATCCCAAATAAACTGACGATTTACTTTATCCAGTTTGTCACATATTCCCCTCAAGAGTAACGTCGTTTGCATTTAATAAGAGAGAATAGTGGACGTCACGGCTTTGACCAACATCACCCGGCCTGCCAAAGCAAGCTGACTCTGCTTCCATCTCGACAATCTCTTGATCACCCTATCCACTAAGAATTTATAGTCTTTTTTTAACATTCTAGAGTGATGAAGCAAAGTTCCAAAATATTTTCCAAGATTATCAGTGATTTTAAGATGGTCCCGGGCAGCCACTCTACAGGATATCCAGTCTGAAGTGTTACGCGAGAAGAAGATGTTCGATTTATGTTCATTAACGGCTTGCCCCGACATGCTACAATAGGTGACCACGATGTTTCGGATAATGTCCATCTGGTGAATATCGGCTTCCCCGAAAATAAGCAAGTCAACCGCAAACATCAAGTGTGAGAGCTTAGGGTCGTATCTAGATGTTGGCACCATACGCCAAATCCCCTCTTCCACCGCATTGCTGATCAAGGATCCTAGCTTCTCCATACAAAACACGAATAAGTACGGAGGTAGGGGCCCTTGTCTCAGACCCCACTTTGGATTGAACCAGTCAGTTTGTTCTCCATTCCATAGCAGGGAGAATTTGGCTAAACTAGTACAATCCATGATAAGCCGGGTCCAATTCTCGGGGAATCCTATCTCGAAAAGCACTTTTTCAAGAAAAGATCAATTTATTCGATCGTACGCTTTCTCGAAATCAATTTTTGAAATAAAGTACCCTTTTATTTTCTTTGATGAGCGACAAACTATGAATAGCTTCTTGGGCGATGATCACATTATCTAGCGTTTTCCTCCCTTTAATGAAGTTACTCTGAGTTTGAGGTATCAAAGCATCCATAAGTGGTCTAATACAATTTGCCATAGTTTTCCTAATAATTTTGAGAATCATGTTGCACAAACTAATTGGTCTAAACTTTGAAGGGGTAGAAGCATTTTTATCTTTCGAAATGAGAATAATGAGGGACTCATTTATACCTGTGGGGATACTACCTGATTGGATGGCGGTGTGAACTAGCTCGGTGATAGTGTCTCCCACTGTATCCCAACACTTTTGATAGAACAAAGGTTGGAGTCTATCCAGCCCAGGAGCTTTAGAGGTTGCATGCTCCAAACGGTTTTTTTAACTTCGTCTTCAGGGATAGGGTCTCTAAGACCATCAACCTGCAATGCCATGAGTTTGGGAAAGTGTCTAGTGGATATATAATTGAATCTCACCTCACCACTATCATAGAGATTTTTATAATAATTCACTACCAAGGTTTGAAGACTGGTGGGGTCCGTAATCCGCTCCCCCTGCTCATTTTGTAGGGTGTTTATGATAGCTCTGTTTCTTTTTGTAGTCGCTGAAGTATGGAAAAATTGGGTGTTCATGTCTCCTACTTTCAACCATCTAATCCTCGATTTTTGTTTCTAAATAAGCTCTTCTTGACAAAGGATGGTTTGATACTGGATAGAGAAATTCGTTTCCGATTTCCGAAGAGAACGTCTAAAGTTTATAGCCTAAGCCTTTTGAATGCCATTTATACGAGCAAGTAGTTCCTTCTTCTTTTTGGAAATGTTACCAAAAACCTCTCGATTCCACATTTGCATGGCGTCCGTAATTTGATAAATGCGATTCTTAATGTCCAGATTTTGGGTATCTTTCCACTCATTATCGATAAACGGGTTGAAGTCGGGGTGAGTAAGCCATGCAAATTGCATGTGTAATGGCTTCAACATATTACTTCTTCTCTTGTTGCTCTTGGTTTCCAGCATTATAGGCGCATGGTCGGACCCTACGCGGGGAAAGTGAGTAACTGTGTAAGTGGGGAAGTCCTTGATCCAGTCCGAGTTTCTAAGCACACGATCCAACCGCTCCTGTAAAGATGAGGTGCCTCCTTTAGCCCATGTAAATCGAGAACCAGAATAAGTCATGTCAATAAAGCCACATGCATTGATGCAATTTATGAAAGAGCGACAACTACTTGGGTCAAAAGGCATCCCTGCTGACTTCTCGCTCGCCTTAGTAACTATGTTCATGTTTCCCGCAATCAACCATGGCCCACTGATTTTCTCCGCTAAATTTGTAAGGTAGTCCCAAATATGTTCTCGAACCTCCAACTTGGGACTAGCATAAATCGTTGTGAGCGCCCAGATTGGTTTACTCGAAAGATGAACTATAGTCATGATACTTTGGTTGTTCGCCGCCAAAATATCTAATTGAACCCTATTTGAGTCCAACATGAGCCAAATACCACCCGAATAGCCTCACGTATCAACCACTTCAATTTTGTCAAAAGGGTTGTACTTAGCAATATCCTCAGCACGACCTTTCTTTGCTCTAGTTTCCATAAGGAAAAGAATACTCGATTTGTGGTTGCGGAGAATATCTTGAAAAATGTTCAAGAATGTCAGGCTTCCCGATCCCCTGCAGTTCCAAAAAGTACCAATCATTAAAACACAAAATATAAGGAGGAATATTACTTGGAACGAGAACGTCGTATCTTGGGGGGTCCTTGACCCGCGCTACCTTTACCACCAGTGGATGACATCTCAATGGAGTTGTCGTCTGCTTCGCCATGTAGCTCATGCAGAACGTCATTAAACTGTTCCTCTTGCTCCTGTTCATAAGACTCAAAGTCTGAATTTCCATGTTGGTTGTTCACGTTTATTAGGGTCTGGTCTCCCAGGTTGAGGTTATTGATGCGTGAGGTTGCATCTGTATTATTGTTTGGGCCGTCTGTTAAGGATATGGGTGGATGGCGTGATTGCCCAAATATGATATCTGGATGAATTGGGCCAGTTTGTTGAGTATGGGCCTAGGAACTTGGAATAATTTGTTTGGTTGCTTTAAACATTACTTTCGTGGGCATCTGGCCTTTTTTCATTGGCCGGCCCAATATCTCATTTGTTGGTGCTAGTCTGGCCTTTGTTGGGCGGCTGCCTCTGCTCGGCCCATTTTTTCTGCTGGGCTTAGGCTGATGGAGTTTTCCTTAATAACAAATTAGTCCCCGAAGTCCATATGGGGTAGCGCTTCTCTATCAAATTGGAGCACTCGGGCTGGGCTCCTCATTTTCGTGTCTGTCATAATGTCTAGGGGTTGGGCTTGGGCCGTTTCCTTCAGGCCATCTATCTTGTTTGTCTTTGAGCTGCTAGCATTTTAGTCCACTATCTCGATCCCTGGGATGGTGAAGTTAAAAGTTTCTTCCTGTAGACCATTAAGCACTTCGAATCGAGATCCAGTTTGTTTTCAGATCGGGTCCATTTCTCCTATTTTTTTCTTTCCTCCTATTTTTTCCTTTCCTTTTTCAGAATATTTAATCCCTCCAAAATCCTAGTTGTTCTGAAATTGACCGTTGGGTACACCTTACCCCCTCACCACATATTTAGAGTTATTTCCATGAATAAGAGATTTTTGTTGTGCTTCCTTTTGCTCCATATTCACCTTACCAAAATTTGTTTGGTTTCCTTCTGATTTTCTTTTCCATTTTCGAGTTCCTTAGCTGTCCTTCGGGCTGGCTTTCGGGCTCGCAATTGCGCCAACATCCACGGCCCGTACCCGTCAGGCTCAGGGTCATGTTGTTTCGTTTCCTCAACCTTGTGATTCATTGGTGTTGAGTTTTCATCCGTGTGAGTTGGGTTGTTGTTTGATGATTAGTTGTTCTTAGCGCATATCTCTTTGCAATGTCCATAGGAGCCGCAAGTAAAGCAGATTAGATGCAGGCCCTCATACTCTATCATTTGTGGTTGATCGTTGAGCATCATGTAGGGTACCAGTGGTTTTGCGAGGTCCAATTCTCCGCAAACGCGAGCGAACCTGCCCCATAATGATTCTTGTGTGTGTTTGTCAACTTTGGTCACTCGACCAACAGAGCCTCCCATGCTCGCCAAAACATCGTAGTTAAAGAGTTCCAATGGTATGTCCGGGAAGCGGATCCACGCAAGAGTTGTATTAATCTGAGCTTTGGAGGCTCGAAATTCAAGTCGCCATTTTTGGACCGTTAGGTAATGACCTAGAATAATCCACGGTCCTTCCCCAAACACTCTGTCATAGTCCTCCTTAGAATAAAATTGAACCATGTAGTACCCGTTTCCAAGATCCACCGCAGCAATATCATATGTGAGTTGCCATAAGGTTTGGATTTTGGTGCAAAGTGTGGTATAGCCCACATTTCGCCCTAATACTTTGATTATCAACGCTCTCCGATAGGGTTTGGATAGCTCATGCATTTGTTCATATGTTATGGTGTATCTTGGTACCGTGTTCGATGTATCCCCTAAAGTTTTCGGGTTTACTTCCGTTTTGCCATTTTTGCTCGTCCACTTGTCCAATTCATCCTTTTCCCCCTCGCTCGTGTAGAATTTACACTCCACGGTCTGAGAGTTCCATGTATTCTGCACTCTTCCAGATTTCCATAGATCAGTTTTTGGTTGATTTCGATCTGCTTCTTCCCCGTCCATGTCCATCTGAGTAGAATTTGGTTCCCCTGCACTCGATGATTGAGTGAAGTCATCCGGAAGGCCTCGCTTGAATTTTTTGATAGTTCTCTCTTCAATCACCGCTAACGGCGGCAGTTGACTAGAGTTTTCATCCATTGGCTCAGCCTGATCGATGATTTAGAGGTAGAAAAAAATTGAGTCCGAAGAAACGAGAGAAAGCCCGATGATAGTAATTACAAAATTAATATTGAAAATAAATATAAAGGTGAAAACTACTTAGGACACTTGTCAAAATTTTAGAATGAATTGACAACTCAAAGTTAGTTCCCTAAGCCACTCATGCTATATATATAGTATAGATAACTTAAGGCGCCCGTCTTTTTTTTATCAACTTTTTCATTTGTTTACATTTCTGACTGTTGCAGTAGTCAGATACTGACAAGGTAAATATTGAAGTATTCATTATTTTTATAAGTTATTTTGAATTTATGTAATAATTATTAAATAAGAAAAACTGGTCATTTTTTCCAAACTTTGCTCTCTTTAACTTTGCGTTTTAAAACACAAAAAGTTAAGTTTAAATAGAAAAGCATTATTCTCTCTTTTTTAATGATTCACATTTGTTGTACTTCGCAATTTTATGAGTAATAAAAAAATTCAATACAAATTGCACTTGAATTTAAATGATATTATATAAATTATTAAATTTAATACGTTTAATAATATTGATTTCAGTGAAATGCTAAGAGTTGGAGCGGAGTAGATTTTCAAGTCAATTTAGTGAAAACTTGTATCAATTTAAAAGCTTTCATGATTCAAGTCTTTAAATAATCACAACCATCCATATTATAGGATCCATAGAGTCCGGGCCATATACAAACGAGGATACTTGTATTTACTTGGAAACCCTAACTCCATAAGAATCGGCCGAATACATATCACTTGTATTCTAATCATAAGGTCGAGAAAGAAGGCCTGCCAACAGCAAGATTAAATAATTGGCCAAAAAACTCATTCTACAAAACCACAAGATAATCAAACTCATCACTATTTTTAGCTCTTTTGCAGCTTTGGTTTTATTCGACCTGAAAATTTTACATAAAACAAAGTTAAAATTACACACAAACCCCCTCACTTATTGTATAATTACCAAAACCCTCCTCATTTATTTGAAATTACCAACACACTCCGTGTTAAGAATTTCTTATCATTACACCCCATCTGTTTTAAAATTCTTACAAAATAAACCCTTTGAAGGGGTGTATTAATAATTTCCAATAAGTGAGGGGATGTTTTGTAATAAAATAATAAGTTATCGGGTCTGTGTGCAATTTTCCCTAGAATAAAAAGCCACGAATCAATCATAGCAAATTAGCTTCCATCAGTTAATTTAAAAGGGAACAGCTCCCGGTATTTGACTGAATCACAATCATGTAGCGGAGAAACAAATACTACAGAAAAGCTACTGCTGAAAGAATGTTGATCAAAATTAATCTACATTAGCAAATACACTCGAGTTTTGTCCACAGATTTTACATACATTATAGTATTTGCACGTCACTTACAGAAATCTATGTTTAAAACAATACACAGAAATGAAACATATGAAGCAGAGAACTTATACATCAACTAGCAGCAAAATAGATACACCGAAAAACTAAAATCATCAAGTTTTACAATAATTACTTCCCATTCCCTTCTTGCAGAACATCGAGCACGAGAATTTTGGAAGAGAAGGTCAAAATTCAAAGGTAGCATAACTGATGTTGAGTCATTCAAACTCTATTAGAATATCTAAAGATGTTCGCAAGAGTAGAGATCAGAGCACTTAAACTTTTTAAGCAAAAAAACTCTCGATTAAGTCAACCATAAAAACTGCTGTAAATAAAGCCTAGAAAACATTCCTACAAAAATTCAACATTGACCAAAAAAAAAACATAGGTAGTTCAATAACATAAAAACACTTTTGAGGGTTACATGAAAAGAAAAAGGTTCGAGTAACATGGTATCTTCCGCAAAAATCTAATTTATTCCCAGCCAGTTGGAGCAACAACACCTGGAACTACATCAACAGGAGGAGCTGCCACTGGTGGTGCAGGAGCTGCATCCCAGCCATCACCACCTGCACCTGAAATTGAAAGGTCACGTATATAAGTTGACATTCAGAGGAACATCAGAACACAACAATAACTTACAGAAACAGGTTTAATACTCAAAATTCTCATAAAGCAGACTTAATTCTGGAAGTTATAGAAAACATGCAGTTGTGTACATGCAATACGCAGTAGTTTCTACTGCACAACTATTATTATATAATCAAACTAGTAGTACGTCCCCGAGTAGTAATTCCTACTAAAAGTTCCATCACATTGTCCATAACTTAAAGATATGTTTCTGAAACTTGATACAAAGTGTACATTAATTAAACAAGTTATGACAGAGGAAGGAATGTACAAACCATTTTCATTAAGAAAGAAGCAAATACTAACCGGCATCTGCAGTCCAACCACTAGCAACCTGTGGAATTGCACTGGGCATATCAGGAGCCCATTGGGCATCTGGGATCTGGGCACTAGACCAATCAGCACCAATAGTAGCAGCAGAATAATCAGCATAATCTGGGAGAGCAGGAACTTCCTCTTCTTCTTGTTCTTTAGACTCCTCAGGCTCCCTATAGAAAAATAGATCAACCTGCAATGAAAAATTATATATTAGTCATAACAGAAACAATAGCTTGACATTATACATTTTTCCTTCGCTTTTAAAGTCAAACAACCTTCGTTTTTTTCTATATCAGAAGGATTACACCCCTTGACCCCAACAAAGCATCCCCATGACCCCAACAAAGTGATAATTCTTATCACAATAATGCTTCTCTAAGAATCGCAAC
This sequence comes from Buddleja alternifolia, assembly GCA_019426215.1. NCBI lineage: Eukaryota > Viridiplantae > Streptophyta > Magnoliopsida > Lamiales > Scrophulariaceae > Buddleja > Buddleja alternifolia. Next base: position 19,213,723 of record CM033408.1, on the reverse strand, counting down.
CCTTTCATACCAGAAAGCATTACAAGAAACTATATTCCTAGACTATTTACCATGACATCCCATTTGTGTCCGGGTGCAACAAGGCCACGCATCTGCAGCACCATCCTTCCCAAGAGCCAGAACAGGCAACCAATGCTGTGCTTTCCCTTGTTATTGGCTGGAATACCAATATCGACATAGCGCATTGGGGAATCAGTGTCACAGAAAGCAATGGTTGGGATGTTACCAAGAGCAGCTTCTTTAATAGGCTGCATTGTAATATTGCAGTGTCAGAATCGTGATAAAAGACAGTATGCGCAGCAAAAATTCAGCATTACAAGGAGAAAACAACAAACTATCTAATGTGATGACCTGGTGATCAGTTCTTGGGTCGGTAAGAATGAGAAGCCTAGGCTCACTAAAAGATGTCTGAAGCTGATTGGTAAATGTTCCAGGAGTGTGGCGTCCTGCAATTGCATGGCAACCAGTATATTGGGCAAACTTCAGGACAGCTCTTTGACCGTATGGCCTTGCAGACTGGACAATGATGTCTTGGGGATTCTCAGTGGCAACAATAACTCTTGCAGCCATCTGGAGCTTTTCCCATGTTTTTCCAAGGTTTATGATGTAAATTCCTGAATGATTAGATGGAAAAGAAACTCCACATGATGAGAACACTCATAAATATACAAATTCAACCAAAAAGAAATGCCTTCCCAAGAATGACACAAAACTTAAACTCCAGAGAGCTCTCTTTCACTGTGATTTTACATTAAATAAAAAAGGCAATAAACATCTGCACTTTACAAAATAGCATACTTCCAGGAAGTCAGCTCCATTAAGGACATGAAACTAAAGGGAACAACTAGATGGTATGTAGTGATCAACGTATCAAGGCAAAACAAGCTGACTCCTAGCTAAGCTGACAATTCCAAATTGTAACTCCTACTTCAATAATCCGCACGGAAATTGACCAAACATAGGCTTCAGAAATCATTGACCAACGCAAATCGTGTGTGTTTTGCTCCATACAATGAATCAGCAAGCTAGATATAGTCAGAGAAAAAGTTAACATACTCCAGACTACACTGTTGAGAAGCAATTCATCAGGTACTTCAAATATTCTAGTAAGTAGACAATCATATGGGGTTCTCATGACTCCAAATTCCCACGTACATTACAAGCTACGAGGCAATACGCAATAAAAAGCAGTTAATTAAATATTTTGACGTTTGTTTCATCAATAAACAAATTAAACAACGAAACAACAATACATAGCATGATGAATATAGACTAGACATCGCTTCAATTAAATCTAAACAAATTAACACTAAAAAGAAATTAGATCTCATCAAGAAACACAACAACAAATCATTCAACCGTGCAAATACATTAAACACAAACCGAATCGTGGAGGAGTAGGTATATATAGTTACCATCATTACGGCGCTTAAACACGTAGCGCTCCATCTGAAAATCGCAGTTTTTGGTGCCGAGGTGAACTTCAGCTGCCAACATCATCTGTATGTCGGCCTCCCTCGTCGACAGGTTCCTTTGAGTGCTCGCCATTGTTCGACAGGCTTCGCGTTCGTCGCACTTTTTCGCTAGGGTTTTCGCTGAAGAATTTTGCGTCTACCGCCTTCTTCCGCTAGGCTTTTGGCTGTGCAAAGTGAAGAACTGGGGAGAGCGTAAAACTTGTTTTATATTCCGCAGAAACCCTAGAGTAGTAATTTTGCAGAAATTGCTGAATAACCCCTAAAAGAAAATTTACGTGCGAATAAACCCATAAAAATCCTTTTTCAGTCAAAACATTTAAAAGAAAAATATTAAAACCCCTTAAAATAAATTTTAATATTCAAAAAATCAATGAAAGTATTTTTCAATTTCATTTGGAAAATTTCAATAATTAATATTAACAAATTTTTTCACTAAATTACTCTTATTTTCTTATGTTAAGAATTGGTTATTTGCTTCCACCTCCTTGAGGTATCGTACTTTAACAAAAGTCTCCCTTCATGTGTTAAAATTTGGCAACCACCACCTTTGTATATAAAAACAATATATATGCTACCTTTTTACCCTTTTTTTTTTCTTCCTATTTTCTAGTTTTTCTTTCATTCCTTTCTAAGTGAAAAAAACAAAATTGCATTAAGCTCATGAAAGTTTCTTATTTTCTTTCATTTACCCTTTACTTATTTTCTAGTTTTTCTCTTTTGAAGATAGTTATAATAAACAACATATTAAATTTATTTTAACTAAACTTAAATATATATATTTTTTTTGAATTTACTTTTGTGTGGTGCTTAAATTATATTTTTTTTGTGTTTCCAACAATTTTTTAAAAATTTCATAGTGCTTTATTTAGTTTTTACAAAAAAAAAAAATTTAATCTTTACAGCTTTACATTATTACCAATTAGAATAAACAAAAATCTGAAAATGAAAAAGTGATTTAGTTTTAATTACAAAATATCATTGTATTTTCTCTTAATCTTCTCTTTTTATTCTTCTTTTTTGTTCTAAGTAGAGAGCAAATAAATGGAAAAACTATAAAGAAAATTTAAATATTCACTCGAAAACAAATATATAATTTAAAATATTTAATATGATATTAAACTTGGACAATGAGATGCCTAAATTTTCAAATAATTTATAGAACATTTTCAGTTTCTAACGAAGCCATCTACTTCGAACTCTGAAGTTATCCCATGGCTCCGAAAGCAAAGTGAGTAGCATTGGACTACTTTTTCATTTTCATATTTTTGTTTATTTAATAGTTGATAATAAAAATCTATAAAGGTAAAAAAATTATAAAATATTATAAAATAAACAGTGCTAATTTATTTAAACTTGCTTTAAAAATTTAAAAATATAATTCAAGAACCACATAACGAAAAAGGAAACACTAAATATTTAAACATATTTATTTATTATAACTATCTTTACTTAAAAATATTTATTGTTTGAATTATTTTTTAATTAAAAAATTTCATGAGCTTAATTTATATTTTTTCGTTTTTCTATCTAACAAGAAAAAGAAAGGAATGAAAGAAAACTTGAAAATAGGAAGGAAAAAAAAATGTAAGGGTACAAAAGGTAGTTAGTGTCAAATTTTAATACATGTGGTGGTTCCAAGTGGCATACAAAAGGGTTTAGAAGGTGGAGGGGGGGTTGAATAGACCCCGAAATATTTTTCAACTTCAAAAAATTTCGTATCACTTTTTTAAGATTTTGAACGTTTGGTAAGCAAAGCGCTAGGTCAAGCACTAAAGATAAGATAACTTAAATTTAGTGATTTAGGCAGTTACCAAAGTAGGGTAATGCTTCAATCGCTTAATCAGGGTTAACACGGCAGAAATGACTTTTAAGCTTAGCGTTCTCTTTATCCAAATAGTCGCTTAACCGTTTTAAAACTTTTTCAAAGATATGATGTGAAAATATAAAAGAAAGTAATAAATCAATAAATAACACAAGATATGTAAGGTTCACTAGGTGATGTAATCTCAGCTACGTCCTTCTTCTCCTTTACATCTGGAGGAATTCTACTAAGTTGATTATCGAAGGATCACACAGAGGCTTTTACAAAATAGAGGAAAGGAAGATGATCTTAAGCTCCTTGATCACACAAACTTTAGCTCCAATGAAGATCTTTTTCAACAAGCTTCTCTCACATAGAAATGCTACTTGTAGATCAACAACTTTCTCACTCAGATGAAAGAGGTTGAGGGTTTTTGTCACGGGTTTGTTTGATTTTAGGAAGTTCAAACAACTTGGGATAACTCAATAAGAGTGTAGGGTTCTTTTGTGAAGATGTTTGAGATGTAGATGATTGTCTTCGAAATGTATATGAAAAACTTGAAGGATTTTTGGCTATGGAGTTATAAGCTTTTCTCACAAATATTTTCAGCAAAGTTTACACCTTTTCTTGTGCATGTACGTGTGTTATTAGGGTTTTGCTGAAGGGTACTATTTATAGAGATTTCTTGGGACTTGTCCATTGGACACATGCAGATGCGTGTCTCTCACGCAGCGCCTAAATAGTCCCTTTTCTGACATTCCTGAATTTATGTTGTTACCGATTGGACACAAGCAGACTTTGAACTCTGAATTCTGACAGTCTAGTCAAAAGGTGGCTTGTCCACAAGTCATAATGCCTTATCACATTTAATGCACTTATCAGGCATTTAATGCGTTTTGAATTTATTTCCCGTTGGAAATAAATGTCCTTTGATGATTGCTTTTAAGTCCTTCATGACTTGAGAATTTATTTAAGGTGAATCTGATCCTTGTTCGCTTAAGTTTTTGAGCGCTTGATTCAATATTCCTGAAACAGTCATTTAGCGTTTGATAGACGCTTAAGACAAATTTTCATCTTCACTTGACTTCAGAAGCTGATCTTCAACTTCATCTCTAATAGACTCACTTAGAATTCTATCAGCGACTTGGTATCTAATACTTACTCTAAAATCTATAAAGATAAAAATTACAAGCCTAACAAATTAATAATTTCAAACGCTTATGCAAATGTTTTATGAAATCATAAACTTACATTTTTTTTTGGTCTAACATAAAATCCTATTCTTGTCATCATCAAAACATCTAACATGAAATTTCCTAACAATTTTCTCCTTTTTGATGATGTCAAGACCTTAACTGTTTGAACTCTTTTTATAGTTTTAAGAGTTTTGAAGAAAAGCCAAAAGATATAAGTTAACGTTAGAAAGTTAGTTGAGTTAGCTAATATTAGATTAGCTTCAACAAGATGTTTTAGCGTTTAATCATTCATTCATATAGAGAATTGAAGTATACATGATTACATTGAAAAAAATATCAAAAACAAACATAAAGCAACAGAAGATAAAATAAATACAAAGCAGGATAAGTGATCGTCTTCTCTGTCGCTTCTTAAACACCTCTTCCTGGAAGATCTCATTCACTAGATCAAAAAGGAGTCTGTCAATGTCTATCATTGATGTATGATAGACGTCGTTGTGGTCCTCACGCTTTCTTTAACGCTTTGGTTGAGCTCTGACAACCTTTCCACCTAATCTCTTGGAGGAATTCCAAGCGTCCGGATAAGATCATGGTAGAGATCTTGGACTCGATCATTGGAAGGTTTCCAGTTAAGAGGTCTTGCTAAAGGTTCAGCATAAGGATGAAACCCATGCCTTCAAGAAATTCCACATCCACGTCAGGAAACCTATGCATGCCTTTGAAGTATCTTGGCTTTCGTTTCTTTGAGAGCATCCTTTTGAGGCTTGCAATCTCTTCAAACATGGAGCACCAATTTTTGTTGTCGGTTTTGGACATTGGCTCCGCGAGGATTTTCCTTTGGCGTTTTGATCTTTTGGATTTTCTTTTTCTTCCCCCTTCTTGACTTCATCAAGGGAAGATCTCAACTAAGCGATATCTCGCTTAAGTAATCTAACTTCATCAACTAGGAGAGCGACTTGTTGAGCAATACTTTGACTTACAAAATTGGAAGCATTGTGCCTTTCAGTATCTGCTGAAGTGTTCTGAGTGAGAGAGCGATTGAACTCTTTAGATAGGCTGGTGATTAAAGGGACCATACGATCCAGTACTGATGCAGTACTCTTGGTCGCAGCGTTTGATATATCACGGCTTCTAATGTTGGAGACAAGCCTGATGTGCATCTCATGATTGGCTATCATCTTGGAGCAGGAACCCTCAATGTTGTGAAGCGAGTTCTTAACTGCTTTCTAAAATCCTTTACCTCTGGATCACTATCTGAATCTAAGTCCGAGGAAGAAGATGGATGCTTAGGGGATGGAATGAGTCCATATGAGCTTGAAACTACTGTATTTCCTTTTGATTTGTCTCTGATGAAAGGTTCCTCTGCTTTTTCAGCAATTTCTTCTTATACTTCCTGAATCGCTTGATTGAAAGATTGAGTTGCAGCCTCAATCTGCGCAACTTCTTCAACAAGTGGCATATCAACTACTAGAGTGCTGGGGGCTTCTGCCATATGAATATCAGCGTCTATGATCACAGCGTCCTCAAGAGTAGGATCTTGATCCACTTCTAACTCTGTGGTTTTCACAGAAACTTCTCTTTTCACAAGGACGACCCAGATTGGGCCAATCATTTCTAGAACATGCATTGAACTTTGGTAGAAAGTTCTCGGAATAAAAAACAAAGCCTCTTCGCGCTCCTCAGAACTGAACACTAGACCAGCGTCTTCCGAGATCTCTACTCCAGATGTGTACAAATTTATAAAGTCCATCAACAAAAGCATCAGCGCTTGAGCTAGTGCCTGATCCACTGGCCGGATAAGAGAAAGGAATTTGGTCACTCGGATGTTGTGTTCACAAAACAAGACAGGATGCAAATTGTAACCACGGAAGTCACTAAAACCAAAGATATGGTTGAAAGTGATATCCAGCGATTAAGCATTCTCAACAATCGGTCTTCTATTTCTATGAAACTCTGCATAGTCATCTGTCAAATGCATATGCGTTTTGCTAAGGCTAGGAAGGGCATCACGCTTGCTGGTGGAAGAGTCTTCATTCAGATCTACCTTGACACGCTAAGCAAAATTCTGTTGCGGAAGAAAAACATAGCGTTCTCCCTGACTGATCTGAGTAAGTTGATGTCTGATAAAACTTTCCATGACTCTTCTGAAATATGGCAAGGCATTCACTAGACCCACTAGCGACTTGTGCTTCTGCAGCAAAAACAAAGCGTATCCTCGACGCCTATACTCAATTCCAAAATTGAAGAGGATCATCTCCTCAATTATATGGAAGTGAAGTACAAAATCCTCAGCCCATCTGGATGTGTCCAAAATCCAGCGTCTTCCAAGTTTCTCAGCCAACTCTTTGTCTTTCTTGGCCTTGAGTAGCTTCTTGAATCTTAAATCTTTCTTTCTCAATCGCTTTGATACCACTTGGTGGTCCCAAGTAGCATACGAAAGGGTCTAGAAGGAGGGGGGTTGAATAGACCCTGAAGTCTTTTTCGTTCAAAAAATCTCGTATCACTTATTAAGATTTTGAACGGTTGGTAAGCAAAGCGCTAGGTCAGGCACTAAAGATAAGACAACTTAGACTTAGTGATTGAGGCAGTTACCAAAGTAGGGTAATGCTTCAATCGCTTAATCAGGGTTAGCACAGCGGAAATGATTTTTAAGCTTAGTGTTCTCTTTATCCAAATAGTCGCTTAACCGTTTTAAAGCTTTTTCAAAGATATGATGTGAAAATATAAAGTAAAGCAATAAAGCAGTATATAACACAAGATATGTAAGGTTCACTTGGTGAGTAATCCCAGCTACGTCTGTCTTCTCCTTTACACTCGGAGGAATTCCACTAAGTTGATTATCGAAGGATCACACCGAGGCTTCCACAAAATAGAGGAAAGGAAGATGATCTTAAGTTTCTTGATCACACAAACTTCAGCTTCAATGAAGATCTTCTTCAACAAGCTTCTCTCGCACAGAAATGCTGCTTGTAAATCAATAACCTTCTCACTCAGATGAAAGAGGCTGAGAGTTTTTTCATGGGTTTGTTTGATTTTAGGAAGTTCAAACAACTTGGGATATCTCAATAAGAGTGTAGCTAGGGTTCTTCTATGAAGATGTTTGAGATATAGGTGACTCTCTTTGGAATGTAATATGTAAAGCTTGAAGGATTTTGGCTATGGAGTTTATAAGCTTTTCTCACGAATATTTTCAGCAAAGTTTACACCTTTTCTTGTGCATGTACGTGTGTTATTAGGGTTTTGCTAAAGGGTACTATTTATAGAGATTTCTTGGGATTTATCCGTTGGACACATGCAGACGCGTGTTTCTCACGCAGCGCGTAAATAGTCCCCTTTCTGACATTCCTGAATTTCTGCTATTACCGATTGGACACTAGGGGTGTACGCGGTCGGGTTCGGGCTGTTTTAAAGAAAAAAATCAACCCGACCGGATATATGCGGGTTGACAAAATCAAAAACCGAAACCGCATAATTATCCTCTCAAACCGAGCGGTTCGGGTCGGTCGGGTTTAATGTATTTAGTGGGCGGGTTGGCGGGTTATAAAATTATAATTATAGTTCTTACAACTTACTTTTAGTTTCAACTAGTAAGTAAGAAATTAAATAACATATTTGTTGTACATTTAACTAAAAAAAATTGAGTTGGTGAGAAATACAAAAATCAGTGGTGTTATTAAATAAAAATCATATTTATCATAAATTATAAATTCTAAAATATTAATAAAATTAAATTATCTTATAGGTTTATCATCAAAATATACATCTACATTTTCATTCAAATCAAGTAAAAACATATGTTCAAAAGAAATAATTTATTTGCTCAAATTAAAAATAAAGTTTTTAGAGTTTGGGGTTAATCTTTAACTCTTTCTCTCTCTCTCTCTCTCTCTCTATATATATATATATATATATATATATATATATATATACTTATGACATATACAATTAGCGGTCGGGTGGCGGGTTAAGCGGGTTACAATTATTAAAACCACCATCCGACCCGAAAGTGGCGGGTTGCAAGTTTTTCAACCCACCACAATTATTTAATAATTTCAAACCGGCGGTTTTCGGGCGGATCGGGTCGGTTTGAGCGGGTCGGGCGGGTTGAGCGGGTTTATGTACATCCCTATTGGACACAAGCAGGCTTTGAACTCTGAATTCTGACAGTCTAGTCAAAAGGTGGCTTGTCCACAAGTCATAATGCCTTATCACATTTAATGTACTTATCAGGCATTTAATGAGTTTTGAATTTATTTCCCGTTGGAAACAAATGTCCGTGATGATTGATTTTAAGTCCTTCGTGACTTGATAATTTATTTCAGGTGAATTTGATCCATGATCGCTTGAGTATTTGAGCGCTTGATTCAATATTCCTTAAACAATCCTTTAGCATTTGACAGACGCTTAAGACAAATTTTCATCTTCACTTGACTTCAGATGCTAATCTTCAACTTTATCTCTAATAGACTTACCTAGAATTCTATCAGCGACTTGGTATCTAATACTTAGTCTAAAATCTATAAAGATAAAAATTACAAGCCTAACAAATTAATAAACTTTGAAATGCTTATACAAATGTTCTATGAAATCATAACTTACATTCATTTGGGGTCTAACATAAAATTCTATTCTTGTCATCATCAAAACATCTAACATGAAATTTTCTAACAACATGAGAGGAGGTCCTTGCCAAAGTGTAATAATTCAGAAGAGGTGGATGCAAATGACCTTGTTAAGAATTGATCAATTAATGTTTTTAGCAAAATCTTTTTATTTTGGATCTTTGAAATTAAAAAGTTGTATAATTCAAATTTGATTTTTTAATATTAAATACTTTAAAAAAATTATATAATTTGTTTTTGACTTAACATGGTAATTGTCAAAAAAAATACTCTTTTTTTATTTTTAAGAAGATTAAAAAAATTACAATCATAATTAATATCAAGTACCAATATAAACTTTTTATATTCCTTAATTGAAAATTGTAAAGGAAAATGATATTAGCACTCCAAAAAATTGATAATAGCCTACTAAAATGTCATTCAAATTTGATAAATTTTATTTTGTAACTTAAATATTTTACTTGATATTAAATTAAATAACACATCAATGCAAGAGCACATTAATTAATTAAATGGAGTAATTATTCCTTTTGCAATGTTCATATTATTTTATATTGTAATTCATGATTATAAACACTTTTTCGTTTGTATACTCCTGCACGTTTATTAAAATAAATTTTAATGTGATTTCAAGCTAACATGTTGTTCTAATTGAATTTTCAAAAATGAAAAGAAAATATTCAACTAACTACTAATGATAAATGGATAAAATAGTATCCTGTACTTTTTCAAGTTCAATTTGATGGATCAATTATGTCAATCAAAAATCACTCATATAAAAATAAACCTATAAAATTTTGTTGTGAGGGAAAAATTGATATATTTAAGAAGATTGTCATCTATGTACATTATATGGTCAGTAAACTTAAATTAGACAATGCATTTAGTGTTATTAATATTTAGTGTATTGTTTAACATCTGATGAACAAGTAAATTGAAACATCTAATACTATTCTATACATTATTAATTTAAGGTAGAATATATAAGGAATAAATAAAAAATAATACATAAACTAATATTTTAAACAGTCAACAATATATTTTGGAAACAAAAAGAAAAATACAAATAACCTTGATGTATGAATGTTAGTCCTATGTCAAAACAAATATTTCGTTTACATATGTACGTCTATTAGGAAATAGTATAGCAATATTTTATCATCTATATAAAAACAATTTGAACAATGATAAAGAAATAATTACTCCACCTAATTAACGTACACTTGCATTGTTGGGTTTTTTTAATTCAATATTAAGTGAAATATTTCAAACACAAAATATATGCCTTGTTTGTTTATGTTTTTGAATTTCAATTTCTATATCCTAAATCACAAAATCCTAAAAAATCATATTACAAACTATTTTCATCCAAATTCACTTTTTTCTCAACTTTACTTTACCTTTTCTCTATTTATCTATCAATCACTAGATCCATCATTTCACACCATCATCAATCAATAATCAACTACTCCAACTAATATTTTTCTCTTTCTCTTTCATACTAAGATTTTTAATATATATTTAATCTATCATACAAGATCAATCATTTTTAATTTGACGCATTTTATAAATTCCAATATTTTTAGAAACATAAACAAACACAACACACATCACATCATTTTTACACGAATCTCCATAGTACGTATTTTTTGAGAAATTTTAAAAAATTTAACTCAAAAACATAAACAAACAAGACCATAATTTCTCAAATTTGAAGGGCGTTTTAGTACATTACATAAGAGAAAAGTCAACATAAAGTGTCATGATCATTTTTTGGAGGACTAATATCATTTACCTGTAAAATGTGTCAAATAAAAATGATTGGTTGATGTGATAGTTTAAATGGCTAAAATATAAATTAAAAATATTAAAGTATGAAAGATGAAGAGAAAATCATTGATTGGACGATTATCGATTAATGGAGTGAGAGGATGGATGTAATGATTGATATAGGTTATTGAAAAACTGGAGTTGAAAAGAGGTGTATTTCGATGAAAATGATTTGTAGTGTGAATTTTTCGGATACTGTGATTCAAAAATCAAAAAATGAGATTTGAAAACATAAACAAACATGGTTGAAGTGTTCGAAACACTGCGAATAGTAACTTAATGGACTAATGTGTTTAAACGACCAAATATAAAGGTCTACATTTGTTTTTATGGAACTTAATCGACATTTTTTATCTTAAACTTGATGTTATAGGAATAAAAATGAGATTTTGCCTATTAATTTACAAAATTTGCTCTGTTAATATTATCTTTTTTTCTTTGGTTACTGTTAAGATTCAAGAAATCATCCATATGCGAAGACAGCCGAGAGAATGGAGAGAAAATTCTCTGTATTGAATTTCTGTGTATTTGTTCAATAGATACAAATGAAATACGGCTGGTTCAATCTAACCGTCTCTAACAAGATGACTAATTTGTCAGTTAACTAAAATATCTAACCACTATTTACAAATATGCCATCACACATATATACATATACTTTAACATTCCCCCTCAAGTTGGAATTTCTAACACACTGCAAATTCCCAACTTGCTGAGGAAGAATACAAGCTGAGACTTGCTTAGAGCTTTAGTAAACAAATCCGCTAAATGTAATTTTCTGGAAATATACCTTGGTTCGATCATTCCATCTTCCAATTTTTCTCTAACTAATTGACAATGGAATTCGATGTGTTTTGTCTCTTTGTGATACATCTGATTCAAAGCTATGTGTAGTGCGGCTTGATTGTCACAAGCTAATGGAACTGGTGTCAAGTCTGTTATGGTCAATTCCTTTAGCAAATTTAGAATCCAAGTGAGTTCACAATATACTGATGCCATAGACTTGTATCGGATTCAGCCGACGATCTCAAAACAGTGTTTTGTTTCTTTGTTTTCCAAGAGATGATAGATTCTCCAAGTTTAATGCAATAACCAGTGATTGATCTTCTCGTCATGAGGCATGGCGCCCAATCAACGTCACAATACATTGTTAGATTCGGTGTTTGATTTGCGGGAAAAATCAAACCTTGGCCCAAAGTTCCTTTGACATAACTCAAGACTTTATGTGCCATTTGCATATAGGGTACTCTAGGTCTTGCCATGAATTGGCTCAATATATGTACTGAATTTGCTAAGTCAGGTCTTGATATTGTGAGGTATATCATTCTTCCAATCAATCATCTATTTGATGTTGGATTACTCAACTCATCACCATCGGATGCAATCAACATGTGGTTTTGATCCATAAGTATGGGACTAGGTTTCCCACAAGATAGCCCAGCATTTGAAACAATGCCCAATGCATATTTTCTTTGGTTTAGTCCCATCCTTATTTATAATGATCTCCAAGCCCAAAAAATATCTCAAATCTCCCAAATCTTTGATTTTGCATTTGAGGTCCAGTTGCTTCTTTAAGTCATCAATGATCCTCTTATTTGTTCCAATGAGCGCAACGTCATCAACATATACAAGTAACACAGTAAAGTCATTACCATCTTGTCTCGTAAATAATAAATGGTCACATTGAGATTGTTTTAAACCGACTTCAAGAAGAGTTGAGAAAAATATAGAAAACCATTGTCGTGATGCCTGCTTGAGGCCATATAGAGATTTAACTAGCTTGCAAACAGGTTGTTTAAATTTCCCCTTCATGGCAAAACCTGGAGGGAGGTGCATGTAAACCTCCTCAGTTAATTGGCCATGCAAAAACACATTATTGCCGTCCAATTGAGCTAAGTGCTAATATTTAGACACAACAAGGGCAAGAAGAGTGCGAACAGTGGTCATCTTAGCGATAGGGTCGAAAGTATCGTGGTAATGAAGCCCCACAGTTTGTGTGTAGCCCTTGGCCACTAAACGTGCTTTGTGTTTTTCAACTTATCCATCCGAATTATAATTCACCTTATATACCCACTTGCAACCAACAACGTGTTTTCCATGAGATAACTAGTCCCAATCCAAGTGTGATTATCCTCGAGAGCTTTGATTTCTAATGCCATTCCATCCCTCCATTGGGAATGGAGAAAGGCTTCGGAATAAGACGAGGGTTCGTGGTGTTTATCAATATTGAAAGCAAGGTGTTAGTAGAAAGGAGGAGTGGAATTGAGGGTGAAGTAAGAAGACAAAGGATATGAGCAATTTGAGGAGACTAAGCATATGTAGTCTTTGTGCCATGTAGGAGGATTTCTGACCTTGTAGAAAGTCGAAGATCATGAGTGATGAGAGTAGAATCAAGGGAAGGATCATCAGAAGTGCAAGTGGAAGGAGTAGTAGTAGGAAAGGATGATGAAAGAGGAGGAGTAGGAGTAGTTACATGATCAATGTGTAGAAGTTGAGGTGTTGGAAGGACGAATTCATTGAGATCATTGGGAAAAGGAGCTGGAGAAGTGGTAGGATTGATTAAGGAAAAGGGAAAAATATCTTCAAAAATTTTGACATCACGACTAACAAAGATGCGATGAGTGGAAAGGTCGTATAACTTGTACCCTTTTTGACCAAAGGGGTAGCCAATAAAAACACATTTGGTGGCACGGGGGCAGAATTTATCACTATGAGGAGCTAATGTGGAAGCAAAACAAAGGCAACCGAGGACGCGAAGATGATCATAAAATGGAAGAGAGTGAAAGAGGAGCTCATCAGGGGTTTTATTATGTAAGGCGGATGATGTAAGTCTATTGATGAGATGTGTGGCGGATAAAACACACTCACCCCAAAATTTTATTCTTAAGGAATGGGTAATCTCTAGGATGTATTGATGTTTGCATTCAAGGACCCCATTTTGTTGGGGAGTGTAGACACAACTCGTTTGGTGTATGATGCCATGATCGAGAAAAAAAGATTATAATGAATAGTTTGTAAATTCAGAACCATTCTTGGTCCTGAATGTTTTGATGGATTGATGAAATTGATTTTGAATTAAGGTGTAGAAATTTTTAAAAGGGTGGTTACCTCAGTCTTAGACACCATAAGATATGTCTAAGTGTTACGAGTAAAAGTCATCGACTAGGGTTAAAAATTATCGAAAACCATTATATGTTGGGTTTTGTATGGTCCCCATACATCACAGTGAATGATATCAAAAGCTTGAGTTGATGAGATATCTCTTTTATTGAAAGGTAAACGAGATTGTTTAGCAAGGGGACAAATGTTACAAGGCATGTGATGTACATGAAGTAAATCAAAAATAACATTTGTAAGAACTCTAAGTTTATCAAACGAAGTATGGCTAAGTTTACTATGCCATAAGGCAGTTTTATTGATTGAACTACTAACAAGAGAATGAAATACATGAGGAGAAGGACTAAGGCAGTACAATCCATCCACTTGTTTACCAATATCCAGAATTGTCTTCAGAAAAAGGTCATGCATGATACACGAATTTGAACTAAAAGTGATAACACAATAAGAGTCAAATAAGAGTTTGCTGATTGACAATAAGTTGTGTTTGAAAGATGGGACAAAAAGCACAATTTGAAGAGTGAGAGAAGGATGAAGAGTAACGTTTCCAGTGTGTTTGACATATGTTGTTGAACCATTAGGAAGATGTACAGGTTGAGGAGATGATAACTTTTGAGGACAAGTGAGTAAGTGGAAGCAATGAGTGATATGGTTCGTAGCACCACTATCGATGATCCATATATTAGAATGAGAATAGAAAGACAACAACAAATATCTGCTAAATGAGATGAAGGTGCAGAGGGTTGTTGATTTTGATTGTTAAGGAGACTTAAGCTGGGTGATCTGATCATGAGTGATTGAGGAGTAGAGCCAGGGTGTGCAGGGGCATTATGAATCTATAGCTGAGAAGGAGAATCACTAGTGGCGTGGTGACTAAGTGCACTAATGGAAGAGGAGCTGTTGGATGCCAAAAATTGAATTGCTTTGCTACTATGTCCAGGATTGGGAGGCCTTTGATAATTGCCAGATGTCTTTTTACTTTTGGGCTTATAATTTGGTGGATAACCATGGAGTCTAAAGCACTTGGATATGATATGACCTGAAGTCTGGCAGTGTTCACACCAATCACATTATTTCAATTTTGTGACTGAATTTAAGTCGATTGACCTTGAAGCCAATGACGCTGGTTGTGATTATTGCTAGCGATTAGAGATGTTGTGTTTTCTTCAACTGAGGAGAATTGAGTCATATCAATTTGTCTCTCCTCTTGTTAAACCATCGAATAAGCATCCTCAATAGATGGCAAAGGTTTCATTAACAAGATTTGGCCACGAAACAGGCTTGAATATATCGTCTAACCCCATAAGAAATTGCATGAGCATTTGCTCTTCCCAAGCACGAGTAACATCACAACAATTACCAGATTTACACGCAGGCATGGAGATCATAGCCTCCAACTCATCGCAAAGCTGCTTGAGTTTGGTGTAGTAGGTTTCGATTTTCATATTTTCTTAAACACAAGACGTGATAGCCTTCCTCAATCTATAGATCCGAGAACCAGTGCTACTGGAAAAACGTTTGTGAAGGTTTGACCACATAATTGTTGTTGTACTTCCGTGAATGATGGATTTACCAATGTCTTTCTAAACCGCGCTCAAAAGCCACGAGATTACCATGTTATTGACTTGCTCCCACTGCAAGAGGTACGAATCTTCATCAGGAGGACGTGGTACGGTGCAATTGACGAATCCGAGCTTATTCTTGTAGGAAAGAGCAATTTCCATGCATCGACGCCATGGAATATAGTTCTCTGTGCCAATTAAAGGCTAATTCACAATAATCATTCCAGGTGAACCCGAATCCCGGATAAGATAAAAAATCGGAGGAAGTGCAACATTTATTTGGGCTCCAGTGTGAGCCATGGATGAATCAAAAGGAAGAAACACGATGCAATCGTGTAAAAAAAAAAAAATGGCTGGTGGATCAATTATACTCTTGATACCATGTTAAGATTCAAGAAATCATCCATACGCGAAGACAACCGAGAGAAATTGAGAGAAAATTCTCTGTATTAAATTTCTATATATTTGTTGAGTAGATAGATACAAATGAAGTACACCAAGCTATATATGGAAGGTCTAGTGAAATGGAATACACCTGGTTCAATCTAACCAACTCTAACAAAATGACTACTCTGTTAGCTAACTAAAACATCTAACACAATTTACAAATATGCCCTCACACATATATAAATATAGTTTAACAGTTACCTCTATCGATATGATTGGTAATTGAAATTCCAAAAATATATATAAATAAATGTACCCTATGCTTTTAAGTTTTAACATGGCAACCTCGTAGAAAACAGCCGAGAGTGGTAATGTTGTATCCTTACTTTCAATGGTGAGTTGATTCAATGGGAAAGATCTGCAACTCCAACCTAGAAATCATCTCTACCGGGACTCCACCTATCGTGTCGACGCCTATAAGATACTTCTTCCCTGTCCGGGTGACTCTTTGAGTCGTCAAAACTAGATTGCCTTTTTCCATGCCTGTAAGAATCTCTACCTTGTTTGTGCTTGCGGTTTTCACTGTACCTAGACCTACTTCCACCAATTGAGCGATCTGGACTCGATGACTTCTCAAGTCGACGAGAAGATGCACTTCGCTTCTCATGCTCTCCAGTGTCTTCCGTCTCAGATTTACTTCTTTTTCTTCTCCTGGGTGGCGATGGCACCTAACTCAAGAATTCAACATCATTTTTCAAATTTGCATAGGCAACCACAACAATGGATGATTGCATATTTAGTTGATTGCCATATCATGGTAGATTTAATTGAATGGACAAGATAAATCAGCTCTAAGAATCCTACTTAATTCAAGTTAACAAAGAATAAATGTATTTCTTTAGTAAGTTAAGAAGATATTACTGTCTTCCATAAAACCTGTCGCAAGCAACTTTTCCAGTAAAAAATGCACCTCAATTATCTAAAATACGAAACTGTATTTTCTCAAGAAATAATGATGTAAATCAAGTCCAAAGCCCCAATAAAGAATGAAGCAAAACCAGAATTAAAACAAGAAGACATCCAAGTGTTGAGAGGGAGAATTCTAATTTGTATTAAATATCTCCATTTCCATGGTTCAGTTGACAACAAATTCTTTAGACAAATTCTAGTTTAAATGAAATTATTTATTACAGAAAACAAGAATCTACATCATCCATTTTTCATGACTGGTTATTCCACCTTTGCATTGTTCTTCATGAATCAAAATGAAATTCCAACTTCCAAGGACTGGAATTTGCTCACAAGAAATAGATGTTCGACGTAGAACACTTTGAAATCTTTCCAGGCCATTACAATCGAAGAAAAAATGGAGAGACAAACGAGAATTCTCTTTCTTAGCAACAAGTGTTCATGTCTTCTTTCTGGGTTCTAGTATTTTTATTTTCTCCTAGGCTTATTTTTATTATTGTTATTTCTTGAAAAAAAAATCCATATATATCATGAAATGAATTCAAGTAGAGTTGCTGGATATTTTGTTTTCTAGAGAATTTAACTAATGGTAATATTTGCTTTTCTGTTGAAAGAAATTTGAACTACTTCCCTATTGTAGACTTGTAGAATTGACAAACATTGTCCTAAATTAACTTTCGTGTAATGTGGCAATCTCTAAGAGTGTAATTGAGGAAATGGAGAGAAAGTATAATAGACAGGACCCAAATCCGTATGTTTTACTTGAGTCCATACTAGGTCAAATGAATTGATTACACAGCTCACTGTAAGGCAGCAAGTATCAAGTAGCAGTATGAGCTTATCCTAAAATATTCAGCAATGCTTACTCAATGAAATCTCCTTACCTGAAAGCGTGACATGTATCTTCCTTCGGGAGGAGGTGGTATGCCAAGCCTCTTTAGATCATCAAATGGAATTTGTCTCCTGATTTTTCAACAAAAAATTATATGTGAAAGTTTTGATCACACTAATATCAATGGGACAGCAAACTGAATACACGATGTTTATGACAAGAAAGAGACAACTATGCAGTGAATCTTCGCAATATAAGTACAAACTCTTTAATCTCAAGTCTCAACGACAGGTTTTAACAGATTCCTTCAATAATTGCTAAAGAGTCGGTTCATTCAACCCCCACCCTCACCCTTCTAAAAGGTAGTAGCTAATCCCAGTTTCCAGCAGAATTTCACATAAAAAAATTGTTTTCCAACTAGAAAATAGAGGAATAGCTGAAGTTATAGGGTTTTAAAATTTATTTAGTGATATATACAACAATTGTTGGAATGTAAAAACGGGCATCTATGCTTATCTACAATTTACCGTTCCGTGCTTTGTCCCTTTAAAATGGTTATCATATTTGATATCATTTCCATATCCGCTAACATGAAATCCTATTCCTATCCTGAGAAAAATCATCACGTGTATATATAGCAGTCTACCACCAAACTTTTAGTTGACATACATTTATAATCTCCCCAATTTTCATCAACACACCAATAAGTTTTTCGCTACTCGTCTTCCCTCAAATTAGTTCTTGCATCTTCCTTAACTTGATCTTTCCATCAACACTGATCCTGAAAGCATCAATTCTCCATGTTCCAGTTCCTTAACATCAAACTTAGAAATATGCCGCCAGTTAGGCACTCTTCATATAACTATCCAGGAAGAATCTTATGGTGATCAACATCTTCCAAATAATCTCATGCTGGTGAAGTATCAAAAAGTTCAAACCCCTCAGCCCTAACAACTTCTTACGGACGTCCCATCGAAAACTCTGAAAACATTTCTTCCTAGATCTGACCCCTCCTGAAAATTCTTCCCCAGCTTATGAGATGAAACCCTCACTCACCATCCCTTATTGCTCCACAAAGATTGAAGTAAGTGTTAACAAATAATGATTTTGGTTTAAATCATATCCCATTCTTGACAAAGAACAGTGGAAAATGTTCTATAGGATCCAAGTTTAACCAAGAACACATTAATATAAATACCAAGTAAGAATATATTAACATACAGTGGAGCTCGAAATGGTCTTTCTCGTCCGCCAAAACGAAGTTGTCCTGATTCTTTCTTACCACCAAGTCCACCTCCTGTCAAACATGATAACCTTAAGCCACCCGGAGTATAAAAGCATTGCAAATAATAAAGTTTGGCATACCTAGCCTTCTTGGAATCCATCCCGGCATCAAATGCTGCCTATTGTAATCAACTATGATTTCAGAATCATCAACAAAAGTATGATGAGCATCCTACAGATAAGCAGGATATAATAAGCACCACTGCGGTCTCAAAGGCAGCTTGAACAGCTAAAAGAAAATTGTGGCTCCAAACCATTGACCATTAAGAATTTACCCGATATCATATAATCACTTTCACAACCAAAAATCTACATATTGACATTCTAACTCAGTCGTAGATCTTAAATGATGAAAGATGCCACAAGAGGGAAAATGTTTTAAGGATGTTGCATTTGTTTGAGTAACACTGACTGCATGTTGGTATTGAATTTCCTTGACTGAATATGATGCAATGGAGTATCAGGCCATAGACATAGAAAGGCACAGGAAAATATAGGCCTATACTTGAGCAAATAGGCCTTCTCTCCGAAATTTGAGTGCTCCTACTTACAGTTTGGCATGTCCAACAGACAATGTCTCATTTCCTAAAAGGAGATTTGCTGTCCAAAAGTACTCTCTAACTTAAAGCAACCATGGCACTTCACTCCCCAAATTACTACTTCTCAGTGTAAAAAACGTAAAGAATATCAAAACGTTCACTGTTCTAACCTAAAGCTCATCATCTATTCCAATGAGACATCTAAATTACATCTATTCAAGTGAGACATCCAAATTTGACACGAGAAATATATGGAATGCAACATGGAAAATCTCAAGTCCTTATAAAGGGAAAGTAAAGGTCCGGAAATAAATTATGGACATCAACTGAAACGGGAGGACCATATATCACCAGGAGGCGATGTTCGAAAATTTTTAAAAAATTTTCATATCAGAGTCTATCTAGGAATTTTTACAGAACTGATGGTAACAGCCAGACGAGCAGTAATTCAATTATCATAAAGATTAGCTGATGAGAAAAGCAGGTTCTTCAAGAATGTTTTGAGTGGTCTTGCGTGTATGTTATTTCAATGCTTAATCTCCCACGACCTGTATACAACAAAAATATGTCTCCAAAACATATATATGCCTCAAAAATCCTACAGATTTGGTCATGACTTTTTGCAACCTGGTGCAAGCCACAAACACTACCTAAATGACATTCTCCTAACAGAGCATCAAGATATGTCCTTTTTCACGTCATCGTTTTCAGTTAAAATATATACTAGGAAAGTGCAAGCGCGTTGTGCCTGGACACTATGTTAATTTTAATTTTTAATGTGAAATTTTTTATAATATATAGATTATTAAGAGCATATACATATATATAAACAAATACATCTAACCATTGTGGATAATAAAATCCAAAAGATCGATCAATCAAAATAGTATATGGTATACCAAGTTTTATGCTTTGTAAAGATTTCAACATTTTTTGCTAAAAATTTTTAGTTTTATAATTTCTGAGATTTCTATAGTTCTTATTGATATTTTTAGAGTTGTTCATTATCTTTTTCATAAATGAGTCTGGAAGATTTTATCTTAAATTAAATAGACAATTAGTCTACCCAATAGTTATGGTTGTATCTTTTCGACATGGAATACTTAATTCTAATTAAGTATATTTAGTGATAGTGGTGAACGACATGGTGGCGGATATCCAGCTTTTGTTGGAAAAGACATTTTAGACTTCCGATTTTTTTAAGGCAAAGAAGATATCGTGTAAAGGAGTTCGTGAGGGGTCTACTAGTGAACATTAACTTTATATGATTCCTCTCTTCTTACCATGAGAAAATCTAAATTTCTTTGAATCCATTATCCATATCATGCAAAAAATAGGTGAGAGATATTTATAATGAAAGTCACAAAAATTGCCAAACAAATGTATTTTTCTGGGGAAAGTGTCATGAAGCACATTTTTCAGGGATGACTATGCCATCCACTTAGGCCTAAGCTTCTATGATTCAACTTCAAAAATAATTCTAGAACAAGGAGAGGAAAGAAGGACCAACAACCCCAATATAACCATGGGGTGAAGTCTTCATTGAGTTAAAATTTGAGAAATATAATTTGTTCTTGGAAAATTTTATGTAAAGGATTTCACACATGTATTAGTACAAATAATGGATGCGATGATTTTTCGTAATGACATACTCTATAAGATGCAATATGTGATAGGAGGTGTATACCTCCATTACCTAGCGATGTTTAGATTTATAAAACTATAAATATCAACATTGTTTTAGAAACACGATCCTATTGGGGATCATATTCATAGATGAATGGAACTAAAAGATGACTCGTAAAATTGGTTAGATTAAATTATTGTATCGATTATCTAAACGATGTATGGTTGAAAGGCTCTTTGATTGATTAGATTATGGTATGAGGTTCATCATTTATTTTGTGCATTATAATGTTGGGTTAATGGTTATATATTGTACAGATTATAATATAAGGTGTAATTTTTTCCCTTGATCATTTAAATTTTTGATTTCTTTCTCAATTTTTTTTTTCTTTTTCCATTTTCTCTCTTATTTCCTTTCATCTTCTTCACCACGTCATTAACTACAGTTGCTCCCGCACTGGTCACCACTGCCGCAGCCAAAGCTATTAAGGATGTCCATCAATTTTCCTTCGTTTCTTCTTTGCCCTTCTTCTCTCTATGTTTTCGATGCATCACCTCTCTTCTTCTTTTTTCGTCTTTCTTTTCTTTTTATTCCCCTTATTTGTATCCAGTCCATCGCAACTGCCACTGATTGCTGTCCACCGTTGTCACCACCTTTTCTCCTTCCCTTGCTTCTCTTTCACCTAATTCACCTTATTCTCTTCTTCTATTCCTCTTTCAAGTCCAGCAACCCAGCCAACACCCCAACCTCCACCATGAAAGCCAATGTCCCCACCTCTACTGTCCCCACACCTACCAAAAGACCTTTACGACACTAGTTAAAACTCACACGACGCTACCAGACATAAAGCAAGCACACATTCTACTTCCTAAAGTTTGATTTTGACTGTAAGACGGGTAAGATAGCTATTTTATTTTCAATTTGAGGGGTATGCACATCATCTGGTTTCAGCCTACCGCCTGCGCTGTGCTAAAGTTAATAATATCCCTTGGCACTGTATTGCTAACAATAAAAGAGAGGGGGTGTTAGGGTTTCTATTTATAGTTAGCCTTCATCATTCACTGCTAACAATCTAAACAAGCCATTAGGATCTTTATTTTCCAGACAAAGAAGTTACACAAACTATATGGCAAATAGTAATGCAGCAACCAAATAATGGAAACAAAAAAGTAAAAAGGAGGGATAAGAGCAATAGTCGAGCTATTAATCTTGACCAACACAGATCACCTTGTACGCTCGACGCATCTCTTTCTCTGTTTCAAACTCAACAAAGCCATAACCACGTGAGGCACCCGTCACTGCATAAAAATAATTCTACAATGAACTTGTTTCATGAGGGGAAAAAGTAAAAAGATGCATTGCAAAAAATGCCTCAGCACAGATATGAAAGAAATCTCAAGACAAAGCATGGTGCTGGTCGGTCCATCTGGAAGCTAACAAGGTGCAATCAGATTATGCATTTATCACCCATTACAATGCCTAGCCTTTACATATATGCTTCAGTAAGAAAAATTTCATTATCGATATACGTGCATCCCTGAGTGATGTAACCGCTTTAGAACATAACGCTTTCTCAGAACTATGATTTTTCCAAGATGACAAGGCGTGTTTATATGTTGAAAGTTTGCAGTATAGAAAGCCAGTATTTCTGCATAATAATCCAGCAAGGACAAGTTCCTATTTAGTGTTTCTTTTCTTCAGAATAAAACATTTTCACACTGCATCATTCTTCACAAACATGTCCTAGCAGTTCCAGAATATTACTTTACAGATGAAGGAAAGAGAAAAAAATATGACAATGAACACCATCCACCGAAGCTGCCAAAGAGTACATAAAAAGGTCAATCTTATCCCTCTACGGAGCTCTTGCAGCAAGGATTTGGCAAAAGTTCTTGAATTTTTCATTGCAGTTAATTATTGTTTGCAGTGCAACAGTACACAATTTTAAAGCTTAAGGTGATCGCCCAGCAAATCCTGAGTCAACCAATTTGATCGGTTTAGCCAGCTTTCATAGAGGGACATGTCATTGTGATACAGTTCTTATGTTTTTACATGTATAAACGTAATATTCAAGGCGGAGACACACCCGACCAAGGCTATTGTCATAAAGAAGAATGAGATCCTTTTTAAATGTATAACTTACTGCTTAAAAGGTGCAAATGTTACATAGCATTACCATCTCTCTGTCTAAACATAATTTTCTTTCTTCTATTTCCTTTTTTGGTTAGTACATGGATAAATCCCATTTTTGCCTTTTGCACTCTATGCTCTAGCCTTTAAGAATAAGCACATTAGGGATAATTCAGCCTCATTAGTCATTACTTTCTCCTTGAATCTCCATCTTTATTCCTTCTATTCCTCTCTTGGAGTCATATAGATGATTGTTCAAGAAATCATGGAAGTGGAATGTAACCACAGTGTAGGGACACTAATTTGGACGGAATGATTCACCCTATGAAAGTCCGTTGGCAAGGCTGGCAGCATTCTGTTGTGGTGAGAATGCTGATATCTTGCACGACCAGAGAGAAGGCTACAGTCCGTCTTCAAACAGGTACGACTGGTGGTCCAGTCCAGACTTCAAGTCACTAATGAATGGAAATGGGGGCAACCCACAGTAAAGGAGGTGATCATTTCCTTTTTCCTTTACTATTAGTAGGACAGAACATGTACAATTATACTAGGCTGCAGCTCTAGTGACCGCCGATGCACAAAACTCTTGTAAGGAATAAAGCTTATGCTCTGTTTCTTGTGAAGACAAAGGTAACAATATGCTAGGATAAGTTGTTTTGCAGACTTTAAAATGACCGCATGCAATATAGGTTATCCTCCGGTAACTGATTTACGATTGAAAAGCATGCCAAGCAGTAATCTAGAAAAGCATGCCACACGGTAATCTACAAGCTCAGTGATGTACAGAAAATGGCAAGCACAGAGAATTATTTCAAATTGTACCAAGGAATTTGCTTGCTCTAGTCAATAGCAAAAAATCAACCAAAAGCAATATCCTTATTAAGAAAATTACCTATGTGTCTGACCAAGCGAACGTTCTTAACCCTCCCATATTCTTCCATAGCCTGACAAAAGATAAGCACAAATAAAAACAGATAGATTGCATAATAACAACAACAAAAAGGAAAAACTTGCATAATAACAACAACAAAAAGAAAAAACTTACATTTCTAGTTCAAAATATATATATATATATATAAATACACACAACAAAAAAAAAAAAAAACCTTGCGCAAAGTGTCCTCGTTGGTGAGATGAGCGAGACGAGCGACGAAGAGAGTGCAGTAAGGGTCGCCAATAGCTTTTGGATCTCCAAATGGATCATCTGGTAGATTGAAAATTTTCATTTGAATAGTGTTTAAACCCTAGTTTATGAACAATCAAGAAAAAAAGTAAGGAGTAATTACAGAGAGCTGCATTGGAACAAAGAAGAGCTCTATAGACGGCGTTGTCGTGGGGATGAATATCGGTTCCGTCTATGCTTCCGGCCTGGATAGGATGGTATGTCTCCGCATAGAACACTGAATTTATGCTGTTCCTGCCGCTCATTTTCGTATGTATATGAAGCGGCGACGTTGCTAGGGAAAGAAGGGAGAGTGCTATGGAGGTAGAGGTTGATTTGAAGCTTATGCTGATGCTTCTCTAGTTGAAACCAAACTTAGCGTTGGGACTCTTTTAAGTCTAGACCACAAGTTAACAATTCATGGTGTGTTTGGCCCGGATCAAAAACAATAAAAAAAAATACATATTCAATATAAAATTGAATTAAATATTTTTTATTATTTTTGTTGGGTCAACTGGATTCCACACTAAGTGTATATAAGAATCTTCGTTTGGCCCCCTTTCCTATAATTTTGTTTTTTTAAGGACACCAAGTTTTGAAAAAATTGAAAATCCTAATTTTTGTCCGCGAGAATCAATTATACAAAAGCTGTGCCAAACTCTACCTAAAGGCCAGTATCATTTAGTTTGGAAGGAAGAGCTTATCCATTTTGACTTGTGATATATTTTTATTTTTTTAATTACTCATAGCCCTAAAATATATTTTTATAATCAGATGAGCTATGAAGAAATTTTTCAATCTCGACTACTCATTTTGCAATTTTTTCATTTAAAAATATTAAAAAAAATAGGATTAACAACTTTTGACTAAGTTATTCATCATTTTTTTATTAAGTATTGATAAATTGATCATCCAAATATTTTTGTTTTAGATTTTTCAATTGGATAGGTTATGTATTACGATTTTTGTTTTTTGATATTAAATACTTTTTTTGATATCTTTATAATATATTTTTGAGTTTAACATGATAATATCTAAAAATGTCTTTTAAAAAAATTAAAAAATATCTGAATATAAAGTTAAAATTATAATTAATATCAATTATCAATATAAATATTTTAACAAATGTATTTTTGTACAAAAGTAGAATTGATTAATTCGTAATCTAGAAGGATACAAGTGAACACGAGCAATATAAATTTGACCAGAAAACCCTCTCAATTTGGGGATTTTTTTTTTGTTTTTCAAGTATTATTGCTTATGTGGATTAGTGTACCATATGGGATAATTGTGCTGCTTAGACGTTATGTTGGAGGAAAATGTGTCTATATGGTTTTTTCCTAAAAAATTCATTATTATTCAAAATGCTATATGGATAAATTATCTTTACAATTTTAAAATATCTAAAAAACTTGAAAAAAAAACATTAAAAATGTATAATAGAATAATTTAATATTTAAATTGTCATACAATTGTATGAAGCTTATGCTGACGCTTGTGGACTACGGAACTAAGGGGAATGTATTCTCAGGAAAGTAATAAAAAAGGATTAAAGAGCGTTACCCATGATGACAAAATGATATGTCCAATTAGGCCCTCATCCTTCTCGAAAAAGAATATCACTAAACCTCCATAAGAAAAAAAATAAAGAAACACTTTAGCCCTTACACATGTCACTTGTAAAT
Organism: Buddleja alternifolia; assembly: GCA_019426215.1. Classification (NCBI taxonomy): domain Eukaryota; kingdom Viridiplantae; phylum Streptophyta; class Magnoliopsida; order Lamiales; family Scrophulariaceae; genus Buddleja; species Buddleja alternifolia. Next base: position 19,187,505 of record CM033408.1, on the reverse strand, counting down.
TATAGGACTGATTGTAAGTTTTTGCTAGTAAAGGATTGTTTTGCCCTTGTTCTAGCAACCATTGGATCAAATATACTGAAATCAATGGTCTGATAGTGGTGTATGCCCAACGAGCTATCTGTTGACTTGAAAACTGGATCATAAACATTTTGTCAGTCTTATTATTCATATTGTACCTGTTTTGGTATGCTTCTTTATTGTCGATTACTTATGTTAGTATAGATAAATATGCATGGATTACATATGGTTAGGGGAGCGGTCGGGATGCTATGGAACGATCTCAAAGACTGTAATCCTAAAACGTGTTCCAAGTCATAGAGGTTGTGAGATGTGGGATATGACAAGCCTCACCAAGACTTGTTCATGTGTGTAACTCTTATTAGAGGTTGACGCGTTCCATTGTCAATGGTCGACGAGTCAATACATATACGAAAATTTATACTTTGGAGAAGTATGGAATTGAATGGCCTCACCGGGATTCCTTGCTGGTTTTGTCGAAGTTGGAATCTTTGAGTTTCGTAGTGTGAGATAATACTTAGACCTGAGATGTCATTGGAAAGGGTACTATCCACTATGCTTTGATGTGCAAGTGCACTCCAGGAGAGTCATATGGCGTGTATATTGGGTATAGTCAGATAGTACAGTGAAACAGATGGCAGTCGACAAGGGATCCATCCAAGGCTTACAGATTGGCATTTCCTATGCTGTTGTATGAAGTTGAATGATCGAGAAAAGTCCCTAATCGGTGAATCCAGACTTGGCTATTGATTTAGTTCTTCAGTCACTCTCTCCTGTCTACAATTAGTTCCTAGTGAATTTCAACATGAACCAGCTGGTTGCCACTCTTCCAAAGTTGTTGGACATGTTGCGCATTGCTGAGGCAACGGTCAAGAAGGCAAAGCCTGTATTGCTTGCTGACAATTCTTCATCTCCCGCTTTTGGTAAAAAGAAAGGCAGATGAAGGAAGAAGAAGAAGAAGAAGAAGAAGAAGAAAGGCAACAAGATGCAAGCAAAGGGCGGTATCAAGAAACCTAAAGGTGATGATGAGAATTGATTTAACTGCAAGAATAAGGGACACTGGAAAGATCAATGCCCAGAGCCTCCTTGTGAGCACACTAAAGGTACATTTGCTATAAAGTTAACTTGTTACTTAACTGTGCTTCTTAAATGTTATAACAATGTACGGGTACTCACTTATGCAATAGATTACTGATGGTGAGAAGAAGCAAAAAACAAAAAAATGAGGTCGTGGTCCTGAAGACACCAAAGAAGCATTTGTCGCAGCCAAGGCTGTAGGACAAGAAATCATTTACTTTTTTGTTTTTTATTATGAGACAATGTTTTTGGAAGAATGTTTTATCATGTTTTGAATTAATGTTGTGAACCATGTTTTTCTCCACCTTGGTTTATGGGTGGAGATTCAATGCTTTATTAAAATGTGTTTTATTGTTTGGTTTTATAATTAATTCTTGCAACATGCTATCTTCATAACATTTGACTCATATAACACAGCAAATGTGTGCATTGATCTAGTTGCCAAGGTACAAACCTAGGCGAGCATATTAATCTATTGGACATAGAAGAATGAGTGTAACCCTAAATTGATCACATAAGATGTGACATGTAAACCATACACATGGAGAATGTGAGAGGTATTGCTTATATCAAGCAAATAATGGGAGGAAATGAGGATTGATAATCCTCTTGTCCTGTGTTTGCAAGTATCCTAAGGAAACTTAGGAACATCGTATTCATTACACTTTGAAACGAAAGAAATCGTTTCATAATATCCTACCTTCAAGATGAAGGAGTTCTTTTTAGAAAGAATGTTGATAGTAATGGAAATTGGAAACTCGATAAACATAAACACCACTGGCAGGTAAAATGAATAACTAGTAAACCTGTAAACTTGTGAACACAAGTTCCATTCCCTTCGATCTTGAGAAAGGCATTCGACGGATATGACGAAAGTCAAGAGGTCTTGACAAGTAGTGGAAACTGGCCTAGAGCGTATCTGCTCCAAAGATCAATCTATGGATTGAGTCATTTCAGAAACTTAAGTTCTAAAAGTTAATAGGTGTACGATTGGCTTGTTAGTATTGCATGTTGAGTGATGTACATGTGATCATCATCTCAATTTTTCAAAAAATGACTTAAAGGGAAAAACATCCTAATTGCACAATGTAGCAATATTTGTGGGCCATTGGGTTGCTATAATCCTTTTAGTCCAAACACATAGATAACCTATTGACTAAAGTTCAATGTGGAAGAATCAAAGGAGATTCTTCCTGCAAATCATGAGCTATAGGTACATCCAATTCTATGAGTTAAAATTGATTTTGACGGATACATCTGATGTATTAAGTCGAACCTAATTGATCTAATGGATTGGATCGGTGTTGTTTGTTGGAAAACAACATGGGAAAATTGAAACTAGGATCTCTAGTCTTAAGACATGAACTTAAGTGATGATCGAGGATTTGTTTTATGCCAAATGGAAAAGTAAAAGTGTAGAACGTCTCTTGAGAAGAGACAAAGTCTAACTCTGCCATTTAAATAGCACATAAGAATGCGGCGATAAAAGGTATCTAGATATGTGAACCTATATCATAGAGAAGATGAGGTTCTACCAATTGAATGTCAAGTACATAAGTACTATGATTATCAATGAGGGTGCAAGCTCTTAAGAAAGAGCGAGGTCTCATCTTCTATCTGTGCATACCTAGTAGCGAAATGAATAATCTGAGAGATTATTTTATCAGAGTCGACGTTCAAGTGGAACAAGTCAACTCGACAGAAACATGGCAAACCCCTTTCACCAAAACCCTTGAGTAGGAGCTGTGTTCAAAAGGTCATTTGGATGATGGACCTGTGCGGGAACATTAATAGTAGGCTCTTGGGCAAGTGGGAGACTGATAATGTTGTATGCCAGGCGAGCCATCTATTGGCTTGAACAATGGATCATAAACATTATGACAGTCTTATCATTCATATCGTATCAAACCTATTTTGGTATGCTTCTTTATTACCGATTACTTATGTTACTATAGATAAAGATCCCATGGATTACATATGGTTAGAGGAGCGGTCAGGATACCTATAGAACGCTCTCAAAGACCATAATCCTAAAACGTGTTCCAAGTCATAGAGGTTGTGAGATGTGGGATATCATGGGTCTCGTTGAGACTTGTTCGTGTATGTAACTCTTATGAAAGGTTGACGTGTTCCATTGTCAATGGCCGGCGAGTCAATACATACACGAAGATTCATACTTAGGAGAAGCATGGAATTGAAGGGCCCCGGAAGGATTTCTTGCTGGTTTTGTTGAACTTAGAGTCCTTGGGTTTCATAGTGTGAGATAGTCCTTAGACCTGAGATGGCATTGGAAAGGGTACTATCCATTATGCTTTCATATGCACGTGCACTCAAAGAGAGTCATATAGCGTGTATGTTGGGTATAGTCTGATAATACAGCGGAACAGATGGCAGTTGTCAAGGGATCCATCCAGTGCTTATAGCCTGGCATTTCCTATGCTATTATGCGAAGCTAAATGATCGATAAAAGTCTCTGGCCAGAGCATAGTCTTATAAGAGGGATTGGTGATTCCTGCTTAAAAGACCGGATCATTAGTTGAACCAATATAGTCATAGTTTCTGAGGCTACTAGGGTTTCGACCGTCGCCAAATCCTAAGCCTTAGACGAGAAAAAGATGGAATGATTCGACTCACATAAAGATCGAAAGCTGGATAGGTTTGCTTTTCATCGTTAACATCGAGGAAGTCATGGTGACGTTTCTACACACCGAACCACAATCGTGCCTTAGGTTAATTGGTGAAGTTAATCTAAGACCTAGTTAATTATTGAGAATAATTAATCTAGCCTATGGGAGGACTTATTGCTAGCTTGTTAATGAGCCTGAAGAGTCACACACTTAACTTAGTGTAGTACCTATTGGCTAGTTAATTTTTTGTGAATTAATGGAGCAATTTTAATTAGAATTAATTAATCGGGGAAAATGAATAAATTAATTAAGTGGTCTTAATTAATAATAGTCTTATAATTTAATATTAAAATATTAAATTGAGAAAGACTAATTAATTAATTAGTGGTCTAATTAATTAATGTGTGAAAGAGGAAAATAAATATATATGTATATTACACGTTTGGGCTTGTACATGTATAGATTTGGTGGAGGATTTGATCTTGTTCACCAAGTCTGTATATATATATATATATATATATATATTTAAAATATCTTATAATATATTTGGTAGGATCTATTCTAATTAATTAGATGACGAATTGATATGGAAAGATCTTATAAATATATTAGGATAGATATTGTGGATTTGGTAAAATCTATTTAATTAGTTATTTAACTAATTTTGTGGAAAGATCTTAATTGGGTAGATCTTATATATTTGGGAAGGATCTCAAATATATGGAAAGATCTTGTTGGTAACTTAGTGAATCTAATTAACTAAGGAAGAGAATTAAGGAAGAAGGAAACTTAACAATTAAAATATAAGACGTATGTAAGAGGCGTATATATATATACACGCCTACCTTAGATAAGGTAAGAGGCGTGTCTGTATGTCCCTACAAAAGATTCACTTTTCGTAAAGACCATAGCTCGTCGCAATAGATCAAATTTCGCCGCCAAAATTTTTGTAGCGAAAAGTGATCGTCACAGTGTTCGTCCTTTATAGCCCGATGCTAAAAGTTCTTGTAACGAATTTTGTGGTCGTCACAAATTTTTTGGTAACGAAGGCCAGCATTCCTTACAAATGATAAGTTCTAGCAAGGACTATGTCCTCATAAATGCTGATTCATGTCGTTACAAAGAAACAATGTCGTTAAAATAACTATTATCATAATAATTTTTGTTTTACTTTTATATTGGTTATTTTGTTACAAATAGTAAAAGATGACAAAATATGTTTCATTACAACAGTAAAGTAAGACCAAAACGTTTGTCACAATAGTTAACTATGACTAAAATATTTTGTCACAATAGTAAACTATGACCAAAATATTTCGTCACAATAGTAAATTATGACAAATATTTTTGTCACAATAGTAAACTATGACCAAAATATTTCGTCACAATAGTAAATTATGACCAAATTTTTCGTCACAATAGTTTACTATGACCAAAATATTTCGTTACAATAGTAAATTATGACAAAGCATGCTTCATCACATAACGTCTATTATGACAAAAACTTTGTCACAAACTGTTAAAGTGATTCATCACCTCATACTTTTTCCTAGCAGTAATTTCAGATGTTGTTGAATAACCAACACACAAGATACTCAATATGCCCAAAGAATAGAAGATTCAAAATGAAAAAAACCTCATAATAAGTTACAAAACATAAGAAATTAAATTGAACTTCATAAACAAAACTCACATTAGATAGATGATCCAAGTTGTTACACAAGAATCCCCCCCATGATTTCGAACTATACTAGCTTCAGTCAGGCAAAAACAAGTTTCAGTACAAAAACAAGCAACATGTTTCAAAAAAATACTATCCAAAGTTAGTCAAGCCCACAAAAGGTATGGGAATTTATGGGTTTCATGTTGCACCTCCCATGATTCATTCATTTACACCTAAACCTAAACCTTCAAATATAGCCAAAATCAAAAGTTTAATTAAATTTAGAATGATAAACATGTCAAATAGAAAAATCAAAAAAATCATCATTTCTTCTCAGAAAATATAAACTAACTACGAGAGCAATATAACATAAACACTTTAAAGAAAATTGTGACCATCATAGCAATCTTCACTAAAGAAACAAACCTAAATGTAATCATCACATACTTTTAACTTATAAAACAAATTTTCAGTACAGACCATTCTTAACTAATACTTCACTTTGTCATAAAATTCTTCACTTTGCCATAAACACCATCTCCAATTCATCTCCTGCTCAAACATGAATGTAATCATCTCTTACTTTTAATTCAAAAGAAAAAAAAATATCTTACTTTTCCCAAAATATAATATAACCAATTAAGTGGTCTTATACTCGTAAATAAATAGGATATTGGGCTAACAAATTTTAAACATATATCCAATCTCTCTCAACAAAATTCAAGAAGAACGACTAAAATATATGATGGCTCTTATTTTTCAAAACCACCATCTTTTCATTAGCATATGCACAATAGCCTTCATTAATTTCAAAAGATTAATACTTACTTTCGAAATTAAAGTCATAGTAATAGTTTAACTTTGCAATCTCGAAGTTGTAGAATGTATTAACATATATATGAAAAAATGTACAACTCAATGAAACAAGTAAACTCATCCTTAAATGAACATATAAATAAATAAGTCATAAACTAATCCATGAATAAAAGGTAATCAATGCATGACTTGAATAAAAATAAAAGCCAAAAGATTCAACTTACAAATTTTATGAGTTGCACTATTTTTGCAAAAGAGTAAGCATCATATCCTTCAATTCGTGCTGACTTTCTTTTGACCTTGCTATTTCTTGATCTTGTCTTTGGCAACGTTCACCATAACCTTGAATAATTGTTTGTTGACTTTCAGTCATTTCCTGTTGAGATTTAATATGAGAAGCAACATCTCGTAATTCTTCTTCTGTGCTACTTAACTTTTTTTTGAATGACTCTAGTTGTGAAGTCTCATATGTTGATCTCTTACTAGAGTTCTCAACCACAACACCGTACCCTAAACCTCTTTCATATCCAGAACGCTTACCAAGTGTTTGTTTTACGATTTCCCTTTCAGATATTGAACTTGCACCTGATTCCTTAGCTTGATTCCTCAATCTCTACATCTCAGCCTATTAACATATAGTGAAAATATAGTATGAGATTCAAAATCATACGTGTTTAAAGTTGGAGCTGTAATCATTAACTACATTGATAACTGTACACATTTAAACTTCAGCCTTTTCATTGACAAAAACACCATTTTTCTTATGAGTAACTGCAAAGTTATCCACATAACTTTCATTTTCCTGACCAATCACAAAACAGAGAGCATTAGTGCTAAAGATAGCTAAGTTAATGAAGAAAATAAATCAAATTTCAACCAATATATTACCATTTCCAACACTCGTGTGTGGTAAAATTTTGAACCTGAAGTATGATTGTACGATAAACATGACTTGTTCTTAGCATTAACTTTGGACTTTTTCTGCAAATATATATATAATATATGTATGTATGGAAAAATAAAAAATGAGTACCATGATCAAAGTTGTAAGGCAACTTAGTTGATTATATTAAAATAATAAATATATGTACCAATACTTTGAACTTATCACTTTCAAAGTAATCCCACAAAGCATGTCATTTCTCAAGCAGGATCCAATCAAATGGGCTATTGACCCTTGGATTCGCACCAGCTGCAACCATTCCTTATAACATGCTGATAATCTACCTTTCCAGTGCATATAACTGCTTTGAAATATTTCCTCCATATATGCTTGGACTAGTCGATCACTAGTCCATCCCTTGATGATAGACCATGACTAGAATAAGCACAAAAGTTAATTTATGACTATTCTTTAGTCATATCTAAGATATATACACATATATATATGTAACACTAATAAGTAAACTTACATCTAACCCGGCATAGACAGGTAATTTTTGATACCCTTGGATAGCACCCCACTGGCTCACGAAATCTAATTCTGGACTATGCCTAAAAACAATCCCAATCCCATTTGCAAAGTGCTTAGCGAATCGGCGTGGCTTTTTAAAACCTTGAGAAAACTCAATTTCTAGCAATTTCCCATCCTAATACAAATTTAAAGATACGATATTACATACCCACATTTTAAAAATAAATCATAACAATGTGTATTATAACAACGATACTTACATTATCAGCAATAGCCTTCTCTATTGAGTTTCCAGTACTTGCTCACGACCTTTTTTTTTGGAAACTGATGCTATAATAAATAAATTAATTACAAAAAGCATCGAATATTTAAATAACTTATAAGATACATATTGGGTATAATAACTAATAAAGTAAGAATACTTACCAGTAGAATTATCTGAGGGTAGCAAATGAGAACTTTTATTACCCGTTCCAATAGAATCATCTCCAAGATCTGAAGATTCAGATGAAGAAGGTCGTGCGGAAGGTGGAGATACCGGTAATGATGGGAAATTAGACCTGATATCGACTAGTGAAGAAAAAAAATCCACACGAGATGCTTCTTGATTAGTAGATTTACTCTTCCTAGTTATGGGCCGATGTAGTATTGCTTCCTTGGGTGGCATTTTCCTGCACATTTACAAATATAAATCATTATTATCACAAAATGACGAATAAAATAAAGTATAGAAATCATTATCAAACACAAATAAATATCAGTTCAGATGAGTGATCACATTTAAAAAAATATAACCAATTTCAAGACATAATTATCATAGTTTATTTAAAGACACAACTACGAACATTCAATAATTAGATCTTCAAACAAATGTAAACACCTATTCGTCATCTTCGACATCATCACTAAAATTGTGCATATTATCATCATAATATTCGATGAGTGTTTCATCCTCTTCATCTGAAGACTCATCCTCATCATCACAATTTTCATGTTCTCTTTGCCTAATTTTGTCAAGAAACTCTTCATCAACAATATTTGGTTCTACATCTTCCCTAGCTAGACCTAGTTCATCTTCATTTTCATGTACAATTGAAACTCCATTTTACTCGTGTTGTTGAAAAGCAACTTGAACCCTTTTCTCAATATCATCCAACTCCTCCACTTCATGATCATCTTGTTTGGTAATGTCCCAAAGATGCCTATGGTGTACAAGTTGCACAATCCGCCATAGTCACCTAGCTTTGTGTCATTGACGTAGAAGGCTTGCTTCACTTGATTTGGTAGCACAAAAGAATCATTTTTATACCATCGAGAACTTATATCAATGCTCACAAAGTGTTTATCCTTTTGATTTATCTTTTTGCTACCGCTGTTAAACTATTCACACTTGAATAACACCACTTTATGTCCATGAAGGTATGTAAGCTCAACTACTCTGGTCAAGAAGCCATAACATTCTATCATATTGTTTTAGTGTTCCCCCTCAACTACCAATCCCCTATTTTGAGTGGTTCGATGATCATCCTGATCTTTTATATTGAAGCGAACCTCATATACTAGGCAATCAGAGTAGAACTTTGTTAGGTATGCTTGGGGACCATTTGCCAATACCCATAATTCTTTAGAGATTTCTTCCGGGCGTTTATGATGCAACAAATTTATCTATATCCAACATATTGAAAATATAGTTAACTTAAGTATAAAAGAACTTATGCTGATATTATTTAATTTGAAACTTACAAGATCCCTAAACCAATTACAAAACTGCTCCTGGTGACTTTTTTCAATGTCCCTGTCATTTGTCCTCTTGAGTTCTTCTAGGTGTTTACTGATAATTAAATGACAGAAGTCAATCTTTTAATATTTAATATAGTATAAAAGTATTGGAAGGGGCGAAATAAAATGTACTTTTGTACCTTTTGTAAACAGCCACTTCATCGCAGTTGTTTAGATGAAATTCTGGGCCGTGTCAATTTCTTTTTGTGAAAGTGCTACACAATGCTTAAGAGGTCCAAACTGTCTCACTTTCAATGAAAATACAGCTAAGTCTCCTTCTTGATGATCCTCGACACCATCATAATTCCTTTTATCTTTATTCAATCGTGTTTCATTTCTATCCGAATACATGGAGATAAACGTCAAACACTCCTTTAGAATATAGCCTTCAACTATTGAACCTTCTGGGCGAGCTTTATTACGCACATATCCTTTTAAAGATTTAAGGAATCTAACAGAATAAAGCCCCCACCAGAAAAAATAAAATTGTTGACCATATGTTTACACTTGGACTAATTATGTTAAAAAATTATATAAGGCCAGACATCACAATACCTTTCAATAGGGTACATACAACGTGAATGAACTGGACCACCAATCTTTGCTTCTTGAGGCAAATGAACAACCAAGTGGACCATGACATCGAAGAATGCGGGAGTAAAATATTTTCTCCAACTTACACAAAATAAGAGGTATATTTCTCTCCATTTTCTCTATATGTTCCACTTTTAGTGTCTTTGGACATAAAATTCTAAAGAACTCACCTAGCTCATATAATGCTTCTATGACATCCTTGCGTAGGTACCCACGGACGCCAATAGGGATTAATCATTGTAAGAGAACATGCCAATCATGGGATTTAAGACCGAAAATCTTTCCATCTTTTACACATCTAGAGATGTTTGAAGCATACCTATCAGGAAACTTAACAGATTTTAGGAAATCACAAAAGCCCTTTTTCTCATTTGGAGATAAAGTGTAACATGCTTTAGGTTTTACAATGGTATTCCCATTGTTTTTTCGAGTGCAATTCTTTCCTAATATTAAGGTCACGCAGATCTTCACGTGCTTTCTCTGTATCTTTTGTTTTCACGTCAATGTTTAGCAATGTACCTAACACATTATCAGAAATATTTTTCTCCACATACATCACATCTAAATTGTGTCGTAGCTTAAGTTCATGCCAATAAGGTAACTCGAAAAAGATGCATTTCTTCACCCAATTGCCTTCCTCTGTGCTACGCTTCCTTTTTTGTTTACTTGGGTGCTTCCCTAGTTTGTCAAATCTATGCTCCAGATTGTTCAGATGTGAAAGCAATTTAACCCCGGTCCATTCTCTAGGTTTGACACGTGTTTCAATCTTACCATCGAATAACTTACTTTTCCTAAAAGGATGATCATTATCGAGGTAACGACGATGTCCCATGTAGCATATCTTACTTCGAATCTTTTTAGAATCTATCTCATAGAGACATGGGCATGCTACATATCCCTTTGCGGTCTAACCTAATAAATTGCTAAGAGTAGGAAAATCATTAATCGTCCACATAATTGCTGCATGCATTTGAAATAATTCCTTACCATAAACATTATAAGTCTCAAAATCATTCCATAATTCTTTTAATTCATCTATCAATGGTCGAAGGTAAACATCAATATCTTTTATATGAGCACGGGGACCCGGGATAAGCAATGACATCATAAAGAATTCATCTTTCATGCATTTATATAATGGCATAATATATAGAATTAGTATAACGGGCCACATACTAAAAGAATTGCTCATGTTTCCAAAAGGATTGAACCCATCGGTAGCTAATCCAAGTCTAACATTATGTGGATCTGCAGCAAAATTAGGATTCTTCACATCAAAGTGCTTCCAGGTAGATGAATCTACAGGATGACTCAAACTGCCTTCTACATCGATACATTTTTCGGCATGCCAGCTCATGTCAGAAGCAGTTTTAGATGATATGAAAAGTCTTTGCAGTCTTGGCTTTAAAAGGAAGTACCGCAAGACTTTGTGAGGAATCCATTTCCCTTTTCCATCATTGTATTTCCAACAAGGTTTATTATTGATTAGACAAAACTTTTCTCGCGCATTTTCCTTCCAAAATAGTGCACCATCATATTTACATGCTTCTATCTTAATGTAGCCAAGCCCTGTCCCAGAAAGAAGTTTCCTAGCCTAATAAAGAGATGGTGGAACTAGATTGTCTTATAGTAACACTTCTTTGAACAATTCGAAGATCATGTTAATTGTCTTGTTGATCATCTTATTTTGTACTTTAATATGAAGCAATTTGGCAATGAATGATAACAATGAATACTTCTTGCAACTAGGGTAGAGTTCACGCCTAACATCACCTAAGAGTCTTTCAAAATTTTCTATATTTGATTTAGAAACTTTATCAGGAAGTTCCACATCTCTCATCTCCTCTATCATTTCAAACAATTCATCAATTGTTTCAATATGATTATCCTCATTGTTTTCAAAATTAAGATTGTCATTCTGTGTAGGATCACTCGTAGGATTGCATGTACTAAAGGAATAAGAGCGATTTACATTAGTTACTTCATGATATATCCACTCCTTATAGTACATATAAAACCCTCGGTTCAAATACCTTTCATCGTTTTCTTTTTATCGTTGGCTTAGCAGTCTTTTGCCTCCCATTGGTACGACCCTGTTTTTTAGTATGCCGATGAACTAATGGATTAATCCATATCCCTTCTTGGTGATCTTGTCGCATATACAATTCATCATCACTTATATCCAAGTCATCATCACTATCAATTGATTGTGAATCACCTAAGATAGAATTTTCCCCATCATATTCACTTTCTTCATAATCATCATCAATACAAGTATTTTTGTTTGCCGATAAAACAATGGACCGCCTCTTATCAATAGGATCGGTGACAAAAAATACTTGCTTAGCTTGTGATGCCAAAATGAAAAGTTTATCTTTGTATGCCACCCTTTCAAGGTCTACCCGAGTGAAGCCTATTTCATTATTTTGGACACCATTTTTATTGTCAACCCACCTACACTCAAATACAGGCACTCGAAACCAACTATAATCCAGCTCCTATATATGTTCAATCACCCTATAATATGATAAATCAGCATAGATAGGGTTATTATCTTTCGCACTTGAGATATGCATTGCTTGAGCTACAAGACTCACCCCACTATTCTGCATTGTACTTTGTTCATCTTGGTCTTTTGTATAGAATGTACGACCATTTATACGATAACCTGAATAACAAAATACTAGTCTGTCTGGACCCATTGACAATCGTGTCAATTTATCTAAAACTGATAGTGGATTCTATTTCTGTTTCTCTTCAATATGCTTTTGAAACGAATCGATGAAACTCTTGTTATACACTCTTGAAATCTAACTCTCATTTTTAATTGGATTGAATGTCCTAAGTTGGTCCTTGTGCTCTTCAACATATGGGTCAACCTCATCGGTGTTGTGGAGCACATATAGGTATGCCTGCTCCTTTTGTGTGCAAAAAACACTAACTAATTACTTTCCAATTAAGTTTTTTCCTTTTGTTTTGCCTCCCACAACATGAGACTTTGGAAGCTCTGCAACATTAGAATCTGCCAGATACTCTATGCAAAATGTAATGGCTTCATCAACTATGTACCATTCAACAATGCAGCCTTCCGGTCGACTACGATTTTTCACCTAACCAAGTGAATAGGTAGGTGAGTCATTATATCAAAAAACGCACGTGGAAAATACATTTCAAGCTCACACAAAGTGATGACAATTTGTTTTTGAAGTGCAGAAAATTGTTCAGGATCAACACCTTGCTCCGCATTGCTTTGAAGAAGAAACACAAGCTAGTTATCGTGTCTCTCACCTTTTTTGGCAAAATGGCTCGTATAGCAATTGGTAGCAAATGATCTATAATTACATGACAATCATGAGTCTTCATGTGCTTTAGCTTCAAATCCTTCATTAATACAAGACTGCTAATGTTTGAAGAATACCCTTCTGGAACTTTCACTCCATTAAGAAACTCACATAATGCAAATTTTTCTTTCCTGGATAGAGTGTGAGCTGCTGGAGGCAAATAAGTACGTTTTCTTTTATTTGTTTTTGCCAATTTACCTCTTATCTTCATATCAGCCAAGTCTAACTTTGCCTTTACGCCATCTTTTGTCTTTCCGGGCACATTTAGAAGTGTACCAATGACACTATCAAATATATTTTTTTCAATATGCATAATATCAAGAAAATGTCTAACATGTAAGGACTTCTAATACGGCAACTCAAAGAAAAATGACCTTTTTTCCACCCAGTTTTTGCAAGGCTACCTGAAAAAGTCTTTCCAAATTTGATATCCAAGTCTTTTACATTTTTAAACACGTCTTCACCAGTCAAGCACGTAGGAGCTCGACCATCTTCTATCTTCCCATTGAAAGCTTTCTTCCACCAACGATATCGATGGTTCCTATTCAGCCATCTCCGATGCCCTTGGAATGCATATTTCTGAGAGTGTGGCAATCGATATGGATCTGTAATTTTGACACATATGGGGCATCCACATTAGCCATGTACACCATATCCCTCGAGATTTGCTCTTTCCGGAAAATCATTAATTGTTCCAAATAACATGACTCTAAGATTGAAACTTTCTTCTCTGAACCCATCATATACTTCAATACCAGTCTCCCATAACACCTTCAAATCCTCAGTTAAAGGAGCCAAGTAGACATCTATATCATTTCCAAGTTGTTTCGGCCCAGAAATGAGTATAGGCATCATTATATGCTCTCGCTTCATGCATCGCGATGGGGGTAAGTTGTAGATCATCAAAATCACCGGCCATGTACTATGTGAGCTACTTTGCAAGCCATGTGAGTTCATGCCATCTGTAGCCAATACAAGGCGCAGGTTTCTTGGTTCTTCACCAAATTCAGGGAAATCATCACCAATCTTTTTCCATTGAGGAGAATCTGAGGGATGTCGAATCTTGTCATCTTCAATCCTTTCTTCAAGCCTTCTATCAGCATGCCATGTCAAGTGCTTGGCAAACTCTTGACTACTGTACATGCACCTAAATCTAGGTATTATGGGCAAATACCACATTGTTTTGACAGGAGCAGATCCATTTTTCTTGTACCATGCTTAGCCACATTTCGGACACGCCTTCAAAGATGCATAGTCAGTTCTAAACAATATGCAATCATTGAGACAAACATGTATCCTCTCATATCCAATGTCAATTGAGGTTAACATCCGTTTAGCCTCATAAGTACGATTAGGTAACACATTATCCTCGGGTAGCATGCTTTTTAATAGACCAAGTAAATATGTGAAACTCTTATCACTCCACCCATTGTTGGCTTTTAACTTGTATAGGTTTATGATTGTTTTCAATCTTGTGAATTTACTACCACTATACAGTGGTGTCTTTGAATCACTTGTCAAATTGTCAAACATTTTAGGACAGTTTTGCAAATCCTCCTCAATCACATTTGTCATCTCCTCCGAACGACCAAACTCATAATCATTCATGTTGAAATCCTGTGATGGATATGATGCACCACCCAAATCATCTGACGTGACACTGCTTTCACCATGTCTTGTCCAACGTGTGTAGCTTTTATCAATTCCATTACACACTAAATGATCTTCCAAATCACGTGGACTAATTCTCTTTCCAAAACAACAACGTAAACACGGGCAAGTGATCCTAGTCCAATCTGGTGCATGCTCATCCGCAAACTTGATAAACTCTTTTACCCTTTTTCTTACTGTTCCGACATATGATCCGCTAAAATCCAATTTCGATTCATCTTGATTCTGAATTAATTAAATTAAATAATTTTAACATCAGTTGATAGTTGAATTAATTAAATAATTTTAATTTTAATTTTATTTCCCATTATTCGACGCAAAAATTTTTACCAAGTTCTCGACCTAATCTTCCCCCGGGTGGGATGCAACCAACAAAATTCGGATCTTACGATCCGCTAAAATCCAACTTCGATCCATCTTGATGCTGAATTAATTTAATTAAATAATTTTAACATCAATTGAGTTGAATTAATTAAATAATTTTAATTTATTTTCCATTATTCTAGAAAAAATTCGGCAAAGTAACGACGCAAAAATTTCTATCAAGTTCTTGACTTAATCATCCCCCAAACTTGCAACCAACAAAATTCGGATCTTTCAACTACAATAAACCCAAAATATCGATCTCACTATACGAAAATATTGATCACCAGTTGGATCACATAAAGCATTATATTTCTAGCAACTACAAATATTGATCATCAATTGGATCACATAAATCATATAAAACTACAAATAAAGCATCATGTTTAAATATTAATCACCAGTTAGATCATATAAAATATTATATTTCCAGCAACTACAAATATTGATTACCATTTGGATCACATAAATCACATAAAACTATAAATAAAACATCATATTTCCAGCAACTAAGTATAAATATTGATCACCAGTTGGATCAATGTACCCTAAAACACAAAATAACCACAATTTAATCACAAATTAAATGTAATTAACCCCCAGCTAACCCAAAATTCAATCAAGTCCTTATTTCCCTTAAATTTTCCACAAAAATAGGCAAATCTCAAGAATTACTTATACCACAAAATTTTTCTCATATTTATCTAAAAAAGTTATCCCAAATCTGCACAAATACAGACACATAACACAAACCCGTTACATTTCCAATTTAAGGTCTTAAACGATCTCAAATAGCTAAAATCACGAAACCGCATCGAGCAATGCGTCTTGTTCAGAATGCCGTTTAGCTATGACCGTCTGAATTTTGAGTCATTCCGACACGGTAGAATATACACATATATACATACACCCACATATACACAAATACACAAATATACATACACCCACACATACACAAGTATATATACATACACCCACACATACACAAATATTTATCTAGCACAAACTCTATATGTGTGTGTGTGTGTATATATATTATATATATCTAAAAAACTTACGCCAAATTGCACAAACTAAATGGTGGTGGTGGTGGAGGCGGCGGCGGTAACGACTGCGACGACTGTGCTATATATATATATATATAGAGAGAGAGAGAGAGAGTTATATATATATAGAGAATATATACATATATATATATATAAAGAAAGAGAGAGAGAGAGACTGAGTGGTGGTGGTGGTGGTGGTGGAGGCAGCGGCGCCTAGTGGTGGTGGCAGTCGTGCGACCGAGAGTGAGAGAGAGTAGAGAGAGAGAGAGATCGAGTAGAGAGAGACAGAGAAAGAGACGGAGTGGTGGTGGTGGCGGTGGCGGCGAAGCCGAGTGGTTGTGGCGGTGGTAGTGGTGGTGCTAGAGGATTAGTGGTGGTGGTGGTGAAGAGTGAAAGAGAGAGATGTGTGTGAAATGGGGGTGGGGGGGGGGGGGACGGGGCGGCCCTTGGGGATAAAACCCGTGCCTATTACAGCGATTCGGGTGAAATAGGGTAGGGGCGGCCGACCCTAGGGGATAAAACCCGTGCCTACCGCTGTAATAGGTAGCATTTTTTTTTAATTTTCCCGCTGCCTATTACAGCGGTTCGGGTCCGAACCGCTGTAATAGGAAGCGGTTTTTTTTTCTTTGACAGCAGTTCAATCTGAACCGCTGTAATAGGATAATTAACAAACTATTACAGCGGTTCAAGCTTGAACCACTGTAATAGGCCATACCTATTACAACGATTCATTTTTGAACCGCTGTAATAGGTCAAGATCGAGATACCCTATTACAGCATTTCATGGGGAACCGCTGTAATAGATACCTCCGTTCAGCGGTTTTCCCAAAATCGCTGTAATAGGTGCGCTGTAATAGTGTATTTTTGTAGTAGTGAATACTCCTTGATACGAGTATTAAATGTCTACAAGTCCCCAAGGCAATGTTTGGTTATGTTTTCATACCATGTTTGGTCCAAAATTCTCACCAAACCATATTTGGTTCATAAAATATTTGGTCAAAAATACACTACTTTTCTTGTCCAAAAAAAATATAATAATTATTTTCCGTCTTTCTACACCTACTTTATCCCTACACTCCTCTCTATGTGCTCTCTCTCTTCTCTCTCCTTTCTAGCAGACAAAAGTTTCATGATTTGACTGCTACAGTAACTTTTGTTCCCTCTGGAAACAAAACCAAACATTATCTCACCAAAAAAACACACCCAAAAACCAACTCTCAAAATAAAACCAAACACAATCTCATCAAACACGCACGTGTCCCCATAAATTTCTCACCAATAATTTTCACCAAAATACCATCCCAAAACATAACCAAACATAGCCCAAGAAACCGAAGTACAATACTCCTTGAAAAGAGTAGAAACTATCTACAAATTCAAGATGAAATTGAAGAACTCCTTGACATGAGAAAAAACTATCTTCAAAGTCCAATTGAAAAAAAAAAAAACCTCTTGACAAGAGCATAAACTGTCACAAATCAAATGCAAAGTGACGAACTCTTAACAAGAGTTTAAATTGTCACAAATCAAATTCAAAGTGAAGAACTATTGACAAGAGTATAAATCGTTCACTTTTATGGAAAAAGTTCTCTCGATAAAGGAAGAAAATCGTTGATGCAATGTTGCCTTGCAAACCATGACCAGTGGGTGGGTCCTGTCTAATTTTAAAAGTGAATAAGAAGAAGCTTGCTGAGAATTGATTTGGAGAAATAAATTGGTCTATTAAATTTTAAAGTTTAAGATTAACTCTTAAAACTTTATTCCGTGGCACATATAATCAAATCCAAAGCGCCAATGCAAAGCCCAATTACAAAAAAATGAAGTAATGGATCGCGACATTATTCACTCCAAAACTCGCTTTCAAGCATCGTCAGTGAATAAGTCTCGAGGGGGCATTTGTAGACAAATTGAATTTGTAGCCAATAAAATGGCGACACGTGGAAAATAATGTATTAGATATCAATTGAAATTATTCTATTTATATTTTAGTAATTTAATCAAATTCTAATTCCTCAATTAAATAGTCAAATAATTGATATTCTATACATATATTTCTAGCCAATTAAAAAAATTCATGTGCCTAAAAATATATTATCGAAATTCAAATAATATATTATGACAAGTCAATTCTAGGTTTGTTACACCTTTTAAAACATGACATACAAATTATTTCCTTATAGAAGAGAATATATATATATATGTATATATATATATATGTATCTATACTATTATATATATAAAGCATAAGGGGTCTAGAGTAACTACTTTGGGATGTCAAATTTTTTGTGAAGCCATTCCAATTCTAAATTTTGACAAGTGTCTCATTTAGTTGTTTTTTATATATTTTATTTCATATATTATTTTCTCTTTCCTATTTTTATTCACACACTATCTCTTTTTCTCCTAATATTTCTCTCATATTCTTTCTCATTTCCTAATACACTGTTATTTTTCTTTTCCCTCATTTCTCTCTCTTTATTATCTCCCTATATATTTAACTATCTATTTTTTCATTAATCATATTAAATTTACTTTCCACCTTATTTTTTTTCTATTTTTTATTCTCTTCTCTCATATCTTATTTAAACTTGATTGAATTTTACTAAAAAAAAAATCTATATCAATTTTATATTTTTGCACACGCATAGAGTGTCCCTTTCTCGACTAGTGTATATATATATATATATCCTATATAATATTAAACTATATGAGAGATTAAGGTAATGATTGGCATACACTTCACGCCAACTTGCATTCTTTTATATAATATCTATATATTATAATATTATATAAATATTTCTTTCTTGAATTAAATTGCTAGTCAATTCATATTTTATGGCAATTTAAATCAAATTTTCAAATGAAGAAAATAAATTAACCACCAAGTTATTGAGAACCAATCAAATCATGCCAACTCATCAAATAATTATGGCATAGTTCTTATTCTACAACTATAAATAGAGGTTCAAATTCATTCATTCAACACACCAAAAATTTAAGCAAGAGAGAGATATCAAGAAATGTATTGAAAATTCTCCCTACTCAAATTCAAGAAGGCTCAAGGCGGTTTGGTGGCATTAAAGGCAATATTCAAGGCGTTCTTGGCGATCATCAAAGAAGTTCAAAGAGATATTCAAGGTGTTCTTGGCGACCATTGAGAGGTTTAAGGCGACATTCAAGGTGTTCTTGGCGAAATATTCAAATGATAACCATTAATTCGAGATTTAGGCACAAATCTCTTAAATTAACATTATTCAAATTCAAGTCATATTTAGAGGAAATCGAAGAGTCGAATCCACCAACAAAATATTCAAATAATAACAATTAATTCGAGATTTAGGCACAAATCTCTTAAATTAACGTTATTCAAATTCAAGTCAAATGTGGAGAAAATCGAAGAGTTGAATCCACCAACAAAATATTCAAACAATAACGATTAATTCGAGATTTAGGCACAAATCTCTTAAATTAACGTTATTCAAATTCAATTCAAACTTTGGAGGAGATAAAAGAGTCAAATCCACAAGCAAATTTTTTAAATAATAACGATTAATTTGAGATTTCGATGCGAATCTCTTAAATTAACGTTATTCAAAGATCAAGTGAAATTTGAAGGAAGATCAAAGTGCTAAAATTCCTTCAAAGAATTCCACACCAAGGATCAAATTGCTTGAAGTGAAGAATCAAAGAAATTAATTAGAGATTGTAGCTGTTAGAGTGTATGCCCTCAAATGCCATAAAGAGGATAGATTTATAGGGCATTGACTTGTAACTAAACAATATCATTTAATTATATATAAGGCATTATCTTGTTGTTTTCTTATAGGCGTTTGTAAGGTGTTAATAAACAACGTAAAGTCCTTGAGTATAAGGCAAACCTTCTACTTCCTATGGGATAGGGAGAATGACACTAGAAGGGTTTGATCCTTATTCTCTAAAAGGGGTTCGCAAGTCTAAGAAAGTATTTGACTGGACATCAATACAGAACAAGGACTTGCATGATATAAGTTTTGACAGAGAAAGTGCCAGTCGAACACTATGGAAATGATAGTGGGAACTTATGTCATGGACATATAAGTTAGACTAATATGTTCGAACATGGCTCGCATCAGTTTCATCACATGGGTATTCACTCACTGACAGTCAATGATGAAACTGATAAGTTGTGATAGGTACGCGTGAACCTTAAACCTCAGGAGTCGAGTTGAAGATGTACTTGTGACATCAAGTCTGTCATTAGAGTAGTTAGATCCAAATCACCCTTTGGTGGGATCGACTTCGAAGTGTGACTTGAGCAAGTAGCATTGTTAACTGATTAGCAAAATGAGATTTATTCTCTCATAAGTGAATGAGCTAAGTATCCTATGGAGTCATGAATGAGTGAGGTTAAAGTCTTTGGCCAAAGCATAAAATGATCTCGACTCACAATGAGCTAAGCATATGGTCAAGTCATGTGAGTTTGATTAAAATCATGACTCTCACTTGACTGGGATATAAGAATAAAAGGTTTATACACGTACGGAAATTCACAGCGTATATGGTTTGGAATGATCCTATTCATTCGTTCTCAATTGGGATACGATGTGAGCCACGTGACTGTCTAGGTGCTACTCACATTCTTTTGGTTTCCTCCCAATTGCCTTTTGAGACGAACCTAAAGAGTCGCGCTTAAAAGAAGTGCAAAAAGAAAATCGTAGGAAAAAGACTTGAGAGAATTTTCGGTATTGGATATCGAGATTAATTAATTAATCATTAGATAATTTTATTAATTAATTAATTTAATGAATTAATTAATTCCTCATGGGAATTTAATTATACTATTAACATGAATTTAATTAATTTATTTATTGGATAAATAATATTAATTATTTAATTAATTAATAAACAAAAGCCCGAAGGCTTAAAAGCCTACAAGTGGGCGTCCAAAGTGGACGCCCATATAGGGCTTGTGAAGCCTAGGTTAATGTTTTCTATTGTAGTATATATATATACTACTTAGTGAAAAAATAACAAGGTCAAGAGAATCAACTTACAGACTTTCTCTCCAAGTCAAACTCTCCTCCCTTTCTCTCTCACTCTAGCCGTCCATCAAGGTGAAGAAGAAGGTGATTTTTGTTTTTGACTCCGTCGTGGCAATTTAGAGACAGCGACAGATTTGCTGTTCAAGAAAAGGATTGCAAAGCTGGTTCAGATTTCAACATACGCGAGAACGGTAATTAATTTCGTAAAACCCAATTTAAATACGAGAAATAGAGATGAGCCACTGGGATTAAACTTATAATTCTTCCTCTGCATTTTTTGTTTTTATGCATTTTTTCCCAACAGTGGTATCAAAACCAATCTCTGATTTCTGTATTTAATTGATTACGTGATTATGTATTTTTCCCGTTTTTGAAGCATGTTTTGAATATGTTTTTTGTGATGATAATCCATGATTTTTCTGCATTTAATTAATGTATGTTATAGTATGATGACTTATGAATTGAAAAATCTAATTTTTGTGAGAATCGGATAGGAAAAACTCCGCGACGAGCGCGACGAGGACAACGTGCGAAGTCTGCGCGCTGGGCGCACAGACAGCGCACGATGTGCACACAACAGGTGGCCTTTGGGCCACCCGCTGTGCGCATAGCGTGCGCTCGACGCCGTGCGCATCGTGTTATGGGGCCTAGCCACGCGGCCAGGCCAGCGCACGGCACACGTCGTGTCATGCGCCCAACGCACGTGGGCCCAGTTACGTGGGCTCGGGTCCATGACCCGGGTCCTAACGGGTCGGGTTATTTTTCCTCGGGTCCAATTTTTTATTTAAATGGGTTTTGGGCTATTTTAATTATCCGGGTGGGTCAAAAGGATGATGACCCAGATTTAATTAAATAAGCCCAAATTGTTTTATTTAAAAATATGGACTCTTCAATAAATTAGTTTTGGGCCTAATTAACTAAAATTAAATATGCCAATGGTTGGTAATTATATTTTATGAAATAAAGCCCAAATTGTGTTTATTGAATATTATTAATTTAAGTGAAATAATTAATTAATGGTTCTTGGAGAATTTTTTAATTAAGTTATTTATTTAAATTAAAGATCCTCACTAAATGGTTTATTGTCATGATTATCAATAAAATTTGGAATTTTATTGAGGGAATTAATTAGTTGGACTAATTATTCATTAACTTAATCACCAACATATTGCTTTATTTTTCGCGAGCATGTATTATATGATGGTGACATTGTCCATGGGCTTAGGTTTTTTCTTTTGATTGTATTTCCCTTTATGGGTTGTAAGGGTCGGAATTGAGCCCGTTTATTTTATTTCTAGAATTATGTATAGGTTGTTAAATAATCTCATGTAATAGATAGAAATAGAATAAGCCTTTCAAGAGGAGATCAATCCAAAAGAAGAGGAGCTTGGAGCCCACGAAGAATAGCTAGGCTTATTTTTCTTTTTAATGATGGCCCATTGGCTTGTGCCGTCTAGATAAAGCCTATGGACATATGTGTTGGTTTATTGCTTTCGATGCATGTTCATTAGTTGTATGAAGCATGTATGTTAACAATATGCGCTATATAAATTTAATAATGTGCAAAGTGAGACTTAGATCAATGTTTAGAACATGAATTCTCCCAAGCAAAAATTGATACTAAGTTAGTAAGGGGTGCTAGGCATCCTTTCCCTCCACTAAACTTAATGAAATTAAGTATTAAACCTAGTATATGTCATCTTCCCAGTAAGTGGGGGTCATATATCAAGATTTAATTCTAGAATTTTATTAAGTGCATTAGATGCCTTAATCAAGACATATTTCACCCCAAATATCGTTAAAGGGTTGCAAGGTGAAATTCAAATGTTAGATTATGAGGATATAGTGGGAGTAAACTTAGATAATCCACAAAGCCTATAAATCGTTAAAGGGTTGCGGTTTTGGTGGATTATGGGAAAAAGAAGATTGAACCATCTATTGGATAGATTGATGTTGGACATCACTTTAATTAAAATACTGGACCAAATATCGTTAAAGGGTTGCCATCCATTAGATTAATTAAAGAAATTAATCCCCACCACGAAGTACATTACAACGATCACTTCCGTTTTTCACAGTGGGAGTGTAAATCTCGAAAAATGTAGTGGGAGCCAAGTTATAAGTCGAAGTCCTTGATTTTAAACTTGGTTTTAGTTTAGTTACACAAGTCTAATGAAGTCTGGTTTATTTTCTACATCTATTTTTGATTTATCTCTCTCAAATTTAATTATGTCTCCCAAACCACTGTCGAAATTGATGGAAAACACGATTCTCACTGGTCCAAACTACATAGAATGGCTCACAAAGCTAAGGATGGTCCTTAGCAGTGAATCCATAGACTATGTACTGGAAATTGGTCGTCCTCCCATTCCTGGAAACGACGAGGGTGATGAAGTTAATCCTGGCTCGTTGGGATTGATGTTGTGATAACCATAGAGCAAGGGTGTACATCTTAAGCTCGATGTGCATAGAGTTGCAAAGGTCCCATGATAAGATGGATAATGCAAGAGGCATTATCCTGCATCTGGATGAGCTGTTCGGAGAGCGCGGTAGGACCGCTAGATATTTCATTTCAAGGGATCTCTTCCGAACTAAAATGACTGAAGGAGAGGATGTTGGAGAACACGTTTTTAAAATGATGACCATGATAGAAAAACTAAAATCTTTAAACTTCTACATGGATCTACATCTCCAAGTTGATCTCATCTTACAGTCACTCCCCGATTCGTTCTATTACTTCGTTATAAACTTTGACATGAATGACATTGAGGGTTCTTTAGCTGGGCTATTAGAAAAACTCAAACTTGCTCAGAAACAAATAAAGGCGGAGAAATGGAACAACCCAATGGCAATTACTTTTCCTAATCCATTGGATGGAAGAAGGAATAATAATGACCATATAGAGGAAGGGGCATCCAACACGACTTGCAACAAAGCACACCGAAGGAGAAATAAGAGGGCTAGAAATCAGGACAGATGCTTATGCTGCGGTGAGCTAGGCCACTAGAGAAGAGACTGTCCTAACATACGAGCGAAAGGTAAAGAACTTTATGTTTTTGAAACTAATTTCTCTATTACCAATTTTTCCTCTTCATGGATTCTTGATTCAGGAGCTAATACTCATGTATGTTGTGTGAATCAGAATCTGAAAAGAAGAAGGAGGCTGAGCCCTGATGAGGTGAAGATAAGAGTAGGCAGCGGGCAAAGCGTCGCAGCTACTGAAATTGGATCTGCTTCATTATTTCTTAATTCTGGACATATACTATATCTGGATAATGTTTTAGTTTTTCCCAATGGGCTTAAAAACATTGTTTCTATTCCCGTTTTAGTTAAACATGGTTACACTTTCCGTTTTATTGATGAACGATGCAACATTTATTGTGGTAATAAATTAGTAGGCTTTGCTTCTTTAATAAATGAATTGTATTACCTTAATGTCCAGAATGAGTGTTCTGTGAATACTATACAAAGGAAACGTAGTAGGCTTGGAATAAACCAAAGATTGACTTGGCATCTTAGACTAGGCCATGCCGGCGAACATAAAATTCGCAAAATGGAGAAAGATGGACTAATTGGCCCATTGGGATTGGATCCCTATCCTACTTGTGAATCTTGTCTCAAAGGTAAGATGGCTAGACCCCCCTTCACAGGGACTTTTGAAAGAGCCTCACAAATCTTAGGCTTAGTGCATACTGATGTTTGTGGTCCATTTGGAGAAATGGCACGAGGAGGCTTCCATTACTTCATCACCTTCACTGATGACCATTCAAGATATGGTCTAGTGTACATGATGAGCCACAAGTCTGAATCCATTGAAAAATTCAAGGAATTCAAGGCTTTAGTGGAAAATCAAACTGATTAACATATAAAAACCCTTCGATCTGATCGAGGAGGAGAATATATGAGCGACGAGTTTGATGTACACCTCAGAGAGAATGGTATAGTATTACAGCTCACACCTCCAGCGACACCACAGTTAAATAGAATAGCAGAGCGAAGGAATCGAACTTTGTTGGACATGGTTCGCTCCATGCTCAGCTACACTGTCTTACCCATTTCACTGTGGGGTCATGCGCTGCTTACAGCTGTACACATTTTAAATAGATGTCCGTCCAAGTCCGTTCCTATGACTCCCTTTGAGATATGGAGGAATAGGAAACCAAGTTTTAATCACATCAAGATTTGGGGATGTCCGACTTATGTCAAAAAGACCAAAGTGGACAAGTTGGAGGCTAGATCCTTGAAGGGACACTTCGTTGGATATCCTGAGGATTCAATGAGATACCTCTTTTACCTGCACGATGATCAAAGGATCATTGTAGCTTTACAAGCCCACTTTCTTGAAAATGAGTTCATTCAAGAAGGAGGAGCGGGTAAAAAGATTGTTCTAGAAGAACAAAATGAGACTCCAGTGGATACATCTACACAGGAAGTGAGAACCGAACCTTCTGTTACACAACCACAACCACAAAGATCAAGTAGAGTACCTCAACCGCCTGAGAGGTACAGATATCTAGTACAGAGGGAGCTGGATCTTCATTCTGTATTAGAGGAGGATCATGGAGATGATACCTCCACTTTTTATCAAGCAATGGTGGATGTGGATGCTACTAGATGGCGTGAAGCTATGCAAACTGAGATCGATTCGATGCATGCAAACCAAGTCTGGAAACTTGTGGACTAACCTGAAGGGCTAAAACCAATTGGGTGCAAATGGATCTACAAGAGAAAGATTGGTGTTGATGGCAAGGTTGACACCTACAAAGTCAGGCTAGCGGCGAAAGGGTATAGTCAAAAAGAAGGAATTGACTACCAAGAAACTTTTTCGCCAGTGGCTATGATCAAATCAATAAGGATTCTACTTGCAATAGCCGCACACCTAGACTATGAAATATGGCAAATGGATGTCAAAACTGCTTTCCTAAATGGATTCCTAGAAGAGGATATCTATATGGAACAGCATAAAGGTTTTGTATCCGAGGAGCATACTCATAAGGTGTGTAAGTTTGAGAGATCCATTTATGGACTCAAGCAAGCGTCCCGTAGCTGGAATCTACGTTTTGATGAGGCTGTCAAAGGATTTGACTTCATCAAGAACGAAGAAGAGCCATGTGTTTACAAGAAGGTTAGTGGGAATAAGATAACATTCCTTGTGTTATATGTAGATGACATATTACTCATAGGGAATGATATAGGAATGCTCACCACTGTAAAGAAGTGGCTTTCGAGTACTTTTTCCATGAAAGACTTGGGAGAGACAACTTATATTCTAGGAATTCGAATCTACAGAGATCGAACACATAGAATATAGGGCTCTCTCAAGCCCTTTACTTAGAAAAGGTCCTAAAGAGATATAGGATGGAGGATTCTAAGAAAGGGTTCCTGCCAATGAGGCATGGGATACATCTCTCAAAAACTATGTGTCCTCTAAGTGAGGAAGATAAAAAGGAAATGAGCACTGTACCCTCTGCATCAGCAATGGGTAGCCTGATGTGCGCAATGCTGTGTACTAGACTTGACATTACTTATTCGGAAAGCGCTATCAGTCGATTTCAAGCAAACCCATGCAAGGAACATTGGATAGCTGTGAAGAATATCCTAAAGTATCTGAAGAGAACCAAGGATATGATTCTCATCTATGGGAGTGGTAGCCTGAGAGTGGACGGGTACACTGATTCGGATTTTCAATCTGATGTCGATGACCGAAAATCCACCTCAGGATTTGTATTCACCCTCAATGGTGGGGCAGTAACATGGAAAAGTTCCAAGCAAAGCACAACCGCGGACTCGACTACAGAGTTTGAATACATAGCTGCCTCTGAAGAGCCTAAAGAGGCTGTTTGGATAAGGAAGTTCATAGAAGAACTTCAAGTGGTTCCTAGCATAAAGCTCTCGTTGCCACTTTATTGTGACAACACCGAAGCAATAGCACAAGCAAAGGAACCTAGGTCTCACAACAAGTCCAAACACATCGAGAGGAGATATCACATCATAAGAGAGATCGTTGCACGAGGAGAAATATCTGTTCAGAAAATAGCCTCAGCTGACAATGTCGCTGATCCATTGACCAAGCCATTGGCACAGGCGGTGTTAGAAAAACATCTCGAAGGGATGGGTTTTAAATACCATAGCAAATGGCATTGAGTGCAAGTGGGAGATTGTTAGAGTGTATGCCCTCAAATGCCATAAAGAAGATAGATTTATAGGGCATTGCCTTGTAACTAAACAATATCATTTTATTATATATAAGGCATTATCTTGTTGTTTTCTTATAGGCGTTTGTAAGGTGTTAATAAAAAACGTAAAGTCCTTGAGTATAAGGCAAACCTTCTACTTCCTATGGGATAGGAGAATGGCACTAGAAGGGTTTGATCCTTATTCTCTAAAAGGGGTTCGCAAGTCTAAGAAAGTATTTGATTGGACATCAATACAGAACAAGGACTTGCTTGATATAAGTTTTGACAGAGAAAGTGCCAGTCGAACACTATGGAGATGATAGTGGGAACTTATGTCATGGACATATAAGTTAGACTAATATGTTCGAACACGGCTCGCATCAGTTTCATCACATGGGTATTCACTCACTGACAGTCAATGATGAAACTGATAAGTTGTGATAGGTACGCGTGAACCTTAGACCTCAGGAGTCGAGTTGAAGATGTACTTGTGACATCAAGTCTGTCATTAGAGTAGTTAGATCCAAATCACGCTTTGGTGGGATCGACCTCGAAGTGCGACTTGATGGGCAAGTAGCATTGTTAACTGATTAGAAAAATGGGATTTATTCTCTCATAAGTGAATGAGCTAAGTATCCTATGCAGTCATGAATGAGTGAGGTTAAAAGTCTTTGGCCAAAGCATAAAATGACATCGACTCACTATAAGCTAAGCATATGGTCATGTCATGTGAGGTTAATTTAATGAATTAATTAATTCCTCATGGGAATTTAATTATACTATTAACATGAATTTAATTAATTTATTTATTGGATAAATAATTTTAATTATTTAATTAATTAATAAACAAAAGCCCGAAGGCTTAAAAGCCTACAAGTGGGCGTCCACATATAGGGCTTGTGAAGCCTAGGTTATTGTTTTCTATTGTAGTATATATATATATATATATATATACTACTTAGTGGAAAAATAACAAGGTCAAGAGAATCAACTTACAAACTTTCTCTCCAGGTCAAACTCTTCTCCCTTTCTCTCTCACTCTAGCCGTCCATCAAGGTGAAGAAGAAGGTGATTTTTGTTTTTGACTCCGGCGTGACAATTTAGAGACAGCGACAGATTTACTGTTCAAGAAAAGGATTGTAAAGCTGGTTCAGATTTCAACATACGCGAGAATGGTAATTAATTTCGTAAAACTCAATTTAAATACGAGAAATAGAGATGAGCCACTGGGATTAAACTTATAATTCTTCCGCTGCGTTTTTGTTTTTATGCATTTTTTCCCAACAGTAGCCACTTTCTTTTTATTTCAATTCAATAAAATATATTTGTGTAACTATTTTTCTTGTTTGATTATATTGTAGACATTTAAAATTTGTTGTTCACACGTTTATCTTCTTTTTACTGTTAAGAAATCAACAATAAATCAAATTGATTCATGGTTTGGGAATTGTTTTTATCCGCTTCGTTTTTACTCGAACGATTCCCAATAATGATATGTTTAATATGGATCGTTGATCACTGTCATGATCTATGGTTATGATAAATTAAATTTTGTAAATATATAGTTTTTAATATGAACCGTTGATTTCATCACATTAGGTTCAACATGTTAGATCGCGGGGCAAATTAGTCCCCTAAAAGCATAACATTCATAGAACGTGTGAATGATCGCGTGAGAAGTTAAATTGCTTGCCTTTTATTTTTTTCCTAAGGGAATTTAGAGATTTTTTAAGGAAAAATTACTAAACCCCAACCCAGCCCCTTTCCCCTCCCCCCCCTCCCCAAAAAAAAAAAAATTAAACTTTTGTATCAAATAAACCCATAATATTTTTTAATCCAAAAAGCTCATTCTACCAACATTTCATCCCAAATCCCCCAAAATTTCGGGCCAATAAATTTGTGGACTTAATCTCCCTTAACCTTCTAGATTTAATCAATTATAGTTTCGTGTATAAACTTATTTATTGATAATTTGTATATTGATAATCGATACTAATTGATTTTAATCTTAAATTTTTAGATTCTTTTAATATTTTAAAATTTTAAAATATATATAGATAATTACCAATTTGTGGAATGAAAAGTTTGTGAAATGGGTCCTTATATTGAAAACTATTTTCAAGAAATTTTTTCCACAAAAAATTATTTTAGGGGGCTTTTACTAATTTTTCCTATTTTTTATATCAGAAAGATGGCGTTAGAAGAAATACGTACATCATACCAACGTATTTTTCCCATCTTTATCATAAAAATTGAGGCTTTGTTTGTTTATGTTTTTGAAATAAAATCTTGAAAATTTATCGGGAAATGCGTACTACATGGATTCGTATGAGAATTGATGTGATGTATGTTGTGTTTGTTTATGTTTTTAAAAATGATTAAGATTTGTAAAATGTGTCAAATCAATAATAATTGGTTGATGTATAATGAGTTAAATGATTGAGTTAGTTATTTGTGTAATGATTATGTGAATAAATAAATAATAGAATAAGATAGATATACAAAGCTAATTTATTATTAATATATTTCAAAAATTAAAATTTGAAATTTATTATTAATATATAGTAAAATGTGGAAGATTGAATAAAAAAAGTAATTATTGAAGGAAATAATGTTGATTGATAAATGCGTGAAATGATTGATACACTAAATGATAGGTAGTCACATGGGGATTGAAAAAGTTAAGTTAAAAAAGGTAGAATTTAGATGAGAATGATTTATGATATGGATTTTTAGAATTTTATGATTTAAAATATTGAAAATGAAATTTAAAAATATAAACAAACAAGGCCTGAGCTTTTCATATGTTGTCTCTATATCTCCCCCCACTCTCTCTCTCTCTCTTTTGGAAGTGAAAGGAAGCAAAGGAAGATGTCGATAAAGATGCTGATACAGTGCTTCTATTGCCTATTTACATTAAAGCACATCCTTCGTTGTTAAGATTTCATTCCGCAACGTATGAATATTCTTAAAAAATGTTACTTAATACATTTTAGTGCCACCAATACGGGGTAATTTTATAGTGGATCCAGATTATTGCTCTCAATTCATTTTTCACTACATAAACATTTAGGATGGAATGGTTTACACCAGGAGGATACGAAAACCACACCATTCATTGTAAATGTGTGGTATAAAATGGACAACAATCCCGATCCACGTTAGAGTTTTCTCGCCAATACGTTATCTTATTATATAAAGTCCTGTTTGGTATATTACTTAATTGTTGACCAAAGATAAGACCCACTCTGTATATAATGCTGGCCAGGCCTCGTCTGCAAAGCTTACAAGTTTTTCAACAGAGCATAGAGAAATGGCGGTGGATATCAATGCGCTTCCAGAGGATTGCATAGCCAACGCGCTATCACTCACAAGCCCTAAGGACGCTTGCCGCCTGTCCTTGGTCGCCTCCACATTCCGCTCCGCCTCCAGATCCGACACCGTTTGGGATCGCTTTCTGCCTTCCGACTATAGCGACATCATTTCGCGCTCGATCGATGGCCGTGATTCGTTGCTCGCTAGGTTCCGTTGTAAAAAGGATCTGTATCTACACCTGTGTGATCATCCAATTCTCATTGACGATGGTCGCAAGGTATTACACTTAATTGTTGTTTTTGTTCTTCGATTTTTATATCATTGAATATGCGTATCTTTTTATTTTCCAGTTTCACATAGAACTCAATTCAAAGTTCTTCGCAACACTTGGTAATATAAAATTGGGGGAAATCTCATTTTTAAGTGGACATGAGTATGCATTTAATTATAATAATTCAAATGTGTGTAATAATTTAATATAAATTTTATTATGTAAAGTATGATGATGTAGGAAAGAGAATGAGTTAGATGGTGGGGTGGTTTATTAACGAAGAAAGAGAGTATGAAATAATTGAAATAATGAAATTATGTTAATTATATAGGAGAATATAAAATAGAATTTGAAAGAATGGTAATTTTTTGTAGAATTTGACTGCATTTTTACTTTTTTGGTAATTCAAAAAAATGAAAATGCAATCCAAAAAACATAAATATACATAGCCTTAGGCTATGTTTGGATGTGTTTTCATTTTATTTTTAATCGTCATTTTTTAAAATGTATGGAAGAATGAGTTTTTTGATTTATGTGTGAAAAAAGTGAAAAAAGTAGGTGTGTTTGGTTTTATTTTTAAAAATGGTTGAAATAGGTGATTGTGATGTGTGAAATGATTGAAAAGTAATGATTAGATGAATGGTGTTGGATTTAAAAATTTAGGCTTATATGTAGTTTTGATTTGGTGCTCTCACATTGATAAATGGTGTGAGATTTAAACATGGTTGAAATTGGTGATCGTGATGTGTGAAATGATTGAAAAGTAATGCACGTGGGAAACATGCATTGCATATCAACTAATTGAGGCTTATATGTAGTCTTGATTTGGTGCTTTCACATTGATGAGTTGCGTGTAGCACCATCGAGTTCGTCTCTTTGTGGTTTTTTGTTCATGTAAATTAACTTGAATTTCATTCCTTGAATTTAGCATTTTCAGGTATTGACATGGCAATGTTTTTCCTTATTCTAGTTCAGTATGTGAATCTGATTGGCCTCTCTATTGTGAAAAAACAGAGCTTTTCATTGGAAAAATGGAGTGGAAAGAAATGCTACGTCCTGGCTGCAAGAGACCTCATTATCGTGTGGGGTGATACACCTCAATATTGGCAATGGATCTCTCTTCCCGAGTCCAGGTAGTTAAAGTCGCCCCTCCCAATGATAATAGTACAACAATGAAGGGAAAATTGCACCGAGTCTTTATAAACTTGCAAAATTCGTCCCAAGGGATGCATCGTTTTGTTTTAGTCTCAACCGTTAAAAATCACATATGGAAAGTTAGTTTAGTCACATTGCACGTAATCAGTAATAAACTTAAACGGTCCATGCACTTCAAGAGCGAAATTCCATACATTAAGGGACCAAACGTGCAAAACATTGTGTTCTATGGGACCAATATTGAAAGTTTGTAAACAATGGGATTCAAATTGGAACAAGCTCCATCTTATAATAGGATTAATATTGCAATTTTCTCCAACAATGAAGTACCTTTTCTTTTCTAAATTCTAATAATATTTCCTTAAAATGGTCATTCGTTTCCAGGTTTGCTGAGGTGGCAGAGCTTCTTAATGTGTGCTGGTTTAAAATTGATGGAAAGATAAGTATGAAGATGCTATCTCCTAACACGAATTATGCAGCTTACCTTGTGTTCAAACGTCGGGCTAATTTCTGTGGATTTCATAACCCAATCTTCACGGGTTATGTGGGGTTCGCTGGGCAGGAAAGCCAAACACTTAGGATTTGTTTGGCTGAAAGTGTGCCTAACGAGAGCACTACTGAATACCCGAAGCAGAGAGATGACGGGTGGATGGAAGTCATGTTGGGCGAGTATTTTGTGCAGGATGGAGGACAAGATGGTGATTTCGAGATAAGTCTGTTTCAGTGTAACTCTAGCTGGAAGAGTGGTCTCATTGTTCAAGGGATTGAGATTAGACCCACATATCAAAACTAATTAATCTCTGATATAATGTAATGTAATTTGGTGAGTTCTATGTGTATTAATAATTAGTTCAGGGATTGAGATTAGACCCAAATATCAAAACTAATTAATCTCTGATATTATGTAATGTAATTTGGTGAGTTCTATGTGTATTAATAATTAGTTCAGTCGAAATATGTGCCTTAGTTGTTTCATGTATAAGAATCTTCAAATTATTGATTAAGTTTAGTTTTTAGCTCTTTAAATCAATCAATCAGTGATCTTTCAATTTAGATTTTATTGTTCTCAAATCCTTTAATTGAAATTCACTTGTCTATATGGGATTGATAACTCGGGCTTAATTGTCCACTTTACTACTTGTTACGATCGGTACTTTTGCTGAAAAATGAGTGTGCTTTTTGCTTGTCATGTTCCATTTGACCTTCATATGGTGACTTTGTCCTTTTTTCCCTTTAGACAAGATTCACAAGTTGGAAGTTCCTCTATTTCATCAAGCTCGAGGTAACTAAATAACTTATGCATCCTATCCTTTGAAATATGACCAAGTCGTGCGTGCCAGAGTTCTGCGACAAGTAGATTATTAGATTTACGTTTGCTCGAGTTGTTTGATTGTTGAATTTCCAAAGTTGTAAGTCTCAGATTATATATAAAGATTGTTGTTCCAAATATGCTCTACGAATTAATTTAGAACCACGAAATATGGAATAAACTCAATTTATTTCATATTAAAGACAAATCCTTCTCTGTGCAAAACCGAGACAGAGATGAGGTTTTTTTTATTAATATAAGAACATAATAAACATTCTTTAAAGAAAACCTACTAGTACTCCCTACAACTAATGTGACTTGTCCTACGGCTCTCACAGCAATAGATGCTCCATTAACCTTCCTTAGGACCATGTCACTCTCATTTAGTTTGCTTCTTTTCATCACCCACAAACCATTGCAAAGGTGAGTACCGCAACTGGTGATAAACACCCAAGAAGCATGGTTAACCAACATGTTAACCTCAACAATAAACGTACCTTTCCCTTGGTCCATGGGAAACGTCGGGCAATCCTTAGTCCAGTGTCCCTTCAGTTCAGACCTCTCATTTTGAAACCTCAGGTTTAGCATAACATCCAACCTAAGCCCCAATACTAAATGCAATATAGAAATAGCAAAACAAAAGCACTAATTTCCTTTCTATTTAAGATTTTCAAATGAAATTGGCATAATCAAATCTATGCCGAAGGGCTAGCTACCCCGTCTTCTCACATAAGTATTCGTCATTTGACCATTTCGTTGTTTAGATAACTAACACTTAATGAAAAAAAGGGGTGAAAATGTAAAATCGATCCTGTAACTTATGCTTGTCCCATTTTGTTTCCATTCGTAGCTAATTAGCCTATTTGATTCAATATCTTTTCTATTAGTACCAATTTAGTCCCATTGTCAAGACCGAAGATTTTCCCATTGTTGTCCTGATCTTTATCACAAAAGTTGAGGCTTCGTATGGTTGTGTTTTTGAAAATGAATTCTGAGTTTTTTTTAGAGAATGAATGTTGACTTTATTTATTTATTTGGATGTATTTTTAGAATATGATTGAAAGAAGTGTAGATGTGATATAAAGTTGATATTTATTAGGATTTGATATATGAAAATAAATGAGTTAATTATAAATGTAATGATGTATATATTAGAATAATATTTTTGATGAATAGTCTTATGGATTATGTATAAAGTAATGTGCATATATACACGCACACATATAATATATATTTTATACAAAAAAATAAAGAAAAATTTAAAGAGAGAGAGAGAGAGAGAGAGTAAAATAGTCTCCCCTTGGAACCCACCACCCACCAGCCTCCCTAGGTGGTACTTGGTGGTCCCGGGAGTCCAACTCGCGGGCGATATCCACCACACAATATATTAAAATATGTGTGGGGTCCACCAAAAAATATTTATTTCTTATTATGTTTTAATACAATGTGTGGTGGATATGACCCGGGAGTTGAACTCCCGGAACCCCTAAGTATCACCCAGCTTCCCTCGATGCTGCACCAGCAGGGTGACGTGTCACCTTTTTCATTTCTTGTGTTTCTTTTTAGTTTTTGCTTTTTCTCTTTTTTTTTTCATTTCGTGTTTTCTTTTCAATTTTATCTTTTAAAAGTTAAGATAATTGAGTCTTGCTCGTCTATATTTATAATAGTTAGTGAGCTTATACGGTTGGACTCGAATAGTTTAATATTGTAAATTCAACCGACCGGACATGTATAATTAGTAGGCTAAAATCAATCCGATACCAAATAATTATACCTTCAAATCAAGCGGTCCGTGTAGGTTGGATTAAAATATATTTTGATTAGAAGCACTAACAACTCTAATTATTTGATGGTTAAAATAAAAATAATGGCAGTAAAATATTTGAGAGATTAAGATTATTCACTCACAACTCAATTTATTTGATGAATATTATTAGGTAAGTTTACACTTATTATCAATATTTCTTTTTGGTTAAAATATCAAATAATCTAAGTTGTTAGCGACTATAAGTAAAATAATTTAAGTGGTTAAAATATAACGAGTTGTTAACGAGAAATTCGGAAAGACTTGGTTCGAGCTCGCCTCGTGGGCACCCTATTAAGTACCATGTTAGCACCAAAATGAAACAATCGAGATTCATTCGGTATTTATTTGAATATTAAGAATAATTAATAAATATGAACATACAAGACTTAAAAAAAAGGTGATATGCACCTTCTGTTTCTTCGAAGGCAGAGGAATATCATTATTCCCCATAGAGGATGTACCATCAAAGTTTGTCGTTTTGAGTGCGCTTATGTTTAGTGGAATGAAGCAAATTTTTAGAATCCAATTTGTAGTCTTATATAACACAAGAAACACAAAACACAGCAAAAATTTAAAGAAGATGAAATATATACATAAATTGCTTTTCAGAGAGAAATGATAACTTAGGAAGCACTAAAGCCAACACGAATTTAATATAGTAGAAGCAATAAACAATAAATTAAACAAATTGTTGTATTGTAACACCATATAGACCATCCAACAGTATAAAGTGTGAGATTCAAAAATCTCAATGAAGATTTCTGACACAATAACTAGGCTCAAGTTGGCAATAAAAGAAGCCTCAGAGATGAAGGTTTGGACATAAATAGTCAGTTGAGAGAAGAAAATAAGGAAAGTGGGCCTTCAATCTGAAAAGGGAGATAATAGGTTTGGAAGTCAACTAAGAGGTGGAGAGATATCTGCAGAAAAAAGAAGAGAGATGAAATAATTGGTGAGGGATGTGTGAAGAAAAAGACAAAAGGAATTGGGGATTGGTGGGGGGTGGGGGTGGGGGTGGGGGGATGAATAATGTCTTTTGGCATTTATGATGTGACAATTCACAACTGGTGGTAAGATTATTTTTCACCTTTTTTTTTCCTGATAAACACGAGTATGGTCTAGGAGTGTGAAAAGTGAAAGTGGTCTTTGGCTCGTTGGGGGTCTCGACTGCTGGGTTTTATTTTTTCTTCTCATCTATTTTAATATTAAAGCTTGTGACATAATATATTTTGTCCCTTTTATTTGTTATTTTTCTTTGTTCTTTCCTTCTATATGAGGTTTTCTTTTTTCTTATGATGATGAAGAAAGCCATTAAATTATGGGGGGATAACTAACAATCATTAATATGTGTGACTTATTAATATAACAACATACATACAAAAACATGTTTTTCCTTAGTTGATTTTTTAAATTGTGATCGAGTTGTTGTACTAGCTATAACCTTAGTTAGTTAAATACGGGACGACAAAAATTTGATATTTAATATATATAAGTATGTTATGAATTTTTAGCAAAGGTTACAATGAAAAAAATCAATTTATACGAGAAAGAAAATAAACGAATTAATGTGTATGTGGGTACAATACGAAATAAACTAGTCTCAAGCACGTGCCAACAGTGATAGGATGACTAACAGCAACACACTAGCAGCAGGTGGTGAGATCATTAATCCCACACCTCAAGCAGGCCACCGCAACGCATGAGTTGAAGAAAGGGATCCAAATCCTCCGCCTCCATTAAATGCGCAGAACGCACCTCATGTGACAATAGAAGTGATTCCGTCCCCTGACACGAGGGTGCTTGAGATCACCCATAAGGCACTCCTTGCCCCGGTAGAGGATGCCTCAATCCGAGCGGTAGCGCGTGTTGTATAGCAGTATGCTAGGGTGCACCTCCCTCAGGCTGCACCACTTCCATCAGCTAATAGGGGGTAGGACCCTCAAGGTGGGGATCTTCATGTTGCGTCCCCTCTTCAAGAAAGGGAACAACAAGTTGTACCTTCTCAATCTGCTCATAGGGGTCAAGAGCCCGCATGAGAGAGCGCCCATCTCAAATCGAGCCCGTGCGATCCTCCCAAAGAGGTCAGGAGTCTCTAGCCCCAGGAGGAGTAATATCGAGGCGATCTAACTCACCTATCAATGGAGCTGTGCAGGGGAAGGAAAAAAGCAGTGTGGCCTCCCCTCAAGAGAGGCTGCCGCAAGGAAGAGATAGAAGGCTAGGTCGATGTCCCCTAGGTCTCCACGTAGAGTTCAAGCCTCCTTAACCGCCGAAAAGACCCTGCCGAGGCGAGAAGGCCAACGTAGACCATCCACTCGTCAAGGTGAGAGTGGAGAGAATACGGGGGATATGAGGACATGCAACTTGTCCTCCAAGAGAAGTCCTTTCTGCCCAGCTATATTGGCAGAGTCCGTACCACAAGGTTTGAAGATACCACATCTTAGCGAGTATGAGGGAGCCAGAGAACCTCAAGAGCATGTTGATAAGTTTAATGCTAAGGCTGACATGTTGGTTTAATCAGATGCCCGCGGGACCTATTTATAGCTTTAAGCAGCTGACATGACGTTTTCTCAACCATTCCTCTATGAACAAGAAATAGCCAAAGATAGCTTATTACTTGTTTAATGTGGTCCAGCAAGATGGAGAATCTTTGAGAGAGTACGTGCAGCGCTTCTCCAATGTGGTGTCTGAAGTTCCTCATCTCAACCTGAGTTGTTGTCAGGAATAATGCAAAGGAACTTACGTAACAACGGGTTCAAGGAATCCATTGCAGGGAAACCGCCATCCACTATGGATGAATTGTTGGCTAGGGCAGAAAAGTACATCAGAATTGAGGGAACTATGGGGCCGGCTAGGTAAGAAGGTGGCGGTAAGAAGAAGAAGGCCAGAGAAGATGATAAGGTATTAGAGCTCAAGAAGCTCAAGCATATGCCTCTCCCAGGATTCTCAAAATATACCCTACTCACACTTCCATAAGAGCATATTTTGGCCATCACCGAGCAGGAGGGCATAGTCTAATGGCCTAAAAAGATAAAGGATAATCCTAGTCGCTTGAAGTCAAGGAAGTACTATAGGTTCCATCGGGACAATGGTCACAATACTGAAGAATGTCACCATCTACATGTGGCGATAGAGAAACTTATTAAAAGGGGTTACTTGCAAGAGGTCGTAGCACAACCAACTGGTTATAATTCACAAGGGTCAACCCTCCAGGACCCGTCAGGACCGTGTGGTACAGAAGGGTGAGGCAAGGACAATCCCCACAAGAGGGATGTTGATATGGAGAACCCCCCGCTCAATGGGGTAATTGGAGTAATTTTGGGAGGCCCTGCGGAGGAGACTCAGCGAATTCTACGAAAGCATTGCTAAGGGCTGCCGCGGGGTCAGATACTGTCAAGACCACACAGGTGGAACAAGTCAACTAGATGGAGTTAAACGCGTTGAGCATCGAGTTTGGAGCGTGATATTTGGAGAGCCAAATCCCCTCACAAAATGATGCCTTGCTGATATTGGTGACAATCTCAAATTTTTGGGTTAAGAAAATATTGGTGGATAATGGAAGTTCTGCAAATATAATTTTTTACAATGACTTTATTCAATTAGGGGTTGATAATGCATAGCTTCAAGGGGTTAACACCCCCCTCACCCGCTTCATAGGTGAGGTAGTGGATGAGCTTGGGGAAGTGTCCCTGCCCATATCCTTGGGCATATTTCCTGCCCGATCTATAAAGATGGTGAAGTTCCTAGTTGTTAAAGCCCCCTCCACGTATAGCGTCATTTCGGGGAGGCAGAGCTTAAACCTTTTTTAGGCTGTTATATCCAAGTTCTACATGAAGATGAAATTCCCAACCCTCATTGGGACAAGAGAAGCTTTAGGAGATGTGAGGTTAGCAAGAGAATGCTATGCCAATGCCCTCAAGAAGCCTAAAAGAAAGCACGACAACTCGAATCAAGATGACAAGGGAAAACAAGTCATGATAAATGTGATATCCCAGGGGGAAAAAGGATCTTTTGAATACCTAAGTATGGAATGGAAAAGCGTAGGAATTCCAGTAGAGGTAGCAAATGATGAGAAGGAGGTCGAATGGGCCCAAGGGTATATCGATGAGATAGAAGGAGTCGACCCCAAAGACATCACCTATCGTCAAAAGGAATCCCCGGATACACGTCAGATGAAGGGTCTCGAGTTTATGAAAACACATGAAGAAGCCAAGGAGAATCACTTAGGGAGCAAGGCCCAACTAGAAAACACTTGGCCAAGGTATTTGTGGCCAACCCATTTGAAAGACACCGTTGACTTAGGTAAATTGTGCTGGGGCAACCTAGCACAGCTCTACATTAAACTCTTAGCTGACAGAGAAGTGAAAGACACTAATTGCAACATGCCACATCTCTCGAAGGCTGCGATGGATGAATATGAAGTAAGGAAAAGGAGATCACAGGACCCATGTGGGACCATTGCTCGGCAGCTCTCGCCAAGAATGAGAAATTCCCTTACATGTCAAGTCATTGGAGCAAAGGCCATTGCCCCAATAGAGGTTGATAGCGAGGAGCTGAGGGTGGAAAGAGAAGGACCAAATCAAGTAGCTGAGTTCAACAGGTGCTGTGTAGGTAAAAGAACCACATATTGGGGATAATCCCCAACTTAAAAAGGTATTATGTCCGATAAGGCATCAAGAGATACCAAATAAAGTTAGATTATTTCATGCTTTTCAATTCTGTTTTCTTTAAACAAGCTCGAGTTGGCCACGAGCCAAGTGTTGAATAAGGGTGCCCGTGAGCACAACCTACTCCTTTAAGTTTTGAGGTGCCTGTGTGTACCCTCGTATATTTCTGCATTGGATTTTGAGTACTTTGGATTTTTGATATATGTTTGTTAAGTGCCTTCGAGCATATTTTCCTCCATATTACTACGCATGCTAAATATCTCGCTTGTTTACCGATTATTAGTCAACGTGTATGTGATGTCATACAAGTCTATAGGACAATGAATGATGAGTGATTTAACAATGCTCATAAGTTCTCCTTGGAACAAATGCTTCTAACTGAAGCGGAAACTCCATTAATACAAGGCCCCTTCATAGGTCTATACAGGTGGCAAAACTGAAGCTCCCCGAACTCGTGAAGTTCTGGTTGAGGCCTTATTGCACACATCATAACCCTTCTGGAAGTATAATAAGAGGTTGAGGCTCTAACAAACTAAAAGCCCCCCTTTCAATAAAAACTACATTACGGAACGAGGCTATACTTATCAACTTTATACTAAAAATAATGGTTCACTCCATACCAAAAATGACAATAGGCATTGTAAATCACACCACAAAAACCTTACTCCTAATAGTTTTACTTACAACAAAACCATTAAGAAGTGGGGGAAAAGGAGGTGTAGATTATTGGATTGACGTCCAACGTCCAAAGAATAAAGCACATCAGTAAAGGGCTCTAAAAGCACCCCTAACGCCCTACTAAAGTCGTGAGGCAATGAGTGGGGGATGTCATGAATAGTGCCCTTGGCACCCCCAATATCATGAATAGCCTCGTTGGCACCCCACCAAAGCCACGAGGCAACACAAAAACAATTAAGTAATTGACCTAGTGCTCATGAAGCCACTAGATAAAAAGTAAAGACTTACCCAAAGCCTAAAAAGGCCCAATGTATAATTCACAGGTAAATGTGCTATATGCTAAGATATAAACCAGAAAGCAACGGAAGTCTGACTAGCCCATAGTCGTGCGAGCAAAAAATAGTCTTACAAAGTACAAATGATTGGAAAAATTCATGGAAACTAAATATAAATAGGAAGCTAAGTCTTAGATAAAAGCATCCCAGTACAAGGATTAAGCGGAATGAATAGATAAGTTGAAGTACTTAAACTAATAAAGGGCTAGTCGCCAAAGAGGAGGGTAGCCATCACCTTAACTGTTAGGTTGGGCCCCTGTGTCGGCCTCCAGGTGGTGACGACACTCTCGAAGAGCCCTACAACATTTGCGAACAGTCTTAGCCATGAAGTTTTTGGCAATATCATACGCCTTCTTGTTACACTCGTCTACATAATCAACACTCTTCCAAAACTTCTCCACCGCCGACTTCCCGGTGTCGCATAATGCATTCTTCCCGGCATTTGAGCTAAGAAAGCCGTTACCGTAGGATACCTTTGCCTTGAGCATTTTCTTGGCATTGACACACTAGAACCTCACGTGTTTGCACAGCAAGTGGACTGGTCGTGTGTAGTAATAAAGTGGACATTAAGTCTGGATGTCGAACCAAAAGGACTTGTATTTTAGTTTTAGACTTGTAAATAAACGCTTAAAGTAAAGGATGAATTGGAATAAAAGTGTAGAGAACAAAATTAAGGAGGAGCAAAAGATTGAAACTTCAAGTGTTAAAGATGAATAAGATGCATGTTAGGGCTCAATTTGATACAATATCTTTATAACGTGAGTTGTCAAATCATTAGACCTATGTTGCGATGGTGGAAAGTTCCTTAAATAATTACTACCCGATCTCTCGGAAATAATAATCCAATGATTAATTGACGGTCCCCAAAATATCTCTATCTGAGAATCTAACCAACAATCATGCATTCAAGCTCTAGAATTTCCCCGGATTAATCCGGCTAACTGCATCCGGAAATCTCTACCGTTTGTCACTTAACGGGTAATTCCTCATTGTTTACGGATTATGTTGTGAATCTCATGCACCCCAGATCAATTTTCTCTCGAAACATTCACCTAGGCAATTTACCGAACACATGGTGATCAAGCACATGTACGTAGAACAAGAACACACTCACAACACATAGCAACACATGAATTGATTCAAACAAACAAATATTATATAGATACTTCACAAATAGGTCTTCACATGGCCTTAGTCTTATAGATCTAGTTCATAATTAATGGTACAAGAAAATCTAAAGCAAACATGTATATATTCATAGACAAATATATAATGAAAGCAATGAAAAACTCCCTAATACACTTGGTTGATGATGAAATCAAGTTGGAAGCTTCAATTTGTTGCCCTTCCTCCTTCTTGTCCTCCAAAATATGATGTATATGGCTAGTTTTAGTCCCAAAGGGCCTAAAAACCGAACGCCAAAAGCTTTTTTTCAATCCCCTTGAGTTTGTATTTATAAGTCTCAAAAACAGGGGTTCCGACGCCTAGGTGTGCATCAAGCCATGCACAGGCTTGGATCAATCCATGCACAGGCATGGAGGAAGTGGTGCTAGGGCACCACAGTCAAAACTCAACCGTTTTCTTGTATTTCAGCACAGCAAGTTTTTTTCCTTTATAACTTTCTCCACGGATCTCCGATTTGGATGATTCAAGTTTCCAAGTGAAGAAAACATAGAGATAGACAACTTTGTTGAAGGAAGCGTCCTCAAATTCGGCCTCTAAATATACAGAAATTCTGTGTTTTTGTGTATTATTCCTCGATTGCAGTGATTTTCCACCTTTATTCAACAAGTACACAAATTAAAGGCATATGTGGTATAAATCATGCATAAACCAATATAAATCACATAAATATGAGGCTTTAAAACTTATAAATTCGCACCCTATCAAACATCGTTATACTTCTCCTCCGATTTGGTGGCCAACCCTTTAGTCCTGAAGGATCTGGAAAGAAGAGTTTGATTCTCCCAGTGACATTCGTTATACTTTCTCTCTAGTTCTTCATACTTGAGGCGAAGTTGATGGTATAGTTGAATTGAATGGGGGAAATAAAGAAGTTTGACATGTCAGAAACCTGATGAGTTATAAAAATATATGGCATGAATGAAATGGCAAGAATGCATAAATATTCTCACCCGTCCTGCTCTAGCGAAAATCTCTTGATCAATCAACTCAGGTGAAAGGGTGGACAAGCGGTGTATGGATTCCGACAGGCTTGGGCATGTCCTGAAGGTTCAACAACCTTGGCCTTATCTTTTGGTGTAGGCCGTAGAGGCCTTCACAGTTTCGCTCCCCTACCGTTACCCCGAGAGATAGTAGGGACTGAAGCACCAGAAGTGGATGGCTTTATGGAGGTAGTGGAGCTCACTTTACCGCCCTTGGTGAACCTCTTCGAACCTACAAAAAATACGTATGTAGAGCTAAGTGTTAGTCTCTGAAACGACAACAATAAAAAATGCTTATATGTTATGTCTAAAACTATGGTCGAAATCATAAACATATGTACCTCGTGTGTCCAGTTGACTAATGTCAAATTTAGTATCAAACAAGCCGGCCTTGCCGAAGATGACCCTAAGTTGTTTTTAAAAGTGGGCAAGCTTGTGAAGGGTAACACCCGCACACCAGCGCAAAGGCGTTGATATGTTTAAAAAGTAAAAGAATTTTGATTTCTAGTTACCATTATAACTGGCATTCTCCCTTAAGAACCTAAGGGTTTTCAAAGGGAGAAAGTAATGTTGGGTTTTGCGAAAAATAGCGCAGCGGAATAAAATTAACCCACAGCGTTATCTCGATTTGCATACATGAATCGAAATTACTCGCTAAAACTTACCCGTTGAAGGGAAGTGGTTGGAGAACTCGATCCTCCTTCAAAAACTCGGTTGGTTGAAGTCTCAAATTCTTCAATCCTTGTTTGATCCACTTTTCTTTAATTTCTTGAGATTTTCTTGAAGGTTGATCTGAACAACGAACACAAGTTGTCTCTAAATAATCAAGCGGATTGATTTGACAAAAAAAATCCCTTTTTTCTTCACCTTGACCAACGGCTAGCTATGTGAGAGAGGGGAAGGAGTTTTTCTTTTTCTTTCTAGGAGAGTTGTGTGAATTATGAAATTCATTTAGGTCAAAAGCTTTTAAAGTGATGTATTTAATATCACTTGACTTGTTGACCAAAACAAGAGGCAAGAGCCTTGTTGGGCATCCTAATGGACGCCCAACTAGGCCTTAGGAGGCGTCCTCATGGACTCTCTTTATTTGGCCCGACTCATCTCATGTTTTAATTAATTCTCTATTACTTAATTAATTATTTATTATATCTAATAAATAAATAAACTAATTAAATAACCAAATTAGTTAGATAAATTAATTCATTAATTTATTTTCTTGAAATTAATTAATAATTAATCTTATCTTTATAATTAATTATCT
Source organism: Buddleja alternifolia (assembly GCA_019426215.1). Lineage (NCBI taxonomy): Eukaryota > Viridiplantae > Streptophyta > Magnoliopsida > Lamiales > Scrophulariaceae > Buddleja > Buddleja alternifolia. The sequence continues at coordinate 19,142,939 of CM033408.1, read as the reverse complement.
CATCTAATGAGAAATTAATTAATCATATTTAGTTTATCCCATAAATTAAATCTCCTAATACCAAATATAAAAATCCTTTTATTTTTCTTTATCAATCTTTTAGTGCAACTTTTTAGGTTCGTTTCGTTTGACGATGAGAGGAATCAAAAGGAAGTGGGTAACCCGTAGTCAGTCACGTGGCCTACTTCGTAGCCCAAACGAAATTGAATGAATGGATTATTACACAACCTTCCAATCATAAATTCCATATACGTATAAACCCTTTATTCACGTATCCTAATCAAGTGAGAGTCATGGTGATGTCAAACTCACTGAACTTGACAATATGTATTAATTATAATAATATGAAATCATTGACTTAGATTTAATGCCTTGCACAATCGTCTTTATTGCTTTGGCTAAAGACTTTGATCTCTATCATCCATTATCACATAGGACACTTTCTCATTCACTTATGAGAGAATAAATCCCATGCTAGTTACCAGCTAAGACTACCACTTGCCCATTGATAGAGTCAAGAATTACGTGTTTTATAGTCCTTTAATTGTATGGTTTTCATAGAATTTAGTATGATTTTATACCACATATGAGTGTAATATCTCTATTTTGAGTATCTAGGTATAAATAATAGCAATGGAGACAAAAGGATGAAAGAAGCAATAAGATGGAATTTCAGAGCAAAAAGTCGAGGAAGCCAACGTTCGAACATGGAACATCACAACGTTCGAACGTGAAGAGGTGTTATGCCCGAACGTTGAAAGAGATCACGTACGGACGCCAGGAAGTTAACGTTCGAACGTGCTGTCGGCAAAACAGTTTTGAAAATTTCAAACTCTACACTTATACAAGACTCTTCTCAAACTATGCTTATAAATACAAAGTGATGCAGTAGGGTTAAGAGAGCAGCGTTTTTAGAGTTCTTCTACAATAATATTCTGTCTTCACATAGAGAGAGAGAGGGAGTTAGACTAGGTTTTTTTATCCTTTGTAATTCTCCATAGAAGTAGAATAGCTTGAAGGAAGAAGAAGATTTTCTACACTCATCGGGAGTTTTTCTTATTATTTGTTTGTTACTTTCATGAATCTTTAGTTGTTTTTCATATCATTATGAGTAGCTATATTTGTAGACTAAGGCCATGCTTAGGCCGAATTATGATTTTTGAGTTATAAAAATATTTCTCGTATGAATGATTTATATTGCTTTGTGTTATAATCTTATTCTCAATGCTTAGTATGTCTGGCCAACATATATAAGATTTAATGCTTAATTTATCTATTCAAAAGAAAGTAAATTAAGGTGCAAAAAGGATTAATAACATCTTCTAAGTTCGTTGTACGAACGCCGAATGCTGTTAGCCGAGTTTATTTGGAGGGATAAATCTGAATAAGTTTGGGTGAAATTCTAGTGTTAATGCATGCAGTAGAGATTCCTACAACCAATCTAGTGTAGGTTATCATGAGCGGGGGATCCGCGTGATAATAATATTAAGGAATTTTCCACCTTAGCAATATTTATCTGAAAATACAAGAATACTGATATAATGAGAATTTATCACTTTGTGTCGACGCATGTGTCTTAGTTGTATTTATTCATTGGTTTTCACATATCTTTAATTATTGTTTTGATAGTTTATGATTTTTTTTTAAAGTTTATTATTGCTTTAGTTAATTTCCTGTTTTTTTCTATAGCACAAATCTCTATGGGTTCGACATCCCGGACTTAATCGTCCACTCTATTACTTTACCCGATCGGTCCTCTTGCTATTAAATACACGATTGGGTTTTCGTACATCAAGCTTTTGGCGCCGTTGCCTGTGATTTGTCTGTTTTAGCATAGCTATTTTAATTCAAACTTTTTTATTTTTAGTTTAAATTCTATTTTTATTTTACCTTTTCGTTTGATAACTCTATCAGGTTTATAATCCGATCTCGTGATGGAGACCTTGAGGAATTTGATCCAGATATTGAACGAAAAATTCGAGCAACTCGCAGAAATCAAGCCGTGGCAGCCGATTTTCCAGATATGAACCTTCCGGAGAATCGTGAATGACTCTAAAATATTCTACAAGCAGTGCAGCCAGCATCACCGGGTCAGTTACCATCTGTTCGTGGTAGTCAACCACTTAGGGTACACACTTTATCTGGCCCTGTTGTCATACCACCTTTTCACTCACCGATTTTTCACATTCCAGCACATCTTTTTAGTATGGCACAGAACGACCCCTTTTATGGAGAAAACAGCGAGTCACCACATGAGCACTTGGAAAACTTTGAAAACATTTTATTGATCATGCAATTTAATCCTAGAGACCTAGATACTATCCGACTTAGGTTGTTTCATTTTACACTCAAAGATCGAGCCACTTCTTGGTATAAGTCCTTACCCTCACAGTCAATCACTACTTGGGGAGAGCTCGTTGAGGAATTTTTAAATATATTTTTCCCACCATCAAGAATAAATGAGCTTTGTAGTAATATTAAAGGGTTTAGGCGAAGAAAGAATGAGTCGTTAGCAAATGGGTGGGATAGGTATAAAGTAATGATTAGGAAGTGTCTAGACCACAAGTTTACTCAAAATGAATTGGCGCAACACTTTTACAATGGAGTAAGGTCTACGATTAGACACCAACTCAATACTGGAGCCGGGGGCGACTTGTTGGGTCTTAATAATAGATCTGTCTAGGAGAAAATAGAGCAATTTGCTCGGGAGGATGAGCTATACCCCGAGGAGGAAGATGAGATCACGCCTGCACCAAAGAAAGTAGCACAATCAAAGAGATAGAGGAAGGATTTGAGCCAGAGGCCACGATAGAGGTCAACTATGTGAATCAGCACAAACCTCAAGCTATTTTTGGAGGAGCCTAGAATTTCCCTCGAAAGCCAACTAATCCACCATATGGAAATCCCGGAGCATACCAAGCACCTCGACCATCGTTTCAGTCCAACAACACCCAACAACAAGTGCAATTTCAGCAGCAAGGTCAAGGAAGACCTATGAACATTGATGATAGGCTCGATGGACACATTTGCAAGTCGGATGAGTCTTTTAAAGAACTCCACTTGCTGCTAAAAGATGTTGTTACGGGGATGAAGGAGATGCTACATCACATAGGGCCATTTTCGAACATCCTTTCAGGGAGAAACACGAGTACATTACCGAGTGATACTGTACAGTGCTTTGCAGTAACTCTCAGAAGTGGGAAGAAAGTGAAGAATGCGTACAGGACGCCCAAACTTGAAGTATGTGATGTTCAGATGTCCTGCGATACTCCAGAGACAATGGATATCCCGCTTCAGACATCCGAACGTGAAAGAGTTAATGTTCAAATGTTGTATCCTCAACGTCCGAATGTGGATCCTCTAACGTTCGAACATCCAAAGCAGTGAATCCAGGTTGCAAGTCTACTGTTACTGACCCCCCTCTCCCTGTTGAAGTACGTTTTCCCTTTCCCTTAGCTCAGAAGATTAAAAAAAATGAACATGATAAGAGTTTTGTTCCTATTCTTGGGATTTTGAGAGAAGTGCGCTTTAATGTTCCTCTTGTAGATGCTATCTTGCAAATGCCAAACTTCGAGAAACTTTTCAAAGAAATTCTATCAAACAAACAGAAGTGGGAAGAAATGGGCACTGTCTACCAAACTGAAACATGTTCAGCGGCTGTGATGAACAATATGCAAAAAAATGTAAGGATCCGGGTAGTCTATCCATTCCATGCACTATTGGGGATATGAAGTTCGACAGAGTTCTTTGTGATTTCAGGGCCGAGATCAATTCGATACCTTATGCACTCTTTCAGAAGTTAGGCCTTGGAGAGACAAAATCCAAAACTATGCGGTTGCAGCTCGCAAAAAAATCTGTTAAGAATCCCATTGGAGTGATTGAAGATGTCATAGTTAAAGTTGACAAGTTCTACTTTCCAATCGACTTTGTGGTTCTTGAAATGGAGGAAGATTCTGATGTCCCACTGATCCTAGGGAGACCATTCCTAGCCACTGGCAAAGCCATGCTAAACCTGGCACATGGTAAGCTTACATTGAATATAGGGGATAAGGAGGTAACTCTCAATGCCTATTGAAGCTTTAAGCATGAATTTCTTGAAAATACTTGTTCTATACTAGATGTTTTTGATCTCTTTGATGATGAAGAATCGCAGGAACATTTTTCTGATGACCCGAGTAGTCGAGTATGTAAGGAAGATACGAGTGCTAGCGAGGTTGGAAACCTCAACCTCGCTACGATGGACTGAGTGGCTGTTACTAAATCCACAGAATTGCAACATGATGAACCAATTGATGGCAGATTGGATAAGGGTTCTAGTCCACTTCATGATCCAGCAACTTAGGCCGACTTTGCAAAGTCAAGCTAATGACTTTAAAGAAGCACTTCTCGGGAGGCAACCCGAGCTGTTTTAGCTTATTTTCTTATTTTGTTTTATTATAGTTTGGTTTTGTTCTGCTTTGTTTGTTTTTGATCTTATATTTTGTTTTTGTGCAGAAAAGAGGTAGAATTCGCAAGAAGTCTTCATACAGCACGCCCAGACGTAGAAGAGTGAACGTTCAAACATGTAGCATGTGACGTCCGAACGTTAAGCATAGGACGTTCGAATGTGGGGGTTTGTGAGAAAAATTGTTTATATCAACAGCACGCCTGAACATATCGCCTTTCCATGTTCGAACGTAGAGTCGTAAGAAAAGAAAGAAAAAGCGGAGACACTGATTTAAGTTTCTATCCTATTTCATTCAAAACGCCCTCTTCACCAAGATACTCGCGCCAAATATATCTTACCTTTCCAAATCAAATTCTGAATCCTAACCTAACCATAAAACCCTTCCATAACATCAAAACCTTCCATCATGATCAATATCTATTCCATATAAAACTCTTATGACAAAATGAATTTTTCTGTATAAACCCGTCTATCACACACCATAAATACTCATATCTAATACAAACCCATTACATAATCTCACACAGAAAACAATTACACAGCAGCTGTCGACCAAGGGGTTTTTCATCCAGCATGACAAAAGAAGAGAAGAAGAAGAAGTACACAGTACATCGCGTGACTCACGCCCAAACGTGAGATGTCCAACGTTCGAACGTGCATCTCTGGACATGAGTTCTGTTTTCTGCGTTACAGACACTATAAGTGATTGGCTTAACCCTTTCTTGTTCAATACTTGTGATAGCCATGTGGACCTTTTTCTATTGATATCGTGTATTGTGGTATCGGTATTTGCTATTGTGGTGTGGCGATTAAGTTGTGCCGAGGAGAGATTTTATTGGACGAGTTTGGGGGAAATTTTGGAGTAGTGTTTATTTAATGGTGAGATTAAGATCCAGAAAATTGTGTCGAGGGTAGAGTTCGGGAGTGAAAAAAGATAAAGGTGTTAAACAATAGGAAAACACTCCAAGGAAAGAAAGAAATATCCAACAATTTTGCAAGAGACTTGATGGGTATGACCTACACAAAGAGATCCATAGGAGTAAAGAAGATGTTCGTGCTCGCCACAAGGTAACACTTATTCTTATCATGCTTTGCTACTACTCTGAGGATGATAGTGCGTGCTTGGGTAAAGTACTTCTACTCAAATAATGCAAGCACGGATTCGAGATAAAATTTGCAAAACGGGATGTACAAAGTGATGGTGAGAGGAATAGAATTGGATTTTTCGAAAGCAAAAAGGAATGAGTATATGAACCTGTCATACTATACCCAAAATATCCTATATGATGACTCGCAAAGAAATCATGAGATAAGTCAAAGTATAATCGACTATGCTCATAGTAACCAATGGAACCTCAGGTCCATAAGGATTACTCTTACGCCTACGTGAGTATTGGATATTCCACATTCGATCAGGAAAACCATTTTAGGAATTTCCAGCAGGGTTTTTCAGTTCACTCATTATCCAAGTGAGAACCCTCGTACACATCTATGCCTATGGAACGAGGCACGTTCTGTAAGAACACATGTGTAGAAGCAAGTCTTTCGGGTCATTGTCAATATACCTCATCTTGATAGACCTTTTAACGACTTTGGAACGTTTTAAGAATCACGACCTTGGAGACATATTCCATCATCATCATTGCTGATGTCCAATGATATCCCATAGTTATGTGTGATTCAAGGGACTTCGTTCTAAGCTTATATAGATAGTTTAAGAACAAAGAATGCCATAAAGATTTTGATTAATTATAGTAAGATTGTCATAGAGTATTTCGAGAATGGTGCCCAAATAATTAACGCAACGGCACTAACTCTATTAACAAGCTCCCACTATCTTATAGTGTTCGACTGACACTCCCTGTCAGAGCTTGTATCATACAAGTCTACACGAATCTCAACGCCCAATTGAGATTCTCCGACTTGCGAACCATTTAAGTGATCCAGTGCCTGCCCCCTTAACTACTATAAGGAGTGGAAGGTCTGCCTTGATGCACATGGACTTGCTGTTCATTTAAAACTTATAGATGCCATAAGACTTATATGATCAACATACTGATGCCTTTCATTAATTATAGATTGTACAATATAAACTAGTGCCCTATTCTCTAATTCCTCGTTGGCATCGATGACACTTTCCCAACCATCTCCCACTTGCAGTCCATGCTAATCGCTATGGTATCGAAGACCCATCTTCTAAAGATGTTGCTCTAGCACTGCCCGTGATAGTGACTTAGTGAGTGGGTCAACCGTGTTATCGCCTGAGGTTCATTTTCCACAAGGCTATATCGCCTTTCCAATGATCTCTCAAAAGATGTATCTCTCAACAATATGTTTGGATTTGTGAGACCTCAGTTCCTAGCCTTCACGTCAGCTCCATTTTTTCACAACAAAGCGACAAATGCAAGCTCCTCACCAGGGGCCAATAGAAGTTCCACCACGAACTTCATATCCAAACGAATTCCTTGACAACCTCTAAGGTTCCAAGGCAATTTTATATTCATTCTCATTAGTGAAGTACTTTATTTGGAAGTCTTCCAGTCACTACTCCACAGTTGAGGGTGAATACAAATCCAAAGTGGAATTTTAATCTTCTTTGTCGGACTTAAAGTCCGAGTAAGTATAAATTTCTGGGTAAATTACACTCAACCCCCCTGTGATCGACCTTATTATCACTCCACCCCCTTGTGACAAAAAAATTGTCAACTTACCCCCCTGTGAATAAATTAAAGCAGCACTTTAACTCCCTACACCCTTCACTCGCGTGTCATAAGATTGGTGATCGGATTTTTGTCAATAAAAGACTGTTTTGCCTCTAATCTCATAACCGACGGATCTGATATACTAAAATGAACGGTTCATATTAAATAATCTTATTTTTATATAAATATACATTTTTTTTTTACTATTTTTACTATTTTGAAAATTATCAAAGATGTTCAAAAATATATATTAATATTATATATATAAGTGTATGTGTGTGTGTGTGTGTGTGTGTGTGTATATATATATATATATATATATATATATATATGCAAATACAAATCCTCCATGACCATCATTCCTCCGCCGCCGCCACCGCTGCCGCAGCCGTGCCACCATTCCCTACTTCGCAGCCACTTCATCCGCAAACCATCACACAAACCCATCACCATCTTCATCATTTCAATCCCAAAACCACCACCATTTCCATAATTTCAGCCTTAGACCCACCACCCATTGTTTATTTATTATAAATTTCGCGAAACCCTGAAAAAAATCATCAGATATATTTTTGTGATCTACCGGTAGGAATCCTCGAAACTTCCGCTGCAATTCTCTATTTTACTGTACGGGATTCCTAACAGTGGTATCAGAGCCGACTTAAACGGATCTGATGATTTTTTGCGTTTAAGATTATGTTGGTTAAAATTGGATTTTTATAAAATTTGATTTTATGTATTTAATATTCGATGTTAAATCTGAAATTTTGAAAATATTTATCGCCTTGAAATCGTCGCATGATTACATGTTTTTCGTTGTTGGCAACGGTAAATCGGGGTGGCACCACCATGTGTTTTTGAAGCACACGCGAGCACCACCCCATTCGTGTAATCAAAGAAAAACAAAAAAAAAAGGAAAAAGAAGGGTGGCGGCGGAAACTAGGGCGGCATAAGCCGCCCTAGCCGTGCGCTGGGCAAGGCCCAGCGCGCATGCACTGGGCCTAAGCCAAGCGTACTTCCGTGCGCTTGCGGGCGCTGGGCCGGGCCCAATGTATTAATATATATATATTTTTATATATCTTATATTTAAATATATATATATATATATATATATATAAATTAATAAATATTAGGGTTTGACCCTAATAGAGAAATTCGACCCGTGATTTGTCAAAACCCTTTTTCCCTAAAAATGTTTTTCTTAAAATTAAATTGGATTTAATTAAGTTAAATTGGATTTGACTTTAATATTAAATTGGATTTAATGAAATCATAAATTAAATTGGATTTTTATTTATGATTAGCGACGGCTAAATAAATAGGATTTATTTAAGGCTGATTATATTTTTTCAAAATAAATAAGGAATAGGTTTGATTTATTTCCAAAATAACAAATTGGATTTATTTCCCTTTAAAATTGAAATCAAAATTCATCTCTTCTAATTAAATTAGATTTAATCGGTTTTTGAATTTTTTTTTCGATTTTAAACTTAAAACAAACATAAACTTAAATAGTTTACTTACATGCTTTGATGTATGTTGTGGTGGATGCTTCCATGGACTTAGGGTTTTACCGCTTTGGTATTATCTGGGTTGTATAGGGCAATTGCCCCCAGTTTGTACTTTTAATTATGGTAGTATAACGTATAAGGCGCTTTCTGAGTTGTGTAAAATAGAGGTAGGACCTTTTCTAGCTTGGAGCCCAGAGATCTATTAGAAATTAGATTGATAATAGACCCCTATACCCCTGATTGATCTATTGGCTTAGATCAATCTAGAATGTCCATGGAAATGCATGTTGTTAGAATAACTAGGTTTTCTATGCATGAATGATTATAATCCATATATGCGCGTAATCAATTAATGTGCAAAGTGAGACCTTAATTTTTCCAAAAAATTCTCCCACTTTAAATACTAAGTAAGTAAGGGATATTGGATATCCTGGCTCTCCATCAAACTTGGAAAAGATGGGATGATAGGAGTCATTTTTACGTGTTATTAAGCCCCTTTGCGTTTATGTTTTAGGTTCATTTATCGCTTGATTTTGTCACTTGTGCGTTTAATTCGTGCATTAAGTGATTTCAGGCCTTAAGTGGATACAATCGAATATAGGGTGGAAAAAGGACGTATAAAACAAGTTTAGGCCAAGATGCTTCACACCTCCACGACCAAACAAGCAAGAAATAAGTTGGAGTTAGCCAAGATTATGTTTTAGTACCATTTCCGCACACCTGGGCGCCAAATCAGAAACAATCTCCACGTTGGAACGCCATTTGGATAAATTTAGAGACCGAATTTGATGAAGTGTCCTTCTACAAAGTTTTAGAGCTATGTCTTATCTTTACATGGGGACTTGAATCATCCAATTCGGAGGTCTGTGGAGAGGTTTATGAATAAAACACTATCCCTGCGCTGGAAAACACGAAAGTGGCAGCTCCCATTCTTAGTAGGTGGAAAACAAGAGAATGGTAGTTCACATTCTTGGTAGGAGGAAAGTAAGAGAATGGTAGGTGGAAAACAAGAGAATGATAGTTCACATTCTTGGTAGATGGAAAGCAAGAGAATGGTAGGTGGAAAGAAAAGAGAATGGAATGACATGTTCTTGGTAGGTGGATTTTTTACCTATAAAAGGAGGATTGGAGGTCATCCTACAAACACACTTGAAAACACATTCCCCATTGGGGGAGCCTAAACACATCCTATCATCATCTTCATCATCCTTAGATTAGTTATGAAGATTATCAAGAACCTTTGAAGGTGAAGAAATCAAGAAGCATGGAAGAGATGAAGATCGAAGTTCAACCATAAAAAATACGAGGGAGTTTCTTAGATTTAAATTTGTTTTTGTCTATGAATATGAATCTTAATTTAAGTTCTTGTCTTTTATCTTTTATGATGAAATAGATTCTTCGAACTAAGGCCATGTTGAGGCTTAATTATGATAATTGAGATATATATTGTGTTTTTCATATTAATTCTATTGTTGCTTTGTGTCTTGATCTTGTTTGAATGCATCATATGCTTAGCTACCATATGCATGATTTATTGCTTAAATTATTCGTTCGAGAGAAGGTAATTTAAGGTGCAAAGATGATCATCACATAATCCGTAAAAAATAGGGAATTGCCCCTAGAGATAGGTAGAGATTCCCGGGTGCAGTTAGCCGGATTAATCCGGGGAAATTCTAGAACTTGAATGCATGATTGTTGGTTAGATTCTCGGATAGACATATCTAGAGAACCATCAATTAATCATAGGATTATTACAGCCGAGAAATCGGGTAGTAATTATTTAAGGTTTTTTCCACCAAAGCAACATTAGTCTAATAATATGAGAACATGTTTATAATGAAAATTGATTAATTTATGCCAACACATGTGTCTTAGTTGCTCTCTTCCCTAGCGATCTTGATTTCGACATCTTGTTTCTTATATCTTACTTTCATAATAGTTTAGTTAATTCTTGTTTTAGTTTAAGTTCTTCAATTGCTTTAAAATCATAAACTAAAATACAAGTCCTTGAGGTTCGACAACCCGGACTTTATTGTCCACTTTATTACTACACACGACCAGTCCACTTGCTGTTTAATACACGTAAGGATTTTTCGTGTCATGGGATTATGAGTTATGCATGGCATCATCCTGACTAATGGGGGTTATGCATTAATTCATAATCCATATCTCTTCAAGTGCATTTAATGCCATTAGTCGAAGCAAATCTTATCCCATATCACCGTTACAGGTTGCAAGATAAGATTCAACTGTTAGATCGATAGGAGTTGATGGGAAAGTACTTAGATGGATCACCACCAATATTTCGTTACAGGCTGAGGTTGAGTGATCCATGAGCCAAAGGCAGATTGAATCATCAGTAGGACTGGTTGACATGGCATGTCACTTCAAAAGTTCCAATGAGCCATACATCGTTACAGATTGCAACTCATTGAAATTTTTGAAGAACTCAATCACTCACTATGAAATCTTTCCAACGAGATTTCCGTTCATTGCAGTGGCATTGCAGTGGGAGTGCAATGGTTCGAAAAATGTAGTGGGAGCCAAGTCAAAAATTAAAGTCCTAATTTTTACTTGGGTACAACATAATTATCTAATTGAATCTTGGTTATTTTCTGTAGTTATATTATCTCTCTCAAAATGGTTAATAACTCATTGTTAAAGATGCTTGAGAAAAATGTCCTCACTGGACTAAACTACAGTGACTGGGTCAAGAAGCTAAGAGCTGGTCTCAGAAAGAAATCACTTGAGCATATTTTAGAACAAGATGGTCCAACTTTCCCTGGGGCTGAAAATGGAACATCTGTTCTCAAAATTAACAAGAAATGGAATTCTGATGCTCAAAAGGTCACCAGTTACATGTTGAAGTCAATGAGCAAGGAATTGAGATATATTCATTTGGACATGGAGAATCCCAAATCCATCATACTTCATTTGGAGGAAATGTTCGGGGAACATGGAAAATCAATTCGATATTATTTATCGAAGGAACTTTTCCAAGCAAGAATGGGAGAAAATGATGAAGTAGCAAGTCATGTTATAAACATGATATCCATGATTGGAAGACTCCGGACTTTGGGAAGTTTCATGGATTTTCATCTACAAGTAAACCTTATTCTTCAATCTCTTCCCAAGTCCTTTTCTGCTTTTGTCACTGACTTTGAAGTTGATGACCTGGGAGGTTCCTTAATGGATCTTAAAGACAGACTTGTTTACATACAAGCTCTCATGAGAAGGGAATTGGAAGATGATTTACCTCTAAGTGGACTGCTCGGCGTTACTTCTGATAACCATAGAAGGGGAAAGAAGCGCCCAAGAATTGCAACAACATGTATTCACTGCCAAGAGGTGGACAACTAGAAAAATGACTGCCCTAAGCTGAAAGCAAAGATTACTTCAGGTATGGAACTTAATGTTATAGAAACAAATTGTTCTGTTACCTTATTTTCAACTTCCTGGATTCTAGACTCTGGGGCTAGTGCTCACATATGTGTTATGAATCAGGAGCTGGAAAGAAGTAAGAAGCTGGAGCATGGTGAAGTGATGATCAATGTTGGCAGCGGTCATAGTGTAGCAGCCTCACACATTGACACCACTTCCCTTAGTTTATCATCTGGACATTTATTATATTTAGAAAATTGCCTTGTTTTGCCCAACGGGCTTAAGAATATTGTTTCAATTCCTGTTTTAGTCAGGAAAGGTTATTTATTTTCCTTTATGAACAATACTTATGACACTTATTTTAGAAATGAATGTGTTGGCAATGCGTCTTTAATAAATGGTTTATATTATAGTAATGTCCAAAATGATTGTAATGTTAACGCTGTAACAAGAAAATGCAGAATGTATGGTACAAACTTGAGACAGCTGTGGCACTTAAGACTAGGTCATGTCGGGGAAAGATTACACGAGTTTGAAAAGGATAGAGTCATAGACTCATTGGGATCAGATCCCTATCCCACTTGTGAGTCTTGTATCCAAGGCAAAATGACCAAGTCCCCCTTCACAGGGAATTTGGAAAGAGCCACAGAAGTCTTAGGTCTAGTTCATACTGATGTGTGCGGACCATTTAGAAATATGGCCCGCGGTGGTTTTCAGTACTTCATTACATTTATCGATGACCATTCTAGGTATGGCTACGTGTATTTAATGAAGCACAAGTCTGAATCATTGGAGAAATTCATTGAATTCAAGACTTTAGTCGAAAACCAAATCGGGCATCATATAAAGACACTTCGGTTTGACCGCGGTGGCGAATATATGAGTGCGGAGTTTGACCAGTTCCTTAGAGAACATGGCATACTGTTACAGCGTACTCCTTCAGCAACTCCACAATTAAATGATGTTGCAGAATGAAGGAATCGAACACTGTTGGACATGGTTCGATCCATGCTCAGCTACACAGATTTGCCCATTTCATTGTGGGGGCACGCGCTGCTTACAGCAACTTATATTCTGAATAGATGTCCCTCCAAATCTGTTCCTAAAACACCATATCAGATATGGCGTGGAAGGAAGCCTAATCTGAAACACATAAGAATATGGGGTTGCCCAGCTTACGTGAAAAAGACCAAGGCAGAGAAATTGGAGGCTAGGTCCATGAAAGGGCGATTCGTTGGATATTCTGAGGATTCCATGGAATACCTTTTCTACCTTCCCGGTGATCAGAGAATCAATGTTGCCTTATAGGCAATCTTTCTCGAAGAAGAATTCATTCGAGAAGGAGGAGCTGGTAGAAGTATTGTTCTACAAGAGCAAAATGAATCCCCTGTGGAAGACACTGTTCAAGAGACCCAACCCGATCCAGAAACGACACAACCATCAGTGCGCAGGTCTACTAGAGTATCTCAACCGCCTGCGAGATATGGTTCTCTGCTACAAGGAGAGCATAATTTGCATGCAGTAGCAGAAGGAAACCATGGAGACGATCCCGCTAGTTATGACCAGGCAATGATGGATATGGATTCTGCGAAATGGCATGAAGCTATGAATGTGGAAATGGATTCGATGTATTCGAACCACGTCTGGAATCTAGTAGATCCTCCCAAAGGTATTGTACCTATTGGATGCAAATGGATCTATAAGAGAAAGATAGGTCCGGATGGGAAGGTGGATACCTATAAGGCCAGGCTAGTGGCGAAAGGGTATAATCAGAAGGAGGGCATTGACTATGAGGAAACCTTTTCACCAGTAGCTATGATCAAATCCATTAGAATTCTACTTTCAATAGCTGCATACCTGGATTATGAAATCTGGCAAATGGATGTGAAAACCGCCTTCCTAAATGGATTCCTCGAGGAGGATATCTATATGGAGCAGCTCAAAGGTTTTATATCCAATACCGATTCTCATAAGGTCTGCAAGTTAAATAGGTCCATTTATGGACTGAAGCAGGCCTCTCGCAGTTGGAACCTTCGTTTTGATGAAGAAGTACGAAACAACGGCTTTATCAAAAACGAGGATGAACCATGTGTCTAAAAAAAGGTCAGTGGGAGCAAGATATCATTCCTTGTGCTATGCGTGGACGACATTCTACTTATAGGGAATGATACAGGTTTGCTAACTTCGGTTAAGACATGGCTTTCAAACACATTCTCCATGAAAGACTTAGGAGAAGCCACCTATGTCCTAGGAATTCGAATCTACAGGGATAGATCGAATAAGACAAAAGGTCTCTCCCAAGCCCTCTACTTAGAAAAGGTCCTAAAGCGATTTGGGATGGAAAATTCTAAAAGAGGTCTTTTGCCCATGAGACATGGAATTCATCTTTCCAAAAAGATGAGTCCTCAAAGTGAGGAAGATCGAAGAGAAATGAGTACTATCCCCTATGCCTCGGCAGTGGGAAGTCTTATATACGCGATGTTATGCACGAGACCAGATCTTGCATACGCTGTGAGCGTGGTAAGTAGGTTTCAAGCTAACCCAGGCAAAGAACATTGGATGGTCGTGAAATCAATCTTAAAGTACTTGAGAAGAACTAAAGATATGATCCTCACATATGGTAATGGAGAAATGAAAGTGGATGGTTATACTAATTCAGATTTCCAATCTGACATCGATGATCGAAAATCCACTTCTGGATTCATATTCACTTTAGACGGTGGAGCAGTGTCTTGGAAAAGTTCCAAGCAAAGCACAACTGCCGATTCAACCACCGAAGTTGAATATGTGGCTGCCTCAGAGGCGGCCAAGGAGGCTGTTTGGATAAAGAAGTTCATTACTGAACTTCAAGTTGTTCCTAGCATGGAGCTTCCGTTTCCACTATGGTGTGACAACAACAGAACCATCGCGCAAGCAAAGGAACCAATGTCTCACAACAAATCCAAACACATAGAGATGAGATATCACATAATTCGAGAAATCGTTGGAAGAGACAACATTGCCGTGCAGAAAATAGCCTCAGCTGATAATGTAGTTGACCCACTCACTAAGCCATTAGAGCAGGCGGTGCTAGAGCAACATCTTGAGAAGATGGGTATAAGATACCAAAGCGATTGGCATTAAGTGCAAGTGGGAGATTGTTAGGCATATGCCCTAGATGCCAATGAGGACAAACAGTTAGATTAGGGTATCTTATTATGTTGTACAAACTATTGAGAAGAAATTAATAAAATCATTTATATTTTGTTCATATAAATCTTTACGGAATCTAAATAAGTATTGAACATATAGTCCATGTGAATAAAGGTTTGACTCTTTGCCCTTTATGGAATAAAGACGTGGCATGGGAAGAGTCTTACACTTTATCACTTAAAAGGGTTTGCAAGTCAAAGAATCTTGATTGGGCATTAAGATTCGACTTGTATGACACATGCTCTGTCGATGAGTGCCAGTCGAACACTATAGGGATAGTGGGAGCAGGTATCATAGATATGTCAATGAAATTGACATATTCGAACACGGCTCGTAGTAATCTGATCACATGGGTATTTACTCAGTGACTGTCAATGTTTGGATTACTGATCATAATAGTATGCGTGAGCCTTAGACCTGAGGGTTCATGATCAATGTGCTTGTATTATTGGATCTGTTACCAGAGTAGTTAGGCTCATATCACCTGTCGGTGGGGTCGACCTCAAAGTGCGATATCAATGAGACAAGTAGCAGTTGATCAGTGATCGCTAACATGGGATTCACAGTCTCGATAGTAAACGAGAAAGTATCCTGTGCGATTATAGGCTAATGAAATTATAAGTTTTTGGCCAAAGCATAAACAACTAACTCATGTGGGACATTGAGGGTAGTTTAGTAATTTCATTATGCTATAATCTAATGCACAGTACCAAGTTTAGTGAGTTTGACATTTTCCATGACTCTCACTTGATCGGGATACGTCAGTGAAGGGCTTATACTCATACGGTATTTATGGTCAAGAGGTTCGTAAAATGATTCATTCATTTCGTACTCAATTGGGTTACGATGTGAGTCCATGGGACTGGCTAGGTGACACTCACATCATTAGGTAATTCCTCCCTTTGCCAATTGAGACGAACCTAAAGAGTCGCGCTATAAGAAACAAGCGGGATCTTTTTGTGTAAATCTTTTAAAAAGAATTAAATGGACTGATTGATTTAATTCGATTAAATTAGTTAATTAAATAATTAATTTAATTAGATTAGATTAAATTATTTAATTAGTATATTAATTAATTGGAATTAATTAATAGTATATATTATATTTAAATTGGATTTAAATTTAAATATATGCAGATGGGCTAGAAATTAGACAAGCCAATTAAAAGCCCACCCAATCCAAAGAAAGCCCTAAGGGGGCGGCCACTCTAGGGTTTTTGGAGTAGCCTCCAACTTGTTCCACAAGCTAGTTGAGTTTAAATAGGACTCCTATAGTGGAACAAACCCTAAGTGACAAGATAACATTATACAACACAAAAGGAAAAGAACTCTCTCCCCTCTCTCCTCTCTAGCCGTCCATCATTGTCAAAAAGTAGGAGTTTTGGGATCTTTGGAAGGCTCGTTTCGCGTGAAGCTTTAGAGACAGGAGCCCTTGGAGGATTGTTGTTCTGCAGAATCAATAAACGAATCAAAAGGGTATATTTATTTATTCTAAATTTCGCGAAACCCATGAAAAAATCATCAGATCTATTTTTGTGATCTACCGGTAGGAATCCTCGAATCTTCTGCTGCAATTCTCTGTTTTACTGTACGAGATTCCTAACACCCATAACCCACTATTTCAATCGCAAAACCACTACCCATGCCTAACCATTTTAGCCCCAAAACTGTAATTGCATCTTCACGCCGCCTCACTTGCAAATCAGCGCTTTGTGGGCACAAAATGGAGCAGCAAAGGAGAAGCTTATTTTGCAGATTTGCTTCAAATTCAAATCTGCAGATTTGCAAATTAATGAATTTTAATTAATAATAAATTTAATACATATAGTACAAGGATTAGGGCGACATGATTAATGGTCCTTGCTTCCTAGATACTCTGTTTAAAAGGACTATTGAAGAAAATAGGTTAGCTTCCTTGTGAACTCACCATTCAAAGTCCTCCACTCTTTTTTCCATCATTTGTTTTAAATATTAGTTTAAAATGACTTTTGAAAAAAAAATCCAACCTGAGATCAGACAGCAGGAATTGCAAGACTTCTCCAAATTTGCAAATTTGCAGATTTAATATCACACTTATATATATATATATAATTAGTTTATATTTTTAAATATCTTTTCATGATTATAAAATTTAAATTGGGATGGGGAAGATGATTAGGATGATGGTGCATTCTTGGGGGGGCGCTGATTTTGGGGACTAATTCTGATTAGATATGGAAATGGTGTATTAGGATTAGAGATTTGGGGGGAAGGAATGAGTTGGGGAAGAGGATGAAAATAAAAGAAAAATAAAAATAAAAAGGTAAATAAAAATTAAAAATTACAATATAAAATAATAGAAACAATATAAAAAATTAGAGTTAACATTAGTGTAAATATTTTCAATAGGCAAGGGTATTTTGGTCTTTATAGAATTTTTTTAATGGCAAAAATATTCGAGGGAGGCGGTAGATATCTTTTTAAAAAATGCAAGGGGGTAAGTTGATAATTTTTTTTTTCAAAGGGTGGTGGAGTGATAATATGGTCGATCACAGGGGGGTCGGGTGTAATTTACCCATAAATTTCCACTATCAGTTCTCCATAGGCATAGACGAAGATTATATACTAAGTTTTTCTCGAGTACTTCATGATATATTTTGTGTCTGGTGGTCCCAAGTGGCATACGAAAGGGTTTAGAAGGGAGGGGGGGGGGTTGAATAGACCCTGAAGTCTTTTTCGACTTCAAAAATTTCGTATCACTTTAAAGGTTTGAACGCTTGGATAACTGAGCGCTTAGGTCAGATGCTTCAGAAAAGTTAACTTAGACTTAGTGATTTTAGCAGTTTACCAAAGTAGGGCAACGCTTAGATCGCTTAATCAGGGTTAGCACAGCGGAAATGAGTTTTAGCGTTCTTTTAGTTAATTTAATCGCTTTGCACTTTAACTTGTCGCTTTCAAAGATAAATGATGTAATAATAATAATAAGACAATAAAGATAAATGATACAAGATATATAAGGTTCACTGGGTGGTGTAATCCCAGCTACGTCCTTCTTCTCCTTTTTCACTTGGAGGAATTTACTAGAATGATTTCGAAGAATCACACAGAATCTTCTACACGATAGTAAAGGGCAAAAATGATCTTGGGCTCCTCGATCACACAGACTTCAGCACCAATGAAGATCATCTTCTTCAAGCTTCTCTCACTCAGAAATACTGCTTGAAAGGGTTTAACAACTTTTCTCACTCAGATGAAAGGTTGAGGTTTTTCGCTAGGGTTTTGTTTGTTTTTAAAAAGATCAAACAACTTTGACTATCTCAATAGGAATTTGGGTTTCTTCTTTAGAAGATGTTTGAGATATTTATGACTGTCTGGAGTGTAGATTAAAAGCTTGAAAGATTTGGCTATGAAGTTTTTAAGCTTTTTCTCAGCAAGTTTTGCTTGTGTCTGTATGTAATTTTTTCTTGTGAAAAATATTGTATGTCTTGTACTAGGGTTTGCTGGGGTAAGGTATTTATAGGCAATTTCTTGGGATCTGTCCGTTGGACACATGTAGGAGCGTGCCTTTCACGCAGAGCGTGGTAGTTACCTTTATCTGACATTCCTGAAAATTCGCTGAAGCCGATTGGACGGGAGCAGCTGAAACTCTGAAATTTCTGACAGTCTGGTCAAAATGTGGCTTGTCCACAAGTCACATTAGCTTATCGCATTGAATGCTCTTATTAGGCATTTAATGCATTTTGAATTTAATTCCCGTTGGAAATAAATGCCCGTTGAATGATTGCATTTAAGTCCTTCATGACTTGAGAATTTATTTCAGGTGAATCTGACATCAGTCGCTTAAGTGCTTTGAGCGCTTGATTCATAAATCCTGAAATGAGGTCCTTTAGCGTTTGACGGACGCTAAGTAACAAATCTTCATCTCTGGTTGACTTCAGACCCTGATCTTCAACCGCTTCTCTAATAGACTCACTTAGAATTCTATTAGCGACTCAGTATCTAATACTTAGTCTAAAATCTACAAAGATAAAAATTACAAGCCTATAATAAATTACAACTTTCAAACGCTTATGCATCAATCTATGAAAAATGGAAACTTACATTGTATTTTTGGGGTCTAACATTAAATCCTATCTTGTCATCATCAAAACATCTAACATGAAATTTCCTAACAATTTCCCCCTTTTTGATGATGTCAAGACTTTTAACTTTTATAACTCTTTTATAATTTAAGAGTTACTTAAAAGAAAAGGCCCAAAGGAATATAAGTTAGTGTTTGAAAAGTTAGTAAAGTTAGATAAAGTTAGATTAGCTTCAATAAGATGTTTCAGCGTTAAAACATTTATTCATTGAAAGAATTAAAGCATACATGTTTTACACTGAAAGAAAATCATAAATAAAACAGAAAGAAAAACATAAAAGGAATCTAATCACTTTTTCTGTCGCTTCGCTCTTTCTTCGCCTTGTAGAACTTCTAACGCTAAGTCCAACAAGAGACGATCAATATCGATCATTGTCGTATGTTGAACTTCATCGTAATCATACCTACGAAGTCTGGCACTTTCATTTAGCTCTAACAACCTTTCCGTCCAGTCCCTTGGTGGAATACCAAGTTCATGAATTAAATCATGATAGATATCTCTTTGTCGATCATTTGACGGTCTCCAATTGATAGGTCGTTGTAGCGGTCCGGCATATGCAGGAAATCCCATACTTTCTAAGAACTCGGGGTCCAATTCTGGAAGCGCGTACTTTCCAAGATAATACCTTGGCTTTCTTTTCTTGGATAGCATTTTCTTAATGCTTACTAATTCTTCGAACAATGAACGCCACTGTTTATTATCTGTCTTGGAAATCGCTTTGGACTTTTCTTTATCTTCCCCCTTCTTGACATTATCAGGGGAGGTTTTGAGTTCAGCGACATCTCGGCGCAAGAGTCTCACTTTTTCGACGAGAAGAGCAACTTGTTGAGCGACACTTTGAGCGGCGGCATCAGATGAAGCATGTCTTTCAGTATCGGCCAATGTGCTCTGAGCTAAGTGACGGTTGAATTCAGATGAGAGCTTAGCGATAAGAGGTGATATGCTCTGCATGATAGAAATAGTGCTTTTATTTGTAGCATTTCCAATATCACAACTCTGCGTATCCGACACTATGCGGATATGTCTGTCAGCAGTCTCAAAGATCTTGGAGCAGGAACCCTCAATGTTGGTAAGCGAGTTCAGGACTGCCTGTCTGAAGTCTCTGGCTTTTGAATTGCTCTCGGAATCTGAATCGGAAGAAGGACGCTCTGGGGATGGGAGAAGTCTGTAAGAACTTGAAACTGCAGCCTTACCTTTGAATTTATCTCTGGTCAAAGGTTCTTCAGGCTGTTGAGCAATTTCAGCGTGCACTTCTTCAATCACTTGATCCATGATAGGATCTGCAATCCCTGGGGGCTCGACTACCGGGGCGCTAGAAGAATCTGGCAAAGAAGCCTCAGGATGTTGAGCGTCATCCTCAGTAGGCAACTCGTTGAACAAACCCTGCATGAGGATGCAAAACGTAGCGTCCGCCTTGGCTGTATAAGGCAAGTTGCTGGCGAATGTAGCTTTCGATTGGTTGTCTATATCGTGGCAAAGTGCTAACATTCCCTGCAATAATTTGACGCTTTTGAAGCAAAAAGGATGCATAACCTCGGTGTCTGTACTCTATCCCGAATTCGAACAAAAAGGGATATCTGATCAGTTCTTCAATGGTGTAAAAGAGATGAACAAATTCTTCAGCCCACCTGGCTGTATTCAACATCCAACATTTTCCAAGTTTGTCCGCTTTTTTTTGCTCTTTGTTAGCGGCAAGGAACTTCTCAAAGCGTTCCGTCTCTTCATCATAATCATCAGCCCATAATCTGGCTAGATATTCACGAGCCTCATCTTCTATCCACGAGTTGACCAGATTTGGGCGCTTCGCAACAAGCGGTCCTTTACCTTTCCATAACTTAAGTGGATTAGGAGAGAGAGCGTTCTGGGGAGACTTGACAACGGAGGGGAGAGACAAATAGCCTATCTTGTTAAGATCTTCCTCATCTGGATTTTTGTTCAAATCAACCATGTGGGGGTTCTTGAAAACAATCTTGCTTTGGCGCAAAGGATAAAAGGACTCGTTCGAGCGACCGTTTGAATTGAAACGCTGTAGATCAAAGTCAGCTCTGTTGAAAACTGGACGACGAATATACTCAAAGCGTGATTGAAGACGCTCCAAGTTATATAGTCTTAGATTGGCAATACGCTCGAAAACTTCAAACTTGTGAGAGTTGGACATATCGGGCCGATGGAGAGTTGTTTGAAATTGTATTTCCAACTCGGCAAGCGTTTGAGTGTCTCGTTCTCTGGCGGCATAATAGAATTCAACATCTGGAGTATATCCTCGCGGGAAGAAATCAATGATACGAGTAGGAGGTCCCGTTGGCATAGGAACAATGGCAATCGCTTCTATTGGGATGGGGGCCACTTCTATCGACCGCTCAGTGTTTAAAGTCGGTTCACTGAGTGATGATGTTTCAGCGTCAGGAAGGCCTTGAGATGCTTCCTTAGCGATATCCACAATAGTTGCCATATCCACATCTACTTCAACTGGAATCTCGGATGAAAGAGGGGCAACAGCGATTGGTGCCTCTTGAGGTACATCTTGAGCTGATACAAGTAAGCGATTGAGAAAAGCAAGCAAAATTTCCACTAAGTAGAAATTTAGAAAAGAAAAGACTAAATCGCTTACCCTGAGGAATATCATCGACTATTTCAGTCGAATGATCTATTTCTTGGACAAGTTCCTCAGGCTCCGGGACTATTTCTTCTGGATCTAAGGCGAGAAAAAAAGTTATAGAATCAGCACGAATGGGAATATCTAATTCTTCAAGAGTGTTGAGAACATATTGAATATCTGCTTCACATTGCGCTGAAAGAGTTTTTATCCTAGCGTTAGAGACTTAGAAACTAATGAGGAAAGGATAGACTAATTTTCTTAGCAAATACTTACCCTGAACACTAGAAAGCCTCTCAGATTGAGTAGCGGCTTGAGGAGCTGAGCTGATTTCGGGAACAGCGTCAGAAGGAGGAACGCTCACTGACTTTCTAAGCGCTGGTTTCGCTGAAGCGCTAGAGGACACTGCGGGAGCAGAAAGAGGAGTACGTCTTCCTGCAAGCGGTACTTCTTCTACTACTACTTCCTCTTCCTCGGGAACGAAAAAGATAAACGCTGGAGGAGGCGATGGAGATTTAGCAGAAAGAGAAGGAATCTTTTGCTTCTTTTTGGGCTCCGGCTTCTTCTTCTTGGGTTCAGGCTTCTGTTTCTTTGCTGGCTTGGATGGCTCAGCGACTTTGAGAGCTATCTTTCTCTTAGGTCGCTTGACCACCACTTCTTCTTCGGATGAAGAGGATGATGATGAAGAAGAAGACGCTTGATGTTCATCATCACTACGAACAACTCCTAAAGCACGAAGTCGCTCATGCTCTTCTTTTGGAACAGTTGCACCACCTATCTTCCTTGGCTTTTGCAGCTCACCGATCATTTTCTTTCCGTAAAATTTTATCGCTGGAATCTTTTTGCCAAAAGAGTTTGTATAACCGCAAGTGCTAAGAATATGACTTAGCACGATCCCATAAGGCTTGGGATTCACCGACTTGGCCATCGCTGCCTTGAAGCGATTAAAAACGTAGAGAGACCAATTTACTTTTAATTTGGTCAGAATGGCCACCATCATCTTGTACTGTATGTTTGTAACTTTATCGAATGTCCCTTTTCTGCATTCGATCATCTTAGAGCATATATCCGCGAGAATAACATATTCTCCCTTCATATCGTTCTTCTTGAAGTTCGGCTCATACGCAGTATCAACATATTTTTTCTTTGACCAATTCCCAGACTTTTGCAGCATCTCCGAGAGTGACGTGTTCCACCTCAGTGCCATCATTGGGTAGAACCAACAATGAAGAAATCAAGGAAGGGGTAAGAACAAAAGTCTCTTTAGCAAAAGGGAAGACGTAGGATATGGAATTTCCGTCTTCAGAAATCTGGGCATTGTTGAAAAAGTAAAGAGATTCATCTTCAAAGTAGTTGAAAATAGTAGTGATCATATCTCTCAAACCAGATTCTTGAACAAGTGGAAGAATCGTTCGAAGAGGAAAGTTATGGTTATCAATCAGATAGTCCCAGTTAACCAGAAATCCGGCGTTAACAGTAACTGGTTTTTCAGCATGGGAAGTTTTTCCGGTAGCAGACTTGGAAGATTTGGAAGATTTTGAAGCTTTGGGTGCCATTGCTGAAAGTTTGAAAGCTTTTTGAGAGAGAGAAGTATTTGCCTTGAGAGAGATGAAGATTTTTACAGTAGAGAGAATTTGAGAAAGTGATAAAGTCTGACTGTAAAAACCTTGAAGGGTTTAAATAGAGGCAAAAAGTAACTTCTCAATGGCTACGATTTTGACACGTGGACAGTCAAGGAGTTTGAGTTTTGAACGGATTCAAATTTGATACGTTTTAGGAAAATATGGATGCAAAAAGTGCGGTAAAATAGTTTATCAGTTACCAAAAAGAGCGAAATTTTGGGATCCGCAGTTACCAAATTAATTGAAAAACGTTTGAAAAGATTTAAAATTTTCAGCGTGAAGTACACGCGCCTGATAGTACACTGACACGTAATCAGACTCGTGCAGACCTGAGCTATCTCGGTTTTAGATAAAGGTCAATAACCGTCAGTTTGATTTGATAGGCACGTGTGGGTAGTTATCAAATCTAATCTTTTGTACTTATCCGCACGTTTCTTTAATGATGAAAACTATGCATGAATTTTTAAAATAATTTTCTTAGCGTTAATGTGGGGATCTCTTTAACGCTTAAGACCTTTGGAGAACAAAATTTTAATTTTGTAAAGTTTGAGATAAAGTCAATCGCTTGAATTTATAAATGACATTTTTATTTAGAGATTGACTTTGTCATGCATAAAGATAAGCGCTAGTATCAGTGCATATATTTTTAAAAATTCTTTTTCATCACAGTCGCTTATAAATTGTTATAAGTACAATTTTAAAGTTCCCCCTAAAATTGATGACTTATTTCAGATTTTTGTCAAAACGCTTTAGACATAAACATAAGGTGGATTCCCCCTAAATTATATGTCTATTAAATATGATGCTTTATGATTTAAGCTTTTAAATTAATCATACCTAATTCACTTCTCAAAGTGAGAAAGCGTTGTTCGTTGAGCGCTTTGGTGAAGATATCTGCCAATTGTTTGTCAGTTCCAATGAAGTGCATGGAGATATCTTTCTTTTGAACATGGTCACGCAAGAAATGGTATCTAATGTCAATGTGTTTAGTTCTAGAATGAAGGACAGGATTTTGGGTCAGCTAAAGCGCTTTGGTTATCACAATGGATTGGGGTAGGACCTAGGATGATTCCATAGTCTCTAAGTTGTTACCTCATCCAAAGAATTTGCACACAGCAGCTCCCAGTGGCTACATATTCTGCCTCAGTGGTAGAAGTCGCTATGGATTGTTGTTTCTTACTATGCCACAAAACTAGTCTATTACCTAGAAATTGACATGTACCACTAGTACTTTTCCTATCTATTTTGCATCCTGCAAAATCTGCGTCTGAATAACCAATTAGTTCAAAAAGAGAGTCTCGTGGATACCATGAGCCCACATTTTGTGTGCCTTTTAGGTATTTAAGGATTCTCTTGGCAGTATTTAAGTATGATTCTCTAGGATCAGCTTGAAAGCGTGCACACATGTATACTGAAAACATAATATCCGGTCTACTAGCGGTAAGATAAAGAAGTGATCCAATGATACCTCTATAGTTAGTGATATCAATTTTCTTCCCACTTTCATCTTTATCTAACTTCAGCGTTTGGCTCATTGGAACTTTTGAAGATGATGCATTTTCCATACCAAATTTCTTAATCATATCTTTTGTATATTTAACTTGGTTTACAAATATTCCATTAGGGAGTTGTTTAACTTGTAATCCTAAGAAGAAAGTTAATTCACCCATCATGCTCATTTCAAATTGATCTTGCATCATTTTCGAAAATTTCTCACACAATCGCTTATTTGTAGAACCAAATATAATATCATCAACATAAATTTGGACTAAGAAAATATTTTCATTATGGGTAATTTTAAATAACGTTGTGTCAACGCTGCCTTTTGAAAAGCCTTTACCTATAAGGAAGATAGAGAGAGTGTCATACCATGCTCTTGGTGCTTGTTTAAGGCCATAGAGTGCCTTATCCAGTTTGCAGACCATACTTTTGTCATAGTTGTTGATGAATCCTGGAGGTTGCTCCACATAGACTTCTTCTTGGAGTTTACCATTCAAGAATGCACTCTTCACGTCCATTTGGTACACCGTGAATTTTTTGAATGCGGCAAACGCTAGGAACATCCTAATTGCTTCAAGACGGGCTACTGGGGCATGTGTCTCGTCAAAATCAATACCCTCTTCTTGACAATAACCCTGAGCGACTAATCTGGCTTTGTTTCTTATAACAATGCCATCTTCGTCCATCTTGTTCCTAAAAACCCATCTAGTCCTAATAACTCCTTGATGAGTTGGCCTTGGTACTAGCGTCTAAACCTTGCTTTTCTCAAATTGGTTAAGCTCTTCTTGCATTGCTTCAACCCAACTTGAATCACTGAGCGCTTCATCCACTTTCTTTGGTTCCATTTGAGATAAGAAACTTGCGAACATGGCCTCATTAATTGTAGCTGACCTAGTTCTAACAGGTGCTTCTATATCTCCAATTACTAGCTCTGGTGGATGGTCTCTAAGCCATTTACGGTCTGGTTGGAAAGGGTTGAGAGACTCTTGGTTATCAATCGCTTGATCCATATTTGTCTCTTGTGCAGTCGCTTCATCATTCACAGTTCCAATTTGCTCTTGATGATCATTCTCTTCATGATCATCAGCGATTCTGACTTTATCATCATTTGTAACCTCACGAGTAACCTTAGGAATAGGCACAAAGATCTCATCATCAGCGTCATCATCACTATCATCATGAAGATTAATTTGTGATGCTTGTTGGGCAAGATCTTCAATTCCTACATCATCAGGATTAACCTTACTCGATTCTTGGTTAGCATCATCAAACACAACATGAATGGATTCTTCAACCTTCGATTTGATATTATTTAGGATGCGAAAAATCTTTCCATTCTTGGCATAGCCTAGAAAGATTCCCTCATCCGCTTTAGGATCAAAAGTCTTTAGGCTGTGGGATCCATTATTATGAATGAAACATTTTGAACCAAATACATGAAAATATGAAACGTTAGGCTTACATCCCTTCCACAACTCATATGGAGTCTTCTCATGTTTCTTGTTGATCATACACCGGTTCTGCGTGTAGCAAGCGGTGTTGATGGCTTCGGCCCAAAACCTTTGAGGCAGCTTAGACTCTGCAAGCATTGTCCTAGCGGCTTCTTTAAGAGTTCTGTTCCGTCACTCAGCAACTCCATTTTGTTGAGGTGTTCTAGGATCAGAATACTCATGAAGTATTCCAAAATCTGTACAAAACTTCTCAACAAATTGTTTAGTAAATTCAGTTCCTCTATCGCTTCTAATTCTCGTCACCTTTAGATCTTTTGAATTTTGTAGTTGACAGAGTAGCGCTGTGAGCTTGACACTAGTTTCATCTTTAGTCGCTAGAAATTCTACCCATGTATAGCGAGAGAAATCATCAACTATTACTAGCGAGAACTTTTTACCACTAACACTCATGATTTGAATAGGACCAAACAAATCTAAATGCAATAGTTCAAGAACTCTAGAAGTAGATAGACATGGTTTCTTCTTAAAAGATGATTTAACTTGTTTACCCATTTGACATGCATCACATAAGCGATTCTTTTGATTGGAACCCTTAGGTAATCCCTCTACAAGATTTAGCGATATTAACTAAGAGATTGCCTTAAAGTTGAGGTGATTCATTTTTCTATGCCATAACCAACCGAATTCATTTTGACTTTTAGCAACAAAGCATGTGGGGTTGTTATCAAATGTAGAATCCCAATCCACTAAATACACATTATTTGTTCTTTTTCCTCTTAATTTAGTAGACTTAGTCTTAGCGTCGTTGACATAGCAGAAGTCGCTTGAAAATTTAACATCAAAGCCTTTATCACAAAATTGACTAATGCTCAACAAATTATGCTTAAGACCCTCAACATAATATACATCACTGATCATGATGTTCCCCCTATGCATGATACCTATACCTTTGGTTTTACCTTTGGAGTTATCACCGAATATAACTTGAGGACCGTTAGTTGCACGATAGTTAATCAAGAGATCCTTTGAGCCAGTCATGTGCCTTGACGACCCACTATCGATGTACCAAACTGAAGTATCGGTGTTGGCTCTAGGTACCTGCATTTAAAGGGCAGTTCTAATTTTTCTTAGGTACCCATGTTGTTTTGGGTCCTTCAACATTAGTAGCTTTGGTTTGAATTAAAACTTTCGGAACCCATATTTGCCTTGTCTTCATTATGGGAAGATTGGCCTTCTTGGGTTTCGGTTTGTGTTGTGTGTGCTTTTTAGGTGTATAGTAATATCCTCGATTATAATAGTAATCATAATCCTAATCATAGTCATAATCATAATTATCATAGTATCGATAATATGATCTTGACTGTTTTTGATATTGACGCTGGTATTTCCTTGGCGCTGGCTTGGGTTGCACTTTTGGAGCTGAATGCTTAGCTCTTGATTCACAGTGTTCAGGCTTACCCTTAGCCTTTTGAGCGTTTGGATGAATCCGTTTTTGTGAATCATTTGCTTTAGCCTTACCCTTGCCTGAGTCAGCTTTGGCTTTCTCATTTGGCCTGTTACCGTTGTCGCTAGGTTCATTTAGCGTTTGACTTTGTGAACCTTCCTCAACAAAGAGAACACCCTTTTCTTTGTTGTTTGCCGTAACATTAGATTTATTTGGTTGTTTACCGAATTTATTGTATCCTAAACCGGTCTTTTCACCATATAATCTAGTTACCTCAGTCACATTATCCAACTTTCTAGAAGCTTTTGATAATGATGAGATGAGCTGCTCTGATTTGGCAAGTCTAGCGATCAGATCAGCTTCTCTCTTGACTATTATATCAAGATCGCTTTTCAATTGAATAATCTCACTCTCAAGTGATTGGTTCTTCTCAATGCATTATTGTTGAACTTTCAACTCTGCTTTGAGCGTTACTTTATCTCTTGTGAGTGATGAGATAATAGCGAGATCATTTTGATATATTTTGGCGGCCTCTTGACAATCTTTATAATATTCATTAACTTTGTCAAGTAATTCATCATAAGAAAGAGGATGAGATAATTCATTGGTTACCTTTGGTAGCGATTTGTCAGACGCTTCATCTTCTCTTGCCATGAGACAGATCAACGCTGAGTCACTTGTAGGCTCCTCATCACTACTTTCATCTGATGATTCCAAGTCCTCTTTAGGTGCCAAGAATGGTTCGGATTTCGCTAGCAAATTTTGTTGGCGAAGGTTGCTCCTGAATTGGTTTCTATCCACATAGTCTTGCCTTGTGGGCTTAGACACATTTGGATAAGGGCAATTGACCTGGTAGTGCCCTGGTTTCCTGCAATTATAACACAAATTAGTTTTCATTTTCTGTTCAGTGGATAATCGCTTTGATCCAACTGGTGCTGAGAGATTTTGAGTAGGCGATGGAGGCGCTTAATATGGAACTGGCACTACTGGTTGAGGTGCGGAGTACACTGGCGCTTGATACTGAGGCGCTGGTGCTGGGGGAGGAGTTTGAAATGAAGTTTGTCCAATAGGATTTCTCTTTTCATATCTTAGAAATTTCTTGAATTTCTTGACTAATAAGGCCATTTCCTTTTCTTCATTTGATTCCACTGGTTTAACCTCACTAACAGCTTTACCCTTATTTTTGGTGGTAGCGATTAAAGCTCCTGATTCAGTCGCTAAAGTTGTTGTGTCGCTGACTTCACCTAACTCGAATTCGAATGCCTTGAACTCTGAAAACACATGTTCTGGAGTAAGAGTCTCCAAAGTCTGTGATTCTCTCATAGCAACTGTCTTGATCAAGTATTTACTTGGAAGACTTCTGAAAATCTTATTGACCATTTCCTTGTTGGTCAATTCTTTATCTAATGACGCTAACTCGGTAATGAGCAAAGTGAATCTTGCGTCCAATTGTTCTAGCGTCTCACTGAGCTGCATTTTGAAATGCTCGAATCTTTGCATGGCTATGGAGAGCTTGTTCTCCTTCATTTGTGCTGAACCTTCGCACACAATGGCCAACTTATCCCATATTTCTTTGGAAGTTATACATTGCTTGATCTTGTTGAACAATGCATCGTTATCTCCTAATGTTGAGTAAAGTGCACTTCGTCCAACATTATCCAGATTAGCTCTTTTTCTATCCTCTGGCGTCCATTCTAACTTTGGTTTCTTGACATAACCATCTGGAGTAGCCTCGGTCGCTCCAGGGGCTCGAGTTACAACTTTCATAATCTGAATGGGGCCATCTGTAATCACATGATACATTTCATTATCGCACGAACATAAATATGCGAATGCTCTAAGTTTCCAAGAATCATAGTTTGATTCTACCAACTTAGGCATTTTGTTAAAAGACATAATGAGATGTTTTAAAGAGAGATTTTAAAGCGATTAAGTTTTCCAAAGAATGGATCTGAACAAGCAGTTATGCTCGGAAACGTTTACGTTTCTAATTCAACTGCTCTGATACCACTTGGTGGTCCCAAGTGGCATACCAAAGGGTCTAGAAAGGGGGGGGGGGTTGAATAAACCCTGAAGTTTTTTTCGACTTCAAAAATTTCGCATCACTTTAAAGGTTTGAACGCTTGGATAACTGAGCGCTTGGGTCAGACGCTTCAAAAAAGTTAACTTAGTGTTGGTCCCAAGTGGCATACGAAAGGGTCTAGAAGGGGGGGTTGAATAGACCCTTTAAGTCTTTTTCGACTTAAAAAAAGATTTCGTATTAAACGTATTTGGACGCTTGAAATGATAGGCGCTTGAAGAGTGTGACGCTTCACCTTAGCGTTCACATAAGATATTTGAGACTTTGTGAAGCGTCTAATGAAGACCGTTTTATAAAGTTAACTTAGACTTCAGGAATTGAATACTTTGACCTTGTAGGTTAAGCGTTCAGTTCTTTTAATCAGGGTTAGCACAGCGGAATGATTTTGGAGTCTTCTCTTTGAAAGTTTTAGCGTCACAAGATGTTTCTTAGGTGCTTAGCTTTTGATTGTGTTTTACTTATGCAGTGATATGATAGATGAATGAAATGACTGAAAAGTAAATAACACAATATTTGTAAGGTTCGTTGGGTGGTGTAATCCCAACTACGTCCTTCTTCTCCTTTGCACTTGGAGGCAATCCACTAAAATGATTCTCAAAGAATCACACAGAATCTTCTACAAATTAGGGAGAGATGGATGTCGATGACTTGAGCTCCTTGATCACACAGATTTCTGCTTCAAATCACTTCAACCCTCTTGCTTCTTTCACCCAGAAATGATGCAAGTATCCAACTTCGACTTCACACAGATCGCGAGGCTTGGATGGGATTTTCTAAAAGGTTTGTTTGATTTTGATGAAGTTCAAACAACTTGGTAATATCTCAGTAGGAATCTGGTTTCTGCAAAAAGAATGTTTGAGATATTTGTTGACTGTCTCAGGAATATAAGAAAAGCAATTTGGATGTTTCTTGAAGTTTCTGGCTTTTCTGAGAGTTTAAGGGATGAGATTTTAATGCAACAGCAATTTGGCTTTGATAAAATTGTTGCTTCTATATTTTGTTTGTTGTTGAAGTCCTATTTATAGGTATTCTTGGAGAAAGTGTCCGTTTGACACATGCACTGGCGCGTGTCTCTCACTTTCGCGAGTGAACAGCTTTTGTCCTTTTTCCTGAAAATCTGCTGCACGAAAGTTGGTGCTGCAGTCTGAGATAGTTGACAGTCCAATAGGGTGGCTTCTCCGTACGTCTGACATTGCTTATCATATTAAATGCTCTTATCAACATTTAATGCATTTGAAATTAATACCCGTTGGTATTTAATGCTTTGAGAATATTTGCATTAAACTCCTTCTGGACTTAGAAGTAAATTCCGGTGAAATCACTTCTGTCCCATAAGGTAACGCTTGATATAGCTGGCCAAAGTGGACGCTTGGAGACTTTATCTATCTTCTGAGATCAGGCGCTTGAGTCTTCGAACTTTACCACTGATAAACTCACTCAGAAATCATCAGACGCTCAGCCTAAGACTATTTTGCCTAACACTCTAAAGTAAGATAACAAGGCCTAATAAATCTATTACAAGTCTAACGCTTCAAAGCCTATACAAGTTTTCTACAAAAAATAAACTTACAACTTTTTTGGGGTCTAACAAAAACTTAATTGTCATCATCAAAACTTCTAACATGAAATTCCTAACAATTTCCCCCTTTTTGATGATGGCAATACTTACTCTTTTATAGTTCAAGAGTTAGATAGCCAAACGTAAAAGTTAGCTTTGATCAGTAGACGTTAGTTAAAGTTAGTTACGCTTCAACGAGATGTTTCAGCAAAAAAAATGCATTTCATATTTATCGAGAATTACAAGCATTTTTACAGCTGAATATTTAAAGATATAAGAGACAAGAATATAGATAATGTAAAATCAGAAAGCTTTAATGACTTGGTCTAACTCTGTATCGCTTGGACATTTCAGCTCGGATAGCTTCAGTCAGATTGTCTTCCAAGATCATCATTGCTTCATGATCTTTGTTGATGATAAGCTTGTTTTCTTCTTGTTGTCTCTTTTTGAATACTTTAAAGTGATTATCCCAGTCAGTTGGGTCGATACCAATGTACCTTAGGCAGATTCGAAAAGCTTGGCTAAAATCAGTCATCTTCCTTTCTTCAGCTAAGATCTGTGGATCTGTAGGTTCTGAAATGGATGTTCTCTGAAGAGGAATGTCAAACTGTTCAAGCAGTGCTCTTGTAGGAATTGGTAGGTTTGGATATAACGCTCTAGGAGGTTCCCTTAGTGTACTACTGGGCGCTCCAGATGAACTTTGTTTCAGAGCAGTTATCCAAGACGGGAGATTAAGCGCAGACTGAGAAGGAGGCATTTGACGCTTAGCAGACGGAGGATCTTCAACTTTTGAACTGGACGCTTTCCGCTTTTCTCCTTTCTTCTTCTCTTCCCCCTTATTGCCATCATCAGATTTTAAGAAGTGGTTTGTGAGTACACTTACCTGATGAGCAATCTGAGATAAGGAATCTGTGATGTCATCCAGACGCTTGTCGAAGCGTTCCTGCATAACAAGAAGCTTAGCGCTGGTGGCGTCATTCACAGATATCTCAAGGGTTGCAAGGCGCTTTTCAAGTTCTTCTTTCATGGCAAGTTGGGTGGCGTGGGCAGCATCCTGCATTTCTTGAAAGTCTTGTTTGCACTCACCAACTGCCGCTTGAGCTGAACTACGCATATGAGCAATCTGAGCGCTCATTACGTGAGTTTCAATTTTTGCCAGGTCTTCCTTAATCCAATGGAGAGATTCTTCACTCTGAGTAGCTTGAGCGCTAATTGTCTCCAAAACAGATTTCAGCAGGGGACCGAAGGCTTGACTCTCATCTGATTGAACCACTTGAGGAGCTGGTCGCTTGAACCGTGATGAGTGTTTGAGAGAGTCAAAAGGAACTTGATAGGCTGGATCAAAAACAGTACCTCGAATAGCCAGGGAAGTATCTTCAGCACTATCAATGGTAGCATGTTCAGGAGCGTCAGGAATACTGGTATCTGCAGATTTGGACGCTTCAGATGTCTCAGCAGGCGCTTCCTCAAGCGTTGACTCAGGCTGGCGAAAGTCAGTGAATTGAAAGTTCCAGCTTGCTGAGTCGGCATAAGAGGTGGATGTAGAATCCAAGAGTTCAAGGAGTCTGGTCCTGGACATACAAGTACCGGAGATAAATGTGCGAAGAGGACTATCAATGGCCCTGATGTACATTGGACCAATGATATCCAGCACATGATCTGGGAAAACTTTGGACGGCGCTTGAGCGATGGAGAATAGGGAATCTGTGCAGTGAGTTCTGGAAAATCCAATCAAGCAATCTGAGGGAAGAGATGCAGGACGTCGATGTGTAGGCACACAGTCCGCATAGTACTCTTCAAGATACGGATAAATGGCTTGAGCGAGCTCTTGATTCCTTTCAAGCAGAGAAAGAACATACTCATAGTGATTGAGTACCTCACTGCGAATGGAAGGGAGCAGCGGATATCCTTTGAATGAATTGATCACTGAGCCATTCCAAGATCTGAGATTGGCAGTGAAGATTTTATCAAAGAGAGATACGGGAGATAGAATCTTTACCATCAGATTGAAGTTTTCTTCACAGTGGCTTGGAGCAAGATTTAAGCACCGTTCA
Organism: Buddleja alternifolia; assembly: GCA_019426215.1. Taxonomy (NCBI): domain Eukaryota; kingdom Viridiplantae; phylum Streptophyta; class Magnoliopsida; order Lamiales; family Scrophulariaceae; genus Buddleja; species Buddleja alternifolia. Next base: position 19,109,281 of record CM033408.1, on the reverse strand, counting down.
CCAACTGTACCACTGGAAGACGCTTGAGCATTAAACCGAAGAGGGGTGATGGATAATCTCTGAAGTTCTTGACGTAGACATTGTTCTATTTGATGTCTAATAATTGGGAGCTTGAGAACAGGTCCGAGTCTTTGTTGACGCTTCAGGAGGCAATACTTGGCGAATTGACGCTTCTTGTCATGCATGCCTATGCCGAAAAGATGGGGAGCTTGGACTAACTCTGGGAAGGTGTATTTATGTCCCATGTACGCTTCAACCCAATTTACTTCATTTATACAGAAGTCTGTGCCAGCATTCACCATAGCACGAATACCTTCAAGATGAATATCTCTTATGGCTTCAAAGCGGTGCTTATCAGGCTGATAGTTGGCATTCCAGACGCTGTCAAAGTAAGCATCAGCTTCAGTCTGGAGCAGATCGGTCAACGATTCAAGGCGCTCACCAGCATGAATCTCTTTATTTTTCCATAGACAGAGAGGACGGGCCGATGCAAGATTTTCAGGGCTGTGAGCCGTCTGAGGGAAATGTGTGTAACCTTCTCTGTTCAAGACTGACTCTGAGGGATTGAGAAAGCTAGGACGGAGAGGATCATACACACGAACACTGTAATCCCTTAGCGCGAACCCAGTTGGTCTGCTGTGGCCATTGTCAAGATAGTAAGCCACATCCACGGCACATCTAGGAGGTCTGTCTCCTGGTCTGTCTAGAACGGTTGCTTTGATTGCGCTGTCAAAGTCAATCAGTCTTGCAGCGTCAGCTTCTGCAGCAATATATCTTTCTATATTATATCCTGCAGGAATGAAATCTTCGTCGAGCGCTGGGGGCATATAGTTAATTGAATGATCAATTGTCTTCAGCGGATCGAGTTGAAAGAAGTGACGAGGAGCTCTAACGTCTTCAGCAGCGTTCTGATCTTCTGAACGTGCCTCTGTTAAAGTAGCAGGTTCCTCAGGTTCAATTGCAGCTACTTGAGCGGCAACATCTTGAGCGATAGCTACAACTCCAGTCAGGTCCACATCCAACAGAACATCTGTGGACACTTCAGCAGCAGCTGGAACTATAGCTGAAAAACAAGAGCCATCCTCTATAAGAGCAGGATCTTCTACAGATGTAGGAATAGAAATGCTGTGGGAAGAAATAAACTTACCCTGAGAACTAAGCTCAACAGCAGTTTCTTGAGCGCTTGGCTCAACAGCAGCATCTTGAGCGCTTGGCTCAACTACAACTTGAGCGCTTGGCTCAACTGCAACTTGAGCGCTTGGCTCAACTGTCTCAGGCTCTTCAGGAGTAGCTTGACGCTTGCTAGTCCTGGAACGCTTAAAGATTTTCTTAATGTTGACTCCTTCAACTAGTTTAGCCGGAGGAGCGGGAGGATCAACAGCTGGTTCTTCAAAGTCTATTTGCTTAATGATCCCTTCCAGCTTTCGTCTTTTGAGAGGCAACTTGTCCTCGGCATCTTCATCAGTTTCCTCATCAATCTTTTGAGAGGGGACGGCAATTTTAACTTTGGGTTTTCTGGGGGCTCTCTTCTTCGTTGCTGCTGGACGCTTCACAGCTTCCTCTGGCACTGGTCTCTCAGCCTTTTGAGCAAGCAGTTGGCGTTCTTCCAGTCGCTCAGATAGGGGTCTAGCCGCACCACTAACTTTTGGAGGATTGAACATATTGGTCAGAATCCTTTTTCCCAACAACTTGGACTTATTCAAAGGAAGTCCAGACGAGTACACACAATTCGATTTAAACAAGATGTCACTCAGGATGAGTCCATAAGGCTTATTTGAAGCGCTTAGACTGTCCCGAAACCGTCCGAAGATGTACTCACTCCAGTTGATTTTGATGTTGAAGAGTATAGCAACCATCATCTGAAATTGGACAGGATTTACCTTATCAAAGGTTCCCACGCGGCATTCTATGATCTTGCTGCAGAAATCAGCCAATAACCGATATTTGGACACCAGATCTTTCTTCTCGAAGTATTGAGTGTAAGGAACGTCGTCGTACGCACTCATGATTGCCCATGCTTCCTTAATTTGTTTTAACGTAACAGAATCCAGTGCCTCACCCTCATTAGGCAAATTGAAGTTCTTGGCAATGGTGGAAGCAGATAGGATGAATTCCTTTGGAGACTCCTTCTTGGAGAAGGGAATTTTACAAGAGATGGACTTCTTGTCCTCTGAAAGGGTAGCAGTCTTCCAGAAAGTTTCAACTTCAGTAGGAAACATATAAGAGTATTGGGTTAAGAAGGGTTTGAGCCCAGCTTGGACGACCATGTCCATTACGTCCGTCAGGTTGATCTGAGTTTGTTCATATAGGAATTTCCAGTCGACAACAAGACCTTCAGTTACCTTGATGGTAGTTTCAGCAGAAGTAGATGATGATTTCTTTGGTGCCATTTTTTTTTTGTTTAAAACGAAGAAGATGAACTGAGATTTTCTGTTGTATTGAGAGAGATAAAGAGAGATTTGCAGATATGCGTGAATAGAAAGTAAGTTACTTTTTCTGCAGAGTTTGTGTTTTAAATGACACAGTAAAGAGTTTTTGAAACTTGTGTTATGTAGTCTTAGTAGGATTTAAACACGTGTAATAACTGTTGAATCTTAGCCATAAATTTATTAACTGCGGACGCGAGTTTTGTGTAAAAGAGAGAAGTTACATTTGGTAATTCTCATATATAAAGATTTGACATCCGAGTTAAAGAAAAATTAACGTTTGGTATTTTCAGAGTGTACCACACGCGCATGTTTGTACACTGACACGTACACAGACACGTGCTATCTCTGAACCGTCATTTTTAAAAAATTTGAGTACCCGCCAGTTTGATGTGATAGAGGCGTGTGAGTAGATTACAAAATAGACCTTTGAGTCTACCCACGACCTTGAAAGAAGTTTGAAAAATTTTATGCATGGCTTGTAACGAAAATATTTTATAAATTTTTGATAAACTATTCAGCGCTTAGCTGATAAGATGGACGCTTGAAGTCAAAAGACTTTTCAATATTTTGAGCATTCAATATTTTATGCAAACATAGAGCTGAGCGTTGATGATTATGCATCTGAAAATTTTTATCATTGACGCTTACAGTTATGATCAAGTAAAAAAAATTTGTTTAAGAATATTGTGAGATATAACTTAAGTGGATTCCCCCTAAATTATATGCCTAATAAAATATGATGCTTCATGATCAAGCGTTTAAATCAATCATACCTAGTTCACTTCTCAAAGTGAGAAAACGTTGTTCATTGAGTGCTTTGGTGAAGATATCTGCCAGTTGTTTGTCAGTTCCAATGAAGTGCATGGAGATATCTTTCTTTTGAACGTGGTCACGAAGGAAATGGTATCTAATGTCAATGTGTTTGGTTCTTGAATGAAGAACAGGGTTTTGAGTCATGGCTAAAGCGCTTTGGTTATCACAATGAATGGGAGTTGGTCCTAAGATTGTTCCGTAATCTCTAAGTTGTTGCCTCATCCATAGAACTTGTGCACAACAACTTCCTGCAGCTACATACTCAGCTTCGGCTGTGGAGGTAGCTATGGATTGTTGTTTCTTGCTATGCCATGAAACTAACCTATCACCTAAGAATTGACAAGTACCACTAGTGCTTTTACGATCTATTTTGCAACCTGCAAAATCTGCATCTGAGTAACCGATTAGTTCAAAAGGAGAATCCCTGGGATACCATAAGCCCACATGTTGTGTGCCTTTTAGGTATTTAAGGATTTTCTTGGCAGCAGTCAAGTGTGACTCTTTAGGATCAGCTTGGAATCGTGCACACATACATACCGAAAACATAATATCAGGTCTACTGGCAGTGAGATAAAGAAGTGATCCTATGATACCTCTATAATTAGTGATATCAACTTTCTTTCCACTTTCATCTTTATCTAACTTAAGCGTTTGGCTCATTGGAATTTTTGAATATGATGCATTTTCCATACCAAATTTCTTAATCATATCTCGTGTATATTTAGCTTGGTTGATAAATATGCCATTAGGGAGTTGTTTAACTTGTAGTCCTAAGAAGAAGGTTAATTCACCCATCATGCTCATTTCAAATTGTTCTTGCATCATTTTCGAAAATTTCTCACACAGACGCTTATTAGTAGAACCAAATATAATGTCATCAACGTAAATTTGAACTAAGAGAATATCTTCATCATTGGTAATTTTAAATAACGTTGTGTCAACGCTGCCTTTTGAAAAACCTTTACCAATAAGAAAGATAGAGAGAGTGTCATACCATGCTCGAGGTGCTTGCTTAAGCCCATAAAGTGCTTTTTCGAGCTTGTAAACCATACCCTTACCATGATTGTTGATGAATCCTGGAGGTTGCTCCACATACACTTCTTCTTGGAGTTTACCATTCAGGAAGGCACTCTTTACGTCCATTTGAAATACTGTAAACTTGTTAAACGCTGCGTACGCTAGAAACATGCGGATTGCTTCAAGACGAGCAACAGGAGCGTAAGTCTCATCAAAGTCAATGCCCTCCTCTTGGCAGTATCCTTGAGCTACGAGTCTGGCCTTGTTTCTTACAACAATGCCGTCCTCATCCATCTTGTTTCTATATACCCATCTAGTTCCAATAACTCCTTGATGAGTTGGTCTTGGTACTAGCATCCAAACTTTATTTCGCTCAAACTGATTGAGCTCTTCTTGCATAGCTTCAATCCAACTTGGATCACTTAACGCTTCATCCACTTTCTTAGGTTCCATTTGAGATAGAAAGCTTGCGAACATAGCCTCATTAAATGTAGCGGCTCTAGTTCTAACTGGTGCTTCAATATCTCCAATGATTTGCTCAGGTGGATGGTCACGTAACCATAGTCTATCTGTTTGGAAGGGGTTTTGAGAATGAACAGACGCTTGAGAATCATTCGCTTGACCATTCTCCTGCGTTGGCGCTTCAAGTTCATGATTCCTTCTTTGCACTTGATGATCATTCTTTTCATGATCATTCGTGTTTCTTACATGATAATTTAGATTGATTTCACGAGTATTCTTAGGAGGAGGCACTGAGATCTCATCATCATCGTCAGTATCTTCATCAATAGTAATTTTGGACGCTTGATGACATAGATCTTCAACTCCTACATCATTTACACTTACCTTACTCGGCTCTTGGTTAGCATCATCAAACACAACATGAATAGATTCCTCAACCTTCGATTTGATCTTATTGAGAATGCGAAAATTCTTTCCATTTTTGGCGTAGCCTAGAAAGATTCCTTCATCCGCTTTAGGATCAAAAGTCTTTAGGCTTTGGGATCCATTATTATGAATAAAACATTTAGAACCAAAGACGTGAAAGTATGAAATATTTGGCTTACGTCCCTTCCACAGTTCATATGGAGTTTTTCCATGCTGTTTGTTGATCATGCATCGATTTTGAGTGTAACAAGCAGTGTTGATCGCTTCGGCCCAAAATCTAGGAGCAAGCTTAGATTCAGCTAACATAGTCCTAGCGGCTTCCTTAAGCGTTCGGTTCCGGCGCTCAGCAACACCATTTTGTTGGGGAGTTCTGGGAGCTGAATACTCATGATGTATTCCATTTTCTGCACAAAACTTCTCAACAACCTTGTTAGTAAACTCAGTACCGTGATCGCTTCTTATTCTTGCAACCTTAAGATTTTTCAATGTTTGAAGTTGCCGAATAAGCGCTGTTAACTTGTCACATGTTTCATCTTTGGATGAAAGAAATTCCACCCAAGTAAATCTAGAGAAATCGTCTACTACCACTAAAGTATACTTTTTACCGCTTACACTGATTGTTTGAACAGGTCCAAACAAATCCATGTGAAGTAGTTCAAGTATTCTAGAAGTAGATAGATGAGGTTTTCTCTTGAAAGATGATTTAACTTGTTTACCCATTTGACAAGCGTCACAGAGGCGATCCTTATGAAATGGTCCATTTGGCAATCCCTCTACAAGATTTTGACTTATAAGCTGAGAGATTGTCTTAAAGTTGAGGTGATTCATTTTTCTATGCCATAGCCAACCCACTTTAGATTCATTTTTAGCAACAAAGCATGTTGGGTTGTTATCAAGTGTTGAACCCCAATCTACCAAATATACATTGTTATTCCTTTTTCCTTTTAGTTTAGTAGATTTAGTCTTAGCGTCGTTTATATAGCAATAGTCACTTGAGAATATGACTTCAAAGCCTTTATCGCAGAATTGACTTATGCTTAATAAATTGTGCTTTAGACCCTCAACAAAATAAACATCACTTATCATGATGTTCCCCCTATGCACAGTACCTATACCTTTGGTTTTACCTTTGGAGTTATCACCAAATACAACCTGAGGACCATTGGCAGCTTGATAGTTGATCAAAGATCTTTGGAACCTGTCATGTGCCTTGACGATCCACTATCAAAATACCAAACAGATGTATTGACTTTAGCTCTAGGTACCTGCAATCAAAAGGGAAGTTCTATTTCTGTTTAGGTACCCATTGTTGCTTGGGTCCTTCAACATTAGTATCCTTGTTAGTGTTAATTAGAACTTTAGGAATCCAAATTTGCCTTGTCTTCATAGTAGGAATATTGGCCTTTTTTGGTTTCACCTTGTGCTGTGTGTAATTTTTGGATGTATAATAATATCCACGATTATAATAATAGTCATAATCATAATTATCATAGTATCGATAATATGATCTTGACTGTTTTGGATATCGACGCTGGTATTTCCTTGGCTCTGGCTTGAGTTGCACGTTTGGTGCTAGACGCTTAGCGCTTGATTCACAGTGACTAGATTTATCCTTAGCTTTTTGAGCGTTTGGATGAGTCTGTCTTTGTGGATCATTTGCTTTAGCCTTACCCTTGTCTGAGTTAGTTTTGACTTTCTCATTTGGCCTCTTACCATTGTCCCTTGGTTCATTTTGAGTTTGACCTTGTGAACCTTTCTTAACAAAGAAAACACCCTTTCCTTTGTTGTTTGCCGTAACATTAGGTTTGTTTGGTTGTTTACCGAATTCATTGCATCCTAAACCGGTCTTTTCTCCAAACAACCTTGTTATTTCAGTCACATTGTCGAGCTTTCTGGATGCTTTGGACAACGATGAGATGAGCTGTTCTGACTTGGCAAGTCTAGCCATCAGATCAGCTTCTCTCTTGACTATTATATCAATATCACCTCTCAATTGAATAACTTCACTCTCAAGCGATTGGTTTTTCTCAATGCACTGTTGCTGAATTTGCAACTCTGCTCTGAGCGTTACTTTATCGTTTGTGAGTGATGAAATAATAGCGAGATCATTTTGATATATTTTGGCAGCTTCTTGACATTCATTGTAATATTCTTTGACTTTGTCAAGTAATTCATCATAAGAAAGAGGAATTGATAATTCATTGATTACCTCAGGGGACGCTTCATCATCTCTGGCCATGAGACATATGAGCGCTGAGTCATCTATCGGCTCATCATCATCACTACTTTCGTCTGATGATTCTAAATCTTCAGGTGCTGATGCTGGTTCTGATTCCGCAAGCAAACCTTGTTGTCGAAGGTTGCTCCTGAATTGGTTTCTATCCAAGTAATCCTGCCTTGAGGGCTTGGATACATTTGGATAGGGACAATTTACCTGGTAGTGCCCCGGTTTCCTGCAATTATAACAAAGATTGGTTTTCATTTTTTGTTCACTTGTTAGCCTTGCAGTGTGTGGTTTAGAAACCACTGGAGCTGGAAGATTTTGAGTAGACGCTTGATATTGAGTAGGCGCTTGAGGTAAAGGAACAGAATATTGAGGCGCTTGAAACTGTTGTTGTATGGGAGAAGGCGCTTGATATGAACTTTGTCCTTGATTATTAGGACCTTTTCCTTTCTTTTCATATCTCAAGAACTTCCTGAATCTATTCAGCAAAGCCAACTCTTCTTCCTCATTAATGTCCGAATTCTTTCCTTTGTTACCCGATTTGCCTTTGATTGATGCAATGAGAGCTCCAGATTCAATCACTGGATTACTCACAATGTCACTAGCAGAGTTCAACTCGAACTCAAAAGCTTTTATCTCTGAAAAGGCGTCTTCTGGAGTTAGGAGATCCAGCATGTTTGATTCTCTCATAGCTGTTGTCTTCATCAAGAATTTACTTGGTAGACTTCTAAAGATCTTAACCACCATTTCTCGATTCTGTAGGTCCATTCCCAATGACGTAAGTTCTGTAACAAGAGCTGTGAATCTTATATCCAATTGCTCTAGTGTTTCATTGGGTAGCATCTTAAATCCGTTAAACTTTTCCTTAGCAATGGAAAGTTTGTTTTCTTTGATTTGAGCTGAACCACCACAGATTGTAGCCAGCTTATCCCATATTTCTTTAGTCGTTTTGCAAGATTTGATTTTATTGAATAAGTTATCATTATCACCAATAGCCGTATACAGAGCGTTGCGACCAACATTGTCCAAGTTAGCTCTTCGACGCTCATCTGGAGACCATTCTTGTTTTGGTTTTTCAACGTAACCATCAGGGGTTTCTTCTGTGGCTCCAGGCTCTCTTGTGATAACTTTGTATATTTTGATTGGCCCATCTGAAATAATATCGCACATGTCATCATCGCATGAACATAAATACGTAAATGCTTTGACTTTCCATGTGTCAAAATTTGATTCTGTCAATTTGGGAACTTTAGCAAATGCCATATCTAAGCTTTTAAAAAAAAACTAGATTTTGAAAGAAAAAGATCTAAACAAGCAGTTATGCTTGGAAATTTTAAAATTTCAAAATTAACCGCTCTGATACCACTTGTTGGTCCCAAGTGGCATACGAAAGGGTCTAGAAGGGGGGGTTGAATAGACCCTTTAAGTCTTTTTCGACTTAAAAAAAGATTTCGTATTAAACGTATTTGGACGCTTGAAATGATAGGCGCTTGAAGAGTGTGACGCTTCACCTTAGCGTTCACATAAGATATTTGAGACTTTGTGAAGCGTCTAATGAAGACCGTTTTATAAAGTTAACTTAGACTTCAGGAATTGAATACTTTGACCTTGTAGGTTAAGCGTTCAGTTCTTTTAATCAGGGTTAGCACAGCGGAATGATTTTGGAGTCTTCTCTTTGAAAGTTTTAGCGTCACAAGATGTTTCTTAGGTGCTTAGCTTTTGATTGTGTTTTACTTATGCAGTGATATGATAGATGAATGAAATGACTGAAAAGTAAATAACACAATATTTGTAAGGTTCGTTGGGTGGTGTAATCCCAACTACGTCCTTCTTCTCCTTTGCACTTGGAGGCAATCCACTAAAATGATTCTCAAAGAATCACACAGAATCTTCTACAAATTAGGGAGAGATGGATGTCGATGACTTGAGCTCCTTGATCACACAGATTTCTGCTTCAAATCACTTCAACCCTCTTGCTTCTTTCACCCAGAAATGATGCAAGTATCCAACTTCGACTTCACACAGATCGCGAGGCTTGGATGGGATTTTCTAAAAGGTTTGTTTGATTTTGATGAAGTTCAAACAACTTGGTAATATCTCAGTAGGAATCTGGTTTCTGCAAAAAGAATGTTTGAGATATTTGTTGACTGTCTCAGGAATATAAGAAAAGCAATTTGGATGTTTCTTGAAGTTTCTGGCTTTTCTGAGAGTTTAAGGGATGAGATTTTAATGCAACAGCAATTTGGCTTTGATAAAATTGTTGCTTCTATATTTTGTTTGTTGTTGAAGTCCTATTTATAGGTATTCTTGGAGAAAGTGTCCGTTTGACACATGCACTGGCGCGTGTCTCTCACTTTCGCGAGTGAACAGCTTTTGTCCTTTTTCCTGAAAATCTGCTGCACGAAAGTTGGTGCTGCAGTCTGAGATAGTTGACAGTCCAATAGGGTGGCTTCTCCGTACGTCTGACATTGCTTATCATATTAAATGCTCTTATCAACATTTAATGCATTTGAAATTAATACCCGTTGGTATTTAATGCTTTGAGAATATTTGCATTAAACTCCTTCTGGACTTAGAAGTAAATTCCGGTGAAATCACTTCTGTCCCATAAGGTAACGCTTGATATAGCTGGCCAAAGTGGACGCTTGGAGACTTTATCTATCTTCTGAGATCAGGCGCTTGAGTCTTCGAACTTTACCACTGATAAACTCACTCAGAAATCATCAGACGCTCAGCCTAAGACTATTTTGCCTAACACTCTAAAGTAAGATAACAAGGCCTAATAAATCTATTACAAGTCTAACGCTTCAAAGCCTATACAAGTTTTCTACAAAAAATAAACTTACAACTTTTTTGGGGTCTAACAAAAACTTAATTGTCATCATTAAAACTTCTAACATGAAATTCCTAACACTTAGACTTAGTGATTTTAGCATTTTACCAAAGTAGGGCAACGCTTAGATCGCTTAATCAGGGTTAGCATAGCGGAAATGAGTTTTAGCGTTCTTTTAGTTAATTTAATCGCTTTGCACTTTAACTTGTCTCTTTCAAAGATAAATGATGTAATAATAATAATAAGACAATAAAGATAAATGACACAAGATATATAAGGTTCACTAGGTGGTGTAATCCCAGCTACGTCCTTCTTCTCCTTTTTCACTTGGAGGAATTTACTAGAATGATTTTCGAAGAATCACACAGAATCTTCTACACGATAGTAAATGGTGAAAATGATCTTGGGCTCCTTGATCACACAGACTTCAGCACCAATGAAGATCGTCTTCTTCAAGCTTCTCTCACTCAGAAATACTGCCTAAAAGGGTTCAACAACTTTTCTCACTCAGATGAAAGGTTGAGGTTTTTCACTAGGGTTTTGTTTGTTTTTCAAAAGATCAAACAACTTGGAATATCTCAATAGGAATTTGGGTTTCTTTTTTGGAAGATGTTTGAGATATTTGTGACTGTCTGGAGTGTAGATAAAAAGTTTGAAAGATTTGGCTATGAAGTTTCTAAACTTTTTCTCAGCAAGTTTTTCTTGTGTCTGTACGTAATTTTTTCTTGTGAAAAATATTGTATGTCTTGTATTAGGGTTTGCTAGGGTAAGGTATTTATAGGCAATTTCTTGGGATCTGTCCGTTGGACACATGTAGGAGCGTGCCTTTCACGCAGAGCGTGGTAGTTACCTTTATCTGACATTCCTGAAAATTCGCTGAAGCCGATTGGACGGGAGCAGCTGAAACTCTGAAATTTCTGACAGTCTGGTCAAAAGGTGGCTTGTCCACAAGTCACATTAGCTTATCACATTTAATGCTCTTATCAGGCATTTACTGCATTTTGAATTTAATTCCCGTTGGAAATAAATGCCCGTTGAATGATTGCATTTAAGTCCTTCATGACTTGAAGATTTATTTCAGGTGAATCTGACATCAGTTGCTTAAGTGCTTTGAGCGCTTAATTCATAAATCCTGAAATGAGGTCCTTTAGCGTTTGACGGACGCTAAGTAACAAATCTTCATCTCTGGTTGACTTCAGACGCTGATCTTCAACCGCTTCTCTAATAGACTCACCTAGAATTCTATTAGTGACTCAGTATCTAATACTTAGTCTAAAATCTACAAAGATAAAAATTACAAGCCTATAATAAATTACAACTTTCAAACGCTTATGCATCAATCTATGAAAAACGGAAACTTACATTGTATTTTTGGTGTCTAACATTAAATCCTATCTTGTCATCATCAAAACATCTAACATGAAATTTCCTAACAGTGAGGTCCTTTAGCGTTTGACGGACGCTAAGTAACAAATCTTCATCTCTGGTTGACTTCAGACGCTGATCTTCAACCGCTTCTCTAATAGACTCACCTAGAATTCTATTAGTGACTCAGTATCTAATACTTAGTCTAAAATCTACAAAGATAAAAATTACAAGCCTATAATAAATTACAACTTTCAAACGCTTATGCATCAATCTATGAAAAACGGAAACTTACATTGTATTTTTGGGGTCTAACATTAAATCCTATCTTGTCATCATCAAAACATCTAACATGAAATTTCCTAACAGTGTCTACCCATTGCTCTTCCTCACTAGGCATGAACCCTTTCTCAGATCTTCTATTCTAACTTCTTTAGGATTTATTCTAATCAAATAGCTTGGGAGGGCCCCATCATCCTATTCACTCTATCTCCATAGATGCAAATTCTAAGGATGTAGACGGCTACTCCCAAGTCTTTCATGGAGTGTATGCTCGAAATTTATGTCTTGATACAAGTCAATGGGCTCATATCATTTCTCATTTGTAGAGCAATCTCTGCTCTTACTACTAGAAATGATATCTCGCTCCCACTGGTTTTATTGCAAAAATATGGTTCTTCTTCATTTTTGATGATATCATAATTCTCAATTATGCCATCAAGGTGAAGATTCCAACTGTGAGAGGTCCGATTAAATCCACAAGTGGATTTATAAAGCTTGTAGACCTTATGAGAATCGGCCCTAGATGTGAAACACTTAAGCTGTTCCATATGAATGTCCTCCTCAAGGAACCCATTCATGAATGAGTCTTCACATCCATGTGCCAGATTTTCATAATCTTGGTGTATTACTATCGAAAATAAGATTCTAGTGGATTTGATTATAGATGTGGCAAGGGGGCTTCTGCATAGCCAATGCTCTTCTTTTGACTACATCCGTTCGCCATCAGCCGGGCCTTGCCATTCGAATCAATTTTCTCTTGCAGATTTATTTGCCTCCAATGGGTACAATACTCTCGGGGAGATCTACTAGAGTCTTGGATTGATTCAAAGACATCTAATCCATCTTCACTTTTATAGCCTTACACTCTCTCATAGAGCTTATATCCACTATCGATTTTTCATGCGTAGAGGGATTGTATCCATGGTTCCTCTCTGCTACATCATACAATTTATGATTTCCTTGTAGCAAACAGCCATATCTCTTAGGTGGCTGAGATACTCTACCAGACCAACTCGTTGGTGGTTGTGTTATAATGGGCTTGGTTTAGGTTTCTTGAATAGTAGTCTCCTAAGGAGTTTTATTTTATTCTTATAGAACAATCTTTCTACCAACTTGACTTTCTCAAAAGAACTTACCTTTGAGAATGGTGACTTTTAAGGCCACAATGATCATTTGATCATCATGTAGGTAAAAGAGGTCTCCCACTAAATCATTTGAGACAACCAACAAAACGTCCCTTTCGAGGACTTAGCCTCCAGATTCTCTACCTTTGTCTTTTCTACATAGGTTGGGTATCCCCATACCCTGACGTATTTAGGACTAAGCTTCCACTGGTGCCACATTTGATATGGTGCCTTAGGAATGAATTTGAAGGGACATCTATTCAAGACGCACCTATGAGTAGAGCATGACTCACTATGAATTGGGCAATTCCATATAGCTTAGCATAGAATGTGTCATGTCCAACAATGCTTCATTTTTGCATACTACTGCCCTATTCAACTATAGAGTCGCTGGAAGTGTTAGCTATGAAACTATACTACGTTTTTTTAAGAATGGATAGAATTAGGCAATCATATATTTGTCATTACGATCCAATCGTAGTGCCCTTATATGATATCCATTTTCAACCATAAACGTTAGTACTCACCAAACTTCAAAACTTGAGTGGCCCTTTAATGTTTTCCCGGTGAAGGGAGATTCAATCATCCTTTTCATGAGATAAAATTCCTAAGTTTGGATAGGGGATCCAATTCCAATGGTCTTTTACCCCCAATGTTTCTCCTAACTCATGAATCTTATGCTCCTAAGGCATAACCAAATCTTAGGTGCCAAACAGTTTTTTCTAGTTTGTTTCTAGCATACTATGCTCTTTAGTATATGTTCACAGAACACTAATTCCAAACTTTTAAAGTGTGTTAACAATTTTAGTAAGGATGCATTGTTCCCACATTTATTTTCAAAATATATCCCATGTAAGTTATTACCAAACTTAAAGAAGTATCATTTATTCACTTGGTTAGAAAAGGATAACATTCTTAGTACCATTTGGTAAAATTAATCAATCATCCAAAACTATAATAAATGTCTAGAATATTGAAAAGAACAAAGTTGGATCTTATGTTGACACCCACGACACAATGTCTGGTTCGACCATAAATCAACTCTCGTTCTTCCAGCTTTTCACTTCTTCCTAATTCTTCAAACATGAGCACTAGCTCTAGAATGAAGAATTCAAGAAGCTGAGAAAACCGGTCATAAAACACTAGTTTTAGAATACACAGTTCTATACCCAGTGCGCCTCATATAATAGTCCTACTCATCGGCTACTCGTCGCCCCTTCTTTGGACATGAGTAATGCTTTGTTCAAGCATATAGTTCAACTACTCTAAACTAAGGACCATCCTCAAGTTTCTAAGTCAATTGATTTGGTTAGGTCAGTACGGACAAAATTCTCGAGCATAACTAACTAAATGGGTTATTAATCTAAGAGAGATATTAACTAAAATGCAGAAAATAAACCAAGATATCAATTAGGCGTTTATATTGTACACAAGTAAAAATAGGACTTTAATTTTACTTGACTTCCACTACATTTTCGAAACTCCACACTCCCACTGTAGAATTCTGAAGTCATCGTTGGTAGACTTCATACTGGTGATTGATTTCTTTAACTAGTTTAATAGGTTGCAACATTTTGCTGGTATGTGGCCCAATTAATCTATTAAAGTGATGCCCAACACTAACCCATCAAATGGATGATTCAATCTCTTTGTTCATTATTTATCAAATTGCAACCTTTCAACAGTCATATTGATTTATGAATAATTTAAGTTTAACCCACAGATTATCTATCATTCTAACAATTGAATTTTGCTTTGTAACCTTTTGCTAGTATGTGGGGTGAAATTTGTTTCGACTAATAACATTACATACACTTAGAAAAATCCAAAATATATTTCAATATATAACGCCTACTGCTTAGGGACGATATTATATATTAAATATCATTTCAATTTTTCCTTAAGTTCAGTGGAGAATAGGATACCTAGTACCCTTTACCAACTTAATATTTTTAAATGTGGGAGAATTTAATTATTTAATAGGGTCTCAATCATGCATATTTAATTATAATGCCCAGACATGCATAGATTTTAATGCGTAGAAAACACTTAGTAATGCTACCATCATACACACTTTCATGAACTTTCTAGATCGGCCCAAGCCAATGGGCTAATCAAAATATATTTTAAGCATGCTCAAACATAAATATAAAACTTAAGTTCATGGAAGGTATTTTTATCTCATAAAATGAGCATATAATATACACAAGCATATATGTGAACATGAGCATAAAATAAATCTAATTTATTTAATAATAGAATCTAATTTGACTATTGCAAAATTAAATCCCATTCAATTTTGATACTAAGGCTAAATCCAATTCAATCGAAGTATTGAATCCATTTAATTTTCATGCGATCGAAAAATCTAACTTATAATAATTAAAACCAATTTAATTATTATGAGATTATTATATATTATTTAATCAAAGTGAAATTAAATCCAAATCAATTTTCATAGACGGACTAAATATAATTTAATTCCAACAAAAATAAACTCAATCTAACTTTCACGGGTAGATTAGATTTTAATTTAACAACGTTGAAACTAAATCCAATTTATTTCATGGGCTCACAAGTCCAATGATTAAATCTAATTTAATCATTACAAAATTAAAAATAATGTAATTAAGTACATAATTAAAACTAGTTTAATTTTGATATATTATTAAATCCAATTTAGTCAACTCACAAAATTAAATCCAATTAAAAAATAACTTGATTAAAATTAATTTAGATTTGATTGGTAAACTAAAACTATAAATTAAATTGAATTTAATATATTATAAATTAAATCCTAGTTAATTTAATTGAGGAAGGAAAGACAATTTGATCTATATTAGGTGTTGGGTCTTAATTGAGTTGGGTGGCATTGGGTCAAAACCAAATTAACCAACACAATTTCAATCAATATAATGCTTAGGCCAAATTAGCCTAACCAAACTAAGCCCAATCTTTTATATGGGAGATCTGGACCAAGCCCAGTTCACACCTTTAGTAGACCAATTAATCCGTGTAGGGTCAACCCGCCCACATATTAAATTTAATTGAAGTTGGGCCCAGCACAACATATAAATTTAATGTATTGGGCTCGGCCCAACCCACATATCCACATTGCTGCCCTAGCAGCTTGTCTTCCTCGCGCTGTCATCGCCGGCGCCGGGGGTATGCCGACAACTTTCCGATCATGACACTGTTGCCGATTTCGGTCCGAGTCACCGCCATCGGAGCAATGCAAAAAACCCGATTTCGTGACCTATTTCAATTGCTTAAACCACGACTTCCATGGCTCAAATCGGTGCTCTCCGACCATCTCCGATAGTGATTTCAGGCCGCTTTAATGCTATGGCCCTCGGCGACCCACGTCGGCGTTTCTCCTAGGAATTTGGCGGCGAATTCAGCGACGAATATCATCCATCGTTCACAGCCAAAAATCCGACGATTGTAGCGTCCATTCACAGGTCATCTTCAATGGCAACTTCGGCCCCATCTCAATGACGAACACCAGTGAACATGGTACCACCGACACCCACTGACCTGTCCAACATCGCACAACTACTGCACGTGCAATTGCGCAGTCAACATTTCCGGCTATGCGCAATTTCCAGCAAATCAGCCCAATATTCATATTCCAAATTGATGAAATTCCAGATCCGATCGTCTTCAAAATTTTCAGATTTTCCAAATTTCAAAGCAATTCGAAATTTCAGAAATTTTTCAATCCAATTTTTTTTTTTAAAGATTTGTGATAGAAGCTTGGTTACACAATGCCTGATCAGATTAAAGGATAAGGGAATTATCCAGAACACAAAGCAGGAAGAAGAAGGAGACTAGAAATTGATTAATTCTTTTCTGTCCCCTTCACTCACGCTACTGCCACAGTAAATAACATAACCCTAGAATTAAGGATCTGATGACACATGTCCTCATCACCTGTTACAACTCACAACACAAAAAAGTTACTCAGCATATTCCTTTGGGCTAATAAATAAACTACTAGGTTAATTATTAAATAGCTAAGCATAGTCATAAAAAACGAACTGGACGCTTGATTTCTCTCTTGGGCCTTTGCATTTTCTTCTCTTCACTTGATCCAATATCATTATCCAGCCCATCTGTATCAATACCCACCTCTTCTAAACTGACCTTGACCTCAAGGTCAAAAGAAGGATGTGCAGACAAAAATGAAGAACTCTCCTCCCAAGTGGCTTCCTGTTCCGATTGCCCTTCCCATTGAACCAAAAGCTCATCTCGTGGTCCAACTTTTGTTTGAAGTGTCCGATGTCCCAAAATTTGCAAAGGGCGTAAAAATGGCGTGGAAGATGAAGAATCTACGGGTAGCGGGCAGATCTGAGTCGTCGGTGGTGAGTGGCAAGGTTTAAGCAATGAAACGTGAAAAACAGGGTGGATCCGAGCAGCTGGGGGTAGTTCAAGTTCGTACGCCACAGACCCAATACGACGAAGGATACGAAATGGTCCATAGAATCGCTTGGCTAATTTCTGGGAAGTCCGGCGATGTACCGTCATTTGTCGATAAGGCTGTAATTTGAGGTAAACCCAATCACCCTCTTGAAAAGATTTGTCGATTCGTTTCTGATTTGCGTGTTGAAGCATCCGGTGTTGAGCTCTTTGAAGGTTAAATTTTAAAAGTTTCAAGATCTGATTTTTTTGTGCTAAAAGATCCTCTAAACTTGAAAGCTTTGTGGTATTAGGCTCCGGAAGGGGTAGATGTGGCGGAGGGCGGCCATAGAGAGCCTCAAATGGTGTCATGCCGATGGCGGAGTGATATGAAGAATTATACCAATATTCGGCGAGAGACAAGTGCTTGAACCAACGCTGCGGTTCTTCGCTTGTAAAGCAACGCAGGTATGTTTCGAGGCATCGATTAAGAACCTCTGTTTGCCCGTCGGTTTGTGGGTGGTATGAACTACTAAAAGCCAGCGTAGTACCATATATACGAAAAAGTTCACGCCAAAACTTACTAATGAACACCTTGTCGCGGTCACTGATGATAATCTTTGGAATACCGTGCAGGTGTAGAATTTCGGAGACAAAAACAGAGGCTAGAGATGAGGCGGTGAATTGTGTGGGCAAGGCAACAAAATGGGCTAATTTGCTCAAGCGGTCAACGACAACCCAAATGATGGTTTTGCCGGAAGACGGTGGCAAATTGGTGATGAAGTCCATTGAGATTTCTTCCCAAACGCGGCTCGGAATAGGCAACGGTTGTAATAATCCATAGGGTAAGTGTGTGTTGTATTTATTTTGTTGGCATATGGAGCATTGTGCGACAAAAGTTTTGACAGATTTTAACATACCAGGCCAATAAAATGATGATGATAAACGGGCAAAAGTAGCTTGCACACCGGAGTGGCCACCGGCTGGTGATGCGTGAAACTCCTTCAGCAAAACTGCAGCTAAATCAGAGTCCTGTGGAATAAAAACGCGATCCTTAAAATAGAGTAAGCCTCCTCGATGTGAGAAGTGTTTCTGCATTTTATCATCTGTCAGATACTTATTGATAAGCTGCTGACCCGCAGAGTCGGAGTTGTAGAAGCGACTTAAGTCCTCAAAAATAGAGGCAGAGATAGCTGAGATAGCCAATAAGGAAGGAGCAGGTGGATCTGGGATACGCGATAAGGCGTCTGCCACAACGTTTTCGTGTCCAGGTTTGTAATAAATTTCATAGTTATAGCCCAAAAGCTTAGTAAGCCACTTCTGTTGTTCAGGGGTTTGAATGGTTTGGGTCATCAAACTCTTTAAACTCTTGTGATCGGTAAAGATTCTGAAAGTACGTCCAATCAAATACTGACACCATTTTTTTACTGCCTCAGTTATTGCATACATCTCTCGGGTATAAGTTGAGGAAGAGCGGAGACGTGTGCACATTTTTTTTACTAAAGAAGGCGATAGGGCGAGTACCTTGAGACAGAACTGCACCGATTGCCACGCCCGATGCATCTGTAGTGAGATCGAATGGGAGTGTTGGTAGAGATAGCATAGCAGATTGGAGGTGAGTGAAAGCCTTAGCAGCTTCTGATGTCCATGTAAATGTATTAGATTTTAGGAGATCTGTAAGAGGACTAGCAATTGTGGCATAGTGTCGCACAAAGCGACGATAGAATCCCGTGAGGCCCAAGAACCCACGGAGTGTTGTAAGAGATGTAGGACTGGGCCAATCTTGAATGGCCTGGAGTTTGCTTGGATCGGCTTGAACACCAGCAGCTGACAATATATGACCCAAATAATCCACTGAGCGAACCCCGAATTGACATTTAGACAACTTAGCATAAAACTGATGGGCAATTAACAACTCTAAAACCTGTTGCAGGTGAAGCAAATGAGCAGACCACGAATCACTGTAAACAAGAATATCATCGAAAAACACAATTACAAATTGGCGTAGAAAAGGGCGAAATAAATCATTCATAGTCGCTTGAAAAGTCGAAGGGGCATTTGTGAGGCCAAATGGTATCACGAGAAACTCATAATGACCATCAAAAGTACGAAATGCAGTTTTTTTAATGTCTTCGGGGGCTAATCGAATCTGGTGATACCCCGATCTTAAATCTATCTTAGAAAAAAAAACAGCTCCATGTAGCTCGTCAATGAGCTCGTCAACCGTGGGGATGGGAAAACGATCCCGAACGGTGATGGCATTGAGAGCTCGATAATCCACACAAAACCGCCATGAACCATCCTTTTTTTTTTCCCAATAAAACTGGAGAAGAGTAAGGGCTAGTACTTGGACGGATAATTCCTTCCTTAATCATATCAGAAATAAGTGTAACCATAGCTTCTTTTTGGCAATGGGGATAACGGTAAGGACGAATGTTGATAGGATTCGAATGGGGTAAGAGATGAATATGGTGATCGTGGGGACGGGGTGGGGGCAGGCCTTGCGGAGTGGAAAATACATGGGCAAAAGATTGGAGTAAGGAAGCGAGATCAGAAGGGTAGTGGGCCAAAGGAGTTGGGCTTGGTGGAGTAGTGGGCAACATGGAGATAGCATGAAATGAGGCTATAGAATCTGTATGCAATAGGCGTTTAAATTGATGGAAAGTGGTAGGTGTTAGGGGCTGAGTAGAGGCGCTCGTAAGGGTGATGAGAGTCTCATTGTGGTAGAATTGCATCGATGGAACTGAAAAATCGGATAGGAAAGGGCCCAAAGTTTGAAGCCATTGTACTCCCAAGACAATTTCGGCCCCATGGATAGGTAGGACATACAAGGGAATAGAAAATAAATGTGACTGAATATTGATTGAAACATTGGGACAAAAACCAAAACAGTGAAGTGAAGCCCCATTACCAACCATCACATCAAAATGGGGTAAAACATGAACTGGTAATTGGAGAAATTGAGTAATACGGGGTTGGATTATGTTATGTGAACTTCCCGAATCAACCAATATGGAAACCTTATGGCCACCAATCAAACCAGTTAAACGCAGTGTTCTGGGGGAAAAATTTCTCGTGAGAGCATCTAAAGACAGATGGAAAGACGAAGAATCAGGGTTTGTATCGGGCGAAAATAAAGTAGTAGGGATTGGTGGGGGGCTGGAGGGGAGCAGTAAAGAGTCATCAGGGGGGTACGGGTTAAGGGAATCAGGAGGATCCTCATCAGCCAGGAGGAGTAGGAATTGTTTAGGCTTGCAACGATGACCCGGGTGGAAACGATCATCACAATTGAAACATAATCCCTTAGATCAGCGTTCTTGCATTTCTGCGGGGGAGAACCGACGGATAGGTAATGGATGTTTTTGCGGTGTTGGAAGAAGAAATTTCGGAGGAGGAGTTGGAAGAAGCGGGGGTGGCTGTTTAGGAATCGAGGCACGGGAAGTGGGGTAATTAACGAAACGCCGATCCTGTAATTTATATTCCAATAGTTTAGCAAGGCCTATGGCTTGGGAAATAGAATGTGGGTGTAAGACGGCCATTTCACGCTGAATTTCAGGGCGCAACCCAGACAAGAAACAATCCAAAATGGCTTCAGTCGACAACCCAACAACCCGATTACAGAGTGTTTCGAATTCAAGTTGATAATCCGCGACGGTACTAGACTGCGAAAGTTTAAAAAGAGCCTGTTGATGATTCTCATAGGACGAAGGTCCGAATCGGAGTTCTAAAGCACGAATAAAATCATCCCACGTGGAAAGGAGTTTGTTATTCTGCATCCACTTAAACCACCCTAAGGCGGCACCAGTCATATAGCAAGAAATATGTTGAATGCGCAGTGGGGGTGGAACATTGTAATATTCAAAGTAGCGACCTGCTTGAAATACCCAGTCAAGTGGGTTAGTGTCGTCAAACAACGGTAGTTGGATTTTTGGAGGTTACACAATGCCTGATCAGATTAAAGGATAAGGGAATTATCCAGAACACAAAGCAGGAAGAAGAAGGAGACTAGAAATTGATTAATTCTTTTCTGTCCCCTTCACTCACGCTACTGCCACAGTAAATAACATAACCCTAGAATTAAGGATCTGATGACACATGTCCTCATCACCTGTTACAATTCACAACACAAAAAAGTTACTCAGCATATTCCTTTGGGCTAATAAATAAACTACTAGGTTAATTATTAAATAGCTAAGCATAGTCATAAAAAACGAACTGGACGCTTGATTTCTCTCTTGGGCCTTTGCATTTTCTTCTCTTCACTTGATCCAATATCATTATCCAGCCCATCTGTATCAATTTGTTAAACCCCCCATGAAAAATTCAATTTCAATTCACAAACAACATACCAGATTTTTTGATCCAATTATGATAATTCCAAATTACCAACAACGCATTCAACATGATATGAATCATATTTTTTTTTTTGAAGGAAAAGATGAAGATATCATTAGGCAATATCAGCCAAAACCAAATTCACAACATCATTCGGGATATTCGAGCCATCCCCCGAGATAGAAACCAAAGCACTACGCGCTAAACAATGCGCTACACCATTACAAGAGCGACGAGAAAAACTAACCAAGCAAGAATTAAAAGCAGGAAAAAACGAAAGAATATCCGAGATAAGTGGGCCCACAGAGGATAGGTCCTCCAATGGTGAATTAATTTTTTGAACGAGGGTTAAGCAGTCCCCCTCCACAATAACTTGCCTCCAATCATGCAAAGATGCTAGGCGAAGTGCTTCGCGACATGCAAGCGCTTCTCCAATTTCAGCAACAGAACCGAATCCCAAATGGACTTTCTTCCAAGCAACAACCTTGCCCTCAGAATTCCTTGCTACCACACCTAATCCCGTGCCATCCGGATTGGAGAAATTGGCTCCGTCAAAATTAATTTTGATGGTTCCCAATCCAGGGGGTTGCCATGAGTGGATAGTAGGGCCTGGATCAAATACCCGAGTTTGGCTGTCAGATTCTTGAAAAGCAAGCAGGAAAGATCAAATTTGTATGGCCAGACAATCCGGAGAAACGCATTTATTCTCCATAACTTTTTTGTTCCGGTTGAACCAAAGAAACCATGCCGCTGTCAAGAAAAGACAAAACCGGTCATTGTCGAGGTTTGCATGACAGTTTCTAATCCATCCTTCAATCGAAGCCTTCTCTTCCATAATCCAACGTGTTGGTAAATTCAAAATGGCCCATAATTGACGGGCATATGGGCAGTAAAGAAGAGAGTGGAAAAGGTCTTCATTTTCTGAATCACACAAACAGCAGCCACGATACACATCTAACTTGCGCTTGAGCAGATTTGAGGATGTAGGAAGGGCCTCTTTGCAAGCTTTCCAAGCAAAAATCCGAATTTTAGGTGGAATCTTAGTACGCCAAATAAATTGCCACGAGATACTAGCTGGTTTTGGTCGACTAGAGGAGGCTCTACCATAATTGTTAAGCTCAATAGCAAGATGATAGGCATTGCGAACTGCAAAAGTTCCCGATGTAGAACCGTGCCAGACTATTCGGTCGGTGTTGTGTCTCGAGCCCAAAGGAATAGATTTGATAATTTCAGCATCTTCGCTCCAAAATACCATATCGATCAGATCAGAATTCCACCATCCCGTGTCTTGATCGATAAGGTAACTCACTTTAGTATCCGTAGGAAGAAGACGTTCCCTAGTAACAGTACGAAAGTCCATCTGACGAGGAAGCCAAGGATCCGACCAAATAGAAATAAGCTCACCATTTCCAACCCTCCAACGACAGCCATAACGAACTAAATTCTGGGCTTCATAGATACTAGTCCACGTGAAAGAGGGTCGGGAACCTAAACGTGCAGATACGAAATCCCCATCTGGTTAGTAACGTGTTTTCAATAACCGGCTCAAGAGAGTATTCGGTTGTTGAAGTAGTCGCCACCCCTGTTTAGCCAACATAGCTAGATTGAAAGCTTTAAGCTCACGAAACCCCAATCCACCTTCTTTTTTCCTTTGGCACAATTTTTGCCAAGCTAACCAGTGTAATTTATGACTCTCTTTGTTATTCCACCAGAACTTGGCCATAGTCGATTCAATTTCCTTCAATAAGTAATCCGGTAATTTAAAACAGCTCATTGAATAAATTGGAATAGCTTGGATTACGGCTTTCAACAGAATCTCCTTACCTGCTTGTGAAAGAAACTTAACACTCCACCCATTAATTCGTGATTGTATTCTATTCCGAATGGATGCAAATACTTCCTTTCTAGACCGCCCCACAACCGCCGGCAAACCCAGATACTTGTCATGTTTCTCAGTCAAACCAACACCCAATATAGTTGCCAAACCCCGAGCCTTAGTATGCGAGACATTTTTACTACATACCATCGATGATTTTTGTAAGTTAATCTCCTGTCCCGAAACCCTGGCGTACTTCTGCAAAACATCTTTAATAGACCACATCGATTGACCATCTGCTTGAGCGAAAATCAAAGTATCATCCGCAAAAAGCAGATGCGAAATAGTCGGGGCACCCCTGCAAATACTAACTCCACGCAGCTCATCCTTATCCACCTCCGCCTGTAATAAACAACTAAATACCTCTGCACAAAGAAGGAACAAATAAGGTGATAGAGGGTCACCCTGATGGATGCCCCTCTGAGGAGATAAAAAGCCAAATTGTGTACCCGTGAGCATAAAAGAATAGGTAACTGAGCACACACACATCATGATCAAATCCACCACACTTTTATCAAAACCAAATCTCACTAGCACCCTCTCAAGAAACAACCACTCTACTCGATCATAAGCCTTGCTCATATCGAGTTTTATTGCTGCAAAACCATCATTACCAGAATCCTTAGTCTTAAGAAAGTGATTGAGTTCATACGCAATAAGAATATTATCAGAAATAAGCCTACCGGGGATGAAAGCAGATTGGGATTCAGAAATGATATCAGTAAGAATAGGTTTTAAACGATTAGCTATACATTTCGACATGATTTTGTAAATGACATTGCATAAGCTAATCGGCCTAAACTGGCTAACAGATTCAGGTTTGTCAATTTTTGGGATGAGCACAATATGAGTGAAATTAAACTTGGGAAGGAAAGAGCGATTATTAAGAGCATCAAGAACACAGGCAATAATATCAGAGCCAACCACGTGCCAAAAATGTTGGAAAAAAATAGGGGACATACCATCTGGCCCCGGGGCTTTAAGGGGATGCATTTGATTCAAGGCGCCAGTAACTTCTAAAGCCGTGTACTGCCTGCAAAGGGAACGGTTCATAGTATCTGAGACACGAGGTTGGACAGATTCCAGGACCTCTTCAATAGCTGCACTAGACGGATTAATGGACGAGAAAATAAGCCGGAAATAATCGGATATAATCATGTGGATATTACTCTCTTTATTACGCCAAACACCCTGACTATCTCGAATTTTATTAATAGAATTACGTTTTTGTCTGTCAGAAGCTTGAGCATGAAAAAAAGTAGTGTTACGATCCCCGTCTCTCATCCAAAGGGTGCGACTACGTTATTTCCAAGCAGTCTCCTCACACGATCGTAGCTCTTCGAGCTCTTGACGTGCTTCGGTTTCCCTGTGTTTTGAGTGGGTAGAGATGTGACCAGACCGGAGCTGGATAAGAAATTTTTCCAATTCTTTTATGCGATTTTTGGATTGTTAGGAATTTCATATTAGATATTTTGATGATGACAAATAGGACTTCCTGTTAGACCCCGAAAAGTGTAAAAGCTTTCATAGAATGTTATATATAAGTACCTGAAAGCTTATTTATTTTAGGCTTATAGTATTTATCTTTGTAGAAATTCTTTAGACTAAGTATGTGACACTAAATCACTTAGGAAAATTCTGGGTGAGTCTACCAAATGATGAAGGTGAAGATCAAGCGTCTGAAGCTACAATGGATAAAGATATCTTGAAGCGTCCGTCAAACGCTTTAGGGATTATCCCAGTGCTCAAACTACGAATGGATAACTCAGGCCGAATACTCAACATCAAGTGAAATGACGGAATTCTCAGTGAGACCATCAAAACAAGATTGAAGAGTAAGCGTCTGAAATAAAGAGAAGAAACTCAGGATCAGTCCAAGCGTCTGTCCAATACATGAGAATAACTATTCTCTTCAGCAAGCGTCCAAAAGGTTAAACCAACACAACCTACAAAGAACGTAACCTGAAAACTCAAACCCAAAAACTATCCAAAGACTTAAAAATGCATGAATCAAACGGACGAATTATTTCCAACGGAAATAAGACAAGATGCATTAAAAGTCGGATAAGTGCTATTAAAATATAAGCACTATAACGTATGGGTAAGCCATTCTTTTGACCGAAACTGTCAGAAGTTATGAAACCAAGAACATGCCTAACTAATTAAGTATACCCAAAGTTAGAAATGTCTGAACTCAAGGAATGTTTGGGGAAACGAGACTCCAACCGTGTCAAACGGACAAAAACCACCAATACCTTATACATAGCTCTTTCAACAAACAAGTAAACACACAAAAAAGGCAAAAAATACCTACTTTGTTGAAAGAAAAGCTTACTGAAAATCATAGCCAAATATCCATATAAGCTTTTCACAAATATTCCAGAGACAGTCACCCATATCTCAAATCTTTTTTAAGAAGAACCTATACTACCATTGAGATATCCCCAAGTTGTTTGAACTTTCCAAAAACAAACAAACCCGTGACCAAAACCATCAACACCTTTCATCTGAGTGAGAAAGCTGGTTGACTTGCAAGCAATATTTTTGTGTAAAAGAAGCTTGTTGAAGTTGATCTCTATTGGAGCTGAAATCTGTGTGATCAAGGAGTTCCGAGATCAAGAGTAACTTGCACCATTTCTGAGTGAAAGAAGCAAGGGGATAGAAGGTCTTTAGTGGAGCTGAAATCTGTGTGACCAAGGAGTTCCGAGATCATATCCAATCTCCCTCTATCTTGTAGAAGTCTCTGTGTGACTCTTCGATAATCATCATAGTGGAAAAACCTCCCTGATAAAAGGAGAAGAAGGACGTAGCTGGGATTACATCACCCAGTGAACCTTACAAATATCTTGTGTCATTTACCTCTTTAAGCATTCATTGTTTTACTGCTTTACTATTCATATTGCATACATTCTGATAAAGTCTTAAAACAACTAAGCGACTACTTTCGATTAATTAACCGAATGCTAAGCTATAAAATACTTCCGCTGTGCTAACTCTGATTTAGTGACTAAACTCTGCCCTACTTTGGTAAGCGTTGAAATCACCGAGTCTAAGTTAACGTTTCTCAAGCGCCACATCCAGCGCTTAAACTTGTCAAGCGTTCAAATACTTCAAAGTGATACGAACTTTTAAGAAGTCGAAAAAGACTTCAGGGTCTATTCAACCCCCCCCTTCTAGACCCTTTCGTATACCACTTGGGACCAACATGGAATGATGGAGGGAATTTTTGTCCCAGTTAATAAGGCCTAATCGAAAATTATGAATATTAGCACTAACAGACTCCCCACTCGAGTTTGCACTACTAGGGTCCCATGCATTTTTAATGACCTCCTCACACTCGCTTTTTCTAAGCCAAACTGATTCAAAACGGAACCTTCTTTTTTTTTCTTAGGTACATTCGACACAGAAGTGGGGGACGTACAAATAAGGATTGGACTGTGATCAGAATGGATGACATCAAGATGAGAAACTGACGCATTGGGAAACAAATCGCACCATTTTGAGTTCGCGAGACCCCGATCAAGGCGGGCTCACACTGTGTGAGGGGCTATATAATTATTAGACCAGGTGAAGATATTCCCAGTATAGCCAAGATCATGAAGGTCCGTATCAACAAGTGCGTCTCTAAAGTGATGCATTTGCCAAAGGGGACGATCATTCCGACTTTCCTGTTCAATCGGGACAAGAATCTCATTAAAATCACCACAAACAATATGGGAAACTCAGCCTACGAAGAAGCTGCCAACTCTCCTTATGAAGAGATGTCCGTGGATTACCATAGAAACCCGTGAACCTCCAAGCAGACGACTCAGGAGAAACATAAACCGAGACATCAATATGGGAACGAGAAAAAGATTGAAGAACAATATCAATACTTTTAATCCAAAGAAGGCCAAGACCACCAGATAAGCCAACTGACTCGACATAAATACCAAATAAACCTAACTTATACATAAGACCATCGAAAGACGAAGAAGTAAATTTTGTTTCAGATAAACAAATCACAGACGGGTTGTAAGAACGGATCAGATCCGTTAGTTCTTGAACTACCCGAGCCCCACCCAGGCCCTGGCAATTCCAACATAACAGATTCATTGGTCTCGGCAGGGCTGCTCTGCAGCCTCTGCCGGGTTCTCATTTACTTCCGAGATACGAAGGGTAGGACGCTTAGGTGTTGGCTCAATAACTTCCACCGGGACAGGTGTTATATCAAGCATTTTCCTTTTCAAAGAGCAAGAAATAGATTTTTTAACGGTACGTTTTCTCCCTTTATTGGGTAACTTAATGGTACGACCAGTCGGGGATGGGGAAACAAACTGAATAGGAATATTGATGAGAATTAGGGAAGATGGCGGATTAGATTGATCCATCTGTTGGACTTGTTCCTTTATATGTTCCTGAAATAAACGGCGCTGTGAGGCGAGGGGGGGGGGTAGGAGACTGAACAACAACTTGGATTGCCTGGGTATCCCCTGTAGGGGATAGAACTGTGAAAGCAGAAATGGGACCTGCCCCCATAGGACTATGATGTAAAACTAGGTCACGAGAGCTAGAGTCGACCCGAGTAGGTGAGACGATCATAGGGACGAGAGTACCAGTAGTAACTGAGATATGTCCGTTTGGTGGGGAGACTCCTGAAGGGCCTCCCTTGTCCCAAACCATAGGTGCAATATTCAGATTTTGTTTTGGACTCTCTTCCTCCCGTCTCGGAGAAAGATGATGGTTTGGAGGGACACTAGGTGGTGGAGACCTGGGACGAGACGGAGAATTATGGATGGGACGGATAGTCGGGTGTTTACGCCAACTATCAACTCGGGAGCTACGAGACGGACTAGATGGGTAAGGGGAAAAAGTATCACCCCCCGTCTGGAAGGATGAAAGGAGAGACTCATTTTGTTCGTGGCACGGAGATGGGGTCCAAAGGGGAAAACTTTTTTAAGATCTTTAAATTATGATTTTTCAGGGGATTCACAGTATTTAAAAATATGCCCCATGACACCGCATATAAAGCAAAAATTTGGTAAACGCTCATAAGCATATGTAATTTTGAGAGAATTTGAACCCGCTTTGAAGCAAGAGAGACGTCGAAGTGGTTGGGAGACGTCAAGACCAATTCTGATACGAAGCGAGGAACCCCATGAGACCCCGCTCCGATTCAAATCAACAGAACGAAACAAGCCTAAAGAATTCCCGATGAATGCCGCCATGTCATCGTTCATTTTACTAAGAGGGAGACCCTTAGCCAAGACATAAAAATCAACCCACTGAAGGGGAGCAGTGATTGGATCATCAGTTTCATCAAGAAGTTTGAGGACAAGGAGGTCATTATCATAGCACCAAGGACCCCCTTCCATGACACGATCCAAATCTGAGGTACGCTCAAAATTTAGTAAAAAACGACCATTATCAATTTTTTTGAACTCAACACGTTTACTAGGTTTGAAGGCGTTTAGCATGGTTTCTTTGAATGCATTAAAATTGTATCTATTACCTGACAATAAGCGACCCACAACCACTCTATCAAAAGGGTTACAACCCGATTTCCAAACTCCCTCCGGTATTTCTATTTCTTGTTTTTCTAGATCCGATAATGATATCCGTTCCATCCGGCGAATTTGATCGTCCATAAGACCGATAACTGCAGTAACCAAAAAAATAAAAAACGGTGCTAGTAACCAGTTAACCAAGTGCCAAGAAACTCTACTCGAAACCCCTGCAGAGCGTACACTGCACAAAGAAATAAGGAAAACCGTGAGAGAAATACAGATCCAATAAGCCACCGTAAGCCAGTATGAAAAGGAAGCACAGAAGAACGGAACCCTGAAACGTAAAAGAAAAAGGGAAGAAAGACAGATTGATAAACCGATGGTAGTGGCGAAGACAGGAACAGAGGCGAAGGGCCGACTGTCCCGAGGAGGACGAATTGCAGAGCTCAATTCTATCAAGGACTAAGACTACCGATGCCAATAGCCGCGTACGAAACTCCCGCAGACAGAGCCCTGAGGAGCAGAAGTGGAAGTTAAACCTATCCGCAAGAATGAAATGAGATCTCTGATGATAAGTGTTTGAGCAGTATGAATCTGAAAGGATGAAGGTTGGGGAAAAACTCTCAGCTAAGGCGTGAGAGAAAAAGCCCCAATTCTAGGGAGAAAAAGCCCCAAAATTAGGGAGAAAAAGCCCCCATTCTAGGGAGAGAATTTTTTTTTATATCAACTTAACATGATATGAATCATATAAACATCAAGAACTCGTAAATAAATCAACAAAGTACCAAATTTGGCTCTGTTATCACTATTGGGAATCCTGGTATCATGCGCAGCGGAATTTAAAGCATGTCCGGATTCCCAAAGCCAAGATCAATTTGTGGAATTTCATTGATTTTAATATAAAACGAAGAACACGAAAAACTTATCTTTTGCGTGTTTTATTAATCCTCACGAATCTTTAATGGTCCACTTGTTTTGTTTCTAGACCATCACGCAGGAACGAATTTTGAAAATCTTCATCATCATCTCCCATGAGGCGGCTAGGCAGAGACACTATGAATCTTTTTCTCAGTCTTGTATTTTGGTGGAGGATTTCACGCAAAGTGACTTTTGTTGTGTTCTCTAGCTTGCGTTGAAATATTAAATAAATCCTCTAACTTAAGCCTACCAGTACACGCCTATAAGGCCTTATTGGATGATTAATTGGGCTATGTGACTCAGTCAACTTAGTCCAATTAATTTAATCAATTAATATTTAATCCAATTAAATATTCAAACTAATTAATTTAATTTACCATTGTTTAATTCAATTAAACAACCAATTAAATTAATTTATCCAATTAATTAATTCGTCATTCCAAAAGATAAATTACCAAAATGTCCTCCAAATACTAAACTCGATTTTCTCGTCTATTCCTTTAGCGCAACTTTCTAGGTTCATCTCGATTGGAAATGGGAGGATACCAAAGGATGTGGATGACACCTAACCAGCAATGTGGCCCCACATCGTAGCCCAACTGAGTACGAAATGATCAAGTCATTACGAACCTCTAGATTAGAAATACTGTATGAGTATGCAAAATTACCAATATTCCTTATTAAGCAATAAACATGTCTATTGAATCTGAATCGATATATTAATTCACCTTCCGGTACTTTTCAATTCATCTTAAATCATGTAATTGGTGATCAAGCAATTACAAGCACTAAACACTCATTAATAGATAAACAAAGCAAGAACAAACTCATCTATTATCAATAAACCAAATTAACACACAAGACTACATCTTAAACTCTAAAAAATAATTTAGCTATGCATTATTAAAGAAAAACAAGAAATACATTGCATTTACATAAAAATAGTCATGTTCAATAATGGAGGAATATAGAAATACAACTTGAGAAGATGAAAGCTTCAAAATCCAAGAAATCTCCTCTGATTGGCAAGGATTCAAGAAATCCTCTTCTTCTCTTCAAGGTAATTTCCTTTCTTTCTCTCCAAGTCTTCTAACTTAAGAATATGACTCTTCTCCTCTATACAGCCTCTAAAAATGTTTTATATTGATTTCTTAACATAAAAGGAGTCTTAGATACAAAAATCGACCCATCCAAGATATAAAATTGGCCCATAAAAAATATAAAAACCCCTAGCTGCACAACTATGCAGAATATCTGCACAACTGTGTAGTCTAGCTATGCAGAATTTTTTTTCTTAATTTTTTTTCAATGAAACTTTCTCGTGTGGCCCCTCTATTGCATTTCTTTAAGTCCTCTTAGTTAGCCTTCATTATTCTCGTAAGAAAAACTCCTTCAACTCATCAAAGAAAATCTCTCTTTTGCCTACAAAAGCATTGAAACGAATTAGAAATCAAAATACGTAAATTAGGCTAAAAATAACGGAAAAGATTAACTACAAGTCGTAAATAGAGATAAATGTGAGGTAAAAGATGATGAAAATAGTTAAAATATTGGACCTAACATTGGGAAAGTGCCCTTGATGCCAATGAGGAATTAGAATATAAGGCGCTAGTTTATATTGTACAACTAATTATTAAAAGAAAGGCATTACTATGTTGTTCATACAATTTTTAATGACATCTAGAAGTTTTAAATGAATAACTAGTCTATGTGTATCAATGCAGATCTTCCACTCCTTATAGTAGTTAAGGAGACAGGCACTGGAAGGATTTGGTACTTGATTACTCAACCGGTTCACAAGTCGGAGAATCTCAATTGGGTATTGAGATTCATGTGGACTTGTATGACACATTCTATGATAAAGAGTGCCACTATGGGATAGTGGGAGTTTGTGTCATAGATACATTGATAGGATTAGTGTATTCGAACATGACTCATAGCAATCCGATCACATGGAGTTTTACTCAGTGACTGTTAATGATTGGATTATTGATTATGATAGTATGCGTGAGCCTTAAACCTGAGGAGTCACGGTCACAGTGTGCTTGTGACGTTGGATCCGTCATTAGAGTAGTTAGGCCCAATTCACCCATTGATGGGGCCAACCTCAAACTGCGTTCCAATGGGCAAGTAGAAGTTGTGAAGTGATTTCCCAAAGGAAATTCACTGTTTCAAAAGTAAACAAGAAGTAACCTATGCAATCATAGGTAAATGAAATTGAAAGTCTCTAGCCAGAGCTCATGAACTAAATCGTGTTTGACACGGAGGGTAGTTCCGTAATCTCATGTTACTATGATTCTTAGCATAGCATCGAGTCCTGTGCATTTGACATATTCCATGACCCTCACTCGATCGGGTTACGTCAATGAAGGGTTTACACTCATGCAATATTCATAATCTAGAGATTTATAATGACATATTTATTTCGTATTCGATTGAGCAACGATGTAGGGTCATGGTGCTAGCTAGGTGTCACTCACCCTTTGGTATCCTCCCATTGCCAATCGAGACGAACCTACAGAGTTGTGCTATTTAGGAATAGACGAGGAAATCAATTGTTGCATTTGGAGGGCATTTTGATAATTTATCCTTTGGAAGGACGAATTAATTAATAGGAAGAATGTTGTTTGATTAGATTAAACATGAATAATTAAATTAATTATGTTGACTTGGTCAACTATGAAAATTAATTAATAATTTAGTTAATTAATTAATTAAAGTATTAATTTAATCTATGTATATTTAATTGGATTAAATATTAGATGATTAAATTAATTGGACTAAGTTGACTGAGCCAACTTAACCCAAATAGGCATCTAAAGGCCCTAATGAGCGTATGGTGTATGGGCTTAAGTTGGAGGATTTTATTTAATCTTCCAACACAAGTTAGAGAACACAACAGAAAAATATAACGTGAAATCCAAAACCAGAAAATTGAGAAAAGTTCTCTTCCTCTATCTCTCACCTAGCCACTACTTTGGAGAAAGAGATGGAGATTTCTGAAGTCGATTCCATGGCGTGACAATCTAGAGACGGGACACGTGGACCATTGATAGAAGATTTACGAGGATTGAATGAATACGCAAAAGGTAAGATTTCGTATTCATCTTTTTATATGAAAATCATTGAACTTGGTTTTGGGAATCCGGATCGGTTTTTACGTTTTCGCTGCGGATGCTAACATGATTCTCAACAGTGGTATCAAAGCCAAATTTGTTGGCTTCGTTGATTAAATATGCGTGTTCTTCATGTTTATTTGATATCGTGTTGAATGCATAATTTATTGGATTAGAATCAATATAAATGGATCGAAAAATTTTCCATAACTATAATTATAATGCTTGATCAGATCAAATTTCTGCAAAATTATTAAATCTGAAAATTGAGTCTGTGTTTGTTTGTATTTTGGGCTGAATTTTTGGCCAAATAACCAGCTCAAAATATGTTTAGATTAAGATCATCTGGCCAAACATGAAAGCCCATGTTTGGCCAAATAATATCAAACACCCCCACTTCTGTTGTTTTGGGTTAGAGAGAGAGAAATCATCATCATTTCTTTCTCTCTAACAAACTGTCAAGTGTTATGTCAACATATATATTAGAGACAATAGCAGACACCCCCCTCAATTATGAGGTGATGTGCACTTTGCCCACCAACTTATTGAAATGTGCGGTTTACCCCCTCACTTATCAAAAATGTGCACTTCACTCCCTCGGGCAGCTCGGGCAGGGGCAAAGTGCAACAAAACACATAAGTCAGGGAGCAAAAGTCCAATTTTTATGATAAGTGAGTGCCTGAATCTGCCCGAGCTGCCCGAAGGAGTGAAGTGCACATTTTTGATAAGTGAGGGGGTAAATCGCACATTTCAATAAGTTGGGGGGCAAAGTGCACATCACCTCATAACTGAGAGGGGTGTCTGCTATTATCCCTATATATTATTAATATACTATATATGTGTTATATACATATAATACATTGTATATATTATGTTTAAATATTATATGTATACTATACATATAATACATTGTATATATTATGTTTAAATATTATATGTATACTATAGTATACAAAATATTATATGGCTATATATATTGTAATGAGTATACGATAATATATATATTAAAATATATAATATTACTTTGCATATATTAAATACATATGTTGTATATACATAATATATACGTATATTATATTTCACATATATAATATTACTTTGCATATTTCACATATGTCGTATTATATGTATGTAATATATACGTAATTCCAAAGAGAGATAGCGCTCATGGAAGATTTACTGGACCTAATGCAGGGAGTAGTAAATCTTCCATGAGCGCTATCTCTCTTTGGAATTAAGTCTTGTCCCTGGGCGTAGATGGTATCAGAGCCATGTTTTCAGGGGGAAATCATGTTGGGTAAGGATATAATTTAACACAAAACACAAAACCTTGATTATTGCAATGATTAGAAACCAGGATACTGTAAAAAATAGTCTCAATCTTGAATTTGAATTACTACAGGATTTAGATCTACTTAATAAGTGGACTATCCCTAGAATTGAACCAAAAACAATTTATAAATTAGGAACTTTTGAAAAATTAGGATTAAAACAGTTGGTAAAAACCACTGAACAATCTATTTCCCTGTATAATGAAGAAATGATTATTAAATTATTGAGTGAAAAGGATATACTTCCTTATAGGAATACACATAAATTTCTTCATATAGGATTAGTGCAAATTGCGTTTAAACCACTTACATTAGAAGGTTTGCCTGAAAGTTTTATAGTAGCCTTAAGAGATGGTAGAAATTTAAATTGGAAACAATCTTTAATGGGAATTATACAATCTAGTTTGGCCCATGGTCCAGTTTATTTTGATGTTTATCCAAATTTACAATTATCTTTATCTGATGTGAATATTCTTGATGCTTTGACTTTAAATGTTAAAACTCATGGTTATAATTATGTTTCTGGATCAGAAGTTATATGTGTTTGTTATAGAATTTATTATAAACCTTTGTATACTTTAAATCCTCATTGTAAAAAGGTTGATAAACCCTTAAATGAAACTATATTAATTGAAACAAATTTTAGTAAGTCTAATATTATTACAAGGAGATCGATAAAATGGGAAGAAATTGCTTTTCCTGAACACTGGATAATTGAAAAAGCTGTACCTACACAACCACAAATACAGTCAAATCTGGTAGATGTAATACAGTCTCAAGAAGGGACCATAAATTTACAATTTGAACATCCAAATAGATTTTTAGGACCATCTTCAAAATTATCTAGATCTCGATCCCAATCTTTACATTCTTATATTTCACCTATTGATTATATTGTTGAAACTCCTTCGAGGGCATCTACTTCTCAAATAAGAGATGAAAAAGAGGAAACACAAGAATCGTTAAGAGATTCTAGAATTGATGAATTATATATTAATCAAGACAATATTGTAAAAGGATATAATAATAAGCATGCTAATAATATTAAGCAGGCGGAGACAATGTCTGAAATGAGTATGCCACCTTTTTAATGGATTTTTGGCCTAAGATTGATTTTAGTCCTGGCTCTCATGCTGGGCAAAATATTAAAAAAGAATTCAATTTGCCTAGATGGGAATTATTTAAAAATTGGTTTTTTGATAATTTTAATCTAAGTGAACAAAATTATATACAAGAACAATTTTATAAAACTTGTTCTGAGAAAAATACTCTCATTCCTTTTGTTCCATGGTTTATGTCTACATATGTTGAACAATACATCGCTGTAATAGAAAGAAATTATAAACTTTTAAATGGACAAATAAATAAAGATATTTATCCTCCTTCACAAGCATTTCAAATGGAAAAAGAAGGGAAAATCTGTAATTTTCTTGCCTTTTCAAAAATATTTGAAAACAATACTTTACAAGTTACATGTCAACATATTAATATTCTTATTGAACAACAAAACTATGCTAATATGTTTTTGAATGTGTTAGGAGAACAAATAGCTTCTTTACATGATAGAATAAATAAACTAAGTATATTAATAGATAAATCTAAACTTCCTGAAAAGGATCTTGAAATCATTGGTACTAGTCATACTGGTCATAATGGAAAAGGTCACACTGCAAGTCCCAGTATTCAGCCTCCTCCTGAAATTCGAGATTTTAAATTAAAATCTACTACAGAATTAGAAAAATTCTTAAAAGACAAATTTGATAAATTAACAATAAATACTTTAGAAGAAGACTTTGAGAATACTCTAAGAGAAGGATCTCGTATTGATAATAATATTCAACGACTTGCATCAAAAGTTGAAAAAGTACTAAAGGAGAAATTAACCTTAAATACACTAGATGAAAATGTTGATACAATTAATAAAATTGATAAGGAAAAATGGGCAAATAAACCCAGTCAAAGGTTATATTATTACAGGAGACCTTCTCCTATGGACGTTTTACATGAAGAACAAGAATTTATTCTTAGTAATAGTTATAGTGGCAAAAATATTTATGAATGGAATATTGATGGCTATACTGAAAAACAAATTTATAATGCTATTCACAGAATGCTTATGTATTCTACCATTTGTAAAAGCAATAATAATACAGATAGGACTGTTGCAAAAATGATAATTGCAGGATTTACAGGTCAATTAAAAGGATGGTGGGATCATTATTTAACCCAAGCAAATAAAGATGAAATTTTAAACACTGTTAAACAGGAAGATAATAAATTAGTTGAAAATTCAGTATATACTTTAATCGTTAATATTGTTGAACATTTTACTGGAAGATATTCTGATAATAGTGAAACAATTAGAACATTATTACAAAATCTTAAGTGTAAAACACTAACAGATTTTAGATGGTATAAAGATACTTTCTTAAGTAGAGTCATGGAATTACCTGAAAGTAATAGTTCTCATTGGAAATCTAAATTTATTGATGGGTTACCTCATTTATTTGCTGAAAGAGTTAGAAGGAATTTACGAGGTGATTTAATATCTATTCCTTATGATAATTATACTTATGGTAAATTAATTGGAGTATGTATCCAAGAAGGATTACATCTTTGTAATGAAATAAAATTAAATCAACAATTAAAAAGACAAAACCTCATAGAAAGAAAACAATTAGGCCAATTCTGTAGTCAATTTGGCATGGATATCCCTTCTTCTCATAAACTTAAACCTTTAAAAGAAAAGAATAAAGATAAAAAATTTAAATATCTGAAAAGAAAACGAAAAAATTCTCAAAAGAAATGGGAGAAAAAATTAAAAAGAAAAGAAGAAAAGAAGAAAATAAACAAGCTAAAAGAAAATTTATTGTTTGTAGAAAATGTGGTAGAACAGGTCATTATGCAAGAAATTGTTGGACCAAAAAGAAAATTAATAATCTCCAAATAGGTGATGATATAAAAGAAAAATATCCAAAATCTTATTAAACTCGGATACTGATAATTCAGAAACAGAATCATATTCTGAAGATAGTAGTAATTCTGAAAGGCTTAAAGTTTTAGATAATGAGTCAATAATATCAGAATCGGAATCTACATCGGAGTCAGAATGTGAACCATGTAGTAAAGGTCAACCTTGTATTAATAATCTGGAAAATAAAGAATATTATAAAATTCTATTTCAATTTCAAGATATGGAAATAAATGTTTTAGATAGCCAAAATATTTTTGAACTACTAAAACATATAAAGGATTCGGATTTAAGATCAAAAATAATTGATCAAATTGACAATATTCCTACTACTCCTAGTACTTCTATTAACAGACGAAATGTCCCTGAGGAAGTCATAACTTCTCCAGAACCATATTCTATGTCAGAAGTTTATAAATTATTAAAAGATAGACAGGTAATAAACACTCCTACATCAGTAAATGACCTTATGATAGAAATAAATCATTTAAAGAAAGAAATTAATTCTTTAAAACAAGAAAATAAAGTCCTTGATAATAGAATATCAAGATTAGAACATAATTCTGAAACTAATTCTCTTCAAGAAGAACCAATAGTTAATATGCAAACTCTTCAATTTTCAAATAATAATTTCTTAAATACTCTGGAACAAATTATGTCCCAAAAATGGACTGTACAAATAACTTTATTAATAGATAATTATTTTTCTCAAGAATTTATTGCTTTAATTGATAGTGGTGCTGATTTAAACGTAATACAAGAAGGATTAATTCCTACAAGATATTTTGAAAAAACTACTCATTCTTTATCCCATGCTGGAGGACAAAAACTGGATATCAGTTTTAAGCTTCCCAAAGCTTTTGTTTGTATTGATAAAACTTGCATACCCACAAGTTTTTTACTTGTTAGAAATATTTCAAACCAAGCTATACTTGGATCACCTTTTATAACAAACATTTATCCTTTTATAACTGTAAATAAAGAAGGAATTATAGGTACTTATAATAATAAGCCTATACATTTGAAATTTATCACAAAACCTTTTACCAAAGTATTACATGGAATGTATGAACAAATTAAAGCAAAAGAAAATCAATTAAATTTTCTTAAAAATGAAGTTTGTCTTTTAACCATAGAAGACAAACTACAAAATCCAAAATTACAAGATAAAATAAAACTTTTACATAATAAATTCTGTTTAGAAATTTGTAATGATCATCCTAATGCTTTCTGGGATAGGAAAAAACATATTGTTGATCTACCATATGAAAATGATTTTGATGAAAAAAATATTCCTACTAAAGCAAGACCTTGTCAAATGAATTCTGAATATCTAGAATTATGTAAAAAAGAAATTGAATCTTTGCTTAGTAAAAAATTAATCTGTCCGTCTCAATCTCCATGGTCATGCACTGCATTTTATGTTAATAAACATAGTGAACAAGAAAGAGGAGTTCCTAGGCTTGTAATTAATTATAAGCCTCTTAATAAGGTTCTAAAATGGATCAGACACCCAATTCCTAATAAAAAAAGATTTGTTGGATAGATTATATAATGCCATTATATTTTCTAAATTTGATTTAAAATCAGGATATTGGCAAATTCAGATTAATAAAGCTGATAGATATAAAACTGCTTTTAATGTTCCTATAGGACATTATGAATGGAATGTTATGCCTTTTGGATTAAAGAATGCTCCGTCTGAATTTCAAAAAATAATGAATGATATTTTTACTCCTTATAGTGAATTTATTATCGTATATATTGATGATATTCTTGTATTTTCCAAGGATATAGAATCTCATTTTAAACATTTAGAT
The DNA here is from genome assembly GCA_019426215.1 of Buddleja alternifolia. Classification (NCBI taxonomy): domain Eukaryota; kingdom Viridiplantae; phylum Streptophyta; class Magnoliopsida; order Lamiales; family Scrophulariaceae; genus Buddleja; species Buddleja alternifolia. The sequence continues at coordinate 19,070,055 of CM033408.1, read as the reverse complement.
ATGTTTAGAAAAATTATTATTCAAAATGGCCTGGTAATATCTAAACCAAAAATGTCTTTATTCCAAACGAATGTTAGATTTCTTGGTCATAATATTGAGAAAGGTAATATTATTCCTATCAATAGAAGTATTGATTTTGCTTCTAATTTTCCTGATGAAATTACAGATAAAACTCAGTTACAAAGATTTTTAGGAAGCCTGAATTATATTTCAGCCTATTATAAAAATTTTGCTGAAGACACAGCTATTTTATATGATAGATTAAAAAAGAAACCAAAACCTTGGTCAGAACAGCATACTAATGCTGTAAAGAAAATAAAAGAAAAGGTGAAAACTTTACCTTGTTTAATGCTAGCTAACCCAAATTGGGAAAAAATTGTGGAAACTGATGCTTCTGAAATTGGTTATGGTGGTATTTTAAAACAAATTAATCCTATTACAAAACAAGAAAATCTTATCAGATTTCATTCTGGAAAATGGAATGGCAGTCAAAAGAATTATGCTACAATAGCCAAAGAAATTCTTGCCATAGTAAAATGTGTATTAAAATTTCAAGATGATTTATATAATCAACATTTTGTGATAAAAACAGACTGTAAAGCAGCCAAGTTTATGTTTCAAAAAGATTTTAAACATGATGTTTCTAAGCAAATGTTTGCTAGATGGCAGGCGCATCTCGCTCCTTTTGATTTTGAAATTATTTATAAAAAAGGAGAAGATAATAATCTTCCAGATTTTCTGACTAGAGAATATTTATCATGAATTTTGCAGGATCAAGATTTTCAGAATATTCCTCTATACAAACAATGCAAAAATTATATATTCACAATTTATATGGTTGTTCAGTATATTATGTTCTTCCCCATCATCGTCGCTACTTAGGAAGAATTGGGGTTCCTGATCCAATTAATGATCCTTATTATTTAAAAATATATGGAGATGCTAATTGCATTAAAAGACTTCAAATTAGAAGATATTATCTTCAGAAAAGTCTCAAATATTGGGAAACTGAAATCAATTCTCCTGAGTTCCAAATGCAGAGTTTAACATTTAGAAGTTGTGCTCTAAAGCACAAAAATCAATGCTTATTATGGGAATTACAATTTGTCAATGGCTTGCTCAATAGACTCTCTGCTTAATCAAAGAATTTTAATATGACAGAAATGCAGTTTCATGGAAGAGGACTCTCCTCTTATAGAGGCAGAGGTGGTCGTGGAAGAGGTCAGGATAATATTCTGACACAACATGGAAGAAAGAAGCTAATAGCAGCTGATTTATCATCAGCTCAAGATCCTTTATATAAGGAATTTCTTGAATTTAAGAAACAAAAAGAGGGTCATACCCAAGCTTCTCCCTCATATTCTAAAATTGTGGGAAATGAAGATGAGGAAGCAGATGTCCATAATATGGGCTATATCCAAAATGATGACAAAAGAGTTATACTCTTTCTTACTGAAAATGATTTGAAAAGGGATAATAAGCCCTGGGAATTGCTTGAAAGATATTTAAACACTCATAGTGATACTTTTGGAAGTTATAAATTCCAACAATATTATGAAAATATTCTCCAAAATAGTGGCCCATGTGAAATAAACCACTATCATAGTGGCAGTAATGAGGAAATTTATAAATTTTCCAAAATAATTGTTAAAAGGATTATATCCATAGAAGAATGGGGAATATCTCCATTCAAAGAAAAATAATTTTATTTCAACAATACTCCTATTAAATATAATTATTGGGATTATGTTGAAGCCTTTGAAAAAGTTTTCTTATATGAAAACCCGAGCCATAGTCATACTTGGTTCATCAAAATATGCGGAGAGGTTTATAACCACTTTATACCCAATTGGTTTTTAAAATGGTGGAAATTCTATGGCCCCAAAAAAGAAATTTTGCCAGAAATCCTTATAGGATTATTTGAAGAATGGAAAACATATTCTCCAAAAATTTTAGAACTATCACAGTCTCAAAAATCAGAAAAAATCGAGACATTCTACTTTTTTTTATTGAATTTTCACTTCCTTGGATCTGAAAATGGCTTCCCCAAGTGGAACATGATGAGGATAATATCCCCTCTATTATAAGATTATCCTATACAAAATTCTGGGATACCATGATGCGAGAGGATCCTGAAACCAAAGAATTAAAATGTATAGATACTATAAATAAAATTGAAAAGAAAATAGAGGAATACAAAAGGCTGTATCATAAAAAGCAGCAGAAGATGCAAATTCCCCTGATCAACATTGCGGAAATATCTCAACAGCTCAAAAAGCAAGAAGGCACCAGTTCAAGAGAACAACTCATTGAGAAATATCTTGAAGAAATGAAGACAAAATTAATAGAAGACTGGATCGAAGAAGAACGAAGTGATACTTCTATGGCATCATCCAAAGGTAATAATTTTGAAGATATTAATTTTCAGGATGCACAGGATCCAAATGACGTGTCAATCGAAGACAATTTTGATACAATATTGGAGAATCTCAAAGAAGATTTGCACCGAGGAAAATCCAAGCAGAAAAAGTGACAGAAAATTATCAAGAATAGTAAAATCACTGTGTAAATAGTAAAAATTATGTTTAATTAATTTTGAGATCCGCCGCCTCCACTTTCTATAAATAGAGGGGTTGGCCTTTGTCTTTGTAAGCTTTAGAAGCTTTAGACCCTTTAGTGATAAGTCTCTCTCTCTCTCTAAAATCCCTCTCCCTCACTTGCTTCAGCCTCCATCTCCAGTGTAAAATACCAAGTTCTTATACATTACTGAAGTTGCTATAATAAAAGAAGAGTTTATTTTGTAAGTTTTCTTTTTTATCTTACAGTTTAATTTTATTTTTACTTTGCGTTTAAGGATAAGCCTTATAGGCTAAATCCTTTTGTGTTAAATTATATCTGAACTCTCATGATTCCTCTAAAAAATATGGTTTGATAATTCTGAAAAGAGATTTTCGTTATGGTATGGACTCTAATGGGTTGATTTAATAAACTGGCTGAAATTAGATAGTCAAGAATGAAACTCATACTGTTGCCGTTTTTAGCCGTGTTGCTTGGCGTTTTTGGGCGTTTGTATGAAAATTCTTGATGATTTAATTTCATTGACGGATTATTAAATTGTGAAAATAGTTTGTGAATCTGTGGTGACCCTTGCAAAAGTATCCTTGTGAGAAACTGGGGGTTCCTCGATTTACTACTCCCTGCATTAGGTCCAGTAAATCTTCCATGAGCGCTATCTCTCTTTGGAATTATATAACATATTATATAAATATATATACATCGATATGTTATAATGTATATTATATTATATGTGTTCTAGTACACCTGTGTGTGTATATTTATACATCAATTACAATGCATAGACATATACATATATTATTATTATATATAATATAATAATTTAAACATTATAATGTGCATGGCCCAGCACCTTGTGCTTTAATTAGGATGGGCTGAATTGGGTTATAATCCAATGTAACCCAGCTGAATTAAATTCGGGTTAGTTCAAGACTCAAATTTGAATTTAGTTCTTTCTTTCTTTTCGCTTTAAATTAAATAGAGTTTAATTTATAATAAATTAATTTGGATTTGATTTACATTAAATTAAATTGATTTTAATTTCTTTATCAAAATTAAATGGGATTTAATTTTTCAATAAATTGACAGGATTGACTTATTTCAAATTAATTAAATTGGATTTAATTTACCTATCAAAATTAAATTAGTTTTAATTATGCTATAAATTAAATTGGATTTGATTTTGTAGTTGATTGAATTGGATTTAATCACCTATCAAAATTGAATTGGTTTTAATTATTTTATTACTTAATTTTTTTTTAATTTTGTAATTGATAAAATTAGATTTAGTCATTGGATTGTGAGCCCATGGATTAAATTATATTTAATTTCACTTTGATTAATAAGATTTAGTCCTCCCATGAAAATTAGATTAGACTTAATTTTACTTGGATTAAATTAAGTCTAATCTTAGATCTCATGATAATTAAATTGAATTTAATTATTTATAATTAGATTTTTCGATCGCATGAAATTTAAATAGGATTCAATTTTACTTCGATTAACTTTGATTTATTCTTAGTATCAAAATAAAATGGGATTTAATTTTGCAGTAGTCAAATTGAATTTGATTAAGTAAATTAATTAGATTTAAGTTATGCTCTTGTTCATATATATGCTTGTTATATGTGATAGATACACATTTCATTGACTTAGATTTTATATTTATGTTTGGCATGCTTATATTATGTTGATTAGCCCATTGGCTTGGGCCGATGTAAATAATACATGAAAATGTGTGATAGATTAATGTGCAAAGTGAGATCTAAAACTAAATATTAAATTCTCCCAAATCTTTTAATACTAAGTTAGTAAAGGGCGTTGGGCATCCTCTCCCTCCATTAAACTTAATAAAATTAAAATTATATCTGGTGTATGGCGTCGTCCCAGTTAGTGGGGGTTATACACTTGAATATAATTTAAAATTACATAAGTGCATTGGATGCCTTCATCAAAGCATATTTTATCCCATATATAGTTAAAGGGTTGCAAAGTAAAATTCAAATGTTAGATTAAAAGGTGTTAAAGGGAATGGACTCAGATAGTTCACAAATTTATATATCGTTAAAGGGTTGCGGTTTGGTGAATTATGGGAAAGTAGATTGAATCATCTGTTAGACAGATTGGTGTCAGATACCACTTTAAAAGGTTAGTGGGTCAAATATCGTTAAAGGGTTACAACCCACTGAACCCTTTAAAGTACTCAATCACTCATTATGAAATCTATCCAATGAGATTTCCAAAAATTACAGTGGGAGTGCAATGTTTAGAAAAATGTAGTGAGAGCCAAGTAAAATTAAAGTTCTAGTTTTACTTGTGTATAATATAAACACCCTAATTGATATCTTGGTTTATTTTCTACTTTAGTTGATATCTCTCGTAAATTAGAAACCCATTTAGTTAGTTATGCTTGAGAATTTTGTCCGTATTAGCCTAACCAAATCAATTGACTTAGAAACTTGAGGATGGTCCTCAGTCTAAGTAAGAGACTGTGAGTAGAGATTCATATATGAGGCGCACTGGGTATAGAACTATGTGTTTTAGAAACTAGTGTTCAATGACCGGTTTCCTCAACTTCTTATATTCTACATTCTAGAGTTAGTGCTCATGTTTGAATAATTAAAAATAAGTACAAAGTTGGGAAAATAAGAGGAGATCAATTTTGGAACCAGACATGATGTCGTGACATAAGATCCATCTTTGTTCTCTTAAATTCTGAACACGTTATAGTTTTGGATGATTAATTAGTTTTACCAAATGGTACTAAGAACGTTATCCTTTTCTAACTTGGTCAAGAAATGATACTTCTTTAAGTTTGGTAATAATTTACATGACATTTATTTTTGAAATAAACGTGGGAACAATACATCCTTACTAAAATTGTTAACACGATTTAAAAGTTCAGAATTAGTATACAATGAACACATAGACTAGAGAACGTAGTATACTAGAAACAAACTAGAAATTTTTTTTGGCACCTAAGGTTAGGTCATGCCTTAGGAAGCATAAGACACAGGTTAGGAGAAACATGGGAGTAAGAGCCCATTGGGATTGAATCCTTATCCAAACTTAAGAATCTCTCTCGTGAGCAAGATGACTAAATCTCCCGTCATAGGAAAAATATTAAAGGGCTAATGAAGTTTTAAAGTTGGTGCGTACTGGCGTCTATAGTGGCAAGTATGGTATCATATTAGGACAATACGATTGGATCATAATGAAAAGTATATGATTACCTAATTAGATCTGTTCTTAAGAAAATGTAGCATAGTTTCATAGTTGATGTTGGTCCCAAGTGGCATACGAAAAGGTCTAGAAGGGGGGGGGGGGGGTTGAATAGACCCTGAAGTCTTTTCCGACTTCTAAAATTATTCGTACTAAAATTGATTTGGACTCTTGAAAATGTAGGTGCTTGGCTGAGCGTTTACTCGAAAACTATTTTATAAAGTTAACTTAGACTTCAAGATTTGAATATTATAACCAGTTAGGTTTAAGCATTTAGTTCCTTAATCAGTGTTAGCACAACAAAATGATTTTAGAGTCTTCTCTCTAAAAGCTTTAGCGTCACAAAGTGTACCTTAGTTGTTTAGCTTTTAATTGTGTTTACTTAACAGATTTATGCAATGATGTGACAGTAATGAAATTGACTGTAAAGTAAAGAACGTAATATTTGTAAGGTTCGTTGGGTGGTGTAATCCCAACTAAGTCATTCTTCTCCTCGAACACTCGGAGGCAATTCACTAAATTAATTCTCAAAGAATCACACAGAATCTTCTACAAATAGGGAGAGATGGATGTTGATGATGAGCTCCTTGGTCACACAGATTTCTGCTCCAAGACACTTCTATTCCCTTGCTTCTTTCACCCAGAAATATTGCAAGTATCCAACTTCGACTTCACATAGATCGCGAGGCTTGGATGGGGTTTTTCTAACAGTTTGTTTGATTTTGATAAAGTTCAAACAACTTGGAATATCTCAATAGTAGTGTAGGTTTCTCCAAAAAGAATGTTTGAGATATTGGTTGATTGTCTCAGGGATTGGAGAAAAGCAAATAAATATTTGCTTGAATGTTCTGGCTTTTTTTGAAAGTTTGAGGTTTGAGACTTCAATTCAACAGAGTTTCGGCTTGTAAGCTTGTATTGTGATTAATCTCTCTATTTGACTTGTTGTTGAAGTCTATTTATAGATATTTTTGGAAAAAGTGTCCGTTTGACACATGCACAGGCGCGCGTCTCTAACTTCCGCGAGTGAACCACTTTAGTCCTTTTTCCTTGAAAATCTGCTGCACAAAAGTTGGTGTTGCAGTCTCTGATAAGTTGACAGTCTAATAGGGTGTCTTATCCGGACGTCATGGAGTGCTTATCACATTTAATGCTCTTATCATCATTTAATGCATTTGATAAATGCCCGTTTGCAGTTAATGATCTGAGAATATTTGCATTAAATTCCTTCTGGATTTAGGAATAAATTCAGGTGACATTTGGTCATTGATAGATGCTCAATCACCACTGGATGATTTCTGTCCTCAATTGATACTTGGACGCTTGGATTCTTCATTTTTCATTCAGACTTCAGACCCTTGAGTTCTTCCAACTTAACTCCTTGATAAACTCACTCAAAAATTATCAGGCGCTTAGTTTAAAAACTATTTAGCCTAACAAGCTAGAATAAAAAACAAATAAAGCCTATACACAACTAACACTCAAAGCTTATACATAAATTCTAATAAAATCAGACTTACATATTTTGGGGTCTAACATAAATCCTAATTGTCATCATCAAAACATCTGATAAGAAATTTCCTAACAATTTCCCCCTTTTTGATGATGACAATACTTACTCTTTTATAGTTCAAGAGTTAGACAGCCAAAATAAAAGTTAGCTTTGGTTAGTTAAGGTTAATTAAAGTTAGTTAAGCTTCAACGAGATGTTTCAGCTAAAAATGCACTTTATATAGATATATCAATGAAAGTACAAGCATTTTACAACTGAACAAAATACATAAGAGATAAGAATATAGATAATGCAAATTAAAAGCTCTAATGACTAGGTTTAACTTTGTATCTCTTGGCCATTTCAGCCCGGATTGCTTCAGTTATTTGGTCTTCTAGATTCATCATCGCATCATGATCTTTGTCAATTACTAGCTTATTCTCTTCCTTTTATCTCTTCTTGAAAGCAGCAAAGTGTTTGTCCGATTCAAATGGGTCAATACCAATATACCTTAGGCAAATCCTGAATGTTCGGTTAAATTCAGACATTTACCTCTCTTCAGCTATAAGCCTTAGATCAGTAGGCTCTGGGATAGATGCTCTTTGAAGAGGGATGTCAAATTGTTCAAGCCTTGCTCGAGAAGGTATTGGTATATCAGGATAGAGTGCTACTGGAGGATTGCACTCCAGCAGAAGCAATTACCCAGAAGCATTTACCCAAGATGGGTATGGGTACCTTTGCTCTAAATTTTGCGCAGGAGGAGGAGGTATTTGTTGACGCTTCGGCGGCGGCGGAGGATCCTAAGTTTTTGAACTAGATGCTTTCCTCTTCTCCCTTTTTCTTTTCTCTTCCCGCTTATTGCCATCATCAGTCTGCATGAAGTGTTCGGTGAGTAGATTGACTTGACTAGCAATCTGAGCCATAGAAGCTGTGAGATCATCAAAGCGTTTGTCAAAATGTCCTTTCATGGCTATTTGATTTGCTCGATTAGCGTAAGCCATTTCTCGAAACACTCGAAGGCTATCAGCAACTGCGGCTTGAGTAGCTCCTTGCATATGGGCTATTTGAGCATCCATATTCTGAGTCTCAATTTTGGCGAGATCAGTCTTGGTCCAGTGGAGAGCTTCAGTATTCTGGGTTGCATGATTACTCACTTCCTCTAAGACTGATTTAAGCAAAGGAGCATACGCTTGATTCTCACCAGAAGAAACCGCTTGAGGAGCCAGTCGCTTGAATCTAGAAGTGGTCTTGAGAGATTCAAAGTCTGGTTGATGAGCTGGATCAAATACTGTGCCTTGTAATTCAGTTGGAAGAACAACATCACCAAAAAGAGTAGGAACATAAGCATCAGGACTAGCCTCTGGAAGAGACGCTTGAGTTTGTTCCTCTGTACGTTCAGAAATATTTGACGCTTCCGGAATACTGGTAGCTTCAGGTGTAGAGACTTGAGCAATTTCCACAGGCACTTCCTCAAGTATTGACTCCTTTTGACGAAGGTCAGTGAAGGAGAAATGCAAGCTGGCGAATAGCTCATTTGCATATATATATGATGCACTTTCAATAAGGTCAGTCATATTCTTAAGTGGAAGGCAAGTACCTTGAATAAATGTGCGAAATAGACTATCCATGGCCCTGATATACATGGGACCTATGATATCCAGCACATGATTCAGGAAGATCCTGGATGGCGCTTGACAAATGGAAAATATCATGTCTGAGTAGTGGTGCAGGGAAAATCCAATCAGCCTATCTGGTGGAAGATGTTGGAGTCGTTGAGATTCAGGCACATAGGAGTTGTAGTACTCTTCCAAGTAGGGATAGATAGCTTGGGCAATCCTCTGATTCCATTCCAGCAATGAGAGGACAAACTCATAGTGGTTGAGCACCTCCTTTCTGATAGAGGGGAGCAGTGGATATCCTTGAAAGGGGTTGATCATGGAACCGTTCCATTGTCTAAGGTTGGCTATAAAGATTTTGTTGAAATGAGAGAGAGGAGTCATGATCTTCACCATCAGATTAAAACTGTCATCTCAGTGGCTAGGAGAGAAGTTTAAGCAAGATTCTGGAAAACTGCCACTGGTAGACGTTTGCGCATTGAAGCGTAGAAGAGTTTTTGCAAGTCTGTGTAGCGCTTGGCGCAAAAATTGCTCAAGCTGTTAGCGAACTAGTGGTAACTTGGTGACAGGTCCAACTTGTTGTTGACGCTTCTTCAGGCAATACTTGGCAAATTGACGCTTTTTGTCATGCATGCCTATGCCGAAAAGATGAGGAGCGTTGACCAAATCTTGACAGGTATACTGGTTACCCATGTACGTTTCACACAAGTTGACCTCATTCATGCCATAGTCTACTCCAGCATTTATTATGGCCCTGATGCCTTCGTGACGAATGTCTTAGATTGATTCAAAGCGGTATCTATGGGTTTGATAGCTAGCATTCCAGACGCTGTCAAAGTACGCATCAACTTCTTCTTGAATCACATCTGTGAGAGACACTGGATGCTCTCAGGCATGAACACCTTTATTTTTCCAAAGCCAAAGTGAATTGACTGAATTCTTATTTTCATCACTGTGTGCTACATGTGGAAAGTGTGTGTAGCCTTCTCTTTTTAAGAGCTCCTCTGTAGGATTGAGAAATGTAACATGTATACGCTCATAAGCTCTTATGTTGTAATCTCTTAGAGCAAAACCAGATGGTTTGTTATGTCCTATGTCCTGATAGTAAGCTAAATATATATCACATCTAGGAGTCCTACCACCCTGCCTTTCTTCGTGAATGGTGATGGAAGCAGGAATCTGACCAGTAGGTTTATCGAGCTGAACAGCCAAATAGTACGCTTTCTCGACCTCTGTCAATTCTGTGTTGAATAGTGTGTCTCGGACAGATCGGTCATACTCAAGCAGTATGGCTACTGCATTCTCAGCAATGATGTATCTTTCTTCATTGTAACCTGTGGGGATAAAGTCTTCTTCAAGCGCTGGAGGCATGTAGTTGATCGAATGATCAATGGTCTTTAGTGGATACAGCTTAAAAAAGTGCTTGGGAACTGCAACGTCTTCAGTAACGCTCTAACCTACTGAGTGTGCCTCTGTTATGACATCTGAAGAATGTAGTGGTTGGACCCCTTCCGTTGTAGGTTCCTCGGCATCCAATGCAATACTGGTTGCAACATCTTTCGCAATGGCCATCACTTTTTCTAAATTAACCTTTGAATGGACGTCGATTTGTGCTTGAACAGCATCTGGAACAATAGCTGCAGCACAAGATATGTAACACCCAATATTCTCGGCTCCTAATTTCGTAGAAGTGAAGGTAAACATTACAATCACCGCTAATTAGATTTCGTAAATTATTTGATTGTAGTGATTCGCGTTCGACTAAAAATATTTTTCTACTTGCTTATATAACTATTATTAAATCTATATGTGAAATAGGTTAGTAGTATTTACACCTGGTGGAATAGTTGATGCATTATATCATTTAAGGTGTATATATATATCTATATATATATTCATCTTCATCAATTGATTACTAATAGTTAAATGGGATCATGCCTAACTACATATATATATATATATAGGCACAAACACATGCACATGCACACACACACACACACACACACACACACACACACATATATATACACGTACCATTCATGCTCTAATAGAGAAAGGAAGATTAGGAGGTGGCAAATTAAGATAATTACATCTCATCTTGCCTAAAAAACGTGGCTTATGGAGGATTAATCTCCATTTCTTTTTTCCCTACCTTTTTGACCAAGACCTCCTTATATACTACAATTCAGCCTTTCAAAACTTCATTCATCACCACACCTGAAGAAACTCTGAAAATTAGCACCTATCTCATCGCAAATACATGAAAAGCTGAAGGAGAAGAAAAAAATCCAGTAGGGGAAAGGATCGTCCTTTCTTCTTTCTCTTAAGGTATATGGTAGTTAATCATTGCTTTTGCATGAATATGTTGTAGACTAAATGTAGTTCAAGCTATATATGACCTGGAATTGAGAGTATCATATCATATATATGTATTTTAGTAAACTTCAATAGCATGATGTTCAGCTGTGTTTGGAACTTTCAGTTTCTGAAAGTTACGTTTAAAGATGTAATGAGGTGCCTAAACTTGTGAGTTTAATTATGATAAATTTTATGGGATAACTTGATTGTGTTTTAAACATCTATGAAAAATTTGGTAAGGGTTAGAGTTTTGTGGAATTTTCTAAAAATCGTTGAACAAAATCGCCAGTCTGTTCGGTGGAAGTGAAAATTGTTACTGTTTTGAAGATATTTCGTGTACCTGGAAATTTTGGTTTACTCTAAAACTTTTACAGTATCTTGATACATGTGTTATAGAGACTTCATATAAATTTAGGAATTTTTCAGTAAACAGGGGATTTTACAAAAAATATTGGAATATAAGGTGTCTGTTCTGAAACAAATCTGCCGGGACACTCCCGTTTCGTTGATCGAATCCCCAATTTGACAAGGAAATTAAATCTGGAAAAATTATGTAGAATTTTTCAGCATCCTATCTGATATCCTGAAAAATTTGAGAAAGAAATTCCAATCCAAGAATGTGTTAAAAAATTGTTGAAAAATATTGCGCATGTAAGGGGGCTAGTTTGAACTTATTTACCTATATGTTTGGATAGTATGATATAACCTGTTGTATGTGATTAGCTTAAAAGTGTATTGTTTTATGAAAATGATGGTATTTTGAATCACAGGATACTTTCGTGATTCCGAGGCTGAGGCAACGACGCCGGTTTATTATTGTGAGGGTTTCTCTTATTCTTTCAACTTGATCTTGCTTACCATTTTTCATTCCCTTTATCTAATAAATCATAGCCAAGTGTGACCTCATAAAGTTTCATTGATCAGACTTTTATTCTCATCTAAGGTAAGTGTCCAACTGTGTCCCAATTTGTAGCCTATCGTTCTTGTTTCCGCTCGCTCTCGCTCGAATACAAATCAGTGTACATATTCTAGTAGGAAACTCGTTGAAACGATTATTCTTCTTGGCTCTATTCCGTCGGCTAAGGGAGCTAGGTGCTATACGGGACAAAGTGCCACGTGACGGCGGGGGCCACCGCTTGAACCCGTAGGAGCCACCTCTAGAATCCCGAAGTCTGGCATCCATCCGCGACGTGTCATTTTCTTGGTATACAGCTTTGATTCGAAAAAGCAGAGTGAAGGGAGCTAAGTGCTATACAGGACAAAGTGCCACGCGATGGCGGGGGCCACCTCTTGAACCCGTAGGAGCCACCACTAGAATCCCGACACCTGGAACACTTCATAGAACATAAAGGTGTGAAGCCTCCTGCTGGTATGGGACAGTGGAAGGTGGATCACGATCACATGATATGATTACAAAAGTACATGAGTTATGTCCTCTGATTCATACGTAACATACTCGATTAATTTACCTTGTGATATGTTATTCTATTCTTTTGCTTGCCATCGTATATGTCCATGTCGTTAATGATTTCGCTGCAGATTCTATCTCTCATGATAAGGTAAAGCAAGCCATTAGCCCACCTCACTGGGTCATTCGGACTCATCCCTCCTTCTTTCTTCCTTTTCAGATAAGCTTAGAATGTCGGATACAAATGCAGAAATGAGAAATAAAGGAAGCATTGGTTTGTTTCTATCAAAGGGAGTAATGTTTTGGGATGTACGATTGGGTATGTATATGTTTTGGCTTGGAGATTTGTAATTGATAGGGTTATTGTTTAATTGTGTAAGACTGATGAATAAGGTATTGTTGGTTTAAGTGGAATGAAATTCTTTTAGTTTTAGTAGATGAAGAATTGGTATAGTTCTGACGCTTAGCGCTAGCTCGAGAAAGGACAGTCTCGTGGATCGAGCTAGTGTCGCGGTGTAGCGGGCCACCAGGTGGTCGGTGGGCGTTACAAGATATATCCTCTATAATAGTAGGATCTTCTATATAATTAGGTAAAGGAGTGCTATGGGAAGAAATGAACTTACCTTGAGAACTAGTCTCAACAGCAACATTGCCTTGAGCTCTTGGCTTAGTATTTTCAGGCTCTTTGGAACCAAAAGCAGCTTGACGCTTGCCTGCTCCTCTTGTCCTCTTGAAAATCTTCTTTACATTAACCTCTTCAATCAGTTTGAGCACTTGAGTAGGGGCAGCAGCCGGTTCTTCATCAAAATTAATCTTTTTGAGGACCTTTTCCAGCTTCTATCTCTTTATTAAAGAAAGTTTACCTTCCTCATCTTCATCAATTTCTTCATCATCCTTGGGAGGAGATGGAATAGCTTGAGCATTGGGCTTTCTGGGAACCCTCTTCTTTGTAAAAGCCGGGCGCTTCACGGCTTCTACTTGAGCTGGACGCTCATCTTCTCCATCTGACGCTTCACGCACAACTTGGCGCTCAGACAGTGGTCTTGCAGCACCACTAACTTTGGGAGGGTGAACGAGATTGTTTATAATTCTCTTTCCTAGTAGCTTGCCTTAGCCAACGGGAGCCCAGAAAAGTAGACACAGCCTGATCGATATAGCAGGTCATTTAGAATTATCCCATAGGGTTTGTTTGTGGCGCTCAAACAATCCCTAAACCTTCCAAAGACATACTCGCTCCAGTTGATGTTGGTGTTGAGGAGTATGGCTGTCATCATCTAAAATTGCATTGGGTTGACCTTGTCAAAGGTACCCACCCTGCACTCTATTATCTTGCTGTAGATTCAGCCATCAATCGATACTTCGACACTAAATCTTTCTTTTCAAAGTGCTATTTGTATGGTACATCATCATATGCACTCATAGTTGTCCACGCTTCTTTGATTTGTTTTAGAGTAACACAGTCCAATGCCTCACCCTCATTCGGCAGATTGAAGTTCTTGGTAATGGAAGCAACAGAAAGGATAAATTCTTTTGGCGACTTCTTCTTGGACTGAAAGAAGAGGCAAGAGATAGACTTCTTGTCTTCTGAGAGTTTAGCAATTTTTTTAGAAAGTGTCCACTTCAGTTGCAAACACATAAGAATACTTCGTCAATAACGTCTGAAGCCCAGACTTAGCCACAGAGTCTATCATGTCTATCATGTTTATCTGATTCTGGTCATATAGAAATTGCTAATCCACCACAAGGCCTTCAGTAACCTTGATGGTGACTTCAGCAGTATTCACAAATTTCTTGGGTGCCATTTGAGTGTTTTTGAAGGATATGAACTGAGATTTGCTTTGAGAGAGAGAGAGAGAGAGAGAGAGAGAGAGTAATTTTGCAGATAGCTTGAGTAAAAGTGAATAATTTTTTTGCAAGAATTTGTTTTAAATGACACAGTTGAGAATTATGTTTCTCTCATCCCACTAAGATTTTGCCACGTGTAAAGTTATTGAATTTCAGCCATAAATGTTTTTGACTGCGGACTCGAGTTTTTTGGTAAGAGAGGGAAGTTACATTTGGTAACTCCCATATATAAAGCTTTTGACGTCTGAGTAAAATTTTACATTTTCAGAGTGTAATGCACGCGCCTGATGGTACACTGACACGTACACAAACACGTACTAACTTTGAACCGTCATTTTGAATAGTTTTTAAGTTATCCGCCAGTTTGATTTGATAGAAGCGTGTGAATAGAGTTCAAAATGGACTTTTGAGTCTATCCATCACTTCATAAGCGTGTAAAATTTATGCATGAATTTTATAAATAAGTTTATATTAAGTGTTGAAGGGTATAAGTTCAACGCTTAACATATACCGCTTGTTATGTTTTATATTGTAAGTTTTATGTCTGACGCAAAAAAATTTCAAACTCTGTTTGTGTTTGAGCGTCCAACGTATTGTGCATAAGTAATAACACTAAGCGTTGATGATCTATGCATATGAAAATAGTTTTGATCATTGACGCTTATAGATATGTTCAAGTATAATTTTAAGGTTCCCCCTAAATTTGACAACTTGTAACATTTTTCAAATATCATTTTAGACATAAATACAGTGGATTCCCCCTAAATTATATGTCTAATAAAAGTATGATGTATAATGATTAATCGTTTAAATCAATCATACCTAATTCACTTCTTAAAGTGAGAAAGCATTGTTCGTTGAGAGCTTTGGTGAAGATATCTGCCAATTGTTTGTCAGTACCAATAAAGTGCATGGAGATATCTTTCTTTTGAACATGGTCCCAAAGAAAATAGTATCTATTGTCAATATGTTTGGTTCTGGAATGAAGAATAGGGTTTTGAGTCATGGCTAGGGCACTTTGGTTATCACAATGAATGGGGGTTAATCCTAGGATTATTCCATAATCTCTAAGTTGTTGCCTCATCCATAACACTTGTGCACAACAACTTCCTGCAGCTACATACTCGGCTTCAGCTGTAGAAGTAGCTATCGATTGTTGTTTCTTACTATGCCATGAAACTAACTTATCACCTAGAAATTGACATGTACCACTTGTACTCTTATGATCTATTTTGCAACCTACAAAATCTGCATCTGAGTAACCAATTAGTTCAAAAGGAGAGTCCCTTGGATACCATAAGCCCACATTTTGTGTGCCTTTTAGGTATTTACGGATTTTCTTGGCAGCAATTGAGTGTGATTCTTTAGAATTAGCTTGAAAGCGTGCACACATGCATACCATAAACATAATATCAGGTCTACTAGCAGTAAGATAAAGAAGTGATCCAATGATACCTCTATAATTAGTGATATCAACCTTCTTCCCACTTTCATCTTTATCTAACTTGAGCGTTTGGCTCATTGGAATTTTTGAAGATGATGTATTTTCCATACCAAATTTCTTAGTCATATCACGCGTATATTTAACTTGGTTAATAAATATGCCATTAGGGAGTTGTTTAACTTGTAATTCTAAGAAAAAAGTTACTTCACCCATCATGCTCATTTCAAATTGTTCTTGCATTATTTTCAAAAACTTCTCACACAGACGCTTATTAGTAGAACCAAATATAATATCATCAACATAAATCTGGACTAAGAGAGTATCTTCGTCATTGGTAATTTTAAATAACGTTGTGTCAACGCTACCTTTTGTAAATCCTTTACCAATAAGGAAAATAAAGAGAGTGTCATACCATGCCCGGGGTGCTTACTTAAGTCCATAAAGTGCTTTATCTAACTTGTAGACCATACCCTTACCATGGCTGTTGATGAATCCCGGTGGTTGCTCCACATATACCTCTTCTTGGATTTTATCATTCAGGAATGCACTCTTTACGTCCATCTGATACACCGTAAACTTGTTGAACGCTGCATACGCTAGAAACATGCAAATTGCTTCAAGACGGGCTACAAGAGCATATGTCTCATCAAAATCAATACTCTCTTCTTAGCAATATCCTTGAGCAACAAGTCTGGCTTTGTTCCTTATCACAATGCCATTCTCATCCATCTTATTTCTATAAACCCATCTAGTTCCAATAACTCCTTGATGAGTTGGCCTTGGTACTAGCGTCCAAACCTTACTACGCTCAAATTGATTAAGCTCTTCTTGCATGGCTTCAATCCAACTAGGATCACATAACACTTTATCCACTTTCTTAGGTTCCATCTGAGATAGAAAGCTTCTAACATGGCCACATTGAATGTAGCGGCCCTAGTCCTTACAGACGCTTCAATATCTCCACTAATCTGCTCAGGTAGATGATCACGTAGCCATAGTCTATTAGGCTGGAAAGGGTAAGAGGTTGGACAGACGCTTGATTCACTTGCTCATACGCTAACTATCCTCTGGCATAGGCGCTTTAAGTTCACAGATTCTACCTTGCTCTTGATGATCACTCTTTTCATGATCATCAACATATCATACATTGTTATCTGAAATAACCTCACGAGTAATCTTAGGAGGAGGCACTAAGATCTCATCATCATCGTCACTATCATCAATGGTAACTTAGACGCTTGATGACACAGATATTCAACTCCTACATTATTCATATTAACCTTACACTGTTCTTGGTTAGCATCATCAAAAACAACATGAATAGATTCCTCAACCTTCGATCAGTTCTTATTTAAGATATGAAAATTCTTTACTTTCTTGGCGTAGCCTAGAAATATTCCCGAATCCATTTTAGGATCAAATGTCTTTAAGCTTTGGGATCCATTATTATGAATAAAACATTTAGAACGAAAGACGTGAAAGTATGAAACATTTGGCTCACGTCCCTTCCATAGTTCATATGGAGTTTTCCCATGCTGTTTGTTGATCATGCAATGGTTTTGAGTGTAACAGGTAGTGTTGATCGCTTCTGCCCAAAACCTAGAAGCAAGCTTGGACTCTGCTAACATCGTCCTAGCAGCTTCCTTGAGCGTTTTGTTTCGGCACTCAGCAACACCATTCTGTTGGGGAGTTATGGGAGCTGAATACTCATGATGTATTCTATTCTCTGTACAAAACTTCTCAACAACCTTATTAGTAAACTCAGTACAGTGATCACTTCTTATTCTTGCAACCTTAAGATTTTTCAATGTTTGAAGTCGCCGAATAAGTGTTGTTAACTTGTCACATGTTTCATCTTTGGATGAAAGAAATTCCACCCAAGTAAATCGAGAGAAATCATCTACTATCACCAAAGTATACTTTTTACCGCTCACACTGATCGTTTGAATAGGTCCAAACAGATCCATGTGAAGTAGTTCAAGTATCCTAGAGGTAGATAGATGAGGCTTTCTCTTGAAAGATGATTTAACTTGTTTTCCCATTTGACAAGCATCACAAAGGCAATCCTTATGAAATGGTCCTTCAGGTAATCCCTCTACAAGATTTAGATTTATAAGCAGAGAGATTGTTTTAAAGTTGAGGCGATTTATTTTTCTATGCCATAACCAATCCGTTCTAGATTCATTTTGACTCTTAGAAACAAAGCATGTTGGGTTTATCAATTGTTGAACCCCAATCTACTAGATACACATTGTTTGTTCTTTTTCCTTTCAATTTAGTACATTTAGTCTTAGCGTCGTTTATATAGCAACACTCGCTTGAGAATTTGACTTCAAAGCCTTTATCAGAAAATTGACTTATGCTTATTAAATTATGCTTAAGAACCTCAACATAATAAACATCACTTATCATGATGTTCCCCCTATGCACTGTACCTATACCTTTGGTTTTACCTTTGGAGTTGTCACCAAATACAACCTGAGGACCATTGGCAGCTCGATAGTTGATCAGAAGATCCTTGAAGCCTGTCATGTGCCTTGACGACCCACTATCGATGTACCAAACAGATGTATTGGCTCTAGCTCTAGGTACCTGCAATCCAAAGGGAAGTTCTATTTCTGTTTAGGTACCCATTGTTGTTTGGGTCCTTTATCATTAGTAGCATTGTTAGTTTGAATTAGAACTTTAGGAACCCATATTTGCTTAATCTTCATTGTGGGAGGATTAGCCTTCTTGGGTTTCATATTGTGTTGTGTGTAATTTTTGTTCACCTTGTACTATGTGTGCTTTTTGGGTATATAATAATATCCTCGATTATAATAGTAATCATAATCATAGTCATAATCATAATCATCATAGTAACGATAATATGATCTAGACCGTTGTGGATATTGACGCTGGTATTCCCTTGGCACTGGCTTTGGGTGCACTTTTGGTGCTGGACGCTTAGAGCTTGACTCACAGTGATTAGGTTTATCCTTAGCCTTTTGAGCGTTTGGATGATCCTTTCTTTGTGAATCATTTGCTTTCGCCTTTCCCTTACCTGAGTCAGCTTTGGCTTTCTCATTTGGCCTCGTACCATTGTCGCTCGGTTTAATAGGTGTTTGACTTTTTAAACCTTTCTCAACAACAAAAAAAACTTTTCCTTTGTCGTTCGCCATAAGATTAGATTTGTTTGGTTGTTTACCGAATTTATTGCATCCAAAACCTGTTTTCTCACCAAATAGTCTTGTTACCTCAGTCACATTGTCTAGCTTTCTTGACTCTTTAGACAATGATCAGACGAGTTTTTCTGATTTATCAAATCTAGTAATCAACTCAGCTTCTCTCTTGATTATTATATCAAGATCACTTTTCAGATTGATTATATCACTTTCAAGTGATTTGTTCTTCTCAATGCATTGTTGCTGAACTTGCAACTCTGCTTTGAGCGTCACATTATCACTCTTGAGCAATGAAATGATATTGAAGTGATTTTGATATAATCTGGCGGCATCTTAGCAATCATTATAATATTCTTTGACTTTGTCAAGTAATTCCTCATAAGAGAGAGGGTAGGATACCTCAGTGTTTACCTCAAGGATTGCTTCATCATCTCTGGCCATGAGACAAATAAGCGCTGAGTCATCCACTGGCTCATCATCATCACTACTCTCCTATGAAGACTCCAAATCTTCAGGTGCGAACGTTGGTTCTGATTCCGCTACCAAACCTTGTTGACGAAGGTTGCTTCTGAATTAGTTTCTATCCACATAATCCTGCTTTGAGTGCTTGGATACAGTTGGATAAAGGCAATTTACCTGGTAGTGCCCTGGTTTCCTGCAATTGTAATAAAGATTAGTTTTCATCTTTTGTTCATTTGTTAACCTTGCAGTGTGTGGTTTTGAGACCAAGGGTGTTGAGAGATTCTGTTGATTAGACGCTTGGTACTGAATCGGCGCTGAAGGAGAAGGTGCAGAGTATTGAGGCGCTTGATACTGTTGTTGTACTGGAGTAGGAGCTTGATATGAACTCTGTCCTTGATGCTTAGGACTATTTTCTTTCTTTTCATATCTTAAGAACTTTCTGAATCTATTTAGGAGCGCTAGTTCCTCATCCTCACTAATATCTGAAACCTTTTCCTTGTTACCCAATTTACCCTTGATTGATGCCATAAGCGCTCCAGACTCAATCACTGGACTGCTCACAACATCACTGGCTGAATTCAACTCAAACTCAAATGCTTTGATCTCTGAAAAAGGCATCTTCTGGATTTAAACGATCCAACATGTTAGATTCTCTCATTGTTGTTGTCTTCATCAAAAATCTACTAGGTAGACTTCTGAAAATCTTAATCACCATTTCTCTGTTATGTAAATCCATATCCAAAGATGTTAACTCTGTAACAAGGGCTGTCAATCTTATGTCCAATTGCTCTAAAGTCTCATTAGGTAACATCTTAAAACCATTAAACCTTTCCTTGGCAATGGAAGGCTTGTTCTCTTTAATCTGTGCTGAACCACCACAAATTGTAGCCAACTTATCTTATATTTCCTTAGCAGTGTTACATGACTTGATCTTGTTGAATAAGTTGTCATTATCACCAATAGCCGTATATAGAGCGTTACGACCAACATTATCCAAATTTGCTCATCGACGCTCATTTGGAGACCATTCTTATTTTGGCTTCTCAGCATAGCCATTCGGAGTTTCTTCTGTGGCTCAAGGCGCTCTAGTGATAACCTTGTATATATGAATAGGTCCATCTGAAATAATATCACACATGTTATCATCACATGAACTGAGATACGTAAATGCTTTGACTTTCCATGTGTCATAATTTGACTCAGTCAATTTAGGAACTTTAGCAAATGCCATAATTTTTTTTTAAAACAACTAGTTTTGAAAAAGGATCTAAACAAGCTGTTATGCTTGGAAATTTTAAAATTTCAACTTTAACCGCTCTGATACCACTTGTTGGTCCCAAGTGGCATACGAAAGGGTCTAGAGGAGGGGGGGGGAGGGGGAATTGAATAGACCCTGAAGTCTTTTTCGACTTCAAAAATTATTCGTATTAAAATTTATTTGGACGCTTGAAAATGTAGACGCTTGGCTGAGCGTCTACTCGAAGAATATTTTATAAAATTAACTTAGACTTCAAGATTTGAATACTATAACCAGTTAGGTTTAAGCGTTCAGTTCTTTAATCAGTGTTAGCACATCAGAATGATTTTAGAGTCTTCTCTCTGAAAGCTTTAGAGTCACAAAGTGTACCTT
Source organism: Buddleja alternifolia (assembly GCA_019426215.1). Taxonomy (NCBI): domain Eukaryota; kingdom Viridiplantae; phylum Streptophyta; class Magnoliopsida; order Lamiales; family Scrophulariaceae; genus Buddleja; species Buddleja alternifolia. Next base: position 19,048,843 of record CM033408.1, on the reverse strand, counting down.
AATTGCTTAGCTTTTAATTGTGTATACTTAACAGATTTATGCAATGATGTGACAGTAATGAAATTAACTGTAAAGTAAAGAACACAATATTTGTAAGGTTTATTGGGTGGTGTAATCCCAACCACGTTCTTCTTCTTCTCGAACACTTGGAGGTAATCCACTAAATTGATTCTCAAAGAATCATATAGAATCTTCTACAAATTAGGGAGAGATGGATGTTGATGACTTGAGCTCCTTGGTCACACAGATTTCTGCTCCAAGACACTTCTATCCCCTTGCTTCTTTCACCCAGAATTATTGCAAGTATCCAACTTCAACTTCACACAGATCGCGAGGCTTGGATGGGGTTTTTCTAACTGTTTATTTGATTTTGATAAAGTTCAAACAACTTGGAATATCTTAGTAATAGTGTAGGTTTCTCTGAAAAGAATGTTTGAGATATTGGTTGACTGTCTCAGGGATAGGAGAAAAGCAAAGGGAATATTTGCTTGAATGTTTTGGCTTTTCTGAAAGTCTGAGGTTTGAGACTTCAATTCAACAGAGTTTTGGCTTGTAAGCTTGTATTGTGATTAATCTCTCTATTTGGTTTGTTGCTTAAGTCTATTTATAAACATTCTTGGAAAAAGTGTCCATTTGACACATGCACAGGCGCGTGTCTCTCATTTCCGCGAGTGAACCACTTTAGTCCTTTTTCCTTGAAAATTTGTTGCACAAAAGTTGGTGCTGCAGTCTCTGAAAAGTTAGTCTAATATGGTGGCTTCTCCGTACGTCTTGGAGTGATTATCACATTTAATGCTCTTATCAGCATTTAATGCATTTGAAATAAATGCCCGTTGGCAATTAATGATCTGAGAATATTTGCATTAAACTCCTTCTGGACTTAGGAATAAATTCAGGTGACATTTGGTCATTGATAGACGCTCAATCACTACTGAATGATTTCTATCCTCAATTGATACTTGGACGCTTGAATTCTTCATTTTTCATTCAGACTTCAGACGCTTGAGTTCTTCAAACTTAACTCCTAGATAAACTCACTCAGAAATTATCAGGCGTAGTCTAAAACTTATTTAGCCCAACAATCTAGAATAAAAAACAAATAAAGCTGATACACATCTAACGCTCAAAGCTTATACATAAATTTTAATAAAATCAGACTTATATATTTTGGGTCTAACATAAATCGTAATTGTCATCATCAAAACATCTAATAAGAAATTTTCTAACAGCTGATACTCCCAGCGACTCTATAGTTGAATGGGGTTGTAGTATGCAAGAATGAGACATTGTTGGTTGACTCATTCTATACTAAGATACGTAGAATCACCTAATTTATAGTGAGTCATGCGCTGCTTCAAGATGTACCTCCAAATTCATTCCTAAGGCACCATATTTGTTGTGGCACAAGTGGAAGCTTGATCTTAAACACGTGATGGTATGAGGATTCCCAACCAATGTAGAAAAGACAAAGGTAGAGAATCTGGAGGCTTAGTCCTTAATAAGGATGTTTTGCTAGTTATCCCAAGGATTCAATGGGAAAACTCTGTTACCTACATGATAATCAGAGGACCATTATAGCCTTAGAGGTCTGTTTTCTTGAAGATAAGATGGTTGGAGAAATTGAAGAAGATAGAAAGATTATTGTGAGAGAATAAAACAAATCACCTTAGGACACTCATATTCATGGAACCAAACTAAGCCCATTATGACACAACTATCAACGAGTCTGTCTAGTTGAATATCTCAGCCACCAGAGATATATGGTTGTCTGCTACAAGAAAAGCATAAGTTGTATGCTGTGGCAGAGGAGAACAATGGATAAAATCCCTCTACTCATGACAAATAGATGGTGGATATTGACTCTACAAGAAAATGTAAGGCTATGAAAGCGAAGATGAATTAGGTGTTTTTGAATCAATCCTAGACTCTAGTAGATCTCCTTAGGAGTATTGTGCCTGTCGGAGGCAAATGCATATGCAAGAGAAAGATTGATTCGAATGGCAAGGCCAGCTGATGGCGAAATGGTATAGTTATAAGACGGGCATTGACTATGAGGAAGCCCTTTTACCACAGCTATAATAAAATCCATTAGAATCTTAATTTTGATAGTAATGCACTTAGATTATGAAAATCTGGCATATGGCTGTGGAAAACTTATTCATGAATGGATTTCTCTAGGGTGACATCCATATGGAACATCCCAAAATTTTTTCACATTTGAGGCCAATTCTCATAAGGTCTACATTCTATATAAATCCACTTATAGATTTAAGTGGACATCTCATAGTTAGAATCTTCACTTTGATGACAAAATTTGAAATTATGATATCATCAAAACGAAGAGGTACCATCTGTGTGCAATAAGGCCAGTGGGAGCGAGATATCATTCTTGTAGTACATGTAGAGATTGCTCTACTTATAAGAAATGATACCGGCTCATTAACTTGAATTAAGAAATAAATCTCGAGCATATTCTCCATGAAAGACTTAGGAGAAGCCATTTGTACCCTTGGGATTCGCGTTTATGGAGATAAAGCGAATATGATGATAGGGCCCTCCGAAGCCCTTTGCTTGACTAAGTTCTAAAGAATGTTAGGATGCAAGATCTTAGAAAGGGCTCTTGTCTAGTGAGGAAGAGTAATAGGTAGACATAAAATATATCATGAAGTACTTGAAAAGAACTTAGGACATACTTTTCATCTATGCCTATGGAGAACTGAGAGTGGAAGGTTACACTTGCTCAGACTTGGAGTCTGCAAAGATGACTATAATTCCACTTTAGGTTTGTATTCATCATCAACTGTGGAGTAGTGACTTGGAAGAGTTCCAAGTAAAGTACTCCACTACTGAGACTGAATATGAAACTACCTTGGAGCCTTAGTGGTTGTCAAGGAAGTTGCTTGGATCTGAAGTTCGTGCTGGAACTTCTAATGTCCCTGACATGGAGCTTGCATTGTCACTTTACTGTGATGAAATGGAGCTGAAGTGCATGCTAGGGAACCGAGGTCTCACAAATTCAGGCACATTGATGAGAGGTACAACATCTTTTAAGAGATCATTGGAAAAGACGATATAGCCCTGTAGAAAATGACCTTAGCCTATAACACAGCTGATCCACTCACCAAACCACTATCACAGGTGGTGCTAGAGAGACATCTTTAGAAGATAGGTATTAGATACCATAGCTATTAGCATTGAGTGCAAGCGGGAGATTTTCGGGAAAGTGCTATCGATGACAACGAGGAGTTAGAATATAAGGCGCTAGTTTAACAACGAGGAGTTAGAATATAAGGTGCTAGTTTATATTATACAACTTATTATTAATAGAAAGACATTAGTATGTTGTTTATATAATTCTTAATGGCATCTATAAGTCTTAAATGAACAACTAGTCCAAGTCTATCAAGACAGATCCTCCACTCTTTATTGTAGCTAAGGAGATAGGCATTAGAAGGATTTGGTACTTGATCACTCAAACGGTTCGCAAGTCGGAGAATCTCAATTGGGCATTGAGATTCGTGTGGACTTGTAATAAGCGTGAGTTTTACGTGATTGAGAGTCCGATATTCGTATGGTTTAAGGTTGTTTATGGGTGATTTTTACCTCTTATGGCCTTGAATTGTGTGTTAATTGAGTATAGGGTGAAAATCATAACAATCGAGGAAAAGGGGCAAAAAACATATAATTTCAGAAGACACTGCCTTCAATGTTCGAACGTGTAGAATTCAATGTTCAAACGTTGTCACGTTATCAATGTTCGAACGTCTAATTGTCCACTTTACTACGTGATACAGCCGATTCTCTTGCTAAAATTACGTGTGCTTTTTGCGTGTCAAGTTTTTTAGCGCCATTGCCGAGGACTTGTTTTATTTTAGTTTGGGATTTTATAGCAATCTTAGCTTTAATTTTCTTCATCATTTTCCTTTTACATTTTCGAGCTCTAAATTTCTATTGGCTTGCCACTTTGTTTCGACCAGATCGATCTTGTGGTGAATGACTCGAGCCTCAGAAGGGGCTTTAGAAGAATTTGATCCCAAGATCTAGCGTATATTTCATGCAAACCAGAGAAATTGAGCAATGGTTGGCAAATTCCTTAATATGAATCTTCCAAAAAATAGAGAATGGTTACAAAACCTTTTACAAGCCATGCAACCGGCACAACCAGCACCACCTCCATCAGTTCATGGTAGTCAACCACCACGTGTACATGCTATGCCAGGACCAGTTATTCTACCTAACTTTGCTACACCGAACTTCCACATCCCATCTCACCTATTCAACATGCTTCAGAATGTCCCATTTTATGGAGATCAAAGTGACTCACCTCACAACCATCTGGAGAACATTGAAAATGTTCTCCTCACATGCAATTCTAAGCACGGGATCTTTATGCCATCTGCCTTAGATTATTTTACTTTTCTCTCAAGTATAAGGGGACCACATGGTACAAGTCTTTACCCCCACAATCAATTGGGATGTGGGGTGAACTAGTCGAGGAGTTTCTTAATAAGTTCTTTCCACTATCAAGGATAAATGAGCTCCGGAGTGAGATGAAGGCATTTAGGCAGAAAAAGTATGAATCATTGGTAGCAGCCTGGGCTAAATATACGGGTATGCTTCGAATGTGCCCAGATCACAACTACACACTGAACGAGTAAGTGCAACATTTTTAAAATGGATTCCAATCTCGGATTGAACATTGACTCAATGTGGGAGCCGGTAGTAATCTTATGGGCTCCATAGCATATTACTGTGGGAAAAATTAGAGAAGATGGTATGAGAGGATGAATTCTACCCTGAAGATGATGATGAGAGCACACCACCTTCCCAAAAGGTTGCTAGAGTTTAAGAGGTGGAAGAAGCGATAGAGATAGAACCAGTGGTTGGTGATGTAAACTATGTCGGAAATAAAAATAGACCTCAAGTTAATTTCCACATACCCAAGAACTTCTCGAAAAGGCTGAATCCAGGACAAAATGCACGACCCGGTTGATAAGCTCATATTTTACGCCTATTCGGCGCATCTTTTCCTGGATTTGGCTCATTTTCTAGTGAATTTTATCCCACATTATACCTTGATTTGTTTTATTTGTGTGTATCGGGTATAGAGCATCATTGGATCTAAAAGATGGGAGAAAAATTAAGAAAAGTGTTGACAACACAGTGATACCGCAGCATCACATATCGGATGCCGCAACATCAATGTGTATAACTACTGTCCGGCTTGAATACCTGATGCCGCAGCATCCTGACTCCGATGCCGAAGCACAACAGCCTATAAATACGTGTTTTAAGTCAATGAAGGATTCCACACTCTTTACAACACACAGATTGAGAGAAAAACCTAGGGAAGCAAGAGAAAACTAGAGGAAAAAGCTTGAAGACTCCAAATTTGTCTACGAAAACGGAGAATTCAATCAACAATGAGAAAATTAAGATTGTAATAGGGAGTTCATTTTTTTTAAGATTAGTTTATTGAACATGTCTTTTAGAAATTGTTATTTCTCTTTCTTTTCGATCATGAACTAAATTCGTTTGACTAAGGCAGTGCGAAGGCCAAACTATGAAATATCGTTTATAAGGTTTGTGTTTTTTATTATTGCTTGGAAAACCTAGGGAAGCAAGAGAAAACTAGAGGAAAAAGCTTGAAGACTCCAAATTTGTCTACGAAAACGGAGAATTCAATCAACAATGAGAAAATTAAGATTGTAATAGGAAGTTCAATTTTTTTAAGATTAGTTTACTGAACATGTCTTTTAGAAATTGTTATTTCTCTTTCTTTTCGATCATGAACTAAATTTGTTTGACTAAGGCAGTGCGAAGGCCAAACTATGAAATATCATTTATAAGGTTTGTGTTTTTTATTATTGCTTGGCATGCTATGTGTTCAATTTGTTGTGCTTAATGCTTACAAGTGCTTGATCACCACTTGTTCGATAAATTGCTTAGCTTAGATTCCGAGAGGATATTGGTCAAGGATGCTTGGGCAATTGAACATCTCTTAGAATTAACTTGGGATAGACTCGATTCATTTGTGTAGCCTTCCGGTAACGGGGAATCTCATAAATCCAATTAATGTATGTTTATTATTCGAATTCTCATATAGGGATATAGGGAATCTTTAATAAACATAGACGCACTATACCAAGGGATTGGGTAGTGTATAATTTTGGAGTTTCTGCCATAGAATGTAATTCATAATTGAATAACACGCTTCATAATCGATAACGAGTAGTTTGGTCGGATCACGTGTCTTAGTTATCTCTCCCTCTGATTTTTCAATCTCTACGTGTTTTACATAATTAATTTTGTTTTGTTTTAATTACACAATCACACCTTATATATTTGATTTAACTTGGAATTAGGTAATACAATCGTTTTAATACTTAAATACGTTGTCCCTTGGGTATGATAATCCGCACTTAAAATTCCGCTATATTACTTGCACGATTTAGTGCACTTGCTAGGTTTTTTGGCGCCTTTGCCGGGGACAATTGTTTATTTAGTATTGGGATTCTCTTATCTGTTCTAAGATTATGCCATTTTTTTCTGCTTGTTTTTCAATTGATTCTTGATGAGATGAATTATTATAACTTTAATTGGTCACAAATAAGATGGAGTGCAGGAGCTTATCAGAGTCGTGTTCAAGATTTTTGTTTGTGGTGTGGAGGCGATCATCAGAGTGGCTACTGCCATCAAAGATGGAGAAGCTAGTAGGACTTGCCATTGAGTTATTGCTATGAGAGCTTCACAAGCATACCTGCAACAAGATAGGTTCCCCTTTCTAATGTAGGGAGAATTTGAACCGACTAACTTTCAGAACCAAGAGGACTATCAGCAACAATGTGATAGGAACCCAAGTTTTGAAGAGTTGGTGATCCAATGGATGAAGTCGAATGATGAGCAGTCTCAAAATATCGAGGCATCTATCTAGGACGTCCAAGCACAACTGAACCAAATCTCCAACTTATTGGCCGAGAGGTCATCAGACACCATGTTTATTTTCACAGAAAAGAATGATGCGGCTCCAGAAGTAACAATACTAGAGGACCTGCAACTTAACACATAGACTCCAAAAGTCACTCCAACACTCCATGAAAGAACATTAGCAATCTTCAAGAACCCAACACCACCTACCCTCATATCTCTCGAATTTCTAAAAGAGTGCATCAATCACCGGAGAGATAGATAGGAGGAGGTTGAAGCCAACGTTTAGAATTATAGTAACCCATTTGAGGCCTACACTAAGAACCCAAGTGATACTACAGTTGAGAATGAGGAGATCAAACAGTATCAAAATCACTGGGATATATCACCACTAAAGTTGTCACAACCAAGGCTAGGAGTGTTTGGAACAACCACGTACATATTGCAGCCATCAACTGAAAATTCTCCACCTCAAGAGTTCACATTTAACTTTTTGAAATTTTATTACATTTTTATATAGGTGAAACTGAGCTCATATCTTAGTTTTTCAGGATTTGTGACTGTAATAGGACATGAGAAGCCTTTACGCAATTGGAAAAAGTACAAAAAGACTCGTCTATACAAAGTTGACATTGCTCCTTATGATCCACCATAAGCAGTGCAAAGGATTCGAGCTACTGACTTTAAACAAGCGCTTCTTGGGAGACAAACCAAGATTTTTATCTCTTTGCTTGCTTTTCGTTTCTGTTAGTTTAAATTTTATTTTTGTCGTGTCTGTTTTTTTTTTCTTTCGTTGTTGAGTCGGCTCATTTTCTTTGTTCGTTTTTATGATTTTTCTATTTTTGTGTAGGTTTCAAATAAGTTTGGGGGTGGCCATGCATCACCCAATATCTTTCAGATGCACCACACACAACATCCAATTTCAAATTCTCGAATTAGGGCATTATCTTTACTCTCTTGGCAATTTCTTGTTTTACATTGAGGACAAAGTTAATTTTTAAGTTTGTGGGTGGGATACATGAATTGCACATGCATGTCTTGTATTTTTTGTGCCCGAATTTTTTTTACAATTTGTACACATTTTCGCAAGTGAAACTCTTTGAATAATCTTTTATGAACAATTATTTGCTTTGATAAAGCATGACAAATTTATTGTTTCAAATTGTTCCAAGTGAAAACCCCTTAATTGTGATCACCATGTTTAGTTTGTGTCTTGACATTCGTGTTAGTCAATATAATGTGAATTTTAGAAGACTCGAGACATAGAACTTCTACGGTTGTTTCACTTTGATGAGTGCATTGAAATTGCATGACCATGACATGATTTAGGCCATCTTTGATTTGTATTTAGCCTTTATGTTTGCCTGCAGTATATTGATTATCTCTAGACCTTTATTTGAGCCTTAATGATAAGAATGGAGCGTGCTAAACACACTATAGACCACCATTCGACTTTCTTTCATGAACTATATCTGTACATCAACTACCCTTTAGCCTAGCAGACAAACAAATAATGAATTACCGGTTATAAGAGCGTAGAACTTGATATCTTTTAGCTATTATTGGGTATGCATTTTGTTGTCTCGTGCACATAAGAGTAAGGAGGTTGATGTTGGTTTATTTTATGAATTTTGAGTATGATGCTTATTTAGTGAGTATAGCTTGAGGATATCAAGTTTTAATCTCTCTAAGCCTTTAGTCACTTTCATCCATAATTTCCCAACCTAGCCAACATCCGAGCCATACATTACAAGCCGAAAAGACCTTTTGATCATGGTTATCGTATATTGTGCATTCAATTAAGTTTTACAATTTCAAAGTCGATTTATGTCAATAAGTCTGATTTGTTCGCATAAACTTGCCTAATTTTAATTATTAACATAGAAAAGACATGGGAGTCATGACTTGGGGGTAATGATGAAGATATTTGAGACCTATAAATCTTGCATGTTTTTGATGAATGAGTAATTTTTCATAAATCTTGTTTTAAGGGGTAATGTCTTGCGCTTATGTGTTGGAGTTGTAAAAACAATTCATCGAACTTATGGGTGTGTTCTATTTTCTTTGCTTGAGGACGATCAAACTCAAGTTTGGATGTGTTGATAAGCTCGTATTTTACGCCTTTTTGGGTGCCTCTTTTCTTGAATTTGGCTCGTTTTTTAGTGAATTTTATCCCATATTATACCTTGATTTGTTCTATTTGTGTGTATCAGGTATAGAGCATCATTGGTACCAAAAGATGGGAGAAAAATTAAGAAAGTATTGACAACACAGTGATACCGCATCATCACATACCGAATGCCGCAACATCAATGTGATAACGGCTGTCCGGCTTGAATACCTAATGCCGCAGCATCCCGTCCATGACAACAACCTATAAATATGCATTTTAAGTCAGTTTTGAAGGATTCCACACTTTTTACAACACATGGATTGAGAGAAAAACCTAGGGAAGCAAGAGAAAACCAGAGGAAAAAGCTTGAAGACTCCGAATTTGTCTATGAAAGCCGAGAATTCAAGCAACAACAAGAAAATCAAGTTTGTAATAGGGAGTTTTTCACTTTTTTTTGTGATTAGTTTATTGAACATGTGTTTTAGAAATTGTTATTTCTCTTTCTTTTCGATCATGAACTAAATTCGTTTGACTAACTCCGTGTGAAGGCCAAACTATGAATTATCGTTTATAAAATTTGTGTTTTTGATTATGGCTTGGCATGCTATGTGTAATTTGTTGTGTTTAATGCTAATGAGTGCTTGATCACCACTTGTTCGATAAATTGTTTAGCTTAGATTCCGAGAGGATATAGGCTAAGGATGCTTGGGCAATTGAACATCACATCTTAGAATTTACTAGGGATAGATTCGATTCATTTGTGTAGCTTTCCGGTATTGGGGAATCTCATAAATCCTATTAATGCATGTTTATTATTGAATTCTCATATAGGGATATAAGGAATCTTTAATAAACATAGACACACTATACCAAGGGATTGGGTAGTGTATAATTTTGGAGTTTTCGCCATAGCATGATAATTCATAATTGAATAACACGCTTCATAATCGATAACGAGTAGTTTGGTCGGATCACGTGTCTTAGTTATCTCTCTCCCTCTGATTTTTCAATCTCTACGTGTTTTACATAATTAATTTGCTTTATTTTAATAACACAATCACACCATAAATATTTGATTTAACTTGGAATTAGGTAATACAGTAGTTTTACTATTTAAATACGTTGTCCCTTGGGTACGATAATCCGGACTTAAAATTCACTATATTACTTGTACGATCGAGGGTACTTGCTAGTGTTTTGCATGTCACCGATATCTATCAAGCACCTAGGCCTCCGTTTAACAACAACCCAAATCAGAGGTAAGGTAACTTTCAGTAACAAGGTCAAGGGCGATTTCTTACTGTGGTAGAAAGATTGGATGATCACATTCACAAGTCAGACGAATCCTTCAAGGAACTTCAATTGATGATGAGGGATATGTTTACTGGAATGAAAGAGGTGAAGCATCAGATTGGGCAATTATAGATCAATATGGCTGGAAGAGGACCCGGTACAGTGCCGAGCGACACTGAGAAAAACCCGAAGGAACATTGTAATGCAGTTGCTCTGCAAAGTGAAAAAGAATTGAAAAACGCACCTTCCCAGCAATCAACGTTTGAACATGGAGAGGACAACGTTCAAACATTGACAAATCTTGAAAATTCTAACTTACTGCTTCCAACGTTTGAACGTGACGCACCTAACGTTCGAATGTCAGACAGTCAAAGTTCGAACGTTGAACACAGACAGGGCCAATTCTGAAACTTTAACTCTACCTCTTTCTAATTCTGTTGGAATTCATTTACCTTTCCCCCTAGTACATAAAAAGCATAAAAAGGAAATGGATATAAGTTTTCTTAGGATTCTAGAAATTCTTCGAGAAGTTCGAATTAACATTCCTTTTATTGACGCAATTTTGAAGATGTCCAATTACATCAAGTTTTTGAAGGACATTTTGTCGAATAAGTAGAAGTGGGAAGGCAATGGAATAGTGTGCTTGACTAAAGCTTGCTCAGCCAACGAAACTCAAGGATCTAGGGAGCCTCAGAATCCCTTGTACCATTGGGCAACTCAAGTTCGACCGAGTGCTCTGTGATTCGGGAGCCAGCATCAATCTCCTCTCTTGTTGTTCAGAAAATTGGGTTTGGGAAATCCTAAACCAACCTCGATGAGCCTCCAACTTGCAAATCGATTAATGAAACACTTGAAGGGAATCATCAAGGATGTGATCATACAAATCAACAAGTTCTACTTCCCGGTGGACTTCGTGGTTCTTAAGATGGAGGAAGATTTTAAAGTTTCTCTAATCCTAGGAAGACCTTTCCTAGAGACGGGTAAGGCTATGATTGATGTAGCCAATGGTAATTTAACCTTGAACGTAGGAGAGGAGAAAGTCACTTTTGATGTCTATAAGGTTATGAAGCATGTTAGTGATGATGAGTCGTGTTTAAGAATAGATGATTTTGATCTTTTGATTGTTGAGCACTTTTAGGAAAATCTCTTTAACGATCCACTCGAGCTATGCATCATTAACTCCAAGAATGTCGATTCTGCTAGTGATGAACAACAAGAGCTGTCCTTAGCTTAGAGAGAAATCCACCCTATAACTCGAAAAAGTTTGAGAATTTGGATAGGCCTCTGTCGAGCCAACCTAAATCATCAATCGATAAGTCACCCACTCTTGACCTAAAAGCTTTATCTTCTCATTTTAAATATGTGTATTTGAATTATAATGAAACCTTGCCACTAAGCATTTCTTCTTCTCTTACAAAGCAATAAGAAGCAAGGTTAATGAAGGTATTAAGGGCAAACAAAAAAAGCTTTTGGATGGAAGATTGCTAACATCAATGGGATTAGTCCGGTGATTTGCATGCACAAGATCCTGATGGAAGAGAGCTCAAAATCTACCATCCAACCACAAAGGAGGTCTAATCCTTAAATTCAAGAAGAGGTGAACAAAGAGGTAATCGAACTACTCAATGCAGGCATAATCTTTCCTATCCCTGATAGCCCATGGGTAAGTCTGACTCAGGTAGTGCCAAACAAGGAAGGTATAACTATAGTTCGTAATGATAATAATGAATTGATTCAACCTAAAATTATCATTAGTTTTTGGGTTTGCATTGATTATCACAAATTGAATGAGTATACCCAAAAAAGACCATTTTCCCCCCTTTGTTGATCAAATGTTAGAAAGATTATTCGGGCATGAATATTACTATTTCTTGGATAAGTACTCCGGTTATAACCAAATTGCGATTGCACCCGAGGATCAAAAGAAAACTACTTTCACGTGTGCTTATGGCACTTTTGCTTATAGACGGATGCCTTTTGGTCTATGTAATGCCCCCACTACTTTTCAAAGATGCATGATGGCTATCTTTCATGATATGATAGAGCAATTCCTTAACATATTTATAGATGACTTTTCATTTTTTGAAACTACTTACAATCGATGTTTGCACAATGACACGAAAAATCCTTACGTGTATTAAACAGTAAGTGGACTGGTCGTGTGTAGTAATAAAGTGGACAATAAAGTCCGGGTTGTCGAATCTCAAGGACTTGTATTTTAGTTTATGATTTTAAAGCAATTGAAGAACTTAAACTAAAACAAGAATTAACTAAAATATTATGAAAGTAAGATATAAGAAACAAGATGTCGAAATCAAGATAGCTATGGAAGAGAGCAACTAAGACACATGTGTTGGCATAAATTAATCAATTTTCACTATAAACATGTTCTCATATTATTAGACTAATGTTGCTTTGGTGGAAAAAACCTTAAATAATTACTACCCGATGTCTCGGCTGTAATAATCCTATGATTAATTGATGGTTCTCTAGATATGTCTATCCGAGAATCTAACCAACAATCATGCATTCAAGTTCTAGAATTTCCCCGGATTAATCCGGCTAACTGCACCCGGGAATCTCTACCTATCTCTAGGGGCAATTCCCTATTTTTTACGGATTATGTGATGATCATCTTTGCACCTTAAATTACCTTCTCTCGAACGAATAATTTAAGCAATAAATCATGCATATGGTAGCTAAGCATATGATGCATTCAAACAAGATCAAGACACAAAGCAACAATAGAATTAATATGAAAAACACAATTTATATCTCAATTATCATAATTAAGACTCAACATGGCCTTAGTTCGAAGAATCTATTTCATCATAAAAGATAAAAGATAGAAACTTAAATTAAGATTCATATTCATAGACAAAAACAAATCTAAATCTAAGAAACTCCCTCGTATTTTTGATGGTTGAACTTCGATCTTCATCTCTTCCATGCTTCTTGATTTCTTCACCTTCAAAGGCTCTTGATAATCTTCATAACTAATCTAAGGATGATGAAGATGATGATAGGATGTGTTTAGGCTCCCCCAATGGGGAATGTGTTTTCAAGTGTGTTTGTAGGATGACCTCCAATCCTCCTTTTATAGCCAAAAAATCCACCTACCAAGAACATGTCCTTCCATTCTCTTTTCTTTCCACCTACCATTCTCTTGCTTTCCATCTACCAAGAATGTGAACTACCATTCTCTTGTTTTCCACCTACCATTCTCTTACTTTCCTCCTACCAAGAATGTGAGCTACCATTCTCTTGTTTTCCACCTACCATTCTCTTACTTTCCTCCTACCAAGAATGTGAACTACCATTCTCTTGTTTTCCACCTACTAAGAATGGGAGCTGCCACTTTCGTATTTTCCAGCGCAGGGATAGTGTTTTATTCATAAACTTCTCCACAGACCTCCGAATTGGATGATTCAAGTCCCCATGTAAAGATAAGACATAGCTCTAAACATTGGTAGAAGGACACTTCATCAAATTCGGTCTCTAAATTTATCCAAATGGCGTTCCAACGTGGAGATTGTTTCTGATTTGGCGCCCAGGTGTGCGGAAATGGTACTAAAACATGATCTTGGCTAACTCCAACTTATTTCTTGCTTGTTTGGTCGTGGAGGTGTAAAGCATCTTGGCCTAAACTTGTTTTATACGTCGTTTTTCAGCCCGTTCTTCGATTGTATCCATTTAAGGTCTGAAATCACTTAATGCACGAATTAAATGCACATGTGGAAAGAATCAAGCGATAAATGAACCTAAAACATAAACGCAAAGGGGCATAAAAACACGTAAAAACGACTCCTATCAACTCCCCCAAACTTATCAATTGCTCGACCTCGAGCAATAAAAGGTCTAGGGTACGAAAAATATCATCCACCAAAAGGAGAAAACAAAAACAACTAACGAACTCACTTTCGTGGAGTAAACGATTGCACTTAGCATGTGCAACAAGCCTTTAAACCTTTAAGTTACCTCAAAGGACGAGTTATAGTCTCGTGAGGGTTTGCAGATGATATACCCACAAAATCTAACAAACTTTCAATCCCAACCAAATGAATACATCTCAACATAATTAACAAGAATAAATGGCACAAAATCATCTTTTTACGGCTCACAAATATATATACATATCAACTACTTTTGCTGATGTGACACCAATACTGGAAAGACTCCATAGGTTGTAGTGAAAATAAAGCTATTATAGTCGAGAGGCATCCTTACCAAATTTTGGACATTAATCCCATATCTATCAACTTTATGATCAAACACAAAGCATAAGAATCATAGAAAATTTCATAGCCATTTAAATTTCATTATCTCAAACATTCAAACTTTCAATTCATATGAAACTTTCCAATTAACTTCATTAAGGCTAGATCATGTGCCATGTTTTATTCCATTAGGCTTTCTATGGCACCCATGTAACAAGCTTTAGATCAAAGACTCCCAAACTAGATAGTTTTGGGGCATTAAGTGTAAAGACACTCCTAAGGATTTAATCACTCGAGTGTCAAAGGCCACGAAATAAAACTAGATCTTTTAAACAATTCGCTTCTTTTTGGCTTGAGCTTAGCTCAAATTAGCATAATAATACAGTATATAGACATGAAACTTTTCATCTCCAGTACATATTAGCCTGACCACTTGTGGCCATACCAAACTTCAACCTTTTTAATTCATTGTTTAGCATAAAAAAATTACTACTCAACTTATAACCTTATGAAAAATCTAAGTTAATTTTTTCGGGAATAATTCCTTAAGTGTCTCAAGATGGTTATCCTCTCAACTCCTCTACCTTCGATTTATGTACATTGTGAATCATCTAAGAAATCAATCCTAGTATAGGATCTCCAGGAGCAATTTCAAAGATATATATGTTCATTTAAATTCAAATTATTTCAAAAAATCATGCCATTTTTACAAGTTAATCAATTTAAATGCATCAATTGGAAGGACTAAAAAAAAAAAATCATGCTTGATTTTCTCAACATAAACACATATAAACATGATAGCATACAAATTCCCCCAAACTTGAGCTAAACGAGGTACACATGACATGACAAAAATAGCAAACACATGGTGATCAATCATATGAATGTATTAAAACCACAAAGTACTACCCACATATTACTCCCCCAAACTTAAACTCAACATTGTCCCCAATGTTGTCTCACATAAACGCATGCAAAAGGTATAAGAGTACTTATAATCAAGCATTGTTGAAAAACAATCCTTCATCACAAATATGTTCCAAATCAAACCCATCTCATCAAAATAGGCCTCTCAAAACAACGGGGAATTGCTACTATAACAGGTTCAACATACTTATCAAACAAACCATCAAGCATATGAAAATATACATGCTAAAAGTGAACACAACATAAAGAAACAAACTAAACAAAACAAAAAGAAAAGCAAAAAGAAAAGAAAACTTACAAACTTGGGTTGCCTCCCAAGAAGCGCTTGTTTTAAAGTCACTAGCTTGACTTTATGTAAGAGATTGGCTCAAGGTGGATGACGTATGAATGCTTTGTTTGTTCTCCACTCCACTCTCGGGTATCGATTCAATCTTTAGATATGGGTATTGAGGATTGGTCCATCGTGTGTGATAAATACCCTAGGTTGAGACCAAGCAATCATCCACTCACGAATTTTTTTATGGTCCCTCAATACCTCTATTACCTTTTCTTCCTCATGCTCCGGATGGTGGTGCAGATTTTTCTCCAAGCTAGAGATAATGTCTCGTTTTTCTTCACCAATCACCTTGACATATTTCAGCTCCATCATGTATGGATGTTGAAGATTATTGGCTCGTTTTTCATGAAAGTGCTCAACACTAAAAGGATCAAAAACATCTATATGTAAAGACAAATCAAAATCAATTAGATGCTCAAAAACCTCATAGTTATCGAAATTAACCATGTCATCTCCTACATTCAATAACAACTTACCATCGTCGGCATCAAATACCGATTTACCTGTGGCTAGGGAAGAAAGTAAAGAAATGTCAACACCCTCAGGAAGGATAGGAGTCGAATGCTCATCGTTGGAGGAATCTGCTTTCGAATTTTCCAACTTCATTTCATTCAACGTCACGGTGTTGAATTCCTCCTTTTGATCTATCTCAGTGGTACCAAGCAATGCCCATGGTACTTTCTCAGATATGTCGCTCGTTAGTTGCTTGAGTTGATGATTCATCTCCTTCATTTCCCGCCGTGCGTCCTTCATCATAAAGTGGAGCTCTCCAATGGTGTTATCAAGTTGTTCCTCCGGAGTAGGAATTCTTTCTTGGTAATGTTGTGGAAAGAACCCTTGTGCATAACACGCTTCAATGACGCTTTGCAGCCATAATTGATTCTCCGGTAGTGTCATATCAGGAAAATTGCTATCCTTTGCGAATTGAATGACGCTTTGCAGCCATAATTGATTCTCCGGAAGGGTCATATCTGGAAAATTTCTAGCCATTGCGAGCTAAGAGAGTAAGAAAAAAATAAAAATAATAATAAAAAAATTTAATAAAAATAAAATAAATACTTAAAACTTGCAATAAAATCAAAAACTAAAATTAAACAAGTCCCCGGCAACGGTGCCAAAAATTTGACACGAAAAATCCTTACGTGTATTAAACAGCAAGTGGACTGGTCGTGTGTAGTAATAAAGTGGACAATAAAGTCCTGGTTGTCGAATCTCAAGGACTTGTATTTTAGTTTATGATTTTAAAGCAATTGAAGAACTTAAACTAAAACAAGAATTAACTAAAATATTATGAAAGTAAGATATAAGAAACAAGAAGTCGAAATCAAGATAGCTATGGAAGAGAGCAACTAAGACACGTGTGTTGGCATAAATTAATCAATTTTCACTATAAACATGTTCTCATATTATTAGACTAATGTTGCTTTGGTGGAAAAAACCTTAAATAATTACTACCCGATTTCTCGGCTGTAATAATCCTATGATTAATTGATGGTTCTCTAGATATGTCTATCCGAGAATCTAACCAACAATCATGCATTCAAGTTCTAGAATTTTCCCGGATTAATCCGGCTAACTGCACCCGGGAATCTCTACCTATCTCTAGGGGCAATTCCCTATTTTTTACGGATTATGTGATGATCCTCTTTGCACCTTAAATTACCTTCTCTCGAACGAATAATTTAAGCAATAAATCATGCATATGGTAGCTAAGCATATGATGCATTCAAACAAGATCAAGACACAAAGCAACAATAGAATTAATATGAAAAACACAATTTATATCTCAATTATCATAATTAAGCCTCAACATGGCCTTAGTTCGAAGAATCTATTTCATCATAAAAGATAAAAGATAGGAACTTAAATTAAGATTCATATTCATAGACAAAAACAAATCTAAATCTAAGAAACTCCCTCGTATTTTTGATGGTTGAACTTCGATCTTCATCTCTTCCATGCTTCTTGATTTCTTCACCTTCAAAGGTTCTTGATTATCTTCATAACTAATCTAAGGATGATGAAGATGATGATAGGATGTGTTTAGGCTCCCCCAATGGGGAATGTTTTTTCAAGTGTGTTTGTAGGATGGCCTCCAATCCTCCTTTTATAGCCAAAAAATCCACCTACCAAGAACATGTCCTTCCATTCTCTTTTCTTTCCACCTACCATTCTCTTGCTTTCCATCTACCAAGAATGTGAACTACCATTCTCTTGTTTTCCACCTACCATTCTCTTACTTTCCTCCTACCAAGAATGTGAGCTACCATTCTCTTGTTTTCCACCTACCATTCTCTTACTTTCCTCCTACCAAGAATGTGAACTACCATTCTCTTGTTTTCCACCTACTAAGAATGGGAGCTGCCACTTTCGTATTTTCCAGCGCAGGGATAGTGTTTTATTCATAAACTTCTCCACAGACCTCCGAATTGGATGATTCAAGTCCCCATGTAAAGATAAGACATAGCTCTAAAAATGTTTAGAAGGACACTTCATCAAATTCGGTCTCTAAATTTATCCAAATGGCGTTCCAACGTGGAGATTGTTTCTGATTTGGCGCCCAGGTGTGCGGAAATGGTACTAAAACATGATCTTGGCTAACTCCAACTTATTTCTTGCTTGTTTGGTCGTGGAGGTGTAAAGCATCTTGGCCTAAACTTGTTTTATACGTCGTTTTTCAGCCCGTTCTTCGATTGTATCCATTTAAGGTCTGAAATCACTTAATGCACGAATTAAATGCACATGTGGAAAGAATCAAGCGATAAATGAACCTAAAACATAAACGGAAAGGGGCTTAAAAACACGTAAAAACGACTCCTATCACACAATCTCTTTTTTTTCCGAGATGTGAGGAGATTGACCTTGTCTTAAACTGGGAAAAGTGCTATTTCATGATACAAGAAGGGATAGTGTTAGGCCATAAGATCTCCCAAAAGGGGATTGAGGTAGATAGAGCAAAAATTGAGGTGATAGAGCAAAAATTGAGGTGATAGCTAATTTTCCACCACCCACCACGGTCAAGGCTGTGAGAAGCTTTATGGGACATATCGGGTTTTACAGTCATTCTATTTCTAACTTTTCAAAAATTTCTAAACCATTGACCAATTTACTTACGAAAGATGCCTCGTTTGACTTTAATGATGAATGTATAGAGACCTTTCTCGCTCTGAATGAGAAGCTGATCTCAGCACCTATGACGGCAGCACTAGATTGAAGTTTGCCATTTGAGTTGATGTGTGATGCAGCGATATTGAAGTAGGAGCAGTACTTGGTCAGAGGAAGGGTAAAATCTTTCATACTATTTACTATGCTAGTCGTACTTTAAATGAAGCCCAAATTAATTATGCCACGAATGAAAAAGAACTGTTAGCTGTGATTTTTGCCTTTAACAAACTTCATTCTAATCTTGTGCTTAATAAAGTAATAGTATACACTAATCACTAGGCTTTAAAATACCTGGTTGCTAAAAAAGATGCAAAACCTAGACTACTAAGGTGGTTATTACTAGTACAAGAGTTTGATTTAGAAATAAAGGATAAGAAAGAAACTGAGAATGTAGTAGCTGATCACCTCTATAGCCTAGAGTTAGTTGATAAGAAACTGGATGAAACCCCAATAGGATAGGAATTCCCAGATGAGCAACTTTTTGCACTATCTGCTATCACAGCCCCTTGGTATGCTGATTAAGCTAATTTTATTATTGCTGGAATTAGACCCCCTGATCTAACTTTTCATCAACGAAAGAAATTTTTAAAAGATGTTAGGCACTATCTGTGGGAAGAGCCCTACTTTTTTAAAATTGGTGTAGATGGAGTTATCAGGCGTTCTATACTTGAGGAGGAGATAGCATCTGTCTTGTCTCACTGTCATGACATATTGGTAGGTAGCCACTTTGGGCCCTCTAAAACTACTGCCAAGGTTCTGTAATCGGGTTTTTTTGGTGTACTTTATTTAAATATGCATACTCTTATGTTCAATCATGTGATAGATCTCTAAACAACATGAAATGCCTATGAATAATATGCTTGAATGCGAATTATTTGATGTATGGGGTTTAGATTTTATGGGACCCTTTTTCGAGCTCTTGTTCAAATAAGTACATTCTTGTTGTTGTTGACTATGTGTCCAAATGGGTCAAATCCAAGGCTTTGCAAACTAATGATTCTAGGGTTCTTCTTAGATTTCTTAAAAATGAATTTTTACTCGATTTGGCACCCCTAGAGCAATCATAAGTGATGGAGGTACACATTTTTGTAATAAGCAATTTGAAACCTATTGAACAAGTATGTGGTGAAGCGTAAAATCTCGACCTCCTATCATCCTCATATTAGTGGCCAAGTGGAAGTGTTTAATAGCGAAATTAAACAGATTATGGAAAAAATGGTAAATAGCCATAGGACCGATTGGTTTCTTAAATCAGATGATGCATTGTGGGCTTACTGTACTGCTTTTAAAACCCCTATTGGCATGTCCCCCTATTGTCTTGTTTTTGGAAAAGTATGTCACTTTTCTATCGAACTTGAACATCGTGCTTATTGGGCTATCAAGTTTCTTAACTTTGATATGAGTGTTGTAGGTAACAAACGGTTGCTTCAACTGGATGAGCTAGAGGAGTGGAGACACAACGCATACAAGAATGCGAAACTGTACAAAGAACGGACCAAGAAGTGGCATGATAAGCACAATCTTCCCCGGGAATTTGAGGAAGGCGAGGTGGTGTTGATGTACAAATCGAGGTTCAAACTTCTTCCCAAAAAACTTCACGAAAGAATTTGCTTTGCTCAATTCCTTGAAAGCGCGACTCTCTAGGTTTGTCTCAATTGGCATTGGGAGGACACCAATGATGTAAGTGTCACCTAGCCAGTATTTGTGGACTCACACTGAAACCCAATTGAGATCAAATCTTTTAGATCAATACGGACATTTATGTCACAGACACCTTGTGAGTATTAGCCCTTCACTGTAACATCCCCACCGAGTAAGAGTTATGGTTTGTATCAAACTCACAGGACTCGATGATGTGCTTAAAAAATCATAGTAAGATTAAATTACTAAACTACCTATGTGTTCCACACACAAGTTAGTTTTCCTGTTTTGGCTAAAGACTTATAATTTCATTTATCTATGATTGCACAGGACATTAACTCGTTTACTACTCGAGACAGTGAATCCCATATTGGCAATCACCGAATAATTGCTACTTGTCCATCTAAACCGCATTTCAAGGTTGATCCCACCTAAGGGTGAATTAGATCTAACTACTCTAGTAACTTGTTCGTGCCACAAGTACAATCTTCATGAATCCTCAGGTCTAAGGTTCATGCACACTACTGTAACCAGTAACTCAATCATTGATAGTCACCGAGTAATTACCCATGTTATGAATTACGGTGAGTCGTGTTCCAATATATCAATTTCATTGATATATTTATGGCACAAGCTCCCACTATTCCACAGTGACTGACTGACACTTCTTGTCAAAGCTTGCATCATAAAAGTCTGGTCATAATGCCCAATTAAGACTCTTCGACTTGCGAACTCTTATTTAAGTAGTCAAGGAACTGACACTTCTAGTGTTGATCTCCTCAAACCATGAGGAGTAGAAGCTCCCTCTTAATTACTTGGGACTTATTTGCTCAATACTTTATTAATGCCATTAAGATTGATATGAACAAAACAAATGCGTTTTATTAATTTGAAGAATGTTTGTACAATATAAGACTAAATACCCTAAAAAAATCTAATTCCTCGATGGAATGGAGGGCATATTCCTAAAAATCTCTCACTTGCACTCAATGCTAATCTCTATGGTATCTAATACCCATCTTTTCCAAGTGTCGCTCTAGCACCACCTATGATAGTGACTTGGTCAGTGGGTCAGCAACGTTATTTGTTGAATCTATACTTTGCACGGTGATGTCCCCTCTTCCAACGATCTATCTAATGATGTGGTATCTTCTCTCAATGTGTTTGGATTTATTGTGAGACCTGGGATCCTTGGCTTGCGCGATTGCTCCATTGTTATCACAGTAAAGTGGCAATGGTAGCTCTATGCTAGGAACCACTTGAAGTTCAGCCACAAAATCCTTTATCCAAACAGCCTCCTTGGCGGCCACTGAGGCAACCACGTACTCAGCTGCGGTGGTCGAATCGGCAGTTGTGCCTTGCCTAGAACTTTTTCAAGTCACTTCTCCACCATTTAAAGTGAATACAAACCCCAAGGTAGATTTGAGGTCATCGGTGTCTGACTTAAAGTCGGAGTCGGTATAACCTTCCACCTTTAGTTCCCCATCTCTCTATGTCAAATACGTATCCTTAGTTCTTCTCAAGTACTTTAAGATACATTTTACAGTGATGCAATGCTTTTCCCCCGAGTTAGCTTGAAACCTACTTACCACGCTCACATCATAGGAAATATCTGGTCTCGTGCATAATACAACATACATGAGACTTCCTGCAGTAGATGCATAGGGGACTCCATTCATTCTCTTTCGATCATCCTCACTTTGAGGACTCATCAATTTAAAGAGATGGAGTCCATGTCTAATGGGAAAGAGGCTTCTCTTACAATCTTTAATTTCGAATCTCTTCAGAACCTTTTCTAATAGACGGATTGGGAGAGCTTCCATTTTTTATTTGCTCTATCCCTATAGATGCATCGCTTCTCCTAATTCTTTCACGGAGAACGTGCTTGAGAGCCATACTTTAACTGAATTCAATAGCCTCATATCGTTTCCTATCAGTAGAATGTCATCTATGTATAAGACTAGAAATGATATTTTAATCCCACTGGGTTTTATTTAAACTCATGGTTCGTCTTCGTTCTTGATGAAGCCATAGTTCCGAACTTCTTCATCAAAACAAAGATTCCAACTCCGCGATGCTTGTTTAAGTCCATAAATTGATCTATTCAATTTACACACCTTATGAGAATCTTTATTGGACACGAAACTTTTGGGTTGTTCTATATAGATGTCCACCTCAAGGAATCCATTCAAGAACGCGGTCTTCACATCTATTTAATAGATTTAATAATCTAGGTGTCTAGCTATTGCAAGCAGAATCCTAATGGATTTGATCATGTCTACCGAGGAGAAGGTTTCCTCATAATCGATGCCCTCTTTTTTACTAAATCCATTTGCCATAGCATTATAGGTATCCACTTTGCCATCCGGACCAATCTTTGTCATGTAAATCCATTTGCAACTTATTGGTGCAATACCCCTAGGGCGGTCTAATAGAGTCCAAACTTGATTCGGATACATCGAATCCATCTCTGTCTTCATAGCCTCAAGCCATTTCGCATAATATATGTTGCCCATCTTAGTTTTCATAGTTTCCTTCCGCTACGGCGTACAAATTATGCTCTCCTTATAGCAGATAACCATATCTTTCAGGCGGTTGAGATACTCTACTCGATCTACGTGATGACAGTTGCATTTGGGTAGGTTCATTTTGAATCTCTTGAACAGAGGCATCTAAAGGGGTTTCGTTTTGTTCTTCCAGAACAGTCTTTCTTCCTGCAGCACCTTCTTAACAAACTCATCTTCGAGAAAGTAAGCATGTAGTGCCACAATAACTCTATGATCATCATGCAAGTAGAAGAGGTATCCCATAGTTACCTCTGGGAAACCAATGAATCGACCTTTTAAAGATCTATCTTCCAATTTCTCTATCTTTGTCTTCTTTACATAGGCTGGACAACCTTATATCCTAACGTGTTTAAGACTTGGCGTCTTTCCACTCCATATCTTATAAATATTTCTAGGAATAGACCTAGATGGACACTTGTTCAACATATGGGCTGCTATAAGCATGGCATGGCCCCACAACTATATGGGAAAGTCCGTTTAGCTAAGCATCAATCGAACCATATCCAATAGTGTTCTATTTGGGCGCTCAGCTACCCCCATTAAGTTGTGGAGTCGCCAGAAGAGTTAATTGTAATACAACTCTCATTTCAATTAAGAACTCACCAAATTTGGCACTTAGGTATTCTCCACCTCGATTCGATTGTAGTGTTTTGATACGTTTGCCAGTTTGATTTTCAACTAAGGCCTTGAATTCTTTCAACCATTCAATGGATTTAGACTTGTGGTTCATTAAGTATACAAACCATTCCTAGAGTGGTGGTCATCGGTAAACATTATGAAGTATTGAAAACCTCCACGAGCCATTTCACTGAAAGGCCCACAAATGTCAGTATGTATTAAACCAAGGATTTCATAAACTCATTCCAAATGGTTGTGAAGGATGATCTAGTCATTTTACCTTTGAGACAAGATTTGCAAGTGGGAAATAGGTCCGACCCTAATGTGCTTATTAGCCCATCTTTCTCAAGATGTTGAATTTTGTACTCTCCAGCATGACCTAGTCTCAAATGCCAGATGAGTCTTTGGTTTGTCCCAAACAACCTTGTTTCTTGGTGATTGTATTCACAATGCATCTATTTTGGACATTTAACTAGTATAAACCATTTAATAAAGATGCAGAGACTACAAATTTATTTCTAAAATAAATATTGCAAACATTGTTCATAAAACGAAAATCATATCCAAGTCTAACTAAAACAGGAATTGAACAAACGTTTATAAACCCATTGGGCAAAACAAGGCAATCATCTAAAGCAATTTAATGTCCAGCAGATAAAACTAAAGAAGTGGATCCTATGTAAGTAGCCACCACACTATGTCCGCTGGGAACATTGATCATCACTTCTTGCTCCTCGAGCCTCCTACTTATTTTCGGATCCTGTTTCAAAACACAGACATAAGCACTAGCTCCATAGTCTAGATGCATGAAGTGGAGAATACAATCATAGAACAAATACCTGTAGCAGCTCTTGCCTTTCGCATGGGACAATCACATCTCCAGTGACCCATCTCCTTGCAGTAAAGGCAGGTGTTTGATCTTTTCAGATTCTCATTATGTAACCCTACATCTTCAAGTGCTTTTCTCTAGCAGCAACTAGTCAGAATTAATACTTTGGTGGGCTTCTTTTCCTTTTCTTAGGTTCTGTAGGCCCAACAACAAAAGCGATGTATGCACGTCTGAATTTGTTTCATTTCATCTGACATTGTGCAGTAATGAGTTTGTTCATTAACCCAGTTAGTGAACACTCAACATCGTTCATGTCAAAGTTCACAATGAACAAACTGAAGGAATCGGGAAGTGACTGAAGGATGAGGTCCATTTGAAGGTGAAAATCCATGTGAAAATCCAGAGATCACAACTTCTCAATTGCGAAAATCATCTTCAATACGTGGCTAGCCATGTTGTCATCTTCGTTCATCTTCGCCCTGAAGAGCTCTTTCAACAAAAAGTATCAAATAGTCCTACCGGGCTCTCCAAATAGCTCTTTCAAATGAAGCAGCATGGTCCTCGCACTATCCATTCTTTTGTGGGGGTGCTGAAGATCATTACTCATCAAGCTGAGCATTAATGCTCTGGTTCATGCATTCTTCATGACCCAGTCTTTGAAAAAGGAATGCACACTCTTATATGCATCTTCCAGAGGAACAGTGGGACAGTTCATGTCCAAGACATAGTCGATTGACTCGTAACCAAGGACTATCCTTAGGTTTCTGAACTAGTCTATGAAGTTGGGTCCAGTTTGGATGTTTTTCTCAAGCAATACAGTAAGCGGGTTGTTAACAATTTTGAGAGAGTAACTTTAGAGAATAAAAAAAGATTTGATTAGATTATTATGTTGTACACCAAGTAAAATACACAGGACTTTGAATTTTCACTTGGCTCCCACTACATTTTTTCGAATCATTGCACTCCTACTGCAATATTCGAAAATCTCATTGGAAAGACTTCATAGTGAGTGATTGAGTTCTTTAATAAATCCGGTGAGTTGCAACCCTTTAATGATATATGGCTCACTAAATTTATTAAAGTGGCAATCCTTGCCGGCAGTATCGCACATGTGATTCAATCTTTAGTTTGGCTCATAGATCACGTGACCGCAACCCTTTAACGATATATAAGTTGTGATCTACCTGAAACTGGGTTCATCAACTCCTATCAATCTAACAATTAAATTCCACCTTGCAACCCTCTGTCGATAAATGGGGTGGAATTTATTTCGATTGATGGCATCAAATGCACTTAGAAAGTTTAAATAAATGTCACGATACATAACCCCCACTTACTGGGAAGAAATTATGCACTTAGACATTAATTTAATTCTCCTAAGTTTGATGGTGAACCGGGACATCCAATTACCTTTTATTCTAAATTCAAAATTGTTCTAGTGGGAGAATTTTTGCTTTTGTTTAGTTTCACTTTGCACATTATCCATTTTTAGCACCCATATATGGATTATAAGAATAGGAAAAGCCTATTCTTATAAGAATAGGAAAAGCCTAGCAATTCTATCACACATGCTTTCCATGGACTTATCAAGATTGAGTCAAGTCATTGGCTCAATCACGAGTTAGGGAGACTTATAAGATCTAACGTATGTCTAACTTTAGGTCTTCTAGCTCCAAGTAGATCCTCTTCCAAAAGGTCCTATTCTAATTACATACATAGAAAAAATGCAACTTATACATATATCTATGGTAAAATTAAAATACAAGGTGGGGGGGGGGGGGTACTAAAAGACCTAATACAACCCAGAAAACAAAACTCGAAGATAAACCTAGTCCATGGAAAGCATCCCATAATAAACAAGCATCAAAGCATAATAAAACAATAACTAATATGTTGGAGTTCTTTTAAAAAGAATAAATTAAAATCTAATTTTAAATTAAGTGTGGTTTGAAAAATAATAGAATTAATTTAAATCTAATTATAAATTAATTCAACTTTAATCCTATTTGACAAAAAATCCAATTTAATTTCAAAAAATCAATTTCCAATTAATTCGACAAAGAATTAATTCAAAATAAATTCCTTTCTCTAGGATCAATATGAAATCTAATACAAAATTAAGAATAAAAATACTTTCAAAAATAATTTTATCCTTGAATTAATGTTAAAACCATATTAAAATAAATATTTTATTTTATTTTAAAAAATTGGGTTGACCCGCCCGGTCAAAACCCTGTTCAGAATAAAAAAAATTTAAATAAAGCACACATACCCAACAGGCCACGTGCAGTTTGCCCAACAGCTGCGCAGACGTGCGCTGTCGGGTGGCGAGTGCGAAAAGGCGATGTCATCTTGACTTTTTTGAGTCGAATTTCAGCAATTTTTCAAACCATATATTCATGTTCATACATTAATTCATATCCAATATAAATAATTGATTTACATTCAAAATACCAATCACGTAATTGTCTAACAGCATGGATTTTATTTTCAAAAAATTAAATCTATACATGAAGAATGTAATCTAACAATATTTCTTATAAAGAATTAATAATAAACATAAATTCCCAACATATTCATATCGAAAAATCATTAAGAGCCATAAAGTTGGCTCTGACACCACTAATATGAATCCTGATTCATACGCAGCGGAAAAAAAAACATATCCAGATTCACAAAAGGATCACTTTTAGGTTTTAATGATTTTATAAAGACTTAAAAGATGAAATCTAATTTCATCAATTTTCTAACCTTTATGATGAATTTGAAATTTCGATCTACCAGGAAGCAGTAATTCTAAACTCCTGCCTCCAGATATCACGCCGGAAAAAACTTGAAAAAAAAATCCACCACCTTAGGCTTGAGGGAGGCCGATGGCTATTAAGGGGAGGAGAGAGATTTTTTTTCTCTTCTTTCTTTGCTGTCAAGTCACTTATGAGAGAGTCTTAGGTTTTTCAACTAGGTATTAGGTATTTATAACGAATGATGAGCTTGAAATTTAATAATTCCTTGAGCCCACCAAATCCTACAATACACGCCTACCTCGTCCTTTATTGGACTAAGTTGACTTTCAACTTAGTCCAATTATTAATTAAGTCCAACACATTTTAATCTAATTAAAATATGACATTAATTAATAATCATCTAATTTAACTTAATCCAATAATTAATTTAGGATAGGATGATTATAATAAATACATCCAATTATTTATTATTAATTTATTTTCATTAATCTAATTAATCAAATAAATTAATTTGTCCATCAAACGACAAATTACCTAATTTATGTATTTTGACAACGAAAGAATTTTCTACGTTCAATCTCTTGAAAGCGCGACTCTTTAGGTCCGTCTCAATTGGTATTGGGAGGAAACCAAGGATTGTCACCTAGCCAGTCTCGTGGACTCACACCAAAACCTAATTGAGATCAAATCTAATAGATCAATGCGAACCTTTAGGTCACAGACACCTTGTGAGTATAAGCCCTTCACTATAACATCACAATCGAGTGAGAGTCATGGTTTGTGTCAAACTCACATGACTCGATGCTGTGGTTAATAAATCATAAAAATATGAAATTACTAAACTACCCTTGTGTTCCACACACAAGTTAGTTTTCCTGCATTAGCCAAAGACTTATAATTTCATTTACTCACGATCGCACAGGACATTAACTTGTTTACTACTTAAGACAGTGAATCATATATTGGCAATCACAAAAAAATTGCTACTTGTCTATTGAACCGCATTTTGAGGTTGATCCTACCTAAGGGTGAATTGGATCTAACTACTCTAATAACTCGTTGAGTGTAACAAGTACAATCTTTGTGAATTCTCAGGTCCAAGGCTCATGCACACCACCGTAACCAGTAACTCAATCATTGACAGTCATCGAGTAATTACCCATGTGATGAATTATGGAGAGTCGTGTTCGAATATATCAATTTCATTGATATATTTATGGCACAAGCTTCCATTATTCCATAGTGACCGACTGACACTCCTTGTCAAAGCTTCCATTATAAAAGGCTAGTCATAATGCCTAATGAAGACTCTTCGACTTGCGAACTCTTATTTAAGTAATCAAGGAACTGACACTTTTAGTGACGATCTCCTCAAACCATAAGGAATAGAAGCTCCCTCTTGATTACTCGGGACTTATTTGTTTAATACTTTATTAATGCCATTATTGATATGAACAAAACAAATGCCTTTTATGAATTTAAAGAAAGTTTG
Source organism: Buddleja alternifolia (assembly GCA_019426215.1). NCBI lineage: Eukaryota > Viridiplantae > Streptophyta > Magnoliopsida > Lamiales > Scrophulariaceae > Buddleja > Buddleja alternifolia. The sequence continues at coordinate 19,019,973 of CM033408.1, read as the reverse complement.
TACAACATAAAACTAAATGCCCTAAACAATCTATTCATCAATGCCATGGAGGGCATAATCCTAACACAAATTGCAAATTTTGACTCGGTGAATGATTAACTTGAACTCGTCTTGTTATTTTCATGGAGTTATAATCGTGCGAGCCTTGTGTGCTATTCTATACTTGTGTGGTGCAGTTTTAAAGGAAATAGATGTAGAGGGGGCACAGTGGAAAAATAACAATACACTACTAAAACGGGGGGATTTGACAGCTGATGCTTTATTCTAGTATGAGTTTATGCACCACTGTATTATGCTGACTATGAACCAGTCGGAGGTGAATAAGGATTGAGTTGTTCTTGTGTATGCCATCCTGAAGAAGATGGAAATTGACATTGTTCAGTAGATTTATTCAGCCCTGTAGAATCAGATCAAGAAAGTAGCTTTGGAAGGTCCCACTATCCCAACTAAGAAGAAAACTCCTTTCATTTTTCCATCACTGATCAGTGCTCCATGTCAGAAGCATCATGTAGAGCAGTATAAGGAAGAAGAGCGTTAGGATTATACCTTCAAATGTAATAGAGGATAGACTGACAGGGCATCTATCTTGTAATTAACCTATTTCGATATTATTAATAATGACATTATTTAGTTTTCACTTAAATCTTATCTACATCTATAAGTAGTGTAAAACGTCTTGCCTGTGTTTTCAGTGTGATCCCTCTACTTCCCATGTCAAATTGCGACATTTATTATGGAAATAAATTAGTTGGGAGTGCTTCTTTAGTTAATGGTTTATATTATTTAAATGTTCGTAATTCATCTGATGTAAATGTTGTAACTAAGAAACGTGGTAGACAAGAAGCTAACTTAAGACTAAAGTGGCATCTTAGACTAGGCCATGCTGAAGAGCACAAGATTCACAAAATGGAAAAAGATGGGCTTTTAAGCTCACTAAGGTAGGATCCCTATCCAACATGTGAATCATGTCTCTTAGGCAAGATGGCTAGATCACCCTTCACCGAGACTTTTGAAAGAGCCACTCAAGTCTTAGGATTACTGCACACTGAAGTTTGTGGACCATTTGGAGAAATGGCTCGTGAGGTTTTCTACTAGTTCATCACTTTCATAGACGATCATTCAAGATATGGTCTAGTGTATCTGATGAAGCAAGAGTCTGAATCCTTTGAAAGGTTTAAAGAATTCAAAGCTTTGGTAGAAAATCAAACTGGGCAAAATATAAAAACTCTGTAATCAGATCGTGGAGGAGAATATATGAGTGTCGAGTTTGATGAATTCCTAAGAGAACAAGGAATAATGTTACAACTAATACCACCAGCAACTCCTCAACTAAATTGAGTAGCCGAGCGAAGGAACCAAACTTCTTGGATATGGTTCATTCCATGCTTAGTTACACTGATTTACCCATTTTATTGTGGGGATACATGCTCCTTATTGCTGCTTGTATATTGAACAGATGTACCTCCAAATCCGTTCCTAAACTCCGCATGAGATGTGGAATAATAGGAAACCAAGTCTTAATCATATTAAGATTTGGGGATGTCCTGCTTATGTCAAGAAGACTAAAGTGGAGAAATTAGAGACAAGATCCCTCGTGGGACGTTTTATTGGTTAACCTAAAGATTCCATAGGATTCTTCTTTTACCTACATGATGATCACAAAATCATTGTGGCCCTACAAGCCCACATCCTAGAAGATGAATTCATTTTGGAAGGGGGCAATGGTAGAAAGATTGTTCTAGAAGAACAAAATAAAACTCCCTCTGAAACATCTGTTCAAGAACCAAGTCCTAACCCAATAATAGCACAACCACCACGTAGATCTGGTAGAATACCACATGAACCTGAGAGGTATGGGTATCTACTGCAGGGGGAGCCTCAGCTCGACACTGTAGTACAAGAGGGTCATGAAGATGATCCTTGTACCTATGATCAAGCGATGGTGGATGCCGACGCTTCAAGATGGCGAGAAGCGATGGAAACAGAGATGGACTCTATGCAATCAAACCAAGTCTGGACTTTGGTAGATCATCCTGAAGGTATAAAACCTGTAGGATGTAAGTAGATCTATAAAAAGAAAGATAGGTAGCGATGGCAAGGTTGACACCTTTAAAGCCACACTTGTAGCGAAAGGGTATAGTCAAAGAGAAGGAATTGACTATCAAGAAACTTTTTCGTCCGTGGCCATGATAAAGTCCATCCGAATACTGTTATCCATAGCTGCATACTTATATGAGATATGGCAGATGGATGTCAAAATGGCTTTCCTAAATGGATTCCTCAAACAGGATATCTATATGGAGCAGCCAAAGGGTTTAGTATCCAAGACCAATATCCATAAAGTATGTAAACTTGAGAGTTCCATATACGGTCTCAAGCAAGCATCTAGAAGATGGAATCCCTGTTTTGATGAAGTAGTACAGGGATATGGCTTCATCAAGAACGAAGATGAACCTTGTGTCTACAAGAAGACTAGTGGGAGCAAAATCTCGTTCTTAGTACTATATGTGGATGACATTCTACTTATAGAAAATGATGTGGGAATGCTCACCACAGTCAAGAAATGGCTTTCGAGTACGTTCTCCATGAAAGACTTGGGAGAAGCAACTTACATTCTAGGAATTTATATGTATAGAGATAGAATATCCTAAAGTATCTCAATAGAACTAAGGATATGATTCTCATCTATGGAGGTGGAGACCTGAAGATGGAAGGTTACACTGACTCAGATTTCTAGTCTGATGTTGATGACTGTAAATCCACTTCAGGGTTTGTTTTCACTCTTAATGGTGGGGTAGTGTCTTAGAAAAGCTCCAAGCAAAGCACAACCGCGGATTCCACCACTGAACCTGACTATGTGGCAGCCTCAGAGGCAGCCAAAGAAGCTGTTTGGATGAGAAAGTTCCTTGGAGAACTTGAAGTGGTTCCTAGTTCACAGCTCCCGTTGCCACTTTATTGTGATAACAATCGAGCAATAGTGCAAGCTAAGGAACCAAGGTCTCATAACAAGTCTAAACACATTGAGAGAAGATTTCACATCATCAGAGAGATCGTTGGCAGTGGAGAAATAGTAGTGCAAAAAATAGCCTCAGCTGACAATATAGCTGACCCGTTCACCAAACCACTACCTCAAGTTGTTCTGGACCGATACCTGGAAAGGATGGGTATAAGATACCACAATGAGTGGCATTAAGTGCAAGTGGGAGATTGTTAGGATTATTTCCTCAGAATGCCATAGAGGATAGAATGATAAGGCATCTATCTTGTAATTAACTTATTTCGATATTATTAATAAAGGCATTATTTAGTTTTTACTTAAATCTTATCTGCATCTATAAGTAATGTAAAATGTTTTGTCCGTGTTTTTAGTGCGATCCCTCTACTCCTATGGGGTAGGAAGAGTGGCACTAGAGAGATTGATCTTGATTACTAAAAATAAGTTCGCAAGTAAAGTGAAGTCTTTAATGGACAAATAAAGACTTAGAACACTTGTACTATCTTATCTCTGACATGGGAATGCCTATCTAGTACCATGGGATGGTAGGATATTAAGATTGTAGACACATCAGTGGAACTGATATGCTCGAACACGACTCGCATCAGTTCTGTCACGTGGGTTTTCACTCTGTGACTGTCAATGACAGAACTGGTTATGCGTAATAGGTATAAGTGAACCTTTGACCTGAAACATCATGCTGAAGATGCATTTGTGACGTCAAGTACATCATACTCAAAATGCGACTTGATGGGCAAAAGGTAGTCTTAGCTGATATCTGAATGGGGGTTGTTATCTCATAAGTGAGTGAGAAAGTACCCTACGTGATTATAGATAAATAGAGATCAAAGTCTTTGGCCAAAACAAAAAAGGATGATTATGCTAGGCATTAAATCGATCTCAATGGTCTCGTATTATTATAATTAAAACATATGGTCAAGTCCAGTGAGTTTGACATAACCACGACTCTCACTTGACTGGCGTACACGAACAAAGGGTTTATACTTATGCGGTATTTATGATTGGAAGGTCGCAGAATGATCCTATCATTCATTTTCATTTAGGCTATGAAGTGGGCCACGTGATTGGATAGGTATTACCCATTTCCTTTGGTTTCCTCTTATTGCCAAACGAAATGAACCTAAAGAGTCGCGCTAAATGATTGATAAAGAAAAATGAAAAAGGAGTTTCTATTTTTTTTCTAGGAGTTTTAATTTATTGGATAAATTAAATAACTAATTATTCATTAGATGAAATAATTACTTATAAAGGTAAAATTAATTATTAATTAATTTCCTATGGAGATATATTAATGAATTAGTCTATCTAATTAATTTGATTATTTAATTAATTAATTAATTTATTGGATATAATAAATTATTAACTGAATAAGAAATTAATTAAAACAAAACAATGCCCGAGCTTGAAGAAGGCGTCCAAGAGGATGCCTATTAGGCCTTGATAGGCGTCCAAGAGGATGCCCAATATACTAGGGCTCTTTTGTTTTGACTTGTTCAATAAGTCATGAGGTATATAAGGCCTCTTTAACTTAGAACAAGTACACAACTTTCATAACTCTCCTAGAAAGAAAGAAAGAAGATATATATTCCTCTCCTCTCTAATACACTAGCCGTCGCCCCCCATTAGAGATTAGTGGAAATTTTTCATTTGTCGATCTGTGCGTGACAATTTAGAGACGACGTACTTTCGTTATTCTGATCAAGTTCAAGATTTGAAGATTACACAAAGGATTGAAGATTTAAAAGCTTCAAATTTTTTACTTTTGGAGGAAAAGAAAAGTCTCCAACAACTTCGCTCTAACGGGTAAGTGATTATTCGTTAAGTGCAGTGATCAATTTGAATAAGTGATCATTGAATTCAACTTTGTGTTTTAAAATAAAAAATTTTAAAATCCTTCCGCTGTGTTTATGTTATTTTTTGTGAAACCCAACAAGGAGTTTGATGCCCCAGGACTAATTTTGGAATACACTGGTAAACTCTGCCCAGCGAGAGGGAACAAAAGACCCACACCAGTTGGTCCCAAGTGGCATATGAAAGGGTCTAGAAGGAGGAGGGGTTGAATAGACCTTTTAATTCTTTTCGAAATTTAAGACTTGTTTTTGTACTTAGACAATAGTTTTGAGTGTTTGATCAAAATGGATCAGGCACTCAGCACTTATATCAGGGTTAGCACAACAGAAGATTTGTGTAAGTCTATTTGTTGCGACAAATTAAGTGCTTAGAAAGACTTTAGTTGCTCTTAGTGATTTGATAATGTATGCTTTATGATAATGTATGATATGATAGATAAAACAACAAAACAGTAAGTAAATAAGACACGAGAATTTGTAAGGTTCATTGGGTTTATGTAATCCCAGCTACTTCCTTCAATTCATTTCCACACAGGTGGAATCCACTAAAATGATTCACGAAGTTTCACAAAGACAACTTCAACATAATAGCAAATTGATGAAGACTTGATCTCGAGTTCCCTGATCACAAAGATTTCAACTCGGTTAAGATCTGCTTCTGTCAATGCTTCTTTCACACAGAAATAATGCTTTGTCTATCAACGACTTCGTCACTCAGATTGAAGAGGTTGAGGGGTTTTATCACGGTTTGTTTGATTTGAAAAGTTCAAACACTTTTGGAATATCTCTTTAAAAGGTTGATTCTTTTTATACAAATGTAAGAGATATTGGTTTGGCTGTAGAGATGTATAAGCCCAAAAAGGTTTTGGCTATAGAGATTTTGAGCTTTGAGGAAGTGTATAGATTTTAACAGCGTAAGTGAATAATTCTCGGTGTTTAGGGTTGAGCTGTGAGTATCTATTTATAGACTTTTTTGGGGATCTGTCCGTTGGACACATGCAGGAGCGTGTGAAGCACGAGGTGCGTGAAACTATCTTTTTCTGACTTCTCTGAAAATTCTGCTGCACAGAGTGGGTGGCAGACCTACTTTGAGTTGACAGCCAATGGGAAGGCTTATCCTTACCGTCAATAGTCATTATCACATTTAATGCTCTTATCAAGCATTTAATGCATTTGAATTATTTCCCGTTGGAAATAAATGTCCGTTGACGATTGCCTTAAGTAGTTTATTGACTTCAGATTAAATTCAGCTGACGACAGGCGCTTGTGGCGTTATCATTCTGAATTGATTCTCAAGTGCTTTGACAGCCGCTTAAAGAATCCTTCATCTTCAAAGTCTTCAGACGGTGATCTTCGATTTCACTTTGATAGACTCACCTAGAATTCTATCATAGCTCAAGCGCTGGATACTAGTCTAAAACCATAAAAATAAAAGTCTTAACTAAAATTACAACTCGATAACTTTAAACGCTTATACATATTCTAAAAAAGGTAAACTTACATATCTTTGGGGTCTAACATATAACCTATCTTGTCATTATCAAAACTTCTAACATGAAATTTCCTAACAACGCTAATCAAAGTAGAGGCGAGGGTTCGAGTAATCAGCCATAGAGGTCGAGCCCACGTGAGACTGATTCGGAGATGGCACTCCGACATGAGATGGCTCAGATTCAATTAGTACAGTCGGTGATGATGGCTAAGCTCCAGATGATAAGTCAGTATCAGAGACAGTTGATGACTGAGGCCGACATTTTTGCAGGGAGGCCCGTTTATGCATATTTTGTTGTATCTGATTTTCTCCCTCTACTGACTTCTACTATTGACGAGCCTGTGCTCTATCCTACTGATCAGGATGTGCCCCTGTCTGATGGGGATGATGCTGATGAGGCTGATGGGGATGAGCAGTGATATTATTATGCATATGGATCCTTTAGACTTTTTCTATTTTTGTTTTTGCTTTTGTTGTTTCGTTTGGTTGGTTTTTTCTATTTTTTTCTTTTTCTTTTGAGGCATGTACTCATCTTGCTTTGATCATTATCTTTTTGTGCTGCCTTTCTAATGTCTTTTATCTTAGCTAATGCGTTGATGAGATTTTTTATTTGCTGAGATGAGTGACGAGAGTGAGTAGGAGTTTCAGATGTTTTGGTGAGAAATGATAAGCTCGCCTCGATTTAGGCTCAACTGAATATTCCTAGGTTTGCTTTTTAACATTCTTCTCTATAAGTACCCCTTTTATCCCTTTTCGCGGTTTGTGTTTGTATATAACATTGAAGGCAATGTTAGGTTTAAGTTTGGGAGTGGGAGTGGTGGGAGTAGCTTTTATTTTCTTGTGTGATTTATTGGGGCGTGTGGGTGCGGTTTTGTGCTTAATGTAATGATATCTTGAGCTTTGATGCAGGTTTTTTTTTTTTTTTTTTTTGGTGAACAATAAATGGATTTAAGCTTGCTAGTTTTTGTGATCTTGATTTATGAAACTCGAAATAGTGGCATTAATTGAAAAAAAATTCTTGAATAAGTTACAATAATTGAACTGTGTCCCTAGTTTAGAATTTATCATTTCTTAGATGACAACGCGCAAATAATAGAACGGTAGAGGAGTTGAGTGGATTTTCATTCTGAAACAGGAGGGGTAATTTCACAGAGATATTAACCAGGATGCTTTAGGATGTTTAGAGTGATTAGTAGCTTTTGATGCTTTAAAGTGAAATTTTTTCATGATAATGCGAATCAAATGAGTTCTAAAGAACATTGAAGTAATTTGATTGGTATAACTGCACTGGAGGTGAAAAGTTTCATGCCTATGAACTATGCTAGTTAGGCTAGTGGTACTGGGGGGGCAAAAGGTTTCATACCCACGCATTGTACCTATCATGCTAAATTGAGTTGTGCTCAAGGCAATGAACAAGGTCGAAAGTCTTAAGTTACAACAATTAATGGCTAAGAAGTTATCTATGAGTCTTGTTTCATTATGAGTTGAATGGTTGATAAATCTTGAGACTAAATCCAAAAATCGGTAAGGATTCCACTCGACTATAATACCCTAGATTACAATCACTACACCCTTTAGAATTTTCTTTCTACTCTAGGTGTTAACACGAGCATGATGAAAAGATACATTTAGGAAGTTTTGAGCTTAATTGTAACATTAATTTTTTATACCACTATTTGTGTAGTTGAAAATTTTGAGCTGCATTAATTGGAGTGTAGCTAACATTCATTGTTTTTTTGGGTATATCTTCTGCAAACACTCATGAGACAAAACTCATTCTCTTTGATAACTTTGAGGTTTAAAGGCTTGTTGCATATGCTAAGTTCAATTGTGAACTCCACGAAAGTGAGTCGTTTTCATTTTTATTTTGTTTTAGATTGATGTTTTAAGCTTGATTCCATATGTCTAGATTTTTTTATTGCTCGGGGATGATTAAGTTTGGGGGTGTTGATAAGCGTGAGTTTTACGTGTTTGAGAGCCCGATATTTGTACGCTTTAGAGTCTTTTATGTGTGATTTTTACCACTTATGGCTTTGAATTGTGTATTAATTGAGTACAGGGTGAAAACCATAACAATCGAGGAAAAGGGGCAAAAAACATATAATTTCATAAGACACTGTCTTCAACGTTCGAACGTGTGGAATTCAACGTTCGAACGTTGCCACATCATCAATTTTCAAACGTGAGGTTTAGAATGTTTGAATGTCCAAGCAGTCAACGCCCAGTTAACCCACTTATGCACATCATCATGTTCGAACGTAAGACTCGGATGAAGAATTTTCGGAAAGATTACATACCTAATTTAAGTAGAAGTTTAGGGGAGCCTAACTTATAAATACTTGCTCTTTTAACAGCATAAGGGTAAGAAAAATTCAGCACTTTTACACATTTTCGAGCAAGAATACGAGCCAAGGCAAGGCCAAGTTATCGATTCCACAGAAACAAGATTATCTTAATTAAGGATTTGAAAGCAATAAAGATTAAATGAAAGGATTGTAATTGATTGAAGGTAAAAAGTTAAAAACAAGACTTGACAAATCGATTGAGATTCTTATGTGAGAAAGCAATTAAGGCACATGCTTCAGCCGAATTACTTATTCAATTATATGAGTTATTCTTCGAATTATTAGACTATTCTTGCTTTGGTGGAAATTCCTTAGATAATTACTACTTGATGTCTCGGAAATAATAATCCTATGATTAATTGACAGTTCCCAAAATATTTATATTCTGAGAATCTAACCACCAAATATGCATTCAAGTTCTAGAATTTCCCGGGAGAATCCGTCCGGCTAACAGCACTTGGTAATCTATACTATTTCTAGGTAATTCCTTTTATTCAAGTGATGTGATGATTTCTTTGAACTCTAACCTATATTCTTTCAAATGCATAAGTTAGGTAATTCGACAAACATATGGTGATCAAGCATATGCAAGAATTTAAAGTACGAAATTAATACACAAAGCAATTGTAGAATTTAAACGAAGAACATTTTCATATATAAATACTCATAATCCGGCCTTTACATGGCCCTAGTTTGATGACATTTGTTCATAACCATAACAAGAAAAACAACTAAAGGTAGAGAATTATTCATGGACAAATAATAAACTAAATCTAAGAATCTCCTTATTACAGATTGATGATTAATCTCGATGTAGAATCGTCGTTCTCACTTTACTATTTGATTGACCAGTTCTCTTGCTGAAATCACGTGTGGTTTTTGAGTGTCAACTTGTATGATTAGATAGTTCATCCAATAATTAAAAGTACTTTATCCCGTAATATCTTAATATAATCATCAAGATAATCACATATCTTTATTCGAAATGATGTAAGCTACGAAATAAGATCCACTTTGTATATTTTTGGATGCCTTAATCGATGAATTTAAATATGTCTAAATTTTCTTATAAAAACGAAACTCATCCATATTAATTTCCCAAAAACAAAAAAACGTTTTTTCTTACAAAAAGGACATATCACATCACAATCAATTATTACACTTTTTTTCTATAAAAAAAAAACTCATCCAAACACACCTCCTCTATCTCTACTTCCTTAAAAATAATTTCTCTTACTTTACCTATGAAAAATGAGAAATGAAAAATCGACGTCCATCCAATCGTGCCCTTAAACTCCCAAAACCGATGGCATTTTCTATCTTCAAGCCTTCATCTTAAGATCCTTTCTTGAATCTTTGATCTTGATATGTTATTCTTGTTCTTGGATGTGCAAGAGAGGATATTCTTGATTTATTCCATCAAAAGTCATCCTTGATAGAACTCCTATATATATCTTTTATGTTTTGAGGGTAAGAGTCCAAACTTATAAAAACTTCCCAAAAATAAAACCTGCTGCCTGCGGGGCTGTGGCCCTCGTTTTTTAGCGCAGTGGTGGTCCGATTTTCCTTCACTTTTGTTCATCTTTACATCTCTTTTGGTCTGAAAAATGCCCCTTTCGTACCTTCAACATTAAAGTGGAAGTTATGAATAAAAGAGGTCAAATGAGGCTAAATTACTATGATCACATACCAACAATGGGGAATAAAACACAATAAATTACAAGCTTATCAGTTAATGTGATTAGAAATTAAATCGAGATTGAAGGAGATCAAAGCGCTAAGCTCCCCCTTCAAGATTTCAAATTCACAGTTTGTGTTCTTGAAGTGAAGAATAGGAGGATAAACAATTAGAGAATTGTACCAAATACATTGTTTGATTCAATAAAAATTATTGTATACAAATTTTCTTGTTTGTTATTTCCCAGATACAGAATTTGTTGTTTACACACCCACCAAATAGTCGTCGGATACCCCACGCCAATGCTGCCTCCTCACCTCGCAGGAACTAACACCAGCGCCGCCTCGATTCGACTCACCAGAACCAACACCAGTGCAACTTGGCCTTCATAATTTCTTTGCTTAATTTTTTTTTTTGGTGCTGTTTATTGGCCCTGCTATGTGCTTTTGTTGTACGCCTGGTCCACGGCCAGACTCGGTCAACCTGTTTTTTTTTTTTTTTTCCAACATTCATTTGATTTGGAGCATCGGATCAATTGATCCAATGCTCCAAAGCATATGACTGTTGGGATTTTTTCTAATTTTCAAACATCGTGATTTTTGGATAGTTGGATCAATCCAACTGCCAAGATTTGTTGAACATTTTCATTTTTTTTTTGGCAAAATAAATATTTATAGTGACGCCAAGGGGATTCAAACCCTTGGCCCCAAAGTTGTCAAGGAAAGCCTTGACCACTTGGCTAACTTTGTTTTTGTTAAAAAGTATAACCAATTTGTTTATAATACATTCCTGTCTCGGACCAGGCTTTTATCGAGTTGGGTCCGGGTCTGTCCATATGCCCGGACGCAATTTAAAATCGGGTCCAGAACAGCCTGCCTCATTTGGTGGGTCGGGCCAAATAGTAATCAGGCCAGAATTTGCTCCGCGCTAGATTGGGCTAAACTTCCCTGGTGTGCCGTACCGACCCACTTGACATCTTTACACACGGGAGAAGAATGAGTAAAAGTAAAACAAAGAAGAGGAAGGTTAAGATAATTTCAATATTCATTTACATTGATTTGCCCTCTTCTTTTTGGCGGTTAGATTTTGTACCTAAGTTTTATAGATTTTATTGTTTTTAAGAGAATACCTATATAATCACAATAACAAATGAGATCGTTGAACTTGGGATAGTTTTATGGCTATACAATCATGTGCTACAATATAATGAAGAAAATTGAAATTGAAATTTTAGGACTATAACATGTCATTTCTTACCATATGTTTGAAGTAGTTACTTGAATATATAGCTGTCGAATGTGCTAGGTCGCCGATATATATTTATTATTATGGGATAATTACACTCACACTCCTCAATAACGGAGTAATTGCACAAACCTTCCCTTACTAATTGATTATTACACACACCCCCTCGGGGGGTCTATTTGTAAGGTTTATAGGAGTGCAACTGTAAGAATTGTTACACACACAGGGGGTGCAATTGTAAAAATATTTTAACATGAGTGGGTGTGTTTGTAAGTATTAATTAATAAAGGGAGGTTTGTGTAATTACACCAATTTAACTCTTCCTACGAGCTTTAGTAGTTTGATCCAGGCTTTCGGACTTGGTGGGTCTCCGAGATCCTTTCGATGACCTATGTTGTGTTGAAGGGATATCGATTTAATACGATCGATTGCGTAAAGCCCGCGATGGTGTGAGTGTAATTATCCCTATTATTTATGTTAGAAACTAATAGTAGTGAGAATTGCTGGATAATTTCGGTGCCAAATATGCATCCAAATCTGATGAGGCCCGTTTCAACAGACGTGTCCGCTGGCCGCGCCACCACTGAACACGTATTCCCTTCATTCCATTTGCCACGTTATATTTCATGCACTGATCATCACCCCTTCTACTCTTATATATATTAACACCCCCATTACAGCTTCCTACTTCATACATATATACATACACTAGCATGTATGTTTTCTCGCTTTCTTGCTAGTTCCAGAGTTTTAGCTGCCACTTCGAATTACACTCATCAATATCACTCTTTCATACAGAAAAGTAGTCGCATCACCACTTGCATTAATATTGTTCAATCACCACTACAGATAATTGTGAGATCAATGGCATCCAGCGGTCAGCAATTCCCTCCACAGAAGCAGGAAACTCAGCCTGGCAAAGAGCATATCATGGACCCCACTCCTCAAGCCACTAGCCAAGATTATAAGCCATCTCACAAGCTTGTGGTACGTACATATATACATATACATAAATACATCACCCACTTAATTAGCTAGAGAAGAAAATTAATTGTTGTAAAATTTCTTAGGAATAATTACATGCATACCATCACATATTGTGTAGTTCCTCAAGTATTGCAAATTAACATATATGCCCCTGTTAAGGGGTGAAATTATAATTTATTTGTAGTGATAAGGGTCGAATTGCAATTTAATCAGGAATGAACATGGGTGCAATTGTAATTTATCAAGGGTGAAATTGAAATTATAATATATATCTGTTGAGTGGGAACATATTCAGCAATAATTAGCCGCCCTATGAGATTTTGCAAATTACTAACACATTCCTTAATATCCCTTGTGGAGAAGTGACACTGTAATTTGTTTTTAGTGACAGGGGATGAAATAATAACCTGATATGGGTGAAATTGTAAATTTGTAATTTGTTTTTAATGTCCGGATGAAATTGTAATTGTAATCTGATATAGGTGAAATTGTAAACTAATATAGGTGAAATTGTAATATTGTAATATATTTGTTAGAATTTAGAGATGTTTTTTTGTATCTATGGTCTCATTTCTGTAATTTACCTAATTTTGTATTTCATTTGTGTTCAGGGTAAAGTGGCTTTGGTTACGGGAGGTGATTCGGGTATCGGTCGAGCTGTTTGCCACTGCTTTGCACTTGAGGGTGCCACCGTGGCCTTCACCTATGTGAAGGGTCAAGAAGACAAGGATGCAAATGACACTCTCGGAATGCTTAGGCAAGCCAAACACTCCGACGCTAAGGACCCAACGGCTGTACCCACCGATCTCGGATACGACGAGAACTGCAAAAGGGTCGTCGACGAAGTCGTAAACAACTACGGCCGCATCGATATTCTTGTTAACAATGCGGCCGAGCAATACGAGGCCGGTTCCGTGGAGGAGATTGATGAAGGGAGGCTTGAGAGGGTGTTTAGGACTAATATCTTTGCTTATTTCTTCATGGCCAGGTAACGAAATTATAAGTACTTAGTTGATGTTATTATTATTTTGTTATTTGTGAAGAATATGTGTAAGTAAATGATGAGATTGGTCAGGTATCGTATGCATTATAGTTCGTTGATTGTTATTTTTTACTGACTATTATCTTTATATATTTTGCTTATTTCTTCGTGACCAGGTAGCGCATGAATTAATGTGAACGTATTAGATAGTATCTAAAACACTTAAAAAATATTAAATAAATTTTAGAACTGTGAAAGAAAAAATTAAATAAATATTGAAATTATTACAAAATATAATTAAAAAGTATTAAAAAATATAAAAAAACAAACATTAAATAGATGTTGAAGTTGTAACAAAAATATTGAAGTATAACAGAAAATGTAAATTTTTTAATTAAATGTTGAAATTGTTATAAATTATTAAAAAGCATCTAAGAAATATTAAAATAGTTATAAAACATTAATAAATATGCAGAAAATATGGAATATATATAACAAACATTGAAATTGTTGCATTTTATTTAGTTGATTCTTAATTGTATTTTTAAGAATCTGTGTAAGAAGATGATGAGATTGGTGATGGATTTATATATGTTGTATTTGTAGGCATGCGTTGAAGCATATGAAGGAAGGTAGCTCGATTATCAACACGACATCAGTGAATGCGTACAAGGGAAACGCCAAGTTACTTGATTACACATCCACAAAGGGCGCCATCGTGGCTTTCACACGCGGGCTAGCGCTGCAGCTGGTGAACAAAGGGATACGGGTAAATGGCGTGGCGCCGGGTCCTGTATGGACCCCTCTGATTCCAGCTTCTTTCACAGAAGAGGAGAGTGCCAGCTTCGGGAAACAAGTGCCCATGCAGAGGGCAGGTCAGCCTATTGAGATTGCGACATCATATGTGTTCCTGGCGTCGAATGTGGATTCCTCTTACTTCACGGGCCAGGTTCTCCATCCCAATGGTGGTACAATTGTCAACGGTTGATCACCACTACTACGACTTCATTATCAGTTAGCTAGGTTTTTGATGTGTATAGTTGTTTCTATGTGAGCCTTTGTGCGTGGTTGGTTGATGGTCCTATCCTGTGTGTATGTTGCTTTTGTCAAGAAAATGGCAAGGTCTGTTATATAAAATAAGTCTGTGTAGTAGTAGATGTGGCATCATGGTAGTTAACTTGTGCTTGTTCTCACTGCTCTCTCCTAATTGAAAGAGCCTTTTGCTTCATCCACTAGTGTTTGGGTCAAATTGGCAAGGCTGGAGTCTCTTTTCGTCCAATAGTCGAAATTGGCAAGGTCTGGTGTTTCCATGGTCTTAGATTTCAGTCGATTTTGGGGTCCCGAAGCGAAACTGAATCTTCGATTCAATTTTGTAGAATATCTTCTGAAATTTCCGAAATTTCAGAAGAAACTCGAAATTTCCCGGAATTTTTATCGAAACCCGAAATTTAAAATATTTTTGTCAAATACCATCGAAATTTCGGCCCAAATCCGATATTCTCGAAACATTCACAGAAATCGAAATTTCAACCAAATTTTTTTTAAAATATATTTTTAAATAATTTTTTTTATATTTTTAAATATTATATAATTAGAAAATTATATTTATACTCGGTAAAAACCACACCTATCACTTATTTCCCAACTACAAGAAGCAGTAAAGCAAAAAATTGAAAATGAATATGATTGAAAAAATTGTATTACTCCATTGGGGTTCATCTTCAAGATTCAACACCAGAAGAATATTATTATCATTATTAATATTATATGAAGTACTACCAATATTTCATGTCATGGGAGGAATATTGTCACCATGTAACTAATAGTTTTCACTTGCAATATAAAAGTAGGGGTAAGACAGGTATTAGCGATAGCAATTTCACATAATAACTTTTACTTAAATCTTGATATATTTTATTTTAATGAAATTCTCATTAGATTTGGTTATTATCTTACTATCAAATTATATTTTTATGATATTTTTTGCAATAGTTTTTAGTGATATTATTTAACAAATTCATTATCCATATATTATATATAGAATATTATTAATGTAAAAGATGCATAAGTATAATAATTAAAGTCACCCAAAATTTTATTGTAAATTTCCAAATATTTTTATAAATTTCCATGATTTCTTTAAAATCGAAACTGAAATTTTGAATATCCTCGAAATTCCCATCAAAATTTCCGTAAATTTATTACACTGATATCTACCCCAAAATCGAAATTTAAGACCTTGGGTGTCTCTCTTCTTCGAAATTGGCAAGTCTGGTGTCTCTCTTCGTCTAAGGGCCATAGTCAGAAATATTGGTCGATATCAGATAATATCAGTTGATAGGATCAGCCCTTCTTGATTCGATAATAGTGAACGATATTTATTATTTTAAAAATACTCGCAAGTGCAATGAAGTAAAACACATGAGTTATCTTAAATGGGCATGTTTACAGAAGTAAAACACATTTATAATGTAATCTTATTTATATGAATGACAATCACTCTAAATAAGACATAATAATATAAACTAATAAACAAAACATTCACGTATAAGAAAGAACTATGATCAAGTCTTTAGCTAATCCCGTGTCCAAAGTTCATCTATATATAGGTACACTAGCTAGCCGCATACACTGCGGGATGAAAGGAGGAAATGAATCTGCAAGCTTTTGCATATATATATAACGCTACTATGTATGTATATGGATCACGTGTGGTGTCACCATAATAAAAAGATGGGGTTGCACGTGTCCCCACTTACTCCTAGTCCTCTTTCTTTTATATTCTTTTTCTTTCTCCAGAAATAACAGTTTGTCTATTGGCATTTTATAGTTAATAATTTAACCCCAAAAGTTCTAAGATTGTGCAGTTTAACCCAGGTTCTCTTTCAACTATTTAAGGTGTCAGCCTCGTAACACATTGTATGTCTCATTCTAGCCCAAGAACATCTTCTAGTCGGTCTTTATGATTTTAAGTAAATACCCTTTAAATTAAAATTGACAATAACTATAAATGACTAAACTTACCACTCAAAAACGAGGGGCATCACACTCTCCCCCGTTCAAGGAATTCAGTCCCCAAATTCAAACTAACTCTTTCGTCAACTTGATTATTGTTCTCAGAACTTGTAAAAGAGTTGTATAAATTCAAATCGTGCAAAGTACTAAAGGAACGGCTGCCAAGAACGATAAGCATGAATAGATAAGGGTTTTCGGTACAAGATATTTCGTACTTGGATGTTCAAGTAAGAATGAAAGAAGAGGAACATTGTAATTAAGACAGAATCATTAGGATTCAAAAGAGTAAGTATCACAAGAATCGGGAATCAAATAGGTATTTAAGTTTTATAAACAATAGAACACAATAGAGCTAAGAAAATTTTAACAAGCCAGGAAGTACAAGAACCAAAAAGAAACTCTAATTTTAATGGTATGCACCAGGAACAAGTACTGGTTGCATTAGATCTATAAGACTTCGAGAAATGTCTTTTTATTTTTGATTTAGTGGAATACCGTAAATGTGTCGAGACCTAGAAAAGTAAATTGTCACAAGATTAAGATAAAAGTATTACAGATCAGTTTATTAAGGAGAATATCATGCAGTAAAACGATGATTCTGAATAGCTGATAAGGAAATTCCGATGTATCCATGGTTCGTCGTAACGGTCGCGGTGTTCGTCACGGAGGCCACAGTTCCAGTTCCATGGCACCGTCGCGGAACTGTCGCGGACGTTCCACAATTTTTTGGCTTAAATTGCTCAAAAATTATAAAAAAAAAATCATAAAAAACTTTATAATTAGTAAATATTGTATGAATGTCTATCTTTATTAATTGGAAGATTTTGAACAACAAAGGCTAATAAAACGGAATGCAATTTGACTTCTAACTCTGAAATATAATTATATAATGGAAAAGAAACTGTAGAATGGATTTTTTGTGGGTTATAATTAAATTCTTGTTTATTTAGAAGAATTTATTTGGTTTTGGCATGGGAAGGTTCATAGGGATTTTCTATACTTGTAGCAGTGTACAATAAGGATTCAGCATTAACACGTGTCGAGCACCTGCTATATATATATATATAATCCTTTCCACTTTATCCCTGCCAGTATAGAATGAATTATGAAGGTAAAAGGCCTCATTTTCAGCCTTTTGTCCGCCATTTTCAGCCTTTTACCTCCACCTTTGACCGCCATTTTCAGCCTTTGACCGCCACTTTCAGCCTCTGCATCTCTCCGGAACGCCGTTTCGTGGCCGAGAAACGCCGGAACGGCCGCTCCAAAGCCGCATCTCGGCCATATCGCCGCTTTTCGGTCGTTCCGGAACGGTCCACATACAAAACCGAAATGCCCGTGAATTTTGGAACGGCGGGGGCCGTTCCCGTTCCGGCCGCGAAAGCGGCGTTCCGGCGAACCATGGATGTATCCCAACAAGAAAGAGTGTAAAAATAGTCTACAGGTGGAAAATAGAATAGTATCTATCCCATGAGAGATGGGCAGTATTTGATACATATGGGAAAGACAAAAATAAGTGATGGATACGAATAAGGGAATTTGGATTTTGTGCTAAGAATAAGCTTTCAGAGAATATCAAGACCATAGGCACTAGATAGCATGTGGAAGGTGTGTAGAATACACTTAAACAATAACAACTATTACACATTAAGTTATCTGACAAAGATGTTGTTATCTAGAGAGTATGAATTCTAAGAGTGCTAATACTATAAGAAGAAGATAGAACGATTTTAGCTCGAAAGGAAAGGAAATCAACTTGGTTTTAACGGTAGATGAACTTACTCGCATCAACTTGTAGTTATCATTAACTTAATCATACATTTCCAAGTCTTAAACACACTGTCGCGAAGAAAAGATTCACATTCGGTTTTGGGCAGTTCTAAAGTTAGTACTATAATTGTAATGAATCTCTTATTGGTTGGTCATTCCAACTCTATCACAATTTAGATACTTACTAATATATTGGTGTTCATTAAACTTCTAGTCATTTTTATTGTCATGGCCTGAGGAACCTATCCCGGTATAGCCTTACTAGTCTAAGCTCTGATACCACTTGTCACGCCCTACGTGACCTGTCTAGTTCTCGAATCATTGAAATCATCCAATAATGTGGCTCAGAGCTCTCTACAAAGATATATAAGTACAAAACCTTTAGTGAAACAGGACATGAAGTTTTGTTATATCAATCTAATTGAATATTATCTCAAACTAGTCAGTTGCTCCTCTTATAAAACATAAGTGAATTTGTGACCTTTAATACGTTGATTCGGTTGTTCGACATTTTTCATCTTTGTCCTGGGGAGGGAAGACACGAGTGATGAGCTACTAAGCCCAATGAGTGCAGTGTGTGCAAGTGCGGGGTTATGTATAAACATCATACGAATCCCATGATGCATGAGCATGATAATATAACAATAATCAAACAATGCAATAATCATCAAAGAATAAGAAAAGCTGGTAACACATAACACTCATTTGTTAGTGAGGGATTCTAGAGGTGGCTACCACCGGATTTGCCTCAACGAAGCACTAGAGTCACTCATAGTGGTCTCTGAGATTGTGTCACGGTGTAGCACTTAGGTCCGACACATCCAATTGAGATTTATTAAATAATGGAGGATATTTTTTATTTTGACAACCTCCTTATGACTCCCGCTTCAAAATAACTACCTTATTCATCAATTGCGAGGAGCAACCTTGGTAACAAACTGACATGCCCGGGTACATGTAGAAATCTACAACCCCATCGCAATGATACACTCCGTCCATGCACGGGAGGGGAATCAAAAACCATGGGGCTGTGACCAAGCATTACGACAAGCCCAATGCTGCTCGCAAGGGTCACAAACCTCCATGCCACAATTTGGGCCCAAATGATAACAATGAACAATCCACATAAAGAATCCATGTAATTAATAGAATATCACATTTCCTGCACAAGCAAGATAGAGTACTACTCCAGACCAATTCAATCATGCCATAATGATTCTGATTCATCTTTCCACTGTCCCATACCATCAAGAGTCTTCACACATTCAATATCGACAAAGGTCTTTCAAATATCAATATTAATTCACATATCTGGAGTGAGATAAAGTACTATGAGAATTAGACTGCACATCTGTTAAATAAGTTTTTTATGGCACATCTGTAATTAGACTTCGCCTTACACCCTTAGTTAAATATTTCTCTATTTCAATATATTGTTTTATTTTAATTCTATTTTGTATACGCCAGAAAAATCCACGTCATCTTTAATTTATATTTTTATTAGTGAATTTTTTTACATATGTTGTGATGTCGAGTACAAGATGAATTTGTTTAATTTGTAACAAATCATCAATATAGCTTAATTATGTATACTAACAATGGTGACACACTTGATGTGCATGGAATAAGATTTTCTAAATCAGGAGGGTAGCACGGTTTAGAAGATGAAAATAAATCCTTGAAATAAACATCAAAAAGAGATCCAATATCATGCCAAGAATGAACCAAATCACCATTTGCATTTTTTAAAGAGTAAATTGTGTTGTACCGTAGATGAATGATGGTTGAAAGATGGAAAAAACGAGTGTTAGCATCCCCCTTTTCAACCATTTTTGTTTAGCACGTTGACGCCACATAATCTCCTCGCTTGAGTAGCTCGTTGAGGTCCCTAACGAGAGATTTTTCCAAGTGTGAATTTTCAATGGTTGGCTCACGGTTTTGGATGGAGCAAATTAGATTTTGGATAAGAGAGATGTTTCGTTGACAATGTCCGAATTTGGTTCGATTCCAAGAACATAGTGCAAAACGGGTGATTTTTCGCTTGGAGTGAAAGAAAAAAGACAGTGACCCCTTAACTGGCGATAACCATGCATCAGCAATAATACTTTTGCATGACTCATCCCTACTCCACATATTTTCGAAATGGAAAGGCTAGGGGCCGCCTAATTGGTGAGAATCAGTATGAAGAAGGAGGGGTGTATGATCCGAATTAATAGACGGAAGGTGAAACAAAAGCTTGGGGGTATAAATTAATCCATGGAGTATTGGCAATGCATCTGTCGAGTTTCAATTGGATGTTGGCAACACCCCCTCTTTTATTACTCCAAGTAAACGGGTTTCCTTCAAAACCTTAATCAATAAGCCCAATTTCATCAAGAAAACCCCGAAAACTCCCGGATGAGGAGGCTGGGAACTCCCTACCACTTTTTTTCTCCTTTGAGAGACGATGGCATTAAAATCTCCCATAAGAAGCCATGGGGCATCAAAAGTGCGACCAATACCAGCTAGAAAATCCCAAAATTTTGCTTTATCTGAAGGTAAGCAGGGACTATGAATACACGAGAGTTGCCAAGGACTAGCCCCTTTATGAGTAGTAACGAGAGTGTTTATTAGAATTTTGAGTCAAAAGTGACATGGATATCTAGATGCGATTTCCACGCGAATAGTCTATCGGAGGAACAAAATGTTTAAGACATAGATTGAAGGAGTTGAGAAGGGAGGAAAGAGAGAAGAGAGATGATGATTTAAGTTCACAAAGAAAGACAATATCTGATTTTGTACTAGCTAAAATTGCCCGAAGAGTTCGTTTTGTCATGGGATGGGCAATCCCACGACAATTCCACGTAAGAATGATCATGGGACTATTTTCTTGACCCTGTCGGGCCGGCGCTTAAATCCTTAAAAGAGGAGCAGATGTTTTTGTGACCTTCTTGGTCGTCATATTTAACTCACAAATTCCTACTGCGAGCAAATCTTTTCCACTTTCTAAGCTTTTTTCTGTGATGATAACATTTTTTCCTGGCCTTAGGGTGGACAAGGGTGATTGCATGGGGTTAGAGAGAAATGGGATAACAGAATGTACCATGTCGTAAGGGACATTTTCAAAGTTGTGCGCGCGAGGTTAGAAGTTTCTTGAGTGTTGGGCTTGGCTTGGGGATTTTCCAACAATATGTTTTTTTCAATGTTTTAAAAAATGGACCGGACCGGACCTACCGGTCCGCAGACCGGGCCATACACTGGTTCGAGTCGAACCTTAAAACCGATTATAGCTAAACACCGGCTTAAACCTCTCAGTCCGCAGTCGAATCGCCGGACCGTGTGAACTGAGCTGTGGTTCGCGAAAACCGGGCGAGTTTTTACAAAGTATAAAAATTGGTCAAATCCCTAAATTTTATACAAAATCAATCACATCTGCGCTTGTTTCATTCTGGCTTTCTCCCTTCAACATGAGCAACAACAACTTTGGGAGAGTTCGTTATCATCTTCTCCCTCTTTCCTTCTCCTTTCAACAGTGTAACTCACGCTTTCTTACTTTCACATCATTATACAAACATTTATGGCTTGTATGGTTTTGTTTTCAAAACCCAAATCCCAATTCTCAAAATTTTTGAGATCCAAAACATGTTTGGCCCAAATAATTTTCCCATAATCTTGATTTTAAATCCCAATATTTTGAGAATCCAAGCCCAAAAGGTTGAAATCAAATCAAAAACTCATCTACCTCAATCTTTAATGGGCGTCTTTTTCCTGTGAAAGAGGGAGTCTCAATCAAATCACCGGTAAGAAATTTTCATTCTCTTTAGTTGTACATGTATATATATATATATCATGGATTTGACATAAAGTTCATTTGATTATTTAGTTAGTGATGTAATTATATATTTTGACACAAAGTTCATTTGATTATTTAGTTAGTGATGTAGTTATGGATTTGACATAAAGTTCATTTGATTATTTAGTTAGTAATGTAATTATATATATATATGAATTTTATGTCAATTCATGTCATTATTTTTAATTATATTTATATTTCAAAAAGTTAAATTTAAACTTATTTTGATATTTATCACGTCTTTTCGTACAAAATTTTTACCAAAAATCACATTCATCTAAACATATTTTTCATTTTCAACTTATAAATTAACATCTCAAAACAACTTATCCAAACATATTTTCATTTTAACACAAAAACCAATAAAAGTTTGAAAACACACTTTTCTACATTTTTCTACTTGAAAATTGAGAATTGGAAATGAAAACAATACCATACAAGGCCTAAGCATTTGAATAGTTCGATTGAGTATTACAAGTAAAAATTAGGGAGTTTTTGAAATTACAAGTCAAAATCAAATAGGGAATTTATGAAATTATAAGTAAAATCTAAAATCAAATGTACTGATTTTTTGATTTTAGCAATTATAAGAGGGAATTATAATTTATAAGCCTGTAGCAGTGTAGCTCTCGCCTTTAGCCTTACATTGCAATTTTTGAAATTCTTGTAGATGGGTTGAAATTTAAAATGATTTAATGTATTTTGTTGCAAAGTTATGTATTTTATTATTTATTTTTATATGATTTTGATATATTAATAACTATTTATATCATAATTATGATATCACTGGTCCGACCTCGATTGAACCACGGGCCGACCAGTGAGTCTTGAACCAGTAGATTTTTCGGTTCGATAGCCGGTTCGGTTTTTAAAACATTGGTTCTTTTCCACATTTTTTGGGCCTTTTAGTTGAGAAGTAAATAGGTTGCTCTAGTAAGGGGCGTTTGGCTTGTGGGGCTGGGTCGTACAGGTAAAGTTTGGTTGACATGGGCTTCTGAATTTAGGGACGGAGGGAATTTGGGTTGGGTATTGAACTGGGCTAGGTGTTTGGGTGAAAATTTGAAGAGTTTGGATTAAAACTGGACATTGAGTAAATGGGCTAAATTCCATGGTAGAAGGCCCATCTTCCTTTTCAGCCCTTTGATTTGTATTAACCCACTTGGATGGTCTAAGGTTCATTTGACTTGGCCCCACTTCTTTGTCAGAATCATTTAATGGTGACATCACAGAATCTGCACAATTGATATTCACATCTTGGGCATTTAATGAAGGATCAGCAGAAGGATAGGTAAAAGGTTGTTTAGTACAAGGATGAGTAAGTTTAGGGGGACACGTGTTCTCCTCCAGTTGGATGGCTGAGGGTTCGTGCAGAGGCGTGGCAGAGAGGTCGATGCGTGGGGAAACAGGTTTGCTTTGGGGAATAGGAGCAGAATTAAGGTTTTGGGATGGTTTATGGTTTTCTGGATTTCTAGGTGCCGGAGGCTGTTTTTTCGACAGCGTTTGAGAACGAAGAAAAGAAGGTTTAGCTGAGAGAGGGCTTTCTGCTTTGAGCCATGGCCCAAACATAAAGGCTATCTTGGCTTATGTTTTGGGATGGTATTTTAGTGAAAAATATTGGTGAGAAATTTCTTGAAATACGAGTGTGTTTGATGAGATTGTGTTTGGTTTTATTTTGAGAGTTGGTTTTTGGGTGAAATAATATTTGATCTTGTTTTCAGAGGAAACAAAAGTTATTGTAGCAGTCAAATTATGAAGCTTTTGTGTGTTAGATGTTAGAGAGGGGAGAACAGAGAGAAAGCACATAAAGATACAGAGAGTGAGGGACAAATGTAGGGACAAATTAAGTGTAAAAAGACAAAATATGATATGAAAACATAAGCAAACATTGCCAAAATTTCCTGAATTCCTGATCATTGCCGGGTTGGGAGAAAAATCATTGCACGAGTTATACTTGTGACCAATCCTTCCACATCTAAAACAAAAAATCAGATAACCTTTCCTTACCTGGTTTCAGTTGCAACATCACTAAATCAATTAGGGGTTTCGTAATATCAATTTCCACCCAAATTCGGAGAGACTTCTTCCACCTTTGGCTCTCTAATACAAGATCTGTTTTAATGAACTTCCCCAACATGTTGCCAATTTTCTCCGCAGAAGATGGGGTGATGAAACGGGCAGGAATATTGAAAGCTTGCACCCAAAAAAAAGCAGAATCCAGCCTAATATCCACTAAAGCCATGTCTGGATTCCACTGTTCAAGGACTACCAGTTGTAATTTAAAAGACCATGGGGACATATTCACAACCTTTTCCAAATCTCCTTTGTCTTCACAAACAAAGGCCAATTTGTTATCTTCAATGTCATTACACGTGACTTTCCTTTTGCAATTCCAAACTTTCAGGAGCATTAAAAACTCTTTCTGACAGCACCTTTCCCAATTCCCACAAGAGTGAAGGCTTTGATATCTCTTCCAAATTTAACATGGGGGGTTTCCTCCTTGTCTTCCACATTTAAGTGGGTGGTGGAGTTGATAAGGGCGTGAATTAAATCCATTTCACCAAGACACAGCTAAGAAAAAGATATGAGCCAAAAGGAAAAGAAATAAAAACTAAAAACTGGAGAACAAAAAGGGATACGGAAAGAAGAAGAGAGAGGATGAACAGGGGTGAGGGATAGGAAAGAAATTAAATTCCTATTTGTTTATTTTAACATGTATATGGAATATGGATTATTAATATGTTAATACATACATACACATATATATTTTTGAACGTAGGATTGCTCTCACTATTATAGTTCCTTAGGAATTGGAAATACTTGGTTAAATATGTAATTGTATTTTCCCATTAAAGTACTGACATGCTAATAGTTTAGTTTAAGTCTAATAGGTACGAGGGATTAGTTATTAAATTATTACTAGGTAGGGCTGAATATAAAAATCAACCGAAAGAGAAAGCTCAACCCATAATATAAAAATCATATTTTCCAAGCAATGCAAGAAATCACGCTCTGGCCGTCGGTGTATTTTCAAGATTTAAGGAATCAAATGATATCCAAATTTAGAGTTCTTTAGCTGCAATTCTTCCTGAGAGGATGTGGAACAATATAATGAAAACTGTTTCTACTTACAAATTATGAATATATTCAGAATTGCACCAAAACTGTGAGCTCCAATTTCTAGACCTGAATTCATCATCTCCCTTAAAATTTGTTGTCTTGATGTTTTCTCATCAATCAAATACTAAGGTAAATCACCCCCACCTTTGCTAGTATGTACTTGTTCTTGGGTTCTTGGAATTATTGTATAATTATCTTTCAATTGTTCGAGTAGAGGCTAGGTCAGGAATGCATTATTGAAACTTTGGTTGTTATTGTGAATGAGTGAAGGATTTGGCTAAATTGTTGTAGGTTCATGATCATATATGTGGCTGATACATATAGATAAATCATTGCACGTAAATTTTATCTTGTTTCATCAACTATTTAGGACATGCATGTTTATTTTGTCATGAAAGTAAAACGATCTCAATGTCAGCTTTTACACATGCGTTGTAGAATGTATTTGAAGATTCAAATGAACGATGCTAAAAGTAGGAAGTTTATGCTAAAATACAAACGAGAAGAATGTTGGAAGAGAATATATGTCTGCATCCCTTGTTGTATCTGAATGATACATATATATACACAAATACACAACTGATATAAAAAAACCCTAGTCTAATAATTACATAATAGTCCCTAGGTTATTGGCCCATTGTAGAATGGGTTGGACTGGACTTGAAGCTTGTAGGCCCAATATCTTGTTGGGCTTCAACACCCTCCCTCAAGCTGAAAGCAGGTGCAAATATATCTATCATACCAAGTTGTTTTACAAAGCTACCATGTTTCACACGACCTAATGCTTTCGTGAGAACGTCTGCCACCTGATCACCAGTACGAACAAATTTAGTGGAGAGAATATTTTTCTTTACATAGTCACGAACCACATGACAATCTATTTCAATATGTTTTGTACGTTCGTGAAAAATAGGATTTGAGGAAATGTGGACAGCAGCTTGATTATCACAGAACAACTGAACAGGAGTTAAGTTGGAAATTCCCAAATCTTTAAAAATACCTAAAATCCAAATAATTTCACTGCTGGTAACGGACATGGCCCTATATTCTGCTTCAGCAGAGGATTTTGAGACAGTGTTTTGTTTTTTACTTTTCCAAGAGATTAATGAATCACCCAAAAAAATACAAAAACCAGTGACAGATTTACGAGACATAGGACAGGCAGCCCAATCAGAATCACAAAAAGCTTTTAATGTAAGATCAGTATTTTTCGAAAAAATCAACCCTTGTCCAGGTGAGGATTTTAAATATCTCAAAACACGAAATGCAGATTTTAAATGAGACTCTTTAGGTTTGTGCATATACTGACTTAAAACATGAACAGAAAAAGAAATATCCGGTCGAGTATTCATAAGATAAATAAGCTTACCAATCAGTTTTTGATAGTTACCAATATCAACAAGAAATTTATCGTCATTACTCTCTTCAAGAGTTAATTTCAGATTTTGTTCCATGGGAACCGAGGAAGACTTCGCTCCTAAGACACCAAAATCAGCAAGCAAATCTAACACATATTTTCGTTGATTTAAACATAAACCTCTAGACGAACGAGCAAATTCAATACCTAGAAAGTATTTTATCTCACCAAGATCTTTTATTTGAAATTGTGAATCTAAATAGGTCTTAACATTATTAATATGATGCAAGGAATTTCCAGTTATCACAATATCATCAACATATATCAAAAGAGATATGAACACAGATTTCTCATTTTTGACAAACAGAGAATAATCATGAAGGCTTTGCTTGAAACCATGTTGTTCTAGGCATTTTGTGAATTTTTCATTCCATTGACGAGGTGCTTGTTTCAACCCATACAAGGATTTTTTCAATATACACACTCTAGTATCTTCATTTGAAAAATAACCCTTAGGTAAAGACATGTAAACTTCCTCATTAAGTTCCCCATTCAAAAAAGCATTATTCACATCCAGATGAAAGATAGGCCAATCCTTAACGACTGCCATAGCAATTAAAGAACGCATTGTAACCATTTTTACAACAGGTGAAAACGTTTCGAAATAATCAATACCCTCCCTTTGGCTATATCCTTTGGCAACTAAACGAGCTTTAAACCTCTCGATTTGGCCATTGGAGTGATACTTAATTTTATACACCCATTTACATCCTATAGCTTTTCTACCTTTGGGAAGGTCAGTGAGAGTCCAAGTATTATTATTGTTTAGCACAATCATTTCAACATCCATGGCGTTCTGCCAACGTTTATCTTTTATAGCATCAAAAAAACAGGTAGGTTCCTTAATTTTATCAATATGTGAGACAAAACAGCGATGTTTAGGACCAATACCACTATAGCACAAAGAGGCAGACAAAGGATAAAGACAAGCAGAATTAGAGTAAGAAACGTCATAATCTTGAAGATGAGATGGTAATTTAGTAACACGTGCAGATTTGCGTAAGGGAATATTTGACTCAGCTTCAACGCAACCTGGGTCAAATGAAGTGTCACAAGGGACTGGAGAGGAACTTTCCTGATAGGTAGGAGGTGGTGTGACAATAGGTATAGTCTCAGCTCTTGTGCCCATGTTATTTCCGATGTCATTTTCCATATTATTTGGAAATAACAAATCCATGGTTGTAGTATTAACACTTTTAGTACTCGTGTGAGGTACACTCATAGTACGGACGTCGATACTATCCTTGGATACGGCATTATCCTCATCGACTAGACTACCTGGCATTGTAGAAGCATTCACATCCACCATCCCATCAAGGAAATCATGCACTCCTGTAGTAACAACATTATTAGTGTGAAAAGGAAAAATAGTTTCGTAAAACCGAACATCACGAGATATAATGATATCATGGGTTTCGAAATCAAGCAATTTATATGCTTTTCGATTTTCAGAATAGCCCAACATAACACATTTGCGAGCTCTGGATTCAAATTTATCCTTGTTATTAAAGATAGAAGCATAGCATAAACACCCAAAAGCACGCAAAATATCAAACTGAGGTGCAAACCCAAAGAGGACTTCAAAGGGGCTCTTACCATGAAGAACCGATGTAGGTGTACGATTTATAAGAAACACAGCAGTTAAAACACATTCAGATCAATACTCTATAGGACAATTACTCTGAAACATTAGAAAACGTGCAACATTTAATAAGTGACGGTGTTTCCGCTCTACTATCCCGTTTTGTTGAGGGGTGTCAACACAGGAAAACTGCTGTTTAACACCCAAATTTTGAAAAAACTGTCGAAGGTCATGATTGATAAATTCGGTACCATTATCAGAACGAACAGTTTTAACATTTTTGGAGAATTGATTTTTTATCATAGAGAAAAAAGTTTTTAAAACAGGAACAGTATCAGATTTATACACAAGTAAGTAAACCCACGTGGCTCGTGAGAAATCATCAACAATGGTTAAAAAATATTTAAAACCATCATGACTATCAACCTTATAAGGACCCCATAAGTCAAGATGAATAAGTTCGAAAGGTAATGTGGTTTTATGGTTACTTAACGGAAAGGGCTCTCTAGTTTGTTTAGCCTTGTGACAGATATCACATGGCTGTGTTTCAATAGAACCGTGAATATTTAAGGTGGGTTTAAGAACTTTCAAAACAACATCAGATGGGTGTCCCAAATGTTTATGCCAGAGAACACCCGAGCAAGCAAATGTATCAATAGTATTAGCAAAGAGATGGGGGGGACCTGTATGCCGATGGAAGAAGTATAGCCCTCCATCTTGCTTACCAGTCCCCAAAAGTTTTCCACTCTGAAGATCCTGAATAACAAA
Organism: Buddleja alternifolia; assembly: GCA_019426215.1. Lineage (NCBI taxonomy): Eukaryota > Viridiplantae > Streptophyta > Magnoliopsida > Lamiales > Scrophulariaceae > Buddleja > Buddleja alternifolia. The sequence continues at coordinate 18,990,880 of CM033408.1, read as the reverse complement.
AACATCTTTAGAGAATTTAACACTGCATGAGTTATCTTGAGTTAGTTTTGAGACTGACATTAGATTATAACAAAAAATAGGACAAACAAGGACATTAAAAAGAACAATGTTAGGAAGTAATGCAAGTTTTCCAATGTGAGTAACTTTAGCATGATTTCCATTTGGAAGATTTATCAAAATATTTTGTTGTTCCACACATGTAACATCAGTTAAATATTGGATGGAGGAGACCATATGGTCTGTAGCCCTAGAATCAACGATCCAACCATTTGGAGTTTGACAGACAGAAGAGGAGTTGGATGATATACCTGCCATACTGGCTGTGTTACCACTTGACTCCTTTTGTATACTCACGAGTTTCAAAATCTGATTATGTTGCTCGGGGGTAAAACCGACATTTGAGGAATCAGCCTGGAGAGAATCACAGTCTTCAGAGACAGCAACATTTGATTTTTTGTTAAATTTTTTGTTCTGTCCAGGTTTCTTTTTTTCTTTGTAATTGTCCGGAAAACCAATAAGGCGGTAGCACCACTCCATCGTGTGACCGGTGATGCCACAATTTTCACAAACAGGTCTAGTGGAAACTTTGTTTTTTGATTTGTCAGAAAATTGACTAGAGAACGCAGAAGCATGCTTGATAGTGCTCGTGTGAGATATAGATCGATGAGATTCTTCTTGAGAAATAATGTTGAAGGCACTCATCACATCAGGTAAAGGTACACGAAGCATAATGTTACTTCTAACAGCAAAATATTTTTCGTTTAGACCCATAAGAAACTGCATTAATTTGAGGTTTTGTTCATGTTTCTGAGAATGGGTAAAGGCATCACAAGTACGTGGAGGACAAGCAATTAGAGCAGAATACTCATCCCACAACATGCTTAATTTAGAAAAATACACAGAAACAGGATCAGAACCTTGACGAAGTTGAGAAATTTCTTGATGAATAGAAAAAATTTTAGATCCATCAACTTTATTATAAGTGAAATTTAGTCGAGACCATACATCAGAGGCTTTACTTGCAAATACCAAACCAGAATAAATATCTTTACTTACAGAATTAAGAATCCAAGAGAGAACAACAACATTGCACCTGTCCCACTGATTTTTCATGATCGGGTCAGTGGGATAAGGCACAGAGTTCAACACAAATCCCAATTTATTTTTACCCATTAATGCAATTGACATAGCACGACTCCAAATAGCATAGTTATCAGAACCAGTAAGCACATAAGGGATAATATTCATGCTAGTGGAATCAGAAGCATATAAATGTAAGGGGTTACTAGCATCTAGATTAGAGACAACAGTAACAGCGGTGACATCCTTATTTGTATTGTCAGCCATTTAGTTTATGCAGGAGACAAACACAAATTTATAACAGAAAAAAAAAAAACAGCACAGAATGAGTCGATAACACAGATCGACTCCCAACAAGAAGATATTAAGCCAATTTACCACTGTATTTTTTGTTATAAAAAAAATACAGAAAAAAATTATCAAGAGATGAAGCGGAAGCGGTATGTAAGAGATCGGATCCGTAGTACGTTGGAGATTCGCGTCACACGCAAATGAACCGCGTAGTGAACAGTAATGCCGTGAACAATGAACAGTGCACGCTCGAATGAAGCGCTCGAATGCTCGAATGGACAGTACGCGCTCGAATGCTCGAATGAACAGTGCGCGCTCGAATGCTCGAATGAACAGTGCACGCTCGAATGCTCGAATGAACAGTGCGCGCTCGAATGAACAGTAGTGAACAGTAATGCCGTGAACAATGAACAGTGCACGCTCGAATGAAGCGCTCAAACGCTCGAACGAACAGTACGCGCTCGAATGAACAGTACGGCGATAATAAAAAACAGATCCGGCGGAAAACGTCTCTCCCGAGGTAGATCCGACGATTGACGACCGAATCCGGCGAAAAAACGAACAGATACGGCGTGAATCGAGCAGACTTGACGAAAAGGTCTCTCCCGAGCGAATCCGGCCGTGAGATGAGCGAATCCGACGAAAAGAAACACAGAGCTGCTGCTGAAGACGAAATGAGAGAGAACAGACGCAACCCGTAGCAGATCCGGCGGAAATGGTGTACTTGAGGTATAAAAAAATTATGAATCAGTGATAAGGAAAAAAAAAATCGGCCAAAGGCTATGAAAGAACACCAAGATCGATCGAAGGATGTGAAAAGAAAACCTCAAGATTCAGGCTCTTGATGCCATGCTAAAAGTAGGAAGTTTATGCTAAAATACAAACGAGAAGAATGTTGGAAGAGAATATATGTCTGCATCCCTTGTTGTATCTGAATGATACATATATATACACAAATACACAACTGATATAAAAAAACCCTAGTCTAATAATTACATAATAGTCCCTAGGTTATTGGCCCATTGTAGAATGGGTTGGACTGGACTTGAAGCTTGTAGGCCCAATATCTTGTTGGGCTTCAACAAACGAAGTTTGAAGCCAAAATATTTATCAATATTTTTTTTTTGTGTGTTTAGAACATACGGGTGGAGTTTGGCAATATTTGGAATCGTTTAGAACAATTGTTTTAAATTTGGAAAGAAACCTGGGACTGATTTGTCTATTCTTTTGTAATCTTATTCTTCTTAACCAATTATCGCAGTCAAGGATTTTTACTATAATTAAATATAATAATTGGAAAATTCCACTTAAGTATAAGTATTTATGGGCAAATTACATATATAGTCCTTCATTTTATTATTTTCCGGTTTGTTAAATTTTTCAATAATAATCAACAAAATTGAGTCAATTTCTTTTATTAATGATGATAAATACATCTCATTTAATTTTTTAAATATTTTTATTAAATTAACCAACTATGTATTATTATTTTTGAGATGAAATAAGTATGATTTTAATTTTCATATAAATAATTTTTTTTGATAATCATTAAAATTCTATCACCTTTTTTATTTATTATTTTACAAATTATAAATAAACAAATTATGTACATATATATTTTTCCCTATATGGCAAAAAAGCATTTTCCACCCCAACGTATGTCGCTCAGAGTACTTTGGTACCTACTTTTTTTTTTTTTTACACTTGAGTACCCAACCTTTATAAATTGTGACAAATAAGTTTATCAGAGGAATAATTTATAATATGCCATCTGAAAAATGTATCACGTGCCTAAGGCATAACTTATATTGTGTACCAAAGTGCACATATCTGCAATATATGGGTACTCGGGTGCACAATATGCAATAAGTTAGGGTGTAAAGTGCAGAAAAAAAAAGTATTTCCTATAGACATATCAAAGTATTCCTCCGATGGACACTTTTGTAACAATATACATAGATTGGTACTCGAGTGTAAAAACAAAAGGTTAGGTACCAAGGTTGGGGCCTCATATTTGCACAGAGCGAGACAATATATCATTATTTTTGTTTAATATTGCTTGAGTGGCCCTTAATATGAGGAAATTAATAGACTTAAATTATGAAATTTGAAATGAATCAATATGTTAAAGAGTTAATTGCTCAAAAAAACATGAGAATATTGAAAAACAAACTGCTGACTGTGTTTACACTATAAAATAATTTGGGCTTTCGAAATACAAGGCCCAAATAGAGAAGGGAGTTCGAAAAATTGGGCCTATGAACAAATAGGGTAGGGCCTATGAAATCCAGATAATAACAAGGAATGGGCTGAGTCAATAAGAATCCGATAACTAAATCTAAGGAAATAAAGAGAGCCCAAAAAATCAGTAAGCTGCATTCAAGGAAGGCGCGCCAAGAAGAAGATTTTGAAAGAGACAGTTGGAGGCAGTTGAGGGCAATTCCCGAAAAAGAAGAACGTGGGTGCCCAAAGCTAAGATATATGCAGCTAAGGAAAAAAGAAGACGGACAACAAAAGAACAACTCTGCATATTTTTATCTTTTTTTCTTGGAGTAGGCGTAATCTTAGAAGTAGTGTAGTTTAGTAGAATAGTTCTTGTAGATCAGTTCTGGGTGATCAAGTGTTAATTTCAATCATACCTGTTGCTCGACCAGCCTTGTAATACACGATTGGGGATCAATATGGAGGTATAATATTTATCGTTTTATCAGATTTAAGTATTTGGTAGATAAATTTATATTTGGACTTGTATCTTCCTTTCTCATCTATTTTCATTAATTGCGGTTCGAGTAACAATTTTAAACAACACATCGATGTGTTAAAGGCTGAACCACCGTCTAGCGTATCGAATTCGAACGCGGGGGTTGTTAGATAATTCTAAGGGGAGAATTATCACGAGGCTTGAGTTAACCAATTAGCTCTTCCTTAGTTAATTTGTTTTTATCCAGAAACAAATTTTTGGCGACCACAGTGGGAGTTGGTTCCCGAAAGATCAACTTTCTAAGATCGTTTGAGTCATATTGACAAAATCAACAATGACAGACGAGTGCACTCGTGACAACTTCAGCGAGGATTTGGATATCCTGCCAGTGGCAAAAAATAAAGTCAGAGTGGACAAAATGTAAGAACAATTTGTCCAGCTCATGAAACAAACTCTAGTGGGTGCTCGAGAAGATCAAAGGAGAGAATTCAATGACAAGTATCGAGCACTGGCACAAGAGTCCGCCCGAATATTTATGACAATTGTACAAGATATTGCCGTGAGTACTCCAGATGGTTTTGCTCGAGAAGTTACTAGGGTTATAACTGAGCTAGGCGAAATTTTTAATCAAACTTGTGATGTTTTTTCGAACATGATAAATACACAAGTAGTCTTGGGTCTCGAACCCTTAATCAACAAGCATAATCTCTTAATCGAAAAAGTATCCCAGTTGGTAGAACCGAGGACTCAAAGTAGATATATTAATCCAAATGAGATTCCTCTGGGATATCCTTGAGAAAATGGGCCTCGGAGTGGTCAATTCGAAATTGGTCAAACTTTAGGACCCTCCCCTCTCGAGGGTAATAATAATATTAGTAATAACCCTCAAAATATAAATTCGATTTATAACCAAACGCCACATCCTAATGCATACAATACGAGTTCGAATCCACATAATACTCAAAATACGAGGCCTAATGGTCTCATGCCACCGAACGAAATGGGACAATCCCCGGCGGGGTATCCTCCAAATATGAATTTCGGAAGTCTCGAGACAGGATATAACTTTACCCAAGGCTATTTCACTGGGGGGCAGGACCAGCATCAAGGGCGAATTTTTCCTGGGGTCTCGAATAACCCTATAAATACAGGGAATCAGAATTTCTCTGGGTTTCAGAATAATCCGAATTTTACTTGCCCAAATAACTTCCAAATGCCATTTTCTGGGGGGCAAGCTATTCCCAATGGTTATATGGGGGGTAATCTTGGACCACAAGTTCAAGACCCACTTCAAAATCAAATCGAGTTGATAATTGAAAGAATGTATGGTCCTGATTTTCGAAGGAACCAGAGGTTGATTCTAAGGAATCCATACCATGAATGGTTAGATAGGAGTTTTCCTTTTCCTAGAACATATAAAGTCCCAAATTTTACACTGTTCTCAGGAGATGACAGTGTATCATCCTTAGAACACTTATCTCGATTTACCTGCCAATGTTGAGAGGCAGCAGATCAAGATTATCTTAAACTGAGATTGTACCCTAGTTCTCTAACAAGGTCAGCCTTTAATTGGTATATTAACTTCTCTCCAAACTCAATACATACTTGGGAGAAGATGCAGTTCCAATTTCAGAATCACTTCGCTCGAACTGATCCAGACATATCCATGAGTGACCTGGCTAAGATCAAGCAAAACATAGGAGAGTCTATAGAAGAGTTTCTATCAAGATTCAAAAAGGCTCGGGTTAAGTGCCATTTGAATGTGCTTGAATCCAAATTTGCGCAGTTAGCACAACAGAATATGTCCTTCGATTTTAGAGTAAAGTTTGATGGAATGATATTCCCAGATTTTTGAAGTCTGGCAGAAAGTGCAACTAGATACGAGAACATGTTAAAAGAAGAAAGCTTAAGAAAACATCAAGGACTTAACACATTCGAAATCTCAGCACCATGGGTATTCGAGGATGCTTACGAAGTGGTCGCAGAATTCATAAAAGGGCCCCCATTTAAATGAGGAGCACTCGAGCAAAAAGAGTGCGAAGCGATGGGTTCTTTACAGTCTAAGAAAGATAAAAAAAATATACTTTTGATGTGGCGAAAATAGAAGAAATATTCGATTGGCTACTAGCCAATAAGAAATTAAAGATTAAAGGAAAACATTGATTCCCAACTAAAGCAGAAGCCAAAGGAAAACCTTATTATAAATGGCATAATGCCTTTACACACGAAACAAGATAATGTGTTATGTTCCAAAATTTAATACAATCAAAATTAGACTCGAATGAAATAACCTTTCCTGGTAGTCAAAAAACGAGTATAGACGAAGATCTTTTCCCTGTTTTAAATTTCGAGATCAATACTCTGGACATTGATTTACCTGAATGTTCTAACACTTTGTCTGAATGTTTGAATGAATAGGTCCCGAAGGAAGCTAAACTGGCGAACAGGCTCTTTAACAAACTTATAGACGAAGGAGTCTTGACCTTCCCGAAAATCAACGACGACGAGCTCGAGGGCATGTGCAGGTGGCACATGAACACGATGCATACCACTGACCAGTGCCAAATCTTCAGGCGCTTTGTTTCCAAACAATTCAAGAGGGGTAAGATATTCTTATTTGGAGTAGAAAAGCGAATCCTGGAGTTTGGTCGAGACGGGAAGCCTAAGGAAAAGGAGGCATAAATCGAATCGACTCCTCTTATTCGAAAAGTTGAGGAAAAATCATACAAGGAGGCACTCTAGACCCCTAAGTGTGAGATCATTTATCAAATCCCTTCCAAAGTGGTGGAAAACCTTACCCAGATGCAGAAGGTGCTATGCAATCAATGTGCCGACACACTACACTACGAATTGGTGAGGCTGCAAATAATCCGAATGACCCCGATTGGGCTCCAGCCTACCAAAGGGAATGGAACAAGAGGCAAAGGTATGAGAATAACAACTACAATTATCAGCCCTACAATTGACACTTTCATGGAAAGAGATGCAGAGGTAATGGAAAGCCTTCGTCAGCAGTCAGGGATTCACCGTTTAGCCATTTAGGAGAATCCGGCGAGCAGGTCGAGAAGAAAAAACAACACCACTAGAAGGCTTCTACTATTAAGCAACAAGTAGCGTACTCTCGAGCTGCTGTGGCTTTAAAGATGCAGCAAGAGACTGTTATCGCCAACCTTCGAATCAAAGAAGAAGCGTTGGGCAAGGGCCTGTTGAAAGCCAGGGTGAGAATGAAGCCCGAGGAAGACGAATATGAGAAGGACATTGACCAGTTAAGTGACCAATTCAGGGATACTAGCTTGAAAGGGAAGAACACAAGGTTCGAAGAAGATGAAAAATTGGACGATTTCGAGTCAAGCGACGACTTGGATATCTTGTTGGGAGATTATGCTTATGAGCAATCGGCAAATGAAGCCGATTTGAAAGCAAAGAAAGCATCTCTGAAAAGAGCCCTGCAATTCGAAGAGGAGAAAGATGTGAATATGGTGACTGTTCTGCCAGTGGCATTCGCTGCAAAAGAAGATAGAATGGACGTGGAGGAAAAATCTCTTGAGATGATGACCATCTCTGAGTCAGGTAATGTTTCCAAGTCAGAAATTCCTAACTGAAAATTATTTGAGACAAAAACAGCTAAATGAAAACTTAGTCGATCTTTTATTCTCAAAGGAAAGGACCGATAATAACCATATGCGACCTTTATTTGTAAAGGCTGAGATCAAAGGCATTAGAGTTAGCAAAGTTCTAGTTGACAATGGTGCTACTGTTAACATTTTGCCCAAAAAAACGTTAACAAGATTAGGAAAGACTGTGAAAGATCTAGTCACTACCGATGTTTCAATATATGGTTTCTCTGGGCAAGCTACTCGAGTATCTAAGGTCCTACCTTGTGGGAGAAAAGTTGGGACTCAGAGTTCATACTCTGTATTTTTTGTGGTAAAAATGAATTTACCATCATTTAATGCCTTATTAGGGAGAGATTGGATACATCAGAATTATTGTATCCCTTCAACCCTACATCAGGTGTTGGTTTACTGGAATGGGCATAAGTTCGAAATTATCAATGCCGAGATAAATTCCTATTTTATTGATACTCACATTGTCCATGTCAGGTATCTGGCTAAAGGAGCCAAAGTAATGGACAGTTAAGCTTTGGAGTTTCCAGCCATCGAAGCGACAGGAACAGAGGGTGAAGAAACAAGCATCAAGGCTCGAAAGAATGAAGACCAGTCTACAACCAAAGTAGATGATGGTTTAGCCCAAGTCGAAGTAGGGACTTTATAATCTCCTTTTGTTTAGTTTTGATGGACAAAGTTAATTATGATGATATATCCGAATGTTTGTTTATGAAATTACTAATCGAAAAGGTTATTTCAAGTTTATCTGCTTGCAATTCTGTTTTAGTCGAAGAATTTAATACAAATGAGAATAGTAATGTGATTGAATGTTTAGAAATCGAAAGAAACTTTTCGATTGATACGTTCGAACAAGGGGTTATGGAACCTGATGAGGATATCAGAAAGGATATCCAAGATCCACTGGAGGAAGTCAATCTTGGAACGATAGAGGATCCAAGAATGACTTATATAAGTTCAAAATTAGATCAATTAGAAAAAGAAAAATTGATAGGAATTTTACAACAGTTTAAAGATTGTTTTGCATGGGCGCATCACGAAATGCTTGGGGTAGATATGAGTATAGCTCGACATGAGTTGCCGATCAAATCTGGTTTTAAGCCAGTAATACAAGCACCTCGTCGACTGGCCCCAGACTTGATGGATGCTATTAAAGAAGAGATTGGAAAATTGGTTGAAGCCAATTTTATAAAACCCACTCGATACGTCGAATGGTTGGTAAATATAGTCCCAGTAATTAAGAAGAATGGAAGGTAAGGATCTGTATCGACTTTTGAGATTTGAACAAAGCCACATCTAAAGATGAATATCCTATGCCCATGGCTGACATCTTGATTGATGCAGCTGCAAGGCATAAAGTGATGTCCTTTATGGATGGCTACTCTAGATATTATCAACTAAAAATATCCGAGATAGATAGACACAAAATGGCATTTCGGTGCCCGGGCTCCATAGGAACTTTCGAATGGATAGCTATGCCCTTTGGGTTAAAAAATGCAGGGGCCACATACCAGAGGACCATGAATTATATGTTCCATGACCTTATTGGTAAATCCCTCGAAATATATATAGATGATATAGTGGTCAAAGCTCAAACCTATCAAGACCATTTGAAATCATTGGCTGAGGCCTTCGAACAAATCAGGCATTTCAAGTTAAAAATGAATCCATTGAAGTGTGCTTTCGGTGTAGAAGCTGGAAACTTTCTAGGATTCGTAATCCATAACCGAGGCATTAAAGTGGATCAAAACAAGCCCAAAGCTATCTTGGAAGCTAAACCTCCAAGGAATAAAAAAGAGCTGCAACGATTTCTAGGACAGGTCAATTTCTTGTGGAGATTTATAGCTAATTTAACTGGAAAAACAGAAGCATTCTCGCCTATCTTACGACTGAAAGATGAGGATGAGTTTATTTGGGGAAATACAAAGAGGCTTTCGAAGCCATAAAAAGCTATTTAACCCAACCTCCAGTTCTAATTCACCCTCGAAAAAGAAGTAAGTTGAGGTTGTACATAGCCGCGGCTAATCATTCAATTGGTTGCCTTATGGTACAAGAAAATGATAAGGGCTACGAGCAGTCAGTTTTCTATTTAAGTAAACTATTAAATGATGCTAAGAAAAGATACACCTCAATCAAAAAATGGTGTATAAGTCTATACTTTGCATCAGTCAAATTGAGGCACTATATCATTGCCTACTCGATTGAAGTGGTTTCACCAACTAACGTGATTAAGTTCATGATCAATCAACCTTTGATGAGGGGGCGATTGAGCAAATGGAGTCTCAGTTTGCTTCAATTTGATTTGTGCTATGTTTCTCAAAAGGCTGTGAAAGGTCAAGTGATAGCCGATTTCTTGGCTGATCACCCTCCGATGAGAGATGAATTGCTCGAGAGTCTCGAGATTAATTTTATTGACAAGGTCCCTTGGATTTTGTATTTTGATGGGTTGAGTATTCGAGACGATGCTGGAATACGGATATATATCATATCGCCATCAAAGTTGATCACCAAAATATGTGCAAAAATCGAGGGGGATTGCACAAATAACAGAGCAGAATATGAAGCTCTCCTTTTGGGTTTAGAAATATTACTCGATATGGGTGCAGGAAATATCGAGATAAAGGGAGATTTCCAATTGATCATAAATCAAGTAAAGGGAATCTTTAAATGTATCAGCCCAGTATCAATAGCCTCATATGCTCGAGTGCATCAACTGTTAAGACATTTCAAGTCTGTAGAAATTACGTATGTGCCAAGGGTAAAGAATCAAATTTTAAATGATTTGGCCCAAATGGCATCAGGATATAGGATCGATCCTGACTTACTCGAGTCAACAATTCAACTCAAGACTAGAGTTCTGCTACCCTTCGAACAAAGGATGTTGCAGGTTAATAAAATTGATATCTTCAAAGAAAATAAAGATTGGCGTCTCGCGATTATCGAATACTTGAAGAATCTAGCCAAATGAGGATTCCCGAATAGGTTAAAACTAATGGCCCACCATTATTTTTGTGATGGGCAAGAATTCTATCTAAAAGATTCTCAAGGGGTTTTATTAAAATGCCTCAATTTAGAGGACGCTTTGGTTATCATGGCAGAAACCCACGAGGGGATTTGTGGTGCGCATCAAGCTGGCCAAAAGATGAGATGGTTGATACATCGATATGGTTTTCACTAGCCCACTGTCCTCCGAGATTGCATAAATTATGCAAAAGGTTGCAAACAGTGTCAAAAGTATGGCAAAGTGTTAAGGCAGCCTACAGTTGAACTTAACTCGATTATAAAGCCGTGGCCATTTTGAGGATGGGCTATGGATCTCATAGGTGAGATAAAACTAGCTTCTTCGAAGAGGCACATTTATATTTTAGTAGCCACAGACTACTTTACAAAGTGGGTTGAAACCAAGGCTTTCGAAAATATCGATTCGAAACAGGTGGTCAACTTTATTAAGGAATACATCATGACTCGGTTTGGAATACCTGAGTCTATAACTTTTGACCAGGCTAGGGTTTTCAACAACACGAAAATGCTCGAATTTTTGAGTCAGTTTAAGATAACGTTGTTGAATTCAACTCCTTACTATGCTCAAGCAAATGGACATGCTGAATCTTCGAATAAATTGATTAAAGGATGTATCTCGAAAATGATACAAAACAATCCTAAAATTTGGCACGAGTTTCTAATTGATATTTTATGGGCATTAAGAACTATTAAAAAGGATAGCCTAGGGGTTACACCTCTTCAATTGGTATACGGTCATGAAGCTGTTATCCCAATGGAAATAAACATTAAGTCCAAAAGAATTTTACGGCAATCTAAACTCACGCAAAAGGAGTATGTCGAGAATATGGCCATCGAAAAACTAGATCACGAAATGATTCAAGTAATGGCATTACAGCAAATCGAACTACAAAAGAAGAAAGTAGAGAAAAGTTATAATAAAAAAGTAAAGACAAGATCCTTCGAAGTGGGAGACCTGGTCTGGAAAATGATATTACAGAAGGTTCGAAAGATCATTTTTATGGAAAATGGTCACCTAATTGGGAAGGGTCATTTTTTATTTCGAATAAATTATCAGGAAATTCCTTTAAACTTCAATATTTAAATGGCAACGAATATGGAAGACCTTTAAATGCAAAATATGTAAAGAAATATACACCAAGTATATGGAAAGAAAACGAGACAATTATATTAGAAAGACTACCCAAGACGGGCAAAAATTTCTTACAACTAGAATAAGAAATGAAATAAGTACATCACTCGATGGTGTCTAAGTCTTAATAAAATATAAAGAGCTAGCTAATATGTCTAGTGCAGAATCAAAAGCGTCTCTCTCGAGTAAAGCAGGTTTGACTACTTCTTCGAGCTCGTAGGTCAATGTGGTAATTTGATCATTCAAAACTGATAAGTCCTCTTTGATCTGATCGACGGAGTTGGCCAAGCCATCCCTTTCGAGTTGAAGATTGGCGATCTAGGCATCTAGTACCGTAATTCGAGCCAAGTACTCTCGAGAATTTTCTAGAACAGTAACCTGGTTATGGAGTTGATCCATTTGCTGGGCATGGCCAGGAGGCACCGCTCCTTCGAAAGGACTTGATCAACAAATGCACGAAGATTGGTGAGACTGTTCTCAAAAACTTCACGTGTCGTTCGAAACATAGGTAACCACCAATCAGCCATCCTCGAGGCTGCCTCATCGAGAAGAAAATGGAGCTCTTCTAGTAACCAAAAATCAGTAAGCCTATGCCTTATATCATGAAGGGCTTCGTGCAAAACAACTTGAGAAAATGACACAGGAGCCACGTCCCCTAAAGATGGAACCACGAAATTAGTCAAAGAACCTAAAGAAGTTAACGAAATGTCATACATATGAGAAACAGATGCATACCTTCGGATGGGACGGCGAGAGCCGTAGAACTTGAGGGACCAGGTACAACTGGTCCAAGAAGATCTGTCGAAGGAGGAGTATCTTCAATTTCTTCTATTAAAACTGAAGAGGAAGTAAGGGAAGAGTCAAGAGTAAGCCGAACTTAGGATCCAAGGGTGAGATTCGTGCCAATGTTGTGAAAGATAGATGAATCCACAATAATAGTAGACATTCCTGTCGCGGTGCCAAAAGAAAGCCTCACTGAGGATGGCAAGCTAGGAATGCCTAAGTATTTGAAAATAGAAGGCCATATACCTAAGTTTTCAAGAAGGGAGGACCTTGAAAGAAATTGGTCATGAATATAAATATTGAGGTCCTCTCAAAGATTTGAAACATACAAGGCTACAAGAATTTACCTGATAAAGAAGCCCTCGAAGGGCCAGGAGCAGTACTGATGATAACCTCTGTGTCAGTATCTACTTGGAGTGAAACTTCTTGAGTGGCTGTAACAAAAAGGCACCAACTTCTTTGTTGTGAGAAAGAACCTCAGAGTAACTTCGCGAAGGAGTATATAAAAACATGTACCTTTGGGGTTGCTCATTTCAAGGTCTCTCTCAAGTGATGCTTGTCGAGTTTCAAATAAGATCTCAAGCGAAGACTCCGCAAGATTGGTCTCGGAGATGCCCATAATGTCAGTCTCTGTGACTGATGTACCGACTTTGGAAACGTCAGCTCCACTCGAAGAGCCTATATAAATAAAATACCCAAGTATGAATAACTTTCAAATAAAGATTAAATCAACGAGGTAAGAATTATCATAAATTAAGATCTTGCCTGAGGCTCTGAGAGACCCTTGCAAGCAGGAACGTTTTCTACTTCTTGGCTGAAGAGCGTATGGTTCTATGACATTCTCTTCACCTCCACCAAGTATTTGAGGAGCCGCCTCTCGAGGAGTCGAAGTTGGGGGTTCCTGAATAGTGATTGCACTCCATTTTTGAGTAACTGGAGTAGATACATCATGAAGTTCAGATGCGGTAGCTGATGCTCGAAGAGCTTGGGACAGTGCAATAACTCCATAGCAAGTGTTTTCGAAGCTAAAGACTTTTGAATTCGAATTGGGTGCAATCAGCGACAAGTCAACTTCAATGACTGAATCCGGAGCTTTAATCGCTACTACTAAAAACAAAGGAAAATCAGTCAGTGAGGCGGAAGCGACAGAATCGAGTGAGGAAAAGGAAATGGATTTATTGGTCAAGAAATTCAAGAAATTTCTAAGATATGAAAAATCCTGTTCTTCATTCCAGAACGAGGTGTGAATGATTTAAACGCTTAATCATTATGCATCATATTTTTATTAGACATATAATGTAGGGGGAATTTACTTTATTATATTGTCTAAAAGCGTTTTCCAAGATTGTTACAAGTTATCAAATTTAGGGGGAACCTTAAAATTGTACTTGAACATATCTGTAAGCGTCAATGATCAAAAACTATTTTCATATGCATTGATCATCAACGCTTATTGCTATTTGTGCATGATGTGTTGAACGCTCAAACATAAAAAGAATTTAATTTCAAGCGTCAACATAAATCTTACAACAAATGATATCATTTTAGCAGGTAGTATATGTTAAGCGTTGAACACATTCCCTTCAAGTACACTTAGTAGAAAATTTTATAAAATTCATGCATAATTTATTCAAAAAAAAAAAAAACTAACTATAGAACTAGAGGCAGACATAGTTGGTTGTTGATTTACCAACAAGTGGTATCAATGGTGGTGGAAATCTCTAGAGAATTTTTTCACTGTCCGTCCAGACGTGGATGCAACTGTGGAAATCACTAGAAGATATTATTTTTCCTTCACTGTCCGTCCAGACGTGGATGCGACTGTGGACGCTGAACGGTCGATAGAAGTGGCTGAGTTTTTCCCCACACCAACTGGTCCACCTCCTCTAGTGAGTATTGCTTGAACTGCTGTCTTCCCTTGATGATGCCAAGAAGGGGGAAGAAGAGAAAGAAAAGCTTTTTAAAAAGAAAGAAAGAGAAAGAAAAGCCTTCTAAAAAGGAAGAGAAAGAAAAGCTATTTAAAAAAGAAGAAAGAGAAAGAAAAGGAAGAAAGAGAAAGAAAAGGCAGGTATTCATTGTTTCAGTATAAATCATATACACTTTCAATTCTATATATATGAATGAATGATTTATTGCTGAAACATCTTGTTGAAGCTAATCTAACATTAGCTAACTTATCTAACTTTCCAAACGCTAACTTATATTATTTTGGGCTTTTCTTTGAACTCTTAAACTATAAAAGAGTTATAAGAGTTAAGGTCTTGACATCATCAAAAAGGGAAAAATTGTTAGGAATTTCATGTTAGATGCTTTGATGATGACAAGATAGGATTTTATGTTAGACCCCAAAAATGTAAGTTCATGGTTTCATAGAAATATTGTATAAAGCGTTTGAAAGTTTACTTATTTGGTTAAGCTTGTAATTTTTATCTTTATAGATTTTAGACTAAGTATTTAATACCATGTCACTGATAGAATTCTGAGTGAGTCTATCAAGGATGAAGTTGAAGATCAGCGTCTGAAATCAAGAGAAGATAAAGATTTGCTTTGAGCGTCTGTCAAACGCTAAAAGACTACTCAGGAATTATGAATCCAGCGCTCACTATTCAAGCGCTTACTATTCACGCGTTACTATTCTAGCGCACACAATTCAAGCATGACTATTCAAGCGCTCACTATTCAAAGCGCTTACTATTCAAGTGACTACTATTCAAGATTTGCTCCAAGCGCCTACTATGCAGGCGTCTACTATTCAAGCGCTAAGCGCTCAGAGTTTCAAGCGTTACTATTCAGGTAAATATTATTCAAGCGTCTTTTGAATAGTGCTACTATTCATGCATCACTATTCAGGTGAACAGTATTCAAGCGTCTTTTGAATAGTGCTACTATTCATGCATCACTATTCAGGTGAACAGTATTCAAGCGTCTTCTGGATAGTACTACTATTCATGTGAACAATATTCAAGCGTCTTCTGAATAGTGCTACTATTCATGCATCACTATTCAAGCGAACAGATTTCAGATTTATCTGAAAATAAAATCCAAGTTATAAAAGACTTAAATGCAAGCATCAACAGATAATTATTTCCAACGGAAATAAAGACAAGATGCATTAAAAGCTTGATAAAGTGCATTAAAGTATGAGCACTATAACATGGGCAAACTACCTTTTTGACCAATACTGTCAGATTCCAGAAACCAAGAACATGTCTGACTATTTAATGTAGCCAAATGTCAGGAATGTTGGAGACAAGGAATGTTTAGGGAAACACGCTCCAAATTGTGTCCAACGGACAAAATTCCAAGAAACATAAATAGTACCTTTTCAGCAAAACAATCTGTGTGACAGAGGTGGGAAGTGACCGAGATTACACACTCTTATACACTAAAAAAGGTCCAAACTTTGCTGAATTTATTTGAGAGAAAAAACTTATAAACTCCAGAGCCAAAATCCTTCAAACTTCTCAAATACATTCCAAAGACAGTCACCAATATCTCAAATCTCTTTTTAGAAGAATCATACACTATTACTGAGATATCCCAAGTTGTTTGAACTTCCCAAAAACAAACAAACCCATTACAAAATCTCTCAACATTTTTCATCTGAGTGAGAAAGTTTGTTGATTCACAAGTAGTATTTTTGTGTAAAAGAAGCTTGTGGAAGAAGATCTTTATTGGAGCTGAAATCTGTGTGACCAAGGAGTTTTGAGATCGGTTGTAACTTGCATTATTTCTGAGTGAAAGAAGCAAGGGGATAGAAGATCTTTATTGGAACTGAAATCTGTGTGACCAAGGAGTTCCGAGATTTATATCCAATCTCTCACTACTTTTTAGAAGTCTCTGTGTGACTCTTTGATAATCGACTTAGTGAATATCCTCTTTGATAAAAGGAGAAGAAGGACGTAGCTGGGATTACATCACCCAGTGAACCTTACAAATATTTTGTGTCATTTACTGTTTTATTACCTTACATTACATGTCATATTATATCTTGAAAAGGCATTTAAAACTAATAAGCAACTAATTTGTTAAAACGAACGCTAAGCTATAAAATCATTTCCGCTATGCTAACCCTGATTAAGTGATTGAAACGTTACCCTACATTGGTAATCGTTGAAATCATTAATTCTAAGTTATCTTTTCTCATGCGTTCAAATATTTCAAAAGTGATACGAAAGTTTTTAAAATCGAAAAAGACTTCAGGGTCTATTCAACACCCCCCCCCCCTCTTGACCCTTTCGTATGCCACTTGGGACTAACAATTGGTATCAGAGCCAATGGGACTCAGAATATTGGTACGAGGTCAAATGAGAAAGTTAATACTGACTCAGGCAAAGGAAAGACCAAAGTGAATGATTCACAAAAGAAGGCTCATTCAAACGCTCAAAAGGCTAAAGAGAAACCTTCTACAAGTAAATCAAACGCTAAGCGTCTGGCACCAAAAGTGTATCCTAAGCCAGTGCCAAGGAAATACCAACGTTAGTATCCACAAAGATCTAGATCATATTATCAACACTATGATAATTATGGCTATGACTACGATTATTACTATAATCAAGGATATTGCTATACACCTAAAAAGCACACACAACACAAACCGAAACCCAAGAAGGCAAATCTTCCCGTAATGAAGACAAGGCAAATATGGGTTCCAAAAATTCTAATTCAGACTAATGTAACTAACAAGGAAGGACCCAAAACAAAATGGGTACCTAAAAGGAATTAGAACTGCCCTTTGAATGCAGGTACCTAGAGCCAACACCGATACTTCAATTTGGTACATAGATAGTGGGTCGTCGAGACATATGACTGGCTCAAAGGATCTCTTGATCAACTATCATGCAACCAATGGTCCTCTAGTTATATTCGGTGATAACTCTAAAGGTAAAACCAAAGGTATAGGTATCATGCATAGGGGGAACATCATGATTAGTGATGTATATTACGTTGAGGGTCTTAAGCATAATCTCCTAAGCATAAGTCAATTTTGTGATAAAGGCTTTGAAGTAAAGTTTTCTAGTGACTATTGCTATATGACGCTAAGACTGGATCTACAAAATTAAAAGGAAAAAGAACAAACAATGTGTATTTGGTAGATTGAGGTTCAACATTAGACAACAACCCTACATGTTTTGTAGCTAAGAATCAAAATGAACTGGGTTGGTTGTGGCATAGAAAAATGAATCACCTCAACTTTAAGACAATCTCTCAATTAATATCGCTAAATCTCGTAGAGGGATTACCAAAGGGTTCCATTAATAAAGATCGCTTGTGTGATGCTTGTCTGTCAAATGGGTAAACAAGTTAAATCATCTTTTAAGAAGAAACCTCATCTATCTACTTCTCGAGTACTTGAATTATTGCATTTAGATTTGTTTGGTCCTATTCAAATCATGAGCGTTAGTGGTAAAAAGTATTCACTAGTAATAGTTGATGACTTCTCATGTTATACATGGGTAGAATTTCTAGCATCTAAAGATGAAACTAGTGTCAAGCTCACATCGCTAATTCGTCAACTACAAAATTCAAAAGACCTAAAGGTGACAAGAATTAGAAGTGATAGAGGAACTGAATTTACTAACCATATTATTGAGAAGTTTTGTAAAGATTTTGGTTCAACGCCTAGAACACCTCAACAAAATGGAGTTGCCGAGCGTCGGAACAAGACGCTTAAGGAAGCTGCTAGGACTATGCTAGCCGAGTCTAAGCTACCTCAAAGGTTTTGGGCCGAAGCTATCAGTACTGCTTGCTATACTCAGAACCGGTGTATGATCAACAAGCAACATGAAAAGGCTCCATATGAGTTATGGAAGGGACGTAAGCCTAATATTTCATATTTTCATGTATTTGGTTCAAAATGTTTCATTCATAACAGTGGATCCCAAAATCTAAAGACATTTGATTCTAAGGCAGATGAAGGAATCTGTCTAGGCTATGCCAAAAATGGAAAGAGTTTTCGCATCTTGAATAAGATCAAATCAAAGGTTGAAGAATCCATTCATGTTGTGTTTGATGATGCTAACCAAGAACCGAGTAAGATTAATGCTAACGATGTAGGAATTAAAGATCTCTCTCAACAAGCGTCACAAGTCAACCTGAGTGATGATAGTGATATCAATGAAGACGATGAGATCATTGTGTCCAATCTTAAGACCACTCGTGAGGTAATCAATGATGATAAGATTGCAAGAAACGCTGATGATCATGAAGAGAATGTTCATCAAGAGCAAATTAGAACTGTGAACAGCAAAGCGTCTACGCAAAATGATAGTCAAGCGCCTGAGCAAATAAATCAAGCGTCTGATCAATCTCTTAACCCATTCCAACCAGATAGAAAATGGCTTAGAGACCATCCACCAGAGTTAGTAATTGGAGATATTGGAGCACCTGTCAAGACTAGAGCCGCTACAATAAATGAGGCCATGTTTGCAAGCTTCTTATCTCAAATGGAGCCAAAGAAAGTGGATGAAGTGCTCAATGATTCAAGTTGGGTAGAAGCCATGCAAGAAGAGCTTAACCAATTTGAGCGTAGTAAGGTTTGGACGCTAGTACCAAGACCAACTCACCAAGGAGTCATTAGAACTAGATGGGTTTTTAGGAACAAGATGGACAAAGATGGTATTGTTGTAAGAAACAAAGCCAGACTAGTCGCTCAAGGATATTGCCAAGAAGAAGGTATTGATTTTGATGAGACATATGCTCCAATAGCCCGTCTTGAAGCAATTTGAATGTTTCTAGCGTTTGCCGCATTCAACAAATTCACAGTGTATCTAATGGACGTGAAGAGTGCATTTCTAAATGGTAAACTCCAAGAAGAAGTATATGTGGAGTAACCACCAGGATTCATCAACAACCATGGCAAAAGTATGGTCTACAAATTAGATAAGGCACTCTATGGCCTTAAACAAGCACCAAGAGCATGATGTAGATTTTGCAGGATGCAAAATAGATAAAAAAAAAAAGTACTAGTGGTACATGTCAATTTCTGGGTGATAGACTAACTTCGTGGTATAGTAAGAAACAACAATCCATAGCGACTTCTACCGCTGAAGCTGAGTATGTAGCCGTTGGAAGTTGTTGTGCACAAATCCTTTGGATGAGACAACAACTTAGAGATTATGGTATAATCTTAGGCCCAACACCAATCCATTGTGATAACCAAAGCGCTTTAGCTATGACCCAAAAACCTGTTCTCCACTCTAGAACTAAGCAAATTGACATCCACTACCATTTCCTACGTGACCATGTTCAAAAGAAAGATATCTCCATGCACTTCATTGGTACAGAAAAATAATTGGCAGATATCTTCACCAAAGCACTCAACGAACAACGTTTTCTCACTTTAAGAAGTGAACTAGCTATGATTGATCTAAATGCTTAATCATTCGAAACATCATATTTTATAGGCATAAAATTTAGGGGGAATTCACTTTGTTTTATATATAAAATTTGTTTTAAGCAATTATCAATAAGTTATTAATTTTAGGGGGAACCTACATAAGGGGAACTCTAAAAGGAACAACCTTATTTAAGTGAATGACCAAAAATTGTTTTCTCTGTGCATTGATCATAAGCACTTAGCGCTATACATTGAAATCATTCGGACGCTCATAAAACTTCTTAGCGTCTGTGCTCTTCTTAAAAAAAAAAAAACAAATGCTTGAAACTATTCCCAGTCTAGCGTTAGTAAAATGTATTTCAACTCAAGCATCAATACCCAACGCTAGACGGAAATAATGGATTAGTCAGTCAAGCAATGCATGCTGACTTGACATCCCTTACCTCTGTTCAAGAAAACCAAGGGTACTCATTGCTTTTTAAAAGGATGGTTCAGCACATGTACATGTGTGAATACACTCTCCATGTATTTCGGGTGCGTATAGCTCACGCTGAATATTTTATATCACCTCGAAGTTAAAAAAGGTGATTGCAAAAGTGAACGCTGACACTAATTTAAAAATTGCACTCAAGTGTCAATTTACCTCAACAAGCGGTATGTGCAAAAATCTGATTGAGCGCTCAATAGTACAAAACGTCTTCAAAATTAATTTCAAGCGTCAATACTATATTCTAAAAGGATGTGTTTAAATTGTGTCAAGCGTCAACTCAAAATTCTTCTACACGCTCCCTTAGTCTAAATATTGGCGGGTACTTAAATAACTTTTCAAAATGACGGTTCACAAACAGTTCATGATTACACACGTGTCTGTAACCCATACGCGCGTGCTTCCCACCTAAAATCTCAATCGTTGTTAAGTCCAATCTTTATCCGGACGTCAAAATTTTATATGTGGGAGTTACCAAATGTAACTGCACCTACTTTTTACAAATTCACGTCCACAGTCACTCTATCAAAGGCTGAGATCTATTACCTTCCACGTGTCAATATCTTAACAGGGAGAGAAACCACAAAATTCAAACTATGTCATTTAAAATCAAATTATTTGCAGAACATTACTCATTTCTACTCAAGCTCTCTGCAAAAATCTCTCTCTCTCAAAAGCAAAATCTCACTCCCTCTCCCAAAAATCTCTCAAAATGGCACCCAAGAAATCCTCTGTTGCTGCTACTAACAACATCATCAAGGTTACTGAAGGCCTTGTGGTGTATTGGAAATTCTTATACGAAAATACTGACGTCAATCTGTCGGAGATAATGGACTCTGTTGCCGAGGCTGGGCTTCAGAAATTCTTGACTAAGTACTCTTACTCATTCCCTGATGAAGTTGAATTCTTCTGGAAGAATGCTAAGCTATCAGAAGACGAGACCTCCATCTCTTATGTATTTCCCATTTCCAAGAAAAAGACTAAGGAGTTCATTCTCACTGCCGACACCATTGCCAAGAACTTCGAACTGTCCAATCAGGGAGAAGCACTGGACACCATTACAGATGAACAGATTAAAGAAATCTGGACCAGCATTAGTGCATATGAAGGTGTTCCGTACAAGCCCTATTTTGAAAACAAGGATATCGTCAACAGATATAGTGTATTGGCCGATTTCTTCAGTAAAAATATTGAATGCAGAGTGGGTACCTTTGACAAGGTGAACCCAACCCAATTTCAGATGATGACTGCTATACTGCTCAACATCAAAATCAACTGGAGTGCTTATGTTTTCAGCAGATTCAAAAACAGTCTGAGCGTCCCAAACAAGCCTTATGGTTTAGTTCTTAGTGACTTGCTCTTTAGATCAGAATGTACTAATTCTGTTGGGACTACTGTGGCCAAACATAAATTTTATGGGAAGAGAATTATCAACAATCTCTTTAACCCACCTAAAATCGGAGGTGCTGCTAGACCATCTCTCTGAGCGCCAAATTGTGCGTGAAGCGTCAGATGAGGAGGCTGAGCGTCCGGCTCAAGAAAAAGCTGTGAAGCGTCCGATTGTTAAGAAGAAGAGGGCTCCCAGAAAGCCCAAGGCCTAACCTATTCCATGTCCTCCCAAGGATGATGAAGACACTGATGAAGATGAGGAAGACAAGCTTCCGTTGATAAAAAGGAAGAAACTTGAGAAGATTATTAAAAAGATCAACTTTGAGGCCGAACCGACTGCTGCCCCTGCTCAAGCGTCCACACTAATTGAAGGGGTTAACATCAAGAAAATTTTCAAGAAACGCCGAGGGTCAGGCAAACGTCAAGTTGCCTCTACTACTACAGAGCCTGAGACTACTGAGCCAAGCGCTCAAGTCACACTTGCTGTTAAGATTAGTTCTCAGGGTAAGTTTATTTCTTTACCTACGTATGTAGAAGATCCTACTCTTATAAAGGATAGTTCGTTTATTACAGCTCTTCCTTTAGCTACTGTTGAAGCGCCTATCGATGTCCATCTGGATGTTGATATGACGGCGATTGTGGCCATCGCTCAGGATGCTGCCACAGAAGCTTCTGCAATTGAATCCGAGGAACCAACTCCTATTCTGGCTATAACAGAGGCACGGTCAGAAAGTCAGAGCATTGCTGTGGAAGTTATAAATCCGCAACACTTCTTCAAACTGGATCCACTAAAAACCATTGATCAATCAATCAACTATATGCCTCCAATACTTGAAAAAGATTTCATTCCTGCGGGTTACAATGAAGAAAATGTCATAAATGCAGAAAATGACATAGCCAAGCTTCTTAAGTTCGATCAGACTATTCGAGACACTATCTTCAACTCAGAGCTCACAGAAATTGAAAAGGCCTATTATATTGCTATTGAACTTGGCAAAACTCCTCATCAGATACCTGCTGCTATTACCCTCCAAGAAGAAAGACTAGGTGGCAGAATTCCGAGATGTGATGTCGACTTGGCCTACTATCGAGACTATGGGCATAGAAAACCAACCGGCTTTGCTCTAAGAGACTATAATATCTGATTGTATGATCTTTTTCGACCAACCTTTCTCAATCCATCAGAAGAGGTGTAGAACAGTGAAGGATACACACACTTTCCTCTTGTAGCAAACAGCCCTGACAACATGAATTCCGTAAATCCACTTCGGTTGTGGAAGAATAAAGTTGTTCATGCGGGTGAACATCTAGCCTCTCTCACAGACATGATACAGACTGAAGCTGATGCTTTCTTTGACAGCGTCTGTAATGCCAGCTATCAGACTGATAGATATCGCTTTGAATCTATCAGAGACATCCATCATGAAGGCGTTAGAGCTATTATCAATGCAGGTCCTGATTACTACATGAATGAGATCAACTGGGCTGAAGCGTACGTTGGCAACCGATACAAATTCGAAGAACTGGTCAGCGCTCCTCACCTGTTTGGCTTAGGCATGCATGATAAGAAGCGTCAATTTGCAAATTATTGCCTGAAGCAGCGTCAACAACGTGTTGGACCAATGCTCAAGTTGCCATTTGAGCGTCAACAGATAGAGCAGTTTCTACGCCAAGCGTTACACAGATTCGCCAACACTCCTCTACACTTCAATGCTTAAGCGTCAACTAGTGGCAGCTTCTTAGAATCTTGTCTAAACAACTGTCGCAACCACTGCAACGACAACTTCAATCTGATGGTCAAGATAATGTCACCACTTGCTCTTTTCGACAAAATCTTCACCTCAAATGTGCGCTCATGGAATGGGTCACGAATTCGCTCCTTCAACGGTTACCCACTGTTCCCATCCATCAGACAGGAAGTACTCAATCATTATGAGTTTTTCCTCTCTCTGCTAGAACGAAACCATGAGATTGCTCTAGCTATCTATCCATATTTAGAGGAATATTACAGTGCCTACGTTCCGAACTCACGGAGACTCCAACATCTTCCAACAGACAGGCTAATCGGATTTTCACATCAATACTGCTCAGACGCTCTCCTTTCCATCTATCAAGCACCTTCCAGAATATTCCCAAACCATGTGCTGGACATCTTAGGTCCCATGTACATAAGGGCTTTAGATAGTCCTGTGTGCTCATTTATTTAAGGTACCTGTCTCTCTTCTGAACACCTGAATGAACTTCTACAGAGTGCCTCATATCCGTATGTAGATAAGCCATTTGCAAGCATGAATTTCCAATTCACGGATTTTCGCTAAGAAGTGTCAGCGCCTGCTGAAGCGTCTGTTGAGAATATCTCTGCGCTTCAAGCGTCATCTACTGCTGAGTGTCCAAATGAATCGATTCACGCGTCTCAACCAGAGGATACTCCTGACGCCTCTGATTCAGCTGATTCTAGTGTTCCGGATGTTCCCGCAGAACTTCAAGGTACTGCCTTTGATCCTGCTCATCAACCGGACATTGAATCGCTCAAACACACGTCTCACTTCAAGCGTCCCATCACTCAAGCGGTTCCTTCTGCTCAAGCAACCATGGCTGAATGCCTTAAGTAATTTCAACAGATGACTGATGCTACTCAGGCAAGTCACCTAGCCTTGTAAGAAGAACTTAACAACCGCTTCACTACTCTAGCGACCTCTCTGACTGACGCCAATTAGGCCAGTCAATTGGCTATGAAAGAGCACTTTGATCAAAGACTCAACAACTTAGAGGCCTCTGTCGCTCAGATTGCTAGTCAAGTCAGTCTTCTCACTGAGCATTTCATGAAGTCTGATGATGGCAATAAGGGGAAAGAGAAGAAGAAAGAGGAGAAGAGGAAAACTTCAAGTTCAAAAGCTCAAGATCCTCCTCCGCCACCCAAGCGTCAACACATTCCCACTCCTCCTCCTGCGACAACATATCCTTATCCATCTTGGGTAATTGCTTCTGGATCACCCAGTAGAACCTCAAGAGAACCTCCAATAGCGCTCTACCCAGATCTTCCAGTACCTTCCAGAGCAAGGCTTGAACAGTTCGATATTCCTCTTCAAATAGTGTCAATTCCAGAACCTTATGATCCAAGGCTTTTAGCTGAAGAAAGAAAGATGGATGGCCTAAACAAAACTTTTAGGATTTGCCTCAGGTATATTGGTATAGATCCAGATGAATGGGAAAGACACTTTATTGTCTTCAAAGAAAGACAGAAGAAAGAGAACAAATTTATTGTCGACAAAGATCACGCTACAATGATAAAATTGGAAGATCACTTGACCGAAGCGATTCGATCTGAAATGGCCAAGAAATACAAGATCAAGCTATGTCATTAGATCTTTTTATTTTCATGCTTTCTCTTTGTCTTCATACTTTTTCAGTTGTAAAATGCTTGTAATCTCAATGATATATATAAAGTGCATTTTTCAGCTGAAACATCTCGTTGAACCTTAACTGACTTTAACTAACACTTTCTAACCAACGCTAACTTCTATTTTTGGCCGTCTAACTCTTAAACTATAAAAACGTAAGTATTGCCAACATAAAAAAGGGGGAAATTGTTAGGAATTTCATGTTAGATGTTTTGATGATGACAAATAGGATTTTATGTTAGACCCCAAAAAGTATAAAAGCTTTCATAGAACATATATATAAGTGTATGAAAGCTCATTTATTAAATTAGGCTTGTAATTTTTATCTTTATAGATTTTAGACTAAGTATGTGATACTAAATCACTAGTAGAGTTCTATGTGAGTCTATCAAGTGATGAAGTTGAAGATCAAGCGTCTGAAGTAACAGTGAAGATGAAGATTAGTCTCAAGCGTCCGTCAAACGCTAAAAGACTGTTTCAGGTTTATGAATCTAACGCTCAAGATATTTATGGATTTAAGACCAAGGACTTGACACTGAGTCAATGATAGAATTCTGAGTGAGTCTATCAAAGATAAAGTTGAAGGTCAAGCGTCTAAAAGCCAAGTAAAAGATACGGACTTATCTCAAGCGTCTGTTAAGCATTTAGAAGACTGCTTTCAGAGTCAAGCGTCCAAGAGGCTCAAGCGTTCAGTTGTCAAGCGTAACCTGAAGATTCAAACCCAAGTTATTAAAGACTTAAAAATGCATTAATCAACGGATAATTATTTCCAACGGAAATAATACAAGAATATAAGCACTATAACTTATGGGCAAGCCACCTTTTTTACTAAGACTGTCGAATTTATAAAACCAAGGACATGCCTAGCCAATTAAATATGCCCAAAATTAGGAATGTCAGAACTTAAGGAATGTTTAGGGAAATGAGATCCGAATTGTGTCCAATGAACAAAATCTCAAGAAACCTATAAATAGTCCCCTCAGCAAAATACCCAAGATGATGAAGCATAAAAAACTTATAAGTCATGTATACGTGAAAAGTCACAAAGTCTTGTATATAAAAATATATACAAAAAGACACAAGAAAAGGGTACAAACTTTGCTGAAAGAAAAGCCTACAAAATTCATAGACAAAATATTTTCAAGCTTTTCATAATCATTCCAAAGACAGTCACAAATATCTCAAACCTCTTTCTCAAGAAGATCCTACGCTATTATTGAGATATTCTCAAGTTGTTTGAACTTTCCAAAAACAAACAAACCCGTGACCAAAACCTCAACATCTTTGATCTGAGTGAGAAAGCTTGTTGACTTACAAGAAATATTTTTGTGTAAAAGAAGCTTGTGGAAGAAGATCTTTATTGGAGCTGAAATCTGTGTGATTAAGGAGTTCTGAATCGAGTGTAACTTGCATTATTTTTGGGTGAAAGAAGCAAGGGGATAGAAGGTCTTTACTGGAGCTGAAATTTGTGTGACCAAGGAGTTCCAAGATCATATCCAATCTTCCTCTATTTAGTAAAAGTCTCTGTGTGACCCTTTAATAATCATCATAGTGGAAATCCTCCCTGATAAAAGGAGAAGAAGGACGTAGCTGAGATTACATTACCCAGTGAATCTTACAAATACCTTGTGTCATTTACTGTTTCATTCATTTACTGTTTTAATGCTTCACTATTCATATCGCATATATCTTGAAAAAGGTTTTAAAATAGTTAGGCGATTATTTTGATTAAAAACCGAACGCTAAGCTATAAAATACTTCCGCTGTGCTAACCCTGATTAAGTGACTAAACTTTGCCCTACTTTGGTAAGCGTTGAAATCACTAAGTCTAAGTTAACTTTCTCTCAAGTGCCTAAAACTAGCGCTTAAGCCATCTTCCCTCAAAGCGCCTCATCTAGCTCTTAAGCTTTCCAAGCGTTCAAATACTTCAAAGTGATACGAATTTTTTAGAAGTCGAAAAAGACTTCAGGGTCTATTCAAGCCCCTCCTCCCCTTCTAGACCCTTTCGTATACCACTTGGGACCAACAAGTTCAAAAATAATACCTCCTCGAAAGAGGTAACCATATCCTCACAATTCATGAAGTGCTTAACCAAAGCAGTATAAGCAATGTTAGCACCCTTACTTTTGCCATGAATTTTTAACCAAATATAAGTGGACTGCAAGAGAGCACGGGCACTGGGTATCGATTCACCAGTAGGAAGAGTCATACCTATCGGAGATAAACCAGTGATCAGAGCCACATCCTCTAAAGTAATTGTCTGAAAACCCCGAGGCAATACAAAGGGAGAACTGGGTAACAAGCTAATCGAACAAGCCCCATAATCCGCTTGCCTTCCCATTTACTGTGAAATCGTTGCAGTCTCTCGAACTAAGGAAAGGCGTCTATGGCTCCAATCCATCCATTGATTGGCTTGGTCTTGTTCGTCCAACTAAAATTTTCACCTACTTTGCATTGGAAAAGAGGGGTGTCATTCTCCAAATCAGGCCAAATTCCCAACAAATCAGGGTTGCCAGCATCAGAGGGCTCGAACACCTCAAGCTGAAATTGGGGCCCGAGACCGACACGAACAATCGATTGACCACGGCGATCGAGAATCCATGGTGGAATTACGTGGGTAGAGCCGAGAGGGGATATTTTTGTATCCCGATAATGGGTTTCAAATCTTTGATGACTTAGAATAAGTCTTGGGCGTCTTCGCAATCCAAGATATTCGCTCGAGCAACGAGATGAGAGAGATCACGAAGATTCGCCATTGAAGGAATTGAAGTGAAGGAGACGGTGGTCTCGAAGAGGAAAAATGACTCGATAAGCAAAGAAGATGGGTTCTTTTCGAGAAGAAGCTAGAAGTTCTTTTCGAAAAGGCTAGAGGAGAGAGAGAGGTTACAATAAAGCAAGTCGGCCAGAGGAATAATCGGATATTTATAGGGTTTAAGTGTCCGATCACAAAAAGACACACCTGCTACCTTGCAGAGAAGATGAAGGGCCTCATACATTTTTTACCCGCCAAAATACGAAGAGTTTCTTATAAAGAGACATGTCTTAGGGGAATCAGGTGTCCAATCACGAAAAGGCACACCTATTAATTAGCGAGGAAGATAAAAGGTTCAGGTGACTTTAATGAAAGGCATGATTTTCCATACCCTCCAGAATATGGATTCGGCTTTACCCAAAAGATGTGTATATTAATACACATGAACTCGAAACGTACATGTGTATTAGGGGGGCATTTGTTTACACTACAAAATAATTTGGGCTTTCGAAATACAAGGCCCAAATAGAAAAGGGAGTTCGAAAAATTGGGCCAACGAATAAATAGGGTAGGGCCTACGAAATTCAGATAATAACAAGGAATGGGCTGAGTCAATAAGAATCCAATAACTAAATCTAAGGAAATAAAGAGAGCCCAAAAAATCAGTAAGCTGCATTCAAGGAAGGGGCGCCAAGAAGAAGATTTTGAAAGAGACAGTTGGAGGCAGTTGATGGCAATTCCCGAAAAAAAGGAACGTGGGTGCCCAAAGCCAAGATATATGCAGCTAAGGAAAAAAGAAGAATGACAACAACAGAACAACTCTGTATATTTTGATCTTTTTCTCTAGGAGTAGGCGTAATTTTAGAAGTAGCGTAGTTTAGTAGAATAGTTCTTGTAGATCAGTTCTGGGTGATCAAGTGTTAATTTCAATCATACCTGCTACTCGTCCAGCCTTGTAATACACGATTGGGGATCAATATGGAGGTATAATATTTATCGCTTTATCAGATTTAAGTATTTGGTAGATAAATCTATATCTGGACTTGTATCTTCCTTTCTCATCTATTTTTATTAATTGCGGTCCCAATAACAATTTTAAACAACACATCGAAGTGTTAAAGTCTGAACCACCGTCTAGCGTATCAAATTCGAACGCGGGGATTGTTAGATAATTCTAAGGGGAGAATTATCACGAGCCTTGAGTTAACCAATTAGATCTTCCTTAGTTAATTTGTTTTTATCTAGAAACAGACTGGACATTTATCAATCACTGTCTGATATTAAGCAACCAAGATTATTTGTTATTTACCCCAGATTCATTCTTATCCTGTCTAATTACTGGATCGAAACTACAGAACTTCTTCGAAAATGGAGAAAAGCCATTATTCTTTATTTCTTGACTAGTAGAAGGTGTTGTCATTAATTTTGAGTAAAAAACACTCCTTATTACTGTCTGATGTTATTTTACGTCTTACAGTCATCCTGCGGAGGTCGATTATATTTAATGTTGTTTGCATGATTATCGATAATATTTAATGTTGTTTGCATGATTATCTCATGGAAAGACCAAGTTTACGCTGCATGTAATTATCTTTTGAAGATAATATAAATATTATGTGAGAGACAATATATGAAGCTGTAGCATACTAATTTCACGTGTTGAAGAAATTGTAACCGAGATTCTGTCCGAGTCGAGGATTGCTCTTTCTTTAAGACTTTATTTGTATCCTTTACTGCGAGGTTTCAACAAATAAGTCTCCTAAGATAAAACAGACAATACAATATTCAAGTAGCAGTTTTTGAATATTCTTGAATAGAGCAAATTTTAACAGAAAACGAAAATTGTATATTTTATTGGAATGAAGTTATGATTTCGGATTTAAGGGGTTAGATATATATAGAAAACGTAAAGCCATCACTGAAGAATCACATTGCTTCAGATAGGCTGTTGAACAAAAAGATTGCAACTTTTCGTTCAAGCTGAAGAGTTATGGCGCCAAAATTAAACCATTTCGGTTTAACGGTTAAAAAATTTAAATTTTGGCACTCAAATTGAATCAACTTTGTGACTTCCTATACTTAAATTAGATTTTTCAGCAAAAAGATATACCACGACCACCGACGGCACGCGAGCACGGGCCACGGCCCGGCCTGCCCGACCCAACCCGGACCGGCACCGTCCGCGGCCGCGGTCTGCAGGTCACGGCACACTCGCGCGAGACGCGGTCACGGTCCGCGGTGCGATGCACCATGGATGATCCCTCCACTCCCTTTTAGCTTATCAATTTAAGTATTCAAGAAAGTACATATATTATATACCCACTTCAACTTCCTTACTTTTGCTATGCGGGATAAAGAACTTCTTCATAAATGTTCCAAACAAGTTTCATTTAATCCTCCATTAAATACTTGTTCTATCCATACATTAATTATGAAAATTCCAACAATCCCCCCCAATTTTGGAAATTCTATACAATTTCCAAAATTTCTATTTTAACAGTAATTTGCACTTCAATAAAGGTGTCTTTCGACATGAACCTTTACATGGTCTAGCACGTTTCAGGTATCCGAATATTGTGATAGTAAAAACTTTGAATCAAATATTCATAGTGGATACTAGCACATGTTAGACGTACAATTTACACACAACTCATTCAACTTGCTCGCACATTAACGACCTTGTGCGACAATCTCAGGATTAATAAGTGACTTAGAGATAAGCTTCCAATCTCGTAGATACGACCAAGCTCCCTCACTTACATAGGTGAATCTAATCAAGTGTACTTGTATGATTTACACTTTCCAAAATTGGACATAGATTCATTAAGAGATTTATCTCACCCTCTTTCCATACAAGCATGCACTACTTTGAGATGGTATAGAATTAAATTCTATATGTTTGTGCATTTCCGGTTTCAACTACAAGTGTTTTTCCATTAAATCAATTGAACTGGATACTATCCAAGAATTGATTGGTTTCCACCCATAAGGTACCTTTTAGAAAGCTCTTAAGCCTATCTCTTTTGAGGTTTTCCAAACCACATCCCTCGCAAGGCCTTTGGTGAAGATCTCGGACATATGTTATTGATATGGTACCACTTCCGATAAGATCTCGGACATAACTATGTCATAGAATTATGTTTCTAGACTTACCATTATAAATCTTGTTATACGCTCGTGATAATGTAGCTTCATTATCACACAAGATTGAAACAGGAGGCATGGTTTAGGCCAAATAGGAATTTCTATCATTAGGTCCCTAAGCCATTCTCCCTCTTTAGCCGCAGCTGCTAAAGCAATGAATCCGGATTCCATAGTTGAGTGTGCAATGCACGTTTGTTTCTTTGAACCCCAAGAAACCGTGCCTCCACCAAGTATAAATAACCATCCACTTGTGGACTTGGTTCCTTCAGAATTCGTAATCCAATTTGCATCGGTGTATCCTTCTAATACCGACAGATGACCTTGATAACTTAATGCATAATTCATTGTGCCTTTCAAGTATCTAAGAATCCTTGAAATTGCATCCCAATGAACTTTACCCGGATTACTAGTAAATCTACTTAGTACTCCAACAGCAAAAGCTATATCAGGTCTTGTACAATACATTGCGTACATAAGACTTCCAATCACGCTAGAATATTCTAATTGTGATACAGCAATACCTTCATACTTTGTTAATTTAACTGAAGGATCAAAAGGTGTACTAGCAGTCTTACAATTTATATCATTGAATTTCTTCAATACTTTCTCAATATAATGAGATTGAGACAATGTAATTTTATCATGTGATCTAGTAATTTTAATTCCTAAAATTACATCAGCTTCTCCCATATCTTTCATGTCAAAACATGTAGATAAAAAAAAGCTTTAGTTTCTAATACTATGCTACTATCAGTCCCAAAAATTAGCAAGTCATCTACATATAAAGAAATAATCACACATTTTCCATTTATGCTTTTAGAATAAATACACTTATCAGATTCATTTATTTTAAAACCATTTTGAACAATCTTTTGGTCAAATTTCTCATGCCATTGTTTAGGAGCTTGTTTTAGGCAGTACAAAGATTTAATAAGTTTACAAACTTTCTTTTCTTGCCCTTTCAAAACAAATCCTTCAGGTTGTTCCATGTAGACTTCTTCACCTAATTCCCCATTTAAAAATGCCGTTTTAACATCCATTTGATGTATAACTAAGTTATAAATTGAGGATAAGGAAATTAGAACTCTAATGGAACTTATTCTTGCTACAGGTGCATAGGTATCAAAATAGTCATTACCTTCCTTTTGTTGATAACCTTTTGCAACAAGTCTAGCATTGAACTTGTCAATGGATCCATCAGGTTTAAGCTTACGCTTAAAGATCCATCTGCATCCAATAGGTTTACAACCAGGGGGTAAATCAGATAGTACCCAAGTTCTATTTAACATGATTGAATCCACTTCATCATTAATAGCTTCTTTCCAGAAAGCTACATTCCTAGATGAAATTGCTTCCTTATAAGTCAAAGGATCATGCTCAACATTGTATACTATCGTAGAAGTAATATCATTTCTATCACCTTCTACTAGATACATGTAGAAATCGGAACCATAAGACTTAGCATTTCTTGCTCTTTTACTTCTTCTTAGCTCAACAACTTCATTTTCCGTAGATTCATCTACAGAAGTTCCATTGAGCTCTTGATTTGAATATATGTTTTCTTGTATTCTTTTTCTAGATGATGAAAAGGAATTTTCAAAAAATTCTACATCTCTAGATTCAAGAATTTTATTTTTATCAATGGAATTCGTAGATTCCATAGTAAGAAATCTATATGCTTTACTTTGTAGTTCATATCCAAGAAAAACACATTCTATCGCTTTACAACCAAGCTTAGGACGTTTAGGGTCCGTAAGTCTCACTAATGCTTTACACCCCCACACCTTGAGGTGTCCAAGAGAAGGATTTCGTTTTCTCCAATATTCATAAGGTGAAATATTAGTTTTCTTGTGAGGAATACGGTTAAGTATATAACAAGCCGTGTTCAAAGCTTCTCCCCATAAGTTGTTTGGCAAACCAGAAGTATTAAGAAGCGTATTAACCATTTCTACTAAAGTTCTATTTTTCCTTTCCGCTACTCCATTTTGTTGGGGAGTATAAGGGGTTGTCACTTGATGAATAATACCATAATCTTCTAAGAAGTCATTATAGGCTATGTATTCACCACCTCTATCCGATCGAAGATTTTTAATCTTGCAATCTAGTTGGTTTTCAACCTCAGCCTTATGCACTTTGAATTTCTCCAAAGCTTCATCTTTAGTCCTCAACAAATATACATAAGCATACTTTGAATAATCATCTATAAAAGTTATAAAATATCTTTTACCACCTCTAGTTAGAATTCCTTCTAATTCAAAAATATCAGAATGGATTAATTCTAAAGGATTTGAGTTTCTATCTACTTTATGAAAAGGTTTTCTAACTGTTTTCGATTTAACACAAATAGAGCACTTTTCATCATTTGATTTAATACTACTAGGTATTAATCCTAAGTTCATAATGCATTTCATACTTTTAGAATTAACATGACCTAATCGATAATTCCATAAATCAAAAGAATCAACAACATACAAGGAAGAATTAATATTATTACTCAAACTCAGTTTGAACAATCCGTTGGGTACATAGCCTTTTCCAATGTATTGTCCATTTTTAGTTACATTGAAGCTATCAGACTCAAACGACACTTTAAAACCAAATTTGTTCAACAAACTCACTGACACTAGATTTTTCCTAATGTCCGGGACATGAAGTACATCATTGAGAGTGAGTTTCTTTCCAGAAGATAAGTTGAGTACCACTTTTCCTTTTCCCGCAACCTTTGATGATGAGGAATTTCCCATGTGAAGGCTTTGATCGTCTTCAATTTCCTCATAGGTGTGGAACAAACTTTTGTTTCTTGCTATGTGCCTTGTTGCACCCGAGTCGATCCACCACTCACTATCATCATCAACCATGTTCGCTTCGAACACCACAACAACAAAGTCTTCGTCATTTACGACGTTGACTTGTTCATGTTGTTGTCCTTTTTGCTAAGATTTCTCTTTGCAATCTTTCTTGAGATGACCAGGTTTACAGCAACCCCAAAAATTTCATTTGACAATTTTGGTTTTCTTGCCATTACCGGAATTGTTATTTTCATCATATTTTTGTTTCTTTCCATTATTCTGAGATTTATTTTCAACAACCATAACCTTTGGATTTTTCTTATCAACTTCAATTTTCTCCATATTTCGGGTATTCTCCTCAATTTGAAGAAACTTGATCAATTCTTGTAAATCCAAAGGTTCTTTCTTTTGTGTCAACTCTTTACCAGTATTCTTCCAAGTCGGAGGCAACTTAGCAATAATGCTAGAGACTTGGAAAGCCTCGTCAAGAGTATGACCCTCGGAAATAATTTGATAAAGAAGTACTTGAAAATCATGAAGTTGAACTAAAACAAATTGAGTATCTACCATACGAAAATCGTAAAGTTTCCTATCCAAAAAAAGCGTATTTCCCGCATCTTCGGTTTTGTATTTGTTCTCCAATTCTGTCCATAGTCCCCTCACCGTTTTGTTTGTCGAAGTTGGCTCGTACACATCGTAGAGTGAATTCGACATAGCATTCAGAATGTGACCCTTGCACATGAAATCGTCTTGTTCCCACATCTGGCATTCTCACATTTTTGCCACTGTTTCACCTTCGACTTCTGCCGAAGCATCTCATTAAAAAACGTAGCCTATCTTCAGCGTCATCAAATAGAAAAACATCTTTGCCTTCCAACGCATAAAATTTGAACCATCGAATTTCTCCAGTTTTGAAATTTCAGAAACACCGTGACCCCTTATAGAAACTTCGGCCATTGCAAATGAATAAAGTTTTAAAATTGTTGAAGAAATTGTAACCGAGATTCTGTCCGAGTCGAGGACTACTCTTTCTTTAAGACTTTATTTGTACCCTTTACTTCTAGGTTTCAACAAAAAAGTCTCCCAAGATAAAACAGACAATACAATATTCAAGTAGCAGTTTTTGAAGAGCAGATATTAACAGAAAACGAAAATTGTATATTTTATTGGAATGAAGTTATGATTTCGGATTTAAGGGGTTAGATATATATAGAAAATGTAAAGTCATCACTGAAGAATCACATTGCTTCAGATAGGCTGTTGAACGAAAATATTGCAACTTTTCGTTCAAGCTGAAGAGTTATGGCGCCAAAATTAAACCATTTCGGTTTAACGGTCAAAATTTTTAAATTTTGGCACTCAAATTGAATCAACTTTGTGACTTTCTATACTTAAATTAGAATTTTCAGCAAAAAGATATACCACAACCACCGACGGCACGCGAGCACGGGCCAGGCCCGTCCCGTCTGACACGGACCGGCACCGGCCGCGGTCCGCGGTGCGATGCACGATGCGGTGCATCGCACCGGGCATGGATGATCCCTCCACTGCCTTTAAGCTTATCAATTTAAGTATTCAAAAAAGTACATGTATTATATACCCACTTCAACTTCCTTACTTTTCCTATGTGGGATCAAGAACTTCTTCATAAATGTTCCAAACAAGTTTCATTTAATCCTCCATTAAATACTTGTTCCATCCAAACATGAAAATTCCAACATCACGCTAAGGCACTTTCTTGCAAACAAATTATGAATTGGAATTCTACACCTAGTCCTTATTTCTTTATGTGCTTTTGAAGACTATATATGGAGGTATATGTTGAGAGAAGAAGGGGGGGGGGGGGGAGTCGCACATGAATGCCTTTCACGATCTGGAATGATTGATCCAAATAAGAGTTTGAATAGTCTGAAAGATTTTAAAATTTTGACCAAAGAGACAAGTCAAGAGTTGATAAAGGAGACTTGCCAGATTTAGAAACATGATTTATCCGGCTTCCGT
The DNA here is from genome assembly GCA_019426215.1 of Buddleja alternifolia. Taxonomy (NCBI): domain Eukaryota; kingdom Viridiplantae; phylum Streptophyta; class Magnoliopsida; order Lamiales; family Scrophulariaceae; genus Buddleja; species Buddleja alternifolia. The sequence continues at coordinate 18,954,944 of CM033408.1, read as the reverse complement.
TGAAGTTACAGGAATATCCCAGAAAGGTAGAAACATGATTGATATTCACTTTGGCCAATTGTTCTTTGTCGCCTTTGAGAAGTTGAGATTTATGGTTCATCTTCCATGTCTACGTCTGTAACAGATAACCACTATGCTGCACCATCTTCAAACCAACATAAAAGTGGTGCCACTCTCTCTCTCTCTCTCTCTCTCTCTCTCTCTCTCTCTCTCTCTCTCTCTCTCTCTCTCTCTCTCTCTCTCTCTCTATCTCTCTCTCCCCCTCTCCCCCCCAACCCCCACTTCATTTTTCTCACATTTTGTTTATTGGACTTTCATCTATTCAGCCCCTACTCTAACAGCCCTTTCATCCTCAATGGGCCTGTCTTATTTATTTGTAAATCCCATTTTTCTCCTATTCGATATTCCAGTATTTGGGGTCTCTTTGGGCTTAAAATAATCTGAAAGCCCAAATTGTTTTATGATGTAAACAAATGCCCCCTAATATACATGAACATTTCTAGTTCATGTGTTACATGAACGTTTCTAGTTCATGTGTTAAAAGACACGTCTATTTTCTAATAAATGCGAACGCTTCGACTTCGCGGGGTTTTTAAAAGAACATGTCACTTCATAAGCAGCCCTTTTTGTATTTTTTGCGGTTATGGAGATATGCGTTCCTTTAGACTTCTCATAGAATTTCGATCGTCGTCTTCTCCCTTTCCGTAGTAATCAATGCGTCTACTCATGATTGGATGTTAAAACCCCTTATAAATACCTCGTGAATTGATTCCTGGGTTTACAATTCTTCAAGCTTTTTCCTCTTCATCTTGCCCGCACAAACCATCACTAGTTTGTTCGATTGTTACTTTGTTTATCCTCACATAATCTTTATTAATAGCTATTACTCAACATACCGCCGCCCATGACCTTGGGTTCTTGGTTCCTCGAGCGACTCTTCTAGAGTGTGAAGATGCTGCGGACTTGTTCGATATCATTAGGGCTTCTCCCACCCATTACCGTGATGTTAAGGTGGCGTCTCTCGAAACCACTCACGTGGTCCCTCAATGGGTTTCTGAGAATCGGGGTCAATTTCTCAATCACCTAGCTCTTGGCCCTCGATTCAAATCGTCGGCCTTCAAAAGCGCCGCTCCTGATACCCTCAATCTTTTCGGGACTTGGCCCGCTTTCGAAGGAGATAATAACCCCCTTTGTATGAACAAGGTGATCAATAAATTCGCCTGGATCAACATGAACAAGCCCATCAATGGTTGGATAGGCACTGTCGATGACTTTCCCTGGTTCGAGCGCCTTCAACAGTTTCACTCGAAATGGGCAGCTAATCAAATTTTGGAGCTTATTTGAATAGCCTGCTACCAGACGATCCCTTTCGAACAGGTCATGATCGATGCTTTGGCATTATCTTGGCATCCCTCGTATAATTGCTTTGTCTTTCTTAAAGGGTTTCAGACTATAACCCTCGAAGACGTAGCTCTGATCACCGGGCTATCTCGTTGTGGTGCTGTTCTCCCATCCGGTGAAGCAATTAATGATGTTCGTGCACTCCTGGCATCCTCGATAGAATAGTTGAAGTATCATGGCAAGAGTGGTGGTGCCAATATTGCTTATTCCACATTGGTCAACCATTTCGCTCGAAACGAGGATCCTGTGTCCACTTTGGAAGAGGTACTGTTCCTCAACTTTGTTTTTTCCCGTTTGTTCATGAATTCCGGTTATGCCGTGAACAAGACTTTTCTCCCCATTGCTGCCAATATTGCTGTAACTTTGGGGCCCATCAAATTGGCCCCTCTTATATTAGCGCAGTTTTATCGAATGATGTTCCACCTTCATCGGGACCCCTCAAATGTTAAGAGATTATCGGGTCCCCTGTGGCTCCTAGAGTGTGAACCCAGAATCCGAGAGCTAGATCGAGCATGTGACGCGCATAGTCTTAAGTCCAAGAGCGGGTTGTATCTTGTTGGGTTTTTATATATTACCCAGACTTACTAAATACCAGGACTCTGAAGTCCCATGAAGAGGTAACTCAGACTTCTCATGCTTATAAACCCACTTCGGGTTGGGTTTGTTATGGAGAGGCTGCCATAAATTTGTTAACTCCTCTCGAAAAGGCCTCGTACTTATTGGCCTAGAGTACTGTATTCAATTCTCTCTACGTCTCGACGTGGTGCCCCTTTTTCAAAACGCGGCATGGTCAGGAGCCTACACACTGGTCTCATACTGTTTTACCCAATTGGTTAGTACCGGTTGACTCCCTACGACATTCTGAGGAAGATCAACCTTACTGGCATTCAGTCTTATTCTCCCGAGACCTTCTATTCGTGGACAACAATCCTGGTGTTGAGGTTTATAACCCTCAGGTAATTTTCGTAATATTTCTTTCAATTTAATCCCTTTCGAATGCATTCTCATTCGACCATTTATGCTTTCCTTGTAATTATGTTCGAGGCAATTCGGCATAAACCAGAGTTTTGCCTTACCATTTCTGGGAACTATGAACCGTCCTTGGTCGCAGAGATAATATTCTATGCCAAAAACAAAAAGGGATCGAGCAGAGGTGATCATTCGAGGGAGACCCTCCTACCAAGTGCTTCTCATCCCAGTCCCCATTTTTTGCAAGGTTCTTCGAATGGAACAATGCTTCGTGGATTTCTGGAACCGCATCTTACAGAGAAATTATTCGAGACACATTGTCTGGAAGTTAGTCACTGACGCTGTAAAAGCTTTTGCAGGTTCTGTAAGTGTAGCCGAGCTCTCGAGGCTACTTTCTGTTGAGGTAATCAAATAAACACCCTTTCCTTTGTCTATGTAACTTCTTTCTTAATGACTCCCTTCTTTTTATTTTGGTAGGATAATGCTTATCTTATCCCGTATGATCTCACCTCGGGATGGAGATTCGAAAGAGATGACCCCTTTATTCAGGCTCATGAGAGGTTATTCCTGGCCCTTCGAGAATTAGAGTTTACTGCTCGAACGGAGCCTTCTACTCAAGCTAAGTCGTCCACCAGTTCCTCTGTGGTAACTAGATCAAAATCCCAACCTTCTACCGTATCGGGGCCTGTTACTCGAAAACGATCGGCCCTTACCATTCGAGAACCTTCTGTTATCAGCCTCCCAGAGGCATCCGAAGAAGAAGAGGCTGACGAGGATCCCCATCCTCTTATTCGAAAGAATAGCAAACTTTAGCGTTTACATGGATCATTCGGGACTTCCAGCATAGTCGAAAACCCACCAGGTATCTTTTCTTATTCTTCCGATGTTACTTGCCATTATATCACTGCCTTTATTATTCCTTAACAAATATATTTTTTCGAAACCTTCTGCAGTTACTTCTACAGGTGCCGCGCCTGAAGCCGCACCAATTCTCTCACTATGTTCGCCAAAAATTTGTTTCGCGATAAAACAAATCAGAATGAGGTGGATCCGATTGTTCATTCCGAGCCCCGTGACAATCTATAAATTGAGATTATTTTTCAACCCCTGCGTTCAATACGCTGGATGGTGGTTCAAGTCTTTATTCAATTCTTAATTATTGATTTCGAGTATAAAGACAAAGAATCGAACAACTCAAGTCAAGATAAAATTAACCTATCAAATACTTAAATCTGAAAAAAGGGTAATTTATACCTCCATGAGAGTCTTCGATTTGGAGAGTACAAACCAATCCTGATGTGCACCTTGCAACCTTCGGCAAGTCCTTGCTAAACACAAATTAATCTGCGATACCGCTACTCCTAAATTACGCTAAGAACTACTCCTAATGCTAGAGCTAGTTTTTAAGAAAATAAAATATGTAGTTGTGATGCTGATGATGCCTTTCTCTTCCTTCTTGGCCGCCCATATCTCAATCTTTGAGGCACCCACGATTTTTTTCTTTGGGAACCGCCTTCAACCGTCCTCAATTTCTCTTTCAATTAGCGCGCCTTTCTTCCTTTCGGACCATCGACCCTTTGGGCCCCACTTTAGTTTTCTCACATTTTGTGTATTGGACTTTCATCTATTCACCCCCTACTCTTACAGCCTTTCATCCTCAATGGGCCTGTCTTATTTATTTGTAAATCCCATTTTTCTCCTATTCGATATTCCAGTATTTAGGTCTCTTTGAACTTAAAATAATCTGAAAGCCCAGATTGTTTTATGATGTAAACAAGGTTCTTGTACTTTGAAAGCTTGCTCATCTACTGTTAGTGTTATTTTGGATTGGCAATGATGCTCTTACAATGTCCTGTACTTGTCTATCGTAGATTTTGGACGGGTAGCAAGGCAAGTAAATGGGATGTATCACTTTGTAAGGAAGGGGACGTAGTGAAAATGTGAACCTGTCTCTGCTTGCAAATTTTTTCTCCCCCTACAAAATTGGAGAGCGGTTGAAGGAGGCAAAGCACCAAATAGTGAATGGACCTATATATATATCACATTGTGGATTGGACATTTTTACTTAATTTACGTAATTTTGCGTAAATTTTTTGTATCCCCACATTTCTCTTTTCGCAAGCTTTTGTACTAAATTAAACTAACTACTGTGCGGAAAGGAGGATGTATAAGCCCTGCATAGATGGAGTTGCCAGAACTTGACCGGATTATTTAACTATTACAGTTTTTAGTTTATCTCATCTCTTTTTGTAGATTATTATTTACTGCCCGAGCGTGAAAATTTTGCATTGGAATATTGTTGGCAATTGTTTTTATTTATACTCAATGATAACCACAATATAGGGACTGGACATTAATTTTTGAAAATTTTCCTTTTAATTAAAGCAGCTGTTGGGTTTAAATAATAAGTATTTCATGGGTTTGATATACAAATTTAATTTCAGACATTTTTATGGGGCTTCGAAGAAGAAAAGTTTGAGGAATTTGTAGGTACTGCTTGTCGTAGTTCCTACAAGTTGTTCATAATGGGTTGAACCGATACCGATGGATTAAACTTTTACTTGTAGCGTGTTTTGCTGAAAAGGTTGATTATAGAATAATAAGAAGATTTCTTTAAATCAAATAAAATATCGATCAAATATTGCATAAAATAATTCAACGTAATGTTCTATTGATAAATTATAATTATTTTCAACAATAACTATTATGATTGAACTAAAATAATTCCATTACTAGCCTAGCTAACAGAATAAGCATGAGACTGAAGTTTTTATGAGCTTAGAAAAAAATTTCAAATGAAAGTTGCACTAAAAGATCATGACTGAAAATTTGAAAGGCCGATACCATGGCATGAGTTTAAAGCATCAAGTTTGAAAGTCTTCATTGTTGCTTTGTTTTTTTTTGGATAAGATACAAGTTTTTTTTTTTTTTTTAAATACAAGTTTGTTACCTTCTAAACCATATTAATTTAAAAAATGATAGAGTTTCTATAAAATGTGGGACCCTTCTATAAAGAAGCTGATAGTTCAAGGTAGCATGCATAGAGGAATTAGAATATATAAATTTTTTTGGCGCTTCAATAAAAGCTTGATGCTTGGTATCATAGAAAAAGAATTTTTTTAAAGAAGATGATGTTAAGCATTGAGATTCATAGTTTACTATCCCCCCTGTCTATCCGCACTACAGTTAGGAACTGGTGCAGTAATCTTAGTAGAAGGTCCATCAATGGAATTTGCAAGTATAAACATTGAAGTTCACATTCTTCTTTCTTTTTTTTTTGAGATTAAGTATGAAGTTCACATTCCAAACATATAAAAACATAAATGGACACGACTATGTGCTTTTTAGTTACAGAGAATTACACAAACCTCCCTTGTATAACGTGTAATTATCCATTACACCCAACTGCTTTCTCACTTTTTGAAAATTACATAAAGATCCTCTCGCACAAGGCATTTCTTGCAATTATCCCAATGTTATTTAAAAATTCTTAAAAATTTAACCCCTAATAACTTTACAATAAGCCCTTGTAGGGCGCGTTGGTAATTTCAAAAGAAGAGAGGTCATTTTGGTAATTATACGTAATACGAGGGGGGTGAATGTGTAATTATCCCTCTGAGTTATTCACTTTTCAAAGCATGAGTGAAGATTTAGGAGGTAAAAATGAAAATAACCCAAAATGATCCTTGTGTCAATATGACACAATTCTTCCCTTCCCATGTAAAATTAATGTCATATGATGCACGGATACTTCTAAAATTGGACCCGTGCAGTATCGTACTCATATCGGATATGATACTCTGCGGATACCACCCAGATATGTATCGGATACCCTTTTTACGTATCCATAAATTAAATTAAAAAATAAATTCGGACATTGTATCCGATACTTCCGAATGTCGTCCCATACAAAATTTGAATTATTAGACATAGTATTTTTTAATATTATATAATACTTTATAGGTTAAAATAGGAAAATAATAATGACTTTGACCGTACGTTAGAAGGTTAAACAAACAATAAGAAAATTTAAATAAGCAAAAATCATTTTGATTTCACTTCTTAATATATTTTTTCTTCTCTTGCTTCACGTGAAATCTATCATTTACACATTATTACCAAAGATTTTAGATAAAAAGGTAAATGTTGGTATTAATGACATGACATTTTTACACCGCCGCATATGATGAAATATTATGGTTACCTTCAAAAAATTTTGAACTTGTAAATAATGAACCTGTGTCAGTATTGTATTTTTATTTATGTTAATAAACATACTGACTCAAATTCATTTTTAACTATTATATATATATACATGTTCGTATCCCCAACGTATCGTATCGTATCCTATAATTTTGAAATTTGTCGTATATCGTATCCGTATCGTACTGTATCGTATCCTCGTATCCATATCCTTGCATCATAGCTAATGCCTAATGGATTGCATTGGGAAATTAATTCTAGAATATTCCTAAAAGCCTAAGACTTCCTTATTACGATACACCTAGGACTTGTTATGATACAGTCATACACCAACAACACCAGATAAAAGCCCAAAACCCTCCAGTTAGAATTAGTATCATTTTTTCAAGCATAATAACATAATTTCCTTTCTTCTCTCTCTCTTACCTCTTCCCGCCCTAATTGAAAAATCTGAAGAAAAATCTGAAAAATATGGAGTAGCAAAATCAAGAACTGCAGCAACAGCCTATTTTCTCTTTTTTCCAGTATCAGCCATATCATGGAGTTTTTCCTCCTCCGCAGGTCGTCATTTTCGTGATTGCATGTACATTTTCTTGGACTTTTTTTTTTTTTTTCATTTTCATGTTTAGAAAAGGTAATTTCAACCATGCATCTTGTAGATAATATGTGCGGAGGCAGTTTTGTTATTTTGTACGTAATTTGTTCGTATTTTGATACGTATATATGTAGGTGCAGAGTTGATTTGATTTGTATGGATCATTGTATGTAGATGTATGTATGTGTGTGCGGAGGTAGGCAATGTTTTAAAAAGCATTCTAGAAGCTTGCCCCGAGGCTCGCCTCTAGGCGAGGCATTTCCAAAATGCCCCGGGGCATTGGAGGGAGGCACAACTCATGTGGAGCGTACGTCCCGGGAGTCTGGGGCGCAATTTTTTACGCCCCACAGCTTGTGCGTACTATCACGGACTTAGCTTCGATGCTCACGTTCCGTGCAGCACTTAGCCCTCCAATCTACCTCTTGCGAGATTGTACTAAGACTCATTTCTACACTTGGTTTTAGACTTGGTTGATTTACATATGACACTCCTACTTCTATTTACACTAATCTACCACTCTAGTGGACTGGAGAGATTCATTTGATCCTACGGATATGAGATACTCTCTATAGCACTCCAAGAAAATTCCTTGGATATAATCTATCCCTGAAACTTCCTATCATTATTCACATGTTTCTAGAGAGATCCACACATCTACGACATTACATATTTCTCCTATCATCTAGAAAAATTTAAGATATTCAACACAACTTTGCACTATTCTAGAGCTTTCTGTTAGAATCTACATTCTTATAGAGTATTCTAATACTTTCTAGAGAGTTTTCTAAATTTTTCTAGAATTTTCTACATCTTTTCAAAATATTTCAATAGCCTCTAACTCCCGTCTATGAGTAAATGACACGTCCTGATCGTCTCAAAATTTTCAAACTGTCAGGCATGACAGTACGCCAAGGATGTTTCAGCTCGAGTATAATAATTTTGGGTACTTATGAACTTATTCTAACTTTCAAGCCAAAATTCACCCTCTTTTGGAGGAAATCTTGTTAATGAAATTGATGATTTGCAAATTGGGTTAATGAAGTGGAATGTATTGAATTGGGAGACAATGATGAAGATAATGATCATAAATTAAAGTTTTAGGCAAGAGTTGAACTTGAACTTTTAATTCGCATGGTTGAATATATATGTATTTTTTAACTCTCTCTACCTTAATCTTTTTTCCCTAATATTTTTATATTTTTTGCTATTTTGAATCCATTTTTAACATTATTTTATATTTATCTAATATAAAAAGTCAAAATTTGCGGGGCATACACCCCACGCCTTGGGTCTTACGCCCTGCCCTAGGAGACATGGAACGCCCCGCCCCGTGCCTTTGCCTTTTTAAACACTGGAGGTAGGTAATTGTTTTATTATGAATCGGTATGTCTGTGTGTGTTGGTGATAAATTGTATATGGATATGATGTTTCTGTAATGTGTATAATACTAAAACTACATGTTAACAATTGTTCACTAATCAGAATTGAGCCCAAAGGATCAGTAATTAGAATGCACCAGTCTATATTTAGCAAATGCAAAAGTTTCTTTCTCAGTTTTGAGTTTAATGGAGTAGGTATGGCCTTATCAATTATTCATTCTAGTAATCATGTTTCTTCTAATCTTTGGAACTCCACTCATATATATATATAGGGGACTCATACTAAGTCTATTTCAGTGAAAACTTGTTAACCTTGATGTTCTCTGCTCTGATTACTATGTGATAATGAAACATCCACAAAATAATAGTTTTTTCTAGTATCTCATCTAGCTAAGCTTCTCAACGAATATAATATCTTGTGGTCAGATTTGCCTAGAGATTCCCCTTGATTTATTTGACTTTTTATCCAAAATTAACTTGTGATGAAATCCTATTTAGTTTTGTAAAGTGTTCTGTCATTATATCAAAAAGCACCTATCAGTTGTTTCTCTCAATATTACCCCGTACAAATCCGTTAATGTGAAAAGATGTTTGTATGTTTTGTTATAAGGTGCATATCCGTTCGCTCATGCAATATAAACCATTACTCGGTTGAGTCCCAAAAAATATCCACAATGTATAGAGTCTCTCTGAATTGGGCTCTGAACCTAGACCTCACTCAATAACCAAGTAATGACCATTTGAATGTTTGTTTGGATGTCTATGATAAATAGTGACCGACCTTACTGGATTAGATCAAACAGTTCAGATTTTCCCTAACATGCAAAAGTTAAAATATACCGTCTTCCTGCTGCTTCCCCATCCATGCAACGCCTGCACCACAGCCAAAACTCTCAATTACGGCGCCTCGCCCCTGTCTTGGCCATAGCCCTCAGTTCTTAGGCCTCCATCGACATTGGCCGACTAGTTCTCTATGTTAGATAGCTTGCATGTATGAAGATGTATAGTGTGTTTCTTATCCCGTATAGAGATCTTTTTAAAGTTTGGAACGCTATATAAAGAAGGGCTCCGCTTTAAGTTTAAAATAGAAACTTGGAGGGAAAATTTGGAGGAGCCCAAAATATAGATATATTATATGTATTTATATATTAAAGACTGGCACTTGGCACGTGGCACGCACACGAATCCAAGGAAAATAAAATATTATTTTTTATTTTATTTTATTATTTTCGGATTTTTTTTATTATTTTGGAATTATTTTAATTAGTTTATTTATTAAAGAGTTGCAATGTTTAGAAAATGATTTTTCTAAAAGATGTCTTCTCTAGAATTAATTTCTGGAATTATTTTGACTGAATAGACACTTCTTTCTCAAGAGTAGACACTTTCGAATTGGTGCAACCTTTGAAATTAAACTAGAATTCCAAACAACACAACTATTCCGAAAAGGTGTTTTATGTCTATATAAATGCATTTCTTGTGCCAGATTTTAAATATAAAATTTTTACTGCTTTCACTCTTACATAATAAAGTCTTTGAGTTGTTCTTGAAAGGAGACTTTTTCGTTAAGTCTTGGGTGGTTTGTTGTATCCTGAAGTGAATTTTCATTGTCCCAGGTAGCAAACGTGTAGTGGGGGCAAATATCACTTTAAGGAAAGTGAAATCACGCTTCAAACCATAGAATTTTATAAAGTTCGATAACAATCTTAAAGTGATATTTTTTTATTTTTCAATGGAGTCTGGTTCGAAGATGATGAATCAAGAAGTTGTCGAACTGAACTGTTTTGATGGGACAAGCTATCCCCGCTGGAAGGATAAGATGATGTTTCTGCTAACGTTCCTAAAGATTGCCTATGTGTTGGACCCGAATCAGCTTGCTACAGAGCCAAGGGCCGATGATTCTGATGAAGTTAAAGCAGCACGAGTGAAGAGGGGTGAAGATGAAGTGTTGTGTCGTGGCCATATTCTCAACACACTGTCTGATCATCTATTCAACTTGTATTCATCAATCAAGTCACCACTGGAGATCTGGAATGCTTTGGAGCAGAAATACAATAACGAAAAGCAAGGCACAGATAAGTTTCTTACTATGAAATACTTTGAATTTTCTATGCGTGATGAGTCTTCTATCATGGATCAAGTGCATGAGATGCAAATTTATGTTTCTAAACTTAAAGATTTGAAAATTGAAATTCCAGAAGCAATACAAGTTGGGGCAATTATTGCCAAACTTCCTGTTAGTTGGAATAGCTACAGAAAGAAATTACTCCATTCTACGGAAGATTTTTCTCTGGACCAGTTGTTGAAGCATCTACGAATTGAAGAGGAAACTCGTATTCGTGATAAGATGCATCAAGTACAAATTGGTTCAAAAGTGAACTTTGTTTCGGAAAAGAAGAAAAATTGGAATCCAAATGGTGGAGGAAATAAAAGAAAATTTTCCGAGAATGATTCCAACAAGAAAAAGAATGTCACATGTTATAATTGTGGCAAGAAAGGGTATATCAAAAGAGATTGTCGTTTCAGAAAGAAGCAAAGGAAGGAAGAAGCACCCAAAATTCAAGTGACTGAAAGTAACGTAGAAGAAATTGTTGCTATGGTTTCTAATTGGCATATAAGCATGGTCACTGAATTAAACATGGCTGCAGCTATTAAGTCATTTGACTGGTGGTACGATTCTGGTGCGACGGTTCATGTTTGTAATGACAAGAATCGTTTTAAGAATTATGAAATTGCTGCAGAAGGACAACAAGTTTTGATGGGGAATGCAAACACAGCACCAGTTCTTGGCAAAGGTAATGTGGAAATGCAATTTACATCGGGAAAGAAGTTACTGCTCACAAACGTTCTTCATGTTCCAGAAATTAGTAAGAATTTGGTGTCCGCTTCACTTCTATGCAAGAAAGGCTTGAAGACCGTAATTGAGAGTGATCAATTAGTCTTAACCAAAAATGGTGTTTTTGTTGGAAAAGGATACTATTGTGATGGAATGTTCAAGCTATGTACTGTTAGTAATGATATTAATAAAATAAATAGTTCTGCTTATTTTGTTGAGTATTCTTTATTTTCTTTATGGCATAATCGTTTTGGACACGTAAATTATCATTATTTAAATTTTATGAATAAGCATGGTTTGATAAATTATGATAAACAAGAGAATGAAAAATGTGAAATATGTGTCCAAGCAAAAATGTGTAAGAAACCTTTTCCAAAGGCTGAAAGAAATTCAACTTTGCTAGAACTCGTACATTCTGATATTTGTGAATTAAATGGCGTTTTAACTCGTGGAGGAAATAGATATTTTATTACATTTACTGATGATTATTCTCGTTTTACTTATGTATATCTTATGAAAAATAAATATGAAGTATTTGATAAATTTAAATTTTTTAAATCCATAGTTGAAAATCAAAAGGGTAAGAAAATTAAAATTCTTCGAAGTGATCGAAGAGGTGAATATTTTCCTAATGATTTTATTTCATTTTGTGAAGATAATGGTATCATACATCAATGTAATGCACCTTATAATCCACAACAAAACGGTTTGGCAGAAAGAAAAAATAGGACATTAGTTGAAATGGCTAATGCTATGCTTTTAAATGCAAATCTGACAAAGTAATAGAACCAACGTTTTATCGTTGAATCAAGAGCAAACCAGTCATGATCTAACGCATCTTTCGGATGAGAATTTCCAGTTAAGTGATCGATGACATAGTAACTACGACAAACATCTAAAAACATACCCCTCCATAACTTGTAATTAGAGTCTTGATCAGAAAGTTTGAAACCAAAGGATTGAAAAATATTACCCGCATGAAGAGCCGGGTGAAGAGGAGGGGGGCGGTGGGGCTCGGGTGGAGGTAGGACGGGGTCGGGCTGATTTTCTTCAGTGGTTTGGGACATGGTGAAGTCGCAATACGAAACCAAATAACGCAAGAAAGAAAAGATAAAGAATCAGCAAAAAGTAATTTCTTACCGCGAGAAGGAGAAATAGTCGACGGCGAAGGAGGTTGATTTGCGGAGAGAACGGTGCGTGGAGGGGAAACCACGGCTTAGAGTGGTGGTGTGTATTGTAGCGGCGGACTGCAGCGGTACTGTAGTGGCGAGATACTGTAGCGGCGGTACTGTGGCGGCAGTCAAGGGAGGGTGTAGCGCGGCGGTACTGTAGTGGCAGTCAAGGGAGGGTTTAGGGTCCAAGGCTTGATACCATGTTGAATAGAATTCCCCTTAGGTATTATTCCAAACAAAACAATACTTATAGTATCTTACAAAAGGATAAATTAGGAAAAACACCTATGCTAAAAATAGAATAAACATAAATAATCTAAATTAGCTTAACAGAGGCTTTATTAACGGCTTGTCATGTGCACAACAGAGTACCTTCAAAGAAAATTCAAGTTTCTCCATATGAATTATGTCAAGGACGAAAACCAAACCTAAGTTATCTTAGAGTTTGGGGATGCTTGGCTTTCTATAGAGTTTCCGAACCTAAGAAAACAAAACTAGGACCAAGAGCTCTAAGAAGTGTGTTTATAGGTTATGCTGAAAATTCAAAAGCTTATAGGCTTTTGGATTTGGATTCAAATGTTATTGTAGAATCAAGAGATGTAGAATTTTTTGAAAATAAATTCGCTAGTGATTCTACTTTACAACCTACTCAAACACAAGCAATAGATCCAAACTTCAACTCGAGGAGTAAAACTAAATTGGTCGATACTCTTGTGGAACCAAGAAGGAGCCAAAGACCAAGAAAAGTAAAGAAATTAGATCCTAATTTCTTATCTTATATTGTTGAAGGTGATAGAAATAATATTATACTTAGTAAAATACCTATTCTACTAAATGTAGAAGGCGATCCTAAAACATTTAGTGAAGCTATAGCTTCAAGAGATTCTGCATTTTGGAAGGAGGCAATTAATGATGAAATGGACTAGTTGTTGGCAAACAACACTGGGGTTCTTTCAGACTTACCTCATGGTTCAAAAGCTATCGGATGTAAATGGGTATTTAGGAGAAAGTATAATACCGATGGATCTATTCAAACATTTAAAGCAAGACTGGTTGCTAAAGGTTTCAAACAAAAAAGAAGGTATTGATTATATCGACACTCATGCACCAGTGGCTCGGATAATGTCCATTAGAGTGTTTCTAGCATTGTCATCAATTTATAAGTTGTGTGTGCACCAAACGGACATGAAAACAGCCTTCTTAAATGGTGATTTAAGTGAAGAATTATATATGGAACAACCTGAAGGTTTTATCTTGCCTGGAAATGAAAAGAAAGTTTGCAAGTTAGTTAAATCCTTGTATGGTTTAAAGCAAGCGCCAAAACAATGGCATGAAAAATTTGATACTGTAATATTATCTTTTGGGTTTAGGCATAATACGGTTGATAAATGTATTTATTCAAAATTTAATAATGATTATGGTGTTATTATATGCTTATATGTTGATGATATGTTAATTATTGGAACTAACATGCACGGTATAAATGAAACCAAGAAGTATCTATGGTCTCAATTTAAAATGCACGATATAAACCAAGAATTATTGGAACTAACATGCACGGTATAAATGGAACTAACATGCACGGTATATATGAAGGATTTGCTCTAAGTCAATCTCATTACATTGAGAAAATACTAAAGAAATTTAGTCATTTAAATATTAAAGCATTTAGCACCCCTTATGATGTTTCAAGTCCTTTAGTTGAAAATACTGGAAGAACAATTGCTCAATTGGAATATGCTAGTGCAATTGGTACATTAATGTACGACATGCATTGCACTAGACCAGATATTGCCTTCGTTGTTTGTAAATTATCAAGGCATACACATAATCCAAGTATCAAGCATTGGAAAGGAATTAGAAGAGTATTTGGATATCTCAAAGAAACTATGAACTTAAGACTCTTCTATAATAGATTTCCAGCATTGTTAGAAGGATATTCTAATGCTAGTTGGATAACTAGTATTGGGAATAATAAATCCACATCTGGCTGGATTTTTTCTCTTGTTGGAGGAGCAGTTTCATGGGCTTCTAAGAAACAGACGTGTTCAACACATTCCACGATGGAAGCTGAATTTTTTGCATTAGCAGCAGCAAGCAAAGAAGTTGAATGGCTGAGAGATATGTTATTAGATATTAAGTTGTGGCCACAACCGATGCCAGCCATCTCCTTACTTTGTGATAGTGAGTCAGCAATGTCTAGTGCCATTAAAAAAATTTATAAGGGAAAGAATAGACATATTAACCTGAGACATGGTTATATGAGAGATTTAATCTCGGAAGGTGTCATTACTATAACATTTGTGACATCACAAAGGAATTTAGCGGATCCGTTGACCAAAGGTCTCTCAAGAGATTTGGTAAAAAGTACTAGTAATGGAATGGGTTTAAAACCATTTATATAAAATCACCGGTAGTGGGAACCCTACCTTTTTTCTGATTCTACCACCGGTTGAAAAGGTTCAAAGGGTAACAACAAACTACTGATAAGTGATTAAAGCTAACTTTAGAGATATTTAATATTTCTAAGAGTTGTATACAAGGAGGATGAATTGAAACTCTTAATGAAGTAAAATTTTATATCCTTATAGATATGAAAGGACTTCACTTAAGTGAACACAAGGGGTGGTGCCGCTCCTAATAAAAATTGAAATAATTCTTAAAAGTGTTCATGATTCTAGGATGAAGCGCAAGGCCATGTATGTGCTTAAACTTTTCTGTGAACTTCCCGAAGTCTAATAGGTTATGTGTGTGATATTTCCAGTGCAGACATATGGAATCTTGGTTTAAAGCTTTGACTACCATAGATTTCGTCTATACTCTGAAATATTTACACTAATTGAAAGTTTAAATGGAAAGATACTTTCTTGTATGTATTAATCCATGAATGTTGAGTGAAATAAATAAATGAATTTATATACACAAGCTAAGTGGGGGATTGTTAGATAGCTTGCATATATAAGGATGTACAGTGTGTTTCTTATCCCACATAGAAAACTTATTAAAGTTTGAAACACTATATAAAGAAGGGCTCCACTTTAAGTTTAAAATAGAAACTTGGAGAGAAAGAGGACGCCAAAATATAGATATATTATATATATTTATATATCAAAGACTTAGCACTTGACACGTGGCACGCGCACGGATCCAAGGAAAATAAAATATTATTTTTTATTTTATTTTATTATTTTGGAATTATTTTAATTAGTTTATTTATTAAGGACTCTTTTGGTATCCACTATAGGATTTTAGAAGATAAATTATACTGGAGATAAAACACTGTTCATAAGAAAACTATCTATGATAATAAGACGTTTGGTACCATTTAATATTTAATAGGAAAATCTGTTTGGTATCTGATATAAAATGCATGATAACTGTTAAATTCCAATTCTGCCCTTGGTGTAGTAAATCGCATCAACAAATGAGTGAAGGACCAATTAATCGCACTTCACGTTTACACAAAACGTTGCTCGGGTGCCCTTCACCCCCATTCACAGTAACGAAAAACCCTAGAAAGAAGAATCGCATCTGACCACAAAATCTCTTCTCGCTTCCTACATCGCAGCGAGAAAATGACATTTATAAGTAAGTATCTATTTCAAAATTCCTTCAATTGTAACTTTTTGAAGGTCATTCTCCATCCTCAATTTGTATAATTGTTTATCAGATATTGACTGATTCTGCCATGTAGAGATTCTTTTTAGGTTTGGCATTGAACACCCATATCATAAATTCGATTACTGTAATTCTTGGTCTATTGTGTGTTCATGTTTGACTTTATTAAGGCAGATTCGTAATAGTGCTTATGTGACTGGATCTAAGGATTTAACCTGTGTAAAGAGCATGTTCTTCGAATTGCATATTCTGTCTTGAAGTTTTTGTTGATGCGAATGTGTATTTTTGTTTAATGTGAGATGTTGGTTTTGATGTGTTTCCTGTGGACCATTGTTTTTGTTTGTTTCCCCAAATTTTGAGGTTTGTCAAAGAACCTACCCCTTGTGCCATAATTAGTTAACTAATACATTGCCTACCTTTGTAGAATGCGGAGCAGTAGTGCTGGTTCTACACGTAGTAGAGGCAGCAGCAGCCATTCTGTCCAATTTACTGTGAATAAGGAAGCTGATACATGTGGATGTGGCCATCGTTTAATTACGCAGACCTCTTTGACTAGAAAGAACCCTGGTAGGTGTTTTAAGGCGTGCCTTGTACGAGGCCTAAGTGTTAAGTACCTCTTACTTGTTCCTGTTTATTTTGCATTTCTCATTATTTATAAAGTATTTATGAGAATCCTAAACCTATACACAATTCACTATCACTGACAGGGGACTAATTGCGATAAGGTATTTTTTTGGATTGATGATGAAATTCCTCCTCGAACTGTGCTAATTATTAGAGATTAGAAGAACATGCTCGTGTAGTGGAACGTAGAATGATGCATTATAAGAACAGGTATCAGACAATGGTCTGTGTTGCTGCATTTCCTTGGATTATTGTGCTTTTGTGTCTAGTGTCCTATTGCCTGAACAAGTTGGGAGCCATTGAATCACCTGGTTCTAAGTTGCCATTAGGCTATATGCATTGAATCTGAGATATATGTTTTCACTGTTTTGAGAATGCATTTAAGATGTGATAGTTACTACTGTAATTCCTTAGCCTTATGAAGTGTAATTGTGGTTTTGTTAAGGCATATATTATGTTGTTAAGTGACCACGTATTTGTGATTTTTGGGTCAATTTGTTTTAGCCCCATGTGTGTGAGCTGTATAAATGCTCCTTTTTTGTAACCATGACCATGGTTAAATTTTGTTAAATGTAATGATCAGTTATGATTAAGTTTATATTATACTATGTTGGCCTTTTTTTCATATATATTTTGTTTGTGAGTATTTATTACAAAATTATCATTGAAAAAATATTACCATATCAAAGGAATGTGACCATTTTATGCTAATCAGTAGCACAGTAAGGACAGCAAAAAAGACTGCCCATGTACCCCGCTTGCATCACTTTTGTAATAAGTTAAATTAAACAGGTAGTAATGACATAAACCATGTTAAGTATAAACAACTGAAAACCATTTTTTATCCAAGGTTTTGCAGTTTCAAAAAATATTATGGGATTACAAAGTTGTCTAAGTTTTATTCATATGATTTACATGAGATTGTGTATCATTTCATCTGTAGAAACATCTGCTTTAGGTGATTGAGTACTTAAAGTGTTGATTTGAGTTTATAAAAGTGTTTTGTGCCACAGTTTATTTGTGAAGTCCTGTTTTTGCATAAGGAAGTCATTTTTAATTTAATGAGACCTACATATAGACCCCACTTTTGAGCATGTTTTATTAACAAAATGTGTTACATGTCATTTTTCATTAATATTCTCTATATTACTTTGATGACATATGTTTTCACACACAACATCCACCTGCCTATTATGTAAAAGTTGCTTACTTCCATGTGTTGCATTTTGTGTACCTTTTTCTACTAAATAGGTGTATGTTTTAAAATTTTACCATTGTATTTTTTGCTCTCACCATCAGCTTACATGACACATTCCTAATTTAATTGCAGAGTATTTGTTACAATTTCTAGATGCATATTTTTTTAAAAAACACCTAAAATTGGATCCATTGCTGAAGAAGTACCCCTCTATTTCTACCACCATATATCTTATATTTGCACATGTGTGAAAAAAATTGTAGATAGGGGATCCTCCAGATATAGTACTTTATAATTGGCCAATAGGAAAATCTTACCAAAGGAGAGTAAATGAAAAGTGTTTTTGAGGGTGGTAGATGCAGATATGTTTTAATTAAAAGTGACAATGTGATGTGTTGAGATGAGACCCTTACCCTCCCATTTGTCCCTAAATCTTTTTTAGGAGCTTTAACAATGGTATTTTTATTTTTTCTGTAATTGATCAATCAATATTTGCACAACCATAATATCTTTGATCACTAAAAAAGTTTTTTCATTAATACTTAAATTCAATATGAGAGCAATAAGTTGGTAGTGAATAGCATTATATTTATATCATATGTTTTTTGCATAAGGATGCAAGCCTGGTTATTGAATGCAGAAATCTGTTTCACATTGAATTATAGCTATATATAGAATTATTTTTTCTATAAATAGCTCTGCCCACGTTGTTTCCAGACTTTAACATACAATGAGAATGTATTCAATGCACTGATGGTGTAGAAATCTTACCATATCAAGCTGTATTATATGACTGATTCAGATTGTGTTGCCTTCCACAATAAATGAAGTATTTATTCCATAAATACAACACTAATGAAGTTTCCATTTTTATATATACAATTAGAATTTATTCAATGCACTGATGGTGTAAAAATCTGCCCATATCAAGTGTTTGATTTGATTGTTTCAGCTCATTAAATACCCTAGCCATAAATGAAGTATTTATTCCATATCTATAGGTATGGCCAGAAAATTTCTATGCTAATTCTTATAAAATGTGTCTGTATTTAATTGTTATTATGTTGTACAGTGGTTTCAAAAATAGGTACCTGATATGGAAGATTCAGTTTAATTAATAGCAAGATCTTTCTGATGGCAATCGATATATTGCAGCCGAAAAAATGTCATTCATTTCAATAAATGCATGCAGTTTATTTACTCAAATTCCAGTACTTATGAAATAAACCAACTGTCTATTTAAACAACTCACTCATCCACCTTTGAGGCACATTCTTACCTATATCCTCCAACCATTACACTGAAAATGCCTCCAGTGGTACTGCCACAATCTGCTTTTCTCAATGATGACTTGTTTACAGCTGAAATTGATAGCACTTTCATCGATCTTTTGGTCGATCAAGCAATGTGTGGGAACTTTAAAGTAGGGGCTGATAACTCACTTGCGATTGAGGTCGTACAGTGGATCATATCAACTCAGTTTGGGAAAAGCTTCACTTTCCTCGATTGCAAAAGACATGTGAAAAAAGTTCAAAAAAGGCATCAGGTTTTCAATTGGCTTGGAAACATGGCTGGTGTCTTGTATGATCAGACTACAAACACCATCATAGGGGCTGCCTTTGTGTGCGATCACATCTGCAAGGTATATACTTTTACAATAAACCCTGTTTTTACTTAAAATTTCTTCCATTTTTGTACCGTTACTAAAAAGAACTTAACAAAATGTGTAGGAACAACCCTTCGCTTATGCCTATATGACAGACGGTGATCCCAAGTGGCGTGAGTTGCAAATAATTTTCTACGATGCTCCAAACTTCCCACAGCTTTTTATCGATAACGTTATCAATATTTCTTCTATCGATGACGAAGATGATACGTTTATTGTGCAAAATGGGGGAGTGATGTTTGGACCGGTCGTACAGGGTTTCCCCGTCTACGACATTCCAATGTTGAAACTGACGATCTTATCAATCTGCCATTGATTCCATTTGAGCCTGTTGTCAATGTGTCGTCTGATGACACGTTTAACTCGGACACAAACTTTTGGAAGAATGTTTATGAAGGTTTTGCGGAGGACACTGGTTCAGAAACTTTTGGAGACAACTATGATGGAGCTATCTTTCTAAATGATGAAGCAAATGTCAACCTGCCAGAGAATGAAGATTTTCAAACTCCATCTCCAATCAATTCCATCAAAAGCCTTGCAGGTTTCATCAGCCCGAGTTCATCCGACTCTAGCTCTCCAACCTTCGGTTTTGGTTAATGTTCATGTCTTGGTAGTGAATGGTATGTTTGAAGTTGCTGTTTTGGGATAAGTAAGTTTGTTTTGAAAGTAATATTGTAGATGCATGGCATAAAAATTTGTGTGGAACATGCTTTGCCTTGCTTCTGTTTTGCAACTGCATAAGCAAGGTCGGCTATGTAATCCGTTCAGTGCATTTTGGCTGAAGTTGATGGTGGTTAATTAATGAAATGAATATTAGTGTTTATTTAACATAGTATGATTTTAACTTTTCCTACTCTTATTTGAAAATGGCATGTGGGTCACGAGATCCATTACTGTGGATGTTTTTTTCACTTCTTGTAGTTAATTATTTTGCAGTAAAGTCAACATTCAATACCATGTGTTCAAATTTCGATTTGCATTTCCACTATGGTTAAAAGTTACGAACTAAATGCCAACCAAATGGATCTATTTTGCAGCATGTGATTTAATTTTTTATTTTTTAGTGTCGCGTGCAAATCTTGTGAAGTGAGCTTTTTATTTACAGCTGCACTTGAACTTGGAAAGGCCTGCGCCTTTGAAAGTGATGAGTGTTTTTTCTATTTGTGACCTATTCTGACCAATTGCAATCTTTAAATTTTATAGGCTCATAACAAATTGTAGGCTCAAATACAACAGATTGTATTTGGGTTACTTAGTGTAACTTATTTCAAACAAATTACTAACACTAAATTATTTCAAATGCGATAGATTTTATTTTACATTTGAAATTGCGTTAGTCCCAGATGAATTGGTTCACTTTATGCATAGTTTACGTCATTTTTTATATTTTACATTTGAAATTGCATTAGAGCTAGATGAATCGGTTCGCTTTATACAAATTTTACGTTGCGATATAATTTACATTTAAAATTGCATTAAACGAGATGAATCGGTTTGCTTTATACAAAGTTTACGTTGCGCTATAATTTACATTTAAAATTGCATTAAACGGGATGAATTGGTTCGCTTTATACAAATTATACGTCGTGCGTTATTTTACATTTGAAAAGCTACTTGACCGAGAAGAATCGGTTCGCTTTATACAAAATTTAAAAATGTGTAATACAATATTAAAATCAATATGGAAAATTGATTACCACAATTTGGATTTCACCAAAATAAAACAATTTTAGACCATAAATACTACCATAAAGAAAAGCAAAATATAAATAAAAGTAAGATTCCCACTATATATTATTATATAATATGTGAAGCCACTATATCCATTTGCAATTGCCCTACATATTGCACCAGCATTTTCTCCTCCAAGGTTGAGAGCAACAAGCGGCGGCATAATATCGACAGGAACCGATCCGATAATTTCGCTCTTTTATAGATCAATATCTGTTTTCAAGAGCTACACATTATTTCGTAGATCTGTGTACTTCGATTCCCATTACATTTTTTGATTTAAAGGTTGTTTTAAAAATTCCTCTCCATGTAATGGATTTCTTTTAGTTTATCCCCTATACTTGCCGTCTACTTCAATTACACAGCTACATGAATTATTCTCTTCAAATATTGTGTACCAGTTTAGCTTCCAAACGCAGATTGTGAAACATATGGTTTTTTAGCTCTCATTTTTTGTGCAACATATATATTTGATAAAGATGTATGAGACAAAACCAATACCGTTTTGGGATATAAACCATTCGAACCATTTTTAATACATCTTCGACAATAGTTGCAAATTGGGTTCACCACAACTGCATATTTTTCTACTGCACAGCCAGATTCAGGATCATAATGTCTGCAAATAGATATGATGTTCTCAACTTCTTCAAGGTCTTGTTTGGGCCGACGTGGGATCAACATATGGTAAGATATAAAAAGTTTAGTTTTTAAAATAAAAAATTAGCCATCTGCAATTGTAAAATAGTTTTTTTACAATTGTTTTGTGAGGAAATTTAATATGACTTAATATTGAATTTGCTTTGTATGTAGTCATTACCCCCTCTTTTTGTGAATCGGGCTAACGCATCTATTGGAGATCCATTTACCATTCACACACAGCGGGGAGTAACAGTTTTCAGGCTACAAGAAATTAGCGGTGGATACCTTGGCTTTTCCAGGAACGAGGGGCAACAATTTATTTCAGCCAACGATATTCACGAGACATACGTGTTGGTTTTCATGCATAGGGGAAATATGCAGTTCGATGTTAAAATTTACGACTAAATTGCTGTTGCAATTGACAGTGATGACGAACAGGAAGACAACGAAGGTAGTTTCATTTTCCTGATATTAATTCATAAGGGATACATTATAGATTTGTAAACGACAAAATAATTTTTCCGATGACGCAATATATAACATCCATTTTATCCACAATTAATGTGTAGATGCAAGTGATGATAATGAAGAAGATGTGGATGTAATAGATGTTGATGACTATCCTGAGCATGAAGGTGACAATGAAGTCGAAAGACTCAAAATTTTCAGAGTCAACGTACCCCGCTCCAGTGGCTATAATTATCGACATGCACGCCTAGCTAGATTCGTATGTCAAAAATAATTTGTTATAGTTCTTCAACCTTTTGGTCAGACACAATTTGATTACAGATTGTTCTTATAAAATGGTTTGTAATACATTGTAATGGAAGAGCCTCCCATCTCGTGTGTTAATGGCCTATAATATATTGGACTTTGGCCAATTTGAAAGTACCGGCTGTTTCCCAAAAAACATGGAGTATCAATCTGAAATGGATTAGTCATTTTGATCAGTCAGGCACAGAAAGTCCAAAAACATTTGCACTAAAAGAGGGGTGGTTGGAATTTGCAAATGCAAATAGAATCAGAGGTGGTGACATTTGCGTGTTCGAGATGAGAGAAGAGGTGGGTAACAAAGTTAACATGGATGTTGTTATCGAGAGGAGGGGTAGGGTACGTTGAGTTTGCATTTTGGGCCCCTAAATACTATTTTAATGGTTCATGTTGTTTTAAATTTATGTGGATTAGTTAAGTAGCAGATTTCTGTTTTATTGCTAGGACATGAACAGTTGCTCCTGGAGTGGCCAAATAAAACTTGGTATGTATGGATTTATATTTTGGACACTAACTTTTGTTTAACGGGTTGCATGGATGTGTTTTATAATTATAGATTTGTGTTTATGTTGTTAATTTCTTTGCACCTGGTGGATTAATATTTCAAAATAATCTTGCAGCCAACATTTTATAGTACTCATATAAAATTAAAAATATAACCTTGCTGGAGTTTACCTAAACAGAGATGTTCATAAACATAATAATAGAAAAACAACTTAATATAGTATGCAAACATTTATAACAGCAGTAAAGCAAGTGAAGGAAATCAAATAAAATAACAACCTAAAGTTAATCAAGAGTGTTAACAAAGCATACTTCAACTATAACATATTAATATCCACCCATACCTGAAAACTTCCCCTCCAATATCATATGAACCATCGTTTTCCTTCCATCATTAGGTAGACTGAAGAATAGATCCATATTTTTTGTGTTGTTAACAATAAGGTGTGAAACCAATATCTTTCCTTCCATGTCGAGCGAGCTCCCCAAATCCCCCAATGCTTCATAAACAGCCTTCCTAGATAAGGACGCGTCATGTTCAAATCCAATACGCCTTGAAATGTCACCTAGCCTTTCGTTAGTCTTGTCGCAAAAGGAAGTCATTGGGTCTATAAAACGATCGTCATTTTCATCCACCACCTTCCTCTTTCTCTTGTCCAAGCTCTTGTTACTACCACCATAATTGGCATTCATCGACTTGAGGATTGCTGTAAAACGGTACGTAATCACTACCAAATTCATTCTCTTTGCCGGCAAGGTTAACATGAGGATTGTGTACTTGTTCTTCAACAACATCTGCAAAACCTTCAGCCCCCTCACCAGTTGCGCTATCTTTGCCAAATATCTCGACCCAATCCTTGTACAGTGGCCATGTTTTGTACCTCATGTTACGGGCATTGCTATCAGTCTAAGAATGTGAAAACATTAAAAATTATAAACATTTGTTAGTGGCGTAGGCTACTTAATGCAAAACTTTGCTTTAGTTTTGAAAATGTGAAATAATTCATAAATTTATTCTGAAAAAAGAAGTCAAAATTTGCTTGAGAAAATTGACTATTATTCAATTTAAATTCAAAAAAGTTGTTAACCTTAACAAAATTATTCCAAGCATCTTCACTTTCTACTGTGATCATATTAGTGGCATCATTCCAACCAAACCCACTACGGCTCTGCAAGGTCGATATTGTGGCATAGTTTTTTCTCTAAACCGTTATCCTAGAATTAATGTGAGGATCAGCCCTAATATTTGTTCCAGGAAACGCTTGAACCATTGCTTGTTCTAGAAGCATCTGGTAGCCACTCTTGAACCCATTATCTGCTTTGTAACCTCTTGCAAGAAGGTCCTTCAATGCATTTGCCAAAACCTTTTCTTAATCAGGAGTCCAACATCTTCTGGTTGACTCCACCCCACCTCTGATCCAGCCTGATGACGCAGCCATTGGAGTCCTAAAACATGAATCTTTGAATATGCAGTGGTGTGATAGCTAAACATTTTCCAAATTACACCATACTGATACACATATACCATATTAAACTCATGTACACAAAAAACGAGCTTACATTATGCATAATTGTAATCAAATAAAATACTAGAAGCAGCACTTAAATAAGATAATAATAGTAGCATAGTGTAATCAATGTGCATAATCAAGTCATACATAGTTCCTCTCCAAAACTTTATCGAATCGTGAGATAAATAATAGCTCACGAATAATGTGCTTAAAACAATTCCTCGCAGTAGGACATTTGAAATTTTTTGTTTCTCAACGAAACCCCCTCCACTCATCAAACATATTGGTAGCCAAACTTTCCCGCCAATTAGTCAAATGTTGTGATGGTTCGACTTGATCAATAAAAGTGGAGTTATGGTCATCAGAAATTTCATCGTCAACCTCGGGAAACTCCGCTTCTAATGGATCAACTGGCATCTCAATTCTGATGAAATTATGTAGCAAAGCACATGCCATGATGATTCGATTTTGTACTTTCACCAGATAAAAGGAATTACTGCGCAATATTGCCCATCTGCCCTTCAATAACGCAAATGACCTTTCTATTACATTACGAGCCCTAGCATGAATCTTATTGAAGAGTTCATGGGCATTTTGGGGGGGGGAGGGTGTTCGATGAGAATTCCACTCTTGAATATGGTATCTAATACCCCGATAAGGTGCTAGAAAACCATCCCCATTAGTGTACCCCGAGTTACAAAGATAATAATTTCCTGTTAAAAAAGTATGGAAGAAAGTGTTGAGGTTGTTAATACAGTGTATGATGAAATTATAAAAATATGTAATTAACTTGACCCTAGTTAGAATATGACCACATATAAATACCATTTGGAACTCTAAAGCCATTCTCTCTAGTTATAGCATCTCTTAACACCCTGCTATCAGCTGCGGAACCCTCCCAACCACATAACATATAAACATAATTCATGTTTATGTCGTACACGGCAAGGACATTTACTGATACATCCCCTTTCTGTTTCTATAACGGGGCTTATCTTTTTGAGCCACTCACAAAGGAATGTAAGTGTCATCTAATGCACCTAAGCAGCCCTATAAACCAAGAAATAACAACGTACTTACATAACAGTACACAAACATATTAGGGTATTTTTTTATGTCAAAATAATAAAACAATTTGTACCTTAAACCATTTCCACCGTTCGTTTGTTGTGTCATCTTCAATAGGTGTTGGTTTCACCAGGAACAAGTTATGCAACTTAAGTAACGCAGATAGTACACTATTGAAGTGTTTACTTATTGTGTAACCTGACCTTTTGAAATCATGTTTGACTATGCAATTTTTCTTGTGATGTGCTAATACAATCAAAAAAATGGCAACTTGCTCACTTACGGTAACGTTCTTAGTATTTTCAAGGCCACCACCATTTGCAAGTATGTAGCACAGATGCCCAAATGCATTTCTAGACATTCTAAGATTATCTATGCATGTTTCATCATCAAAAGAAACTAAATCATGCATGTGTTCTAATTGTTTTTGAATTTTGAATTTCATACTATAGGTAGGCATTGTCAAAACTTGTGCACAACGACGTGGTCGCCGACGGCCTCAATAGAAACGATAGAAAGCCATTAAAATTATGGAGATGTCCGATATGATCTCATGTAATGACACAAATAACTCTTGATGCTCTGAGGAAACATCCATTCCTGGGTTTACTGAAATGACATTGTAAAAACAGTTGTATAAATATAATGCAAATTAAGAAATACAGATTGTAATCTTCATGTAGGCTATGGAGTGGATTTAGGGTCCAACGCTCTGGTTAGTATCTCTTTCCAAAATATGCATGACCACTATTCTAATACTTCTACAATTAAAGCTAACTAATCAACATATATAGTTTAAGAGAGGAGTTACTGATTTTTTATTAAAATTAATCTATCAATGTGCTAATATTTGTCCATATAATAATTCATTACTTTTTTCTACCAAAAACAAACTTATATCCTCCAACAAACTCATGTACAAAAAATAATGAAAATATGAAAAAATATACTCCTCACAGATGACTAAAATTTCTACAATTTTAAAGCACACTAATCAACAGAGTTATAGGAGGTTACTATTTTTTCTACAATTATTCGATTAATGTGGTAATATTTGTCCATTAATAATTCATTACCTCAAACAATGAGCACAAACAAACTTATAGCAGATAAAAAACTCATGAACACAATTTTGATGAATACATGAAAAAATATAACTTAACTGTGCTAATATTTCTACAATTAAGCTAACTAATCAACATATTTATAAGAGAGGAGGTTATGATTAATTTTCGCAAAATTAATCAAATATGTAATGTGCTAATATTTGTCCATTTCATTATCTCAAACAACAACAGCAACAAACTTATAGCACATAAAAAACTCATCTACACAAAATAATCAATACGTGAAAAGATATACCTCTGTAAACGAAGCAATCGACAAATTGGAGTGTATGGAGTAACAAATTACCGACACCCAGTAGCCCTGTGAACAACAAACAACAAACTCGCTATCATAGATGAAAGAATTTCACCAAATTAATTACATGCAGTTTATTTTTCAAGAAATTTAATACTCAACTTACATTACAATTAGCTGCAATTGAGAGTGATATTATTCTGGGTCTATGGGTGGTATTTATAGCAAATATTTAGCTCTGAAATTAACTCTTTTGGGGGTCGATTTTAATGTTGGGGATTAATGGAAGATTTGGAAATCTTCCTAGTCTGTATTCCTCCAGAAGATATATTAAATGTGGGTTTCTAATAAGTTAGAATGTTAGGGGTATTTTGGGGATAAAAATGATAACTTTATGGGCACATGAGTCATTTAATGCAACACTTCTTGGCCCAAAATTAACAGATAAAATAATCACACCCCCCTAGGTGCGATAACTTGTTGGCAGTTTGAGGCATAAATCACCGAGCCCCATGTAAATCTTGGGCTTGTGAATTTCATACTAAACAAATGAAAATGGCCGATTATTTTGCCTATCTTCTCTATTCTCCCATACCAAAGGAGTCGTAAGGAGTTGCAATGTTTAGAAAATGATTTTTCTAAAAGATGTCTTCTCTAGAATTAATTTCTGGAGTTATTTTGACTGAATAGACACTTATTTCTCAAAAGTAGACACTTTCGAATTGGTGCAACCTTTGAAATTAAACTAGAATTCCAAACAACACAACTATTCCGAAAAGGTGTTTTATGTCTATATAAACGCATTTCTTGTGCCAGATTTTAAATATAAAATTTTTACTGCTTTCACTCTTACATAATAAAGTCTTGAAGTTGTTCTTGCAAAGGAGACTTTCGAAATTGTTATTTGTTAAGTCTCGAGTGGTTTGTCGTATCCTAAAAGTGAATTTGCATGATCCTCGGTAGCAAACGTGTAGTGGGGGCAAATATCATTTTAAGGAAAGTGAAATCACGCTTCAAACCATAGAATTTTATATAAAGTTCGATAAGAAAAGCGAAGAGAATGTTTGCTTGAATATTCTGGCTTTTCTGAGAGTTTGTGTATTTGATACTTCAATGCAACATCAATTTGGCTTATAATATTAAGATTGTTTTGGCTTGTTGTTGAAGTCCTATTTATAGGCATTCTTGGAAAAAGTATCTGTTTGACACATGCACAGGAGCATGTCTCTCACTTTCGCGAGTGAACTACTTTTGTCCTTTTCCTGAAAATCTGCTGCACAAAAGTTGGTGCTGCAGTCTCTGAATAGTTGACAGTCAAATAGAGTGGCTTCTCCGTACGTCCTGAAAGTGCTTATCACATTTAATGCATTTATCAGCATTTAATGCATTTGAATTAAATGCCCATTGGCAATTAATGATCTGAGAATATTTGCATCAAACTCCTTCTGGATTTAAAAATAAATTTTGGTAAAATCTTATCTTTAATAGACGCTCATTCAATCTGAATCACTTCTGTCTTTTAAATAAATCGCTTGATATAGCTTAACGCTTAGACGCTTGAAATCTTCATCTTCATTCAGACTTCAGATGCTTGGGTCTTCAAACTTAACTACTGATAAGTTCACTCAGAAATTATCAAACGCTCAGTCTAAGACTACTTAACCTAACAGACTAAAATGAAAATAAATAAAGCCTATTACAAATCTAACGCTCAAAGCTTATTCAGGATTTCTAATAAAATTAAACTTACATATTTTGGGGTCTAACATTGAGTCCTAATTGTCATCATCAAAACATTTAACAAGAAATTTCCTAATACCTTTCCACTATAGGTATGAATTCAGCACCATCAGACCACATATTATAATATTTGAAAGCTCTTTTCCCCTTATCATGTTGTCTCTTCATTTGAATTACCTCAGGGCTATGGTCAGACATACCCTCTGGTAAAAACATAGTTTCAGTATTGGCATACTCCAAGCACCACATATGATTAACAAACACCCAATCAGTCTTTGAAAAGATTCTTTGGCCCACCTCGTGCTTATTATTCCAAGCGAACTAACATCCGGTTCATCTTATTTCCTCTAATTCACAAATCACCGCATACTCTTTTAATCAATGATTTCATTCAAATGAACAGGGTTACCATCAGTCCTATCACTTTCCTTTAGAACACAATTAAAATCACCCATAATAATCCAAGCTCTTTGTATTGTTTGGGATACGGTTGCCAAGGATTCCCACAATTCAACTCTTTCAATTCCTAGGTTATAAGCATATACAAAAGTCACATTGATTTTATCGTTTGTAGTAAGAAACAAGACCTCACGATGCATAAATTGGGCATTTGATTGAATCACCTAAACTTTAAAAAAATTCCTTTCTCCACATTAGCCAAATTCTTCCTCTTGGATTATCACAAATGTTAGTAGCACTTCCCCATCCTGGACAAAATCTCTGATATACTTTCTCGTAGTTAGCACTTTTAATTTTTTGTTCTAAGATACCAATTAAACCAATATTATATTTATTACAGAGCTCTTGAACATCTCTCTGACTACTTATACTGTTCTGACCCCTAACATTCCATGTGGCTAGGTTCTCCATATTCTGAAAGAGTTACTGTCACTGCTCCTTGTTCAACAACTATATTTTGTGTATATTTCTTCTGTTTCAAAGTGGCTTTCCATTTGGACTTGTATTTTCCCTGCCCTTCTGACAACTTGCCACTGCTCATCAGTTGGTTTCAAAGTATGAGCAGTTGGCTCCTTCTTTTTGCTTTGGTGGCTGCCTAACCCATCTCTTTGCTCTGTTACTACTTGAACTTTTTGAGTTTCCTTTGGCCTCCATATTTGTTTGCCTTTTTTCCTTCTAAAGTCTTTATCCTGATGTCCATAACCGTGGCAATGCGAGCATTTTATTGGCTTCCACTCATATGTAACATTTTGCTCCATCACAATACAAAATAGATAACATCTAGCATATGTTTAACATCTATTTCAACAAGCACCCTAGCATAGTGAATTCTCTCCTTTTGTATTGTCATCTTATCAGCCTAATTGGAGTTCCTATAAGACATAATTTTACTTAAGGCATCACAACTCCAGTATTTCAATCTAAAGCCTCTAATTATATCCAAACTGGCACTTTATCAACATATTTGTTACTGTAATTTTGGTCTGCAGACCAGGGATTTACGATCAATGGTTTGTTATCAAAATGATATATACCAATCTCCAGCACACTATCACGAGCCTCAACAGTTTGAAACTTCACCAAAAATAAGCCATTATGCATTAACAGTACCTTTTCAATACCAAACTTACCCTAGGTTGAGATGGCCATTCATGACGGAGAATGGTGGATTCGCCCCTAGAACGTTGCAGACTAACAAGGAACTCCAATATTCCACTTCAGATTTCACGTCCTCAACCTCAATCCTACCCACGCTCTTTCCTTCTTTTGTATCAGATGCCATGTATTGCAATTTTGTCCCTATATTCCTGAGCTTCGTGATATCAAACGTATCCCAGATAGTTCCTGTGGTACTTTGAGGTGGTGTGGCCTTCAATTCCTCCCCAATTTAATTGGGGATTTTTAAATATTTTGGATACATGCCTGTAATGTTTGCACGAGCTCAGATTCTGTTCGATTTTGCCCTATCAGTGACTGCGCTTGGTTCAGAAGCTTCACAATCGTCCCCAAATCAGCCTCTCTAGCCTTTGTTTGCTCACTAGTATGGTGAGTTTTCACATTCATCTCCACTTGTGATTCAACCCTATTACCACCGGGGACTGAGACGGCGTTGTTGTCACTGCTTCCTTTCTTGTGTTTGCTGGCAAACCCTTGTTCTTTTTGGCCATAGCCCGGTGCACATTAGCAGAGCCTATCGTGCTCCGAGAGAGAAAGTGAGTTTGCTCTGCTTTCATTTGAAGTGATTTATACGACGATGGACGGGATATTGGCAAAAAAGGGCCTCATTTGCACAGAGGGGTGCAAACCCTAGACCTGTTATGTTTTTTTTCTTTTTCTTTTATTTTTTGCAGCTAAATAGGTAAGAAATATCCAAATTATCCTTTTGAGAAAAGTGGCTCCTTAAATATTTGCAAACCAAGTCCCTGCTTCTAAAAAATGATACCTTTAGTCCTTTAATCTTTAGGTTTGGTTTATTTAGTTCGAAAGTATGAAAAACGACATTAAATTACAAAAATTACAAAAGTAATTAGCATAATTAAACAATAATTACAAAGATTAATTACAAAAGGAACTTCAGTTACTGTTTTCTTTTCAAATTATGAATTAAAACTTATATTTTATCATTCTCAAGTAAGAAGGTTGTTTCGAGAATTCCATTGCTTCATCAACGAAGACTTATGTTGGAAAGAAGTGAAGTACCTATCTTACTATTTTGAAATTTAAAATATAAACTTAATCCATTCAAAATTTTAAACTCAGGAACCCATCTCTGATAAATAACTCGAGAAAACCTTTTTGATGTGGAAGATCAGACTAAACTGCGACCACAGAGCATACTCAAAATACTCAAAGTCTGATACCAGATTGCTTGCATACTGGGGGGAATTATCCCGCACAATTTGTCTCTCAACCGGTAACACCGAGAAGGTAAACAAAATCTTCCCAAAGCAGTATCAGAGATTATTGAAAACAATAATTTGTACAGCGGAAACATATTTTCGGGACGATGAAAGAGTAGAATGTTACTTCTGTTCATCATCGTTTTTAAAGTTTTCGTGTTTTTGATTTTTCAATGTTTTTGTATTTTTTGAACACGAGAGAATTATAACATTTTTAAATAGTAGGGGAATCCCGTCCCTGGGGGTAGTATATTCACTATGCATTATAAAGCATATAAAAACTTACAAGATATTATTGCACACAAAGAAGATATTTTATTACAAGAAATGTGAGAGACTCTCTAGCAACCAAGAAGAGTGGGTTGGAGAGTGTTCAAGGGGTGATTTTTTACAATGAGGGAAGGAGTTCTTATATAGGCTCCGGACATGAAAGAGAATTACAACAAAATGAAATCCAAATTTGGATTCCAAAACAGGCTGCAAGTAAAGCTATACAAGGCCTGCAATTATTGTACTACAAACAGTGTTCAAATAGTAAAAATCTCAGCCAAAGGTGGCAAAGATGAACAGTAACTGTTAATAATGCCACATGCGGCCAAAATAAAATAAAGTAAACAGTAAAAGTACAATAATTGGTGCTTCCAAATTTAATGCTTTGTCTGAGTGTTGAAATTTCTTCCACTGCATTATTCCTCCTTGTTGCTGTGGGTGATGAATTATTGTTGAAACCTTTGAAGCTTTGTCTTCTAGTATGCATCTCGGCTGGTTCCTTCTAGTTCTGGATTATACTCTAAATCTGGATCATATACTAGTTGATACTCCACACTTGTCATTGCTCTTTTTCCTAATGTTGTAATGCGGTGCTTGCATTTGGTCTTTGCTAGAATAAATATGTTGTAATGAGGTGCCTGGAAAATAAATATTTGGTCTTAGCAAGGTGGATTCCTATAAGGCCAGGCTAGTGGCGAAAGGGTATAGTCAGAAGGAGGGCATTGACTATGAGAAAACCTTTTCACCAGTAGCTATGATCAAATCCATTAGAATTCTACTTTCAATAGCTGCATACCTGGATTATGAAATCTGGCAAATGGATGTGAAAGCATCTTCCTAAATGGATTCCTCGAAGAGGATATCTATATGGAGCAGCCCAAAGGTTTCATATCCAATACCGATTCTCATAAAGTCTGCAAGTTAAATAGGTCCATTTATGGACTGAAGCAGGCCTCTCGCAGTTGGAACCTTCGTTTTGATGAAGAAGTACGAAACGACGGCTTTATAAAAAAAAAGGATGAACCATGTGTCTATAAAAAGGTCAGTGGGAGCAAGATATCATTCCTGGTACTATACGTGGACGACATTCTACTTATAGGCAATGATATAGGTTTGCTAACTTCGGTCAAGACATGGCTTTCAAGCACATTCTCCATGAAAGACTTAGGAGAAGCCACCTATGTCCTAGGAATTCGAATCTACAAGGATAGATCGAATAAGACAATAGGTCTCTCCCAAGCCCTCTATTTAGAAAAGGTCCTAAAGCGATTTGGGATGGAAAATTCTAAAAGAGGTCTTTTGCCCATGAGACATGGAATTCATCTCTCCAAAAAGATGAGTCCTCAAAGTGAGGAAGATCGAAGAGAGATGAGTACCATCCCCTATGCCTCGGCAGTGGGAAGTCTCATGTACGCTATGTTATGCACGAGACCAGATCTTGCATATGCTGTGAGCGTAGTAAGTAGGTTTCAAGCTAACCCAGGCAAAGAACATTGGATAGTCGTGAAATCAATCTTAAAGTACTTGAGAAGAACTAAAGATATGATCCTCACATATGGCGATGGAGAAATGAAAGTGGATGGTTATACTGATTCAAATTTCCAATTTAACATCGATGACCGAAAATCCACTTCTGGGTTCATATTCACTTTGAACGGTGGAGCAGTGTCTTGGAAAAGTTCCAAGCAAAGCACAACTGCTGATTCGACCACCGAAGCTGAATATGTGGCAGCCTCGGAGGCAGCCAAGGAGGTTGTTTGGATAAAGAATTTCATTACTGAACTTCAAGTTGTTCCTAGTATGGAGCTTCAGTTGCCACTATGGTGTGACAACAATGGAGCCATCGCGCAAGCAAAGAAACCAAGGTCTCACAACAAATCCAAACACATAGAGAGGAGATATCACATAATTCGAGAAATCGTTGGAAGAGGCGACATCGTCGTGCAGAAAATAGCCTCAGCGGACAACGTAGCTGACCCACTCACTAAGCCATTAGCGCAGGCGGTGCTAAAGCAACATCTTGAGAAGATGGGTATAAGACACCAAAGTGATTGGCATTAAGTGCAAGTGGGAGATTGTTAGGTATATGCCCTAGATGCCAATGACGACAAATAGTTAGATTAGGGTATCTCATTATGTTGTACAAACTATTAAAATGATATTAATAAAGGCATCTGTATTTTGTTCATATAAATCTTTATGGCATCTAAATAAGTATTGAACATATAGTCCATGTGAATAAAGGTTTGACTCTTTGCCCTTTATGGAATAAAGACGTGGCATGGGAAGAGTCTTACACCTTATCACTTAAAAGGGTTCGCAAGTCAAAGAATCTTAATTGGGCATTAAGATTCGACTTGTATGACACATGCTCTGACGATGAGTGTCAGTCGAACACTCTAGGGTAGTGGGAGCAAGTATCATAGATATGTCAATAGAATTGACATATTCAAACACGGCTCGTAGTAATCCGATCACATGGGTATTTACTCAGTGACTGTCAATGATTGGATTACTGATCGTAATAGTATGCGTCAGCCTTAGACCTGAGGGTTCATGATCAATGTGCTTGTATTATTGGATCTGTTACCAGAGTAGTTAGGCCCATATCACCCGTCGGTGGGGTCGACCTCGAAGTGCGATATCAATGAGACAAGTAGTAGTTGATCAGTGATCGCCAAGATGGGATTCACTGTCTCGATAGTAAACGAGTAAGTATCCTGTGCGATTATAGGCTAATGAAATTGTAAAGTCTTTGGCCAAAGCATAACAACTAACTCATGTGGGACACTGAGGGTAGTTTAGTAATCTCATTATGCTATAGTCTAATGCACAGTATCAAGTTTAGTGAGTCTGACATTTTCCATGACTCTCACTTGATCGGGATACATCAGTGAAGGGCTTATACTCATACGGCATTTATGATCAAGAGGTTCATAAAATGATTCGTTCATTTTGTACTCAATTGGGTTACGATGTGAGTCCACGAAACTGGCTAGGTGACACTCACATCCTTAGGTAATTCCTCCCTTTGTCAATTGAGACTAACCTAAAGAGTTGCGCCATAAGAAACGAGCGGGATGTATCTTTTTGTGTAAATCTTTTAGAAAGAATTAAATGGACTGATTGATTTAATTAGATTAAATCAATTAATTAAATATTTAGTGTAATTGGATTAAATTAAATTATTTGATTAGTACATTAATTAATTGGAATTAATTAATAGTATATATTACATTTAAATTGGATTTAAATTTAAATATATACAGATGGGCTAGAAATTACTCAAGTAAAATAAAAGCCCACCTAGTCCAAGGCAACCCTAGTAGGGGCGGCCACTTAGGGCTTTTTGGAGTAGCCTCCAACTTGTTCCACAAGTTAGTTGAGTTTAAAAGGACTCCTATAGTGGAACAAACCCTAAGTGACAAGATAACATTACACAACACAAAAAGAAAAGAACTCTCTCCCCTCTCTCCTCTCTAGCCGTCCACTACTGTAAAGAAGGAGGAGTCTCGGAATCTTTGGAAGGCTCATTTCGCTTGAAGCTTTAGAGACAGGAGCCCTTAGAGGATTGTTGTTCTGCAGAATCAATAAACGAATCAAAAGGGTATGTTTATTCGTTCAAATTTTCGGGAAACCAATGAAAATCATCAGATCTATTTTTTGTGATCTACCGTTAGGAATCCTCGAATCTTCCGCTGCAATTCTCTGTTTTTCTGTACGGGATTCCTAACAGTTCTATCTGCTGGTTGATAACAATTTGGGCTACCTTTAACATTTTTGAGTAAAAACTTTCTTCTGCTTTCTTCCAGATTATATTCTGAATTTTTTCAGGTAAAGCTAAAACTGTTTGGAAAGGGTTATAAAAAGTTCGAACGGACAAGAATTGATGGGATTTATCTTTAATCTCCTTGGGAACATCATTCTATCTCGGGTTTATTAAATGGGCTGATAACTTTTGATGTTGGGCTAAAAGGTCTTGATAAAATTTGTTAAGATTGGTAAACTGTTTGGTTATGGTTTCTAGGTCATCTTTGAGTGATTCTACATCTAGGCTTATAGGCTGCTTTCCCTTTGAAAGTATTTTAGGCTTGGCATTTTCGGCATTGGGCTGAATGTAAAAATTTGGGCCTAAAAGTCTTTTTGTCGCTATTACTGCTTCATGAAAATGTTTAAAGGGCTCCAAGTATCCCTTTGCTACCTTTCGAATGCTTTGTAGTGCGCGTTGATAGTCTTCAAAGATTCCCACTGGATCGCTTCTAATAACAAGATAAACGGCCGCTTCGTCTATTGGAAAATCTTTGTTTACTTTTTCAAAATAATAACAAAGTGCGTTTAATGCTGTTAATTTTCCGACTGAAGGATGAGCTTCCCATAGACATTGAGTAAAATACTCTGATCTTCAGTTATATGAGGGGTATCTTTTGGCAGATTGAAATTATGTCTAACTGGAAGTGCTATTTTGCCAAAGGTTTTTAAAACTGGTCTAGGGAAACCGCTTTGTGTAGCTTGGTTGAAAAACTGAGTTTCTATTGTGAATGCTGGTCTATTCTGGCTATTTTGTTGAAAGTTAGGCATGAAAGCTAGTCTTCGGACTATTTGGTTGTAAGCTGCAGAGGGAGGTCTTGTTTGTTGGTTGTCTTGGTTATTGGAGGTTATGATCTGTTACCCAAATTAATGTTAATTATCTGCTTAATAAATCTGCTATGCTATTGTTTGATCCTTTAATATGTTCAAATTCTACTTTATATCAATTACCTTCTATTGTATTTCTAAAATTTAACCATCTTTTATTATTTTGTTTCCTAGAATTTTCATTTTTTATAAATCTAACCACAGCTTCACAATCTGTTCTAATGGTAAAAGGTTCATTTAAATATAGTCTAAAATGGTCTATTGTTGTGACTATTCCTGCTATTTCATAATCTAGAGTGGTCCAATTACTTCCTGTTTTATTAAAGTTACCACTAGAATAAGCTGATATTTTTTCTTCACTTTTTGGAGAAAATTTATGAGGTTTACATTTTAATATTGCTCCCCATCTTTCTATAGAACTATCTACTTCTATTATGACATAATCAGTACTTAAAGGTAATTCTAAAGGCTTAAGGTCCTTAACGATTTCCTTAATTTTTTTCACTAGATTAATATCTTCTTGATTAAAATGTCTCTGGTCAGACTTTCCTGTTTTCTTATATAGTGGTCCAACTAAGTTACTAAGTTTAGGAATAAATTTTCTAGAATAATTTAATATTCCTAAAAAAGCTTGTATTTGTTTTTAGTTTTCTAGTTTATCTGGGAAATCTAAAATCTTTTGAGCTATATGAGGTTGTAATTTAATCTGTCCATTTCCTATTTTCAAACCTAAAAAGCTTATTTTTCTCTTAAAAAGTTCCATTTTCTTTTTAGACACTACTATTCCATTTTCTTCTATTAAATTAAACACTTGTTTTAAATGATCTTGATGTTGTTTAAAATTTTCAGAAGCTACTAAAATGTCATCTATATATACTAAACAGAAATCTAAATGCATAAATATACTATCCATAAATCTTTGAAATATTGCTGGAGCATTTTTTAAACCAAAAGATAGAACATTCCAGTCAAAATGTCCTTCACTACAGTTGAATGTTGTCCATTTGTTGTCTTCTTCTACCATTTTAATTTGATTATATCCACTTTT
Source organism: Buddleja alternifolia (assembly GCA_019426215.1). Lineage (NCBI taxonomy): Eukaryota > Viridiplantae > Streptophyta > Magnoliopsida > Lamiales > Scrophulariaceae > Buddleja > Buddleja alternifolia. Next base: position 18,917,143 of record CM033408.1, on the reverse strand, counting down.
TAGATCAAATTTTGAAAAAATCTTTCTATTTTGTATGAGATTAATTAACTCATCTTTTTTAGGTATTCTATAAACATCATCTTCTGTATTATCATTAAGTCTCTTATAATTATATACTATTCTAAGTTTTCCTCTATTTATTTCTACATTATTTCTTACTATAAAAGCTGCCGATCTATGTGGACTATCACTTCTTCTTATAATACCGATTTCTAACATTTCTTTTATTTGAGTTTTGAATTGTTTTATATCTTCCGGAGTATATTCTATAGCTACTGTTCTTATTACTATATCGGGATTTAAGATTTTTAGTTTAAAAGTATAATTTACTTCATTTTTGGCTAAATCATCTCCTATAAATCCTAACATTTCTAATTTATGTAGAATTCTTTCATTTTCTAGGTTTAAATCTTCTAATCCCTTTCTTATATCTCTAATTTCTTCATCTAATAGGATGTCTATGGTTTCAGATTCTATATTATTTTATTCTAATTCTTTGAAAAAATCTAAATCATTATTACCATGTCCACCACGCTTCGCAGTCAACTCTGACAGTTTAATATATCTATTTGTTGGAAATGTATAATTATGTTTGCTAATAGTAATATAATTTTTTCCCACTACTATACTTCCATTTAATGCACAAATAAAGTTTAACCCTAAAAGGAATTCTTGACTTTTTATGTTATCTGGTGCTATAAGTACTTGTCCTAATGTATATTTACTACTATAATTTCCTGAAAAATCTTTAAATTGTATTCCTACGTTAATTAACTCTTTTGTTATTTTCATTAATCTATTTTCTGCAGTTCTACTAGTAACATTGTAACTTAATTGTGCTTCAAATTCTTTTGGTACAAGACTAGAGCTAAGCATGTTTTTTGTACTTCCTGTATCTAAAATGACTTTAGTTTCAATATATTTTTCTTGATTACATCATATTTGACAATCTAAAAGTATTAAACTACTAGTATAGGGTACCTGTATTTGGGGCTCATACGCTGTATTTTGTAAATGGGTTTCTTCTAATTGTTGGTTAGGTTCATCAATTTCTTCTATAACTACACATTTTCCTTTATTTTGATTACCACTTATGTTTTCATTATTTTTTTATTTTAATTCTAATACTTGTATTCTTAAGTCTAAATTTTCTACTTTATGACTTAGAATTTCTATCGTCTCTAGTTTTTTACTAGGTTTAGGAGATACATTTGTTTCTATATTATATGCGTCTTTAGCACAAGTAAAACAAATTTCGTCAAAAGATATATTGCATTGATATTTTAAATGCATATCAGGATATAATCTACAAATACTACAAGCTATACTCATAGTTCCTTTTCCATTTATATATTTATGTTCACATGAATTATTCATATAGGTATATTCTATTATATTTGGAATTTCTGGTCCTTCTTCACTTACTATACTAAATATACTTTCATTACCATCTATACTTACTATATCTTCATCTAATTGTTCTACTATAGCTGCCATTTCCATATTAAATTGTCTTTTCGGACATCTATTAGCTAAATGTTTAGGATCTCCACAAATATAACAAGTGCATTTTCGAGTTGATGGCTTTTTAACATAAATAGGAGGTTTTCTTCCTTGTCTATATTGTCTAAAACTAGATTTTGGTTTGTTTGATTTCCTTAATATTTTTTGTTTTGGCTTAAAGTAATTCTTTTGTCCATATTATTGTAGGGTGTATATAGCTTTTCTACAAAACTCATAAGATTATTTTCTAATTTGTTCTCTAATAAATTCTTCTTTACACCATTCCTAAAGTTTAAAGAAAGTATATTGTATTTTAGGTCCTATACCTAATCCTGTAAGATTACCATTGTTTTTTATCCATTCTTCGTGTATTTTTTTTCCTAAATCTTGTGGTAATTTCGTAAAATATCTATTACATAGTTCTTCATCAAATGCTTTGTTAGCTTCTCCTATTAATCTTGTAAAATTCTGACTAAAAGGTACAATATATTTCATATCGGTTATAGTGAGTTGTTCTAGGTTTCTAAGTGTCATATCTTGTATGAATGTATTTTTTCTTCCTGAATCTATTCCTAATATTAAAGTTCTAATAAAACTAGTAAAATTATAAAGATTATTTCCTAAGGCCTTTATTTCATTAATTCTATTAGGATCTTTTTTCTTCTTACTTTGCCAGATAGATAATGTTGTAGGTCCTAAGCATGTTTCTAAAAAATTAAACATATCCACATCTGCCTTTTTGTTTATTTCTCAATGTCTTACTACACATTGTTCCCATATATTTACTTCTTCTGGCCACATTTGTGGACTTCCTAATTCAATTACTAACATGGTTCCACTCACGGTTTTTCCAATGGGTTGTCTTGTTCCTATATATTTATTTGGCTGGGTTGATCCATATTCATATGTTGGGCTTTTTCATTCTGGTCTTCCACTCATTTCTACATTTCTAACTGAAACTTTACAATAATCTGGTTCTACTCTAGTTCTTTTTCCTATATTACTACTAGTACTCGCTTGACTATCTGCCATAAAAGTTATTTCATTACTATTCTTTTCTTTAAAGAAATTTTTAACTTCTACTTTTCCCGCACATATATCATCTACTAAATTAATATTATAATGTTGTTTAAATTCTTCTTCTGCTGATTCCAAATTTATATCTAAGTTCATTGCTTCAAAATACATTTCATTTACTAATTCTCTTAAATTATTTATCTTGAAATTCTTTCTTAATATTTCTTCCATATTTTTTGGCCTATAGTCATTTTTAAGTTGACTTTCTAATTGTCTAATTTCTTCCTCTATTTCTTCTATATTTTCTTCCTCTTCATCTTCTTCGCTTTTTATATCAGATACTATTTCCCAATTTGCAAATCTACTAGTTATTCTAACTTCTTCTTCTTCTATAGTATTCATATAGCTTTTTTTCTGTTTCATTATCAGTTTCTTCAAATTTTCTTTGGGATCTTGCTTTTGGTAATTAAGAAATCTAATAGAAGTTTGACCTCTACTATTTGTATACATTACACTTTCTCCTGGAATCTTAACCGTCTCATTTTCTTCTAAGTGTTTGGTTAATTCTCATTCTTCTCCATTTAAATCGCTATTATCTATATTTAAAGGCTTAATCATTTTTACTCCTACTGAGGCTAAACCATCTATTATTCCATCTATATTAATTTTATATTGAGGAAAACTATTATTAGTTATTCTTCCTAAAAATGCTATAGAAACCACTAAGTTATTTCCATCATAAGTTTCATATCCTCTAGTTTATAATCCTATAGTAATTTTATTAATATCTTTAATACTTTTCATCATATTTGGAGCTACATAAAATATTCCTACATTATTAGTCATATCTATTCCCATACCAGCAAATATTGCTCTTCTAGCATCAGACCAACTTTTATCTAATAATAAAACTAAAACCTTTCCACCGATTCCTTTCCTAGTTAATCCTTTTATTCCTACAATAATTAATCCTACATGTATATATTTTTGTTTTAATTATTTTAATTGCTTTATACATTCCGGGCTAACTAAGCTTATATTTTCAGCATTTGTTGTAACTTTTACTTCTTTTTCTCTAAATTTCTTAGTTAAATATGTGTTAAAGTCCATTTTTTCTACTTTATAATGTTTTAGGTTTTAACTTATCTATCCCTTTGTTGTTATACAAATTAAGATTTTCTTCTACGTCTATTATTTCTTCCAACTCTACTTCTCTAGCTGAGCTTTGACTTCCCCATCCTCTAAACATTATTTTAGTAAAAGTGTTACTTATTTTTCCTTTCTCTTTTTCTTTATTACTTGATTCACTTATAGTTCTACTAGTACCACTAAATGATCTCAACATTTTTTACCAATATATATATTTTTTAGGTTTTTCAAACTCGTCTAATGCTAGATTTGCTAATCTTTCTTCTATACTATCTTGTAAATCTCCTTTAATTACTTGAGATACAGTGTCTATCTTAGTGCTTAATTTTTCTAGTTTATTTTATAATTTGTCTAGCCTTTCAAATACTTGTAAAATTAAAGCAAATTGGATATTCCAAAGTTTAGGATATAATTTATCTGAATTACTAGTTCCTTGATAGGTAGTAAATCCTTCTTCAGTATATAGGTATTTATTCCTCTCGGTATTTGTGATGCAATAGATAAGAAGAATCGCCAGTTTTTGTGGGGAGGCTCGGACACGGAACGTAAAATGCACCTTGTCAATTGGGACATAGTTTGTAAGCCAAAGAACCAGGGAGGGTTAGGTCTACGACGGACAAGAGTTACAAACTTGGCTCTACTTGGCAAATTGGGATGGCAATTGATGAATGATGACGCTCGCTTATGGGTCCAGGTGTTCAAACATAAATATATTTTGCGGCATAGAGCTAGAGCGAAGAATGCTACTTCATCTACATGGCGTAGCATTCAGTCCGTGATACCTCTCCTTAAATCAGGAACTAGATGGATTTTAGGGGATGGATCTCGAATTAAATTTTGGGAGGATATTTGGCTCGGAGAGGACCCGTTTGCCCTCCATACCGTACAACCTATTCAGCCGGAGGAGCTACGCAGCACGATTGACCACTATTGGATACCGGGTATTGGTTGGCATTGGGCATCATTACAGGGATTGCCGGAGGATATTGTAACTCGCCTGCAAGCGGTGGATTTGGATATACTAGCTGGTCAAAAGGACAAACCACGTTGGATTTTCTCTCCGGATGGGAAATATAGTTGTAAGAGTGCATATGCAGCACTAACTCAAGCCTCCGAGACAATGGTGGACTCAAAATGGTGGGAAAAAATATGAAAATTACCGGGTGCCCACCGACGTCGCATGTTTTTATGGTTACTCCGTCATAATAAAGTGACTACGACCTCGGTGTTGAAAAATAGGAGGATTGTTCATAATGATACTTGCCCCATTTGTGGGCTCGATTCAGATACCCCCATACACGCCGTTAGAGATTGTGATTGGGCGAAAAAAATTTGGCTCCAAATCGTGCATCCTAATTTTTTTTACTTCTTTCTTTTCAGGTACCGCGAAGGAGTGGATCGACTGGAACCTGTCACACAAAATAAACAGGTATGATTGGTGTGACAAATGGGATGTTGTTTTCACTGAAACTATTTCATTCCTTTAGCAGGCTCGAAATGAGGTGATCCATGGTACTCGTGAGGAAGTCCCTACCGGGGATATCGACGTGTTACATAAACGAATTGATTGTATACTCAATGCCCTTAACTTTGATCCCGACGTGATGCATCGTCAGATACACACGGGATGGATCAAACTGGCACCCGACTACATCAAATTAAATGTGGATGCTGCAGTGACGTCGGGTGGCCAAACGGGGTCAGAGGTACTCTTTGAGATGAGCATGGAACTTGGTTAAGGGGGTTCAGTGGTCACATTGACCCGTGCTAGTCGCTGGAGGCTGAGATACGTGCCATCCTATTGGGACTAGAGATGGCGTGGGCCGTAGGGATAAAGAAATTAATTGTGGAAAGGGATTGTCGAGCCGCACTTTGTAGCATTGTGGACGCCTCCACGGAACATCGCCACTTTGAGGTGATTTCTCGCATCTGTAGTGTGCACACTCGAGGTTGGGATGTCTCTTTTTGGCTCATTTATCGGGAAGCGAATCAAGTAGCTGATACTTTAGCAAAAATGGGTATTCACACCCATATGCACCACATGGATGTACCGTGTTCACAAACTTATCACCTATTAGACAATGATAGGGATGGCCTCACATGGCCTCGTTTTGTGACTATTAGCCTGGGTATGTCGGGCTAGCGAATTATTTTTTTGGGTACCCCCTCTTTTGGAATAAAAATAAAAATAAAAAATGCTTCAGCTCGGTTTTGTTTCCTATGGCGTAATGTTTTGCTATTTACATCAATGCCATTAAGGTTAGGGCTTTGACAATTAACGACATTGGGATTAGTAAGGCCATAGTCATCCTCTTTAATTGGGGCGGGGGTGGCATGAAAGGTGGTTGATCTGTTGACGTTGGCCCAGATTTTGGAAGAGATTTCGAACATCGCCTAATCATGAGGGCTCTTGAAGGCATAAGCTCTGCGAAAGCCAAATTTGTTAATTATATCCGCGACTCGTTCTGTTGAGCTGATTTCTTGGTGATGACCATTTGTTGTTGATTCAGATGGAGATCGTGGACTCCCGACATGTTGACGGTGACTTGGGCGGAGGACGTGGATGGAGGAGAGCGATCAACGGCGACGACCGCCAAGGAAGCGGAATCGTCTTTGTCATGGTCGGAGCTTTTGTCTTCATCGTCGTCGTCTAGAACGTCATTGTCTTCATTTAAGATATTAGCGACGATAGATTTAGCGAGGTCCTCGGCAAAGGCCATTAGATTGGTTAATATGTGTAAATGTGTGTTTTGGCTGATTGAAGTGGGGGTTAGGGTGGGGTGGGGATTAGGTCGAGATTTGAATTTCATGAGTCCGTTCTTGTCTATTTGGTTTCTTTCGTGTGAAGACTAAGATGGTTTGAACGCTTCACCACACGCCAACCCCATATTTGGTTAGATATATACCAAAAAACGTTGAGGCTTGTTTTTAGGTAATTTGCACTTTCCACCTTCAAATTATCATTCTTTGGGTTACCCTTAAATTGTAAATTGGCATACAACGCCTCCAAATTAGCATTAGCTTGGTGCATCGCATCCCCAATTGAGTTCAACTAGGTTCAGGCTATATTCTTTGCGATGAAAAAACATGATGTCGATCCCAAGAGGGTAAGTTCAACAGTACCACCCCATTTTCTTCTAGCTTGGTTCACGTGCATTGAGTGTGTCTCAACAACAAATTGAGATCTAGAAAAGGGCAAGAATCAAAAAACTAAAAAGAAAAAAGAAAACGTCAGACAAGGGTATATAAAATGTGAAAAAAGAACTTTAAAAATATTTTCATTTTTTGGATCACCAGAAAATGAAAATGCACACTCCAAGGTAAATTTGATAGAAAATACTCAAATTTTAAATCCTACTACACATTCTCCTATATAACTACTCATCATTTCATCATTTCAATCACTTCATTCTCTCCCTTTATTAATTACATAATTCAACTATTCAATACATTCTCTTTCTTACTTTATCATAATAAAATATTATTCTAACTTTTTCTCCTATCATCATTACATATATAACTAATTCAATCAACTTTATATCACATATACACAATTTCCAAACTTTTCTCAAAAACACATCCAAACAAACAAAAAAAATTAATGTTTTCACACGAATTTCTATAATATATATTCTCCAATAAAAACTCAAAATTCATTTTCGAAAACACAACCATACAGAGGCTTAGCAATTGAATGGAAAATTCGGAGGAGAAAAAGTATAAATTACATTACATGGATGTAGATATAGTGACATAAATATGGTATTAATAAGTGATAGAGTTGCACTGGTGAGCCAATTAGTCTGGGCGCCAACTTGTATTAAATTTTATTATACCAATCTTATTTATTATAAAGTGGGAAAATTCCGTATTGCCCTTCTGTGAAACACGAAATCTGCAAGAAACCCCCTTGTGTAAAAAATATAGCCACTTATACACCTGTGTTATGATAAACCCTGCACGGAAACCCCTCTGCGTTACAAACTAACGGAGAGTGGTGTTCACGCGCGGGTTGTGCGAACCAGTGTTTGTTTTGTTGATTTTTCAGGTAAAAGTTGATGTTCAAAGTACGAAAATGCACATATATGTGTTTTATAAGTTAAAACCCCTTCCACCCCTCATTTGTCATTGTTTTTCCTCCCAATTTTTTCTCCAAGGCTCAATTTTTTCCTAGTTTTTTCTGCCCAGCTCGACATAACAGGTAACAATTTTTTTTCTTCAAATGTTTTTTATTTATGTTGATAACTAAACTCTTCTGATTGAAATTAAATCGTGAATTTCCCTATTTTTGTTTGTTTTTAATAGAAATGTCATCTACTTCCAAAAAATCATTTAATGCAAATGATGAAATTATTGATTTGAGGTACAAGATTCCAAATTGTTACTACAAAAAACAAGCTGCTATCAGGGTTGTTGGTCCGACAAAAGAAACCCAAGGAAAATTGTTTTGTAATTGCAAAGCCAACAAATGTGACTATTTTGGATGGCTCGATCCCGTGAGTTTTTCCTTGAATAATTCACAATCGGCCTCATCAGTGCAAGTGCCAACCATGGAAGAAGAGATTCAGTCCAACAGATCTGGGATGAATGATGATTACGCAGAAGTTGTTTCAATTTGCCAAGAACTCACATCCAAAATGAAACATTTGGATGCACAACTGGGGTTGATTAAGATGTTAATTGTAGCAATTTTTTCTCCTTCTCATTGTTGTACTAGTTAAGTAACTTGATATGTAACATCTTTTGAATCTAATGAATTTTACTTGTTTTTCAACCCACAGAAACCAACACACACACATATATATACATTACAAATGAAACCTAGAAAAAATATGAGATTAAAGTCAAAACCAAACAACTTCCATTAATATTAATCTCAGTACTTTGTACAAAGCACAAACAAAATACAATCACCAGTTTGCTAAATATTTAGTTTCGACAAAAGCTTCTAAACCATCATATCCAACAACGTACAAAAACAACTTACAATCACTAGTTCCCAACACCACATGGCTATCCAATTGTTCACAGATTTACTTTCAAAAATACCCAAATTAACTTAACAACTTCCAAAAACTTAATAGCTATCCAAAAATAAAACAAAACAGCAACACATTTACTGCTTTTTAGGAGTTCCAACAACATCTGATTTTGAAGTGGTTGGCATTGAAGTAGATGTAGGTGCTGGCATTGAAGATGAGGCTGGTGCTGACATTGAAGAAGGCTGTGCAGAAGTAACTTTTAGGTTGTATGATGCATATACCTGCTTCAGCATTGATTGGACAGATGAGGAAGCTGCAGGCCTCTTAAATGCAGGATTGAAGGATTTGGAATTGGGTTCAACACATGTCTCATCTTTTGAATCTTCCTAGAAGATAAGGAAACTGGAATTGCTTGTTTCCTATTTTTGGGAGTGTGTCTTTGCAGTTGTTGTGGAATCTAATTATATAAGAACACAATTTCATGTTAGAAATATGTAGTATTATTAAAAGACAATAAACACACTTATTTTAGTGACATTATACCTGTGCAGGCTCTGAACCAACAGAAATTTGATGTCCATTTTTTTTTACTTGGTCTATGGGAAGACTATGTGGAAATTTAACCAAATATTCTCATTAAAACTCAAATTAAAATGAGAAATTTTAAAAAGTAGACCAATTGATAAATACAGATAAGACCACTTGATAAATACATCTATCTATACTTGTTGAAAGACTCACTAATGTTGTTCACAACAACTTCACATTTGGTTCTGGATGGAAAAAAACACCTAGCCCAATGTTGTGCAGGTATCTCACTCATCCATTCATAAGGTGTTTGTTGTGCCCCTCTCTTTGGATGCAATCTTTCAATTTATTTCATTATCCTTAAGTGTTGCTTAACACTATAGGTTGAGGCTGCCTTCCAAAACAATCTTTTCAATTCTTCATCCTTGAACATACCCTTAAAATTGTTATACAAATGTCTCACACAAAATCTATGCTCAGCCCTTGGAGCCACACTATGTACAACATCAATTAATCCCTTCTGCCTATCACTTAAAAATGCCCAACCCTTTTCCTCAGCTGACCCTATATCCCTAATCAATAAATCTAGAAACCATTTCCATGTATCAAAATTTTCAACCTCAACAAGACCTCATGCAATGGGATAGAGATTGTCATTCCCATCCCTACCCACTGCACACAACAACTGTCCCTTAAATAACCCCTTCAAGAAACACCCATCAAGACCAATAATTGGTCTACAACCATCCAAAAAACCATCTCTCAGCCCACTCAAACAACAATACATTCTGGAAAGTACAGGTGGATTAAATGATTTATCCAATTTAAGCACCAAGTGACTGTTAGGGCTATGTTTAAGTACTGTGGCACAATAGTCAAACAACTTGTTATATTGTTCCTTTAGATCACCCCTCAACAGCTCAACTGCATATCTCTTAGCCCTATACACTTTGTGTAAACTGCACTCAATTTGGACATCCCTTCTTATTTTATTTTTCAGTGATACCAGCCCTTCATTAGGATTGTCATTGATGAAATGTTGGATCCTCTTTCCAATGTACTTGTAAGTTGCTTGCTTATTATCAGTTCTGAAGTTACAAAAGTGTTGGCCTTTTATGGATTTAATTTGATATGTGGTGGAACTCATGATTGGGGAGGCATGAATCCTCCATCCACAGCCATTCTTGCAAATTGCTGTCACTTTTCTTTTTTCACTTCTTAAAAATTTAACATCCCAGCTCTTCCTCATTACCCAATCTTTTAAGACTTCTGTATATTTTTTTTGGTTTCAAATTTAAGCCCTACAAACAAATTCACCTTCCTTCTCTCCATGTCATCATTCCACATTTCATAAACCTCACTGTCATCATCACTACCCCTTAAAGACCTCAACTCATCATCATCATTTGCATCACTACACCAACCCTCATTATCATTATTAAAATTTCTTTCATAAAATTGTTCTTCTTGTTGTTCTGCTCTTCTTTTTCTTTTTTGATCTTTAAGAAATGCCCTCATAGATTTTAACAACTTTTTTCCATGGTTAGGGGGTCTTATAGTGAAGAATATCATCATTATTGGGACCCTCTAAATCTTCACACATCCAAGAGGGGCAGTCTGATACAGAGGATGCATCAGACTCTGATTCAATGTTGGGATCCACTTGATTCCCCACATTTTCAGCAGGTTGCTCAACCTCTTGAGGGTGAACTCCCTCACTTACAGCAGCATCCACACCCTCTACATTTTCACCCTCCTCACTGACACTAGTCTCAACCCCCTCTTGGAATTCAGTGTTCACATTTTCTGCATTGTTTAAGTTCTTAGCAGCTTCATTTTCTCCTTCATTGTTCAAGTTCTCAAATGCTTCAGGTTCATTGTTCAAGTTCTCAAATGCTTCAGGTTCATTGTTTAAGTTCTCAAATTACAAGTTTTTCGAACAAATCAAGAAATTCATGCTTTTAAGACAAAACAAACACCAAAAAAACAAAACACTCATACCTTTCCAAACCCTAAGTTCGTGGATCTGGACGAATCGAACTCAGCAAACCCTAAAACTTCTGACGAATCGAAGAAAGTACTGTCACCGGGCCCTATTCAACAAAAAAAAACTAACTAATTAACAATAAATTAAACATAAAAGGGTACAAAAGTCAAAGATTAAAGAACCCTAACCTTCGGACTCCAAGCAAAATAGAAAATGAGGTTTCAAAACAAGAATATCGTCCAGCTTTCTTGTTTTAAGCACTTTGAAAGCCGAAATTTGCTAGATTCTTCACTCGATTTCAACTGGAGAAGCCGAAATTTCCTAGATTGTTGAAACCCTAGTTAGGTTTTTTCACCTCTCTTTTTTCACCTCTTTCATTTTCTCTCCCTGTAATTTTTTTGCAGGTTTAAAATGAATATTTACTATTTTCAGATTTGTTAAGTATAAAGGGCATAACGGTCTAAAGATAAAAAAAGGAGATGCCGTTAGTTTGAATAGACGGAAAGGGAGCGTGTGCAAAAAAAATTTAACAGAGGGGTATATAAGGCTATATTTTTTACACAGGGGGGTTTCTTGCCGATTTCGTGTTTCACATGGGTTTTTATGCATTTTTCCCTTATAAAATTGAATCAACATATTACCATCATTTTTCATTACTTGTATTTACCATTACACATGTGATAAAGTCCCTAGAGTTAGACATAGTTATGGGATAGAGTCACGGTTAGAGTAATGCCCAAACAAAGTGCGATTTGCGAGATTCTCCTATTAATTCGACTTTCTCGTTTATTCAAACATTATAATTAAAAGTCAAGTCTTCATCTCAATGTATATTTACTATATTTGGTAAAGTACCCTACATCACCCATTGTTAAGGGACACGATTGCATTGGGTATGCAATCATGAAATGTGTTCTAAGAATGTCTTCTGAAAAATGATTTCAAATTATAGTATCATCAAGAAAGGAATACTGGTGATTCAAAAAGGTTTATTTGAATGATGCACCTTCTTGTGTGAGTGTTTCCCATTTCATGTATACCGGTAGTGAAAGCGTATCTTTGCTCAGTCATGTGCAAGCGCAATAGAAGCAACCTATTAAAATTAAAGCGATGCGCATGTGAGCAGACTGCACTACTACAGAAATGGCCTATTACAGCGGGTTTTTTTTGCCAATTACAGCGATTTTAACCGCTGTAATAGGTACTGCTGTAATTGGTTAAGGCCAATTACAGCGGTTATACAAATAACCGCTGTAAAAAAAAAAAAAAAATTCCGGAGCCTATTACAGCGGTTATGGAAATAACCGCTGTAATAGGCTATACTATTACAGCGGTTATTTCCATAACCGCTGTAATAGGTAGTATTTTTTTTAAATTTTATTTTTTGTTTATAATTTTACCGTGTTGGAATGACACGAAATTCACACAGTCATAGAGAAACAACATTCTGAACAGAACGCAAGACTTTTAGCCATTCGAGATCGTTTAAGGCCTCAAATACGCGTTTTATTACAAAAATACGTATTTTTGTAATAAAACGCGTATTTGAGGCCTTAAACGATCTCGGATGGCTAAAATCATGAGAACGCAAGGCAGTGCATTTTGTTTAGAATGCCGTTTCGCTATGACCGTGCGAATTTCGTGTCATTCCGACACGGTAAAATTATAAACGAAAAATATTTTCGTAAATACACAAATTTATACATACACCCATCTACACATACACAAATATACATACACCCATCCACACATACACAAATATACATACACCCACACATACACAAATATACATACACCCACATATACACAAATACAAATACACCCACATATACACAAATATACATACACCCACATATACACAAATATAAATACACCCACACATACACATATACATACAGCACACATATACAAATATACATATAGAGAGAGAGAGAAAGAGAAAGAGAAGAAGCTCACGGTGGTGGTGGTGGTGCCGGCGGTGCCGGTATGTGGTGGTGGTGGCGGCGGCGGCGGTGCCGAACTTTTGGGGGTGGATCGAGAGAGAGAGAGACCGAGAGTAGAGAGAGAAAGAGGCTGAAATGAGTTTTAAATTTTGAGAGTGAAAGAGAGAAGCAGGAAGATAAAAGAGTTTCAAATTTTTTCGTCGGGACCTATTACAGCGGTTCTTATGTGAACCGCTGTAATAGGCCATTTTTTTTAAAAAAATTTCTTTTTTTTTAAAATATACCTATTACAGCGGTTCTTCTCAGAACCGCTGTAATAGGTCGGGAGATATTACAGCGGTTCTGAGAAGAACCGCTCTAATAGGCTATTACAGCGGTTCTTTTCAGAACCGCTGTAATAGGTCCCGCGGTCAACCCTATTACAGCGGTTCACCCATGAACCGCTGTAAAAGGTCCCTCCGTTCAGCGGTTTTCAAAAAACCGCTGTAATAGGTGCGCTGTAATAGACCATTTTTGTAGTAGTGCTGTATGGTACTATCGAATTACAAAAACAATCTCCATAGAGTTTTTGAAAACCATTATACCTCAATTGATTTGTATCGTAACAAATCAAAACCACGGTCGAATCAGCCTGGCTGATGAACAGGAACTAATGGTGAAATTAGGTAGCAAAACCGTCCCCTTGCACTGCAGAAGTCGTTGCCTCTCTGGCTCAAATATGGTTCCTTTTGCTTTTTCGTTCTTCTTGGGATAATTCCTTCTTGAGTACTTTAATTTTAGTACCTCTAAGTTTATCTACACCTTGATTTGATTCTTCGCCTTGATTTTTAGTGCTAACTAATAATCATACTATTTTTAGCTTGTTAAAAATAGAGCAGGTATTTGTGTTTGAGCTCTAATGTAGAAAGAGAGAAACAAAAGAAGAGAAATGCCAATTACATCAACAGCAGAGGCAAGGTTGGTTAAAATATATTATTTATTACAATATTCTGAATTATTTTGTTCTTATGCACAAAGTTATAAATAATTATAAAAAATTAATAGGCATCCACGTGCAACGCACGTGCTTTATACTGGTTCCATAAAGGTCTAAACTGATTAGATCTCAATTAAATAACTAATTAATCTACTCAGGACTATTAATTTATTAGTGCCTACATAATTAATTAATCTACATAAGACAGTTATTAAATAGGACAGACCCAATTAATATCCTTATGACATTAATCAAATTATTAATTCGTTTCATCTAATTAATTCCACTAAATATTTATTTCAATCCACCTAAGATTAATCTTCACATGTTAGAACCATTAATCAAGTATTGTGTGTGACCCCATAGGTTCAGTACTATGCTATCAGTGAGACCTTTCTCTAAAGCTTAAATAATTATAACTTAGATAATTAATTAAGGTCTTGGATTTATCACCAAAGTCAATTCAAGGCTCTCATCGACCATGATTCGTTGTATAGCAACGTGGCCATGAAGACCTAGATGCTAGTGATTATGAGAAAGACCAATTCAAATTATGATCTTCTCATGAGTCAATTCCTTCCATGAAGTTTTCGATCCAAGTCTAGAGTTTGGGTTTAGTAGAAACTCTATTAACCCAGATTACTATGACTGCGTTGTAACAATAGTGGCCTTCGTCATCTAACCTAGAATTGCCAATCCTTCTTAATGACTTCGATACTTTGGCAAGAGATTTTCCACTGGTCATCTATGTTTATCAACCTCATAGGAAATATCTATGTCCCCTACTGTGGATAGACACCCTTATGATGTCATCTACTTCGTCGTACAACCAAATCAGACCTAACATTATCCCTTCTCTTGATTCTTGTGGAATCTAGGATATGTCAAAATATAGTGCGCTGCACAGTAGCAGCCATAACATCTCAAGTCATGAGGATTATCTCACACGATGTAACCCTTAGGATTCCAAGTTTGACATAGAACCAATATGGAATCCTGCGGATTGTTTAGTCCTATACCTCTAAGTGCAGATCCTCTATGCATACACTGATCCTCGATCAATGCCCATGGAACAATGCACTCTTACTATGGGAATGTTGCACGAGCAAATTTTGACGAAACTATGATTTCCCCTTTTCTCATGCCTCTATGACTTCAAACCAATTTAGGATCACAACCTTAGAGAATGTTCCACCATCGATACCTAGTGCATACGACCGTTCCCATAGATTATCAATGATCCTCAGGAGTCTATCAACTACGACATATAATTATAGATAAAGAAAGAACCACGTTTTATTGATATATAAAAACAAGACTATTTACATGAGTATTTAGAGGTTTGGCAACGCCATTAAATGGCTAGTCGTACACCTAACTGTTGGGATAACGGTGGCTAACCCACGGGATTGTGCGCGCAACAGAAACAAAACAGGGATTAGACAGACATTGTACCATAAAATTTCTTGCAAAACATACATAAGAGTTTTCGTGAATTACCTTTTTGAAAATTCCTATCAACAAAAACCTTTTAGCACTTTCTGCTTTACGGCGAGAATGATTTTGCTCTAACCAATTCTCTTGACTTGTTTGCTTCTACGCTCCAAATGTGTAAGGCGTCTCTAATGGTATCCACACCTTAGCTTGTACCCTCGATCTTCTCTATAAGTTCTAGTGAACCTTTTGACTTATGGAGAAAAGGATGGAATATTGTGTGTATGCTCTAATTTGATAGAAAAAGAGAGAAGAAGAGAAGAATAACCAAGCTTTTAACTTGTTAATTAATTCGACCACGCCTAAAACATATACAAACACGCAAACACGCCGAGTGTGCGCCGAGTGTGTGCTTCTTATGCACACACACTTACACCTTGAGCGTATGTGTGTTATTTATATATATATATATATATAATATTTTATATTTTCCTTCTCAATCTCTCCTCCTTAATTCATTAGATCCTCTAATTAATTATTTAGATCATTCCATATATTTAAGATCCTTTCCATTTAATTAATTAGGCAACTAATTAAATAAATAGAACTTACTATATATTTTAAGATTCCTTCCATATTAATTAATTCGACTACTAATTAATTAAATAGTATTCTCCCAATTTAATATTCCAATATTAAATCATAAGATTATTATCAATTAAGACAACTTATTTAATATTTATTTTTAAATTAATGTCTCCATTGATTCACAAAGAATTAATTCAGCCAATGGGTACTACACTAAGTTAAATGTGTCACTCCTTAAACTCATTAATAAGCTAGCCATAAGTCATATCGCTCAAAGGCTAGACAATCCACACATTGTCTTAAGTAACTACTTAGTCAAATAATTAATTAAGCCTTGAATTAATTTTACCATATTAATTCAAGACATCTATTGGTCATGGATCGATGTCTAGCAACGTCACCATGACTTTCTAAATATTAGTGATGAATAGAAAACCTCTCCAGGTTACGATCTTCATATGAGTTGAATTCTTCCATCCTTTTCCCATATGTAGTCTAGGATTTTGCGCCGGTCGAAAATCTAATAACTTAGAAACTATGACTGTGTTGGAATACTAATGATCTAGCCTTCTAAGCAAGGACCCTCCCCTCTTTTAAGACTTCGCTCTGGCAAGAGTCTTTTATCAAACATTCAGCTTACACAACATCATAGAAAATACTAGGCAACCAGCCGTGGATGGATCCCATATCTAATGTCATCTGTTCCATCATACTATGAGACTACACCCGACATATCTCATTTAATGATTCTCCTGGAATCACGAGATATATCAAAGTGCAGTGGGTAGCCGACATCATAACCATGACGCCTCAGGCCAGAGGACTAATCTCACACCTACGCAACCGTATGATTCCAAGTTTGACACGGAACCAACAAGGAATGCTAACGGGGTCGTTCAATTTTATACTCACAAAAGTATGGATCTTTGTGCATGCACTGACCTCTTCTTCATTGCCCATGGAATAAAGCACTCTTCCATGAGAATGTCATACACAAACAAGTCTTGACAAGACTTTGATATTCCATATTTCATAGTCTCTATGACTTGGAACGTGTTTTAATGATCACAACCATAGAGAGCACTCCACAATCGCCACATGCACTGCTCCCCTAGCTATAAGTGATCCATGGGATCTTTATCTAAACTAATGAAAGTATATGCAATAAAGAAAAGGTTGCCAAAACAAATTCGATATAATATTAAAGATAAGACTGTAATAGTGTTTATAATCTATTGGTCAACCCATTAGATGGCTCATCGGACACCTAACACTATCAATCTCCCACTTGCCCTAGAGCCAGCTACCCATGTATGAAAGGCCTATCCTCCACAGATGTCATTTGAATACAACTTCACTTAGGGGTTTACTGAAAGGGTCTGCCATATTTTCTGCCGAGTCGATTCATTCCACTCAAATGTCTCCTCTGTCACTAATATCCCAGACTAGATGATATCACCTAAGGATGTGATTGGATTACTGGTGAGGCATTGGCTCTCTCGCTAGAGCCATAGCACCATTGTTGTCGCAGTATCCCCGTACTATATCTATAATGGACGGAACCACGTGCAATCCCTGCACAAAGTTCCTCACCTAAACAACTTCCTTTTTTGTTTCTGTAGTGGCTATGTACCCATCCTCCTTGGTGGAGTCAGCCTTTGTATCCTGCTTGGAGCTTTTCCAGTTTACCGTTCCACCGTTGAGTACATAAACAAATCCCAATATCGACTTCAAGTCATCAGCATCTGACTGAAAACTAGACTCTGAATAACATTCTAATTCCAATTCTCCTTCTCCGTATACCAAGAAGAGATCCTTAGTATGACTTAAGTACTTAAGAATTGCCTTCATGGCGTTCTAGTGGTCCATTTCCGGATTAGATTGGAATTGTCTTGTCACACTAAGTGCATAAGCCACATCTGGTCTAGTACATAACATAATATACATAAACTCCCTATTTCTAAAGTATAAGGTATGTATGACATCCTTTCTCTTTCCTCTGGAATCTTCAGGGACATTGATTTGGAAAGATACATGTCATGTCTTACAGGCAGGAATCCCCTTTTTAAATTTCTCCATGTTGAAGCTTGTCAATATTCTATCTACGTACGTAGACTGGGAGAGTCCCAGCAACTTACTGTCCCTATCTTGATATATCCTTATACCGAGCACATAGGATGTTTTTCCCATGTCCTTCATAAAGAATCAGGTCGATAACCATCCCTTTGTTGAGTATAACATTCCTAGGTCGTTTCCTATGAGTAGAATGTCATCAACATAGAGTACCAAAAAGTTAGTTGCGCTCCCACTAACCTTGTACACATATATCTCATAGCCATTCTTGATAAAATCATACCCTTTAACGGTTTTATCAAATCGTAAGTTCCAGCTTTAGGAAACTTGTTTGAGACAATAGAGTGATCTTTACACCTTGCATACTTTATGCTTGCTCCCATTAGATGTAAAGCCCTCTGGCTGATCCATATCGATCTCCTCATTTATATTACTATTCAAAAAAGTCGTCTTTACACTCATTTGCCAAATCTTATGGTCAAGATATGCAGATACAACTAGAAGTATCCTAATGGTCTTAGTCATCACTACCAAGCGAGCCTTGAAGGTGGTGACCTTTTCATCTACTCCCTATTTTTGTTTGTAGACCCTACTCAACCAATGGGCCTAATACTTGTCGGTGGGTCCACCATGGTCCAAACCTTGTTGGAGTACATGGATTCCTTTACTTCTATCCATTCTCCTGAGTTCTTATCGGATGTTGCCTCCCCATATTACCTTGGATGCGTATCCAATGGGAGACTCTCCTTGTTGTCTTCCAGCAAAAGAACATAAGAGGTGGAACTTATGTGTTTACAGATTGTGATTCACAATCATTATGCATTTCCTTAACTGCTGGTGGTGTTTGTGTCTATTAAGTTCTTTCAAGCTCTATTATTGTTAGGAAATTTCATGTTAGATATTTTGATGATGACAAGATAGGATTTTATGTTTGATCCCAAAAGAATGTAAGTTTATGCTTTCATATGAAAATTTGTATAAGCGTTGAAAGTTCATTATTTTGTTGAGCTTAAATTTTTATTTTTATAGTTTTGAGACTAAATGTTGGAAACTCAATCGCTGATAGAATTCTAGGTAAGTCTATCAAAGAGAAAGTTGAAGATCAGATTCTGAAGTCAGATGAAGATGAAGATTGTCTTAAACGTCTGTCAAACGCTGAAGACATTTCAGGATTTCTGAAACAGTGACGAAGCGATCAAGATTTACCTGAAATAAATTTTGAAGTCATGAAGGACTTAAATACAATCAATAACGGGCATTTATTTCCAGCGAGAAATAAATTCAAATGCATTTAATTCCTGATAAGAGCATTAAATGTGATAAGGACTATTGACGCAGGACAAGCCACCATTGGCTAGACTGTTAGAGTTTAAGTTTGCCACATCCAATCCTTGCAGCAAAATTTCAGGAATGTCAAAAAAAGTAACTATCCACTCGCCGAGTGTTAGACACGCGCCAACATGTGTCCAACGGAAAAATCCCAAGAAAAAGTCTAAAAATAGCACATTTCAGCAAACCCTAATTACATAAGAAATACAAAAGAAAATACGTAGAAACTTTGCTGAAATTTTTCCAAGAAAATCTTTCAAATCTCCATATCCAAATCCTTCAAGGTTTTCATACATTCCAAAGACAGTCACCAATATCTCAAACATCTTCCTTGAAGAACCCTATACTATTACTGAAATATTTCAAGCTGTATGAACTTCTTAATCAAACAAACCCTAGTGGCAAAAACCCTCCAACCTCTTTCCTCTCTGTGAAGAAAAAGTTATGTTTCAAGCATTATTTCTGGGTGAAAGAAGCTTGTTGAAAAGAGATCTAAGTGGAGTTGAAGTTTGTGTGATCAAGGAGCTCAAGATCATCTTCACTGTGATTCACCATTTGTAGAAGTCATCTTTGTGAAGACTTTGAGAGTCATTTAGTGAATTCCTCCGAGTGCAAAAGGAGAAAAAGAACGTAGATGAGATTACACCACCCAATAAACCTTTCATATTTTGTGTCATTTACTTTACTGTTCTATTGATTTCTTTATCATTTGCATAGTATCTTTTAAAAACATTAAAATCAGTCAAGCGACTAATTGGCAAATTGAACGTTAAGTAACTAAAATCATTTCCACTATGCTAACCCTGATTAAGTGATCTAAGCTTTACCCTACTTTGGTAATTGCTAAAATCACTAAGTCTAAGTTATCTCCATTCTAGCATTTAACCTAGCGCTTTGTTCAAAACATTTTAAAAAGGCAAGACAATTTTTGAAGTTAGAAGAAAACTTTAGGGTCTATTCAACCCCTCCTCCCTTCTAGACCTTTTTCATATACCACTTAAGACCAACAAGTGGTATCAGAGTGGTTGAAGTAGAAACCTAAGCGTTTTCGAGTGTAACTGCTTGTTTAGATCCATTTTTCAAACTTAATCGCTTTATGAAAAATTATTTTATCACATATTATGGCATGCCAACGTTGACTGAGTCAAACTATGACTCATGGAAACTTAGAGCATTTACATATTTATGATCATGCGATACATGATAATGAAATGTGTCACATTATTTCAGATGGCCCCATTCAAGTCACAACTAGAACTCCTGGAGCGATTGAAGTAACTCTAGACGGTTATGTCAAGAAACCCAAAGTTGAATAGACCCCTAAAGATCGTAGATGGCAAATTTGGACAATGTTGGATATAATGATCTTTACTCAATGTTGAATGATCATGAGGGATTATTCAACAAGATCAAGTCATGAAAAACCTCAAAGGAAATTTGGGAAAAGTTGGCCATCGTATGTAAAGGATCTGCACAAATGAGGGAGAATAAGCTCTCCATGGCCATGCAAAGATTTGAGCATTTCAAGATGCATCTCAATGAGACACTAGGTTTACTATGCTAATTAGAGAGTTAGCGTCATTGGACAAAGAATTGACCAATAAGGAAATGGTCAATAAGATTTTCAGGAGTCTTCCAAGCAAATATCTTATGAAGACTATTGCAATTAGAGAATCCCAAATGTTGTCTCTTCTAACGCCAGAATATATATTTTCAGAACTAAGGGCTTTTGAATTTGAGTTAGGAGAAGTCAGTGATGCGTCAACTTCATCGATTGAATCTGGAGCGCTAATTGCAAATGTTAAGGTAAATCAACAAGTGAGGAACAAGTAGACGTATTGTGAATACAATCACTAAGAATGAGGATAGGTTTGGGACAGACAAAGACTCATTACACTGGAGACTAGGTCATGCTGGAGATACAGATTCTGAGAATTGGAACAATAGGCTAATAAGCACATTGGGTGGGATCCAATCCCCACTTGCGATTCTTGTCTCAGAGGCAAAATGACTAGGTCACCCTTCACAGGGCATTTTCAACGAGCCAATGAAGTCCTTGGTTTAACACATACTGACGTTTGTGAGCCTTTCGGGGAAGTGGCTCATGGAGGTTTTCAATGCTTCATTACATTTACTGACGACTACTCTAGATATGGTCTCGTATACCTAATGAAGCATAAGTCTGAATCTATTGAATGGTTCAAAGAATTCAAAGCCTTAGTTGAAAACCAAACTGGCAAACGTATTAAACCACTACGATCTGATCGAGGTGGAGAATATATGAGTGCTGAATTTGGTGAGTTCTTAATTGAACATGGAATTGTATTACAATTGACTTCTCCTGCAACTCCACAACTAAATGGGGTAGCCGAACTGAAATAGAACACTATTAGATATAGTTCGATCGATACTCAGCTACAAGGATCTTCCCATATCGTTGTGGGTCCATGCATTGCTCACAGCAGCCCGCATTTGAATAGGTGTCCATTTAGGTCTGTTCCTAAAACTCCTAATTAGATATGGAGTGGAAAGACGCCTAGTCTTAAACACATTAGGATATGTGGTTGTCCAGCCTATGTGAAAAAGACAAAGATGGAGAGATTGAAAGATAGATCTTTAAAAGGTCGATTTGTTGGTTTCCCAAATGATTCTATGGGATACCTCTTCTACCTGCACGATGATCAAAGAGTCATCGTGGCCCTACATGCATACTTTCTCGAAGATGAGTTCGTTCGAGAAGGTGGTGCGGGAAGAAAGATTGTTCTGGAAGAACAAAACAAAATCCCTTTAGAGAACATTCTTCAATAGGCTCAAAATGAACCTAACCAAACACAACCAGCATTGCGTAGATCAAGTAGAGTATCTCAGCCACCTGAGAGATATGGTTATCTGCTACAGAGAGAGCATAATTTGTATGTCGTGGCATAAGGAAACTATGGAGATGATCCCTCTACTTTTGAGCATGCGATGGAGGATATAGATTCTGCGAAATGGCTTGAGGCTATGAAGACAGAGATGGATTCGATGTACTCGAACCAAGTCTGGACTCTAGTGGATTGTCCTAGGGGTATTGCACCAATAGGATGCAAGTGGATCTACAAGAAAAAGATTGGTCTGGATGGCAAGGTCGATACCTTTAAAGCTAGGCTTGTGGTAAAAGGGTATAGTCAAAAGGAGGGTATTGACTATGAGGAAACCTTTTCTCCCATTGCATGATCAAATTCATTAGAACTCTTCTTGCAATAGCCACGCACCTAGACTATGAAATCTGGCAGATGGACGTGAAGACCGCGTTCCTCAATGGATTACTAAAAGGAAGGTTATACTGACTCTGACTGTAAGTCCACATCAGGGTTTGTATTCGCTTTAAATAGTGGAGCAGTGACTTGGAAAAATTCCAAGCAAAGCACGACGGCTGACTCAACCACCAAAGCTGAGTACGTGGCTGCCTCTGAGGCGGCTAAAGAGGTTGTTTAGATAAAAAAGTTCGTGGCTGAAATTCAAGTGGTTCCTAGCATGGAGCTCCCGTTGCCACTATTCTGTGACAACAATGGAGCCATCGCACAAGTTAAGGAACCCAGGTCTCACAATAAATCCAAACATATTGAGAGAAGATACCACATCATTAGAGAGACCGTTGGAAGATGCGACATCACTGTGCAAAGAATAGATTCAGCAAATAACGTTGCTGACTCACTGACCAAGCCACTATCACAGGTGGTGCTAGAACAACATCTTGTGAAGATGGGTAGTAGGTACCATAACGATTGACATTGAGTGCGAGTGAGAGATTGTTAGGATTATGCCTTCCATCCATAGAGGAATTAGATTATTAGGGCATTTACATTTATGTTGTACAAACTCTTATTCATTAATAAAGACAGTCTTGTTCATATCAATTTTGATGGCATTAATATAAGTATTGAACAAATAAGTCCAAGGTAATCAAGAGGGAGCTTCTACTACTCCTCAGGACACTAGGAGTATTGGTTCCTTGTTTACTTAAACTAGGACTTTGCAAGTCGATGAGTTTTAATTGGGCATTAAGACCAGACTTGTATGACGTAAGCTTTAACAAGGTGTGTCAGTCGGTCCCTTTGGATGGTGGGAGCTTGGTCATAGATATGTCAATGGAATTGATTTATTTGAACACGGCTCGCTGTAGTTCAATCACATGACATTTACTCTTAGATAGTCAATGATTGAATTACTGGTCGCGGTAGTGTGCGTGAGCCTTAGACCTGAGGATTCATGAAGGTTGGACTTGTGACACTGAACGAGTTATTAGATTAGTTAGATCCATTTCACCCTTTGGTGGGATCAACCTCGAAGTGCGGTTCAATAGGACAAGTGGCAATTGTTCGGTGATTACCAATAGGGGATTCAGTGTCTCGGATAGTAACAAGTTAACATCCTGTGCGATCATAGGTAAATGAAATTATAAGTCTTTGGCCAAAGTAGGAAAACTAACTTATGTATAGTACATATAGATAGTTTAGTAATTTTATCTTATTATGATTCCCTATAAGCACAGCATCGAGTCCTGTAAGTTTGACATATTCCGTGACTCTCACTCGATCGGGATTTTACAGTGAAGGACTTATACTCACATGGTATCTGTGACCTAAAGGTTCGTATTGATCTATTCATTTCAATTGGGTTTCGATGTGAGTCCACGTGACTGGCTTAGTGACATTCACGTCCTGCGTTTCCTCCCAATGCCAATTGAAATGAACCTAGAGAGTTGCGCTTAAAAGGAATTGAGCAAAGAGAATTCTTTCGTTGTCAAATACATAAATTAGGTAGTTTGCTATTTGATGAGCAAATTAGTTTATTTGATTAATTAGATTAATAGAAATAAATTAATTATAATAAATAAATAGACTTATTTATCATACTCATCCTTTTCTTAAATAGTTAGATTATTTTATTTGGAAGAATATTAATTAGTATTATATTTTAATTAGATTAAAATATATTGGACCTAATTAATAATTAGACTAAGTTGAAATTCAACGTAGCCCAATGAGGATGATGATGGGCGTGTATGTGGCGGATTTAGAGGAGTTGGATGGGCCCAAGGAATTAGTTAATTTCAAGCCCATCACTCCTGATAAATATTTAGCACTGGTTTAGTCAAAACCTAACTCTCACATTAGCCTTGACAGCAAAGAAAGAAAAGAAATTTTTTCTCTTCTTCCCTAGTGTAAGCGTCGGCCATAGTAGGTCTAACGGTGGAGGATTTTTCTTCGAAGCTCGTTTCGGCGTGATATCTAGAGGCAGGGGTTTGGAATTGCTGCTACCCGGAAGATCAAGACTTTCATCAAAATCAAAAGGTTAGTAAAAAGGATGAAATTAGATTTCATCCTCATATATAATTTTTGAAACTTACATGAAAATTATTAAAACCCAAAAGTGATCCAATTGTGAACCCGGATCTGTTTTTATAGTTTCCGCTGAGCATGAATACAAGATTCACAACATCCACACCTCCGTATAGTTCCCAATAAATATATATGGTGCTAGCCTATATATTTATGTTAGATCCAATCTAAGCTTATTATATGAAGGCAGGAATATATAGTGAAAGATTAAGCTCAACATATGAGCAAAATTTTGTCTAAATAATATGGGTAGGGGGGGGGGGCTACTATGAAGAAAATAGGAAGACTATTATGAATAATTATTTTGTGGATGTCCATACAACTCCCAAAAACTCTTCATCTCCATGACTTCTCATTTTCCACCATGAGTAAATATAATTTACTCTGTAGGTAATAAACCTTTGAAATTCTTGTTTTGCGCCTATAAATAGGCAATGACATTGTATTGTAAATACACACAAAAGTATCAATAAAAGAATTCTCTCATTCTCTCATTTTAGTGTCTCTCAGATATTTTAGGGTTATTTTCATAACACGTTATCAGCACGATCCGTCTCAAGTTGTTAGCATTTTGATTTGAGGAATTGTGATAGTGAGTCGGTGGAATTTTTAGTGATTATCAAAACAACAAAGGTGAGTTTTCAATTAGAGTGTCATGGCTGCTCCATCTCTTTATAGTTGTCTTTGTTCACGAGTAAATGAATAAATTGATAATGATTAATTGCTCAATCACCTTTAACTCATATGCTAATTTCTGGAGACTATTTAGCATGCTTATAAACTACTTTTGTAAAACAATTGCATATTATAATAAAGAATAATGATACACGTACTCCATGGTAATGAATTCTTGTCAATCATATGTCGTCATTATACTTTTTATATATGATTATATCATTGTTCTATTTAGTTACCGTAATGCTTCATGAGAAATTATATATTAATACTTCATATCATTTTCATCGATGTTCGCCTAGCGACTTATATTTTGTATGGATTAATATATTGTTGAAAATATTTTATGAAGTTGAATGATTGTTATGTTATTCATCTTATACTTTGATGATAGTACTATAATGACGAATCTTGCAAAACTTGATTTTGTGGCTCTTGACATTACGGGGAAAAATTATTTATCTTGGGTATTAGATGTTGAAATTCAAATGGTCTTGAAGACACATTCAAAGAAGGAAACAAAGCATCTAATCAAGATAAAATCAAAAATCACGAGCCTCGTCCAATTGGTTCTGCTTCATTCCCTGAAGTGAATGTAGCAGCACATAACTATTTTAATCATTAAAGAAATCATAGATGTGGACGTGGTCGTGGATATGGTCATAGAAATCGTGGTGGTTATTCAAAGAACACATCTTTCCATCTTAAAGAATGAATTTTTACTCGATCAGCAGCAACATCAATAATGAAGATATATGTTTTGCTGATAGTGCAAAAACTCACACCATCCTCAAGAATACAAAATACTTCTCTTATTTAGTAATGCAAGAAGCCAATGTTAGTACTATATCAGGTAGTGCAAAATTAATTGAAGGCTCCGGCAGAGCTAATATATTGTTACACGGAGGAACGCAATTTTATATTGATGAAGCATTATATTATACTAAGTCTCAAAGAAATTTACTAAGCTTCAAAGATATTCGCAGAAATGGATATCATATTGAGACAACAAGTGATGGCAATATTGAGTATCTTTACATCACTAATACAATATCTGGTAACAAATGTATATTGGAAAAGTTGCCTGCATTTTTCTCTGGTTTGTACTACACACATATATCTACTATTGAAACACATGTTATCGTAAACCAGAAGTTTGCAAATCAAAATAAGTTTATTGTTTGGCATGACCGGTTGGGCCATCCCGGATCAATTATGATGCGAAAGATAATTGAGAATTCATGTGGTCATCCATTGAAGAGCCAGCAAATTCTTCAATCGAATGATTTCTCATGTGCTGCTTGTTCACAAGGAAAGTTGATTATTCGACCATCAACAACAAAAGTAGGAAGTGAATACGTTTTTGGAACGTATTCCAGGCGATATTTGTGGACCAATACACCCGTCGTGTGGACCATTTAGATATTTTATGGTTTTAATTGATGCATCAACAAGATGGTCACATGTATCTTTGTTATCAACTCGCAACCTGGCGTTTGCGAGATTGCTCGCTCAATTGATTAGACTACAAGCACATTTTCCTGATCATCCAATTAAGAAGATACGCCTTGATAATGGGAGTGAATTTACTTCCAAAACGTTCAATGACTATTGTATGTCTATTGAAATTGATGTTGAACATCCTGTAGCACATGTTCATACACAAAACGGTCTAGCAGAATCGTTTATTAAGTGTCTGCAGTTAATTGCAAGACCTTTACTTATGAGATCAAAACTTCCTATTTCTTGTTGGGGACATGCTATTTTGCATGCACCAGCACTTATTCACATAAGGCCAACAAGTTATCATAAATTCTCCCCATTATACTTGGTTTTTGGTCACTAGGTTATTGTTTCATTGTAGTATAAATATACTACTAAGAGAAAATTAACCTAAGTGAAGAAACACACAAACTTTCTCTCCAAGTAAAAACACTCCATCATCTCTCTCTCTCTAGCCGTCTCCCTCAAAAGAAGAAGAAGAAGATTTTCGTTTTTGACTCCGGCGTGGCAATTTAGAGACAACGACGGATTGTTGTTCAAAAAGGGATTGCAAAGCTGGTTCAGAATTCAACATACGCGAGAACGGTAATTGAATTCAAAACCCAATTTAAATATGAGAAATAGAGATGAGCCACTGGGATTTAAACATATTCTTCCGCTGCGTTTTTCTGATCTTATGCAATTTTTCCCAACATTATGGACAAGAGGAGGTCTTGGAATAGTCCAGTACTTAATCTCTGAAACTGGGAGTTCGTGAGTTAACGAATATTAATTGGGCATTAATATTCAATTCATATGACACCTTCTTTGACAAGGAAGTGTCAGTCGTACACTGATTAGATAGTGGGAACTGGTGTCATGAATATGATTAATGGAATTAACATATTTGAACTCGACTCACATTAATCCAATCACATGGGTATTTACTCTTTGACAGCCAATGATTGGGATTAAGATTGCTATAGTATGTGTGAACTTTAGACCTGAGGAGTCATTAATAACATGCTTGTAGTATTGGATATGTTATCAAAGTAGTTAGACCCGTATCACCAGATACGTGGAGTCGACCTCGAAGTACGATCGAATGGTGCATTCGATGTTATAAGATAACTTGCCAAAACGGGATTCACTGTCTCGATAGTAAATGAGTATGTGACATGTACGATCGTAAGTAATTGAAATTATAAGTCTTTAGCCAAAGCATATAAACTATCCCGTGATTGTCACTGAGGTTAGTTTGGTAATTTCACATTATTATGATTCTAAGTACAGTATCAAGTTCTTTGAGTTTGACTAAACCATGGCTCTTACTTGATCAGGTCACGTCAGTGAAGAGTTTATGCACATATGGTATTCGTAGTCAAGGTTCGTGATGACATGAACATCTCGTTTTCAATTAGGTTACCATTTGGTTCCACGGTGTTGGCAAGGTGACAACCTTATCCTTTGGAATCCTCCCATTTCCAATTGAATCGAGCCTAGAGAGTCGCGCTATGTGAAGAAAAGGAATATTTCCTTAGGTTAAGGGAATTTTGGTAAAATCACATTTGATGTGAATTGACTGACAAAATAGATGGCATGATTTAATTAAAGATATTTAATTGGATTAAATAAATTAATTAAATCATATTAATTCATAAGTGAAATTAATTCGAAGTTAGTTTATAAGTTGAATTATATTAATTGTATTAATGTAACTAATTAAATTGCCATATGGATTGGACTTGGATTTAATTAATTACACATGGGCTAAGTCAAAACAAAGCCCGAAGCCCATCTACAAGGCCTAATTCGGCCGCCCCTCTCAGTGTAAACCTAGGGGAGTCTTTTACTTGGTATAAGTAATCAGTCAGTGTCAGAACTCCATACACACAAGTCATTGTTTTAGAATCTGACACTGAGCCAAAATAAACTTAGAGCATTAGGAAAGAAAAATCCCTCCCTCTCCATCCATCTAGCCGCCTGCAATTGTTGCCGAGGAGGAGATCGAGCTTTTCTCAGAGAATTTTTCTTCCGCGTGATTATCTAGATGCAGGAGTCCGGGGCTGCTGCTAATAATTCGAGATTCAATAGACGAAAAAGGTAGTTCGATTACTCTTGTCAATTCTCGTCAATTGATCTATATGCTTAATATCATGAATATCCCCGGATTGGATTCTCAGGTGTGATTCAGATTAAATTTTTTATCCGCTAGACCGAATCACAACAATATGGCATATCCTAGGTATAGTATGATTAATGGTTAAGGTACATGAGAGACCAAGATGGGATCCATCACTAATTTAGCTAATCAGACATTTCCTATGTTTTGCTTAATGAATCGATTCAAGGAAACTTTGGCCAAAGTATCGCAATCCAAAGAGGCGGAGTGTTTCCTCATTTGGATTGCGAGAATCGATATTATGCAATGAAGGAAACATAAAGATTCAATTTCAACTAAGCCATAACTTGAGATACCAATCCGGAAAATTCGATGGGGGGATCTTACTTACGCGAGGATCGTGGTTATGATAGGTTAATTATCTTAATATTGTTGGGTCCAATGCTAGACAGTAACCTAGATATGTAGGTACCATGATGTTATGGTGAATAATACATGGTCGGATTAAATCAAGGAAGATTTAATCTAGTACTTTCTAAATAAAGAAAGGTCCAATGACATTTTTTAAAAGTGTACTTACTACTAGCACATGAACAAGTCTAAGAGGTCACACTTACTCTTAAGGTTCCTGCTTATAAGATATGATTAATCAACTTTGTAAGTTGAGGTGAAATTAGGAATGTCTAGTACTTGCCTAAAATGGAATACTAATTAATTGGTGGAAAATCATTTAATTGGACTATTTAATTAATGAAGGTAGATTAATTAATTAATGGACCTAGTAGAGTCCAATGGTTTTATTTAATTAGTAGATTTGGTCAAAAATTAAATAAGATTAATAAAATAAATGGGTAATAATAATTAAGGTTGGAATTTAATTATTATGGAATATTTAATTAAATGGTTGGACTATTTAATTAAATAAGGAGTCAAAAATTAAATCAAGTAAGATAAAAATTTTGGACTCCAAGGGATAGAAGGGGCGTGCAGGTAGACGAAAATAAAAGAGAGGAATTAATTCATCTCCAAGTCTTGATCAAGTGGAATCAAGAAAATATTTAGGAGAAAGAAAAGGAATAAGTTACCTTGTTGACTAAGTTCCTTATTTTAAGTAAACTCCTTAATTGAGTTTACTTAGGATTAGATGAAAGTCAAATCTTGGAGATTTGATTATATCTTGACTTTCAAGTAAATTAAACTTAGGAGTCTCTCTATAAATATATGTGTTAAAAAAAAACACACACACACACACCTTTTGAAGGTGCAATTTTCGTCCCCCTTAGAGAGGAAAAGAAAAAAAATTGTCTTTGTTATGAAAATAACCCTAAAATATTATAAATCTGAGAGACACTAAAATGAGAGAATGAGATAATTCTTTTATTGATATTTTTGTGTGTATTTACAATACAATGTCATTGCCTATTTATAGGTACAAAACAAGAATTCCAAAGGTTTATTACCTAAAGAGTAAATTATATTTACTCATGGTGGAAAATAAGAAGTCATGGAGATGAAGAGTTTTTGGGAGTTGTATGAACATCCACAAAATAATTATTCATAATACTCCCCCTTGGATGTCCATCACTTAAAAATATGCCTCGTTAAAACCTTACTAGAAAAAACCCAATGGGACAAAAACCTAGTGAAGGAAAAAGAGTACATATCAATACGCAATCAGATGCTGCCTCATTAAAAACCTTATTAGGAAAACCCAGTGGGAAAAACCTTGGTTAAGGGAAAAAAAGTGCAGCACGTATTATCTCCCCCTCATGACAATATCAGTCAAGATCTTTAAGTCTACGTACACCAATATTGTAGACTAGTTTTTCAAATGTTGCTGTTGGAAGTGCCTTGGTGAACAAATCAGCAAGATTATCACTGGAACGGATTTGTTGAACATTGATATCATCATTCTTCTGAAGATCATGAGTGAAAAAGAACTTTGGTGAAATATGCTTTGTTCTATCTCCTTTAATGTACCATTCTTTCAATTGTACGATACATGCGGAATTATCTTCATATAAGATCGTCGGGATCATTTTTCCAGAAGATAAACCACAAGTCTCTCGAATGTGTTGAATCATGGATCTTAACAAAACACATTCTCGACTTGCCTCGTGAATAGCCAAGATTTCTACATGATTAGATGATGTGGCCGATATGGTTTGTTTCATAGACCTCCATGAAATGGATATGCCACCATATGTAAATAAATAGCCCATTTGTGAACGACCATTATGAGGATCAGACATATATCCAGCATCTGCATATCCAACCAATTCGGACTTGGGTACATTTGAATAAAACAAGCCCATATCGATTGTTCCTCTAAGGTAGCGGAGTACCTGTTTAACCCCACAATGCATTCGTGTAGGAGAAGAACTATATCTTGCTAATAGATTAACAACGAATGCTATATCAGGTCGACTATGACAAGCAAGATACATTAGTGCACCGATTGCACTTAGATATGGTACTTCAGGACCAAGGAGTGTACAAGGGCAAACAAGTACCAAAAACAACATTAAAGAGGATCAAAATAGAGAGATTGAGGATATTGTTGTTTTAGACATTTGAAATTTTTTATTAGAAAAACGTTAGTTGATTTTGGAAAAATTACTTTTTGGGCTCTACTATACACTAATTTACTCTAGGAATTTTCATTTAATAGTGGAGCCCCACTAATATATTTGGACTGCAAATACCATTTTTCATTGTTTGAGCATTACAATATTCAATTATTATGTTTCTTAATTGTTGTTCATTTATTAAAATGTTCAATAATTAGAGTTTTTAAAAGAATAAACAAGGTAATTAATTAAAAGAAAAAAAATTGATGACTTCTGAAAAATATGAAACGAAATAAATAAAGGGAAAAGAGTCCAGAAATTATAATTAGGAAAAGAAAATTAAATACTACACCACCTTAACTTAAAGAATACATATCGTCAATGTGCTCTGTGAAAGTGACGGATCACTCATCGGAGCACAATTTATTCAATCTCGGCTGAAAAGAAAAGTTAAAATATGAAATTATCAAAAGGAGAAAACGATGAAGGTTTTTGCAAATTCTTACCATCACAATTTCTATCATTGTGGATGAATTTTATGACTTCTCATGAGTTCAGATATCACTCAAGATTGGGAAGTATCGGCACCATCTGTAACTTCTATACCATGTGCTATTAGTGTTGTGCATTAAAAAGAAGTGCTACACAACTTATAGACTATTAACTAACATTAACATTTAGACTTTTATTGAAGATAGAAAGTTTCTTCATTCATGTAGGAATTGAAAAATTGTACAAACCCAAGTAATTATGATTCTTCATCTTATCTCTACATGTATGTATTTATATTAAAAAAAAACTGAAGGACCCTTCAGTGATTTTAATTCATATCTACAAAATCAATTAATAAAAGACCCTTCAACGCTTTTAATTCATATCAGTTATTACCTTTTGCAACCTCAAGAGTCAGTTGATCCGTGAATATAAATATTAGTAGTAATTATGACTCTTCATCATATCTCTACATGTATATATTTATAAAAAATAAAAATAAAAACTGAAGGACACTTCAATGCTTCTAATTCATATCAGTTATTACCTTTTGTCACCTCAAGAGTCACTTGATCCGTGAATATGAATATTAGTACTAAGTGTTGTTGTTGGTGAAAATTAATATACTAATATTTTATATTTTATATAATTTGGTAAGGTTACTTATTTTTATATAATTTGGTAAGGTTACTTGAATAAGGGCCATAATGTCATTGCACAATTGAAAGAATCAACAACAAGATCCACATTTTTATAATAGTATAGATATAGATATAGATAGATAGATATAGATAGTTAGATAAGAAATGATTATATTAAACTCTAATTTACTTATGACTTATGTAGGATTAATTATATTAGGATTAGGAAAGAGAGACATTGGGAATACGGTGGACTGAGGAAAATAAGCAGTAGTCGTCCACTCTCTTACTTAAGGGAAGGACAGAACTTATTCTGGCTTTGAAGGAGATATAAAAAAAAAAAAAAATTAAAGCTGCCACATGCCACATGTCAGATTCTGGGTGGATCGGGGCACAACCCATATGGGTAGCATCGACCAAACCGTTTAGTAGATGAGAAATTATAGAACTAAAGTAACTGAGAAATTTCCACCGGGGCAAAAGCTTCGTGTCATCATGCAACAAAATTGTATGGGGATAAATAACTCTGCACGGCATAGATGGTCAAGATTAACGTAATTGACTATGTAATAATTTCTTTTCTTTTCATTTCATTTTATGTACAGTATTGGTGATTGGTGCTCATAGCTCGGAGAGTTCAAAGGAAAAGAGTGCACAAACGCTACTCTTTAACATCTAGTAATTATCTAAACCACATTCCCCCAGTGCCCATTACTATATAATATAAATATATATAAAAAAGGAAAAATTACACATAGACCCCTAACTTATTGTGTAATTACCAAACCCTCCCCTCACTTATTGAAAACCTCTCAAGGGATCTTTTTGTAAGGTTTACATGGGTAAATTGTAAGAATTTTTTAATATACAAGTGGTGTAATCGTAAAAAAATCCTTAACGTGAGGGGATGTGTTGGTAACTTTAAATAAATGAAAGAAGACTTTAATAGTTACATAATAAATGAGGGGGTCTGTACATAATTTTTCCTAAAAAAAAAATTCATTTTTTCAACTGTTATATCAAGTTCAGGACCAATCGAAATAAGATCAAATTTTGGGACGAAAACTATGTCGAATTCAACGGCAATCAAAAGACTAAGATGATAGAACTACAAAATAATAGAACTAAGGAATAAGTATATTATAAGTAATAAAACTGGAAACAAAATAACATTCTCGCCATGACTACATAATATTTACGTCAACAATGCATTATGAAGATAATTCGCGAGTCATCATTAACCCACGAATTATCTTATCAAAAACATATGCACCTTCCTTCGAAGTTGTTATATCAAGTGCGTAAACAGTGATTATAACAAGTCACGAGATTACACAAAAAATAACAAAAATGAGCAAACCCAACCAAATTACATTACATATTGGAAACGAATATCAGAGATTGATTAGTTTCGATATTTGGGTCTAATCTCAATCCCTTGAATAATGAGACCACTCTTCCAGTTGCCACCCTTGACCTCCAACAAACTCATCTCCAAATCACCTTCTTCTTCTCCTCCATCCTTCACAAAATACTCTCCCAACTCAACTTCCATCCATCCATCATCTCTCTGCTTCGGGTATTCAGTAGTGCTCTCGTTAGGCACACTTTCGTCTTGCTGTCTTTGTACGTTTAACAAAAGATGGTACAATTCTCCTATGCGCCTTGGTACAATCTGATACCTTTCCCTCTTTGCTCCATCTGGATCCAAACAAATCGTACGTTTTTGGCTTTCCTGCCCGACGGGCCCCACATAACCCTCGGCAGGTTGGTGATCAAATCCATAGATTCTCGACTTACATGTGAACACAAGGTAAGCTGCATAATTCGTGTTAGGAGATAGCATCTTCATACTTATTTTGCCACGAATTTCAAACCAGCACACATCAAGAAGCTCTGCCACCTCAGAGAACCTGGAACCAAATGACCATTTTAAACAAATATTAGAAAATAAAAGGTAATTAATAGTTGGAAAATTGCAATATTGCTGTTTGCAATTTTGGTCTCATTGTTTACAAACTTGTAGAATTGGCCGAATAGGACAATTTTTTAATTTTTTTTTTGCAATTTTGATCTCATCCGTTGAAAAACGGATGGAATTTCGCCTGTGTAGTAATAGTAAGTTTATTATTGATCACGTGTCTTGCACGTACCAAACTAACAATTTCCGTCCAGCTTTAAACGTTTGGGACTAGAAATGCAAAAATAAATGCATCCTATTGGACTAACTTTGCAAGTTTGTAAACATTGGGATTGAAAATGCAACGGGACCTGTCCTACTGAGACAAGTTGCAATTACTCTTAATTCGTTGTAACTATTATCATTGGGGAGGAGTGACTTTAACTACCTGGACTCAGGAACAGAGATCCATTGCCAATATTGAGGTGTATCACCCCACACAATAAAGAGCTCCCTTGCAGCCACGACATAGCATTTCTTTCCGCTCCATTTTTCCAATGAAAAGCTCTGTTTTTTGAACAATAGAGAGGCCAATCAGATTCACATACTGAACTAGAATAAGGAAGAATTTGCCATATCAAAACTTGAAAATGCTAAATACAATGAATGAAATTCAAGTTAATTTACATGAACAAAAAACCAAAAGAGACGAACCCAATGGTGCTACAAGCAACTCATCAATGTGAGAGCATCAAATCAAGACTACATATACGCCTCAATTAGTCGATATGCAATGCATGTTGCATTTTAAATAATGAAAGGTTAATCATGCACCATGATAGATCAGTGAATATAAAGAAAATAATGTTACAAATTCACGAAATACCATCCAAGGAAAAAAAAGAAAGAAAAACTATACAATTTGTTACTAGATAAATGAAACATTTTTGCTTTCTTTACAGTGTTACAGCAATCCTCTGAGGCCGAGTTGTTCAAAAACACTTCAGCTTGACTAAAAAGAAAGCGAATTCGATTAATGCAGCTTTACTTTTTTTTAGCAATTCGATACAGATTCGATCTGATATGGAAAAGTTAGCTCTGTTTCAGAAATTGAGATAGCACATTGTGACTCCGTTTCGAAGTTGCAAACAAGATTCCTAGGTCCTTCAAATTAGGATCGATCGATCCTCCATGTTTCTCTTAATATATTTTTATCAAAGTAAACAACAATAGAAACAATGAGAAGATTTTGATGCTTTACACGTCTCATATAAAAAATTTCAAATTCTAAAAAAGAGAGACAATTCCACAACTCGATCAAGTCAAATAATAACCAATATGTGTTATTATGCACTCCAATTTTATGAACTCCACTTTATAGCCGAGTGTTACGAAGAAATTTGAATTGAATTCTATATGAAACTGGAAAATATATATATATATATATATATATATATATATATATATATGAAAATCCATTTCGATGCTATAAAAATTAAAAAACAATTAAGTATAATACCTTGCGACCAGCGTCGATGAGAATTGGATGATCACACAGGAATAGATACAGATCCTTCTTACAACGGAACCTTGCGAGCAACGAATCGCGGCCGTCAATGGAGCGCGAAATGATGTCGTGATAGTCGGAAGGCAAAAAGCGATCCCAAACGGTGTCGGATAGGGAGGCGGAGCGGAATGTGGAGGCGACCAAGGAGAGGCGGCAAGCGTCCTTAGGGCTTGTGAGTGACAGCGCGTTGGCTATGCAATCCTCTGGAAGCGCGTAGATATCACCGCAACTCTCCACCGCCATTCCTCTGTGTTCTGTTGAAAAACTTGAAGACGTGGCCAGCATTATATATAGCAGATTCGATGCTTATGCTGAGTAAATAAAAAATTTAATAAAAAATTCATTAATGTGTGAGCATTTTATATGAGATTTTATAAATAAATAAAAATGAATTGAACAAAATATTAAAAATTTTGGGTGAAAAAAAAAATTATATGACATAGGAGAGAGAGTGAGCAAGAGAGAGAATGTAGGAGAAGTTGAGGATATGTTATAAGAGAGAGAAGATAGAAAAAAAATTATCTAAAAAATACTTTTTAAATTGGGTAATTTAGTCATGATATTTCAAAACACACCAAAATTAATTACTTAGGGTTTAGGGTGTTGGTGCTTTATAAAAAAGTATAAATATCGTTGGATTGGCGGGGGGTGTTTCACGTTATCTGTATTATCTCCTCAACAATTGTTGAATATATCAAACAGGACTTTATATAATAGGGCAGATTACACTTACACTCCCTCAACAATGGGGTAATTACACAAATTTTACCTCATTAATTAATAATTATAAACGCACCCCTTATAATAAAAATTTCTTACAATTGCACCTCCTGTGTGTAACAATTCTTACAATTGAACCCCTACAAATTTTACAAATAGACCCTCTGAGAGAGTGTGTTGTAATTATCAATTAGTGAGGGGATGTTTGTATAATTATTCCATTTGATAAGGGGGTGTGAGTGTAATTTTTCCTATATAATAAGATAACGTAGTGGTGGCACTATTAAGTAACATTTTTAGGAATATGCATACGTGCGAAATGAAATCTTAACAATGAAGGATGTGCTTTAATGCAAATGGGCAATAAAAACACTGTATTATCAGCATCTTGATCGACATCTTCCTTTTCTTCCTTTTAGTTCCACAAGAGAGAGAGGGAAGATGTAGAGACAACATATGAAAAGCTCAACTTTATTGTTAAAAAAAATGCTCAACTTTTATGATAAAGATGGGGAAAAATACGTGGTACCTATGTTGATATACGTATTTCTTTAACGGCATCCTTTTGAAATAAATAATATCACTAAATTCCCTTTGGGAAAAAATAAACGGGCTGGTATGAAAATAATTTTAAAATATTATAAAGTTGAGAGAAAATAAAATGAGGGAATGAGAGAATTCTTTTATCGATATTTTTGTGTGTTTCTACAATGCAATGGTATAGCCTATTTATAGGTACAAAACAAGAATATCAAAGGTTTATTACATAATAATAAGAGTAAATTATATTGATAAAAATTGAGGGGTCATGGAGATGAAGAGTTTTTGGGAGATGAAGAGGTTTTGGGAGTTGTATAGACATCCATAAATAATTATGCATAACACTCTCCCTTGGATGTCCATCACTTAAGAATATGCCTCGTTAAAACCTTACAAGGAAAAATCCAATGGGACAAAAATCTAGTGAAGGAAAAAGAGTACATATCAATATGCAATCAGATGCTGTCTCATTAAAAACCTTACTAGGAAAACCCAGTGGGAAAAACCTTGGTTAAGGGAAAAAGAGTGCAACGCGTATTATCTCTCCCTCATGACAATATCAATCAAGATCTTTAAGTTTGCGCACGCCAATATTGTAGACTAGTTTTTCAAATGTTGTTGTGGGAAGTGCTTTGGTGAACAAATCAGCAAGATTATCACTGGAACGGATTTGCTGAACATTGATATCACCATTCTTTTTAAGATCATGGGTGAAAAAGAACTTTGGTGAAATATGCTTTGTTCTATCCCATTTAATGTACCCTTCTTTCAATTGTGGGATACATGCAGAATTATCTTCATACAAGATCGTCGGGATTATTCTTCCAGAAGATAAACCACAAGTCCCTCGAATGTTTTGAATCATGGATCTTATCCAAACACATTCTCGACTTGCCTCGTGAATAGCCAAAATTTCTGCATGATTAGATGATGTGGCCGATATAGTTTGTTTCATAGATCGCCATGAAATGGCTGTGCCACCACATGTAAATAAATAGCCCGTTTGTGAACGACCATTATGAGGATCAGACATATATCCAGCATCTGCATATCCAACCAATTCGGACTTGGGTACATTTAAATAAAACAAGCCCTTATCGATTGTTCCTCTATGGTAGCGAAGTACTTGCTTAACCCCATTCCAATGCCTTCGTGTAGGGGAAGAACTATATCTTGCTAATAGATTAACAACGAATGTTATATCAAGTCGAGCCTGACAAGCAAGATACGTTAGTGCACCGATTGCACTTAGATATGGTACTTCAGGACCAAGTAGTTCTTCATCACTTTCTCGAGGTCGAAAATGATCTTTGTTCACATCTAGTGACCTTACGACCATCGGGGTGCCCAATGGATGTGATTTATCCATGTAGAATCGCTTTAGCACCTTTGATACATAAGCATTTTGATATACAAAAATTCCGTTCTTTAAATATTCAATTTGCAACCCAAGGCAAAATTTTGTTTTTCCAAGATTTTTCATCCCAAATTCTTTCTTTAAGCAATTAACAGCTTTTTGAATCTCTTCAGGAGTTCCAACGATATTTAAATCGTCAACATAAACTGTAATTATAACAAACTCATTTCCAGATCTTTTCATGAAAATACAAGGACAAATTTGATCATTCTTATATCCTTCCTTCAACAAATATTCACTAAGACGATTATACCACATTCATCCAGATTGTTTTAGTCCATACAATGACTTATTTAATTTAATTGAATAATATTCTCGAGAACTTAAATTATATGCTTCAAGCATATTAAATCCTTCAGGGAATTTCATATATTTATATATATATATATACATATATATATATATATATATATATCATTATCAAGCGAGCCATACAAATAGGCTGTAACAACATCCATTAGATGCAAATCAAGTTTTTCATGCACTGCCAGACTTATTATATAACGAAAAGTAGTTGCATCCACCACAGGAGAATAAGTCTCCTCATAATCTATGTCAGGTCGTTGCGAAAACCCTTGGGCAACAAGACGTGCCTTATATCTTACAATTTCACTTTTCTCATTTCGTTTTCGCACAAATACCCATCTGTATCCTACTGGCTTTATATCTTCAGGTGTACGGACTACAGGTCCAAAAACTTTTCATTTTGCAAGCGAGTTTAACTCTGCCCCCATTGCGTCTTTCCATTTTGGCCAATCATTTCTTTGTCGACATTCATTAACAGACTTTGGTTCTTGATCCTCATTATCATTCATCATATTTAGCGCTACATTATATGCAAATTTATCGTCAACGTTGACTTCATTTCAATTCCATTGTATCTCGTTCATAACATAATCGATTGAGATCTCATTATTTTCACAATTTTCAGGTACCTAAGGTTCTTCTGGAACCGAAATATTAGTTATGACTGGGCACTCTTCTGGATTTATTTTATTCTCGATTAGACCATCTTGATTCTTAGCTCCTTTTCTTTTTCGAGGATGACTATCTTTGGAACCGATAGGTCTACCACGCTTCAAGCGTGCAGTAGACTCATTACTTTGACCTTCAGGGACAACAATTCTTACTGGAGCATTAACAGCTGGTACATGTGACTTAGTCACTTTCTTTAGGTCAGTAAATGCGTCTGGCAGTTGGTTAGCTAAACCTTGCAAGTGAATTATCTTTTGAACTTCCAGTTCACTTTGTTTTGTTCGAGGATCAAGATGAGATAAAGATAATTCATTCCAACTAATTTTCTTTTCCAGCAGCTTATTTTCTCCCCCAAATGTTGGGAAATCTGATTCATCAAAATGACAATCAGCAAATCGAGCCGTAAATAAATCTCCAGTCAATGGTTCTAGACACTTTATTATCGATGGAGACTCGAATCCAACATATATTCCGACTTCCTTTGAGGACCCATCTTAGTGCGTTGTGGTGGAGCAATTGGA
The DNA here is from genome assembly GCA_019426215.1 of Buddleja alternifolia. Taxonomy (NCBI): domain Eukaryota; kingdom Viridiplantae; phylum Streptophyta; class Magnoliopsida; order Lamiales; family Scrophulariaceae; genus Buddleja; species Buddleja alternifolia. The sequence goes on along the minus strand of CM033408.1, from coordinate 18,876,628 downwards.
ACATATACCGCACATCCAAAAATTCTTAGATGGGAAATATTTGGTTCCTGACCAAAAACCAAGTGTAATGGGGAGAACTTATGATAACTTGTTGGCCTTATGCGAATAAGTGCTGCTGCATGCAAAATAGCATGTCCCCAACAAGAAATAGGAAGTTTTGATCTCATAAGTAAAGGTCTTGCAATTAACTGAAGACGCTTAATAAACGATTCTGCTAGACCGTTTTGTGTATGAACATGTGCTACAGGATGTTCAACATCAATTCCAATAGACATACAATAGTCATTAAACATTTTGGAAGTAAATTCACCTGCATTATCAAGGCGTATCTTCTTAATTGGATAATCAGGAAAATGTGCTCGTAGTCTAATCAATTGAGCAAGCAATCTCGCAAATGCCAGGTTGCGAGTTGATAACAAAGATACATGTGACCATCTTGTTGATGCATCAATTAGAACCATAAAATATCTAATGGTCCACACGACGGGTGTATTGGTCCACAAATATCGCCTTGAATACGTTCCAAAAACGTAAGAGATTCACTTCTTACTTTTGTTGCTGATGGTCAAATAATCAACTTTCCTTGTGAACAAGCAGCACATGAGAAATCATTCGATTGAAGAATCTGCTGGCTCTTCAATGGATGACCACATGAATTCTCAATTATCTTTCACATCATGATTGATCCGGGATGGCCCAACTGGTCATGCCAAACAACAAACTTATTTTGATTTGCAAACTTCTGGTTTACGAGAACATGTGTTTCAATAGTAGATATATGCGTGTAGTACAAATCGGAGGGAAATGCAGGTAACTTTTCCAATATACATTTGTTACCAGCTATTGTATTAGTGATGTAAAGATACTCAATATTGCCATCACTTGTTGTCTCACTATGATATCCATTTCGGCGAATATCTTTGAAGCTTAGTAAATTTTTTTGAGATTTAGTAGAATATAATGCTTCATCAATATAAAATTGTGTTCCTCCGAGTAACAATATATTAGCTCTGCCGGAGCCTTCAATTAATTTTGTACTACCCGATATAGTACTAACATTTGCTTCTTACATTACTAAATAAGAGAAGTATTTTTTATTCTTGAGGATGGTGTGAGTTGTGGCACTATCAGCGAGACACATATCTTTATTATTGATGTTGCTGCTGATCGAGTAAATATTCATTCTTTATTGAAACATAAAAAAAAAATCAATACCAAACAATATTATTTTATATGAGAAACGACAATCTTATGAATAAATTCATTTATTGATCTTAAAAAGAAAACAACATGCTTAAATATTTATTTATAAACTACTAGAATTAAAACTTAACAAACTTATTTTTGAACACTTCCATCTCCAATCAAGTGATCAATTTTTCCATCAGGATCAGCAAAGAAATCAGCAACATCTAAATGAGTGTCATCAAAATGGTCATGATCAGAATTGCCTTCTTCAAAAGCAAAATTTGTTTCTATCTTCTTTCCTTTACCTTTCAGCGATTCTTGGTAAAGGTCAACAAGATGCTTTGGTGTACGACAGGTACGAGACCAATGACCTTTACCACCACAACGATAGCATAAATTTTCCACAGATTTGCTATTTTGGCCACCTTCATTTTTCTCTTCATTATTTTTCCACTTCTGGTGGAAAGATGTGTTCTTTGAATAACCACCACGATTTCCATAACCATATCCACGACCACGTCCACGTCCATGTCCAATACCACGGCCACGACCACGACCACGACTACGACCACGATTTGGTTCATTATTAAAATGGTTATGGGTTGTTACATTCACTTCAGGGAATGGAGCAAAACCAGTTGGACGAGACTCATGATTTTTCATCAAAAACTCATTGTTTTGTTCAGCCACAAGTAGGCAAGAAATTAGTTCAGAATATTTCTGAAAACCTTTTTCACGATAATGCTGCTGCAGGAGCACATTGGATGCATGAAAAGTGGAGAATGTTTTTTCTAACATATCCTCATCACTGATTTTTTCTCCACACAATTTCCATTGAGAACTGATTCTAAACATTGCAAAGTTATACTCACTTACGGTTTTGAAATCTTGCAATCATAAATGCATCCAATCATAACGAGCTTTTGGAAGAATAACAGTTTTCTGGTGGTCATACCTTTCTTTCAAATTTTTCCAAAGAACAAGTGGATCTTTTACAGTAAGATACTCATTTTTTAAGCTTTCATGAAGGTGGTGACGAAGGAAAATCATAGCTTTGGCCTTTTCTTGATTAGATGCTTTATTTCCTTTTTTGATTGTGTCTCCAAGACCATTTGCATCTAAATGAATTTCAGCACCTAACACCCAAGATAAATAATTCTTCCCCGTAATGTCAAGAGCCACAAAGTCAAGTTTTGCAATATTCGTCATTATAATACTATCATCAAAGTATAAGAAAAGTTAGACAACAATCAATCAACTCCATAAAATATTTTATATAACATAAGGAATTAATCCACGTAAATTATCATGAACAGCAAAATGTCGAACTAGTTAAATGCTGAATAGACTAAATGTTTGACTTTGATGATATAATATTACCAACATGAAGTTGACATCACATGAAAAATAAGAAAGTATTAATTTAACATGTGATATATGATGTTCTATATGCAACATGAATAACAAAAAAAAAAAATTGGAAACCTCACCTCGGTTCTACTAATAATTGCTAGAAATTCCTCTGTTTTACAATTTTTCGGAACAAAATGCTAATAACTTGAGACGGATCGTGCTGATAACGTGTTATGAAAATAACTCTAAAATATTATAAAGTTGAGAGAATGAGAGACTTCTTTTATTGATATTTTTGTGTGTTTCTACAATACGCAAACAATTTAATCCCTCACGCGACCATTCACACGTTCTACAAATGGTTATGCCTTTATGGTTCATATTAAAAGCTTATATTTTTACAAAATTCAAGTTATCATAACTGATGTGCACCGGAGTTTTTGGGACAAAATTGTAATTAATTTATGAATGGGTCGGAATAACCCAAGCAGATAAATCTAATCAAATGTGATCCAACTTATTTGATTGAGCCTATATATTTATATGGCCTATTACGACATAAGCCCAACCTAGTAAATGGGCTATGATATCCATTTAGAAGTAATAAGGCTATTAATAATTATAATTATTATATGTTTAGTTTATTAATTATGGTCCATTGGGCTAATTATAGGGTTTTGGCCCATGGCCCATGGCCCATTTCCAATGCTATAAATACTCCAGATAGATGATAAAAAATCATTATCTGCTCTGAAGAGAAAAAGACTGCTAGAGAGAAAGTGTTGGAGTCTATTGAGAGCTATTACACTATAGAACTACAAAGAGACTTGATCCTGTCAAAGTGGGTACGTAAGCAGCTTGATGTGAGCTAGTGCAGTCCATATTCAAACAACTTATTTTTTAGTCTATCGTGCGTCGGATTGGATTACCTCCCCACGTGGTCCTCACGTGGAATACATTTTGATCCCGCATCATTTTGATGCTCTATGTGGGATCAGCAGTCCAACCACTGAGTATGCAGACTAGATCTCAGGCACGTACCAACAGTGATAGGATGACTGGAAACAACACGCAAGGAGCTTGTGGTGGAGCCCTTAACCCAACACCTCAAACAGGCCTCCTAGGCACGCAGGTGGAAGGAGGGGGTCCAGACCCACCACCTCCATCCAACGTAAATAATGTGCCACCCATGACACCAGAAGTGATTCCGCCCCCTGCCACCAGGTGATCGAGATCACCCAAGAGGCCCACCTTGCTCACGTAGATGATGCCTCGGTCCCAGCGGCAGCTCGCGCTGTTCAGCAATACGCTAGGGCACATCCCCCTCGAGTCCCACCCCCTCCATTAGTTCATAAAGAACAAGACCCTCAGGGGGGAATCCTTAGGGTGCACCCCGACCTGAAGAAGGGGAACAACGAGTTGTACCCCCTCAGTTCACTCATCGGGTTTAGGAGCCTCGGGTAAGGGAGAGCCCACCTCAACCCCGTGATAGAGAAGGGAGAGGTAAGGGTGATCCTCCAAAGGCAGGCAATGACATGGGTAACCCCCCATTAAATGGAGTAATAAGAGTCATTTCGGGAGGCCCTACGGGGGGAGAGGATTCAGTGAACTCGAGAAAGACCTTTACTAAGAGCCGCCATGGGGATGCATGCTTCTAATGTCTGTTAGAGTTTATGCCCGGCGCACCAATTATGGGCCCCATTCTATGTAATAATAACTCTAGCTGAATGATCTTTTTCATATCAATAAAGTTAATCTTTTGACATTCTTTATTCGTGTATATAGCTTAGTCTTAACTTAGAATAAAGTCCCGAAGGATCACACATAGCTATGGGAGCATCGGGAATGGCAATGATGGAATATGTCTCCAAGGCTGTGATCCTTAAACATATGTTCCAAGTCGTGAACGGGCTCGTCGAGATGAAGGGATATCGATGAGACCCAAAAGACTTGCTTATATAATGCATACTCTTGATAGAGTGTATCTCGTTCCATAGATATTGGCACGGTGAAAGCCTATGCATGTATGAGGGTTCCTATTGTTGGAATAGGTACACTCAACAACCCCATGGAAGTTCCATTAAATGGAATCCCAGTCGAATCTGGAACTTCCAGTGGTCTTGTAGTATAAGAGTAATCCTTAGAACTTGAGGTTCCATTGGATGTCTTATACACAATCGAACATGTCTTGGTTTGTTACATGATTACTTAGATGATCACAAATGGGCAAAATCAGACATGGGCTGATTGTGTATGAAGGCACGTGAGAATCAAGATGGGATCTATCTCTGACATTAGTCTTGTCAGTGAATCTCCTATGTTTACATAGTGAATCGACTTTAGGAATCTTCAGCCGAAGTATGATATCTAAAGAGGTGTAGGGCTTCCTCTTTTAGATAGTCGAAAGTCGATCTCACCGTATTTGGGAAACATAGTTATTGAATTAATAGAGCTTCTACCTTAGCCACTGCTCTAGATTCAATCGGGAGATTAGATGGAGAGATCTTACTTATACAAGGATCAAGATCACGAAAGGCGTATTTTTATATTCGTCTTTATCTAGGTCTTCGTGGCCCGTTCCTAGAGAGTAACCACGATTTGTAAGTGCCGAGAATTAATATGGTGATTAATTCGAGGATTGATTAAATCAAAGGAATGATTTAATCTAGTACTTTCTATTTTAGGAAAGCACATTAGCACTTTGGGAAATTGTACTTACTATTAGATAGTAGACGAACCTAAGGGGTCACACACTTAACTCGTGAGAGTCATTGCTTAAATGATGTGATGAATCAATTTGAGGAAATTAAGGAAATTAGGAAAGTCTAGTCCTTTCCTAATAAGGAATATGAATTAATTGAGGGGATTCAATTAATTCGACTATTTTAATTAATCTTGTAGAATAAAGGGGAAAATTGCACTTTACGTCCCATAACTTTGCCTGAATTCAATTTTGGTACCGCTCGTTACAAAAATATCACATTGAGTCCCATATTTTATAAAAAATCTCAATGTTAGTCCCATTCGTCGATTTCCGTCAATTTCTAACGGCAGATGGCATGTGACTCGCACATGGGCCGTTAGTCAAAGCCTTGACCATGATATGTACCTGATTTGGGCTCCAAAACAAGGGATAATTGCAAAAAAGCCCTCAAACGTGTAATTAGTTTAATCATTTAACAAAAAAACATAAAATATAATACATATATATATATATGTACACACAAAATTATATAATATTGTATATATAAAAATAACAAAAAAAAAGTCACCGTTCATCATCTTCCCCAAGACGATGAACAGTGACCAAACTCCCCCCCCCCCCTCCCACCAAAACACACACACACATAGATATATATATATATATACACACACAATTATATAATATATTATAAAAATAACAAAAAAAAAATCACTGTTCATCATCTTCCCCAAGACGATGAATAGTGAATGATTGAAAAAAAATTATTTTTTTTCTTTATTTATATATATATATATGTATAATTACTTATATAAAAAAAATAAAATTGGCCTTTAACTAACCGACACGTGCCTTTTCCATTAGAAATTGATGGATGAGACCAACATTGAGATTTTTTGTAAGATATGGGACTCAATGTGATATTTTTGTAACGAGTTGGACCAAAATTGAATTCGGGCAAAGTTATAGAACGTAAAGTGTAATTTTCGCTAATTAAATTAATGGACCTAGTGGAGTCCAAGTATTTAATTTAGTTGAGTTTGGCCCAAGTTAAATAAATAAGTCAATTGGAATAAGTAATATATAATTAAACGAGTTTTAATTATATGGGAATATTTAATTGATGGGTTTAGCCTTCTTGGATTCCAATTAAAGGATGATGGCTGATTTTTAAGCCTAAAGATAAGAGGGGTTCAAATTCTTGGTGAAGAAGAAAAGGGTTTTCTTCTTCTCCAAGTCTTGTAGTTGGATTAGGATGCTAGGACTCTTACTCTATATATATGTGAATGCAAGACTAAACCCTAAGCTGGAAAAAGAATAGAGTTTCTTCTCTTGTCATCCTTGAGCAAAATCGGCCCCTACCTTGTTCCAAAACGACATCGTTTTGTTCATGTGTTGAAGTCAACGATTCACATATTCCATCCCTTCACATAATCAAGACTAGGTTTTAGACTTAGATCTCGTTGGCTAGCACCAATAACGAACTAAGTGGTGACTTGAACGAGGTGTGGATACATCTTAGAGGTGTGACGTTTGGAGCACTAACACCGGGGATACGATTGACAAGTGATTTTCTCCAAGAAATCGTTTGGACTTGTACCACAGGGTTGAAAAGATCCGAATTGTTGCTGCGAGAATTTAATCGAAAGGTAAAAATTGTCGTAACCTTCTTTATAGCGTAATCGAGCATATCATTATTCCTATTTCGGGTGGTTGTATGTTTAAATTTTAATTTCCGCTGCCACGAGCCACCCAGAGAATAGAACCAACCCAATAGTGGTATCAGAGCCAGGTTGGCTCGATTAAGCTATATTATGTGTTAGCATATTTTATTTATGCGTATGTAAATTGGTGCATGTTAAAAATGTGTTCGTCGTTTAGAATAATTGATTTTTCTATTGGGATATAGTTGATTATTTTTTGTGAAAAACGGTTTTGGTTTTGAAAATTCAATTGAAAAGGATGAATCCTGGGTGTGTGTGGATTTATTTGGATGGTAAAGGTTGCTTTTGGAATCACCGATGGTAGGACGTCGCGAGATGATCGGGCCGAAGGCTCAATTGTCGAGTGATTATGCCTGGCCCGAGGTGGGATCGAATTCGTCCATCATTGACTGAACGAATCACTCATGGTTGAAAAAGGGAGAAATCCTGTACAGCAACAGGTGTTGTCACCCGCGCCCAGGCGCAGGGTGACTAGCGCCTAGGCACCGGCCGGCTAGACTTGCTGGTCTCGCCTCTGTTAGCTGCGCCTGGGCACCATCAGGTCAGCGCCCAGGCGTGAGTCTGCTGGGGCCCTAGCGCGGTCAGTAGACTCGGGTCGAAATTTTTTTCTCAGTTTTTGATGCCGGAAGGTCGGGTAACCCAAGAACCTGACCTCAGTGGATTGTTTAAAGACCTGTAATTTCTGAAAAGGGTTTTGGAAATTGAAAATCGATATTATCCCGATGAAAGTTGCAATTTTGTTTAGACGATAGATGGGTAAATTTTGGATATCGTATATATATATGTTTGTTGCTTGGCATGCTTATGTGATGGGGATGAACCACGAGCCTAGTCTATGTTGTTTGGTTTTCATTGAATGTAATATTCTAGAGTTGTAAAAATAGCCGGTTTGGCTTTTACTTTTCTGTCAAGTAGATTAGTAGTAGTTGATAGACTATGTAATCGAAGACTGAGCGAGAAGACGAAGCCAAGACTTGAAGACTTGTATGCTGTGGTGGAACCCATTGTAATAGTCTAGTTGTTTTTTACTTTCTAGAATGTCCTGGCCCACTTTAGCTCAGTGGGTTAGTAGATTAGAGCTCGAGGTGGTTCATCCTCGGTTTACCGCTTTATGGGATGTTTATTTATCTTTCCGATACGATATGTGATGTGTTGTGAGATTCATGCATAGGATAGATAACTAAACAAACTAATTGTAATACTGATGAGACCTATTTGTATGCAATGTAATTCTCTCCTTGAAACATATTAGGCTAATGTGAAAATAGAATTGGAGTTCTATTTTCATTCCTTCCATCATAAGTAATTGCCATGTGATATGCCGCTGAAGTTCAAATCCATTTGCTCAGAAAATGGGGTGGGTTGAACCTAAGAAAGGCTGTGAGCATTGCTAAGCATATGATGCCCTATGGGATCATTGGTTTCATTACTTAGCTCAGAAAATGGGGGTAATGGAATTGATGATTGACCACGGGGATATTTGATGGGTCGAGCCTAACATCGACTACCATGTGTTAGCTCAGAAAATAGGGCACATGCGAAAGATGAGGAAAAAGATCTTGAGAACTATCAAGGAAGATGGAAGCCCCGGTAAGGCTACTATTCGAACTAGTCATATGTTAGCTCAGAAAATGGGGCATATGATGAAGTTTGAATAGATCTCAAGCCCACTAAAGAATTAACTATTCTTAGAATCACACCAAGAGGGTGGTGGGATTTGGAAAAATAGTAGGAGACTTGTACAATTAAAGACCAAATTGTATAAGAACTTTATTTGAAAATTCGTTACTTACCGTCTGCCTCGTACGTTTTGTAGATAATACGAAATGGCTAAAAATCCACTTTATACAATTATCGAAATAAACAAACTGACCGGTCCCAACTTTCCCGATTGGCTAAGAAACCTTAAGATTGTTCTACAATATGAAAAGAAGGACTACATTCTGATGGCTGAACAGCGGGGAATAACTCCTGAAAGCACTGATGAGGATAGAGAGTACGTTAGGCTTTGGTCGGATGACAATATCCAAGCGAGATGCCTTATTATGACTACAATGTCAAATGAGTTGCAAAAGCAACATGAGAATACAATATTGGCAAAGCATATTGTCAACCGCCTTGAAGAGCTCTATGATACTAGAACTAGGAGAGAGAGGTATGCTATCTCGAAGCAACTGTTTGGAGCAAGGATGAGCGAAGGTGCATCTGTCAGTGAGCACGTCCTTAAGATGATTCAATTGATTCATAAGATGAACGATTTGGACGTGGTACTTAATGGAGACCTTTGCGTCGACCCCATCCTTCAGTCTCTCCCAAAGTCTTATGACCAATTCGTCATCAACTTCAACATGAACAACTTGAATGCCTCATTAAATGAGTTGTTGAACATGTTGACAAGTGCTGAGAGCACCATCAAAAAGGACAAGCCGGTGTTTCTTATGAATTCATCTTCTAAACCTAAGAAGGGTAACAAGAAGAAAAATAAAACTAAGAAGCTGAAAGGTACAGATGGTGTCAAAAAGGTGAAAAAGGCCAAATCTGATAAGTTCTTCAAATGTCGGAAGACTGGGCACTGGCAAAGGAACTGCAAAGAGCCACCGTCTCAAGGTACGTTCTTTGTTGAAGTTAACTTCTCGGTTAATGATTCTTCTTGGATTCTAGACACTGGATGTGGAGTTCATATCTGCAATAACTTGCAGGAGATGACAAGAATCAAGGAGCTAAATAGAGGAGACATGACCCTGCGGATTGGAAATGGAGCATGAGTTGCTGCCAAGGCCGTGGGGACGATCTACTTAGGGATAGGAGATAGAAATTTAGTATTAAATTCTGTTTATTTTGTTCCTGAAATAATATGAAACATTATCTCGATTCCGGTTTTGGATCGAGAGGGTTATTGTTTTGAGATTCGTAATAAAACTTTGTTTTTGTCTTATGAATTGTCTCTTATTATGGAATCAAAATTGCAAGATGAAGTTTATACTGTTTTCCCAACAATTTCTAATCTCAATATTCAATAAAGAAATAAACGTAAACGAGATAATCAAGCAAACGCACTAATGTGGCACGAGACACTAGGTTATATCTCCAAAGAAAGAATTTGAAGCTTGGCAACTCATTTAGGTCTCCAAGACTTAGATGAATTGACAACTTGTGAATCGTGTCTCAAAGGGAAAATGACTAAGTTGCCATTTTTGGGTAAAGCAGAACGAGCCACAAGTCCATTGGACTTGATCCATACGGATGTGTGCGGCCCTATGAGCATAAATTCTCAAGGAGAGTTTAGCTACTTCATAACCTTCATCGATGATCATTCTCGGTATGGTTACGTATATCTGATGAGATATAAATCTGAATCCTTGAGAAATTTAAGGAGTTTAGATATGAGGTAGAGAAGCAACTTTGAAAAAATATTAAAGCTCTTCGATCTGATCGGGGAGGAGAATACTTGTCTTTCGAGTTCATTGATTATCCTAAAGAGAATGGGATTCTCTCACAGTGGACTCCGCCAGGCACGCCTCAACATAAAGAGGTAGCCTAGCATAAGAATCGAATATTGTTGGATATAGTTCGATTCATGATGAGTTTCACTGAAGTTCCTAAGTCCATGTGGGGCTATGCTCTTGAAACGGCAACCTATCTGTTGAATAGGGCGCCGTCAAAGGCTGTGCCTAAGACCCTGTATGAAACTTGGTGTGGAAAGTCACCCTCATATGCTCACTTGAGAATATGGGGGTGCCCCTCTTATGTAAAGCATTTAGTGGGAGACAAATCAGATCCCAAATCTTCTTAGTGTTATTTTGTAGGATATCCAAAGGAAACTATTGGATACTACTTACAACCCTACGGAACAAAAGGTGATTGTTTCAAGAAACGCTAATTTCCTAGAAAAAGGATTCATTTTGGATAGGAAAGGCGAGGCTGTAGAACTTAATGAGATGAATCAAAGTAATTCGAATCAAGGAGTACGAAATAACCCACCCAACACCAATGAAGCTAATTCCGATATACCTACTGAGAACACACAACCCTTGAGGAGATCTGAAAGAGTTCTAAAGGCTCCTGAAAGATGGCTTGGCCTATTAGAAGAAAAGAACTCAGAAGATCCTCTCTTAGACTCTGATCCAAAGAGTTATAAGGAAGCAATGTCTGACATTGATTCGGGAAAATGGCTAGAAGCTATGAACTCTGAAATGGACTCCAACAAGGTATGGACCTTGGTGAACCCACCAGAGGGCGTGAAGCCCATTGGTTGTAAGTGGATCTATAAGTGGAAGCTTGGAGTCGATGGAGAGGTGACAACCTATAAGGCACGCCTCGTGGCAAAAGGATTCACTCATAGATAAGGCATTGCCTATGAGGAAACCTTCTCGCTAGTGGCGATGCTAAAATCCATTAGTATTATGCTAGCTATATCTGCATATCTTGATTTCGAGATCTGGCAGATGGGATGTAAGGACTTCATTCCTCACTGGAGAGATTGAGGAAGAGATATACATGCAACAGCCAGAGGGCTTTACATCCGAGACGAGTGAACACAAAGTGTGTAAGCTCTAAAGGTCCATATATGGATTAAAGCAGGCTTTTCAAAGCTGGAATAAACGATTTGACACTATTATACAAGAGTATGGATATGTGCAAAATGTTGAAGAGGCTTGTGTGTACAAGAAGGTTAGTGGGAGCGCGGTTACGTTTCTCATACTTTATGTTGATGATGGTCTTTTGATCGGAAATGATATTGGAATGATGCAGTCGACTAAAGTATGGCTCTCTAAACAATTTTCCATGAAGGATATGGGAGAAGCATCCTACGTACTTGGTATGAAGATATACCGAGAGAGATCGAGTAGGCTGCTAGGACTCTCCCAATCCGCATATATCGATCGCATACTTAAGAGATTTAAGATGGAAGAATCCAAGAGAGGAATCTTTCCAATGGAACATTAGATTACATTTTCCAAGTCGATGTCTCCTAAGACTCGAGAAGAAAGAGTAAGAATGTCCCACATACCTTATGCCTCGGCTGTAGGTAGTATAATGTGTGCGATGATATGCACAAGACCCGATGTAGCGTACGCATTGAGTGTGTGCAGCTATTATCAGGCTGATCCCATATCAGGCTGATCCCAGTGAGAAGCACTGGAATGCAGCAAAAGCGATCCTTAAGTACCTTAAGAGGACTAAGGACATATTTTTTATATACGGACGTGGAAAATTGGAGTTAGAGGGATACACTGATTCGAGTTTCCAAATAGAAGTGGACGACTCGAAGTCGGTCTCGGGATTTGTCTATCTGCTTAATGGAAGAGCCGTCAGCTGGAAAAGTTCCAAGCAGGCAACTGTGATGGACTCCACCACTGAAGCATAATATATCACAGCTTCAGAGGCTGCGAAGGAAGGTGTTTGGATTAGGAACTTCATCCAAGAATTGGGTGTGGTTCCATCTGTTGTAGACTCAGTACCTTTGTACTGCGATAACAACGGGGCTATTACTCAAGCAAAGGAGCCAAGGTTTCATTAGAAATTCAAGCACATACAGAGGCGATACCACTTGATCAGAGAGATCATTGGGAGAGGTGACGTTCGAGTGGAACATGTGGACTCGGCAGACAATGTGGTGGACCCGCTCACCAAACCTTTAAGCCAAAAAGTATTTGAAGGACATTTAGGGAGAATGGGCCTCAAGCACAAGGGTAAGTGGTAAATTGTTAGAGTTTATGCCCGGTGCACCAATTTTGGGCGCCATTCTATGTAATAATAACTCTAGCTGGACGATCATTTTCATATAAATAAAGTTAATCTTTTGGCATTCTTTATTCATGTATATAGCTCGGTCTTAACTTAGAATAAAGTCTCGAAGGATCACACATAGCAATGGGGCATCATTGCGCATCGGGAATGGCATTGATCGAATATGTCTCCAAGGCTGTGATCCTTAAACATATGTTCCAAGGCGTGAACGGGCTCGTCGAGATGAAGGGATATCGATGAGACCCAAAAGACTTGCTTATATGATGCATACTCTTGATAGAGTGTATCTCGTTCTATAGATATTGGCACGGTGAAAGAATAAGCATGTATGAGGGTTCTTGTTGTAGGAATAGGTATGCTGAACAACCCCATGGAAGTTCCATTAAATGGAATCCCATTCGAATCTGGAACTTGCAATGGTCTTGTAGGATAAGAGTAATCCTTAGAATCTGAGGTTCCATTGGATGTCTTGTACACAATCGAACATGTCTTGGTTTGTTACATGATTACTTAGATGACCACAAATGGGCAAAATCAGACATGGGCAGATTGTGTATGAAGGCACGTGAGAATCAAGATGGGGTCTATCTCTGACGTTAGTCTTTTCAATGAATCTCCTATGTTTACATAGTGAATCGACTTTAGGAATCTTCGGCCGAAGTATGATATCTAAAGAGGCGTAGGGTTTCCTCTTTTAGATAGTCGAAAGTCGATCTCACCATATTTGGGAAATATAGTTATTGAATTAATAGAGCTTCGACCTTAGCCACTGCACTAGATTCAATTGGGACATTAGATGGAGGGATCTTACTTATACAAGGATCAAGATCACGAAAGGCATATCTTTATATTCGTCTTTATCTAGGTCTTCGTGGCCCGTTCCTAGATAGTAACCACGATTTGTAAGTGCCGAGAATTAATGTGGTGATTAATTTGAGGCTTGATTAAATCAAAGGAATGATTTAATCTAGTACTTTCTATTTTAGGAAAGCAAACTAGCACTTTGGGAAAGTGTACTTACTACTAGATAGTAGACGAGCCTAAGGCGTCACACACTTAACTTGCGAGAGTCACTGCTTAAATGATGTGATTAATCAATTTGAGGAAATTAGGAAAGTCTAGTCCTTTCCTAATAAGGAATATGAATTAATTGAGGCGATTCAAATAATTCGACTATTTTAATTAATCTTGTAGAATTAATTAAATTAATGGACCTAGTAGAGTCCAAGTATTTTATTTAGTTGTGTGTGGCCCAAGTTAAATAAATAAGCCAATTGGAATAAGTAATATATAATTAAACGGGTTTTAATTATATGGGAATATTTAATTGATGGGTTTAGCCTACAATTAAATGTGGAGACAAGAATTAATTCTTGGATTCCAATTAAAGGATGATGGCCAATTTTTGAGCCCAAAGATACGAGGGGTTCGAATTCTTGGTGAAGAAGAAAAGGGTTTTCTTCTTCTCCAAGTCTTGCAGTTGGATTAGGATTCTAGGACTCCTATTCTATATATATGTGAATGCAACACTAAAACCCTAAGCTGGAAAAAGAATAGAGTTTTTTTCTCTTGTTATCCTTGAGCAAAATTGGCCCCTACCTTGTTCCAATACGACATCGTTTTGTTCATGTGTTGAACTCAACAATTCACATAATCAAGCCTAGGTTTTAGACTTAGATCTATTTCGTTGGCTAGCACCAATAACGAAATAGGTGGTGACTTGAGCGAGGTGTGGATACATCTTAGAGGTGCGACGTTTGGAGCACTAACACCGGGGTTACGATTGACGGATGATTTCCTCCAAGAAATCGTGTGGGCTTGCACCACAGGGTTGTAAAGATCCGAATCGTTGCTGTGAGAATTTAATCGAAAGGTAAAAATTCTCGTAACCTTCTATATAGCGTAATCGAGCACACTGTTATTCCTGTTTAGAGTGGTTGTACGTTTAAATTTTAATTTCAGCTGCCACGAGCCACCTGGGGAATAGAACCAACCCAACAATGTCCCCCCTGGAAAACCAAGTTTATCAGCTCGGCATTGATAACGCACAGCTCCAAGGGGTCAAAACTCCTCTTACAGGTTGCATAGCAACTCGAGTCAAGATGAGAAAGGAAAGTAAGTAGTGATAAATATGGTATCCCAAGGTGAAGAGAAATTTGTTGAGTACCGGAGTGGTGAGTCAAAAGAAGATGAATCACTTGTAGGAGCATCGAAAGTTTGAAGGTGGTGGAGTTGGTCCAAGGGGACCCCGAGAAAATCACTAAGATTGGGGCCACCCTAGATGCTCCATTCGAGGGAGAATTATTCACTTTCTCCAAGATAACTTAGACGTGTTTTCATGGAGCATGGATGATATGGCAGGGATGGACCCTGAAGTCATGACTCATCATTTGAATGTGTACTTGGATGCGCGCCAAGTAAAGCAACATAAAAGAATCATGCGGCAAGAGAGGAGCATGGCCACCAAGGAAGGAAATGAGAAACTGTTGGCAGCAAAATATATTTGCATTGTGCACTACCCAGAGTGGCTTGCCAATGTAGTACTGGTGGTAAATCCAAATGGAAAATGGAGGATGTGCATAAACTTCATAGATCTAAATAAGGCATGTCCGAAGGACTCATACCCATTCTCTCGTATTAATGACCTCATAGACTCTACTGCAGTGTGCGAGTTGTTAACGTTCCTAGATGTTAGATAAGGATACAATCAAATTTTCTTGGAACCCAAGGATCAAGAAAATATGAGTTTCATCACCGACCACGGGATATTTTGTTATAACGTGATGCTCTTTGGACTTAAAAATGTAGGGACCACGTTTCAAAGACTGGTTAACAAGATATTTGAAGATAGCCGAGTAGAAAATGGAGTCCTGCATTGATGACATGTTATTCAAGAGCCAAAAGAGGGTAGAGCATATATGTGATCTACAAGAGTGCTGTACGCTGACGGTATAAGATGAAACTCAACCATGCTAAATGCGCGTTCAGGGTCCGAGGAGAAAAATTCTTAGGTTTCATAGTGTGTGAGCACGAGATAGAAGCAAACCTGGAGAAAATCAAGCCATACTAGACTTGGCTCCCCCTAGATCCAAGAAAGAATGCAAGAGTTAATGGGGCGAGTGGCAGCCCTGAACCGGTTTATCTCAAGATCAACCGATAAAGGGTTACCTTTCTTCAAAGCAATATGGAAGATCAAGGGCTTCGAGTAGAAAACTTCGTGCCAGATGGCATTTGAGAGACTTAAACCATACTTAGTCTACCCGCTATTGCTCACTAAGCCCCTTGAAGGTGAGGCCCTTTTCCTATACCTAGCAGTCGCCCAAGAGGCCGTTACCATTGTACTCTTTCGAGATGAGAAGGGTGATCATAAGCCCATCTACTATGTTAGTCGATTACTCCAAGGAACCGAGCTAAAATACCCCTTGATTGACAAATTGACCCTTGCCTTGGTAGTGGCGGCTAGGAAGTTGAGACCGTATTTTCAGTCACACCATATAGTGGTGCTTACCAATCATCCCTTAAATTGAGTGCTAGCAAGTCTTGATATCTCAGGAAAGATGGTGAAATGGGCAGTGCAGCTGAGCGAACATGGTATTGAATATCAAAGGAGGCCAGCCATTAAGGCACAAGTGTTAGCTGATTTTGTGGCTGAGATGATGGAAGATGAGGCTAGCTACTCCTTTTCGACTTGGACTTTATTTGTAGATGGTTCTTCTACTCACACGGGGAGTGGAGCAGCGATCGTACTTGAAAGTCCTCAAGGGGACAAATTTTAATATGCGTTGAGGTTTGAGTTTGTGACTTCAAATAACAAAGCTGAATAAGGAGCTCTATTGGTCGGAGCTAAACTAGCCCTTGCAGCCGGAGCTAAGAAGTTGATAGCTTATATTGACTCACAATTGGTGGTAAACCAAGTGAAGGGTGCTTATGAAGCCAGGAGTGAGAAGATGGCTCGTTATTTGGCCTTAGTTCAGAAGGTGCGGGATAACTTTGAAGAATTCAACCTCAGGCAGAACCCTAGACCAAGAATGAAGCTGCTGACCAACTGGCTAAGTTGGCAAGCTCGATAGCATCCATCAAAGATAGAAAAATAACCTTTTTAGCTTCCGACAAGTCAGAAGTAGAAAATGGGGGTCTAGAGGTGCTATGTGGAGAACCTAAGGCACCCAGCTGAAAAGATGTGATACTTGAATACTTGGTCCCAGGTAACCTTTCTAGTGTCCCGAAGAAAGTAAGGAGTGTTCGAATAAGGACAGCCAGATTTGTGACGATAGATGGCGAGCTCTACAAGCGAGGGTTTTCGTAGCCATCTCTGAAGTGTTTAACCCCGGAGATGGAAAATTACGTGCTACATGAAATACATGAAGGGTGCTGCGAAAATCACCTGGGGGGCAAGTCCCTAGCAGCTAAGACCTTATAGTAGGGATATTATTGGCCAAGCATGTTGAAAAATGCTTGTGACTTAGTTAAAAAATGCAAGAGTTGCCAATTGCCAATTAATCCAATTAACTATTCAATCCCTTTGGCTCATGAATCACTTAACCACCTTTCTCGATATATAGGTGGTAATTCATCTAAGTTTATTCCCATCAACTCTCATCAGTCTAACAATTTTTCAATATATAGGTGGTAATGATTGATCTAGGATTATCCATATTTTCATGTGTGCATGCGCTGCAACTCGCTGCACATGGAGCTCAACACATAATCCCTTACCATTTGAGCATCAGATACCTAATCCGAATACGCCATCTTCACTAAATCTTACTCATCGAGCCCAGGTCTCGGTGGTCGATCCAACTCCTACATATATTCAAGATTTTCATCATTGAGGACAGTCCTCAGTCCTCTGTTCCATTCAGAGAAGTTTTATCCATTTAGAATGTTCTTTTCAAGCAATACTTTGAGTGTGTTAACCATTTTAGAGAATAATTATCAAACTGCAGAAAATACCAAGATTATCCAATTAGATACTTTATATTGTTAAAACAAGTAATTTTAAAGGACTTGTACAATTACTTGTCACCCACTATTTTTCTCAATTATTGTACTCCCACTGCAATAATTGAAAACCTCGTTGGATTGGTTTCATAGTGAGTGATTGAGGTCCTCAATGTCTAGATGGCTTGTAACCTTTTTCGATATATGGCCCATCTAGGAATTGAGGTGGCTCCTAGTGCCAATTATCCAATTAACGATTCAATCCCTTTGGCTCATGAATCACTTAACCGCAACCTTTTTCGATATATAGGTGATAATTCATCTAAGTTTATTCCCATCAACTCTCATCAGTCTAACAATTTAACCTCGCCTTGCAATCTTTTTCGATATATGGGGCGAAATTTGCTTCGATTGAAGGTATCAAATGCACTAAAGAATATCAAGCGTATTACCTTTATATATGGTCCCCTAATACGGGGAAGATGCCATATATAAGATCCAGCCATCTCATTCTAAAGTTTGATGGAGAGCCAGGATATCAAATACCCTTTACTTACTTAGTATCATTTGATAAGGGAGAATTAATAACTTGTTAAAATTTATTATATTTTGGGTCTCACTTTACACATTAATTTATGAAGCACTAGTTAAGGAAATGCAAAACAAAAACGCCTATCAATTTCTAACAACACACACACGTATGGGCTTTAATCTAGATTGCCTCGAGCCAACAGTCAATCGGGGAGGAGATCTAATCTATTACAAAAGAGCTTCTTGACTTTGCTCCAAGCTTGCCACCGACTTCACTCTTCATTGGACCTATCTAATATTTTTATTACAATGGTACATACCTATACAATTGTTCTAACAAAAATAAAGATACATACTGGAGGGCTCAAACTCTGGCCCAATACAACCCAGAAAATAAAAAGAAACCAACCCTAAACCCATACGAGGTGTCACCATCACATAATGATAAAAGGAGCACATAATCAAATTAACCACATATGTGATTATTATTAAATCTTATTTAATATATAATTAAATCCAATTTAATTATTTTTGGAAAATAAATCCAATTTATTTTGAATTTTTAATGTTAATGGGCCAAGCCCAAATATTTACTTTATTCCAATTAAAGTGGACTTTATCAAATAAAGCCCAACATGGGTGAAATAATTTAAAAGTGAAATTGAACTCTAAGATTTCTAAGAACATATAATTAAATCCAATTTTAATTAATTTGGGTCAATCCAATTTAATTTAATCCATAAAATAAAGCAAGCCCAACAAGTTTTATTTAGACACTTAAACTCAATTTAAATACCAAGGATTAAATTTGATGATTAATTTTTAAGTGGCTAAAAAATCCAATTTTAGTCTTAGAAAAATTTAATTTTTCAAAAAAACTAATCAAAGTTAAATCTAATTTAATCTCAATGGAAATCCAATTTTGAAAAAATGAAAAAGACTTTATAAGGCTTTTAATTTTAAAATTAATCCATAAAAGAATTTTAAAAAATGCAAATTGGGTTTGAGCCCAATTTTATTTTTAAAACTATCCATTAGGTTCAAAATACTTCCAACGGACTAGACGAAATTTTAAAAATTAATTTTAAACATGTAGGATTAATTTTTCAAGGTCGGCGCCCGACTTGATAAAAATTTAAAATCACACGTCCGGCCAAACCCAACGCACGATGTTGCCCTAGCTGGCAGCGCAGTGCACCGCCACACACGCACACACACAGATCACGGCACCATACGATCCAATCGCACGGCGTTGTGCATCTGCTCGGCCATGCCACGTTGCACAGTGCTTCCAGCTTCCAGGCCACGTCGCACGGTGCGGACAGGCAGCGCTGTGCAGCGGGGCCGCCAGTCGGCGCACCGTGAGCTGCTCAGCGGCTCATTTCCAGTGGTGCCACCATGGCTCCGCCTCGACATTTTCAATCATGCAATTTTAATCATCAAAACACAGTTGTATAAACATGCATATCAATAAATCATAACACCCAATTTTTACATGTTTGCGTGCAATCATGAAAAAACTGACACGAAAAATCCTTACGTGTTTGCACAGCAAGTGGACTGGTCGTGTGTAGTAATAAAATGGATTTTAAGTCCGGGATGTCGAACCCACAGAGACTCGTATTTTAGATTGACAAAGTTTAAAGCAATTGAAATTAAATTAATTTACTACGATTGTATTAAAAGTAAATAAAATTCAGAAACAAGGCTAGAAAATGAGATTGAGATTCTTATGAGATAAAATAACTAAGGCACATGCTTCAGCCGTATTTACTTGTTAATATATATGAATGGTTCTTCGACTTATTAGACTAATATTGCTTTGGTGGAAAAAACATTAAATAATTATTACCCGGTGTCTCGGCTGTAATAATCCTATAACTACGTGACGGTTCTCTAAATATTTCTATTCGAGACTCAAATCATTAGTCATGCATTCACGTTTTAGAATTTCCCCGGATAAATCCGACTAACAGCACCCGGGAATCTATACCTATCCCTAGGAGCAATTCCTCATGTTTTTCGGATGATGTGTTAATTTCTTTTGAACCCTAATCTATATTCTCCTGAATAAATAAACTAGGCTAATTAGCAAGCATATGGTGATCAAGCATATGTTTGGAATAAAAGCACAAAATTAACACACAAAGCAATACTAGAATTAATAAGAAAGATTACTTCCTATATACAAACTCATAAAATTGGCATTCACATGGCCCTAGTTAAAGGAAATTAGTTCATACTCATAATTGGAAAAACAACTAAAATCATAGAATTATTCATAGACAAATAATCTAGAAAATAAAATTCTCCCTATTACGAATTGATGAATTCGTGTAGAATCGTCGTTCTCTTCGTCTTGCTCGTTTCTTGGCTCCAACTCTCTTCCAAAGCTGAAATTTTCGAACCCTAATGATGTTGGAAGAGGATGTATTTATAGATGATGATCTCCAGGTCTCCTAGTTGAATTAGGAATGAAAACTTCCCAAAATTCGTCCAGCCGCCTCTCACGTCCGTACGTTACCCCCTTCACGTTCGAACGTTGTGACGTGGCCACGCCTGAACGTTGAATACCTCACGTCCGAACGTTGAGTGCAGATTCTCCCCAAAATAATGTTTTTCTGCCCCTTTCGCTCGATTGTCATGATTTTACCCCTGCACTCATTTAACACACAAATCAAATCCACAAGTGGTAAACATCACTCATAATCGACTCTAAACCAACCAACTATCGGGCCCTAAAACACGTAAAACTCAAGTTTATCAAAAACATAAATTCATACATTCATATTCATCAAACAATACAAACATATATTCATATTCATCAAATAATACAAACATATGAACGCATGGAAAAAATATCAAAGCCATGAATTTGGCTCTGATACCATTGTTATGAATCGAACCAATGGATAAAAAAATTTCTCGATTCACAA
Organism: Buddleja alternifolia; assembly: GCA_019426215.1. NCBI lineage: Eukaryota > Viridiplantae > Streptophyta > Magnoliopsida > Lamiales > Scrophulariaceae > Buddleja > Buddleja alternifolia. The sequence continues at coordinate 18,855,503 of CM033408.1, read as the reverse complement.
AGCCCGGATTCAATTCATGCTTTTGATAATTTAATTAGCATATAAATCAAATTTATCAAGAGAAGAAGTAATCCAATTACCGTTTGATGAAATTCTTAAGTCTAGCTTTGAGAAGCAACTGATCATTCATTCCTCTAGATTATCACGCAAAAAATGATGTTCGTTTCTTGAAACTCGACCTCCTCTACCTCAGACAGGGGTTGGATGGCTAGGGTTTATGGAGAGAGAGAGAAAGGATTTTGTGTTTCACTTCTTTTCACTCTTTAAGATGAAAAATTATGACTTCAGTTGGATTTTTAATTAAGCACCTAGTTTTAAATAAAAATCACTCATTGAATTACAAGTAGGGGGTGGCCGAATGGCCCTATAGGATAGGGTTACTGGACTTCATCCAATTCTAAGCCCAGTGTTAAGTATTTAATAAATATTCCAAGTCCAATTCAATTGACAATTAATTAAATACTAAGCTCTTTTAATTAATAGTACTTTATTAATTCTAAATTAATAATGCTATTAATATTGATTGACTAAACATATTTAATTACAATAATTAAATATATATTTATTATAATCAACATATCCCATTAATAATTTTCACTCTAAGTGAAATTACCAAAATACCCTTTATGAAGTAAAACTCCTTTATTTTATCACCTTTATATAGCGCGACTCTCTTGATTGGCATTGGAGGGCTTCCAAGGATATAGTTATCATCAAGCCATTCCCGTGAAACTATACCGAAACCCAATCAAGTACAAGACGAATACATCATCACGAACCTTTAAGTTACAATTACCATATACGTAAGCTCTTCACTGACGCAACCCAATCAAGTAAGAGTCATGAAATGTCAACCTCATACAACTTGATACTATACTGTATAATCATACTGATGTAAAATTACCAAACTGCCCTTTGTATCCAATACATGTCAGTTATAATTGTTTTGGCCAAAGACTTTAATTTTAGAACAACTATGACGTACAGGTTGCTTCTTGTTTACTTTCGAGACAGTGAATTCCTTATTGGCAGTCAACTTCCCATTCTCGAACGCACCGAATGAATCATACTTCGAGGTTGACCCCACCAACGGGTGATTGGGTCTAACTATGCTAATAACTCATTCAATGGTACGAGCACAATGTAAAGGACTCCTCAGGTCGAAAGCTCACTCATATTATCGTAATAGGTAATCTTTATCGTTGACTGTTACCGAGTGAAAACTCATGTGATAGGATTACAACGAGTCGTATTCGAATATGTTAACTCCGTTAATCATATTCATGACACCAGCTCCCATTATCCAATCAGTGTAAGACTAGCACTTCCTTGTCAAAGCAAGTGTCATACGAGTTGAACCTAGATGCCCAATTTAGATTCTTTAACTCGCGAACCATGTTTATAAGATCAAGTACTTAACTCCACCAGTGATTCTGCTTATCAAATAAGTATTGGTGAGTACACCTTGATCTTAAAGACCTATTTGTTCAATACATTTAATGCCACAATTAGATTTATAAAAACAAATTCAATGTATTTTATAATGATCAATAATGTTTATACAATATAAATAAAATGCCCAAATAAATCTAATTCCTCAATGGCATAGAGGGCATAACACCTAACAGCGGCAACCTAAATTCGAACCCAGGACCTTTCACATAAAGTGTGAAGTAGTTACCACTAGACCAATAGATCTTGGGTACTAACAAGGCTATTAATTATTATTACATATTTAATAATTTAATTATGGTCCATGGGGCTAATTATAGGGTTTTGGCCCATGGCCCAATTCCAGCACTATAAATACCCCAAATAGATGATAAAAGATCATTACCTGCTCTGAAGAGAAAAAGACTGTTAGACAGAAAGTGCTGGAGTCTTTTGAGAGCTATTGCACTATAGAACTACAAAGAGACTTGATCTTGCTAAAGTGGGTATGTAGGAAGCGTGCTGTGAGCGGGTGCAGTCCATATTCAAACAACTTATTTTTTAGTCTGTCTTGCGTCGTATCGGATTTCCTCCCCACATGGTCCTCACTTGGAATACATTTTAATCCTGCATTAATAACCATAAATTTTGGAGAAATTCTACAGTTTTGGCCATTGGATCAATAATGGGGGTGGGGGGTTAATTTACTAAATGACCCCCCGCCCCCCTATCGGGGATCCAATGGCCAAAACTGGACCGAGACCAATAGTCTCAGTCCAGCATAGAATGGCCCATAGATTTTGACAGTGGTCAAATATCCATATTAAACATATTATATTTTATATTAATATACTTTTTATACTTTTAAATTTATAAAAGATATATTAAAAATATATATTAACAATATATACACACTAACATATATATACATCCAACACCACCATCACCGTTCTTCCTCGGACTCTGCCTCCACCACCACCCAACCTTCCACCTCCGTGTCACAACCCACTCTTCTCCGTCCAGTACAACCACCACCATAAAAGTATATCCACCTCCGCCCACGTCTACGTCTGCCTCTCTAGAGAACGCCGCCACTGCCACGACCTCTCATTTGCAAATTGCCACTGCAAACAGACCGGTGGCCCTTTTACAAATCGTCGTTCAAAATATATAGTAATGTTTGAAATAATTGTCATATATGAATATATATATATATGGAAAAATTGCATTGACCTCCCCCTAACTATAGGTATTTGGCATCCACACCCCCTCACGTTTGATATATTAGTAAGGACCTCCCCTCCTTCAACTTCCTAAAGACTATTATACCCTTCAACTTTGATATAATAGTCTAACTTTTACAAGTTAAAGACTATAATACCCTTCACATTTTAGCTAAATGTTTAATTGAATGAAAAATTGTCAAAATATTATCAAATAACTTTGTAATAAAATATTTAAAATGAATTTCTTTTTAAAAATATTTCTAAGATCCCTAAACCTTGAATTCTATATTTAAAATGAATCTTTTGTAATTTCGTGAATAGTTTATCATGTACAAATATTTTCTGTTTTAATTGTGCTCTTATTATTTATCACATCATTTTTTATTTCTATCTCAATATTGAATCAATTTGTCAAGTACTCTTTTTATATTGTATTTAGTATAAATATTCGGAATTGAGGATTTATGGTGATATTTGAGCTTTTCTTTTCAATCAATTAAGTGAAATTCATTATATATATATATATATATATATATTCATATATATATATATAGGTTTGCTAGTTGTTGAGTTATAAATTTCATTGTACAATATTCATAAGTTGATTTTTCATTGTACGTCTTTTAAATTTCAACTTAAGAATAAAAGTGTCTGGGATTTTTTTTTTAATTATTAATTTAAGGTTTAAGAGTTTTAGAAATATATCTCTACACTTTTTAATTTTCGATGATTATGTTTTGTATTTAATTACAATGTCATTTAATTGATACTTTATAATAAAAAATTCCAACAAATTATTAAGTCTAATTCAACATTTTTAGCTCTAACAATAAATAACATTTTAGTCTTTAATTAATAAATTTAATTGAAAAGTTGAAGGTAGGGAGGTCTATGCCAATATTCCAAAAGTGAGGGGTGTGGATGTCAATTGTCAATAGTTCAGGGGAGGCTGATGCAATTATCCCATATATATACACATTATAGGGATTATGTATATTAAATTTATTGTTATTAATATATAAATGTATTTATATGCATAAATCTGTATAAGTATACAATATTTCATTATGTGCATATACATATATATATATATATATATATATAAAAGTAGTGTTTGATTCATATATGTAAGTTATATATAAGGTATATGTACAAACAAATACATACATGATAAATTGATTAAATAAAATAATACTACTAATAGATTCATTTCTAGAACACGTGTGAAAAACAAGAGAAACTGATCCACTCTCAGCGAAAAGCAATCTCCTCTTTTTTCTCAAACACTCCACCGATCAAAAGAAGTTGGTCTGAGTGGAAAGGGCTCTGACAGCTTAAGCAAGAGATCTTATGTTTAAACACTATCTATTAGCATCTTTATCGTGATTTTCCTTTTGCTTTTACTTGGGAGAGAGAGGGAGAGGGAGAGGGAGACAGAGATGATGAAAAGCTCACTTTTGTGATAAAGATCAGTAAAAAAAAAGGGGAGAATCTTCGGTCTTGACAAGGGACTAAATTGGTACTAATCAAAAAGATATCGAATCAAATAGGCTAGTTAGCTATGATGAAACCGAAATGGGACAAGTGTAAGTTACGGGATCGATTTTACATTTTCGCCCCTTTTTTTCTTAAGTGTGAGTTATCTAAATAACGAGATGATCAAATGATGAATACGTATGTGAGACGACAAATGAAAATGGAAAAATTGGATCAACCTCCCTTCAACTATTGACATTTGGCATTCACATCCCTTTGTATTTGGTATCTTGACATGTACCTTCCGTTCTTCAACTTTTTGATAAGATTTACTAATGAAAGACTAAAATACCCTTCAGATTGGGCAAAAAATTTTTAAAATATTGAATAATTGGTTGGAGAATAAAAAAAGTACCATTAAATGACATAGGCTATGTATGGTTAGGAATTTTAAAAAAAAAATCATTTTTTGGATCATCAAAAAATGAAAATACATAGTCCAAGCCAAATTTAACAAAAAATAATCAAATTTTAAATATACTGCACATTCCCCTATACAACAACCAATCATTTCATCATTTCAATCTATTCATATCATTAATTACATTATCCCACTATCCAACTCATTCTTTTACTTTCCATATTTTATAAAATAAAAATACCTATTCAATTTTCCAATATTCCAATTATTATTATTAAATAATATTTAATAGTATATAATTTGTATAATATATAATCCACTATTCACATTTTCCTCCTCTGCACTATCCACTAATTTTTGGATAATGTTGTATTTTTATTTGTAAGTTCCTATTTGTTTGTTTCATGTATGTGTACTTGAATTGAGACTTAATTGGTTATGCCTTTACCAAAAGTATACACAATATTATGTGATTTATAATTTCATTTTAATAATTTCCTTTGTTGTTTGTTGGATTTTAAATTATACTTTTTTGGCTTCTCAATATTCAAATAAATACCGACCGAATTTCGATTATTTCATTTTGGTACTAACGTGGTATTTAATAGGGTTGCCCACGAGCCGAGCTCGAGCCGAGTCTCGCCAAATTTCTTGGCTCGAGCTCGAGTAAATATTTTATATAACATCATAGTATCTCATTATAAGAAGATGGAAATAAATTTGCCTCAATCAAATTGAAAATAAAATATTATATGTAAATGAAAAAAGAAATATAGAACTATTTATGCTCCAATCATATTTACACATTTCAAAAAATATTGTATATATAGACCACATCCTATTTTTATATTTGTCCAATGCGAACCGTATAATTACACTAACTATTATAAATATAGACGAGCAAGATTCAATTTTCTTGAACTTTTAAATATAAAATTGAAAAGAAACACGAAATGAAAAAAGGATAAAAATCTAAACCTAAAAAAAAATGAAAAAGGTGACAAAAAAAAACTAAAAATGAAGGCCCCCAAACCCATACTCACCCGCCTACCCCAACCCATGAACACCCCCCCCCCCCCCCCACTGTTGGCTGGCTCCTTTTTTTTTCTTTTTGTTTTTTCTTTCTATTTCTATAATATATATTATATTATGTGTGTATATGTGTATGTATATATAAACACACATATATACATATTACTTTATTACCAACTCATAACATTATTAAAAAAAATATTATTTTAATATCTTTTCCCCCATCATCATTACATTCATAACCAACTCAATCATTTCATATATCAAATCCTAATAAAAATCAACTTTATATCACATCTACACTACTTTCAACCAAATTCTAAAAATACATCCAAACAAACAAATAAAGTCAACATTTTCACACGAATTTCTGTAATACACATTCCCCAAGAAAAATTCGAAATTCATTTCCGAAAACACAACCATACGGAGCCATAGTATTTTAAAAAATGCATCTTAAATTAGGAATATCTAGAAATATAATTATAAAATGCATAATTTATAAATTAAGAGAAAAAAACTTCCTCTATTCTAATCTTCTGTTCTTTTATGGTCCAAATAATTGTTAATTAGTTATCTTAATTTTAACTCTCTTTTGGTTCAATTAACACTTAATGTCATGAAAAAATATTACTAATTTGATTATGCCAATTTCATTTGAAAATCTTAAATAGAAAGGAAATTACTGCTTTTGTTTTGCGTTTTCTATATTGCATTTAGTATGGGGGCTTGGGTTGGATGTTATGCTAAACCTAAGGTGTCAAAATGAGAGGTTTGAACTAAAGGGACACTGGACAAGGATTGTCCGACACTTCCCATGGACCAAGGGAAAGGTACATTTATTGTTGAGGTTAACTTGTTGGTTAACCATGCTTCTTGGGTGTTTGTCACCAGTTGCGGTACTCACCTTTGCAATGGTTTGTGGGTGATGACAAGAAGAAAACAACTAAATGAGGGTGACATGGTCCTGAGGAAGGTTAATGGAGCGTCTGTCGCTGCGAAAGCCATAAGACAAGTCACATTAGATGTAGGGAGTAGTAGTAGGTTTTCTTTAAAGAATGTTTATTATATTCTTAAATTAATAAAAGAAAACCTCATCTTTGTCTCGATTTTGCACAGAGAAGGATTTTTCTTTAATATGAAATAAATCGAGTTTGTTCCATTTTTCGTGGTTCTAAATTAATTCTTAGTGCATATTCGGAACAACAATCTTTATATATAACCTGAGACTACAACTCTGGAAATTCAACAATCAAACAACTCGGGCAAACGTAAATCTAATAATCTACTTGTCACACAACTCTGGCATGAACGACTTGGTCATATTTCAAAAGATAGGATTCAAAAGTGATCTAATTACCTCAAACTTGATGAAATAGATGAACTTTCAACTTGTGAATCTTGTCTAAAGGGAAAAAGGACGGAATCACCATTTGGGGAGGTCAAATAGAACGTTCAAGCAAAAAGCACACGCATCTTTGAGCAAGAGTACCAATCGTATCAAGTAGTAAAGTGAACAATTAAATTCAAGTTATCGATCCCCTAGAGACAAGTGAATTTATATTAAAGGATTTGAGAACAATGAAAACTAAATTAAAAGATCATTGATTGATTGATTTAAAGAGTTAAAAACTAAACTTAATCAATTATTTGAAGATTCTTATACGAGGAAACAACTAAGGCACATGATTAGGCTTCGGCTGAACTAATTATTAATACACACAAAACTCAACCAAATTACATTACATAATATCAGAGATTAATTAGTTTTGATATTTGGGTCTAATCTCAATCGCTTGAATAATGAGACCACTCTTCCAGTCACCGTTTGTCTTTAACAGACTTATCTCGAAATCACCATCTTCTCCTCCATCCTTCACAAAATACTCGCCCAACTCAACTTCCATCCGTCATCTCTCCGCTTCGGGTATTCAGTAGCGCCCTCGATAGCCACACTTTCATCCAAACCAATTTTAAGTGTTTGGCTTTCCTGCCCAGCGGACCCCACATTACCCTTGGCGATTTGGTCATCAAACCCATATAATGTCGCCCGACATTTGAATACAAGGTAAGCTGCATAATTCGTGTTTGGAGATAGCATCTTCATACTTATTTTGCCACGAATTTCAAACCACCACACACTAAGAAGCTCTGCCACCTCAGCAAACCTGGAAACAAATGCCCATTTTAAGGAAATATTATTAGAAAAGAAAAGGTACTTCACTGTTGGAGAAAATTGCAATATTAAACCTATTATAAGATAGAGCTTGTTGCAATTTGAATCCCATTGTTTACAAACTTTCAGAATTGATCCCATAGAACACAATGTTTTGCACTTTAGGTCCCTTGACGGATGGAATTTCGCTGTTGAAGTGCATGGACCGTTAAGTTTATTACAGATTATGTGCAAGACAACGTGACTAAACTAACTTTCTATGTGCTCACGTGCTTTTTAACAGTTGAGACTAAAACAAAACGATGCATCTCTTGGGACTAATTTTGTAAGTTTGTAAATAGTGAAATGGGCGACTTTAACTACCTGGACTCGGGAAGAGAGATCCATTGCCAATATTGAGGTGTATCACTATCACCCCTAGCCCACACTATAAAGAGGTCTCTTGCAGCCAGGACGTAGCATTTCTTTCCGCTCCATTTTTCTAATGAGAAGCTCCGTTTTAAAAAAAAAAAAAAAACAATAGAGAGGCCAATCAGATTCACATACTGAACTAGAATACAAATAACTTTGGATTGAGTTCTACTTCTATGTGAAACTGGAAAATAAAAAGATACGCATATTCGATGCTATAAAAATCGAAGAAAACCAACAATAATTAAGTATAATACCTTGAGACCAGCGTCGATGAGAATTGGATGATCACACAGCTATAGATACAGATCCTTCTTACAAGAGAACCTGGCAAGCAACGAATCGCGGCCTTCGATGGAGCGCAAAATGATGTCGCGATAGTCGGAAGGCAAAAAGCGATCCCAAACGGTGTCGGATCGGGAGGCGGAGCGGAATGTGGAGGCGGCAAGCGTCCTTAGGGCTTGTGAGTGAAAGCGCGTTGGCTATACAATCCTCTGGAAGCGCGTAGATATCACCACAACTCTCCACAGCCATTTCTCTATGCTCTCTCTCTCTATATATATATTACCATATATTTATAAGCATGAATAAATGTTAAGTTTGGTCGTTTTTCCGTTTCTTTTTGGGGCTTTCCGTTTCCACATTTATACGCCGTTTAGTCAGGCGTTATTGTTGACTTACCTCTTTTCCTTTTTTATTTCTAAGGTTTTGTCGTCTGGCTCCCTTCATCTTTCTTTCTTCCTGCGTCGTGCTTTGTTTTCACCGGAACGGTGCCGTTGATGGCTTCTTGGGCTGGCTGCCGCCGGCCGGCGTCCCGGCAGGGGCAGTGCCGGCCGGCGCTACTTTCCCCCCCTATTTAATGGGCTTTACACCTTCTCTTCTCCTCAGATCCAGCTTCTGCGAGTTCATCTTCTCTCCAAATAAGCTGCTGTTTTCGACCCGCCATCTCATCGAGGTCATTTTCTGATATCTCTTTTGTTATCATTTCTCTCAGGCCGCGAAGGAGAAGTCCAAGATCGGGAAGAAGCTTTTCAAGGACTGTATCGAAGAAGAGCGTCGGCCGGCCTTCGAGGCATGTGAAATAAAGATCTGCAAGTTAGATTCTGAAGCTCTTCAGGTGTATAACTTGTGAAATCCCTATAGTTAAGATATCATTTTTACTTCAGATTTTTTTGATTTCTTGTTAGAGATATTGGAGTAAAATCGTTCTTATTCATGTTGAATAAAATATTAAATTCGTAGAATTTGTTCATTTAGAACTTCAGTCTCGTTATTATATCTCTATAGACTATATATATATGATTCAAATATATATCTAATTTTTATTATTGCTTAACATGTTCTCGCTTTGTAGGTAGTTAAGCGGTGTGCATAAGATTGGTTCAAGAATCATGTCTGATGAGAAATATTTTTCGATGAATGGTACTATGTTCTGGATGATGATGATATCTTTGATAAGGAAAACTCCAAGACAATTTTTTTTATCTTTTCAATTTAATTTTTATTGATACTGCTTTCAGGATTTGGTGAAACAATTGTTATATACGTGACCTATATGGCTTAGTGGTGGATGATCAATAGCTTCAATATAAAAGAATACCAGATCGAGCTTGCGTTAGGGAGAAGAAAGTCTGAGAAGGAGGCGTCCTTGCGAATCCGAAACACAAGGAGGCGTGGATACTCGACTATCATGTTAGAATTTTTCCTTTTTTTGTTTGTTAATATTTGAGTCTTCTAATTTATGATTGGATTATTTGTGTGTGTGAATAGGATTTTTGATTTGGTTTTGCGGAAATGCAGGGAGTAAAATCTTTCTTCTCTCAATCTAAGGTGCACGAGAAAGGGGCTTACATTGGAGATGCTAACAGAAGGTTAGGTATTTTTGTTAATGGTTTTTAAAGTTTTCCTGATTTTGGATATGTGGTGGTTTAGCATTTCTCAGGGTTTTGTGTATGCAGGCGGCTGAGACGCGTCTTCTTCTATGAGTGATTCCCCATCATCGAAGGAAGTCATATGGGTGGTGCCAACAATGATGGAGCTGGAGGTTGGATGGAATGGATCACAGCATAAGGGATTTGAGATGCGACTCTTTGTCAATTTGACCAATGAACTTTTTGTTCGATTATCCCGATGACAATTTTCACAATTTTTTTTAAACCATTAACCGATTTTCCTTAGTCGGTCTACAGATTCAGGTGAGTAGGTGACCAAATTTCTTTGTAGTTCTTTTAATGATAGTAATTACCCAGGAAATTTGCAGAGTGCGATTTCTGGGGTATTATTAGCTTTACAAAGAAGCCGGCATGCAAAAAATATTTGGCCTCTTTTTGATCATGTTTTAATGAGCTTTAGCTTAATGGGTCATGTTGTTTGTTTATATCGAGCTTCTGATCAAGTTAACTAATTGGATGCCCTATTTGGCACTAGGGGATTGTTGAAGCTTGTCTTTGGTGATTAGGCATGGTAGAACCTGATTGCCTTGTTTTGTTGTTTATTCACTTGAATTAGATGAGGAAAAACTGATGTCATCCTTACCTGTGCAATAGTTTGTCAATTCATAAATTTGTGGACCTTTGACTTTTTCTTCATTTCGTACCAGAATACAATGTTCATCCATTCAATCGAAATGGATTGTGTGCATTGGATTTTGTGGACGACCCCTACCCTGCCTGAGGCGCATCTTTATTGTTCCACAAGGTAACTCTATTTGCCACGCTGTGATGAAAGATTTTTTATTGTCATTGGAAAACTTGCTTTTACTAATTATTAAGTTGGAATATTTTGAGTTTGTTTGGTAGGTCGAATGAACACGAAAACAAGGCACTGACCAAATTTTAGGTACTAAATCATTTTGACTGTTTTGTGAGTAAATTGAAGTGTATAATCAAGAAAATTGGTTATACTTTTCCCTCGCCAAGCACTCTGTTTTCAATTGCTATTCATGTATCTGATTGGTTTGTAAGCTTCTTATGTTGTAATTGTTTAGTACCATGGTGAGCTAGGCTGATAAGCTATTATAGAGTATTCAGCAGGAGTTGGATGAAAGAAAAAAATTTCTTGCGAGTATTTGTCCCAACTTTGTCCAATGCCTTCGACACATGTGTACATGTAAATTACATAGGGAGTAAATTACAACCGAGATGATAGAGAGATGAAATATAGGCTTTATATGTAATCTTTGTTTGTTTTTGTGTGTATATATATGTGTGTCTAACTTGGAGGTTTGAGTGCATGGGCACCCGTAACCTCAACAAATTTGGAACCTTTCAATGTCAAACTAAAACAAACCCAAAATGCGATCCCCTCATGACCCTATAGTTTATCCAATTCTGCTCTTTATTTAAACATTCTCAATCTTTCGTTGTTTAGCTGCATTCCTTTCTCTCTTTGGTTTTTGGATCTCATTGCTGAGTAAAAGTTGTTTATTTTTTTCCAGAAAGTTAAGCATGGATGTTGTGTGTCACGAGGTGGGTTTTGTATTTTTCTTTTTCTTTATTGCTTTTTCTGTCCCTTTTCGAGTAATGTGTTGCTACGTTATTGCTTCCCCTTTTCTGGGATTTGTGAAAATCTTGGTTCAAAATGTGACATTGGATTTTCTGATGGAATTGTTTTCTTTTGGATTTTAGGAGCACTTAAAGAACTCAAGAGGAGTTCAGCTATTTACTTGCAAATGGTTGTCTTTGGTTGTCTTTTACTTCTCCAAGCTGATGGTAGAAATGTAATGTGTGATGCTGTTGAAAAATTTCATACATTTGTTTTGGTTGTCGGTATCATGGATATGGAGCTTTCAAACGGTACTTTTTTTTAAAAATAATTTCTTATTTCATTACAAAATATATTTAATTATTAAGTCAATTGGTGATGGATTTCAATGTTTTGTTTTGAAGGTTGTTTTGGGCAGTGTGAGTGAGTATTGCTCCAACCATACTCCCTGCTCTGTGATGATTTTCGAGAAGCCCAAGTAGAAGCCTTAATTATGCCAATTTTGTTGCAAATTATTATAAAAAGCAAGCTGTGAATTTTTGAGCTCGGTATATTCTTTTATTTAGAAAACATGTTTTTATGTTGTGTGGAATACAAGCTTGAAATCTATTGAGAAATCGGAACTTTCTAGATATCGTGCATGTAACCGTAAATTGTAATGATTTTTGTTACAATCTCAAACTAATAACTAAAGGTCAAATGATGTAATCCGAATATGATTACCCGAGTTGGAAATCTAAAATTTTAAAAATAATACTTTCAGTGATATGATATACATTGACGTAGTTAATTATAGAAGGAATTACATAAATATATAAAAACTATTACATAAATATATAAAAACTATACGTTGTTTAATAACGCGATTCTGCATTTGATATATACATCAATTTAGAAAAATTGAATGCTAATATTCCATTAATTAATATTCCTTGGATAATAAGATTTGTTTAAATGTCGGCAAAACTGTAGTCCCTCTTAATTTTTTTATTTATCGAGATAAAAGTGACTAAACAATTAAATAATTAAACATTTACTTAAATTTTTATCCAACAAATTAATATTGGATTGAGCCCAAGCCTCAAGCTCACGCTCCCAAGTCGAGCCTGTGGGAGGGCAAGGAAGACCCATGTTATTTTTAAAACCAATATTCGATTTTTTTTTGAATACAAAATATTCCGTTTTGCTATCACGTTGAAATTTGCTGCGTTATTATTAAGAAACCATACTACGCTTTGGAACAATTCCATTAAGCACAATCATTTAATTCATATGGATACACAAAAAATATTAAAAAATGGTGGAATTATTGTTTCTAAGGCATAGGATTCAGATTTGCCAGTCGAAATTTATCCTTGCAGACTAAGCATGTCATTTGATAAGAAATTTCTTTAGTTCAATTTTTCAGATGGTAAACTTTTGTTGGATCCCGACGGCGGCGGTGTTTAATTGAGACTGGTACTCGCAGAAATATTATGCCGACATTTCAAAGACTGGGCACTGGGGAACATGGTAGTACTTTTTTAAATATTATGTTTTGTTGCAGAGAGAGACGTACATGTTTTCTAAAATAGTGTAATTTATTTTTACAATTTCTTTAAACTTAAATTGCCTTAGCGGGAATTATATTTTCATCTAGGGTCACCCATTACGTTATTATGTGTTTATGTTTGTTTTTTTAAATTGTCTATTTTGAACATTACGGTTTTTTTTTTATCATGTGCCTCTTAATAATATTAATTCAAAATTATATGCATTTTAACTGGTTTTGGTTTTAGAGTTCGTTAAAATATTAACATTCTAATCCATTACTATTATTCCTATACTTTCTATACTGATGGTTGAATTTGTAAATTAGCAAAATATGATAATGTAGCGTGAACATCACAGTATATCATTCAAAAGGTCTTTGTTATGTTTGTTTGCTCTGTATAATTGATTGAAATATATTACGTTAAGATTGAAAACGCGTTGGCTATACAATCCTCTGGAAGCGCGTAGATATCACCACAACTCTCCACAGCCATTTCTCTATGCTCTCTCTCTCTTTCTCTCTCTCTCTCTATATATATATATATCTTTTGTTGAAATTGAACTTGTAATTAAGGCCTTGTTTGTTTATGTTTTCAAATTCCATTTTCAATATTCTGAATCACAAAATTCTAAAAATCCATAATACAAACCATTTTCATTTAAATTCTACTTAACTTTTTCAATTCCCCATATAACTACCTATCACTCACTATATCAATCATTTCACACATTTATCAATCAACATCATTTCCTCCAATCATTACTTTTCTATTCAATCTTCCACTTTTACTATATATTAATAATAAATTTCAAAATATATTAATATTAAATTAACTTTATATATCTATCTATCTTATTCTATTATTTATTTATTCACATAATCATTACACAAATAACTTACTCAATTATTTAACTCATATTTTACAAATCTCAACCACTATTTAAAAACATAAACAAACACAACACACATCACATCAATTCTCACACGAATCCATGTAGTACGCATTCCCCGAGAAATTTTCAGAATTTCATCTCAAAAACATAAACAAACAGAGCCTAAGCTTTGCAGACCAGGCCATCACTTTTATATCCAGAGAGAGATAAAGAGGAAAAACACTTGGGTGCACCCTCACACATAATATATATTAAAAATAATATGTATAATATAATATTCTTAATAATTTATATAATATATTATTAAAAATATTATATTATATATATTATTTTAATATATATATTATGTGAGAGGGTGCACCCGGTGGGGGATTCACACCGGGTGCACCCAAGTATTTTCCGATAAAGAGAGAGGTGTCGTTGCCGGTTTATCTTTGGTCAGCAATTATTTTAAAAAATTACTAAAAAACTTTTAAAATAAATTTTTATATCTAAAAAATCCATAATAATATTTGTCAATCCGAAAAACTCTCTCCATCAACTTTTCATTCTAAACAACCCAATATTTAGGGCAAATAACTTTATAAACTTAATTGCCCTTAACCTTCGAGATTAAAATTTGATCAATTGTACTTTTCTAAAAATTAAAATTTTTTATAAATAATTGATACTAATTCTGATTTTAATTTATAATTTTTAAATTTTTTAATCTTTTTTTTTTTAACAAAAAACACACATTTTGCATTGCATCAAAACAGAATACAAGTTTTTATACACAGATGACATTGAAGTACAAGTCTATGTACAGTGCATACAAGGTCCCTACGAAAAAAATTGGCCAAAAAATCCGGGCTTGTAGTAGTAGTCCGCCCGATCCAGTTGGGAGCCTCCTGCCTTCACCAAGTGGTCCTCCACCATATTTACATCACGATAGCAAAAGTGGATTTTGAGGTGTTGGAGCTCAGTCCAGGACCTCTGACAACTCTGGAGAAAAGTGTTCATGACTGGGTCATGCGCCGTCCTGCAAGACAAACAGTGAAACAAAAGAACAGAGTCTGTGTTAATGATAAGATTATGCAAATGTAGTTTCATAGCCAGTTGTATGCCAACTTTAGTTCTGCAACATTATACTTATACATAATTATATTAAAATCAAAAATAAATTATATACAAATGTTTAAAAAATTTAATATTTCAAAATAAAATCTGTATTTTATGATTCATCAATTTGAAAGAATTAAAACAAAGTGATTCCAATAAGAAAAATAATTGATCAATTATTAATTTAATAAATGAAGGGTAGTTTAGTCCAAAAAGTTGTTAATCTTCATTTTTTAGGTTTTTTGAATGAAACGTTTGTACAATAGATTTTTGAGGATGAAAAATACTTTTATGAATTTTTTGAATATGAATAATTATTTTAGGGCATTTTTAGGAGAATTTTAAATAAATAATACTAAATTAAATCAAAATTAAGAAAATAATACACAAAAAAATTGAGATCAGAAAATAGCACATTCCGGGCCCGGGCAGCGCTGAATCGGCCAGATTCCGCGTTGCCCGAGCGCAGAATAGGATTTTTTTTTTTTTTTTTAAATTTTACTAACATTCCGCGCCAGCTAAGCGCGGAATGTCAGGAACAGTGCATTCCGCGCTTAGCTGGTGCGGAATGCACTGTTTTTTTTTAAAAAAAAATTGTTTTTTTTTGTTTATTTTTTGTGTTTTTTCCCGCTCATTTTTCTCCCTTTTTCGTACATTTTTGAGTTTCGGCTTGAACATAAAAATTGTAGACTTTCATATAGACTTTGTAACCACACAAGAATGGACTCATTTCGATATCCGAGTTAAGAAATATGACAAGTAAAAAAGGACACATTAGAGCAATTTTTTTAAAAAAATAATACCGTTGTCTATGTTTCCGGCTCATTTTTCTCCCTTTTTTGTTCGTTTTTTAGTTTTGACTTGAACAAATAAATTGTAGATTTTCATATAAACTTTGTAACCACACAAGAATGGACTCATTCCGATATTTGAGTGAAGGAATATGACAAGTAAAAAAGAACACACATATACAGATTTTTCAGAAAAAAATATTTTTTCGTTATCTTCGTGATGATTTTTCGACATTTTTTGTACATTTTCAGGCTTTGACTTTAACACAAAAAATATAGATTGACTCACAAAGTTTGTAACGGTATGAGAATTGATTCATTTTGATATTCGAGTAAAAAAATACAATATGTTAAAATGGAACGGATTTTCCCGAAAAAAATATTTTTTCGTCATCTTCGAGATGATTTTTCGACCTTTTTATACATTTTTAGGCTTCGACTTCAACACAAAAAATGTAGATTGACTCACAAAGTTTGTAACGGTATAAGAATTGATTCATTTCGATATTCGAGTGAAAAAATACAATATGTTAAAACGGAACGGATTTTTTGAAAACAAGATATTTTTTCATCATTTTCGGGATGATTTTTCGACATTTTTTGTACATTTTCAGGCTTCGACTTCAACACTAAAAATGTATATTGACTCACAAACTTTGTAATGGTGTAAGAATTGATTTATTTTGATATCCTGGTGAAAATATACAATATGTTAAAAAAGACATATATACACGATTTTTTTGAAAAAAAAATAATTTTTCGTCATTTTCAGGATGATTTTTCTACATTTTTTGTACATTTTTGGACTTCGACTTCAACATAAAAAATTTAGATTGACTCACAAACTTTGTAACGGTGTAAGAATTGATTCATTTCGATATCCGGATGAAAAAATACATTAAATTTAATAAACACGTTTTTAAACATGTTGTATTTTTAAACCTGAATATCGAAATAAATCAATTTTTGCACCGTTACAAACTTTGTGAGTCAATCTACATTTTTTATGTTGAAGTCGAAGCCCAAAAATGTACAAAAAATGTAGAAAAATCATCCCGAAGATGACGAAAAATTATTTTTTTTCAAAAAATTCGTATATATATGTCTTTTTTAACATATTGTATATTTTCACCCTGATATCAAAATGAATCAATTCTTAGACCGTTACAAAATTTGTGAGTCAATCTACATTTTTAGTGTTGAAGTTGAAGCCGAAAAATGTACAAAAAATGTCAAAAAATCATCCCGAAAATGATGAAAAAATATTTTTTTAAAAAACATCCTTTCCGTTTTAACATATTGTATTTTTTCACTCGAATATCGAAATGAATCAATTCTTATACCGTTACAAACTTTGTGAGTCAATCTACATTTTTTGTGTTGAAGTCGAAGACTAAAAATGTATAAAAAAGGTCGAAAAATCATCCCGAAGATGACGAAAAAATATTTTTTTCTGGAAAATCCGTTCCATTTTAACATGTTGTATTTTTTTACTCGGATATCAAAATAAATCAATTCTCATACTGTTACAAACTTTGTGAGTCAATCTATATTTTTTGTGTTGAAGTCGAAGCCTGAAAATGTACAAAAAATGTCGAAAAATCATCACGAAGATAACAAAAAAATATTTTTTTCTGAAAAATCCGTATGTGTGTCCTTTTTTACTTGTCATATTCCTTCACTCAAATATCGGAATGAGTCCATTCTTATGTGGTTACAAAGTTTATATGAAAATCTACAATTTATGTGTTCAAGTCAAAAGTAAAAAATGAACAAAAAAGGGAGAAAAATGAGCCGGAAACATAGACAACGGTATTATTTTCTTTAAAAAATTGCTCTAATGTGTCCTTTTTTACTTGTCGTATTTCTTCACTCGGGTATCGGAGTGAGTCCATTCTTGTGTGGTTGCAAAGTCTATATGAAAGTCTACAATTTATATGTTCAAGTCGAAACTCAAAAATGTACGAAAAAAGGAGAAAAATTAGCGGGAAATAAGGAAAAAAACAACAAATAATAAACAAAAAAAAATAATTTTTTTTTAAAAAAATAGTGCATTCCGCGCCAGCTAAGCCCGGAATGCACTGTTCCTCACATTCCGCGCCATAGTAAAATTAAAAAAAAAAAAATCCTATTCCGCGCTGCCCGTGCGCGGAATGTGCTATTTTCTGATCTCAATTTTTTTGTGTATTATTTTCTTAATTTTGATTCAATTTAGTATTATTTATTTAAAATTCTCGGATTTTTAGTAATTTTTTCTTATTTATTTAATATTATTATACCAACGAGGACTTATAATAATAAAGATAACTTAGTGGTGGCACTTACCAACTATATTAAGTAACATTTTTAAGAAAGAAGAATACTCATGCGTGCGAATGGAAGCTTAACAATGAAGGCTATGATTTAATGCAAATAGGCAACAGAAACACTATCTATCAGCATCTTTATCGTGATTTTCCTTTTCTTTCTTTTTACTTCCAAGAGAGAGAGAAGATACATAGACAAATGATGAAAAGCTCAGCCTTTTTTTTGGATGTGTTTTCATTTTATTTTTAATTGTCATTTTTTAAAATATATGGGAAAATAAATTTTTTTATTTTTGTATGAAAATGACGGCATCTTTGGTTGTGTTTCCGAAAATAGTTGACATTGATGATTTGATGATGGGTGAAATGGTTGAATTAGTTAAAAGTAATAATTATGTATATAGTATAAATAATATTATATTGATTAAATATATTTGTACGTAAAAATGACAAAAATTGACCCGAAAAAAAGTATTAAAAATATTCAAAATTGATCTTAAAATGTGCACAAGCCTATAAATATTAATACTATGTATTTTATTCCACTATATCACCACAATCGTTGAAGAAAAAAAATGGATTTTTAGAAGGAGATGTGAAAGAGAAAAACATGTGAGTATGAATTGGTAAAGTAAAAAATAGTTATTAGAAAATGTGAAAGTGAAAATAAAAATAAGTGTATTTTTAGTTGAGAATGGTGTAAACTGTGCATTTTCATTTTCAAATGAGAATAAAAATGAAAATTTGAATCGAAAAACACAATCAAACACAGCCTCAACTTTTGTGATAAAGATAGGAAAAAAAATGGGAGAATCTTCGGTCTTGACAATGAGACTAAATTGGTATTAATTGAAAAGATATCGAATCAAATAGGCTAATTACTAAGTAGTTATGAATGAAACCGAAATGGGACAAGCGTAAGTTCCTGGATTTATTTTACATTTTCACCCCTTTCCCCCCCCCTCAAATGTGAGTTATCTAAATAACGAGACGATCAAATGATGAATACTTATGTGAGATGACGAAAGAAAAGGGGAAAATTGGATCAACCTCGTTTCAACAATAAATATTTTTCACATCCTTTCGTATTTAGTATCTTGACATGTACTCTCCTTCTTCAACTTTTTCATAACATTTACAAATAAAAAACTAAACCACCCTTCAATTTGAGCTAAAAATGTTTAAATATTGAATAATTGGTTGGAGAATGAAAAAAGTACCATTAAATGAAATAGTAATTAAAAAATCATCTTAATAGGAATATCTAGAAATATAATTCTAAAATGCATAATTTTTAAATTAAGAGAAAAAATTTCCTCTAATCTAATCTTGTGTTCTTTTATGGTCCAAATAAATGTTAATTAGTTATCTTAATTTTAACTCTCTTTTGGTTCAATTGACACTTAATGTCATGAAAAAATATTATTAGTTCGGTTATGTCAATTTCATTTGAAAATCTTAAATACAAAGGAAATTAGTGCTTTTCTTTTGCTTTTTCTATATTGCATTTAGTATGGGGGCTTGGGTTAGATGTATGAGCTAGTATTGGTTATGTTTCTATTTTGATATTTGTCACATACTTTTGTAACCTGTGTGTGGTTAGGTTTCCACAAATATTTAGGTTACTAATCGGTACTATGCTTATTTTTTCAGTTTTATCTTGTTTTACCTGAGGTGTCAAAATGAGAGGTCTGAACTGTCAAGTGAAGGGACACTGGACTAAGGGTTGCCCGACACCTCCCATGGACCAAGGGAAAGGTACGTTTATTGTTAAGTTAACTTGTTGGTTAACCATGCTTCTTGGGTGTTTGTCACCGGTTGCGGTACTCACCTTTGCAATGTTTGCGGGTGATGCAAGAAGAAGCAAACAACTATGAGGGTGACATGGTCTTGAGGAAGGCTAATGGAGCATCTATCGCAGGACAAGTCACATTAGCTGTAGGAAGTAGCAGTAGGTTTCCTTTAAATAATGTTTATTATGCTCTTAAATTAATGAAAAACCTCATCTCTGTCTCGGCTTTGCACAGAGAAGGATTTTTCTTTAATATGAAATAAATGGAATTTGTTCCATGTTTCATGGTTCTATATTAATTCTTAGAGCATATTTGGAACAACAATCTTTATATATAACTTGAGACTAGAACTCTGGAAATTCAACAATCGAACAACTCGAGCAAATGTAAATCCAATAATCTACTTGTCACACAACTCTAGTACACACGACTTGGTCATATTTCAAAGAATAGGATTCAAAAGTTATCTAGTTGCCTCGAGCTTGATGAAGTAGATGAACTTCCGACTTGCGAATCTTGTCTAAAAGGAAAAAGGACAAAGTCACCATTTGGAGGTCAAATGGAACTTGACAAGCAAAAAGCACTTGCATTTTTCAGCAAGAGTACCGGTCATAACAAGTAGTAAAGTAGACAATTATGTTCAAGTTATCAATCCCATAGAGACAAGTGAATTTAAATTAAAGTGTTAGGAAATTTCATGTTAGATGTTTTGATGATGATAAGATAGGATTTTTGTTAGACCCCAAAATATAATGTAAGTTTATGTTTCATAGATCAATTGTATAAGCGTTTGAAAGTATGTAATTTTGTTAGGCTTGTAATTTTTATCTTTATAGATTTTAGACTAAGTACTAGATACCGAATCGATAATAGAATTCTAGGTGAGTCTATTAGAGATGAAGTTGAAGATCAGCGTCTGAAGTCAGAAGAAGATGAAGATTTATCCTTAGCGACTGTCAAACGCTAAAGGACTATTTCAGGATTTATGGATCAAGCGCTCAAAGCACTCTAGCGATCAGAATCAGATTCACCTGAAATAAATTCTCAAGTCATGAAGGACTTAAATGCAAGCATTCAACAAACATTTATTTCAAACGGGAAAAAAATTCAAATACATTACATGCCTGATAAGAGCATTAAATGTGATAAGCCAATGTGACTTATAGACAAGCCACCTTTTGACTAGATTGTCAGAAGTTCATAGTTTATAGCTGCTCCCGTCAAATCAGTACCAGCAGAAATTCAGGAATGTCAGAGAAAAGGTATACTCATGCGCCGCGTGAACGACACACTCTCACATGTGTCCAACAGACAAATCCCAAGAATTGCCTATAAATACCTTACTTCCAGCAAAACCTAAAAGATAGACAAAGAGAAAAATACGTACTTGCACAAGAAATATTTGCTGAAGAAAAAGCTTAGAAATTCCATTGCCAAAACCTTTCAAGCTTTTCTACATACATTCCATACAGTCACAAATATCTCAAACTTCTTCCAAAGAAGAAACCTAAGTTCTGAGATAATTCAAGTTGTTTGATCTTTTCAAAAACAAACAAACCCTTGTGATAAAACCCTCAACCTTTCATCTGAGCGAGAAAATTGTTGAAACCCCTTACAGGCAGTATTTCTGAGTGAGAGAAGCTTGTAGAAGAAGATCTTCATTGGTGTTGACATCTGTGTGATAAAGGAGCCCGAGATCATTTTCACCATTTTACTATCTTGTAGAAGATCCTGTGTGATTCTTTGATAACCTACTTAGTGAATTCCTCCAAGTGAAAAAGGAGAAGAAGGACGTAGCTGAGATTACATCACCCAGTGAACCTTATACATCTTGTGTCATTTACTTTTATATTGTCTTGCTTTATATTATTCTATCTATTCTGAAAAAGACAAGTTAATCTGCTAAGCGACTATTTAACCAAAAAGAACGCTAAAAGCTTTAAAATCATTTCCGCTGTGCTAACCCTGATTAAGCGATCTAAGCATTACCTTATTTTGGTAAATTGCTGAAATCACTAAGTCTAAGTTATCTTTACTGAATCGTCTGACCCAAGCGCTTAGCTCTCTAAGAAAGACTTAAGGGTTTATTTAACCCCCCCCACTTCTCGACCCTTTCGTATGCCACTTGGGACCACCAAGTGGTATCAGAGCGGTTGAAGTAGAAACCTAAGCATTTCCAAGCGTAACTGCTTGTTGAGATCCATTTTTCTAAAACATAGTCGTTTTTTTAAAACTCTCTCTCAAAACTTTTCATTATGGCTTTTAACAAAATGTCTAAGTTGGTAGAATCAAACTATAATTCTTGGAAACTTAGAGCATTCGCGTATTTATGCTCTTGCGATAATGAAATGTGTGATGTAATCACAAATGGCCCCCTTTAGATTATGAAAGTGATAACACGAGCACCTGGAGCTGATGAAGCAATTCCAGATGGTTACGTCGAGAAACCCGAGTTAGAATGGACACCAGAGGATAGAAAAAGAGCAAATCTGGACAATGTTGGACGAAGTGCACTTTACTCAGCATTAGGAGACAATGATGCATCGTTCAACAAGATCAAGCAATGTAAAACTTTCAAGGAAATATGGGATAAGTTGGCTGTTGTGTGTGAAGGATCAGTACAGAGGAAGGAGAACAAGCTCTCCGTAGCCATGCAAAGATTCGAGCATTTTAAGATACAGACCAATGAGAAACTAGAACAATTGGATGCAAGATTTACTATGCTTATTACAGATTTAGCGTCATTGGATAAAGAGTTGACCAACAAAGAAATGGTCAATAAGATATTCAGAAGTCTTCCAAGCAAGTACTTAATTAAGACTGTTGCTATGAGAGAATCTCGGACATTGGAGACCCTTACTCCAGAACATGTATTCTCAGAATTAAAGGCATTTAAATTTGAATTGGGTGAAGTCAGCGACACATCGACTTCAGCGACTGAATCAGGAGCATTAATCGCTACCACAAAAAGGAAGGGTAAAGCGATTAGTGAGGAGAAATCAACAGAATCCAATGAGGAAAAAGAGATGGCTTTATTGGTAAAAAAATTCAAGAAATTTCTAAGATATGAAAAGAGAAATCCTATTGGACAAACTTCATTTCAAACCCCTCCCCCTGCACCAGCGACTCAGTATTAAGCGCCAATGTACTCAGCGCCTCAACCAGTAGCGCCAGTTCCTTATCAAGCACCTATAACTCCTACTCAGAATCTCTCAGTGCCAGTCATCTCCAAGTGATTAACCACTGAACAGAAAATGAAAACTAATTTATGTGATAATTGCAGGAAACCAGGGCACTACCAGGTAAATTGCCCTTATCCAAATGTGTCTAAGCCCACAAGGCAAGACTATGCGGATAGAAACCAATTCAGGAGTGACCTCCGTCAACAAGGTTTGCTAGCGGAATCTGAACCATTATCCGCACCTGAAGAGGATTTGGAATCATCAGATGAAAGTAGTGATGATGAGCCTACAAGTGACTCAGCGTTGATTTGTCTCATGGCAAGAGATGATGAAGCGTCTGACGATTCGCTACCTGAGGTAAACACTGAATTATCTCATCCTCTTTCTTATGATGAATTACTTGACAAAGTTAATGAATATTATAAAGATTGTCAAGATGCCGCCAAAATATATCAAAATCACTTCGCTATTATCTCATCGCTCACAAGTGATAAAGTAACGCTCAAAGCAGAATTGCAAGTTCAGCAACAATGCATTGAGAAGAACCAATCGCTTGAGAGTGAGATTACTCAATTGAAAAACGATCTTGATATAATAGTCAAGAGAGAAGCTGATCTGATCGCTAGACTTGCCAAATCAGAGCAGCTCGTCTCATCATTATCCAAAGCATCAAGAAACTTAGATAATGTGACTAATGTAACCAGACTTCTTGGTGAAAGGACTGGTTTAGGGTGTGATAAATTTGGTCAAAAATCAAAAGCATCTAAGGTTACGACGAATAACAAAGGAAAGGGTGTTTTCTTTGTTGATAAAGGTTCACAAGGACAAATGCTAATGAACCAAGCGACAATGGTACGAGGCCAAATGAGAAAGCCAAAGCTGACTCAGGCAAGGGAAAGGCAAAAGCAAATGATCCACAAAGACGAGTTCATCCAAACGCTCAGAAGGCTAAGGATAAACCTGACCACTGTGAATCAAGCACTAAGCGTCAAGCACCAAAAATGCATCCTAAGCCAGCGCCAAGGAAATACCAGCGTCAATATCCACAACCATCTAGATCATATTATCGCTATTATGATAACTATGACTATGATTATGATTATGATTACTATTATAATCGAGGATATTACTATACACCCAGAAAGCACACACAACACAATGTGAAACCTAAGAAGGCCAGTATTCCTACAATGAAGACTAGGCAAATATGGGTTCCTAAAGTTTTAATTCAAAACAAAGTCATTAACAATGAAGGACCCAAGACAACATGGGTACCTAAGAAGAATTAGAACTATCCTTTAATGCAAGTACCTAGAGCCAACACCAATACTTCTGTTTGGTACTTCGGTAGTGGGTCATCAAGGTATATGACTGGATCAAAGGATCTCTTGGTCAACTATCATGTAACCAACGGTCCTCAAGTTATATTCGGTGATAACTCCAAAGGTAAAACCAAAGGTATAGGTATCATGCGTAGGGGGAACATCATGAACAACGATGTATATTATGTTGAGGGTCTTAAGCATAATCTGTTAAGCATTAGTCAATTTTGTGATAAAGGCTTTGAAGTAAAATTTTCAAGCGACTACTGCTATGTTAACGACGCTAAGACTAAGTCTACTAAATTAAGAGGAAAACGAACAAATAATGTTTATTTAGTGGATTGGGATTCTACAATTGATAACAACCCCACATGCTTTGTTGCTAAAAGTCAAAATGAATTGGGTTGGTTATGGCATCGAAAAATAAATCACCTCAATTTTAAGGCAATCTCTCAGTTAATAACGCTTAATCTTGTAGAGGGATTACCTAAGGGTTCCTTTCAAAAGAATCGGTTATGTGATGCGTGTCAAATGGGTAAACAAGTTAAATCATATTTTAAGAAGAAACCATGTCTATCTACTTCTAGAGTTCTTGAACTATTGCATCTAGATTTGTTTGGTCCTATTCAAATCATGAGCGTTAGTGGTAAAGATTTAAAAGTGACTAGAATTAGAAGCGATAGAGGAACTGAATTTACTAACCAATTTGTTGAGAAGTTTTGCATAGATTTTGGAATACTCCATGAGTATTCTGCTCCTAGAACACCTCAACAAAATGGAGTTTCCGAGCGACAGAACAGAACGCTTAAAGAAGCCGCTAGGACAATGCTTGCAGAGTTTAAGCTGCCTCAAAGGTTTTGAACTGAAGCTATCAATACCGCTTGTTACACTCAGAACAGTTGTATGATCAAAAAGGAACATGAGAAGACTCCATATGAGTTGTGGAAGGGACGTAAGCCTAACATTTCATATTTTCATGTATTTGGTTCAAAATGTTTCATTCATAACAATGGATCCCACAGCCTAAACACATTTGATCCTAAAGCGGATGAGGGAATCTTTCTAGGCTATGCCAAGAATGGAAAGAGTTTTCGCATCCTAAATAAGATCAAATCGAAGGTTGAAGAATCCATTCATGTTGTGTTTGATGATGCTAACCAAGAACCGAGTAAGGTTAATCCTAATTATGTAGGAATTGAAGATCTTGCCCAACAAGCGTCACAAATCAATCTTGGCGATGATGAGGAGGATGATGAGATCTTTGTGCCTATTCCTAAAGTTACTCGTGAGGTTACAAATAATGATAATGTCAGAATCGCTGATGATTATGAAGAGAATGATCATCAAGAGCAAATTAGAACTGTGAATGATGCAGCGACTGCGCCAGAGACCAATGAAAGTCAAGTGATTGATAACCAAGAGTCTCTCAACCCGTTCCAACCAGATCGTAAATGGCTTAGAGATCATCCACTAGAACTAGTAATTGGAGATATTGGAGCACCTGTTAGAACTAGGTCCGCTACAATTAATGAGGCCATGTTCGCAAGTTTTCTATCTCAAATGGAACCAAAGAAAGTGGATGAAGCGCTCAGTGACTCAAGTTGGGTAGAAGCAATGCAAGACGAGCTTAACCAATTTGAGAGAAGCAAAGTTTGGACGCTAGTACCAAGACCAACTCATCAAGGAGTTATTGGGACTAGATGGGTTTTTAGGAACAAGATGGATGAAGATGGCATTGTTATAAGAAACAAAACCAGATTAGTCGATCAGGGTTATTTTCAAGAAGAGGGTATTGATTTTGATGAAACGTATGCCCCAGTAGCCCGTCTTGAAGCGATTAGAATGTTCTTAGCGTTTGCGGCATTCAACAAGTTAACAGTATATCAAATGGACGTGAAGAGTGCATTTTTGAATGGTAAACTCCAAGAAGAAGTCTATGTAGAGCAACCTCCAGGATTCATCAACAACCATGGCAAAAGTATGGTCTACAAATTGGGTAAGGCACTCTATGGCCTTAAACAAGCACCAAGAGCATGGTATGACACTCCCTCTATCTTCCTTATAGGTAAAGGCTTTTCAAAAGGCAGCGTTGATACAACGTTATTTAAAATTACCCATAATGAAGATATTCTCTTAGTCCAAATTTATGTTGATGATATTATATTTGGTTCTACTAATAAGTGATTATGTGAGAAATTTTCGAAAATGATGCAAGAGCAATTTGAAATGAGCATGATGGGTGAATTAACTTTCTTCTTAGGATTACAAGTTAAACAACTCCCTAATGGCATATTTATAAACCAAGCTAAATATACAAGAGATATGATTAAGAAATTTGGTATGGAAATGCATCATCTTCAAAAATTCCAATGAGCCAAACGCTTAAGTTAGATAAAGATGAAAGTGGAAAAAAAAATTGATATCACTAACTACAGAGGTATCATTGGATCACTTCTTTAGCTTACCGCTAGTATACCCGATATTATGTTTTCGGTATGCATGTGTGCACGCTTTCAAGCCGATCCAAGAGAATCACACTTTAATGCTACCAAGAGAATCCTTAAATACCTAAAAGGCACACAGAATGTGGGCTTATGGTATCTAAGGGACTCTCCTTTTGAATTAGTTGGTTATTCAGAAGCAGATTTTGCAGGATGCAAAATAGATAGAAAAAGTACTAGTGGTACATGTCAATTTCTAGGTGATAGACTGATTTCGTGGCATAGTAAGAAACAACAATTCATAGCGACTTCTACCGCTGAAGCAGAGTACATAGCCGCTGGGAGCTGTTGTGCACAAATCCTTTAGATGAGACAACAACTTAGAGATTATGGAACAATCCTAGGTCCTACCCCTATCCATTGTGATAACCAAAGCGCTTTAGCTATGACCCAAAATCCTGTTCTTCATTCTAGAACTAAACACATTGACATTCGATACCATTTCTTGCGTGACTGTGTTCAAAAGAAAGATATCTCCATGCACTTCATCGGAACTGACAAACAATTGGCAGATATCTTCACCAAAGCACTTAATGAACAACGCTTCCTTACTTTAAGAAGTAAATTAGGTATGATTGATTTAAACGCTTAAATCATAGAACATCATATTTTATAGGCATATAATTTAGGGGGAATCCACCTTATGATTATGTCTAAATCGTTTTTCAAATTGAAAATAATTTATTAATTTTAGGGGGAACTTTAAAATTATACTTATCTCAATTCATGAGCGACTGTGATCAAAATTGACTTTGAAAAATTATGCATTGATCACTAGCGCTTATCTATTAAGCATGACAACATCAATCTCTAATAAATAAATTTTTTATTATTCAAGCGATTGATTTTACCCTTAATCTTTACAAAATTAAATTGTGTCTCAAGAAGACTTCAGCGTTAAAAAGATACCCAATTTAACGCTAAGTAATTCTTTTCTAAAATTCATGCATAGTTTTCATCGCTGAAAGTTGCGTGTGGATAAGTCCAAAGATTAGATTTGACAACTGTTCACACGTGCTTATCACATCAAACTGACGGTTAAGGATTCCTATCTAAAAACTAGGCGGTTCAGTAACTACACCAGTCTGAGTACGTGTCAATGTACTATCAGGCGCGTGTATTTCACGCTGAAAATTTCAAAATTTTCAAACGTTTTAAAAAGGTAACCGTGGATTTCAAATTTTATATTTCACAGTTGTTATAATATTTACCGCACTTTTTGACATCCGTGTTTATGAGTAAAGGGCTCAGATTTTATTTTTATTATTTTCAAAATTAATTTCTGTACACGTGTCTTTCATCTATCAGTTGAGGAGTTACTTTTTGCCTCCTATTTAAACCCTTCACAAACTTTGCAATAAAACTTTATCACTTCCAAATCTCTTCTACTGTAAAAGTTCTCTCTCTAAGGCAAAAAGAACATATCTTTTCTCTCCTCTACCGAAGTTTTTCAGTTCATCAATGGCACCCAAAACTTCAAAATCTGTTGCCGAAAAATCTTCCAAATCTGAGAAACCAGTCACTGTTAACGCCGATTTTCTTGTTAACTGAGACTATCTCTTCGATAACCAGAACTTCCCTCTCCGGACTGTTTTTCCACTTGTCCAAGAGTTTGGTTTACGCGATATGATAACTACCATCTTTAACTACTTTGAGGAAGAAACTCTGTTTTTCTTCAAGAATGCAAAAATCTGCGACGACGGAAACTCCTTTTCCCGAGTCTTTCCTTTTGCCCATGAAACCTTTGTCCTTACTCCTTCTCTGATTTCATCTTTACTAAACCTGCCAAACGATGGAGCTAAAGTTGAAAATGTCACTCTTGGTGACGCTACCAAAGTCTGGGCGTTGATCAAGAAGGATGAAGTTGAAGCTTCTTATGAACCCAATTTCAAGAAAAACGATATGAAGGGCGAATATGTCATTCTCGCGGACATTTGTGCCAAGATGATCGAGTGCAAAAAGGGAACTTTCGATAAAGTTACAAACCTTCAGTACAAAATGATGGTGGCCATTCTAACCAAACTAAAGATAAACTGGTCGCTTTATGTTTTTAATCGCTTCAAGGCAGCGATGGCCAAGTCAATTAATCCCAAGCCCTACGGGATTGTTTTAAGTCGTATTCTTAGCGCTAGCGGTTTCACCAACTCCACTGGAAAGAAGATCCCAGCGCTAAAGTTTTATGGAAAGAAAATGATTGGCGAGCTATTAAGGCCAAGGAAACGTGGCGGTGCAGCGGTTCCCAAAGATGAGCGTGAGCGACTTCTTGCCGAAGGAGTTGTTCGGAGCGATGATGAAGAGCAAGCGTCTATGTCTTCATCATCATCGGAAGAAGTGGTGGTTAAGCGACCCAAACGAAAAAATCATCTTGAAGGTCGCTGAGCCATCAAAGCCAGCAAAGAAGCAGAAGAAGAAGCCGGAGCCCAAGAAGAAATAGAAGTCTCCCTCTCCTTCTCCTAAATCTCCTTCTCCTCCTCCAGCGTTTATCTTTTGTGTAAACGAAGAAGAAGAAGTAGAAGAAGAAGAAGTACCGCTAGCACATAGGCGTACTCCTTCATCCACTCCAGCTGCATCAACAAGCGCTCTAGTCGAGCCAGCGCTTGAAGACTCGGCGAGTGTTCCTCCACCTTCTTTAGACGCTGTTCCTGAATCTTTTCCTGAGCCTAGCGCCACTACTCTTTCTGAGAAGTCTAGTCGTTTTCAGGGTAAGTACTTGTGAAAAACAAAGCAGTTTATCCTTTCCTCGTTAGGTTTCCTTTTCTGACGCTAGGATAAAACCTTTTTCAGCCGAAGTTGACGCGGATATTCAAAATGCTCTTAACACTCTTGAGTCTTTGAATATACCTATTTGTGCTGATCCCCTCACTTCTTTTCTCGATTTAGATCCTGGAGAAGTGGTCCCGGAGCTTGAGGAAATTGTACTAACTATTGAAACAGATCAAGCGACTGACAAAGTTGATGATAGTCCTCAGGATAAGCGTTGTAGCATTTTTTTTTACTTAGTAGAAATTTTGCTTGCTTTTCTCAAACGCTTACTTGTATCAGCTCAAAGAGCACCAGACGCTGATGCACCTTCACCTTTCGAGATTCCTGTTGAATTGGATGTGGATATGGAAGCAGTAGTAGATATCGCTAAGGAAGTTGCCCATGTTCTTCCTGACGCTAACACATCACTAGTCAATAAAGCGACCGAGCGGTCAATAAAAGTGGCCCCTATCCCAACAGAATCTATTGCCCTTGTTCCCACTCCAATCGGGTCTCCTCCTCGTGCCATCGATTTCTTTCCTCGCGGATATTCCCCTGAAATTGAATTTTATTATGCCGCTAGAGAACGAGACACCCAGACCCTTGTTGAAGCCGAAATCAACTTTCAAATCACTCTCCATAGGCCTGATTTATCCAATTCTGCCAAGTTTGAATTCTTAGAGCGATTCGCTGATCTAGGTCTCTACAATCTTGAGCGACTCCAATCTAGACTTAAGTATATTCGTCAACCAGCGATCAACATAACAGAATTTGATGAGAAGCATTTCAACTTTACTGGCCATTCCGACGAGTCCTTTTATCCTTTGTGCCAGAATAAAGTCGTCATCAAGAATCCCCATATGGGTGATTGGTCAAAGAATCCAGACGAAGAAATTCTTAACCGGATCGGATACTCTGCTTATCCCAAAGTTGTTCATTCTCCTCAGAACGCTCTATCCTCCAAATCTCTTATACTGTGGAAAGGAAAAGGACCAGTGGTTGCTGAGCGTCCCAATCTTATCAACTCGTGGATAGAAGATGAAGCCAGAGAATATCTTGCAAGATTATGGGCTGAGGATTATGATGACGAAATTGAATGCTTTGACAAGTTTCTTGCAGCTAGGAAAGAACAGAAGAAAGCTGACAAGCTTGGTAAGCAATGGATGATGGATACAGCCAGATGGGCTGAAGAGTTTGTTTTACATTTCTACACCCTTGAAGAACTCGTGAGATATCCATTTCTTTTTGAATTTGGAATAGAATACAGATGCCGAGGGCTTGCTACCTTTTTACTTCAGCAGCGTCAGTATATTGCCGGAAATGTTAACGATTTGCATGGATACAGGCAACCCATCGAGAGCTACATTCGCCAGCATCTAGACTTATTCAGTCAAGGCGGACGCTACTTGTTTCACCCTCGACAAGCGTTTGTTCAACGCATCTTTCTAGACTTGAACGAAGAAGCCTCCTCTAGTAAACAGCCGCTTCTTCCAGGACAAAGTGCACTTTTTGTCGATATTACAAATGAGCATGTTGAGTTTGCTGAACTCCACAGAGACAGAAGAGCAGTGATAGAAAATGCACAAGCATTGGATATCACTTTCAACCACTATTCAGGGCTAAGCGATTTTTGAGGATACAATCTTCACCCTGTGTTCTTTTGCGAACAAAACATCCAAGTGGCCAAGAGGATATCGCTGATCAGGCCAGTGGACCAAGAAGCAGCTCAAGCGCTGATGCCATTTATTTTAGACTTTTACAATTCTTATACTTCAGGAGTTGATCTGCCAGAAGGAGTGCAACTTGCACTAAGTAATGAAGAGCGCGAAGACGCTTTATTCTTTATCCCGCAGAAAAGCCTGATTAGTCCAAGGCATGTAATGTAAGCAATTGGCCCACTCTGGGTTATACCTGTTGAGAGTCCAGTGCCTCAAATTGAATTTGTTGCAATAGAAGAAGAACAAACTCCTGTTGTGGAAGCCATTCAACCCACAGACGCTGATATGCAAGACATTGTCCCCAGCGCTCCAGCAGCCGAGGTTCCACTTGAGAAACAAATTGTTCAAATTGACTCCACAACTCAGACACTCGACTCAGCGAAAGAAGAGGTTCATGCTGACTTAGCAGCACAGCCTGCAGAGCCTATTGTTAGAGACATATCTAAAGGCAAAGCTCCAGCTGTCTCAAGTTCTCCCGAACCCGAGCGTTCATCTTCCGATTCATCAGATTCAGACTCTGATAGTGATCCAGACGCTAGAGATTTCAGAAAAGCAGTTCGACATTCTCTCAGCGATATAAAGGGTTCTTGTTCTCGATTGGACGAGCGCAGCATTTCCATGCTCAATCAAGTAGAAACAGTTCTCAAAACTGATATGCGAAATGCCAGCAAGCTTACAATCTCCATGATGAACTCTATCGCTCATCTCATTAAAGAGCTTTCAGACGATTTCAACCGGTCGCTTACACAGAATGCTTCCGCTGATACTGAGCGTCACAATTCCTCCAACCTCATATCTCAGAGTATCTCCGCACAGATCGCTCTCTTGGTAGATGAAGTCAAGCTTCTCCGAAGGGACATCGCTGACTTAAAGAACTCTTTTGCTGATGTCAAGAAGGGGGAAGAGAAAGAAAAGTCCAAGACAATATCTAAAACAGATAATAAACACTGGCGATCAATGTTTGATGAAATAGCGAGCATAAAGAAAATGCTAACTAAAAAGAGAAAGCCAAGGTATTATCTAGGAAGACACTTGCTCCCAGACTTGGACGTCAATTTTTTAGAAAGTATGGGATTTCATCCGTATGCCGGACCGCTTAGACGACCTATCAACTGGAAACCATCCAACGACAGAAGACAAGACATTTATTACGATTTAATTCGTGAACTTGGTATTCCTCCAAGGGAATGGGTGGACAGGCTAAAGGAACTCAATGAAAGCGCTAGACAGCGAAGGCATGACTATGATGAACTTCAACATACAACCATGATAGACATTGACCGACTCCTAATTGATTTACCAAATGAGATCTACCATAAAGAAGAAAGCATAAAGCGACAGAAAAGATGAATGCTTTTTATTTTTATTTTTTTTTATCTTATATTCAGTATAAATCATGTATGCTTATCTTTCTATATGAATGAATGATTTATCACTGAAACACCTTGTTGAGGCTAATCTAACTTTCTAAACGCTAACTTATAATTACTTTTTGGCTTTTCTTTGAACTCTTAATTTATAAAAGAGTTATAAGAGTTAAAGTCTTGACATCATCAAAAAGGGGGAAATTGTTAGGAAATTTCATGTTAGATGTTTTGATGATGACAAGATAGGATTTTTGTTAGACCCCAAAATATAATGTAAGTTTATATTTCATAGATCAATTGTATATGCGTTTGAAAGTATGTAATTTTGTTAGGCTTGTAATTTTTATCTTTATAGATTTTAGACTAAATATTAGATACCGAATCGATAATAGAATTCTAGGTGAGTCTATTAGAGATGAAGTTGAAGATCAGCGTCTGAAGTCAGAAGAAGATGAAGATTTACCCTTAGCGACTGTCAAACGCTAAAGGATTATTTCAGGATTTATGGATCAAGTGCTCAAAGCACTTTAGCGATCAGAATCAGATTCACTTGAAATAAATTCTCAAGTCATGAAGGACTTAAATGCAAGCATTCAACGGACATTTATTTCAAACGGGAAATAAATTCAAATGCATTAAATGCCTGATAAGAGCATTAAATGTGATAGGCCAATGTGACTTATAAACGAGCCACCTTTTGACTAGACTGTCAAAAGTTCATAGTTTATAGCTGCTCCCGTCAAATCGGTACCAGCAGAAATTCAGGAATGTCAGAGAAAAGGTATACTCACGCGCCGCGTGAACGGCACACTCTCACATGTGTCCAATGGACAAATCCCAAGAATTGCCTATAAATACCTTATTTCCAGCAAACCTAAAAGATAGATAGAGAGAAAAGTACGTACTTGCACAAGAAATATTTGCTGAAGAAAAAACTTAGAAATTCCATAGCCAAAACCTTTCAAACTTTTCTACATACATTCCATACAGTCACAAATATCTCAAACTTCTTCCAAAGAAGAAACCTAAGTTCTTACTGAGATATTCCAAGTTGTTTGATCTTTTCGAAAATAAACAAACCCTTGTGATAAAACCCTCAACGTTTCATCTGAGTGAGAAAGTTGTTGAAACCCCTTACAGGCAGTATTTCTGAGTGAGAGAAGCTTGTAGAAGAAGATCTTCATTGGTACTGACATCTGTGTGATAAAGGAGCCCGAGATGATTTTCACCCTTTTACTATCTTGTAGAAGATTCTGTGTGATTCTTTGATAATCAACTTAGTGAATTCCTCCAAGTGAAAAAGGAGAAGAAGGACGTAGCTGAGATTACATTACCCAGTGAACCTTATACATCTTGTGTCATTTACTTTTATTATTGTCTTGCTTTATATTATTCTATCTATTCTGGAAAAGACAAGTTAATCTGCTAAGCGACTATTTAACCAAAAAGAACGCTAAAAGCTTTAAAATCATTTCCGCTGTGCTAACCCTGATTAAGCGATCTAAGCATTACCCTACTTTGGTAAATTGCTGAAATCACTAAGTCTAAGTTATCTTTACTGAAGCGTCTGACCCAAGCGCTCAGCTCTCTAACCGTTCTAATCTTTAAAAAGTGATACGAAATTTTTTAAGTCGAAAAAGACTTAAGGGTCTATTCAACCCCTCATTCTAAACTCTTTCGTATGCCACTTGGGACCACCAATTAAAGGATTTGAGAACAATGAAAACTAAATTAAAAGATCACTGATTGATTGATTTAAAGAGCTAAAAACTAAACTTAATCAAATTTGAGGATTCTTATACAGGAAACAACTAAGGCACATGTTTTGGCTGAACTAATTACTAATACACATAAAACTCAACCAAATTATATTACATAATATCAGAGATTAGTTAGTTTTGATATTTGGGTCTAATCTCAATACCTTGAATTATGAGACCACTCTTCCAGACACCGTTTGTCCTCAACAGACTTATCTTGAAATCGCCATCTTCTCCTCCATCCCTCACAAAATACTCGCCCAACTCAACTTCCATCCACCCGTCATCTCTCTGCTTCGGGTATTCAGTAGCGCCCTCGATAGCCACACTTTCATCCAAACAAATCATAAGTGTCTGGCTTTCCTGCCCAGCGGACCCCACATAACCCGTGAAGATTGGTTTATGAAATCCACGGAAATTTGCCCGACGTTTGAACACAAGGTAAGCTGCATAATTCGTGTTAGGAGATAGCATCTTCATACTTATTTTGCCACGAATTTCAAACCACCACACACTAAGAAGCTCTGCCACCTCAGGAAACTAATGACCATTTT
Organism: Buddleja alternifolia; assembly: GCA_019426215.1. Taxonomy (NCBI): domain Eukaryota; kingdom Viridiplantae; phylum Streptophyta; class Magnoliopsida; order Lamiales; family Scrophulariaceae; genus Buddleja; species Buddleja alternifolia. The sequence continues at coordinate 18,820,283 of CM033408.1, read as the reverse complement.
AATGAAAAATTATTAGAAAAGAAAAGGTACTTAATTGTTGGTGTCGCTTGATTTGAAGGTATAATTATTTGGTGTCGGATTAATTTTAGCCTATTAATTATACATGTCAAGTCGGTTGAATTTACAATATTAAACTATTCGAGTCCATCCGTAAAAGCACACTAATCATTATAAATATAGATGAGGAAAACTCAATTTTCTTGAACTTTTAAAACATAAAATTGAAAAGAAAATGCGAAATGCAAAAAAAAAAAAAAAAGGTGACATATGTCACCCTGCTGATGGTGATACTTGGTGATTTTGAGAATCCAATTTTCGGGACATATCCACCACACATCGTATTAAAACATAATAAAATATCTCTCTCTCTCTCTCTCTAAATTTTTCTTTATTTTTTTTGTATAAAATAAATATTATATATGTGTGTGTATATATATATATATATATATATACAAACATTGCTTTATACATAATCCATAAAACTATTCATCAAAAATATTATTCTAATATCTTTTTTCTCATTATCATTACATTTATAATTAACTCAATCATCTCATATATCAAATCCTAATAAATATCACATTTATATCACATTTACACTACTTTCAATCATATTCTAGAAATACATCCAAATAAATAAATAAAATCAATATTTTCACATGAATTTCTATACTACACATTCTCTAAAAAAAACTCAGAATTCATTTTAAAAAACACAACCATACAGAGCCTCAACTTTTGTGATAAAGATCAGGAAAACAATGGGAGAATCTTCGGTCTTGACAATGGGACTAAATTGGTACTAATAGAAAAGATACAAATCAAATAGGCTAATTAGCTATGAATGGAACCAAAATGGGACAAGCGGAAGTTACGGGGTCGATTTTACATTTTCGCCCCTTTTTCTCCGTTAAGCGTGAGTTATCTAAACAACGAGACGATCAAATGACGAATGCTTATGTGAGAAGACGGGGTAGCTAGCCCTTCGGCATAGGTTTGATTATGCCAATTTCATTTGAAAATCTTAATTAGAAAGGAAATTAGTGCTTTTGTTTTGCTTTCTCTATATTGCATTTAGTAGTGGGCCTTGGGTTGGATGTTATGCTAAACCTGAGGTGTCAAAATGAGAGGTCTGAACTGAAGGGACACTGGACTAAGGATTGCCCGACACTTCCCATGGACCAAGGGAAAGGTACATTTATTGTTGAGGTTAAAATGTTAGTTAACCATGCTTCTTGGGTGTTTATCATCAGTTGCAGTACTCACCTTTGCAATGGTTTGCGGGTGACAAAAAGAAGCAAACTAAATGAGGGTGACATGGTCCTAAAGAAGGTTAATGGAGCATCTATCGCTGTGAGAGCCGTAGGACAAGTCACATTAGTTGTAGGGAGTACTAGTAGGTTTTCTTTAAAGAATGTTTATTATGTTCTTAAATTTATAAAAAAACATCATCTCTATCCTGGTTTTGCACAGAGAAGGATTTGTCTTGGATATGAAATAAATTGAGTTTGTTCCATATTTCGTGGTTCTAAATTAATTCTTAGAGCATATTTGGAACAACAATCTTTGTATATAATACGAGACTACGACCTTGGAAATTCAACAATCAAACAACTCGAGCAAACGTAAATCTAATAATCTACTTGTCGCACAACTCTGGCACGCACGACTTGGTCATATTTCAAAGGATAGGATTCATAAGTTATTTAGTTACCTCGAGCTTGATGAAATAGAGGAACTTCCAACTTGTGAATCTTGCCTAAAGGGAAAAAAAGACAAAGTGTCAACGTATGAAGGTCAAATGGAACATGACAAGCAAAAAGCACAAGCATTTTTCAGCAAATATACCAATAGTAACAAGTAGTAAAGTAGACAATTAAGCCCGAGTTATCAATCCCATATAGATAAGTGAATTTCAATTAAAGGATTTGAACTAAATTAAAAGATTACTGATTGATTGATTTAAAGAGCTAAAAACTAAACTTAATCAATTATTTGAAGATTCTTATACGAGGAAACAACTAAACTTAATCAATTATTTGAAGATTCTTATACGAGGAAACAACTAAGGCACATATTTCGGCTGAACTAATTATTAATACACATAGAACTCACCAAATTACATTACATAATATCAGAGATTAATTAGTTTTGATATTTGGGTCTAATCTCAATCCCTCAACTAATTATTAATACACATAGAACTCACCAAATTACATTACATTATATCAGAGATTAATTAGTTTTGATATGTGGGTCTAATCTCAATCCCTTGAACAATGAGACCACTCTTCCAGCTAGAGTTACACTGAAACAGACTTATCTCGAAATCACCATCTTGTCCTCCATCCTGCACAAAATACTCGCCCAACATGACTTCCATCCACCCGTCATCTCTCTGCTTCGGGTATTCAGTAGTGCTCTCGTTAGGCACACTTTCAGCCAAACAAATCCTAAGTGTTTGGCTTTCCTGCCCAGCGAACCCCACATAACCCGTGAAGATTGGGTTATGAAATCCACAGAAATTAGCCCGACGTTTGAACACAAGGTAAGCTGCATAATTCGTGTTAGGAGATAGCATCTTCATACTTATCTTTCCATCAATTTTAAACCAGCACACATTAAGAAGCTCTGCCACCTCAGCAAACCTGGAAACGAATGACCATTTTAAGGAAATATTATTAGAATTTAGAAAAGAAAAGGTACTTCATTGTTGGAGAAAATTGCAATATTAATCCTATTATAAGATTGAGCTTGTTGCAATTTGAATCCCATTGTTTACAAACTTTCAATATTGGTCCCATAGAACACAATGTTTTGCACGTTTGGTCCCTTAATGTATGGAATTTCGCTCTTGAAGTGCATGGACCGTTTAAGTTTATTACTGATTACGTGCAAGACAATGTGACTAAAGTAACTTTCCATATGTGTTTTTTAACGGATGAGACTAAAACAAAACGATGCATCACTTGGGACTAATTTTGCAAGTTTGTAAAGAGTGGATGCAATTTTCCCTTGATTGTTGTACTATTATCATTGGGAGGGGCGACTTTAATTACCTGGACTCGGGAAGAGAGATCCATTGCCAATATTGAGGTGTATCACCCCACACAATAATGAGGTCTCTTGCAGCCAGGACGTAGCATTTCTTTCCGCTCCATTTTTCCAATGAGAAGCTCTGTTTTTTAAAAAAACAATAGAGAGGCCAATCAGATTCACATACTGAACTAGAATAAGGAAAAACATTGCCATGTCAATACTTGAAAATGCTAAATACAAGTTTACATGAACAAAAAACCACAAAGAGACAAACTCAATGGTGCTACACACACGCAACTCATCAATGTGAGAGCACCAAATCAAGGCTACATATAAGCCTCAATTAGTCGATATGCAATTTCCGGTGTTGCGTTTTAAATCATGAAAGATTAATCATACACCATGATACATTCAACTAGGGATGGCAACGGGTGGTTCTACGGCGGTTCTTGTGGATTCGAAACCGGAACCGCATAGATTTCTAGAACCCGGAACCGGAACGAGAACCGCATAGTGAAGGAGTCGGAACAGCCAGGACCCGAAACCGTGAGACCCGCGGGTACCCGCGAACCATGTTTGAAACCGGAACCGTGAGACCCACGGGTATCCGTGAGCCATGTTTGAAACCGGAACCGCGAGACTCACGGGTACCCGCGAATTTTATTTTTTTAAAATTAGTGAGATTAGTGATAAAGTTTTTATTACAAAATCAATTGTAAATTAGTCCAAAGCAAAGTAACGTGGAAAATTACAAGACAAAGGTTAATTAATTGAGACTAATTGAGTGGTCTCATTTTAGAATATTCCCACTCACAAACAGAAATTAATTAATAATTGAGTTAATAACATAATAAAATAATATAAATGGAAATAATATAAATATTAATTACTAAAATTAATTAATAATATAAATGGAAATAAAACATCCAAACACACAACAGATCTTGTTAATATTGTGAAATGAAATGAAAACAAGCTCTAAATCGATCAGCTTGGAGTTTATGGTGAGGAAATGCTTGACCTTGTTATGCTCACTCACTCTCGTTTTCTAATCTGTTTGCCCAAACGCAAAAAGAGCAGATACATATATATATATATATATAGTCCTCAAAATTTCAGAAACGTGATAACACACTTTACTTCTGCATTTTTCTGTTTGGGGAATAGAAGGGTTAGGATTTACTACTTAGGACTTAGACAGTGAGAAATTGAGAATTCAAGTTTTAATTTGTATTTTTTTTTAAATAAAAAAGCGGCTGTCATTAGTGGATAAAAAGAAAATAATGTTTCTAATTCACGAAACAAGATTGTTTTTAAAATAAGCTATAGAATTATTGTCACAAGATAGATATATGAAAGGAATATGCATTCTATTTGAAATGAAAACGTAAGCTGTATTTTCAGTAATTGAGATACTGATAGCACACTGTAAGATATCCATAATCGATGATATAAAAATCGAAGAACAACAACAATAATTAAGTATAATACCTTGCGACCAGCGTCGATGACAATTGGATGATCACACAGGTATAGATACAGATCCTTCTTACAACGGAACCTTGCGAGCAACGAATCGCGGCCGTCGATTGAGCGCGAAATGATGTCGAGATAATCGGAAGGCAAAAAGCGATCCCAAACGGTGTCGGATCGGGAGGCGGAGCAGAATGTGGAGGTGACCAAGGACAGGCGGCAAGCGTCCTTAGGGCTTGTGAGCGAAAGCACGTTGGCTATGCAATCCTCTGGAAGCGCGTGGATATCACCGCAACTCTCCACCATTTCTCTTTCTCTCTCTATATTTGTTTTGCTGAAATTGAACTTGAAAAAGCTTTAGAGACGAGGCCAACTCTGTTTATACAGGAGAGAAATAATTGGTGGTGTACTGTGAAGGAAGTGTTATACTTAACTATGAAGAAATTAGAGAAAATAGCAGATATCCCGGAGGTGATGTGCGTTTTGCCCCCAAATTATTAAAAGTTACAGTCAAGGTCCTAAATTATTATATATGTGCACTTTGCTCCTTCGGTCAGCTTCGGGCAGATTAGGTCAAAAATAGAAAATTTCGAAAAAAAAAATCAACTAAATTTCTGAAAAAATTCATTTAAAAATAGAAAAGTAATAAGAAAACATTAGAAATTTGAAAAAAAATTAAGAATATTTGAATTTAAAAAAAATTAAAAAATGCAAAAAAATTAAGAACTAAGCACATTACTCTCTCATTTATGCGGTTTGTAGCACTTTGTTCCCTGTGTGCTGCCCGAAGCTGATCGAGGGGGCAAAGTGCACATATATGAGACTGCAAGGAATTGAAAATTTTATGCTGAAAAAAAGTTGAATTTAGATGAAAATAGTTTGTATTATGATTTTTTAAGATTTAAAATTTTTGATCTTGATAATGGAATTAAATTGGTACTAATTGGAAAGATATCGAATCAAATAGGTTAATTAGCTATGAATGAAACCAAAATGGGGCAAAGCGTAAGTTATAGGATCGATTTTACATTTTCACCCCTTTATTTCCATTAAGTGTGAGTTATCTAAACAACGAGACGATCAAATGATGAATATTTATGTGAGATGACAAAAAAAAAATGGGAAAGTTGGATCAACCTCCCTTCAAAACATTTGGCATCCAACGGCTAGGGGTGTAAGTTGAGCTGAGCCTGGCGAGCCGGCTCGACTCGAGTTCGAGCCCAAATCTCTCTTCCAAAAGCTCGCGAGCCTTCTTCATTTTTTATATATATTTTTTAATATTTTAATTATATTAATAATTTAATAAAAATATTAAAAATAACTTAATAATTCACACAAACATATTTTAATTAATTATTTAGGGGGTATTAGAAAAAAACCTTATTTTTTGTAAGCTTTCTCTTTTTTCAGCCTCCATTTCCAGTGTAAAATATCAAGTTCGTGTAAATTACTGTACTGAAGTTGAAGTAATAAAAGAAGAGTTTATATTGTAAGCTTTCTTATTTCTTTTAAGTCTATTTTATTTTTGTGTTAAATCCTTTTGTGTTCTTTAAATGAAAGAGTAAACAAACTAATTGCTTTTCTACATAAATCCAAGAATTCAGAAAAGGATCTTGAAATTCTTGAGACAGGTCATACTGCTAGTCCAAGTATTAATCCTCCTCCTGAAATCAAAGATTTTAAATTAAAATCAATATCAGAATTAGAAAAGATTTTACATGAAAAATTTGATAAATTAACGATAAATACTTTAGAGGAAGATTTTGTCAAAACTCTTAAAGAGGGTTCTTCTACTAATGACAAAATTAATAAACTTTCAAATTGGAAATGGGCTAATAAACCCAATCAGAGATTATACTATTATAGGAGACCTTCTCCTATGGATGTTTTACATGTGGAACAAGAATATATTCTTAATAGTAGTTATAGTGGGAGAAATATTTATAAATGAAATATTGATGGATATACGGAAAAACAAGTTTCTAATACTGTTAATAGAATGCTCATGTATTCTACTATTTGTAAGAACAATGAAAATACAGATAAAAATGTTGCAAAAATGATATTGGCAAGATTTACAAGCCAACTAAAAGGTTGGTGGGATCATTATTTAACTCAATAAAATAGAAATGAAATTTTAAATACTGTTAAACAGGAAGAGAATCTTAACGTCAAATAAAGATAATTGTAAATTAGGATACACATCAAAATAAACTGGACCATGTGCCAGACTAGATTGTATAATTCCTATTAAAGATTACTTCCAATTTAAATTTCTACCATGTCTTAAAGCTGCTACTTAATAATTCACACAAACATATTTTAATTATATTAATAATTTAATAAAAATATTAAAAATAATTCAATAAGTCACACAAACAAATTAGGTTCCTCTTTTGACTCTTTCTTCTTCATTGTTCACGCACACACAGCAGTAGCACCCCTAAATCTAAAATTTCAAAATCTTCTCCTTCATTCTTTACGCACACAGCACCCTTAAATCTGAAATTGTAAAATCTTTGAGCTAGCAGGTAGCAGCCAACCAGCTATCATCCACCTTGCCAAATTCCGCCGGAAAACCACCGCCAAGCTGCACCTCATCAACACCCTCGCACAAATCTTTGAACCCTCGCCGGCGACAAGCACCAGCACCACCACGGCCTCTGCCCACACATCACCACCACGCGAAGCCATCACCCTCACCTTCTCCGCAAAAGAACTGTTAGTTTTTATTTCTTTTTTATTATTATTATTTTTTCTCCTCTATTGTGGGTAGCAGTAGATCCAAGATCGCCAGCTCGGCTTAGGCTCGCGAGCCTGGGCTCGACTTAAGCTCGCGAATTCGAGCTTGCGAGCTCAAGTCGAGATGTTCCCATAGCGTACGAGCTCGAGCTCGAGCTTGAGCCTAGCAAAATCATCAGGCTCTTCTTGAGTTTGGTTCGTTTATGGTCGTCCCAAGTGGCATACGAAAGAGGAGGGGAGGTTGAATATACCCTGAAGTCTTTTTCGACTTCAAAAATTTTCCTATCACTTTTAAAGATTTGAACGCTTAAGAATTTGAGCGCTAGGTTAGGCGCTACAGTAAAGATAACGTAGACTCAGTGATTTTAGCAAGTTACCAAAGTAGGGTAAAGTTTCAATCGCTTAATCAGGGTTAGCACATCGAAAAAGATTTTAAAGCTTTAGCGTTCGATTTTAGGTTAAATAGTCGCTTAGATGTTTTAAATGTTTTTTCACGTTAAGATATGCAAATATAAAGCAAAGCAATAAAAAAGCAAATAACAATAAATGACATAAGAAATATAAGGTTCACTGGGTAATGTAATTCCAGCTACGTCCTTCTTCTCCTTTTCACTTGGAGGGAATTTACTAAGTTGATATTCAAAGAATCACACAGAATCTTCTACATGATAGTAAAGAGGTGAAAAATGATCTCGGGCTCCTTGATCACACAGATTTCAGCACCAATGAAGATCTTCTTCTACAAGCTTCTCTCACTCAGAAATACTGTCTGTAAGGGGTTCAACAACTTTCTCACTCAGATGAAAGGTTGAGGGTTTTATCACAAGGGTTTGTTTGTTTTTGGAAAGGTTAAACAACTTGGAATATCTTAGTAAGAATTTAGGTTTCTTCTTTGGAAGATGTTTGAGATATTTGTGACTATATGGAATGTATGTAAAAAGCTTGAAAGATTTTTGGATATGGAGTTTCTAAGCTTTTTCTTTGAAGAGAATTTCAGCAAAGTTTTCTTGTGCATGTACGTATGTATCTCTCTGCATTTAGGGTTTGCTGGAAGTAAGGTATTTATAGGCAATTCTTGGGATCTATCTGTTGGACACATGTAGGAGCGTGTCTTTCACGCGGAGCGTCATTATACCTTTTCTCTGACATTCCTGAAATCCTGCTGGTTCCGATTGGACGGGAGTAGCTATAAACTCTGAAAAGTCTGACAGTTTTAGTCAAAAGGTGGCTTGTCCACAAGTCATAATAGCTTATCACATTTAATGCTCTTATCAGGCATTTAATGCATTTGAATTTATTTTTCGTTGGAAATAAATGTACGTTGAATGATTGCATTTACGTCCTTCATGACATGAGAATTTGTTTTAGGTGAATCTGATATTGATCGCTGGAGTGTTTTGAGCGCTTGATCCATAAGTTCTGAAATAGTCCTTTAGCGTTTGATAGGCACTAAGAACAAATCTTCATCTTCATTTGACTTCAGACGCTGATCTTCAACGGGGTGGCATAGACTCTCCTTTTCTTCCCCATCTTGGGCAGTCAATCGGTTTGATTATCAGCTGCTCCCCGCCCATCGGCGAATGCGAGCCAGAGGAATCGAGATAGATGTCTATCTCTGCCTCGATGGCATAGAAGAAATCGAAAGGGCAGGGACATCTCTGGCTCTGGGGTAAAGACTAGGTATTAAATAAAGTACCACTAGTATCCATACTCATTTATCACATCAAAAAGCCGGAGATGAACTTCATCAGGCAGGTGGACATGACCAAACAGGCCCACGTCTAGGATAAGATGCCCTCAACTTCTTCTCTAATAGACTCACCTAGAATTTTATTAGCGATTCAGTATCTAATACTTAGTCTAAAATCTACAAAGATAAAAATTACAAGCCTAATCACAATTACATACTTTCGAACGCTGATACATTGATCTATGAAAACTGAAACTTACATCATATTTGGGGTCTAACATAAAATCCTATCTTGTCATCATCAAAACATCTAACATGAAATTCCTAACAATTTCCCCCTTTTTGATGATGTCAAGATCTTTAACTCTTATAACTCTTTTATAGTTTTAAGAGTTGATAAAGAAAAGTCCAAATAAATATAAGTTAGCTTTAGAAAGTTAGATAGTTGGTTAGTTGTTAGATTAGCCTCAACAAGGTGTTTCAGCGTTCAATCATTCATTCATATAATTTCAAACAAAGTATACAGATGATTGAGCTGAGTAAAGAATTTACAAACAACAACAACATATCAAGATAAGAAAAAGAAATGAGGCATCATCACATTTCTTCTCCTTGCTAGATTTCATTTGCTAAGTCCAGCAAGAGTTGATCAATGTCTAACATGGTAGTGAACTGGACTTCATCAAAATCACGTCTTTTCTGTTTAGCGCTTTCTTTTAGCTCTAAAAGCCTTTCCACCCAATCCCTCAGAGGGATTCCAAGTTCTTGGATCAAGTCATGATAAATGTCTTGTCTTCGATCATTGGTGGATTTTCAGTTTAAAGGTCTTCTAAGCGGTCCGACATATGGATGAAAACCCATACTTTCTAAGAATTCGATGTCTAAGTCTGGAAGTTTGTGCCTGCCTAGATAATATCTTGGCTTGCGCTTCTTAGTAAGCATTTTCTTTAAACTCACTATCTCCTCGAACATAGAACGCCAGTGCTTATTATCAGTTTTGGAAATTGATTCTTTCAAGGCTTTGGAAGGTTGATGCTTTTCTTTCTGATTTGCCCCCTTCTTAGCATCATCAAGAGAGGTTTTAAAATTAGCGATATCTTTGCGCAATAGCCGAACTTCTTAAACAAGTAGAGCGACTTGTTGAGCGATACTCTGAGCAACAACATTTGAAGAATTGTGCCTCTCAGTATCAGCTGAAGCATTCTGGGCTAAATGGCGATTGAATTCTGAGGATAGTTCAGCGATCAGAGGTGATAAGTTGTCCATGATGGCAATAGTACTTTTGTTAGTAGCATTTGAAATATCACGGCTGCGAGTGTCAGACATTATTCGGATTTGCCTATCAGCTGTTTCAAAAATCTTTGAGCAAGAACCCTCAATGTTGCTTGAGTGAGTTCCTTACTGCTTGTCTGAAATCGCGAGCATCTGGATCACTGTCAGAATTCAAGTCTGAAGAAGAGTGCTTTGGGGACGGAATGAGTCCGTAAGAGTTAGATACAGCAGCCTTGCCTTTGGTTTTATCACGAATGAAAGGCACTTCAGGCTCTGCCGCTAATTCAACATGAACTTCTTCTATTGCTTGATCCATGGATGGATCTGCAATCGCTGAAGGGGGCTCGACTACTGGGGCGGTAGAAAGATCTGGCAAAGAAACCTCGGGAATTTGAGCAGCATCCACAGTAGGAGAATCTTCTATTTCAACAATTTGGATTGGAGAAGGAGCTTTCATGGCAATGACCTAGAGAGGGCCGATCGCTTCCATGACATGCCTTGGACTAATCAGGCTGGTCTGCGGGATAAAGAATGTAGCGTCTTCGTGCTCTTCAGTGCTTAGTGCAAGTTGCACTCCTTCCGGCAGATCAACTCCTGAGGTGCAAGAGTTGTAGAAGTCCAAAATAAAAGGCATTAGCGCTTGAGCTGCTTCTTGGTCCACTGGTCTGATCAGCGATATCATCTTGGCCACTTGAATGTTCTGTTGACAAAAGAGCACAGGGTGAAGATTGTATCCTTGGAAGTCGCCTAGCCCTGAATAGTGGTTGAAAGTGATATCCAACGCTTGTGCATTTTCTATCACTGCTCTTCTGTCTCGGTAGAATTCAGCAAACTCAGCGTGCTCATTTGCAACATTAACACAAATTTCACTGTATCCTGGAAGAAGCGGTTGTTTACTGGTGGAGGCTTCTTCATTCAGATCTGGAAAGATGCGCTGAACAAACGCTTGAAGAGGGTGAAACACATAGCGTCCGCCTTGACTGAATAAGGCTAGCTATTGGCGGATGTAGCTCTCGATAGGTTGCCTATAAACTGGAAGATCGCTAACATTTCTAGCAATATGCTGATGCAGTTGAAGTAAAAAGGTAGAAAACCCTCAGCGTCTATATTCGATTCCAAATTCAAATAAGAATGGATATCTCACAAGTTCTTCAAGAGTATAGAAGTGTAAAACGAACTCTTCAACCCATCTGGCTGTATCCATCACCCATCGCTTGCCAAGATTATTAGCTTTCTTCTGATCTTTTCTGGAGGCAAGGAATTGCTTAAAATGTTCAGTTTCTTCATTATAATCCTCAGCCCATAATCTTGCAAGGTATTCACGGGCTTCATCTTCTATCCACGATTTAACTGGATTTGGACGCTCGGTAACAATCGGTCCTTTTCCTTTCCAAAGCTTGAGTGGATTAGGAGAGAGAGCATTCTACGGAGAATTGATGATTGATGGAAGAGCCGAGTATCCAATCCTGTTGAAATCCTCTTCATCGGGGTTTTTAAGCCAATCACCCATGTGGGGATTTTTTATAACAATTTTGTTTGACCGAAGAGGATAAAAGGACTCATCAGAGCAACTGGTAAAATTAAAACGTGCTTGGTCAAAATCTGTTCTGTTGATTGCTAGTCTTCGAATATATTCCAATCGAGATTGAAGACGCTCCAGTGTGTAGAGATCAAGATCTGCAAGTCTTTCAAAGAAGTGAAACTTCTCTGTGTTGGAGAGACGAGGATTATGAAGAGTATCTTGAAAAGTTATCTCCGATTCAGCAAGGGTTCGGGTGTCCCGTTCTCTAGCAGCATAATAAAATTCAACTTCGGCAGAATATCCGCGAGGAAAGAATTCGACTACACGAGGAGGAGATCCAGTGGAGTAGGACAAAGGCAATTTCTTCTGTTGGAATAGGGGCCACTTCTATCAACCGCTCAGCGTGTAGAGTCGCGTCACTAACTGGAGATGTTTCAGCGTCAGGAAGGACTTGAGTTACTTCTTTAGCTATATCCACAACAGTTGCCAGATCAACATCTACTTCAATGGAAACCTCTGAAGTTGGAGGTGCATCAGCGTTTGGTGCATCTTGAGCTGATACAAGCAAGCGTTTGAGAAAAGCAAGCAAAATTTCTACTAAGTAGAAATTAAAAAAATAAGATACTGCAACGCTTACCCTGACGACTATCATCGACTTTGTCAGTCGCTTGATCCGTTTCAACATTTGGTATATTTTCCTCAGGCTCCGGGATCACTTCTTCAAGATCTTGAACACGAGAAAGCTTCTCAAATTGAGCCTAGGCTTTAGGATCTGAGTTGATTTCTGGAACAGCGTTAGACGGAGGTGGAACACTCACTGGTTCTTCAAGTGCTGGCTCTACTGGAGCGCTTGGAGAGAGGAGTACACCCTCGGGCAAGCGGTACTTCTTCTACCTCAGCTTCTTCTTCTTCTTCTAGTGAGAAGTGAAACGCTGGAGGGGGAGATGGTGATTTGGGAGAAGGAGAAGGAGACTTCTGTTTCTTCTTGGGCTCCGCCTTCTTTCTTTGTTTCTTCGCTGGCTTTGATGGCTCAGCGACTTTCAAGACTAGCTTTCTTTTAGGTCGCTTGACCACCACTGCCTCTTCTGATGAAGATGATGAAGACGATGTCGCTTGCTCTTCATCATCGCTACGACCAACTCCTTCGGCATGAAGTTGCTCGCGCTCTTCTTTGGGAACCGCTGCACCACCCCTACGCCTGGGTTTCAGCAACTCTGCAATCATCTTCTTAGCATAGAATTTAAGCACTGGGACCTTCTTTCCAGCGGAATTAGTGAAACTGCTAGCGCTAAGAATTCGACTTAAGACAATCCTGTAAGCCTTGGGATTTACCGACTTGGCCATCGCTGCCTTAAAGCGATTAAAAACGTAAAGCGACCAATTAATCTTCAGTTTGGTCAGAATGGCCACCATCATCTTGTACTGAATGTTTGAAATTTTATCGAAGCTTCCCTTCCGCCATTCGATCATCTTTGCGCATATGTCAGCAAGAATGACCTACTCGCCCTTCATGTCATTTTTCTTGAAGTTGGGTTCATAGACAGCCTCAACTTCATCCTTCTTGATCAATGCCCAAACCTTGGTAGCATCACCCAGAGTGACATTCTCTACTTCGGCACCATCATTTGGCAAGTTTAGTAAAGATGAAATCAGATAAGGAGTGAGGACGAAGGTCTCACGGGCAAAGGGAAAGATGCAGGAAATGGAGTTTCCATCGTCGAAGATTTTTGTGTTTTTGAAGAAGAAAGGGGTTTCTTCCTCAAAAATGTTAAAAACAGCAGAAATCATGTCGCGCAAACCAGACTCCTAGACAAGTGGAAGAACAGTCCGTAGAGGAAAGTTCTGGTTATCAAAAAGATAGTCCCAGTTAACAAGAAAATTGGCGTTAACAGTGACTGGTTTCTTAGATTTGGAAAAATTTTCGACAGCAGATTTTGAAGATTTAGGTGCCATTGAAGAACTGAAAAAGCTTCAGTTGAGGAGAGGAAAGATATGCTTTTTGCCTTTAGAGAGAGAAATACTTTTACAGTAGAGAAATTTTGGAGTGATAAAAGTTTACTGTAAATGTTCCGAAAGGTTTAAATAGGAGGCAAAAATAACTCCCCAACTAGTAGATGAATGACACGTGTTAAGTTATTAATTTTCAAAATTGAAATATTTAAATCTGAGCCATTTACTCATAAATACGGATGTCAAAAAGTGCGGTAAAATAGAGTAACAACCAAAAATATGAATTTTTGAAGTCCGCAGTTACTTTTTCAAAACGTTTGAATAATTTTGAAATTTTCAGCGTGAAATACACGCACCTGTAGTACACTGACACGTACTCAGATGTGAGCAGTTACTAAACCGCCTAGTTTTTAAATATAAATCATTAACCGTCAGTTTGATGTGATAAGCACGTGTGGACAGTTGTCAAATCTAATCTTTTGGACTTATCCACACGCTACTTTTAGCGATGAAAACTATGCATGAATTTCAGATAAAGGTTACTAAGCGTTAAAGTGGAAATCTTTTTAACGCTGAAGTCTTTTTAAGAACAAAATTTAATTTCTTAAAGTTAAAGATAAAATCAATCGCTTGGATTTATAAAAGATATTTTAATTTATTATTGATTGATTGCGTCATGCATAAAATATAAATGCGAGTGATCAATGCAAAAAATTTCAAAGTCATTTTTTATCACAGTTGCTTATAGATTTCAACAAGTACAATTTTAAAGTTCCCTCTAAAATTGATAACTTATTCAATTTTGAAAGACATGCTTTAGACATAAACATAAAGTGGATTCCTCCTAAATTATATGCCTATAAAATATGATGCTTTATGGTTTAAGCGTTTAAATCAATCATACCTAATTCACTTCTCAAAGTGAGAAAGTGTTGTTCGTTGAGCGCTTTGGTGAAGATATCTGTCAATTGTTTGTCAGTTCCAATGAAGTGCATGGAGATATCTTTCTTTTGAACATGGTCACGTAAGAAATGGTAGCGAATGTCAATGTGTTTAGTTCTGGAATAAAGGACAGGATTTTGGGTCATAGCTAAAGCGCTTTGGTTATCACAATGGATTGGGGTAGGACCTAGGATTGTTCCATAATCTCTAAGTTGTTATCTCATCCAAAGGATTTGTGCACAACAGCTCCCAGCGGCTACGTACTCTGCTTCAGCGGTAGGAGTCGCTATGGATTGTTGTTTCTTACTATGCCAAAAATTAGTTTATCACCTAGAAATTAACATGTATCACTAGTACTCTTTCTATCTATTTTGCATCCTGCAAAATCTGCGTCTGAATAACCAATTAGTTCAAAAGGAAAGTCCCTTGGATACCATAAGCCCACATTCTGTGTGCCTTTTAGGTATTTAAGGATTCTCTTGGTAGCATTTAAGTGTGATTCTCAAGGATCAACTTGAAAGCGTGCACACATGCATACCGAAAGCATAATATCAGGTCTACTAGCGGTAAGATAAAGAAGTGATCCAATGATACCTCTATAGTTAGTGATATCAATTTTCTTCCCACTTTCATCTTTATCTAACTTAAGCGTTTAGCTCATTGGAATATTTGACGATGATGCATTTTTCATACCAAATTTCTTAATCATATCTCTTGTATATTTAACTTGGTTTTTAAATATGTCATTTGGGAGTTGTTTAACTTGTAATGTTAAAAAGAAAGTTAATTCACCCATCATACTCATTTCAAATTGATCTTGTATCATTTTCAAAAATTTCTCACACAATCGCGTATTAGTAGAACTAAATTTAATATCATCAACATAGATCTGGACTAAGAGAATATCTTTATTATGGGTAATTTTAAATAATGTTGTATCAACGCTGCATTTTGAAAAGCCTTTACCTATAAGGAAGATAGAGAGAGTGCCATACCATGCTCTTGGCGCTTGTTTAAGGCCATAGAGTGTCTTATCCAACTTGTAGACCATACTTTTGCCATGGTTGTTGATGAATCCTGGAGGTTGCTCCACATAGACTTCTTCTTGGAGTTTACCATTCAGGAATGCACTCTTTACGTCCATTTGGTATACTGTGAACTTGTTGAATGCGGCAAACGCTAGGAACATCCTAATCGCTTCAAGACGGGCTACTGGGGCATACGTCTCATCAAAATCAATACCCTCTTCTTGGCACTAACCCTGAGCGACTAATCTGGCTTTGTTTCTTATAACAATGCCATCTTCATCCATCTTGTTCTTAAAAACCCATATAGTTCCAATAACTCCTTGGTGAGTTAGTCTTGGTACTAGCGTCCAAACCTTGCTTCTCTCAAATTGGTTAAGCTCTTCTTGCATCGCTTCTACCCAACTTGTATCACTGAGCGCTTCATCAACTTGAATCATATGTTGATCAGGCATGCGATTGGAATAAACACACAAAATTCGTCCAGCCGACCTCAACGTCCGTACGTTACCTACCCAACGTTCGAACGTTGTGACGTGGCAAAAATTGTTTGAGTGGGCATTGACTGGGCCAACGTTCGAACGTTACATGTCCAACGTTCGTACGTTGGATGCAGTAGCACTTTCTCTTCTGCGCAGCGATATTGTTTCTTTCATAACTGTTTCCCCAGAGCTCCGATTTAGGTGATTCAAGCTGTAAAATGAAGCTAAGACATAGTTATACAACGTTTTAGAAGAAACATTTGTCCAACTCAGTCTCTAAGTACTCTGAAATTCTGCATTTCCGTCCAGTTTTCCTCAATTGCACTGATTTTCCACCTTTACTCATTAAGCACACAAATTACAAGCATATGTGGCATAAATCATGCATAAACCAATGTAAATAACATAAATATGAGGCTTTAAAACATGTAAATCTCACACCTATCAACACCCCCAAACTTAATATTGATCTTCCCCGAGCAAGTAAACAAAAGAAAATTACGACTCAAACAACACCAAAATAAGGGATAAAACAAAAACAAAAGATAGCTCACTTTCGTAGAGAGCACGATTGCACTTAGCGTGTGCAACAAGCCTTTAAACCTCAAAGTTACCATAGAGGACGAGTATAGTCTCGTGAGGGTTTGCAGATGATTTACCCACAAAATCAAACATTTTCGACCACATCCAATTAAGACAACTCAACAAAATTAACAAGAATTAATGGCACAAAATCAACCGTTAAAGCTCAAATTTATGTACACATATCAAAGACTTGCTCATGTTACACCTAGACTTGAAAAGATCTCCAAAGGGTGTAGTGATTGTAAGTCTATGGCATTATAGTCAAGTGGCACCCTTACCAAATTTCAGATTTTCTCCCATATCTATTAACCTTCGATCAATCTTAAAGTACAAGCCTCATAGACAACTTCATAACCACTTACAGTTCATCACTTAACCATTTAAACTTTAACTTCACATGAAACTTCCATTTAAATTCATTATGGCTAGGTCATGTGCAATGTTCTATTCCCTTAGGCTTTCTATGACACCCATGTATCGAGCTTTGGATCAATGACTCCCAAACTAGATAGTTTTAGGGCATTAAGTGTCCAGACACTCCTTACGGATTTAATCGCTCGAGTGCCAAAGGCCACGAAATAAAACTAGACCTTTCATTCACTTTCAACTTTAATTGGCTTGAGCAAAGCTCAAATTAGCTTAATAGTACAGTTTATAGGTATGTAGCTTTTCACCTCCAGTACATATCAGCCTGACTTTATAGTCATACCAATTTTCATCAACCTTATTCATTATTCATTAGGCATATGAAGCAACTACTTAACTCATGACCTTAAGAAAAATCCAAGTCAATATTTCCGGGAGAAATTCCTTAAGTGTTTCAGAATGATTATCCACTTAACTCCTCTACCCTCAACTTATTGTGCATTTGTGATTCATCTAAGGAAAATCTACTCTAATCTAGGGTCCCACGAGCAAAGTAAAGATATGTATATTTCATTTAATTCCAATATAAAAAATTCATGCCATCGGACTCAAGTTAATCAGTTTCATTGCAACAATTGGGGCTAAAAAAAAAAAATTCATGCTCGATTTTCTTGAATTTCCCCGTATAAGCACAAAACATGAATATAACTAAGCACTACCTAACATCCCCAAACTTAAACCTAACATTGTCCTCAATGTTACATCTAAACTCATACCGTGAAAAGAGGTAAAGTAAGTACTTACAGCCAAGGATGCTGAAAAGCAATCCGTTATCTCATATGCGTTTCAAAACAAACGTATCTCCTCCCATTATGATAAGCATCTCCAAACAATGGGAAACCGCTACTATCCATGCTCACTATACTCGAAAAACTAAACCATCAAGCAGAAAAAAAACACATGCCAAAAGTGCATGCTCAAAAAAAAAAAAAAAAAAAAAACAAAAAACTAGAAAGGAAACCTAAGAAAAACTAAGCAAAACAAAAACTAGAAAACAAAAGAAAAACTTACAAACTTGGGTTGCCTCCCAAGAAGCGCACTGTTATAGTCAATAGCTTGACTGCTCCGCTCTTTGAGGTTTAAATGGGTGGCTCATTTAGCACGACAATATCATTGTCATTTCTCTCTCTATCCTCTGGTTGCACACCCGTCTTTGTTGCCAAATTGCAACTTGAACCCCTTCTTCCATGTATTACCCAAGTGGCGTCGTCCGGACCAAATAGATTTATAGTGTAAAGCTTCCTCCACTTATATTGAGGTTTTTCATGTTTATCAATTTCACGAACACCTTGACATGCTTTAATGTCTTTCATACATGTATCTTCTCTTTTCACCTTGTCCACTTTTTTATTGGGAGTGTCCTCATCCAACTTGCGGGCACCTTTAGTCTTGCCATTCTGACACTTCTCATCAATCGAAGGGTTAAGAGCATCGACATTTAAACAAGTATGATTATCCGTAGATTGTTTCTGATTATCATAAACATCGAATATAACTTTTTCCTCTCCTACCTTCAATGTCAACTTACCCTTGTCGATGTTGATCTTGGCCTTACCAGTGGCTAGGAAAGGTCTTCCTAGGATCAGAGGAACATCAGTATCTCCATCCATCTCGAGAACCACAAAGTCTACCGGGAAGTAAAACTTGTCGACTTGCACGATGACATCCTCTATGATTCCCTGCGGGTGTTTTATCGATCGATCTGCAAGTTGGAGGCTCATCGAAGTTGGTTTCAGATTTTCCAAACCTAATTTTTGGAACAACGAGTAAGGAAGGAGATTTATGCTGGCGCCCGAATCACATAGCACTTGGTCGAATTTGAGTTTCCCAATTGTGCAAGGAATTGTGATGCTCCCCGGATCATTGAGTTTCTTTGGCAACTTGTTCAACACTATTGTTGAGCATGTTTCAGTCAAGCACACCGTTTCATTGCCTTCCCACTTCTGCTTATTGGTGAGAATATCCTTGAAGAACTTGATGTAATTGGGCATCTGCAAAATCACATCAATAAAAGGAATGTTAATGCGAACTTCTCGAAGAATTTCTAAAATCCTAAGAAAACTCTTATCCATTTCTTTTTTATGCTTTTTATGTGCTAGGGGGAAGGGGAGTATTTCAACAGGTTTAGACGAAGAGGGAGATAAGGTTTCAGAAGAGGCCCTTTCTGCCTCTGACGTTCGAACGTTGATCTTCCTAACGTTCGAACGTTGACCGGTCAACGCCCGAACGTCAGGATGGTCACGTTCGAACGTTGGAGATAGTGTGTCCTATTTTTCAAAATTGTCCAACGTTCGAACGTTGGACTATTCACGTTCGGACGTTGGATGCTGGGGAGATGCATTTTTCACTTCTTTGCCACTACGGAGGGTAACGGCCTGACATTGTTTCTTCGGATTCTTCTCTGTATCGCTCGGCAGTGTCCCGGGTGCTCTTCCACCTGCATCAGCGGATAATCGTGCAAATTGGTGCTGCATCTCTTTCATTCCCGTCATAACACCCTGGAACATCAATCGAAGCTCCGCGAATGATTCGTCCGATTTTGCATGTGAGCCTCCAATCTTTCTTCGACAGTAAGAGGTCTCTGAGCTTGACCTTGTGGTCTAAAATTTCCAGGCCTTTGAGTTTGATTTTTGTTAAACGGAGGCCTCGGTGCTTGGTAGATGCCTTGTTGTGTATTGTGTGCCGAATTTGGCCTTTTCGAAAAATTCTCGGGTATGTGGAAGTTCAATCGAGGCTTGTTGGAATTTCTGACATAGTTCACATCACCAATGGCTGGCTCTACCTCTAGATCCAAATCTTGTTCCACCTCTTGAGCAACAGCAACCCTTCGGGATTATGGAGGAAACTCATCGTCATCTTCAGGGTACAGTTCATCCTCCCGTGCCATCTGCACTAGTTTAGCCCACACTGTGCTGCTATCGAGATCCAAAAGATCACCACCGGCTCCTGGATTAAGTCTGTGACGAATCCGAGACCGGACTCCATTAAAGAAGTGTAGCACTCACTCGTCTCCTGAATAGTTGTGATCGGGGCACTTTCGAAGCAAGCTCTTGTACCTTGCCCATGCTGATGCTAACGATTCATCCCATTTTTGCTTAAAACCCTTGATCTCACTTCTTAACTCGTTAATCCTTGATGGAGGGAAGAACTTGTTGAGAAACTCCTCGACTAACTCTTCCCACGTTTTAATGGATTGTGGGAGCAACGACTTGTACCACAAAGTCCCTTTATCCTTAAGCGAAAAATGGAATAATCGGAGACGGATGGCATCAAGATCTCTAGGGTGGAATTGAATGGTAGATAACACATTCTCGAATTGCTCCAGATGGTCATGAGGCGACTCTTTCGGATCACCATAAAATTGTTCAGCCTGAACCATGCTGAACATGTGAGATGGAATGTGGAAGTTCGGCGTGGCAAAATTGGGGAACACAACAGGCCCCGGCGTAGTGTGTACACGAGGGGGTTGGTTATCGCGAACAGATGCAGGTGGTGCCGGAGGTGCTGGTTGCATAGCTTGAAACAAGTTTTGAAACCATTCCCTGTTCTCTGGGAGATTGATGTCAGGAAGATTTCCAGCCATAGCTCGATTCCTGAAGTTTGCTCGAAATGTTCGTTCGATTTCGGGGTCAAATTCATCCAAAGCCTGTCCGGAGGCTCGGGTCATTCACCACAAAGACACCCTGTTTAAATAACGAAGCAAATCACAGGAATTCAGAGCTAGAAAATAAAATTAATAATAAAACGATAACAAGCAAGTAAACTAAAAATTGCAATAAACTTATAAACTAAAATAAAACAAGTCCCAGGCAACGGCGCCAAAAACTTGACACGAAAAATCCTTACGTGTTTGCACAGCAAGTGGACTGGTCGTGTGTAGTAATAAAATTGGATTTTAAGTCCGGGATGTCGAACCCCCAGAGACTCGTATTTTAGATTGACAAAATTTAAAGCAATTAAAATTAAATCAAAAGAGGATGATTAATTGACAATGAAAAAGTGAAAACGATACTTGACAAATTGATTAAGATTCTTATGTGAGAAAGCAACTAAGGCACATGCTTCAACCGTTATTACTCATTAATATATATGAGTGATTATTCGAATTATTAGACTACTATTGCTTTTGTGGAAAAAACCTTAATTAATTACTACCCGATCTCTCGGCCATAATAATCATATGATTACGTGACTGTTCTCTAAATAATTCTATCCGAGAATCAAATCATTAACCATGCATTCACGTTTTAGAATTTCCCGGATTAATCTGGCTAACTGCACCCGAAAATCTATACCTATCTCTAGGAGCAATTCCTCATGTTTTTCGGATGATGTGATGATTTCTTTGAACCCTAATTTATATTCTCTCGAATCATAAACTAGGCTAATTAGCAAGCATATGTTGATCAGGCATACGATTGGAATAAACACACAAAATCAATACACAAAGCAATACTAAAATTAAGACGAACAATCAATTCATATATATAAACTCATAAAATTGGCATTCACATGGCCCTAGTTAAAGAAAATTAGTTCATACTCATAATTGGAAAAACAACTAAAATCATAAAATTATTCATAGAGAAATCATCTAGAAAATAAAATTCTCCCTATTACGAATTGATGAATTTGTGTAGAATCGTTGTTCTCTTCTGCGCATCGTACGTTGGATGCAGTAGCACTTTCTCTTCTGCGCAGCGATATTGGTTCTTTCATAACTGTTTCCCCAGAGCTCCAATTTAGGTGATTCAAGCTTGCACATGAAGCTAAGACATAGCTCTACAACGTTTTAGAAGAAACATTTGTCCAAATCAGTCTCTAAGTACTCTGAAATTCTGCATTTGCGTCCAGTTTTCCTCAAGTGCATTGATTTTCCACCTTTACTCAATAAGCACACAAATTACAAGCATATGTGGCATAAATCATGCATAAACCAATGTAAATAACATAAATATGAGGCTTTAAAACGTGTAAATCTCACACCTATCACTTTAGGATCAAACGTCTTTAGGCTTTGGGATCCATTGTTATGAATGAAACATTTTGAACCAAATACATGAAAATATGAAACGTTAGGCTTACGTCCCTTCCACAACTCATATGGAGTCTTCTCATGTTGTTTGTTGATCATACACCAGTTTTGAGTGTAGCAAGCGGTATTGATAGCTTCGGCCCAAAACCTTTGAGGCAGCTTAGACTCTGCAAGCATCGTCCTAGCGGCTTCTTTAAGCGTTCTGTTCCATCGATCGGCAGCTCCATTTTGTTGAGGTGTTCTAGGGGCAGAATACTCATGAAATATTCCAAAATCTACACAAAACTTCTCAACAAATTGGTTAGTAAATTCAGTTCCTCTATCGCTCCTAATTCTTGTCACCTTTAGGTCTTTATAAGTTTGCAATTGACGAATTAGCGATGTGAGTTTGACATTAGTTTCATCTTTGGTCGTTAGGAATATTCCCATGTATAGCGAGAGAAATCATCAACTATTACTAACGAGTACGTTTTACCACTAATACTCATGAATTGAATAGGACCAAACAAATCTAGATGCAATAGTTCAAGAACTCTAGAAGTAGATAGGCATGGTTTCTTCTTCAAAGATGATTTAACTTGTTTACCCATTTGACATGCATCACATAAGCAATTCTTTTGAAAGGAACCCTTAGGTAATCCCTCTACAAGATTTAACGATATTAACTTAGAGATTGCCTTAAAGTTGAGGTGATTCATTTTTCTATACCATAACCAACCCAATTCATTTTGACTTTTAGCAACAAAGCATGTGGGGTTGTTATCAATTGTAGAATCCCAATCTACTAAATACACATTGTTTGTTCTTTTTCCTCTTAATTTAGTAGACTTAGTCTTAGCGTCGTTAACATAGCAGTAGTCACTTGAAAATTTTACTTCAAAGCCTTTATATCAAAATTGACTAATATTCAATAAATTATGCTTAAGACCCTCAACATAATATACATCACTAATCATGATGTTTCCCCTATGCATGATACCTATACCTTTGGTTTTACCTTTAGAGTTATCACCGAATATAACTTGAGGACCGTTGGTTGCACGATAGTTGACCAAGAGATCTTTTGAGCCAGTCATGTGCCTTGACGACCCACTATCGAAGTACCAAACAGAAGTATCGGTGTTGGCTCTAGGTACCTGCATTTACAGGGTAGTTCTAATTCTTCTTAGGTACCCATTTTGTCTTGGGTCCTTCAACGTTAGTGACTTTGGTTTGAATTAAAACTTTTGGAACCCGTATTTGCCTTGTCTTCATTTCGGGAAGATTGGCCTTCTTGGGTTTCGGTTTGTGTTGTGTGTGCTTTTTAGGTGTATAGTAATATCCTCGATTATAATAGTAATCATAATCGTAATCATAATCATAATCATCATAGTATTGATAATATGATCTAGATCTTTGACAATACCGATGCTGGTATTTCCTTGGCACTGGCTTAGGAGTGGCTTTTGGCGATTGAGGCTTTGCGTTTGATGCACTTGTAGATGGTTTATCCTTAGCCTTTTGAGCGTGTGGATGAACCTTCTTTGTGAATCATGTGCTTTCGTCTTCTCCTTATTGCCTGAGTTGGTATTGACCCTCTCATTTGGCCTCTTACCATTGTCCTTAGGTTCATTCAGCGATTGACTGTTTGAACCTTTCTCAACAAAGAATACACCTTTTCCTTTGTTGGTTGCCGTAACCTTAGACGCTTTTGACTTTTGACCAAATTTATCACAACCTAAATCGGTCTTTTCACCAAAAAGTCTAGTTACCTCAGTCACATTCATAATCTCCTTGATGTTTTTGATAATGATGAGACGAGCTGCTCTGATTTGGCAAGTCTAGAGATCAGATCAGCTTCTCTCTTGACTATTATATCAAGATCGCGGTTCAATTGAGTAATTTCACTTTCAAGCGATTGGTTCTTCTCAATGCATTGTTGTTAAACTTGCAACTCTGCTTTGAGCGTTACTTTATCACTTGTGAGCGATGAAATAATAGCGAAGTGATTTTGATATATTTTGGCGGCATCTTGAAAATATTTATAATATTCATTTACTTTGTCAAGTAATTCATTATATGAAAGAGGATGAGATAATTCAGTGGTTACCTCTGATAGCGAGTCGTCGGACGCTTCTTCATCTCTCGCCATGAGACAAATTAGCGCTGAGTCGCTAGAAGGCTCATCATCACTGCTTTCATCTAATGATTCAGAATCCTCTTCAGGTGCGGAGAATGGTTCAGATTCCGCTAGTAAACCTTGTTGACGAAAGTTGCTCCTGAATTGGTTTCTATCCGCATAGTCTTGCCTTGTGGGCTGATGACTGCAATATTTATATATTTAATTCCCTTTATATTTAGTATTTTATTGTGATTATACACCCATTAAAACTAATCTTATCTTATTTTATGATTTGGGTAGGTTTTAAAGTGAATTAATCATTTTCAATCAAATTGGGCAATTTGGCGCAACAATGGAATTAGAAGCATATCTAGAGATACACACCTCTTGTGTTAGTGATTTTTATATGGTTAGAAAGATAATGAAAATCTAGATAACTCATATGAATAACACTAAACCGAATTAGGATGGGATAAGGCTCAAATATACTCAAGACATTTCAGCTGTTTCTGTTGCGGTCTGGACTGCACCACTTTGGTAGAAAATTCATAAATTGCGGCACAAACATTGTATTTGGTCAAGAACAGCTGGAATTGATAGCCAACAAGCATATCGACAACCTTATAAGAGGAGGCAAAGTCAAATTAGGACTGTAAACATTCCAAATAAGTGTTCTAAGTGCTGCATTCAATTCTGGCGGCTAGGGAAGGCAACTTCAAAATGATTTCCAAGAGAAGACAATTCAAAATTCTTTTGAAGGAAGCCTATTCTCTATATATATAACACCTTCCTAGAGCTAAAGGAGAGTTAAGAAAATTATTATATCAACTTTTGTACTTTTAGTAATGAATAGCTCAATTTCTTTTTCGATTCAAGGTAGTTCATTTTGATTCATATGTTGTGAGACACGGAACTTCATTTATCTATCTACGGTTTGATTATCTTTTGTTTCTTATTCTTAATGTGCAAGCTTGTGTAGATGATAATCTAAGGTGCACATTAGTTGATTATCTATTACAATCTATTGCTAACAAATCTTCACAATCAATAATTGTTGTGCTTGATTTGTGCTCGTAGCAATTGAGATTTCAAGATTGCGATCCCAGTTTTCATTGATTACTCGAAGGAAACATTAGTGTAAATTAAATAGTTGGCGCTTGCTTAAACTATTGTTTATCCTTAGTCGCTTCTAATTCATTATGCTATAATTGACATGATTAGGATTGCTTAATACCGAGTCAGTTGATAATAAGAATTTAACCGGGTGCTAGGCTTTGGTTAATGATATAAGGAAGTTAATAGGGATTTAAATAGCTGGTTATTTAGGTTCTTGGCTAAGTAATAAAAGAATAGATAGTATTTTACGTGTCTATGATTGACTTGAATTGAAGAACGAAGAGGAAGTCATGGCTGGGAATGATAGGACTTTGAAGGAGTTGGCTACTCCGGATTTTAATTTACAACCTTTATGCATTGAATATGCTGATTTAGATGTCGATTTCGAATTAAAATCTGGATTGATTCACTTATTGCCTAAATTTTGTGGTCGTGCAGGTGAGGACTCAAACAAGCACCTAAAGGAATTCCATGTTGTATGCTCGAGCATGAGATCGACAGGAGTATCCGAGGAACAAATTAAATTAAGAGCATTCCCATTTTCCTTAACAGATGATGCAAAAGATTGGCTTTATTACTTACCTTCAGGGACGATAACAATATGGAATGAGGTCAAAAGACTATTTTTGGAGAAGTACTTTCCAGTGTCGAGGGCTGCCAACATAAGAAAAGAGATTTGTCGCATAAGGCAGTACAACGGAGAATCATTATATGAATATTGGGAGCGATTTAAGAAGTTGTGTGCAAGCTGTCCACACCATCAGATAAGTGAGCAACTATTAATTCAATATTTTTATGAAGGCTTACTTTCCATGGAAAGGAACATGATTGACGCAGCGAGTGGAGGAGCTCTAGTGGATAAAACCCCCACAGCTGGTAGGACTTTAATTTCCAATATGGCAGCAAATTCACAGCAATTTGGCATGAGGTTAGATCATACACCTAAAAAAGTCAACGAGGTAAGTACATCTAACCTTGAGCATCAAATTTCTGAGTTAACTTCATT
Source organism: Buddleja alternifolia (assembly GCA_019426215.1). NCBI lineage: Eukaryota > Viridiplantae > Streptophyta > Magnoliopsida > Lamiales > Scrophulariaceae > Buddleja > Buddleja alternifolia. The sequence continues at coordinate 18,793,877 of CM033408.1, read as the reverse complement.
AGTTCGTCAGATGGCCGTAGGAAATCTGCAGTAGCAAAGGTATGTGGTATTTGTTCAGTTACAGGGCACCCCACTGATGCGTGTCCTACATTGCAAGAAAATACTAACCAGGAAGCTAATGCTATTGGAGGATTCCCAGGTCAACCACAAAGAAAGTACGACCCTTATTCCAATTCATACAATCTAGGCTGGCGAGATCACCCCAATCTCAGTTATGGGAATCAAGCTGGACAAAATCGTTATCAAAATTCTTTCCAGCCACGACAGCAACATCAAATGAATCAATCTTCGAATTCAGGTATGCCTTTAGATGAAATTGTTAAATCTCTTGCTAACAATACTCAACAATTTCAGCAGGAAACGAGGAATAGCATACAAAATTTGGAAAAGCAGATAAGTCAGCTAGCAACCTCAATGAGCAAGTTAGAGACTCAAGGTTCGGAAAAATTACCCTCCCAAACAATAATAAATCCAAAAGAGAATGCAAGTGCTGTAACTTTGAGGAGTGGTAAAGAGATTCAGCCAACAATTCCAAGATTACCAGAAAAAGAAAGGGAAGTGGAGGAGGCTAAAATCGATCAGAAAAATTCTCAAAAGGTAAATCCTTTTTGATAGGCGCCTCCATTTGTATGGGGAATTCGCTGCTGATAGATCTCGCCCAGTGTCCCCCTCCTTCCCCCGCCGCCTTCCGACCCGCGGGAGTATACAATGACAACTTCCGGGCATGAGTGCCCGATCGTGAGACTGCCTGTTGAACGTCCGATGGCACCTTGTGTTCTCAATCCAAAGTGCATAATTCCACTAATACTGTTCCTGTTTCTGTTCCTTTTCCAAACAGATTGGGTAAGTCCAAGAAGGAAGAACAAGAAAAAGAGATTTTGGAGACTTTTAGGAAAGTAGCAGTGAATATTCCTTTGCTTGATGCGATAAGTCAGATTTCGAGATACGCAAAATTTTTTAAGGAGTTGTGCACTACAAAGAGGAAGTTGAGAGGGGATGAGAAAATCAAGGTAGATGAGAATGTGTCCGCAGTAATTCAACGAAAGTTGCCACCTAAGTGTAAGGATCCAGGTACATTTACTATTCCTTGTTTGTTTGGTAATAATAGAATTGAACGTGCCATGCTAGATTTAGGTGCATCTATAAACATGATGCCTCTTTCGATTTATGAATCTCTAAATTTGGGTCCTTTGAAACAAACGGGCCTGATTATACAATTAGTTGACCGATCTAATGCGTACCCTGAGGGTGTACTTGAGGATGTGCTAGTGCAGGTGAATGATTTGATATTCCCAGCTGATTTTTATATTCTAAATGTGGAGGACAATGGTTCCCCGAATCCAACACCAACCCTTTTAGGACATCCCTTTCTAAAAATAGCAAAAACCAAGATTGATGTACATGATGGTACATTATCAATGGAGTTCGATGAGCAAATTGTGAAATTTAACATATTAGAGTCCATGAGGTATCCCTCTGATGTAAATTCGATTTATTCTATTGACATTGTTGATGAGTTGGTGCAAGATGTATTTGAAAAAAGTTGCTTAGATGCATTGGAGGTAGTACTCAATCAAGGCTTACTGGAATTTGAGGATAATCTGATAATCAGTGACGAAGTTGAAAAGATAATCATGGCTCTAAAATCACTACCACTAGCCCCTAATAGGTATATTATTTCGAAAATTGAGTTATCACTTAATCATACAAAGTTGTTGCCATCTGTGATGCAGGTCCCCGTTATAGAACTTAA